>JALAZF010000874.1:0-1339971 GCA_022829125.1 Lathyrus tuberosus
AGTAAGTTAGTGGTAGAGAGGTGAAGAATAATAAGTGAAAAACCAAGTTTTCCTTATGAGAAATTTCCTTCCCGCTTATCCCTAAAAAAAATACAACGTGAGAGAGAGAGAGAGAGAGAGAGAGAGAGAGGGAAATCTTAAGGCAATGTTATTTATTAACTCAGCTAACCAAAAAACCCTTTTCAGTTCTTTCCTTCTCCCTTTTTTTATTATGCGCTCAGAGATATGTCACGTTCTCAAAACACTCCACTTGTGAACTATACGTTGTGCCACCCTCTTGCCAGCTAGCTTTTTCTTACTTTGATTTTTTTTATTTCTTTATTATTTTATTGAATGAGAGAATAAGTTGAGGATACTAAATGAGAGCCCTTGGTTAATCAAATTAAATTGTCCAGATTAAAACAAAGAAACACACATTGAGAATCAATGTGTGTTTCTTTGTTTTAATCCAGACTATTGAAACAAATTAATCAAGGGCTCACATTTACTATCCCCAACTTATTCTCTCATGCAATCAAACAATTTAGAAATAAAAAATATCGAAATAAGAAAAACTAGCTGGCTTGATGGTGAAAAAACATGTAGTTGGTAAGTGAAGTGTGATATGAGTGAAAAAGGGAGTACATGCGAGTATGATCAAGGAGAGGAGGGAGTATGTTAGTGTCTGAGAGGTGAAGAATAAGAAGTATAAAGTCAAGTTTTCCTTTTTAGAAATTTTCTTCCTTCTTTTCTCTAAAAAAACACGTGAAAGAGAGAGAGAGAGAGAGAGAGAGAGAGAGAGAGAGAGAGAGAGAGAGAGAGAGAGAGAGAGGTCTTAAGGCAATGTTTTTGATTCGGTCACCTAACCAAAATAGCGTTTTCACTTATTTCCTAATCTGTTTTTTTATTATGCACTCAGAGAGAAGTCACGTTCTCAAAATACTCCACTTGCAAGCCACATGTTGTGCCACCCTCTTGCTAGCTTTTTCTTACTGATTGTTTGACTAGATGAGAGAATAAGTTGATGATAGTAAATAAGAGTCCTTGATGAATGTGATTCAATTGTCTAGATTAAAACAAAGAAACACATATTGATAATCAATGGGTGTTTTTAGGTTTTAATCTCGACCATTGAATCAGATTAATCAAGGAATCGCATTTACTATAGTCAACTTATTCTCTCATCACATCAAACAATTTAGAAATTAAAAAATATCAAAATACAAAAAAGTTAGCTGGCAGAGGCTGTAAAAACATGTAGTCGACAAGTGAAGTGTGATATGAGTGAAAGAGGGAATACAGGAGAGTATGATCAAGGAGAGGAGGGAGTAAGTTAGTGGTAGAGAGGTGAAGAATAATAAGTGAAAAACCAAGTTTTCCTTTTGAGAAATTTCCTTCCCGCTTATCCGTAAAAAAAATTCAACGTGAGAGAGAGAGAGGGAAATCTTAAGGCAATGTTATTTATTAACTCAGCTAACCAAAAAACCCTTTTCACTTATTTCCTTCTCCCTTTTTTTATTATGCGCTCAGAGATATGTCACGTTCTCAAAACACTGCACTTGTGAACTATACGTTGTGCCACCCTCTTGCCAGCTAGCTTTTTCTTACTTTGATTTTTTTTATTTCTTTATTATTTTATTGAATGAGAGAATAAGTTGAGGATACTAAATGAGAGCCCTTGGTTAATCAAATTAAATTGTCCAAATTAAAACAAAGAAACACACATTGAGAATCAATGTGTGTTTCTTTGTTTTAATCCAGACTATTGAAACAAATTAATCAAGGGCTCACATTTACTATCCCCAACTTATTCTCTCATGCAATCAAACAATTTAGAAATAAAAAATATCGAAATAAGAAAAACTAGCTGGCTTGATGGTGGAAAAACATGTAGTTGGTAAGTGAAGTGTGATATGAGTGAAAAAGGGAGTACATGCGAGTATGATCAAGGAGAGGAGGGAGTATGTTAGTGTCTGAGAGGTGAAGAATAAGAAGTATAAAGTCAAGTTTTCCTTTTTAGAAATTTTCTTCCTTCTTTTCTCTAAAAAAACACGTGAGAGAGAGAAAGAGAGAGAGAGAGAGAGAGAGGGAGAGGTCTTAAGGCAATGTTTTTGATTCGGTCACCTAACCAAAATAGCGTTTTCACTTATTTCCTTATCTGTTTTTTTATTATGCACTCAGAGAGATGTCACGTTCTCAAAATACTCCACTTGCAAGCCACATGTTGTGCCACCCTCTTGCTAGCTTTTTCTTACTGATTGTTTGACTAGATGAGAGAATAAGTTGATGATAGTAAATAAGAGTCCTTGATGAATGTGATTCAATTGTCTAGATTAAAACAAAGAAACACATATTGATAATCAATGGGTGTTTTTAGGTTTTAATCTCGACCATTGAATCAGATTAATCAAGGAATCGCATTTACTATAGTCAACTTATTCTCTCATCACATCAAACAATTTAGAAATTAAAAAATATCAAAATACAAAAAAGTTAGCTGGCAGAGGCTGTAAAAACATGTAGTCGACAAGTGAAGTGTGATATGAGTGAAAGAGGGAATACAGGAGAGTATGATCAAGGAGAGGAGGGAGTAAGTTAGTGGTAGAGAGGTGAAGAATAATAAGTGAAAAACCAAGTTTTCCTTTTGAGAAATTTCCTTCCCGCTTATCCGTAAAAAAAATTCAACGTGAGAGAGAGAGAGAGGGAAATCTTAAGGCAATGTTATTTATTAACTCAGCTAACCAAAAAACCCTTTTCACTTATTTCCTTCTCCCTTTTTTTATTATGCGCTCAGAGATATGTCACGTTCTCAAAACACTCCACTTGTGAACCATACGTTGTGCCACCCTCTTGCCAGCTAGCTTTTTCTTACTTTGATTTTTTTTATTTCTTTATTATTTTATTGAATGAGAGAATAAGTTGAGGATACTAAATGAGAGCCCTTGGTTAATCAAATTAAATTGTCCAGATTAAAACAAAGAAACACACATTGAGAATCAATGTGTGTTTCTTTGTTTTAATCCAGACTATTGAAACAAATTAATCAAGGGCTCACATTTACTATCCCCAACTTATTCTCTCATGCAATCAAACAATTTAGAAATAAAAAATATTGAAATAAGAAAAACTAGCTGGCTTGATGGTGGAAAAACATGTAGTTGGTAAGTGAAGTGTGATATGAGTGAAAAAGGGAGTACATGCGAGTATGATCAAGGAGAGGAGGGAGTATGTTAGTGTCTGAGAGGTGAAGAATAAGAAGTATAAAGTCAAGTTTTCCTTTTTAGAAATTTTCTTCTTTCTTTTCTCTAAAAAAACACGTGAAAGAGAGAGAGAGAGAGAGAGAGAGAGAGAGAGAGAGAGAGAGAGGTCTTAAGGCAATGTTTTTGATTCGGTCACCTAACCAAAATAGCGTTTTCACTTATTTCCTTATCTGTTTTTTTATTATGCACTCAGAGAGAAGTCACGTTCTCAAAATACTCCACTTGCAAGCCACATGTTGTGCCACCCTCTTGCTAGCTTCTTCTTACTGATTGTTTGACTAGATGAGAGAATAAGTTGATGATAGTAAATAAGAGTCCTTGATGAATGTGATTCAATTGTCTAGATTAAAACAAAGAAACACATATTGATAATCAATGGGTGTTTTTAGGTTTTAATCTCGACCATTGAATCAGATTAATCAAGGAATCGGATTTACTATAGTCAACTTATTCTCTCATCACATCAAACAATTTAGAAATTAAAAAATATCAAAATACAAAAAAGTTAGCTGGCAGAGGCTGTAAAAACATGTAGTCGACAAGTGAAGTGTGATATGAGTGAAAGAGGGAATACAGGAGAGTATGATCAAGGAGAGAAGGGAGTAAGTTAGTGGTAGAGAGGTGAAGAAAAATAAGTGAAAAACCAAGTTTTCCTTTTGAGAAATTTCCTTCCCGCTTATCCGTAAAAAAAATTCAACGTGAGAGAGAGAGAGAGAGAGGGAAATCTTAAGGCAATGTTATTTATTAACTCAGCTAACCAAAAAACCCTTTTCACTTATTTCCTTCTCCCTTTTTTTATTATGCGCTCAGAGATATGTCACGTTCTCAAAACACTGCACTTGTGAACTATACGTTGTGCCACCCTCTTGCCAGCTAGCTTTTTCTTACTTTGATTTTTTTTATTTCTTTATTATTTTATTGAATGAGAGAATAAGTTGAGGATACTAAATGAGAGCCCTTGGTTAATCAAATTAAATTGTCCAGATTAAAACAAAGAAACACACATTGAGAATCAATGTGTGTTTCTTTGTTTTAATCCAGACTATTGAAACAAATTAATCAAGGGCTCACATTTACTATCCCCAACTTATTCTCTCATGCAATCAAACAATTTAGAAATAAAAAATATCGAAATAAGAAAAACTAGATGGCTTGATGGTGGAAAAACATGTAGTTGGTAAGTGAAGTGTGATATGAGTGAAAAAGGGAGTACATGCGAGTATGATCAAGGAGAGGAGGGAGTATGTTAGTGTCTGAGAGGCGAAGAATAAGAAGTATAAAGTCAAGTTTTCCTTTTTAGAAATTTTCTTCTTTCTTTTCTCTAAAAAAACACGTGAAGAGAGAGAGAGAGAGAGAGAGAGAGAGAGAGAGAGAGAGAGAGAGGTCTTAAGGCAATGTTTTTGATTCGGTCACCTAACCAAAATAGCGTTTTCACTTATTTCCTTATCTGTTTTTTTATTATGCACTCAGAGAGAAGTCACGTTCTCAAAATACTCCACTTGCAAGCCACATGTTGTGCCACCCTCTTGCTAGCTTCTTCTTACTGATTGTTTGACTAGATGAGAGAATAAGTTGATGATAGTAAATAAGAGTCCTTGATGAATGTGATTCAATTGTCTAGATTAAAACAAAGAAACACATATTGATAATCAATGGGTGTTTTTAGGTTTTAATCTCGACCATTGAATCAGATTAATCAAGGAATCGCATTTACTATAGTCAACTTATTCTCTCATCAAATCAAACAATTTAGAAATAAAAAAATATCAAAATACAAAAAAGTTAACTGGCAGAGGCTGTAAAAACATGTAGTCGACAAGTGAAGTGTGATATGAGTGAAAGAGGGAATACAGGAGAGTATGATCAAGGAGAGGAGGGAGTAAGTTAGTGGTAGAGAGGTGAAGAATAATAAGTGAAAAACCAAGTTTTCCTTTCGAGAAATTTCCTTCCCGCTTATCCGTAAAAAAAATTCAACGTGAGAGAGAGAGAGGGAAATCTTAAGGCAATGTTATTTATTAACTCAGCTAACCAAAAAACCCTTTTCACTTATTTCCTTCTCCCTTTTTTTATTATGCGCTCAGAGATATGTCACGTTCTCAAAACACTCCACTTGTGAACCATACGTTGTGCCACCCTCTTGCCAGCTAGCTTTTTCTTACTTTGATTTTTTTTATTTCTTTATTATTTTATTGAATGAGAGAATAAGTTGAGGATACTAAATGAGAGCCCTTGGTTAATCAAATTAAATTGTCCAAATTAAAACAAAGAAACACACATTGAGAATCAATGTGTGTTTCTTTGTTTTAATCCAGACTATTGAAACAAATTAATCAAGGGCTCACATTTACTATCCCCAACTTATTCTCTCATGCAATCAAACAATTTAGAAATAAAAAATATCGAAATAAGAAAAACTAGCTGGCTTGATGGTGGAAAAACATGTAGTTGGTAAGTGAAGTGTGATATGAGTGAAAAAGGGAGTACATGCGAGTATGATCAAGGAGAGGAGGGAGTATGTTAGTGTCTGAGAGGTGAAGAATAAGAAGTATAAAGTCAAGTTTTCCTTTTTAGAAATTTTCTTCCTTCTTTTCTCTAAAAAAACACGTGAGAGAGAGAAAGAGAGAGAGAGAGAGAGAGAGAGGGAGAGGTCTTAAGGCAATGTTTTTGATTCGGTCACCTAACCAAAATAGCGTTTTCACTTATTTCCTTATCTGTTTTTTTATTATGCACTCAGAGAGATGTCACGTTCTCAAAATACTCCACTTGCAAGCCACATGTTGTGCCACCCTCTTGCTAGCTTTTTCTTACTGATTGTTTGACTAGATGAGAGAATAAGTTGATGATAGTAAATAAGAGTCCTTGATGAATGTGATTCAATTGTCTAGATTAAAACAAAGAAACACATATTGATAATCAATGGGTGTTTTTAGGTTTTAATCTCGACCATTGAATCAGATTAATCAAGGAATCGCATTTACTATAGTCAACTTATTCTCTCATCACATCAAACAATTTAGAAATTAAAAAATATCAAAATACAAAAAAGTTAGCTGGCAGAGGCTGTAAAAACATGTAGTCGACAAGTGAAGTGTGATATGAGTGAAAGAGGGAATACAGGAGAGTATGATCAAGGAGAGGAGGGAGTAAGTTAGTGGTAGAGAGGTGAAGAATAATAAGTGAAAAACCAAGTTTTCCTTTTGAGAAATTTCCTTCCCGCTTATCCGTAAAAAAAATTCAACGTGAGAGAGAGAGAGAGGGAAATCTTAAGGCAATGTTATTTATTAACTCAGCTAACCAAAAAACCCTTTTCACTTATTTCCTTCTCCCTTTTTTTATTATGCGCTCAGAGATATGTCACGTTCTCAAAACACTCCACTTGTGAACCATACGTTGTGCCACCCTCTTGCCAGCTAGCTTTTTCTTACTTTGATTTTTTTTATTTCTTTATTATTTTATTGAATGAGAGAATAAGTTGAGGATACTAAATGAGAGCCCTTGGTTAATCAAATTAAATTGTCCAGATTAAAACAAAGAAACACACATTGAGAATCAATGTGTGTTTCTTTGTTTTAATCCAGACTATTGAAACAAATTAATCAAGGGCTCACATTTACTATCCCCAACTTATTCTCTCATGCAATCAAACAATTTAGAAATAAAAAATATTGAAATAAGAAAAACTAGCTGGCTTGATGGTGGAAAAACATGTAGTTGGTAAGTGAAGTGTGATATGAGTGAAAAAGGGAGTACATGCGAGTATGATCAAGGAGAGGAGGGAGTATGTTAGTGTCTGAGAGGTGAAGAATAAGAAGTATAAAGTCAAGTTTTCCTTTTTAGAAATTTTCTTCTTTCTTTTCTCTAAAAAAACACGTGAAAGAGAGAGAGAGAGAGAGAGAGAGAGAGAGAGAGAGAGAGAGAGAGAGAGAGAGGTCTTAAGGCAATGTTTTTGATTCGGTCACCTAACCAAAATAGCGTTTTCACTTATTTCCTTATCTGTTTTTTTATTATGCACTCAGAGAGAAGTCACGTTCTCAAAATACTCCACTTGCAAGCCACATGTTGTGCCACCCTCTTGCTAGCTTCTTCTTACTGATTGTTTGACTAGATGAGAGAATAAGTTGATGATAGTAAATAAGAGTCCTTGATGAATGTGATTCAATTGTCTAGATTAAAACAAAGAAACACATATTGATAATCAATGGGTGTTTTTAGGTTTTAATCTCGACCATTGAATCAGATTAATCAAGGAATCGGATTTACTATAGTCAACTTATTCTCTCATCACATCAAACAATTTAGAAATTAAAAAATATCAAAATACAAAAAAGTTAGCTGGCAGAGGCTGTAAAAACATGTAGTCGACAAGTGAAGTGTGATATGAGTGAAAGAGGGAATACAGGAGAGTATGATCAAGGAGAGGAGGGAGTAAGTTAGTGGTAGAGAGGTGAAGAAAAATAAGTGAAAAACCAAGTTTTCCTTTTGAGAAATTTCCTTCCCGCTTATCCGTAAAAAAAATTCAACGTGAGAGAGAGAGAGAGAGAGGGAAATCTTAAGGCAATGTTATTTATTAACTCAGCTAACCAAAAAACCCTTTTCACTTATTTCCTTCTCCCTTTTTTTATTATGCGCTCAGAGATATGTCACGTTCTCAAAACACTGCACTTGTGAACTATACGTTGTGCCACCCTCTTGCCAGCTAGCTTTTTCTTACTTTGATTTTTTTTATTTCTTTATTATTTTATTGAATGAGAGAATAAGTTGAGGATACTAAATGAGAGCGCTTGGTTAATCAAATTAAATTGTCCAGATTAAAACAAAGAAACACACATTGAGAATCAATGTGTGTTTCTTTGTTTTAATCCAGACTATTGAAACAAATTAATCAAGGGCTCACATTTACTATCCCCAACTTATTCTCTCATGCAATCAAACAATTTAGAAATAAAAAATATCGAAATAAGAAAAACTAGATGGCTTGATGGTGGAAAAACATGTAGTTGGTAAGTGAAGTGTGATATGAGTGAAAAAGGGAGTACATGCGAGTATGATCAAGGAGAGGAGGGAGTATGTTAGTGTCTGAGAGGCGAAGAATAAGAAGTATAAAGTCAAGTTTTCCTTTTTAGAAATTTTCTTCTTTCTTTTCTCTAAAAAAACACGTGAAGAGAGAGAGAGAGAGAGAGAGAGAGAGAGAGAGAGAGAGAGAGAGGTCTTAAGGCAATGTTTTTGATTCGGTCACCTAACCAAAATAGCGTTTTCACTTATTTCCTTATCTGTTTTTTTATTATGCACTCAGAGAGAAGTCACGTTCTCAAAATACTCCACTTGCAAGCCACATGTTGTGCCACCCTCTTGCTAGCTTCTTCTTACTGATTGTTTGACTAGATGAGAGAATAAGTTGATGATAGTAAATAAGAGTCCTTGATGAATGTGATTCAATTGTCTAGATTAAAACAAAGAAACACATATTGATAATCAATGGGTGTTTTTAGGTTTTAATCTCGACCATTGAATCAGATTAATCAAGGAATCGCATTTACTATAGTCAACTTATTCTCTCATCAAATCAAACAATTTAGAAATAAAAAAATATCAAAATACAAAAAAGTTAACTGGCAGAGGCTGTAAAAACATGTAGTCGACAAGTGAAGTGTGATATGAGTGAAAGAGGGAATACAGGAGAGTATGATCAAGGAGAGGAGGGAGTAAGTTAGTGGTAGAGAGGTGAAGAATAATAAGTGAAAAACCAAGTTTTCCTTTCGAGAAATTTCCTTCCCGCTTATCCGTAAAAAAAATTCAACGTGAGAGAGAGAGAGAGAGGGAAATCTTAAGGCAATGTTATTTATTAACTCAGCTAACCAAAAAACCCTTTTCACTTATTTCCTTCTCCCTTTTTTTATTATGCGCTCAGAGATATGTCACGTTCTCAAAACACTCCACTTGTGAACTATACGTTGTGCCACCCTCTTGCCAGCTAGCTTTTTCTTACTTTGATTTTTTTTATTTCTTTATTATTTTATTGAATGAGAGAATAAGTTGAGGATACTAAATGAGAGCCCTTGGTTAATCAAATTAAATTGTCCAGATTAAAACAAAGAAACACACATTGAGAATCAATGTGTGTTTCTTTGTTTTAATCCAGACTATTGAAACAAATTAATCAAGGGCTCACATTTACTATCCCCAACTTATTCTCTCATGCAATCAAACAATTTAGAAATAAAAAATATCGAAATAAGAAAAACTAGCTGGCTTGATGGTGGAAAAACATGTAGTTGGTAAGTGAAGTGTGATATGAGTGAAAAAGGGAGTACATGCGAGTATGATCAAGGAGAGGAGGGAGTATGTTAGTGTCTGAGAGGCGAAGAATAAGAAGTATAAAGTCAAGTTTTCCTTTTTAGAAATTTTCTTCTTTCTTTTCTCTAAAAAAACACGTGAAAGAGAGAGAGAGAGAGAGAGAGAGAGAGAGAGAGAGGTCTTAAGGCAATGTTTTTGATTCGGTCACCTAACCAAAATAGCGTTTTCACTTATTTCCTTATCTGTTTTTTTATTATGCACTCAGGGAGAAGTCACGTTCTCAAAATACTCCACTTGCAAGCCACATGTTGTGCCACCCTCTTGCTAGCTTCTTCTTACTGATTGTTTGACTAGATGAGAGAATAAGTTGATGATAGTAAATAAGAGTCCTTGATGAATGTGATTCAATTGTCTAGATTAAAACAAAGAAACACATATTGATAATCAATGGGTGTTTTTAGGTTTTAATCTCGACCATTGAATCAGATTAATCAAGGAATCGCATTTACTATAGTCAACTTATTCTCTCATCAAATCAAACAATTTAGAAATAAAAAAATATCAAAATACAAAAAAGTTAACTGGCAGAGGCTGTAAAAACATGTAGTCGACAAGTGAAGTGTGATATGAGTGAAAGAGGGAATACAGGAGAGTATGATCAAGGAGAGGAGGGAGTAAGTTAGTGGTAGAGAGGTGAAGAATAATAAGTGAAAAACCAAGTTTTCCTTTCGAGAAATTTCCTTCCCGCTTATCCGTAAAAAAAATTCAACGTGAGAGAGAGAGAGAGAGGGAAATCTTAAGGCAATGTTATTTATTAACTCAGCTAACCAAAAAACCCTTTTCACTTATTTCCTTCTCCCTTTTTTTATTATGCGCTCAGAGATATGTCACGTTCTCAAAACACTCCACTTGTGAACTATACGTTGTGCCACCCTCTTGCCAGCTAGCTTTTTCTTACTTTGATTTTTTTTATTTCTTTATTATTTTATTGAATGAGAGAATAAGTTGAGGATACTAAATGAGAGCCCTTGGTTAATCAAATTAAATTGTCCAGATTAAAACAAAGAAACACACATTGAGAATCAATGTGTGTTTCTTTGTTTTAATCCAGACTATTGAAACAAATTAATCAAGGGCTCACATTTACTATCCCCAACTTATTCTCTCATGCAATCAAACAATTTAGAAATAAAAAATATCGAAATAAGAAAAACTAGCTGGCTTGATGGTGGAAAAACATGTAGTTGGTAAGTGAAGTGTGATATGAGTGAAAAAGGGAGTACATGCGAGTATGATCAAGGAGAGGAGGGAGTATGTTAGTGTCTGAGAGGTGAAGAATAAGAAGTATAAAGTCAAGTTTTCCTTTTTAGAAATTTTCTTCCTTCTTTTCTCTAAAAAAACACGTGAGAGAGAGAGAGAGAGAGGTCTTAAGGCAATGTTTTTGATTCGGTCACCTAACCAAAATAGCGTTTTCACTTATTTCCTTATCTATTTTTTTATTATGCACTCAGAGAGAAGTCACGTTCTCAAAATACTCCACTTGCAAGCCACATGTTGTGCCACCCACTTGCTAGCTTTTTCTTACTGATTGTTTGACTAGATGAGAGTATAAGTTGATGATAGTAAATAAGAGTCCTTGATGAATGTGATTCAATTGTCTAGATTAAAACAAAGAAACACATATTGATAATCAATGGGTGTTTTTAGGTTTTAATCTCGACCATTGAGTCAAATTAATCAAGGAATCGCATTTACTATACTCAACTTATTCTCTCATCAAATCAAAGAATTTAGAAATAAAAAAATATCAAAATACAAAAAAGTTAGCTGGCAGAGGCTGTAAAAACATGTAGTCGACAAGTGAAGTGTGATATGAGTGAAAGAGGGAATACAGGAGAGTATGATCCAGGAGAGGAGGGAGTAAGTTAGTGGTAGAGAGGTGAAGAATAATAAGTGAAAAACCAAGTTTTCCTTTTGAGAAATTTCCTTCCCGCTTATCCGTAAAAAAAATTCAACGTGAGAGAGAGAGAGAGAGGGAAATCTTAAGGCAATGTTATTTATTAACTCAGCTAACCAAAAAACCCTTTTCACTTATTTCCTTCTCCCTTTTTTTATTATGCGCTCAGAGATATGTCACGTTCTCAAAACACTCCACTTGTGAACTATACGTTGTGCCACCCTCTTGCCAGCTAGCTTTTTCTTACTTTGATTTTTTTTATTTCTTTATTATTTTATTGAATGAGAGAATAAGTTGAGGATACTAAATGAGAGCCCTTGGTTAATCAAATTAAATTGTCCAGATTAAAACAAAGAAACACACATTGAGAATCAATGTGTGTTTCTTTGTTTTAATCCAGACTATTGAAACAAATTAATCAAGGGCTCACATTTACTATCCCCAACTTATTCTCTCATGCAATCAAACAATTTAGAAATAAAAAATATCGAAATAAGAAAAACTAGCTGGCTTGATGGTGGAAAAACATGTAGTTGGTAAGTGAAGTGTGATATGAGTGAAAAAGGGAGTACATGCGAGTATGATCAAGGAGAGGAGGGAGTATGTTAGTGTCTGAGAGGTGAAGAATAAGAAGTATAAAGTCAAGTTTTCCTTTTTAGAAATTTTCTTCCTTCTTTTCTCTAAAAAAACACGTGAGAGAGAGAAAGAGAGAGAGAGAGAGAGAGGGAGAGGTCTTAAGGCAATGTTTTTGATTCGGTCACCTAACCAAAATAGCGTTTTCACTTATTTCCTTATCTGTTTTTTTATTATGCACTCAGAGAGAAGTCACGTTCTCAAAATACTCCACTTGCAAGCCACATGTTGTGCCACCCTCTTGCTAGCTTTTTCTTACTGATTGTTTGACTAGATGAGAGAATAAGTTGATGATAGTAAATAAGAGTCCTTGATGAATGTGATTCAATTGTCTAGATTAAAACAAAGAAACACATATTGATAATCAATGGGTGTTTTTAGGTTTTAATCTCGACCATTGAATCAGATTAATCAAGGAATCGCATTTACTATAGTCAACTTATTCTCTCATCAAATCAAACAATTTAGAAATTAAAAAATATCAAAATACAAAAAAGTTAGCTGGCAGAGGCTGTAAAAACATGTAGTCGACAAGTGAAGTGTGATATGAGTGAAAGAGGGAATACAGGAGAGTATGATCAAGGAGAGGAGGGAGTAAGTTAGTGGTAGAGAGGTGAAGAATAATAAGTGAAAAACCAAGTTTTCCTTTTGAGAAATTTCCTTCCCGCTTATCCGTAAAAAAAATTCAACGTGAGAGAGAGAGAGAGAGGGAAATCTTAAGGCAATGTTATTTATTAACTCAGCTAACCAAAAAACCCTTTTCACTTATTTCCTTCTCCCTTTTTTTATTATGCGCTCGGAGATATGTCACGTTCTCAAAACACTCCACTTGTGAACTATACGTTGTGCCACCCTCTTGCCAGCTAGCTTTTTCTTACTTTGATTTTTTTTATTTCTTTATTATTTTATTGAATGAGAGAATAAGTTGAGGATACTAAATGAGAGCCCTTGGTTAATCAAATTAAATATTCCAGATTAAAACAAAGAAACACACATTGAGAATCAATGTGTGTTTCTTTGTTTTAATCCAGACTATTGAAACAAATTAATCAAGGGCTCACATTTACTATCCCCAACTTATTCTCTCATGCAATCAAACAATTTAGAAATAAAAAATATCGAAATAAGAAAAACTAGCTGGCTTGATGGTGGAAAAACATGTAGTTGGTAAGTGAAGTGTGATATGAGTGAAAAAGGGAGTACATGCGAGTATGATCAAGGAGAGGAGGGAGTATGTTAGTGTCTGAGAGGTGAAGAATAAGAAGTAAAAAGTCAAGTTTTCCTTTTTAGAAATTTTCTTCCATCTTTTCTCTAAAAAAACACGTGAAAGAGAGAGAGAGAGAGAGAGAGAGAGAGAGCTCTTAAGGCAATGTTGTTGATTCGGTCACCGAACTAAAAAACCGTTTTCACTTATTTCTTTCTCCTCTTTTTTATTATGCGGTCAGAGTGAAGTCAATTTCTCAAAATACTCCACTTGCAAGCCACGTGTTGTGCCACCTCATGTTAGCTTTTTCTTACAGATTGTTTGATTGGATGAGAGAATAAGTTGAGGATAGTAAATGGGAGTTCTTGATGAATGTGATTCAATTGTCTAGATTAAAACAAAGAAACACATATTGATAATCAATGAGTGTTTCTAGGTTTTAATCTAGAACATTGAATCAAATTAATCAAGGACTCGCATTTACTATACTCAACTTATTCTCTCATCAAATCAAACAATTTAGAAATAAAAATCTCAAAATACAAAAATGTTTGTTGGAAGATGGTGGAAAAACATGTAGTCGGTAAGTGAAGTATGATATGAGTGAAAGAGGGAGTACAGGCGAGTATGATCAAGGAGATGAGGGAATATGTTAATGGTAGAGAGGTGAAGAATAAGAAGTGAAAAACCAAGTTTTCCTTTTTAGAAGTTTCCTTCCCGCTTATCCCTAAAAAATATACAACGTGAGAGAGAGAGAGAGAGAAAGAAAGAAAGAGAGAGAGAGAGGGGGGGGGGGGTCTTAAGGCAATGTTTTTTATTCGGTCACCTAACCAAAATAGCGTTTTCACTTATTTCCTTATCTGTGTTTTTATTATGCACTCAGAGAGAAGTCACGTTCTCAAAATACTCCACTTGCAAGCCACATGTTGTGCCACCCTCTGTCTAGCTTTTTCTTACTGATTGTTTGACTGGATAAGTTGATGATAGTAAATAAAAGTCCTTGATGAATGTGATTCAATTGTCTAGATTAAAACAAAGAAACACATATTGATAATCAATGGGTGTATTTCCTTATCAATATGTGTTTCTTTGATTTAATCTAGACCATTGAATCAGATTAACCAAGGACTCGCATTTACTATACTCTACTTATTCTCCCATCAAATCAAACAATTTAGAAATAAAAAATATCAAAATACAAAAAAGTTAGCTGGCAGAGGCTGTAAAAACATGTAGTCGACAAATGAAGTGTGATATGAGTGAAAGAGGGAATACAGGAGAGTATGATCAAGGAGAGGAGGGAGTAAGTTAGTGGTAGAGAGGTGAAGAATAATAAGTGAAAAACCAAGTTTTCCTTTTGAGAAATTTCCTTCCTGCTTATCCCTAAAAAAAATACAACGTGAGAGAGAGAGAGAGAGGGAAATCTTAAGGCAATGTTATTTATTAACTCAGCTAACCAAAAAACCCTTTTCACTTATTTCCTTCTCCCTTTTTTTATTATACGCTCAGAGATATGTCACGTTCTTAAAACACTCCACTTATGAACTATACGTTGTGCCACCCTCTTGCCAGCTAGCTTTTTCTTACTTTGATTTTTTTATTTCTTTATTGTTTTATTGAATGAGAGAATAAGTTGAGGATACTAAATGAGAGCCCTTGGTTAATCAAATTAAATTATCCAGATTAAAACAAAGAAACACACATTCAGAATCAATGTGTGTTTCTTTGTTCTAATCCAGACTATTGAAACAAATTAATCAAGGGCTCACATTTACTATCCCCAACTTATTCTCTCATCCAATCAAACAATTTAGAAATAAAAAATATCGAAATAAGAAAAACTAGATGGCAAGATGGTGGAAAAACATGTAGTTGGTAAGTGAAGTGTGATATGAGTGAAAAAGGGAGTACATGCGAGTATGATCAAGGAGAGGAGGGAGTATGTTAGTGTCTGAGAGGTGAAGAATAAGAAGTAAAAAGTCAAGTTTTCCTTTTCAGAAATTTTTTTCCTTCTTTTCTCTAAAAAAATGCAACGTGAGTGAGAGAGAGAGAGAGAGAGAGAGAGATAGAGATAGAGTAAGAGCTCTTAAGGCAATGTTGTTGATTCAGTCACCTAACCAAAAAACCGTTTTCACTTATTTCCTTCTCGTCTTTTTTATTATGCGGTCATAGTGAAGTCACGTTCTCAAAATACTCCACTTGCAAGCCACGTGTTGTGCCACCCTCATGTTAGCTTTTTCTTACTGATTGTTTGATTGGATGAGAGAATAAGTTGAGGACAGTAAATGAGAGTCCTTTATGAATGTGATTCAGTTGTCTAGATTAAAACAAAGAAACACATATTGATAATCAATGAGTGTTTCTAGGTTTTAATCTAGACCATTGAATCAAATTAATCAAGGACTCGCATTTACTATACTCAATTTATTCTCTCATCAAATAAAATAATTTAGAAATAAAAATCTCAAAAAACAAAAATGTTTGTTTGCAGATGGTGGAAAAACATGTAGTCGGTAAGTGAAGTATGATATGAGTGAAAGAGGGAGTACAGGCGAGTATGATCAAGGAGATGAGGGAATATGTTAATGGTAGAGAGGTGAAGAATAAGAAGTGAAAAACCATGTTTTCCTTTTTAAAAATTTCCTTCCCGCTTATCCCTAAAAAATATACAATGTGAGAGAGAGAGAGAGAGAGAGAGAGAGAGAGACAGAGAGACAGAGAGAGACAGAGAGAAAGACAGACAGAGAGAGATCTTAAGGCAATATTTTTTATTAACTCAACTAACCAAAAAACACTTTTCACCTATTTCCTTCCCCCATTTTTTTATTATGCGCTCAGATTTATGTCACGTTCTCAAAACACCACTTGCGAACTACATGTTTTGCCACTCTCTTGCCAACTAGAATTTCTTCTTGTTTGATTGGATGAGAGAATAAGTTAAGGAGAGTAGAAAGAGCTCTAGCTTAATCTAATTAAATGGTCTAGATTATAACAAAGAAACACACATTGACAATCAATGTGTTTCTTTGATTTAATCTGGACGATTGCATCAGATTAATTAAGTGATCTCATTTACTTACTTCAACTAAATCTCTCATCCAATAAAAGAATTTAGAAAAAAAATAAAAATACAAAAAAACTAGCTGGCAAGAGGGTGGAAAAACATGTAGTTTGCAAGTGACGTGTGAGTGAAAGAGGGAGTACAGGCGAAAATGATCAAAGAGAGCAATGAGTATGTTAGTGGCTAAGTGAAGAATAAGAAATGAAAAACGAAGTTTTCATTTTTAGAAATTTCCTTTCTGCTTTTCTCAATAAAAAACACAACGTGAGAGAGAGAGAGAGAGAGAGAGAGAGAGAGAGAGAGAGAGAGAGAGAGAGAGAGAGAGAGAGAGAAATCTTAAGGCACTTTTGATTCAGTCACCTAACCAAAAATCAATTTTCACTTATTTCCTTCTCCCATTCTTATTATGCGCTCAGAGAGAAGTCATGTTCTCAAAACACTACTGAAAACACTCAACTTTCCAGCTACACGTTGTGTAACCCTCTTGCCAGCTAGCTTTTTCTTACTTTTATTTTTATATTTCATGATTGTTTGATTAGATGAGAGAATAAGTTGAGGATAATGAGAGCCCTGATTAATCGGATTCAATAGTCCAGATTAAAAAAAATGGAATACACATTGACTTGAAACAAATTAATCAAGGGTTTGCATTTACTATCCCCAACTTATTCTCTCATCCAATCAATCAATTTTGAAATAAAAAAATATAAAAATAAGAAAAACTAGATGGCAAGATGGTGGAAAAACATGTAGTTGGTAACTGAAAGAGAGAGTACATGTGAGTATGATCAAGGAGATGAGGGAGTATGTTAGTTTATGAGATGTGAAGAATAAGAAATAAAAAACCAAGTTTTCGTTTTTAGAAATTTCCTTCCTGCTATTCTTAAACACAAAGTGTGAGAGGGAGAGAGAGAGAGAGAGAGAGAGAGAGAGAGAGGGAGAGAGAGAGAGAGGGCTCTTAAGGCAATGTTTTGATTCGGTCACCTAACCAATAAATCGTTTTAACTTATTTCCTTCTCCCTTTTTTTATTATGCGCTTAGAGAGAAGTCACGTTATCAAAACACTCCACTTGCAAGCCACATGTTGTGCCACCCTCTTGCTAGCTTTTTATTACTGAGTGTTTGATTAAATGAAAGAATAAGTTGAGGATAGTAAATGAGAGCCCTTGATTAATTTGATTCAATGGTCCATATTAAAACAAAGAAACACACATTCAATCAAAATAAGAAAAAGCTAACTTGCAAGAGGGAGGCAAAACATGTAGTTGGCAATTGATGTGTGATTGAAAGAGGAGTACAAGGGAGTATCATCAAGGGGAGGAGGGAATATGTTAGTGGCTGAGAGGTGAAGAATAAGAAATGAAAAACCAAGTTTTCCTTTTTAGAAATTTCCTTCCTGCTTTTCTCTAAAAAAACACAACGTGAGAGAGAGAGAGAGAGAGAGAGATTTAAGGCAATGTTTTTTATTCAGTCACCTAACCAATAAACCATTTTCACTTATTTCCTTCTCACTTTTATTATTATGCGCTCAGAGAGGAAGTATATTCTCAAAACACTCCACTTGCCAACTACACGGCGTGCCACCTGCCAGTTAGCTTTTTCTTACTTTGATTTTTTTATTTACTGATTGTTTGATTGGATGAGAGAATAATTTAAGGATATTAAATAAAATTCCTTGATTAATTAGATTCAATTGCCCAGATTAAAAAACAAAGAAACACACATTGATTGTCAATGTGTGTTTCTTTCTTTTAACCTGGACCATTGAATCAGATTAATCAATGACTCTCATTTACTATCCTTAACATATTCTCTCATTCAATCAAACAATCAAGAAATAAAAAATCAAAATAGAAAAAGCTAGCTAGCAAGAGGGTGGGAAAACATGTAGTTGGCAAGTTTTGAGAACGTGATTTTACTTTGAGCGCATAATAAAAAAATGGAGGAGGAAAAAACATGTAGTTAGCAAGTGAAGTGTGATATGAGTGAAAGAGGGAGTACAAGTGAGTATGATCAAGGAGATGAGGGAATAAGAAGGTAATAACCAAGTTTTCCTTTTTAGAAATTTCCTTCCTACTTTTCTCTAAAAAACACAACGTGAGAGAGAGATAGAGATAGATAGATAGAGAGAGAGAGAGAGAGAGAGAGAGAGAGAGAGAGAGAGAGAGAGCTCTTAAGGCAATGTTTTTTATTCGGTTACCTACCCAAAATAATGTTTCCACTTATTTCCATCTCCCTTTTTTATTATGTGCTCAGAGAGGAGTCACGTTTTCAAAACACTACAGTTACCAACTAGCTTTTTCTTACTTTGATTTTTTTATTTTCGGATTGTTTGATTGGATGAGAGAATAAGTTGAGGATAGTAAATGAGAGTCCTTGATTAATGTGATTCAATTTTCCAAATTAAAACAAAGAAGCACACATTGACCATCAATGTGTGTTTCTTTCTTTTAATCTGGACCATTGAATTAGATTAGTCAATGACTCTCATTTACTATCCTCAACTTATTCTCTCATCCAATCAAACAATCAAGATAATTGTTTGATTGGATGAGAGAATAAGTTGAGGATATTAAATAAGAGTCCTTGATTAATCAGATTCAATTTTCCATATTAATAAACAATGAAAAACACATTGATTGTCAATGTGTGTTTCTCTCTTTTAATCTAGACCATTGAATCAGATTAATCAATGACTCTCATTTACTATCGTTAACTTATTCTCTCATCCAATCAAACAATCAAGAAATAAAAAATAAAAATAAAAAAAGATAGCCGGCAAGAGGGTGGGAAAACATGTCGCTGGCAAGTTTTGAGAACGTGACTTCTCTTTGAGCGCATAATAAAAAAATAGAGAAGGAAAAAACATGTAGCTGGCAAGTGAAGTGTAATATGAGTGAAAGAGGGAGTACAAGCGAGTATGATCAAGGAGATGATGGAATAAAAAGTTAAAAACCAAGTTTTTCATTTTAGAAACTTCCTTCCTGCTTTTCTCTAAAAAACACAATGTGAGATATATATATATATATATATATATATATATATATATATATATATATATATATATATATAGAGAGAGAGAGAGAGAGAGAGAGAGAGAGAGAGAGAGAGAGAGAGCTCTTAAGGCAATGTTTTTTATTCGGTTACCTAACCAAAATATTGTTTTCACTTATTTCCTTCTCCCTTTTATTTTGCGCTAAGAGAGGAGTCACGTTTTCAAAACACTCCAGTTGCCAGCTAGCTTTTTCTTACTTTGATTTTTTT
Organism: Lathyrus tuberosus; assembly: GCA_022829125.1. Taxonomy (NCBI): domain Eukaryota; kingdom Viridiplantae; phylum Streptophyta; class Magnoliopsida; order Fabales; family Fabaceae; genus Lathyrus; species Lathyrus tuberosus. The sequence goes on from JALAZF010000874.1 coordinate 19,653, forward strand.
ATTTTCTCTAAAAAACACAATGTGAGATATATATATATATAGAGAGAGAGAGTGAGAGAGAGAGAGAGAGAGAGAAAGAGAGAGAGAGAGAGAGAGAGAGAGAGAGAGAGAGAGAGAGAGCTCTTAAGGCAATGTTTTTTATTCGGTTACCTAACCAAAATACTGTTTTCACTTATTTCCTTCTCCCTTTTATTTTGTGCTCAGAGAGGAGTCACGTTTTCAAAACACTCCAGTTGCCAGCTAGCTTTTTCTTACTTTGATTTTTTTATTTTATGATTGTTTGATTGGATGAGAGAGTAAGTTGAGGATAGTAAATGAGAGTCCTTGATTAATGTGATTCAATTGTCCTGATTAAAACAAAGAAACACACATTGATAATTAATGTGTGTTTCTATGTGTTAATGTGGACCATTCAATCAGATTAATCAAGAGCTCGCATTTACTGTCCTCAACTTATTATCTCATAAAATCAAATAATTTAGAAATAAAAAAATATCAAAATACGAAAAAGTTAGATGGCAAGACGGTGAAAAACATGTAGTTGGGAAGTGAAGTGGGATATGAGTGAAAGAGGGAGTAGAAGCGACTATGATCAAGGAGAGGAGGGAGTATGTTAGAGGCAGAGGTGATAAATACAAAGTGAAAAACCAAGTTTTCCTATTTAGAAATTTCCTTCCTGCTTATCTCTAAAAAAATACAGCGTGAAAGAGAGGGAGGGAGAGAGAAATAAGGCAACGTTTTTTATTCAGCCACCTAACCAAAATACTGTTTTCACTGATTTCCTTCTCCCTTTTTTATTATGCGCTCAGAGAGAAGTCACATTCTTAAAACACTCCACTTGCCAGCTACATGTTGTGCCACCCTCTTGCCAGCTAACTTTTTCTTACTTTGATTTTTTTATTTCCTGATTGTTTGATTAGATGAGAGAATAAGTTGAGGATAGTAAATGAGAGTCTTTCGTTAATCTGATTCAATTGTCTAGATTAAAATAAAGAAACACACATTGATAATCAATATGTGTCTCTTTCTTTTAATCTGAACCATTGAATCAGATTAATCAAGGGCTCTCGTCAAATCAAATAATTTAGAAATAAAAAATATAAAAATACAAAATATTTAGCTAGCAGAGGGTGGAAAAACATGTGTCGGCAAGTGAAGTGTGATATGAGTAAAAGAGGGAGTATAGGTGAGTATGATCAAGGAGAGGAGGGAGTATGTTAGTGATAGAGAGGTGAAGAAAAATACAACATGAGAGAGAGAGAGAGAGATAGAGGTAGAGAGAGAGAGAGAGAGAGAGAGAGAGAGAGAAATCTTAAGGCAATGTTTTTTATCAACTCAGCTAACCAAAAAAACCCTTTTCACTTATTTCCTTCTCCATTTTTTTTTATTATGCGCCCAGAGATATGTCATGTTCTCAAAACACTCCACTTGCGAACTACATGGTGTGCCACTCTCTTGCCAACAAGAATTTTCTTACTTTGATTTTTTATTTCTTATTGTTTAATTGGATGAGAGAATAAGTTAAGGATAGTAAATAAGAGCCCTTGATTAATCTGATTCAATGGTCTAGATTAAAACAAAGAAACACACATTGACAATCAATGTGTGTTTCTTTGATTTAATCTGGACCATATTGCATCAGATTAATCAAGTGCTCTCTCCTTTAATCATGTTAATCATGTTCTCAAAACAGTCCACTTGCGAACTACATGGTGTGCCACTCTCTTGCCAACAAGAATTTTCTTACTTTGATTTTTTATTTCTTATTGTTTAATTGGATGAGAGAATAAGTTAAGGATAGTAAATAAGAGCCCTTGATTAATCTAATTCAATGGTCTAGATTAAAACAAAGAAACACACATTGACAATCAATGTGTGTTTCTTTGATTTAATCTGGACCATATTGCATCAGATTAATCAAGTGCTCTCTCCTTTAATCATGTTAATCATGTTCTCAAATAAGTCCACTTGCGAACTACATGGTGTGCCACTCTCTTGCCAACAAGAATTTTCTTACTTTGATTTTTTATTTCTTATTATTTATTTGGATGAAAGAATAAGTTAAGGATAGTAAATAAGAGCCCTTGATTAATCTGATTCAATGGTCTAGATTAAAACAAAGAAACACACATTGACAATCAATGTGTGTTTCTTTGATTTAATCTGGACCATTGCATCAGATTAATCAAGTGCTCTCATTTACATTCTTCAACTTGATTTCTCATCCAATTAAACAATTTAGAAATAAAAAAAATCAAAATAAGAAAAGCTAGCTGGCAAGAGGATGTAGTTGGCAAGTGAAGTGTGAGTGAAAGAGGGAGTACAAGAGAGTATGATCAAAGAGAGGAGTGAGTATGTTAGTGGCTAAGAGGTGAAGAATATGAAATGAAAAACCAAGTTTTCCTTTTTAGAAATTTCCTTCCTGCTTTTCTAAAAGAACACAACGTGAGGGAGAGAGAGAGAGAGAGAGAGAGAGAGAGAGAGAGAGAAAGAAATCTTAAGGCAATGCTTTTGATTCACTCACCCAACCAAAAATCAATTTCACTTATTTACTTCTCCCTTTGCTTATTATGCGCTCTGAGAGAAGTCATGTTTTCAAAACACTCTTGAAAACACTCCACTTTCCAGCTACATGTTGTGCCACCCTCTTGCCAATTGATGTGTGATTGAAAGACGAAGTACAGGGGAGTATCATGTAAGGGAGGAGGGAATATGTTAGTGGCTGAGAGGTGAAGAATAAGAAATGAAAAAACAAGTTTTCCTTTTTAGAAATTTCCTTCCTGCTTTTCTCTAAAAAAACACAACGTGAGAGAAAGAGAGAGAGATTTAAGGCAATGTTTTTGAATCAGTCACCTAACCAATAAACCATTTTCACTTATTTCCTTCTCACTTTTATTATTATGCGCTCAGAGAGAAGTTATATTCTCAAAACATTCCACTTGCCAGCTACACGGTGTGCCACCTGCCTGCTAGATTTTTCTTACTTTGATTTTTTTATTTACTGATTGTTTGATTGGATGAGAGAATAAGTTGAGGATATTAAATGAGAGTCCTTGATTAATCATATTCAATTGTCCAGATTAAAACAAAGAAACACACATTGACAATCCATGTGTGTTTCTTTCTTTTAGTCTGGACCATTGAATCAGATTAGTCAATGACTCTCATTTACTACTATCCTCAACTTATTATCTCATCCAATCAAACAATCATCTTGATTGTTTGATTGGATGAGAGAATAAGTTGAGGATATTAAATAAGAGTTCTTGATTAATCAGATTCAATTGTCCAGATTAAAAAACAAATAAACACACTTTGTCAATGTGTGTTTTTTTCTTTTAATCTGGACCATTGAATCAGATTAATCAATGACTCTCATTTACTATCCTTAACTTAATCTCCCATCCAATCAAAAATCAAGAAATAAAAAATAAAAATAAAAATGCTAGCTGGTAAGAGGGTGGGAAAACATGTAGCTGGCAAGTTTTGAGAACGTGACTTCACTTTGAGCGCATAATAAAAAAATGGAGAAGGAAAAAACATGTAGCTGGATGAGAGAATAAGTTGAGGATATTAAATAAGAGTCCTTGATTAATCAGATTCAATTGTCCAGATTAAAAAACAAATAAACACACTTTGTCAATGTGTGTTTTTTTCTTTTAATCTGGACCATTGAATCAGATTAATCAATGACTCTCATTTACTATCCTTAACTTAATCTCCCATCCAATCAAAATTCAAGAAATAAAAAATAAAAATAAAAAATGCTAGCTGGTAAGAGGGTGGGAAAACATGTAGCTGGCAAGTTTTGAGAACGTGACTTCACTTTGAGCGCATAATAAAAAAATGGAGAAGGAAAAAACATGTAGCTGGATGAGAGAATAAGTTGAGGATATTAAATAAGAGTCCTTGATTAATCAGATTCAATTGTCCAGATTAAAAAACAAATAAACACACTTTGTCAATGTGTGTTTTTTTCTTTTAATCTGGACCATTGAATCAGATTAATCAATGACTCTCATTTACTATCCTTAACTTAATCTCCCATCCAATCAAAAATCAAGAAATAAAAAATAAAAATAAAAAATGCTAGCTGGTAAGAGGGTGGGAAAACATGTAGCTGGCAAGTTTTGAGAACGTGACTTCACTTTGAGCGCATAATAAAAAAATGGAGAAGGAAAAAACATGTAGCTGGATGAGAGAATAAGTTGAGGATATTAAATAAGAGTCATTGATTAATCAGATTCAATTGTCCAGATTAAAAAACAAATAAACACACTTTGTCAATGTGTGTTTTTTTCTTTTAATCTGGACCATTGAATCAGATTAATCAATGACTCTCATTTACTATCCTTAACTTAATCTCCCATCCAATCAAATAATCAAGAAATAAAAAATAAAAATAAAAAATGCTAGCTGGCAAGAGGGTGGGAAAACATGTAGCTGGCAAGTTTTGAGAACGTGACTTCACTTTGAGCGCATAATAAAAAAATGGAGAAGGAAAAAACATGTAGCTGGCAAGTGAAGTGTGATATGAGTGAAAGAGGGAGTACAAGCGAGTATGATCAAGGAGATGAGGGAATAAGAAGTTAAAATCCAAGCTTTCCTATTTTAGAAATTTTCTTCCTGCTTTTCTCTAAAAAACACAACATGAGAGAGAGATAGAGAGAGAGAGAGAGAGAGAGACAAACAGAGAGAGAGAGAGAGAGAGAGAGAGAGAGAGAGAGAAATCTTTAAGGCAATGTTTTTTATTCAGTCACCTAACCAAAAAAACGTTCTCACTTATTTCCTTCTCCATTTTTTTATTATGCGCTCAAAGAGAAGTCACATTCTCAAAACACTCCACTTGCCAGCTACGTGTTGTGCCCACCCTCTATAGCCAGCTAGGTTTTTCTTGTTTTGATTTTTTAATTTCCCGATTATTTATTTGATTGGACGAGAGAATAAGCTGAGGGTTTGATTAATCCCATTCAATTGTCCGAATTAAAACAAAGAAACACACATTGACAATCAATGTATGTTTCTTTGTTTTAATCCTGATCATTGAATCTGATTAATTAAGGCAAAGACGGAGATCGCTTTGCAAGGTCGCTTCAATGAGAAGGACAAGAGATCGTAAGGAAAATGTCACATGAGAGTAAAGGAAATTTTCAGAATTTTGGTGGAAGAGAGTTCTAAAAATGAATTTGACTTGTGAAAGGGGTGAGAGCAGTTGCAACAAAAATGGTGGTCAAGGAAACTTTAGAGGTGAAAAAGAAAGAGGTTTGACATAAGCTAGCAATGATTTAAGTTTCAAAGGTTCAGTCATTTTGCAATAGAAGAAGAAGGAAACTCAAAGAGATGAAGTCAAAGTTGCAAGACAAGAGTTTTATGAAAAGAATACCTTGGTCACAGAGGGAGAATACCTTGCTGCAAAATCATCGTGTATTTCTGGGAATGCTGCAAAATCATCATGTAAGGTTACATATGTAAGTTGTGTAACGTTACATGCAGAAGAAAATGTTATGACGAGATTATGAGAGAAGGAGTCCAGTGCAACGAAGAATGGAACTTAGACTCGGGATATTCTACTCATATGACAGGGAGAAAGGAATGGTTTGTGAAGAACAAAGTGAAGTTCGCGCGGATGGCACCCGTCTAGCGACTAATATCGATGATGTTTTGATTATGAGAAGGGATGATGGACATTCCTTGATCAAAGAAGTATTGTACATTCCAAGAATCAAATGTAACCTTCTAAATATTGGTCAAATTACTTGAGAAGGGTTACAAAATTCACATGGATAACAAAGAGCTGCGTGTTATGGATGCAAATGGGGTTTTGGTCCTTAAAGCTCCTATTGATGCCAATAGAACTTTTAAGGTTGAAAATAAAGGTTTTGGAGCATAGACGTCTTGCTATAGCAATAAGTCAAAAATAAAGGCTTTGGAGCATAGACATTTTGGAGCATATGACACTATCGTCTTGGGCATCTCAAAGACTTGCAAAAGAACAAAATGGCTGAAATTTGTGAATAATGTTGCAAGGATATAGGTTGTAGAACCAAGAATCACCTTGAGGTGGTGTATTCAGATGTGTGTGGATCGATGCAAGTAGATTCTATTTGTGGCAATAGATATTTTGTCACATTTATTGATGATGATGGTAGAAAGCTAAAAACTATGAACATACCTAATTAAGAGAAAGGATGGGGTATTTGAAGTGTTTAAGAAATTCAAGTCCATAATTGAGAGGCAAAATGGTCTCAAGCTCAAAGTGCGGAAAATGGATGGTGGAGGGGAATATGTCTCAAAAGACTTTGAGAAGACCGAAGGAGGTATGCGCTTGAGATATTGAAGAAGCTTGAATTGTTGTCATTATGAAAAAATTTGAGATGATCGCCCATAACCTCATGACATTCCTTGGCATTGAGTTCAACAAGTCTAAAAGAGGGTTGCTAATACACCAAAGAAGGTATGTGCTTGAGATATTGAAAAAATTTGAAATTGAGCATTGTAATGCTTCCATAACTTCGACTGAACCAAGACTACAATAGTCAAAGAATGAGACCAGACTTGGCGTTTAGTGTCGGTATTGTGCGTATATTCATGGAGAGACCGAAGGTGTCTCACTTGGCTGCAGTTAAGAGGATCCTAAGATACGTCAAATGATCGATTGGCCGGAGAATTCTCTTTCCCATAGTGGATACGAATAAAAAATGAAAGTGCTTCTATTTTACAAATGATCTTAGTTGTTGTGAAAATAAAGATGATTGAAAGTTTATAGCTATAAAAAGCTATTTTTTCGGTTATTTGTTTGTGTAGATTGTATTCCAAACATTTGAATAAATGCCTTTTGAGACAGCCTAATTAGTTATTAAATGATATACTTTCTCACCTTCAATTATGTCTCTTAATTTCTCTATTCCAATCAACAATCTAATTTTTCTCTATTATTCATTCATCTTGTGGTTCCAAATTATAACAAAAGACATGCTATAATATGATTTCTAATAGATAAATCTTAAAAACAAATTTATGTTGTAAAATTTTGAAGGTAAGAAATGTAAAATAGATAGATGAAAACAAGAAATCCAATTCACAAACATACCTTCGATATATTCGTTGTGCAATAATGGGAATGAACTAAAGCCACTTCAACAAAGAATTAATTGAAATGAATACATGATTTTTCTGTTAAAAAAATAAGAAAAGAATTTATGAAATGAATATATATTGATCCTAACCAGAACAGGTAAATAATTTTTTTGAATTTTGAAAGCTCCAAAAATGAAAATGGAACAAAAGATTTCAAACTTGAAGGGAAAAAAATTGAAAGGAAAAGAAGAAAATCCAATTCGTAAACATACCTTTGATCCCTTCAGGAATGATGACTCTTAGGTAGTTCTTTCACCAAATTGAAATGAGTGTAATTTTTTTGTAAAAAAATAAAAACGATTGAATATGATGAATGAGATATGAGAGTGAAAATTTTATTTTATATTGACTCTGTCCAACGGTCGAATAATTTATTATTGTAAAACCGTTTGAAAATTAAACCTCAATATGACTCTCTGAAAAGTATTATAGCCGTTAGAGATTGTTTATTTGCCGACAGAGAGCCGTTAGAGATTCACTTTGTAAGACTCTCTAAACATAGTACTACAACAATAAGATAATTAAATTTAAATAAATAATTTTTAGTTTTATATTTTAAAATAAATTAAAATGATACGAGTTGATAAAATATATCAATTAAGAACCATATAAATTCTTCTAAAGCAAAAAAAAAAAAAAAATTACGAACAAACTCATAATATTCACGCTAATTGTATAAATGGAAAATTATATAAATATATAACATAGTCCAATTTGTTAAGGTAATTTAATTGATAATAATACATATTATAAACACGTCTTGATAAAAATGTCATATTTATTCAACTTTGAAAAGTAAAATTTTAACTATTAAATTATTTGACAAAAGAAAAAAAGAAAGACAAATTGGCATAAATAAATGACAATGTCTATAAATACGATCACATTAAAACGTTTAAAATATTTATTTTCCAAATTTACAAATACTGAAGATACAACTTATCTGAATTGAAAATAATATATCAATATGAATAAAACAAATCATAACAAAGAAAAACCCAAACACAAATAGAGAAATCATGAAATCATAAACAAAAACTAAGTATATGTATTTATTATAGAGAGTGATAGAGAGTTATAATAATATTAGTTTATTTAATATTTAAATATATTAGTTGCTATTTTGTAATATCTTTAGAAATTTCTTAGTTTTTTATAATTGTGTTATTTGGATGGTCAATATTTTTTTTTAGAGTTTTATATATTAAATGTAATGTGATATTTTAGAAATTATTATTGAAATGAAATTGTTCTGGATTGAGTCAGGGGCTGGTCCATCGTTGGGCACGGCCCAACTCAGCTTCACGTCGGGGAAGGTTCTACACAAGCCCAATCCATCATTATCACAGGAGGAAACATTTCTCATACGTCCTCCTCCACATTCTCCACGTGCTCCCTACGCGGGGACACATCATCAGCCAACTACCCACGACTTTCGAGCGACGGTTTCACCCTCGAAAACAGATCCTCCGTTTCCCGAAGTTCATAGGGCTGTTGACCTGGGACAAGACCACGTGTTGGTCTTCCCAACAGCCACGTAGGATCCTGGCAGTCATCCGTAATGGGTCTGATGATCTAACCCACAACATATGACCGTTGGCCCAGCGCTGGGAGCACATTATAAATACCTGTCGTAATCCAAAATTTGACCTCCCCTTTTACCTTTTTGCATAAGCATGTGCATTCACATTGTCGGTGTTGCGGTGAAAATCGGATAACAAGCTATTAATTAACTTGCATCATTTTCTTTTACAACCGACTTTGATTTATCCAAAGGAAAGGTTCAAGATCGTTAGAAAAACCTAAAGGGGAGATCTAAGGTTCGGGGGTTGGTTACGCCTAGGGAAGGTATTAGCACCCTAAACGTCCGTAGTACTCTACGGGAGCCTCTTGTTAAATGTTATCTTATGTTTGCTAAGGGTTCTATGCTAAAGGTTAGTTAGCGGGAGAAGTGATAAATTCATTATGATGAATACCACTAAGAGTTGAGGAACTCTCTCCTAATGCTAGTTGTAATTTCTATGGCTCTGATGAGGCCAAGAAATGAAATTTCTTCCTAAGAGGTTACTTAGGTTAAGATGGGGGCTATGACTCTAGAAGTCAACATAATTCACCTTCCTTTGGAATAGGGGAAAACAGTTGATAATAATGATAAAAGATAGGACATTGATATAATAGATAAAACAACATAAGCATGAGGATGGCAATATGTTTATGACAAAGATATGGATATGATGAACATGATTAAAAGAATACATCAAATATGCTTCAATCTTTAGGAAGACAAACATAAAGGATGATATACAAGAACACATCAATATGTTTCAATCTTTAGGAAGACAAACATAGAGAATGTTTAAGGATGACATTTAAAGAAGGATAATATTCATATAAAAGTCAAGCATATGGCCAATCAACATGGATATATTGTTTTAAAAATTAAACAAGTCAATTTAACAACATAACATGTCAAGAAAAATACTCATAGTTAATATTAATATTAGAAACAATAATTGATAAGTAATTGGCAAGGCAATTAGAATTATAGCACACAAGGTAATTAAAAATTACACATGGATAATTAAACATTAACATTTAACCACATATTAAAAATCTCAAAATTAAGACATGAATTGATGATTCAAAAATTAATAACATGGTTAAAAAAACAAAAAGATATTAATGCAATTTGATATTAAAATGAGAGTTAACAATGCATTTGAGATATAGCAATTAGCACAATTTGGAATTTAATCACACAATCTAAGATACAATTGATAATTAAGATTAAGAGCTAACAACACAATTAACCATTAATTAATAAAATATATTACACATTAATTAATTTCATAAAATTAGACAACAAACAAAATAAAATAAGAAAAAGATTTAAATACGCAGGGAGGGTGTATAAGCAAATTTGTTCAGTTAAAATAACAAGGGAAAATACATGGGCCAGACAGGGGGGTGCTAAAAGGAATGGGGCGCTAGGCCCAGGTTGGAAGGGTAAGGCAGCAAGTAAAAAGAAAGGAAAAAAAATGTCAAAAGGTTGATCCGCTGGATCGAACCTGAGACATTATGGTGAAAGGTATTGGCAAGGCATATGGTCAACCGTTGGGACGACTATACATCCGATAATTAACACGCAACAATTAACATATAAACAAACCAAACAATGGAAAATGTAGTAAAACGAAACACGCGCAGTGCAGTGCATGTAGTGGTGTATCATGTGGTAGTGTAGCATGGTATTAAAGTACTAGCAGACAAACAAACACCAAATAATTATTACGCATGGGGGAAAGAAATATGCAGTACGTTAAAATGCTATCATGCTTCCAAAAACAAATCAAACAAGTCATCAAAAAAATATAAAAGAAAATGAACACGTACACACACTGAACATGCTGTAATAAATTATAATACTAAAACCCACATAGTTTAACACTACAATGCATTACACCATACAACACACACAACATGATTTGCTTTAATCACACAGTACGCACGAATACACCACATCACTATTCATAGTATCACACACTTGATCACTAAGCTAATGCATACACACATATAATAACAACAATTCCATATGATATATTGCTATTTATTACACTGACAGTAACTTAGCATAAATGATTAATGGTATAGACATTTAGCCAATTTCAAACTTATAAAGCATTTACGAACAAAGATACATGCAGAGCTCTTACAAACATTTACTAATGCACTAATTTCTAAGAACATCATCATAAAAAGTGTAGTACAACAAGGCACAAAAACAAAGCGAATTATGTATAATAACAACTTGATACAGGGTACGCTTTTACACACACTAATATCAAAACATTCAGGAGATATAAATAACACAACATGCGAATTGTTTGCATATAGCATACAGTAAAATTCAAACACCACACTTACAAACAAACAAACTTTAATACACGACTACATTGATCATACATGTATAAATTAATAAACCAAATTAAAGACATGAAATACAATAAAAGGCAAACGCGCATGGTAGACGTGCACCAGTAGTAACATGTAATATGCTGTTTCAAAACAACAATTAAAAAAGAAACAGAATGTACATATGATCATGGTTCACTAACTCCAACCATACAAACTTGCAAGCATGACTAACAAACACACCATTCAACACATGATACAAGCAACAGCCCTATAAAGATCATACATATATAAACAGAAGCCACAAAGGTATTACATGCAGGTTCAGTTTTAGATACAAAAGAGAACTGGCATCATGCTTATTTCAACCTCAAAGCCAACAGATAATTTCCTTAACTTAAACCAAACAACATACGATCGTATAACAGCTTGACATACATAAAAGGTATCATGGTATCATGGTATCATGGTATCATTTAGAACAGAAGCATTATAGACAGAGTGCCATGAAATCTTTAACCACACAAGTCGTACCAATCAACATGTTCAACACAAACATACATGATAAGATGATTAAAATATTAGGGCAGCTACTTAGAGTTTTATCAAACTCAACATGCAGTTCGTATGATATATATATCGCAAGCATCTTGAATGAAAAAAACAAACATTAATGGTGCAACAAGGATAATAGATATCATGGCATGATGAGCAGGGGAGATATAGGTCTGAGGAACTTACCTCTTTTCCACGCGAACTTGCAAAGATCCTCTTCCTTCTAGCTAGCCACTCGTGTGCTCCAAGAGAAATACTTTCAGAGTAGTTTTTTTTGTAATGTTGTAGTGTTTGTTGTGTCAAAGTGAAGGAAAGGGAGGCTCCTTTTATAGTGAACCCAGCTGGTCCAAGAGAGTGAAAGGCCAACGTGCCACAAGTTTGTCCTAGGGAGAAATATCAATGGAAATACGTTTGAGATATGGCTGTGGTTTTCTGAGCACATAGAGCCAAGTGAATTTCTCTTTTGATACAAAATGAGTCAGAGAAAGCATGCTTTTGGCTTGTGTCCTTTGGTCCAAGGTAGTGTACAGAGGACATGATTTAAGGTAGCTTACAAAGGTGAGTAAGAGTACAAAAGCAACAACGTTTGCAGCGGGTTTTGAGGGTGAAAAGATGTTGGAAAAGGTAGTAGCAGGTCTGCAACTTGTACTTGAAGGGGGGAAACGAATTCAAATGAAAAAAATGGTGTTCTTGGTGCAACAACCATTTTCGTGTGACCATGTTGTGAAAATCATATCTCACAAGTTAATGATCCATTTTCCATGCTCTTAGGCTCAAATGATAGCTCTTGTACGATACTACAAGTTTGATGTTGAAAAATTGTTGAGATAAAGCCTTGAAGTGGTATAAAAATGGCTCACAAAACGTGTCCTCAAAACTGTCCCAAAGAACTTAGAAAAAATTCTAAGTGTTGGATTTTGACAATTTCAAGTGACCTTCTTAAATAATTCATATATTGAGAACGGTTTATCCTCTTGAGACATACCACATATGGTTGGAAAGCTCTCAACAAGCTCTACAACTTTCATTTGGGACTTGAGAACTGAATCCAAATGGAAAGAGGTGAAAAGTGGCGCCAAAGTTGAGGAAAAAAGTGATGAAACATGCTGAAAAATTTTCTAAGTGTAGGTCAAAATGCCTTGGAAGCTCCATAACTCAAAATCCAAGCATTTTTAGACAAAACTTCATATTTAACATATTGAAGATCTTGGAAAGAGCTTTCCAATGAGCTTTGAACCACTCCAATTGGATGTGTAGTTTAGGAGTTATGGTCCTTTCAAAATAGGCTATTAGGGGAAAAATCTCACAAATGACACATTCTTTGGTCAAAACCCTACTTCCCTTGCAAGAAACCTCATGAAACTTGATATGAATACTTTGTATACTCCATGAGACAACATGTGATGATTAGAACCAATCATTCTTCATTTGACCCAAAATTCCAAAAGATTAGGGCTTCAGTCAAACCCTAAATTTGACTGTGAATGCACTGGGGTTATATCTTGTGAACTTGCTTCTTCCTTCTCATCCAAAGGTCTTAGGAGACTCTTGAGGATGCTGATAACCCAATGGAACCAAGAACTAGGGCTTAGGAGTCCCTCTTGATGAAGATCAAAGCTGTTGACTGACAAGTGCCACAGAAACCCTAGTTTGGAGGCACAGTGAGGTTGAGGCTCAAACTTCTCTTGTTGAAGACCCATAGATCTTGAATACTTGTTGAATGATGTCCCTTGAATGTAGATGACTTCATATGGTGAGTGAACCACACAAAACTTGGCTTGATAGAGCCAATTCTTTAGTGACTTCTTCAGAGCAAACCCTAATTCCACAATCCTTGCACTGGAGGTCCTCAGGTTGACTTGACTTGCTTCAAAGCACTTGGGAAGCTTCATGATGATAGGTGAACCTAATTTTAACACAAAGAAACAAACTACAAGATATGGGTTAGCTCAAACAATGCAAAGGTACTCCTAAGATGCACAAAAGCTGGATGACATCTAAGGGTAAAAATTTAGGGTACAACAGTTGCCCCTATTTAAATAGCTTCACCAGAGGGTGCGAGGAACGAAGGTTCCAGAGGGCCTCAAGTGAAAGGTATTTAAATATAGCAAACCAAAAATTTTGCCCTTAGATGGAATGCAAATGCTAAGGACAAGCGACAGACATGCACATGCTGACATGCCATGAACTTCTAAAATGATGATATGATGCCAGGAGTGCAAGAGAATGCAGACAGACCTGACACCAAAGACAACAGGAAGCAAACAAACAAGAAAAAGTTTCGCCGGGAAAAGACGAAAGCTAGTATCCACAAGCAAAGACTCACCGGGGATACATGATAACCAACAGAAAAGACTCACTGGGGAGACTCCAAAGAAACACTGGGGAGAAACCAAAAGACAATCTCCACTAGGAAAGATCCAGGGAGATGGACTACTGGGGATAAAACAAACCCACACTCTTTCTGGGCACGAAACCAAAAAGAAAACAACATGAGCAACAGGGATCAGCTCAAAAGAGATAAACAACCAGGCGAGGACTTCCTGGGGATCTCCAGAAAGAGCCAGGAAAAGCAGAGACTAACCCTGCGCACCAGATAGGAGTCTTAAAGGTTGAATAAAATTAAAATGTTCCAAGAAACTTAGCTTAAAGCATTTTTAGAAAAGAAACAAGGTAAGGGTGTTCAATGTCCGACACGATTCGGACAAGAACAGTTTTAAAACAAAAGACAGTGCTTGACACGATTCAAGCAAAGTCCCGATTCAAGTTCGACACGATTCGAACAGGAACGGTTTTAAAATAGGGGGTCAGTGTCCGACACGATTCGAACAAAGACTCTGTTCAGGTTTGACACGATTCAAACAAGAACAGAAAAGACAAAGCTTGACGCGATTCAAACAAAGTCCAAGTTCAGGTCTGACACGATTCAAACAAGAACACATAAGACAATGCTTGACACGATTCAAACAAAGTCCAAGTTCAGGTTTGACACGATTCAAACAAGAACACATAAGACAATGCTTGACACGATTCAAACAAAGTCCAAGTTCAGGTTTGACACGATTCAAACGAGAACACATAAGACAATGCTTGACATGATTCAAACAAAGTCCAAGTTCAAGTTTGACACGATTCAAACAAGAACACATAAGACAATGCTTGACACGATTCAAACAAAGTCCAAGTTCAGGTTTGACACGATTCAAACGAGAACACAGAAGACAATGCTTGACACGATTCAAACAAAGTCCAAGTTCAAGTTTGACATGATTCAAACAAGAACACATAAGACAATGCTTGACACGATTCAAACAAAGTCCAAGTTCAAGTTTGACACGATTCAAACAAGAACACATAAGACAATGCTTGACACGATTCAAACAAAGTCCAAGTTCAAGTTTGACACGATTCAAACAAGAACACATAAGACAATGCTTGACACGATTCAAACAAAGTCCAAGTTCAAGTTTGACACGATTCAAACAAGAACAGGTTCAAGTTTGACGCGATTCAAACAAGAACAGCTTCTAAAAATCCTTTAAAGTTAAACTTCTTGGGGAATAGAAAAAAGATTTTAAAGATTCAAATCTGGCGTGCAGAGATTAAGACCGAACAAACACGACACCGAGCAAACCAGCGATGTCCTTACTTCACTAGGGAAATAAGGACAGGCACAACAAAGGACCACAAGCAAAGCAGAGCACAAAGAAATGCAAAGATGCAAGGGGAATGCATATGCTTAGCTATATGCTAGAAACGATGCGAACGACGCAAAACAGAAAAGAATAAAAAGAAGCACAAGCCAACGCCCCGAAATCCAAACATCAAGGATGGCTAGGACAATCTTCTTTCCACTGGAGATAGCAGATTCAATGCCATGAATAGTACTACTAATCTTTTCTTGCACAAATTTGATTCCAAAACAAACTTAATTCCAGAGTAAAACTTAGTTTATCTTTGGGTTTCCTTAGAAAATGCAACATTTCCGTTTCCAAAAATCAAGTGAAAATGACTAAGAAATTGTATTCGAAGACCCATAATAATTCTAGTAGCAAAACTTGAGCTTCTCTGGGGATTCCTGCATAAAGAGCTGGGGTCTGGTATTCAAAGGTGACAACTGAAGCATCAGCTTAGCTTATACAAATGTTGGGCGGATTGGGAAAGTTCTCCTTCTTTGTTGGGGAATAAATCCATTGGGAGCTTGTCAAAATCAACTGATGTAGCAACTTCATAGGGAGCTAACAGAGTAATTATGCATTCCACTGGCATAACTACCACCTTCACAT
Organism: Lathyrus tuberosus; assembly: GCA_022829125.1. Lineage (NCBI taxonomy): Eukaryota > Viridiplantae > Streptophyta > Magnoliopsida > Fabales > Fabaceae > Lathyrus > Lathyrus tuberosus. Next base: position 35,543 of record JALAZF010000874.1, read on the forward strand.
CTTATCTGCCCCAGGCTAGAAGGCCCATACGATAACAAGAGGATTTTATAGAAGAATTGACATACATAGTGTTTCAATATCTTCAAACTCTTGGAGAGATCTTGGCGTAACTGCCCCAGATTAGGGGATGAATAATCAAAAGAATTTTACAGAAGAAATGAAATAAACAGATACTTCAAAATCTTCCAACTTGAATAATCAAAAGAATTTTACGGAAGAAATGAAATAAACAGATACTTCGAGATCTTCCAACTTGAATAAATCAAAAGAATTTTACGGAAGAAATGAAATACCAGATGATTCAATATCTTCCAACTTGAATAAATCGAAAGAATTTTACGGAAGAAATGAAATAAACAGATACTTCAAAATCTTCCAACTTGAATAAATCAAAAGTATTTTACGGAAGAAATGAAATAAACAGATACTTCAAAATCTTCCAACTTGAATAAATCAAAAGTATTTTACGGAAGAAATGAAATAAACAGATACTTCAAAATCTTCCAAATTGAATAAATCGAAAGTATTTTACGGAAGAAATGAAATAAACAGATACTTCAAAATCTTCCAACTTGAATAATCAAAAGAATTTTACGGAAGAAATGAAATAAATAGATACTTCAAAATCTTCCAACTTGAATCTTGGCATAGCTGTTTCTGTTCAGTTATACTTGAGGTATTCCAACTATAGTAGAAATTACTGGGGGAACGAATTTGCCCCTGCCGATAGGTTACTGAAGTCAAAACTTGTCGTAAGATGATCCCGAGAATATTTGCCCCAATATTCTGAACTGCAGCGTTCTACCTCTGATTTGTCAACTCTCACTTGGTTGCCCCCGACTGAGTCAAATTCCCTTTATCAAGTTGAATTCTTTGACTGACCGCGTTTGTTGGGATTCCTTGACATCGAATCATATTGCAAACAAGTGTTGTTCATTAAAATTGGCAAAATTATGCAAAAATTCATGCAAGGTTTGAAAACAAAGCTTTTGATGGAAACACACGCTGATTGATTAAATCAAGAACAAAGGTGGATCTGATCATTTATGAAATGACAGAAAAAGTGATCGACACACGTGAAATAACAAAGATTATCAGGAGTCAGGTTACTCAACATTGTTGTAGTATGCCTTCCAAAACAACCTTACCTCAATTAGGGCTTTTAGGGGTTGTAATGTGGTATGGTTCATGGTTATGAAACAAAAGATAAAGGCTCAAATCCTACGCTCAGTTAACTCAAAATATACATTCAAATCTCCAAAAGTAGGAAGTCACTTGATTTGAAAGCTGACTGGCGTCTTATATGAAGCGCTCGTATTTGAATGCACAATCCAGTTAAATTGAGAACTACCCTGTCCCAAGGTTGAGATTTAAGGTTTTTTGTGTAAGGAAAGAGAACTCTTACTTCTAGGCTCGAAGGGGTTAACAAGGATAAATTGAAACAATGCATTACATCCTCGGCAAGGTTAATTTGACAGCATACCACAGCAATTATGAACATGAGGTTTTCATCACCCTCCCTAATCTTTGCTTTAACAAAAGGTTTGAAAAAGAAGTGAAAAGATGTAGCGCTTTTTTTTGAAAATAAAAGTAAATGAGTGAAACGAATGGACTTAACCAAAAAATGCATAAATATTTCATTAATGTTGCCAATTTAACAGTACAACAAAGCTCATAAGCAAAATACCAGTACAATTAAAGGAAAAACAACTGAAATATAAAACACAGCCGACTTTGGCGAATCATTCCAATGATCTTAGTTTCCGGGTCCAAACGGGAAAACGTCTTCACCATCAATCACTTGCTCCTTGTGGTATAGAACTCTGAGAGGCCTTGCAGGTCCTTTGCCTCTTGCTTCAAGAGTTAAGGTACCAACGTCTGAAGTACCTTCCTGAGGTTTCAGATTCTTTAACAAGCTTAGCAGCTTCTTTTCAAATTCCTTGCATTCTTCAATGGGATGTCCCATTGTCCCAGTGCGGAATTTGCATTCAGTCCTTGGGTGGTCCTCTTCGAAGATCAAGTCCTTGTCGTGGATAAGCTCTCGCACATAATATTCTAAAGCTCGGCAATTGTCCAAATTATGCCCTTCAGCTCCCATATGGAATTCACAGGTTAGGTTGGGATTATACCAAGGTCCCTGGAAAGGTGTGAGAAGTCGTGGAGTTACCAGCTTGTTTTGTATCAACAGCGGGAAAAGTTTGCTTAATGGCATCGGGATAGGCTGGTGGTTAAATTTTCCTCTTTTGGCAGCACGCTTCTTCTTATCTTGAGGAGAAACACATGTTGGAGACTGAAAACCCCTCTTTGTAAACACTTGACGAAGATTACACTTGGATGCAGGAATATGACCAATGTTCAGCTGGCAAGAGGCTTCTCCAAACACAAATTCTGGACACGAGAGATCCTTAGGAGATGGCAAAGGATAGTTGATTTGAATGCCTTGTGGTGAAAATGACAACATATTGGAGTCAAGCAGGATTTGAATCTTGTCTCTGAGCGCTCTATAATCTTCAGTTGAATGCTTCTGTGCCCCGGCGTGGTAGTCACAATGAATGTCGGTGTCAAGATCCGACGGGTCTAGACAAGATGTTGGACCTTTCTCTTCTGGCACTATCAATCCACTTTTGATCAAAACTGGCAAAAGCTGACTATATGTCATTGGCAATGGAGTAAAATTCCTTTCTGGCTTCTTTGGCCTCTGTCGTTCATGCTAATGTGGCACACGAGCGTTCTTGAAAGCTGGTTTGTCAGGATGAGTGTAAATCTCCTTTTTCAACAGAGTTTCCAGGACCCAATTCATCTGGCGCTTGAGGATCCTAACTTCCTCTCCCGTTTCCTTCTGGTACTCCACAATCCTCTTAATCGCTGTCAGCGTGTCCTTCATGAGATCCAAAAATTGCTCCATTCCTCTTTGGAGCTCTCTCAATTCATGGTTGACTCTGTCCATTTCACGGTATTGTTCAGACATCCTCTGTCAAGCTTGGACTTGGGTGTTGGCGTCTGGAAAAATAAGGTGACGGGTTCTGGAGGGAACAGAACGACGATAAGACGAAGAAGAAAACACATGCATATGCAAGGATGCAAAAATGAAATGTAAGAATGCAGATGCAAGCTAAACTATCAAGAAACACAAATATTTACAGACATTGTAGGCAAATGGAATCTTCCTCAAAATAAACTTCTTCATTAAGATTGTCAATTGTTACATTTTTGAGCGGAGGATTCCCCTGCTTGGGATTCAAAAGGTAAGGACATTCCTAAACTGAAATGAGAAAATACAATATTGATAGAAAACAACAGGTGGCACTTCTAAAAGTTTGATCCACAAGAGGATGACTCCTCTTCTCCATTAATCCTCCTTGTGAGCTCTTCAATGCGCTTCCTAGTCCTTTCCCTTTCGAAAAACAAATCAGCCATTGCTTCTGCCATCTTCTGCCTTGCTTTAGAGGGTGAATCATGTCGAGGAAATGGCTTCCTTATCACTTGGGAAATGTCACGAGACCACTGCAGATGAGTCTCAGAGACTTGGCATTCAGCCTTCCAGAGTTGTCTGTTGATATTACGCCATGCATACTCAAGTCTTCTTTTCATCTCAAATCCTTCATCTCTTTCGTAGTACATTTTGATCATATCCTCGTTTCTGGGAGGTTCTCTCTTCAAGTAGCCTAACTGGCGGCGGGCGAGAACAGGATTATAATTGATGCAGCCATCTCTACCCATCAAAGGCACATTGGGGCAGTCCCCACAGCTAACGATCATAGTAACCCCTTCATCTGTCGGGTTAAACCACTCGATATCAGTGTGCTTTAAGTTCATCAATTTCTTGGACCATATACCACAGTCTGCAACCTCCCAGAAGGCAGGAGTTTTTGGTAGGTAGGAGGTGAACCACTTGTAGAAAAGGGCCGCACATCAGACAATTTGTCCATTACCTCTCAAGTATCTGTACTGAACTGAGTGATAAACCTCTGCAAGTAAAGTAGGGACCGGATTGCTGATGGCAAATATCTGAAGGGCCTGGATATCCACAAAATTCTTGTCACTTGGGAACAGGAACAAGCCAAAGACCAGTAAGGCGAAAGTTGATTCAAACAACGCTTCATTTCCCTGGTCTTTGAAATAAAGAGCCTTTGCCATCAGGAATAAGGCGGGGAGTCCAGGTCGTCCTCCTTTGATAATGAAATTCTCTTGAATGTCTGATACTCTGATCCTCGTGATTTTGGCAATTTCTTTAACGGAAAGCATCATCCTGATTCCAGAGAAAATTGGAGCCTTCTTGACAGGAATTCCAATTAGAGCAGAAAATTCTTCCAAGGTTGGAACCAACTGAAACTCAGGAAAAAGAAAACAGCGGTAATCGGGATGGTACAGTTGCACCAAGGTTTCCAGTAATCCTTCCCTTACTTGTAACTTCATTAGTGACAAGAGGTCTCCATATCTGTCGATAAAACCTGGCGGGTCTTCAATCTTTCCTCCAATCTCTATCAATGGTTCAACATTAGGGATTAAGAAGGTAAAGGGCCAGTTTATCCTTTTGGTAGCGTCCATTGTCTACAAAGTCTGAAAAATAAAGTTAGCGTCTTGATAGTTTAGCAGAATGCAAAATGCAATGCAAAAATGATGGTTGTGATTCAAGAGAACTCAGTATTGCATCCTTGCAAATTTTAAGGAACATCTTTCTTAGAGGAAAGCTCATTTCATTGATAATAAAAATTTGAATTACAATATAAGACAAATACATCTTCAAAAACCCAAAATAGAATATAAAGTAAACTAGGTCCTAAGCCATAAATCAATCTTCTCCCCTTAATCTCAGGGCGAGCTTTTGGTTCTCCTTCTGTAGCCTTTCGTTCTCGTCCATAAGCTCAACCAACCGTGACTTCCATGGTTCGGGCGGAGATGATGTGCTGGAGAATAAGTCCTCTTGCATCTTCCTTCTTTTGACAGATTCTTCTTTCTTCCTCCTGAGACTCTTCTGCAATTCATTCATCTCAAAGTTAAGGATCTGATACTTGTTCATCCAAGCATTCCTTTCTCGCTCTGCTTGAGCCAACCGAATCTTTAATTCATCTTCATTGCTAGTGAAATAAAGAACAGGATCTCTGGGAGCTAATGGGATGGAATCATGACGATCATAGGGTATCTGCAACTCAATAGCCCTCTTTTGCACCCATTGAGTGTAAGATTCTGAAGCCAAACACTCGGGTAAACCCAAAGCAGATATACCTCTGGTGTGAACATGTCGCCAAGCGTGAGCCATCTTCTCCTTAAGTACAGGGTCCTTACCCTCTTCAAAGAACAAACCCTCCAAGTAAATGTTATTAGGTTTAGCTTCCATAGAATAACCAAGTTGACGACAAGCCAAAGCAGGATTGTAGCTTATGCCTCCTTTTGTGCTAAGAAGTGGTACATTAGCAAATCCTCTACAGCTAACAATCATATCCTTGCCTTTGAGCGATGGGTGGTACCACTCGAGATCAGTGTTGGTGAGAGACATGATCTTCTCTGACCAAAGAAGTCCATCCTGGAGATCCCAAAAGGTCTTAGAACGGGGTAAATGGGAAATATACCACCTATACAATAGCGTGGCACAACATGTTATCATCCCTCCCCTATGTGCAGTCCTTAAGTGCACTGAGTGGTAGGCGTCTGCAAGTAGGGTTGGAACTGGATTTCCAATGATGAAGATCTTGATTGCATTCATATCCACAAAGTTCTTGATGTTGGGGAACAAGAACAACCCATAAATAAGCAAGGCCATAACAGCTTCAAAATCCACCATATTTTTCATGCTGGCATACTGACGGGCCTTCTCCATTAAAAACTTGGCAGTGAATCCAAAAAGTCCTCCCTTGACGACCAAGTTAGCCTTAACTTCTGACAACTTAAGATGAGCCGCTTCTGCAATTTCCTTTTCTTTAGGCGTCCTTTCCAGACCAGAGTAAGGTGGGTTTTGTGTAACAGGAATTCCGACCAGAATGGCATACTCCTCGAGCGTAGGCATTAACTGATAATCCGGAAAAGTGAAACAATGATACATGGGGTCATAAAATTGTATGAGAGTAGGGAGCAATCCGTCTACCATCTTGGTCTTCATCAGAGAGAAAATCTTCCCATATTTGTCTTGAAATGTTGTTGATTCATTGATTGGCTTACCCATATTCTTCAGATCTTCTAATTTTGGACTAATGAAGGTGTATTTCTTTGTTTTCCTTTTTTCGAAATCCATCCTATAAAGTTTGCAAAACAACACTGAGTTTCTTGAATACACAATGCATATGATGCAAGGATGAATGCAACAAACACACATAGACAGGTAAGCACAAAGAACACAGAGCAACCTAGGTTAAAGGTCACGAGCATGGAGTCAAAGGTCTACCCATCCCAAAGGTATGTACTATGGTTTTCACCTGCAAGATAAGGTTCTAAAAGTTCCCAGAGTCGACAACCCATCTTTCGGATTTTATCGACTTTCCAATTGCTTGGTGATCAATAAAATCCTCAAGAGAGTCTCATCTGAGTGTAGTATCGCGTAGCAACCATTTGGGATTACTCCCTCACAGTTCCCGCACTACGTCCTAAACAGGCCAAGTGAGGTAAAGGGTAACTAAAGGTCATCAGTATCTCTGGCTCCTAGGTCGCAAGTAGTAATGCATTCACGATTGCTCGTTCAACATATACCACTTTTGAGAGGGCCTCAACTGAGTGTGGACTTCAAGTTCCCTCCTTTGGGATTTCTCCCTCGAAGTTCCCTTGACTATGTCCACGATTCCTAAACATATGTGTTCTCTCAAGTCCGGGTTAGGACTTATCTCACTCATTGATACCATGTCAACCCAAACCAAGCAGAATAATATCAGACATAGAACAAATATACAAACATACAAGCAGATAGGTCATACAAGCAATCATACAAATAGAAAAGCAAACATGAATAACATAAAACAAAGTAGGCTTAACCCTCTTAGGAAAGGACCAGCATAGGTCTACTCTCTGACCCCAGTGAAGTCGCCATTTCTGTTGCGGTGAAAATCGGATAACAAGCTATTAATTAACTTGCATCATTTTCTTTTACAACCGAATTTGATTTATCCAAAGGAAAGGTTCAAGATCGTTAGAAAAACCTAAAGGGGAGATCTAAGGTTCGGGGGTTGGTTACGCCTAGGGAAGGTATTAGCACCCTAAACGTCCGTAGTACTCTACGGGAGCCTCTTGTTAAATGTTATCTTATGTTTGCTAAGGGTTCTATGCTAAAGGTTAGTTAGCGGGAGAAGTGATAAATTCATTATGATGAATACCACTAAGAGTTGAGGAACTCTCTCCTAATGCTAGTTGTAATTTCTATGGCTCTGATGAGGCCAAGAAATGAAATTTCTTCCTAAGAGGTTACTTAGGTTAAGATGGGGGCTATGACTCTAGAAGTCAACATAATTCACCTTCCTTTGGAATAGGGGAAAACAGTTGATAATAATGATAAAAGATAGGACATTGATATAATAGATAAAACAACATAAGCATGAGGATGGCAATATGTTTATGACAAAGATATGGATATGATGAACATGATTAAAAGAATACATCAAATATGCTTCAATCTTTAGGAAGACAAACATAAAGGATGATATACAAGAACACATCAATATGTTTCAATCTTTAGGAAGACAAACATAGAGAATGTTTAAGGATGACATTTAAAGAAGGATAATATTCATATAAAAGTCAAGCATATGGCCAATCAACATGGATATATTGTTTTAAAAATTAAACAAGTCAATTTAACAACATAACATGTCAAGAAAAATACTCATAGTTAATATTAATATTAGAAACAATAATTGATAAGTAATTGGCAAGGCAATTAGAATTATAGCACACAAGGTAATTAAAAATTACACATGGATAATTAAACATTAACATTTAACCACATATTAAAAATCTCAAAATTAAGACATGAATTGATGATTCAAAAATTAATAACATGGTTAAAAAAACAAAAAGATATTAATGCAATTTGATATTAAAATGAGAGTTAACAATGCATTTGAGATATAGCAATTAGCACAATTTGGAATTTAATCACACAATCTAAGATACAATTGATAATTAAGATTAAGAGCTAACAACACAATTAACCATTAATTAATAAAATATATTACACATTAATTAATTTCATAAGATTAGACAACAAACAAAATAAAATAAGAAAAAGATTTAAATACGCAGGGAGGGTGTATAAGCAAATTTGTTCAGTTAAAATAACAAGGGAAAATACATGGGCCAGACAGGGGGGTGCTAAAAGGAATGGGGCGCTAGGCCCAGGTTGGAAGGGTAAGGCAGCAAGTAAAAAGAAAGGAAAAAAATGTCAAAAGGTTGATCCGCTGGATCGAACCTGAGACATTATGGTGAAAGGTATTGGCAAGGCATATGGTCAACCGTTGGGACGGCTATACATCCGATAATTAACACGCAACAATTAACATATAAACAAACCAAACAATGGAAAATGTAGTAAAACGAAACACGCGCAGTGCAGTGCATGTAGTGGTGTATCATGTGGTAGTGTAGCATGGTATTAAAGTACTAGCAGACAAACAAACACCAAATAATTATTACGCATGGGGGAAAGAAATATGCAGTACGTTAAAATGCTATCATGCTTCCAAAAACAAATCAAACAAGTCATCAAAAAAATATAAAAGAAAATGAACACGTACACACACTGAACATGCTGTAATAAATTATAATACTAAAACCCACATAGTTTAACACTATAATGCATTACACCATACAACACACACAACATGATTTGCTTTAATCACACAGTACGCACGAATACACCACATCACTATTCATAGTATCACACACTTGATCACTAAGCTAATGCATACACACATATAATAACAACAATTCCATATGATATATTGCTATTTATTACACTGACAGTAACTTAGCATAAATGATTAATGGTATAGACATTTAGCCAATTTCAAACTTATAAAGCATTTACGAACAAAGATACATGCAGAGCTCCTACAAACATTTACTAATGCACTAATTTCTAAGAACATCATCATAAAAAGTATAGTACAACAAGGCACAAAAACAAAGCGAATTATGTATAATAACAACTTGATACAGGGTACGCTTTTACACACACTAATATCAAAACATTCAGGAGATATAAATAACACAACATGCGAATTGTTTGCATATAGCATACAGTAAAATTCAAACACCACACTTACAAACAAACAAACTTTAATACACGACTACATTGATCATACATGTATAAATTAATAAACCAAATTAAAGACATGAAATACAATAAAAGGCAAACGCGCATGGTAGACGTGCACCAGTAGTAACATGTAATATGCTGTTTCAAAACAACAATTAAAAAAGAAACAGAATGTACATATGATCATGGTTCACTAACTCCAACCATACAAACTTGCAAGCATGACTAACAAACACACCATTCAACACATGATACAAGCAACAGCCCTATAAAGATCATACATATATAAACAGAAGCCACAAAGGTATTACATGCAGGTTCAGTTTTAGATACAAAAGAGAACTGGCATCATGCTTATTTCAACCTCAAAGCCAACAGATAATTTCCTTAACTTAAACCAAACAACATACGATCGTATAACAGCTTGACATACATAAAAGGTATCATGGTATCATGGTATCATGGTATCATTTAGAACAGAAGCATTATAGACAGAGTGCCATGAAATCTTTAACCACACAAGTCGTACCAATCAACATGTTCAACACAAACATACATGATAAGATGATTAAAATATTAGGGCAGCTACTTAGAGTTTTATCAAACTCAACATGCAGTTCGTATGATATATATATCGCAAGCATCTTGAATGAAAAAAACAAACATTAATGGTGCAACAAGGATAATAGATATCATGGCATGATGAGCAGGGGAGATATAGGTCTGAGGAACTTACCTCTTTTCCACGCGAACTTGCAAAGATCCTCTTCCTTCTAGCTAGCCACTCGTGTGCTCCAAGAGAAATACTTTCAGAGTAGTTTTTTTTGTAATGTTGTAGTGTTTGTTGTGTCAAAGTGAAGGAAAGGGAGGCTCCTTTTATAGTGAACCCAGCTGGTCCAAGAGAGTGAAAGGCCAACGTGCCACAAGTTTGTCCTAGGGAGAAATATCAATGGAAATACGTTTGAGATATGGCTGTGGTTTTCTGAGCACATAGAGCCAAGTGAATTTCTCTTTTGATACAAAATGAGTCAGAGAAAGCATGCTTTTGGCTTGTGTCCTTTGGTCCAAGGTAGTGTACAGAGGACATGATTTAAGGTAGCTTACAAAGGTGAGTAAGAGTACAAAAGCAACAACGTTTGCAGCGGGTTTTGAGGGTGAAAAGATGTTGGAAAAGGTAGTAGCAGGTCTGCAACTTGTACTTGAAGGGGGGAAACGAAATTCAAATGAAAAAAATGGTGTTCTTGGTGCAACAACCATTTTCGTGTGACCATGTTGTGAAAATCATATCTCACAAGTTAATGATCCATTTTCCATGCTCTTAGGCTCAAATGATAGCTCTTGTACGATACTACAAGTTTGATGTTGAAAAATTGTTGAGATAAAGCCTTGAAGTGGTATAAAAATGGCTCACAAAACGTGTCCTCAAAACTGTCCCAAAGAACTTAGAAAAAATTCTAAGTGTTGGATTTTGACAATTTCAAGTGACCTTCTTAAATAATTCATATCTTGAGAACGGTTTATCCTCTTGAGACATACCACATATGGTTGGAAAGCTCTCAACAAGCTCTACAACTTTCATTTGGGACTTGAGAACTGAATCCAAATGGAAAGAGGTGAAAAGTGGCGCCAAAGTTGAGGAAAAAAGTGATGAAACATGCTGAAAAATTTTCTAAGTGTAGGTCAAAATGCCTTGGAAGCTCCATAACTCAAAATCCAAGCATTTTTAGACAAAACTTCATATTTAACATATTGAAGATCTTGGAAAGAGCTTTCCAATGAGCTTTGAACCACTCCAATTGGATGTGTAGTTTAGGAGTTATGGTCCTTTCAAAATAGGCTATTAGGGGAAAAATCTCACAAATGACACATTCTTTGGTCAAAACCCTACTTCCCTTGCAAGAAACCTCATGAAACTTGATATGAATACTTTGTATACTCCATGAGACAACATGTGATGATTAGAACCAATCATTCTTCATTTGACCCAAAATTCCAAAAGATTAGGGCTTCAGTCAAACCCTAAATTTGACTGTGAATGCACTGGGGTTATATCTTGTGAACTTGCTTCTTCCTTCTCATCCAAAGGTCTTAGGAGACTCTTGAGGATGCTGATAACCCAATGGAACCAAGAACTAGGGCTTAGGAGTCCCTCTTGATGAAGATCAAAGCGGTTGACTGACAAGTGCCACAGAAACCCTAGTTTGGAGGCACAGTGAGGTTGAGGCTCAAACTTCTCTTGTTGAAGACCCATAGATCTTGAATACTTGTTGAATGATGTCCCTTGAATGTAGATGACTTCATATGGTGAGTGAACCACACAAAACTTGGCTTGATAGAGCCAATTCTTTAGTGACTTCTTCAGAGCAAACCCTAATTCCACAATCCTTGCACTGGAGGTCCTCAGGTTGACTTGACTTGCTTCAAAGCACTTGGGAAGCTTCATGATGATAGGTGAACCTAATTTTAACACAAAGAAACAAACTACAAGATATGGGTTAGCTCAAACAATGCAAAGGTACTCCTAAGATGCACAAAAGCTGGATGACATCTAAGGGTAAAAATTTAGGGTACAACAGTCGGCATACGCATTAGCATCGTTTCTCTGTGGTTTTGTTGCAGGAATATTTAGAATTTCAGAAGGTTTCAAAGCCTGACTAATCATATCCTTACAAGGTCAACACATCATCAACACAAGCGAAATACAAGGGTTTCTATGCCTATTCATCGAAGCGAATGGTCGAAAATCGGAATCATGTCCATAACAATTTTTTTTCAAGCAAATTAGGCAAGTTTTGGCTGTGTTAATCGATTAACCATTTGCTAGGCCAAAATGGTTAATCAATTAACCCTTATATTTTGGCAGATTTCAGCTGTTTTCATGACAACAACTTTTCCTCTACTTTTTTGGGGTCTACGTAGTTCTATCATCATGTGGAATGTTCTAGATGCCTCGAGACACTTTAAGAATCCACTTGCATTTACTACAATACATCATTTTCAATCAAGACCACCATGTAATTTCATTTCCAAGTATGTGAACCACTGGATTTTGGCCTTGCATTGGGATTGATCCACTGAGTTAACAAAAAACTAACAAAGTCAACTTCCGACTCAGTGAGTTAGATGTAACTAACTCTAATGCCAGCTCCAAAGCAAGCTCTAAAGAAAACTCCAAACCTAGCCCATTCCAAACTTCCACTTTATATAAAGAAACCTTCACATTTGTGAAAGAGGGTTCAACCATTCTCACTATTTTCACTTGATCACTCTCTCATTTCTCTCAATTCTCTCTAATTTTTCTGCAACTTGTTCACATTCATCTTAATCTTCTTCCCAAACCACACACAAAAGCTCAATTGCCACCATTAGAAAGTAACAATCTTCACATCAAAATTGTTATTCTCTTGAGCTAAACCTCCATTCCACTACATTTTTACTTGGATTTCTGGATTTACAGTAGCTTCCACTTCAATTCAAGTGATCATTTCAATCATTTCGGTGCAAATTCGTATTCAGAGCATATTTTGTGTTTTTATCGGTATCGCTACGATTTGATCTCAAGCTTGGAACTCTATGGTTTTTCTTGCTTATTCTCACCACATTTTGCTTACAACAATTACCAAGGCAATCCTCCTCCTTGTAGGTTGGTAATTCTTGCTCGATTTACTGTTTTCGGTCACTTTGGCATGAATCGCAATGTTGTTCCGATGGCTTTTTGATGTTAATTAATCATATGATTGTTCGATTTGTGGATCTTGATGTTTGATTCTTTCAATTGATGATTAATTGCTTCTATTTGATGTAATTTTAGTGAACAATTGCATGCCATAACATATGGATGATTGGATAAGTGATTAGTTGTTGGAAGTGCTTTTGGAAAATTGATTTTCTGCCACTGTCATAGTGTTAATCGATTAACCATTTGTAGTGCAAAATGGTAAATCGATTAACCAGTCATTTTTCACGTTTTTCTGAACTTTTCAAGAGGTTAACCGATTAACACTGTGACAGAATGTGATTTTTGAGCTTTTTCAAGCTCATTTGGTTTTCTTTCCTCATTTAACTTCCATGGCTTGATATGCTTAATGTTTGTGGATTTTTTAAGAGCTGTTTAACCTCTGATTGAAGCATGTATGCAAACTTTGATGCACGATTTATCAATTTATAAAATTGTTTCTACTCTTGACATTGTACGATTCTTGCGTATTTTTGTTTACATGATGCATGCTAATTGATGTTTGTTCTTGTTTTGCAAATTCATTATTGATCACGGTAAGTTTGTTATTTATTGAACGAATTTAATTTGTATAATCAATACTTCGCACACTTTCTTTGATGATCTTTCGACTCGTCTGAATAATTGTTGGCTTGTTCATTCCCCTTGATCAATTGATCGAACCTTGTTTAGATTAGTCAATATCCCCTCTCTTTTCTCTTTAGGATCTTTTAGAGGCTTGTTCTCTTATTTCCCTACTGAGTCGGAAGTCTGCACAACGCACTGGAGCACTCTACAAGATGGCGCTGTTACGCTGTCGGTTTCAATTTCCGTATTATACTCTGAGTGCTAGAGAAGGGATGAGAGTGGAGAATTCCTACACTCATTCTGATTATTTTGGGTAGGGGACGAATGACCCTGTGCCTGGAATAATTGTCTCTATCTCCCGACTATAATGTTTCCTCATTCCTCAGTCGAGCCGATCCTTGATCACACTTTCCCTTTAATCTTTCCTTTGATCAATCACCATGTCCTTTGTTCAAAATCAATCTTTCTTGGGTTAACCACCATCTCTTGTTTCAACACCCTTTTCTCTAGGTCAATCATTATGCGTTGGTTCCCCAGATGAGTTGTAATCATCCTTTCTTTGGTTGATCACAGTCAAGTTGTTAATTACCAAATACTTTTCTTCCCCAGCGAAGCCGCAATCCTTTTCATCGGTTAATTACTGTCTGTCTGTTAAATACCGAATCTTTAGCTGAGTTCGCAACCTTCCCTTGGTTCTCCCCCTTTTAATTGTTTAATCACTATCTGTCAGTTAAAACACCAATTTGCTCCTTTTCTCAGTTAACCACAGTCTATCTGTTAATATACTGAGTTCCTACTGGGTTAATCACCTTCTCTTAGTTAATCACCCACTATTTGGTTAATCACAGTCCGCCTGTTAAAATTAACCTTCTTTTTGTGTTAATCATCGTCTCTTGGTTAATCACTCATTTCTTCTTGGTTAATCACAGTCTTTCTGTTAAAACCAATACCACTATGAGTTAGTAATCTTCATTTGCTTCAAATACTCGCGTCTTTAGGTTAGTAACTTTCTTCGGTTCAAATACCCTTTCTTCGGTCAAGTACTACTTGTTCAGTCAATGTATTGAACTCCTTTGGGTCACAACCTTCGCTTGGTTCCACACCCATCCTTTGGGTCACAACCTTTGCTTGGTTCCACACCCGTCTTTTGGGTCAAAACCTTCGCCTGGTTCCACACCTGTCCTTTGGGTCATAACCTTCGCTTGGTTCCACACCCGTCCTTTGGGTCACAACCTTCGCTTGGTTCCACACCCGTTCTTTCAGTTAACACACTGAGTCCCTAGAGAGTCAAACACCATCTCTTGGTTTGATACTCTCCTTCTGGTTCATCGCAGTCCGTCTTTTGACTCCAACATCTTTTCTCCACAGATTCATACTCTTGTTTTCTCTTCGGCTAATAACTGCCTGTTAGTTAAAATGCTGAATCCCCGGTGGGTCTTACTTTGTCTCGATTCAATTTATTTTGCTCCTCTATTTCCTTGATTCAATTCCTTTGCCTTTTTCTCATGGTTTCGACACCATTCTTTTGCGTTTCCCCAGTAGGATCTTTCTACCTCCTTTCGCTCTTGATTTTGACATTGTTTTCCTCTTCCTTCTCTGTCTTTGTTCTTCGAACTACGTAGGCTCTGAATTCCTCATTGCACTATGAGGATACGTATGCACGAGATTGAGAAATCTTGGCGAGCCACCTTTTCCTTTCTTCTTCCTCTTTCCCTGGTTCCATGAACTACGGCGCTTTGATTTCCTCATTGCACTATGAGGGTACGTAGGCACGAGGGACCTAATCCTCCGCGAGCATTTTCTTCGTCTCTTTTCTTCCCTCTTTTTAGCTAGAATCCTTAAGATAGATAACCCATTCAAGCCTAGAAGCCAGCAAAGCGGTTCTCGTCGAGTACGAGAGGTGCCTGAGGTGCTAGTACCTTCCTCTCCCATAACCGACCCCCTTATCTGTTTCTCTTCCATTTGAATTTTATCGATATTTTCCCTATCCTTTGGGACTAAATAAAGTTCGGTGGCGACTCTGTTGTATCTTTAAGTGTGCGATTCACTCAGGTATAATCCCACTAGCTTCAATACCCTCCGCCACAAGAGGGTCGGATATTCTAATTCACACTAGCTCTCTGCACTTGCATTCTCTCTCTCTCTCTCTCTCTCTCTCTTTCTCTCTCTCTTTCACTCTGAACCTCACTTTGGCATCTGAGTGTCTTGCACGTACACCCCTCTCCTCTTCTCCACAATAGTTGAACTTAGAGCTCACGACGTGTTGCTGGCCACTGGATATCCGTCTCATCCTGGTAAGATCAGTGATGCCATCTGTGGGAACACTTTATTTCCCCATCTTTTCTTTCACCAAAGTTTAGAGACCAAAGCAACTTCTAAAATTACCAATCATCATGGCTGATCAACACGCCGCCGATCAAGTTCCAGAAACCGCTTTCGCTACTAGTGGTGACCACACCAACAACGGAGCCACCATTGCTGAAGAGGGGGACCCCAGAGACAGATTCACCGCCTCTTCCTCCGACGACGACGCGACCTACAATGTCGTCCAACATCAACTTTTCGAGGCCCGAGAGTTTTTCAACCAATTCTAGTACCACCTGGCGCTGACCCTACCACGGTGGCCCTATTTGTTGCGATCAACCAAACTAATCTCTTGATCTTCCAACAAAATGAAAGGATTGCGATGTTGGAGAAATACCGTCAGTCGCGCTCTCCCCCACGGAGGCACCGACGACCTGACCCTTATAGCCCGTCTCCGCGATGACGAGACACCTGTCTACACTCTCCCCCGCAGACACACCAACGGGATGACTCCCAAAGCCTCTCTCGGCACAACCCGTACGTCGGGCGTGACTGGAGAGGCCATAATCCACGATTACCCAGGAGCAGGATCACACTTCTCCCCACAAAGAACAATGCTCCCCGGCTCCCAAAAGGAATAAAGTCGGCGGGCAGCCAGAGAAATCAAAGGGTCGACTAAGACACTCGCCGCGCTACGACATGAGCCCTTGGTACGACCACTCCCCATCGTACTCACCAATCTGAAGTGATGAAGATGATCCCCGCGGTCCGCTGTCCTGAGCAATCACGGAGGCTCCTATCCTCGTCAGGATGGAAAAACGACGAAGTCTGGAAACCTACGATGGCACAATAGACCCAGACGATCACATCGAGAACATCAATACGATGCTCGATTACCGCAATATCCAGGGCATTATCAAGTGCCGACTCTAAGGAAGGGTTCCATGGCATGGTATAAGAGCCTTGGCCCTGAGTCCATCATCTCCTGGAAGGATTTGAAGACGCAGTTGACCAGGAAATTCACCGCATCTCGTTGACACCCGAAGTCTGAGGCGTATCTCAAGGCCATCAATCAGGGGAAGGACAAATCTCTCTGAGACTATATAGAGAGATTCAATCGAGAGGCAGTTCAGATTGACATGACTGACCGAATGAAGAGATACCTGCTTGAGCGAGGGTTGGGCCCCTGCAGCAACTTCCCAAAATCAGTTGGTATGGAGACACCTAATTCGTTTGACGACCTCGTTCTCAAGGCCCATGCCTATATCCAATACTAGGAGAAAGATGTCACCAATAATGCTTGCGATTCGTGGAACTGAGAGAACACCAAGTCCTCAAAGTACGACGAATCGAGGACTCCCCGACATGGCGGGGAGAAAAGGAGAGAAGACAAGCCCTGCGACTCCCGCGAACACACCGCGAGTGCATAAACTCGGAGTTCTAACAAAGTGGGGTCCATTTCCCCAAGCTGACATCCCCTGAGCCGAATGTTGACAAGTCCAAGTACTGTCGGTTCCACAGGAGCCGCATGCACGTCACGGAAGACTGCATCCACCTTAAGGGTGCAATTGAGATCCTGATCAAGGAAGAATGCCTGAAACAATACGTTAAGAGGAGCAAGGCTCCTCAGTAGACTTTCCGTGAAGCAAAGAAGGTCGAGGAAGAGATACCCTCCTCCAACGTTGGGTTACAGGTCGCTCTGTGCGTCTCTCAGCTCAAGGACTTTTACGTCCCCGACGAGGTCGCCCTGCCCTTGTCTACTCACAGAACCTGGGGGAACTTTCCCTCCACCATGGTCATATCCGGCAGAGGATCAACAAGCTCTTTGTGTGGTTGGTGAAGAGGAAGTTTGATGAATTGATAGTCGCGAGCTCGAACCAAAATGTGACCCTTGACAAATTCCAAGGAAATTCGAACACCATAACTTTCTACTTCGAGGAGTTACCGGGCGGTGCTCCCAACTCCAGCATTCCTCTGCTCATCAGAGCACAAAAGGCGAACTTCATTGTCTGTCGTATCTTGGTTGACTAAGGGAGCTCATTCGACATTATGTATGCTCACCTGTTCACCACTCTCTAGCTCGACGAGAGGCATCTGACGCCGTACATAGGCTCCAACTTGCAAGGCTTCAATGGTACAACCACAAAGCCGTGGGGCTATGTTAAGCTCCTCATCATTTTCAGGTCCGAGGAGACCGCCAGGCGGGTCAGAGTCCCCTTCTTGGTGATAGATTACCCATCTCTATACCAGTGCATCCTAGGAAGACCGACTCTGGCTGAGCTGACCGTGGTTCCCTCCACGGTCTACCTGAAGATGAAGTACTATACGACTAGGGGTCGTGTCGTCACTCTCCATGGGCACATTGAAGCCGCCAGAAGATGCATCAAGGCGGCCACTAAGGGGCTGAACTCAATCAACACAATGCCCAAGATTGTCGGCAAGCTAGCTCGTGTCGAGGAGTAGAAGTCATTGCCTCGCGTCAACTCAGTCGACCTCAAAAGCCGATAAAATGCTGGTGCTACTTACCAGCGGATGATGAATAAAGTCTTTTGCAGTGAGATCGAGGTCTACATGGACGACATGATCGTGAAATCCCAAGAGGAGACCGACCACACCCTTCATCTCAAAAGGGTCTTCGACATGACGAGGAGGTGCAGGATGAGGTTCAATCTGGAGAAGTGCACCTTCAGTGTCCGAGCAGGAAAATTCCTCGATTTCTATCTAACAGAATGAGGAATCGAGGAGAACCCTAACAAATGCAGGGCTTTCTCTGGTTTTCCAACACCGAGCTAGAAGAAATCGATCCAATCCCTGAACGGGATGCTCACCTCACTGTCCCGCTTGGTGGCCAAGTCTGCCCAACACACACTTCCATTTTTCAAACTTTTGCGCAAGAAAGTCACATTTAAATAGATCGAGGAGTGTGAGCAAGTCCTCCTCCATCTCAAATAGGTTCTTTCACAGCCTCCAGTCCTCTAGCGACCTGAAAGCGGGGAAACATTGTACCTCTACCTCGTCGTCGCAACAGAGGTTGTCAGGGCGGCCCTCATTCACGAAACCCCCGAAGGGCAAAAACTTATTTACTTCACCAGTAAGGCCTTGCAAGGCCCAGAGCTCAGATACCAGTAGATCGAAAAGGTGGCTCTAGCCCTCATCAATACGGCCAGAAGGCTGCAACATTACTTCCTGGCCCACACGATCGTGGTGAGGACTGACCATCCCGTTAAACAACTACTTGGTCGTCCCGACATATCTGGTATGATGCTCAAGTGGTCGGTCAAGCTCTCTGAGTTCGACGTCCAGTATGGGAGCAGGAAGGACATTAAAGCTCAAGAGCTAGCCGACTTCGTGGCAGAAATGAACGCTCTGATCTCCCCGATAGACAGAGCCCACAAGTGGACCATCTACGTGGACGGGGCCTCTAGCTTGACAGGAAGCGAAGCGAGCATCTTTCTTGAGAATGAGGAAGGCATCCTTATTAAAGTATCCCTCGCTCTATCCCTCCTAACCTCGTAGAGTACTTAACCCTGGTAAAAGAGAAGATGAAAAGGTTTGACTTCGCAGAGGTAAAACATGTTCCTCGCAAACATAACACCCAAGCAGACATCTTGTCGAAGCTCGCGAGCATGAAGAAGAAGGGCTGAAACAAGTCCGTCATCCAAGAGGTACTTCCTCGACGGAGCATCGAGAAGCCCACTACGACCATCGACGTGAACGCCAATGACTGCTGGTTGAACCCAGTATTTACGTACCTCACCACGGGGGAACTGCCCAACAACTCCAAGGAGGCTAATGTAGTCAGACGCCGAGCATGTTCTTCCGTCTTGATTAAGGAAAAGTTATATAGGCGGGGATTCTCCATCCCTCTTCTCAAGTGTGTCGAGGAGTCCAAGGTCCCCCATATACATCAGGAGATCCACGAAGGAATCAACGCCCAGCACCTCGGAGGACGATCCCTCTCCCAGAAAGCCCTGCGAGCAGGATACTATTGGCCCAACATGATGCAGGACGGAAAGGAGCACGTCAAGAAGTGTGACAAGTGCCTACGTCATGGGGACATGCACCTGGCACCACCCAACGAGCTCAAAACTCTCTCGTCCCCGTGGCCTTTCGGTTGGTGGGGGATGGATATCCTCGGCCCCTTCACCATAGGGTCCTACCAGAAAAAATACTTGATAGTCAGCGTCGACTACTTCACGAAGTGGATAGCGGTTGAGGCCCTCGCCAAAATCACAGCACATAACATACTCTGTTTCTACAAAAGAAACATACTTGCCCAGTTCGGCGTACCCCCAGTGCTCGTCACCGACAACGGGACGCAGTTCACCGACATAAACTTCCAGGACTTTGTCGCCAAACTAGGCACAAAGCAACATTTCACGTCTTTCGAGCACCCGCAAACAAACGGGCAGGATGAAGCCGCGAACAGAGTGATCCTACGGGCCCTGAAACGAAGGCTAGGCGAAGCCAAAAAGAGGTGGGTCGAGGAGCTACATAGTGTACTCTGGGCCTACAGGACGACCCCACACTCGACCACCGGGAAATCCCATTCCGACTAACCTAGGGAACCGAGGCAGTTATTCCGGTGGAAATCATAGATCCCTCAAGGCAAACCGAATCTCCCCTCGACAAGCAGATGAACGACGAGGCGCTAAGGGAGGAACTCGATCTGGTCGAAGAAATTCGGTCGAGGGCATCCCTCCACGAAGTCTCGTTGAAACAAAAAATAACTTTGTGGCATGACAACAAAGTCATTAAACGCGAGTTCCAAATCGGCAGCCTAGTCCCGCGGAGAAATCAGAAAGATTCGTGCGAGGGCAAACTTGCGGTGAACTGGGAAGGCCCCTATTGTGTCCAAGATAAACAAAGAACGGGGCCTATTACCTTAAAATCCTACACGGGGAGGAACTTAATCGACCATGGAACACTGAAAAGCTCAAACAATATTACAACTAAACATCGTAGTCGGCGTACTTCGTTCGACAACAGCAAAGTATGTCTCGACCATAGCAGCATGCTAAAGTACAAGCACGACTTCCAAACTTGAAATAAAAAGACAAGAGTCCGTTCTTGTTTGTTCGAGCAGACTCTTGGCCTGACGAGGTCACCTCAATCGAATTCCTCCGTTGTCGTAAAAATAAAGCAGAACACCCAACTCGCGATGGGAAGTTTACGCCACGAAGCAAAGACCTCGACCAAGATCTTAGCCCCGTCGTTGATCGGAAGCCAACTCGAATCACTCAGCCAGTTCCCTGCATAGTCAAGGACCAATTATGTTGAGCAAAGGCCCCAGACACTTAGAAAAAATAAGCAAACACAATATTGCATACACATCGACGAGGAAAATATGTACTCGACAAGCAATACGCACAATAGTACACACAAATGGAAAAAAAGCAATCATATTTGAATTACAAAGCAAATATTCAAGTACAAACGAAAGGCAAAGCCCGATGTTCAGATATTACAATCCATGGCGCGCAAGCCAGGCAAAACCCAAATAGAAAATGTGGGGCGCTGTTTACCTTGAAAATTGGTAAACAACCGCTGATCTTCTAAAACAATAAAGTTCTAGTAACTTACAGGATCGATCAGATTGATCCTCTAAGTTACTAGAACTTTATTGTTTTAGAAGATCGGCGGTTGTTTACCAATTTTCAAGGTAAACAAATTGGCACGCCCAGCGGGACAGTGCTAAACGTGGATTTGGAAGTTTATAACTTTTAAATAACTGCCAAAAGGAAGTTTTATAACTACCTTTTTTGAAGTTTTTTCGTTTTAGTGGTCAAAATTGTGGCGAACTTTATTGGATGCACTTGAGAAGTGGAAAGGTAGCCAATTTAAGTGAATATAGGCCAAAGAGTAGAAACGTGAGGAGAATGGCATCTGGCCAAGGAAATTCAAATCCCAGTTCTGCTGGGACTAATACTCAACCAAGCAGTTCAAGTGTTCAGAACAGCACCATCAATCCTCAAGAATTACCAAGAAGTACTGTGGCGCCAACTCCAGTTCTTTCGACAGGAGGGTCGACAGTGTTAACCATGGTGACAGAACCAACACCTTCGACAACGGGACCAGGCGTGACATATGTGAGGCCTTACACTTAGCCAGTCCTGGAGTACATTGGTCCATCAGTGACGAATCCTCATACTCCACAAGGAGGAGTTTCGACGTATAGGCAATTTCCTCCCCCAGGATTTTTCACAGCCTTTGCCTAGGAACCCAATCTATGGCATGCCAACGGCAATGATGCAGAATCTGCGTACTGCACCCCCAATATATTCAGAAAATGTGATATCTTCCCCTTTGCAGGAGTCAGGTTCCAGAATTAACATGGGTCGAAACAGCCAGTCCATAGGTTTGGGATATTCTGCTCAAGGGCCCAAATTAACAAATGAATCTGCAGCGTATTTGAGGCAACATATGGATGAGAGCAACATGCAAATGGTACATACTTTGTCTCAGACGATGGGAGAGATTTTCCAGCCATTGATCCAAAATACTACTCAAACCAATCAAATGATGACAACCCAGATGGCACGTATAGCAGAATACATGGGAATGCCCGCTCCTGTTCAACACCAAAATCAAGGAGTCGAGGGGAGGGAGAACGCTCAACAAGTGAATCCAGAGTTAGTTGAACCACCTAGGGAGGAGCCTCCTAGAAATCAAATACCAATACTTAAAGAGGAGGAACCAAGGATGGTGCTAGTGAACAGAAATCAAAACGCTGATCATGTGGTGAATCAGGTTCGACGCAACAATGTAGCAGCAGAGAATAATTTGGCAGCCATGGTCGAAAGAATAATGGCTCGAAATGGCCTGAATATGGGTTTTTCTAGGCTAAACTTTACTTCGCCTATAGTAGACTATATACTCCAAGCTGAATTGCCTCCCAGGACAAAAGTACCAAAGTTTACTAAGTTCTCAGGAGATACTACAGAATCTACCGTCGAACATGTGGCGCGCTACCTGATCGAAGCTGGTGAAATTGCGAATGATGAAAGTCTGAGGGTGAAGTATTTCCCTAGTTCCCTCACTAAAAACGATTTCACATGGTTCACTACGTTACCATCTGGTTCGATTTGTAATTGGACCCAGTTAGAACGTTTGTTCCATGAGCAATTTTACATGGTTCAGACTAAAATTAGTTTGAAAGAATTGGCTAGTGTGAAACGAAAGTTCAATGAGCCAATAGATGATTACTTGAATAGGTTTCGACTGCTCAAGGCAAGATGCTTCACACAAGTGCCTGAGCATGAACTTGTCGAAATGGCCACTGGTGACCTTGATTACTCTATCAGGAAAAAACTGGACACCCAGTATTTAAGGGATATGGCCCAGTTAGCTGACAGAGTTCGACAGCTAGAGCGTCTCAAATACGAGAAAGCTAGGGTGAATAAGAACAGGAAGGTAGCTTACGTCGAATACCAGAAGGGTATCGACGAGTTATATGATGAGTCCGTTAGGTTTGACGAAAATGAAATAGACCTTGCTGAACTTAAGAAGGGCCCTCCTTATTCTTGTAAATTATTATACCCTTCAAATGGAAAAAATCCTGTCGAATCTGAAAAGAACGATGGGTTCCCAAAGAAAATAGATACTTTCGATATCACAAAATGTGACGAAATTTTTGATTTGTTAGTTAAGGATGGTCAAATACTAGTGCCTCCTGGTGCTAAAGTACTACCTTTAGAGCAAAGAAAAAAGAGAGGTTTTTGTAAATACCATAATTACTTGGGTCATAAGACGTCTCAATGTTTTCTTTTCAGGGATTTGGTGCAGAATGCTATTCAGGAGGGAAGGCTCAAATTTGGGGAGAAGACTAAGACCCAGATGAAGATTGATACCAACCCCCTTGAAGTAGCTGAAGAAAATTATGCAGAGCCTTAGGAGGTCAACATGGTCGAACTGGTTGAATTGTCTGACAGCAGTTCGGATAGTGTTAACACCAACGAAGCTCTTGGCAGAAATGCCACAGTGGTGGAGGTTACTGAGGACCTTACCAATGATGTTGTGTTTATTAGAGAAGCTGAAGAAATGGATGGCTACCAGCTGGAGCATTTGATATGTGTGGCTGTTGAACACTACTTTAGCACGACTTCTAAAGTTCAAAGGTTCGACACTGAAACTACAGTCGAGACCCATGCTGAAGCTGAAGCACCAAAACTGCAGATGGTGACAAAAGAGATGGCTGGTCATTTTAGACAGATGGACGAGGCTGCTGAAGGCCTTGATGTCAACTTTTCCAAAATGCATTTAAAAGATGAAGTCAACATAAACATGGTCGAAATTACTGACAGACAGGCCATGGATATTGATGAACTAGAGGACTGCAACAAACTGGCTTATCCCAGAGAGGATAAAACCATTGTTGATTTTCTCCACAGGTGCCAGGGGAAGAACTCTGAAGTCATGTTGTGCCCTCGATGCAGTGCTATCTTCGACAAAGAAGCTGTTCATGGCCTCTAAGCGGGGAAAGAGGCCAAATCTGGACGTGAGAAGAGAGCTTCTCAAAGGCCAGGGCGTTTCGACCCAAGGAAAGCTACTAAAAAACAATATGGCCAAAGGCCACAAATTCCAAGGGCCAAGCAAGCTACTTTCAAGCCCAGCGGCGAAGTACCAATTGGAAGGTGGGATAAACCAGTCGAAGCAGCAGAAAAAGGGAAGCAAAGATGGAAAAGTTTCGATGTGGCTAGAGGTTCTTCAATTGAGTATAGGAAAGAATTCAAGTCCTCCAACAAAGCTACCTACATTTCTGAGAATTACAAAGGAAAAAATCCTATGTTCAGGTCCCAGTGGAGGAGAGAACAGAGACGAAGGAAGGCTATAAGGGAAGCTCGGGCTAAAGATTTGACGGAGACCAGCACTAATGTCCTGCCAGCTAGCAATAAAGGTGTTGGCATGAAACAACAAACCAGCTGCCTGTGGGTTGAAATCTGTTTACTTCCAAGAAGGAAGAAGCTGAGAAATTTGTGGTCGAAACAGTTGAAGACGAAGCTTCGACCCACAATTTTGATTCAGACTCTGATGCTTCTTTAAACATCATTGTCAACATAGTGTCAGTAATGCCAAGAGAATATGACAGAGTAACTGAAGTGGAAAACTTGGATGCCAACGCTGAGGCAGAAATGGCAGCACACCAACCTGTGTGCTATTATGTAATGAACAATGGCTGTGTCGAAGAACAGAATGCTTTCTTTGAGCGGCCAACTGAGGCCATGAAGGGACACTTGAAACCTCTGTACATTACAGGGAAAGTAGAGAACGTGGATGTAAATAAGATCTTGGTGGATTGTGGGGCTACTGTCAATTTAATGCCACATTTTCTGCTAAGTAAAATTGGTAAATTCGACACTGATCTTAAACCCCACAACATGGTCCTCTCTAACTATAAAGGGAAGATTGGGACCACTCTAGGTGTCTTACAGGTTGACTTGACTGGGGGTACAGTGACAAGACCCACCTTGTTTATGGTGGTCGAGAGTAAAGCTAACTACAACCTTTTGCTGGGAAGGGAGTGGATCCATGGCATTGGGGCAGTACCTTCATCAATGCACCAACGAATAACAATCTGGAGGCCTGATGGAATAGTAGAAAACATTGAAGCTGATCAAGGGTACTTTAAGGTGCCTGTTAATCATGTTGATGGTGTTGAGTTCGACAAAAACTTGGCGCATATTGCGCCTTGTACTCCAGCAGAATTTGATCTCACCCTAGATGACCATGCATTCTGCTCATTACACTTGCACCCACTGGAGGGGTTTCGTTGGGACAGAGAAGTCATAAGAGAAGAAGGAAATGTTCCGTACTATGGGCTGCCTGAAGTTGAACCCACAGGCTAGGGAAGTGAATTCAGTAACAATGATTGAATTCGACGCGCTACAAATAAATTCGTCCTATGTGGTCAAATCTAAGTTACAAGCGGCCTTAGAGGCTGCACACAACCACATGGTTGTCGAAGCCAAAACTCAAATTTGTGAAGTAGGCCCTGGTAAGGACTTTGAACCTGAACCACCTGATGGGCCTCAAATCGAAGACCAAAACCAAAGGCTTGATGCTGTTTATGATGATGAGCCTTTAGGTTTTGAAAAGGATCCACTGTCAGATAATATTAAAATGCTGGCGCAAGATCCTTTGGAAGAAATTGACTTGGGTGAAGGGGGAGTCAAAAGGCCTACTTATATTAGTGCTAGTCTCGACCCACTACTCAAAGTCGAAATGGTCTAACTATTGAAGGAATTCAAGGATTGCTTCGCCTGGGACTATGATGAAATGCCTGGTTTGAGGAGAGAGCTTGTTGAACATAAGTTGCCAATCATACCTGGGAAAAAGACAGTCAAGCAAAATCCAAGACGGTTTGCCCCAACAATCCTTCCCAAAATCAAAGAGGAAATTGAAAGGCTACTTAGATGCAAGTTCATCCGTACAGCTAGGTATGTCGAATGGTTCGCTAATATTGTACCTGTCATTAAAAAGAATGGTTCTTTAAGGGTCTATATAGATTTTAGAGATCTAAATTCTGCAACCCCTAAAGACGAATATTCTATGCCTGTGGCAGAAATGCTGATTGATTCTGCTGTAGGACATGAATACTTGAGTATGCTGGATGGTTATTCTGGTTATAACCAAATATTCATTGCTGAGGAAGATGTCCCAAAAACTGATTTTCGATGCCCAGGGGGATTAGGCACTTATGAGTGGGTAGTAATGCCTTTTGGTCTAAAAAATACTGGGGCAACTTACTAGCGAGCAATGAATTCGATCTTTCATGATTTTATTGAGACTTTTATGCAAATATATATTGATGATATTGTTGTTAAGTCCTTTTCAAGAAAAGATCATATAAGCCATCTTCGACATTCCTTTGAAAGGATGAGAAAGCATGGTCTAAAAATGAATCCTCTCAAATGTGCTTTTTGTGTGCAGGCAGGGGATTTCTTAGGCTTTGTGGTCCACAAGAAGGGGATCGAAATTAACCAGAATAAAACCAAAGCCATTATGGAAGCAAAAGCGCCATCAATAAAGAAGGAATTGCAGTCTCTCTTGGGAAAAATAAATTTCTTGAGGAGATTTATATGTAACTTAAGTGGGAAAACGCAAGCCTTTTCACCATTGCTTCGAGCTAGCAAGGATGGGTTCGACTGGGGGCAAGCTCAACAGGAAGCCTTCGACAAGATCAAAGAGTACCTGAGTCACCCCCTTATTCTCTCACCAACTCGTGGCAATAAGTGTATGAGATTGTACATAGCTGCGTCAGATAGAATTTTAGGGAGCATGTTAGCCCAAGAGGATGATGACGGTGTCGAAAGAGCCGTTTATTACCTTAGTAGAGTTTTAAATGTTGCAGAAACTAGATATAACATGATTGAAAAATTATGTTTATGTTTGTATTACTCTTGTACCAAATTGAAGCATTATATAAAACCAGTTGATGTTTATGTTTCTTCTCGTTATGACGTTATTAAACATATGTTGTCCAAACCTATTTTGCATAGTCGAATTGGAAAATGGGCATTAGCATTAACTGAATATTCTTTAACTTATAAGCCTTTAAAAGCTGTTAAAGGACAAATAGTGGCAGACTTTATAGCTGACCATTCTACAAATGAGACCCCCCTGAACTATCTTGATGTGGAACCTTGGAAGTTATACTTCGACGGGTCGAGCCACAAAGATGGGACAGGCATAGGAGTACTTGTTATTTCTCCTAATAAAATTCCAACAACACTTAAGTATAAAATCGAAGGCCGTGGTTCTAACAACGAAGCTGAATATGAAGTTGTAATTGCTGGACTTGAAGTATTGTTGGAATTGGGGGCAACTCATGTCGAAATAATGGGAGATTCAGAACTGGTCATAAAACAAGTGACCAAAGAGTACAAGTGCATAAAAGAAAACTTGATTATTTACTTTTTAATTGTGAATCGACTGTTGAAAAAGTTCGACTCAATCAATTTTCGACACATCCCTAGACTGGAAAACCAGGTAGCTAATGACTTGGCTCAGATTGCATCAGGGTATAAAGTTTCGAAAGACAAATTACAAGATACAATCGAAGTCAAAGTTAGAGGAAGGGTGGTGTCAGTAGGATTAGCCCCATCAGACTTGGAAGAAACTAAGCTTGGATACGTTGATGAAGATAATTTTTCAATTCTGGCAGTTGATAACATAGCTGACAAGGATTGGAGGAAACCTATAATGGATTACCTGAAAAATCCAA
This sequence comes from Lathyrus tuberosus, assembly GCA_022829125.1. NCBI lineage: Eukaryota > Viridiplantae > Streptophyta > Magnoliopsida > Fabales > Fabaceae > Lathyrus > Lathyrus tuberosus. The sequence goes on from JALAZF010000874.1 coordinate 63,611, forward strand.
TAGCTTCGACAGAGAGGAAAATCAAGTATCAAGCCTTAAGTTATGTCTTGTTGGGTAATGAATTATTCAAAAAGACTCCTGAGGGAGTACTGCTTAAGTGCCTCAGTGAGGCAGAGGCATACTTGGCCCTTTCAACTATCCATAGTGGGGCACGTGGAGCACATCAGGTAGGCCATAAAATGAAATGGTTGTTATTTCGACAGGGCATGTATTGGCCCACCATGTTAAAAGATTGTATTGAATTTGCTAAGGGTTGTCAGGAATGTCAAGTTCATGCTGGCATCCAACACATCCTTGCAAGTGAGTTGCACTCTATAGTAAAGCCTTGGCCTTTTAGAGGATGGGCTTTGGATTTGGTTGGAGGAATTCGACCAGCATCATCAAAGAATCATAAGTACATTTTGGTGGGTATTGATTATTTTACCAAATGGGTCGAAGTTATCCCATTACCAAATGTTGATCAAGAAGATGTGATTGAATTTATCCAGAAACACATCATCTATAGATTTGGAATCCCAGAGACAATTACAACAGACCAAGGATCAGTTTTCACTGTTCGAAAAATGCAAGAGTTTTCTAAAGAAATGGGATTCAAGCTTTTAACATCCACACCTTATTATGCTCAAGCTAATGGTCAAGTCGAAGCGGCGAATAAAGTGGTTATTGGTTTGATAAAAAAACATGTGGGAAAGAGGCCAAGAAATTGGCATAAGAAATTGGAACAAATACTGTGGGCATGTCGAACGTCCCCTAAAGAGGCAACTAATACTACCCCATTTCGATTGACCTTTGGTCATGACGCAGTTTTGCCTGTGGAAATTTATCTTCAGTCAATAAGGATTCAAAGGCATCATGAGATTCCATCTGAATCTTATTGGAATATGATGCTTGATGAATTAATAGACTTAGATGAAGAAAGACTCCATGCATTAGAGTTGCTGAAAAGGCAAAAGAAGAGGGTGGAGAAGTCTTATAACAAAAAGGTAAAGATTAAAACCTTTTCAGCTGGAGATCTAGTGTGGAAAGTGATCTTACCCATGGATCAAAAGACCAGAACTTTGGGGAAGTGGTCTCCTAAGTGGGAAGGTCCTTTTCAAGTTATTAAGGCATTTAGTAACAATGCTTATGAGATTCAAGAGATGGAGGGTGATTTAAGAGTCTTAAGGGTAAATGGGAAATATTTGAAAAATATAAGCCTATTTTACAAGAGATTCACATTAAAACGTAAGTTTCATTCAGATTATAAAAGCCAAAATAGGCCATGTGAGGCCAAAATGGCATACAAAAAAAAGAAAACAAGTACAACAACATGAAACCAAGGAGAAAGGTCATTCATAGTCCCGCCAATTAATAGAGTTGAGGAAGGCAACATAATCTTCGTCAGCTTCATCATCAGAGTTTTGTGCTTTGGAATGTCCTTTCTTGGGGACCTTCATCTTGGTTTCTCTCTTCTTGGCGCGAGATGTTGCTCCAGTTGAAGTATCATTGAGGGCAGTAGTTGTTGCCTCAGCTTTCTTTGTCTCCTCAGCCACCTTCTTGGTTCTTGCTTTCTTTGAGGAAGTACTCATGCTTGCTTCAGTAGATGCAAAATATGGCTCACCTAAAGAGGATTTTATAGAGGCAAGGCCTTGTAAAGATTGGTCAGTCAACGATGGAAATACGTGAAATTACTCTTGGGATTATACCCTAGGGTTGCACCATTAATATTCTTTTATGAAATAGAAACTTGTGCCGTTGGAACACTAAGCTGTTAAAAGCTGCGCTATTTTCATGATTTCCAAGAAAAGACGCAGAGTACTTTAATTACAAAGATTAGCAAAGTTTGAGAGGAAATGCACCATGATCTTATCAAAGACTTTGCAAGTCGAAGAGTTAATAGTAAAAAGAAGTATTTAAATAAATGCCATAGGGTATTCAGATTGTCTTTACATAGGACCTCAAAGGGCCATAAAACATGATGATAAAAAAGGAACTACAAACAAGAAATCATGGAACAAATCAGAAAGGTAGCTTCGACTTCAACTCAAGGAAGTTGACCTTGTGAGTCTTAAGGCGTTTCTCACACAGAGCTTTGTTGAGCTTGGCTGCTGAAAGTTCCTTCTCAAGTGTTTGGGATTTGTCGAGGAAGTCTATAGTGCGCTTTAGCTCTCTGGCCATTTCAGTATCGTCGAATTCTTTCAGTTCAAGGTTGAGCTTTTCAGCGTTGGAAATCTTGTTTTGCGGTTCTTCAATATGTTGCTTCCAGTCATCAATATTCTTTTGGTTCGATGCTATCTCTACTTGCCTGTTGTTTTGATCAATCTCCAGATTTTCGACCTTAGTTTCTGATGCGTGAGCTTCGTCCCAAGCTGCATGTTCCAATCCAGTTGTAACCTCAATGGTGTCTTGGATCTTGGGAAGAAGTTTCAAGTACTCAAACATTTGATTTACTAGAGCAGTTAACTCCATAAGGAATTTAGACACATCTGTACTAAGGGTCGAGAGATCCAGTTTTTGGAGACTATCTTTCAGGAAGAGAGGTGCAATTTGATCCGAAAGTAAGACATTTTGGATGTCCCCTTTGAAGAATTTGTCTTTGATTTTTTGAAGGATAGGGCTGGCGAAGTCATCTGGAGTTGGACCCCCAGAACTGGTCGAAGTACTAAGACTAGTACCTGAAGAACTATACTTCTTCCCCAATATCAATCTGGCATACTCTCGAGGATTTGACCATTTGAGAGCAGTCAGTGGGTCTCCAGCAGGGGATCCTCCAACAGTCAAAGTGACTGCAGGCCTAGGAGTTGGATTGTTGATAGGACCTGTCTCAGCCACAGTCGAATGGGTTTGATCTTGCTCAGTCCTCTCCCTCTCTTCTTCTTGTTCTTTTTCATCTTCGGCCTCCTCTTCTCCTGCTTCAGTTGGCCTTCGTTCTATGTCCATACCAATAGTCTCTGTTTGGTCGAGAGGTTATTGGTGAGAAACATCATCCTCTTCATGTTTAGAGCCATCGGTCTGGGATTGTTGAGTATTGGTCCTGGCAGGAGAATTTTTATTTATTTCAGCCGCTTCAGGAGGAGGAACTGTAAGAGGGATAGGTTGGTTAATTTTGCTCAGTGAACTATATCCAGAACCAAGGTCAGAGGTAGGGTGATAAGTTGACTCACCTTGGCTATTCAGGAGAGTTGTTGTAAAGCTGAATGAAGGTTGTGGTGGGTTAGAACCACCTGCATCAGCCTGAAAACCAGAAGCAAAGAGAATAAGATTGGGAGAAATCTGAGTAGGGAATCCAAATACTGAGTGAAGATAGTACGCATACCTGTACAGCCTCAGCATCAGGACTTGATTTTGCACTCTCAGGATCACCAGCAGCCATTTTCGACGCAACCTTGGAGAGTTGTTTCTTGACACCACTACCAGCAGGTGTCTTCTCAAGAATTCTTGCCGCCTTTAAGGGAGATTGGGTGGTAGTTCCAGAAGCTTTGACAAGCTTCCTTTTCTTCTTAACTACTATCTCCTAAGGGGACTCATCATCAGTATTTGGAGGGACAACTGCTTGAGCACCTTTCTTGCCCTTTTTTTAAGGCGTTGGAGGTTTTCGAGCAGCCTAAGAGGTGATTCAAACATTAGAAGATTGGTTACACAAAAAGACTGAGGCAAGGGATATAAAATACCTTTGTGCCTTCAGTGTCCTTTTTGACTCCTGCAGCACCCTTCGATGAGCCGGTCTTCCTGGCCATAGCTGAAAGACAAACGATTATTACAAGGTTAATAATTGAGTGGTTAGTTAAAAAACCACAAATCAAGGGCCTTAAACCTTCATATATTTCGGATTTGACACGGACATCCTCGACCCCTATATGAAGGTGTCCTTTGAAACTGTCCAGCGTATGTTTAGTCGTAACCACCTGTTGGGCTTTCGGTTGAGACTGCTGTCGAAGGAGTTTTAAGTGCTCACCACAGACAAACCAGTCTAGAAATGGGGGGGCAAGTGCCACTCCAAAATCAGCATTAGGCAGTCGAGGGAACTTTGGAGGAAAGAGTTCAAAAGCTACCTTATAACGTTTCTCAAGAGGAACGTTTGAAGGATTTTCAACTGATCCATTTTTTGTAGAAATTCCTCCTTCAAAGTGACAGCAGCCTCACGAACGGTTCGACTAATATCATCTGGTCGATAGACAGTTTCAAAGTACTTTTGAAAGGCCTGAATTTCTTTGACATGAATGAACTTACTCTTCTTGGTTTTTTCCTGCACATCAAGAAAAGCTTGGTCAAGTAAGGAAGAGAAAGCAGCAACATCAAGAAATTGTTCACTGTAGTACTTCGACCACCAGTTATGCAAGGGTTTGGTGCACAAGAAGGTGGGCTGAAAGTACACAGGGGAAAGGGTTGCTTTCCTAGCGTTCCACCGGTCGAAAGTGACCGCAGCACCTCCTTCATCAAAACTGGCAGTATGAAGCACCACATGGCCTTTCTTCCCATATATGCATTTGGGGAAAATTTGACCCAACCCAAGTTGTCGAGAGACAAGATTTGGTTGGTAAGCAATTAAGGCTGCCATGTCTCTTCCAAGATTTAGCCTTTGAACGATAAATCTAGGAATCAAAAAGGCTTCCCAGATTGAAACAGATTCTGCGTCGAGTTTGGTGGATGAATCAGGGAATGGCCTTGTAAACCACTCAGGTCCATATCTTCTCTCAGCAAAGGGAGCCATACTAGGTGTGAACTCATGCCTTTTGGCAAACATCATAATGTAACTGGAGAAGGCTCTCTTGAGATTTTCCCCATCGTCATTGGGCGCGAGCTTCACTAGGCGGGAACCTTCGACCCTCTTCTCTTTGATTTTAGCAGAATCCTCATCTACCTGCCCTTTCCTGGGAAGGCTAGCTTAAAAAGTTGCATTGAGCCATAACTGAAGTAGCCAAAGGGGGCCATTCAAGTGAACAGTACCTTGGGCCTCCAAGTCTTTAAGTTGAGCCGCCCCTTCGCTGAGAGACTCGTAGAGGTTCTCCAAAATCAACCCGCTAAGGCAAACTCCTCTATTATTGTGAAGTTGGTTGGCCAGAGTGAGATACTTCTTGGCCACCTGTAAGGATTTTGAGCAAAATATATACCTCGACAGCCATACGGTGAGGAACGCAATGTGTTCCTTGTCAGTGATTTCTGCAGTATCACGTTTGTGGTAGTTGATAAAATGGGTGTATGTGAGCTTGGAGTCAGATATCCCTATGGTATCCTCTGCATCAGTATCAGGATCGTATAAAATGCCATCTGGTCGAAGACCTGCAATGGCGGCAAGATCGAAGAGTGTGGGAGTAACCATCCCACAAGGAAGATGAAAGGTGTAGTGGGTACTATCCCAGAAGTAAAGAGATGCTGCCAGCAGGTTCACACAATAAGGGATGTTGGTCTTCGACAGCATAAGCAGATCATAGATTCCAATGGTTTTCCAATGATTAGCTTTGACCTTTTCCATTCTGGTCATCCAAAGGTCAAAATCCTTTAAAGGGTTGACAGCTCTTACCAATCTCGTACCATCGTGAAGGTACCTCAGATCCATTTTCGTCAAAGTGGGTGTATTAGGGGAGGCTCCATCCTCATTAGGGTTGCTCTTTTGCCCTAGAGGTCTAGATTTACAGTAAGAAGGAAAAAACTCGCCCAGTTTTTCATTGGTGGGTTTAACATCAGCTAGGGGGCCACCTAAAGCATAGGGTTTATCAGAGACAAGGAGAGGGATCATTACCTGAGATTCGTAAATGCTCCTTGCTTCCTCAAGAAGAGGTTCCAGCATGAATTGTTGGTTCTTCACCACCTTTGGTCCGGGGATGTTTGAAAATGGCGGGAGAGTTTGCTTGAACGGGGTGGTTTTACCCTTTTGGCTTTTTGTTTCTTGGTGAATGGGTTGTGAAGACGCCATTGTTGGAAGTTGAAGAGAAAAGTTAGAATGCGTTATGGGTTTTCTTGAGAGAGTTTAAAGAACGGGGAAATAAGTTGAAAGAAAGTCTGAGAGTGCAAAAAGTTTCAAGTTGGAAGAAAATGGTATTTATAGGCGTTTGGAAGATGAGGGGACTGTGAATCCACCGTTGAAATGGATACGATAGTGGGATGCGTGTCTTTGTCTGAAATGGTTGGATGGTGGTGGTTACGGTCAGACCACAAATGTCTAGTTCCAAGAAAGGTGATGATGGAAATTGATCACAAATACGGCTGAAAAGACGTTTAGGGATTTTCCATCATGACATGACGTCATAAGCATGGTTGAAAGAAACTGAATAGTTTCTAAATCGTGAGTTGGTCAGTTATGACCATGTTTTCCATAATCGAATGAGTAGGCGTTGAAAATCATGTTATCAAAAAATGACCTTCCTACCAACACTGGCGAAAGGAAATTTTTGGGGGGCAATTTGTTAGCTCCTAATTTCGACGCTACATGATTTCATACAATTTGGCTTTTAAAGAAGTTACTCTTTAAAGTAATAAGCTAAAAGAAGAAGGATTCGACCACAAGGCCTTCGACTATGTTTGTTGAAAACCCGAGTCGAAGAGAATGATTTTAGGACTTCATATATCTCTAAGTCCTAGGAGTCAATTCGACATGGTGAAGTGGCTATGGGTAACGCACTGCAGTTACAACAGAATAGTGGAGGGAAGTTCTACTATTTGAATTTGAAAAGAGGACAGGTGGCGAAGATCCAGAACGTGAAGACATGCGAAGTGCCAAGTGGCGTATTCTTGGAGTAAAACCGTCAGATGGTGGTTACTTTAGAGTATTATAAATAGGTTAGTCCTAAGGTTAGAATAAGTGTGAAAAATCATATGTGTACAAGTAACTCTATATTCACTCAAAGTATCCAGTGTGTCGAGAAACAAGTGAAGTGAGAATGTACGTGATTGTAATCACCATTATCCTTTATTGCAATGCAATTTACTTTGAAGTTTCTGTATTAGATTCTTTACTTTGAAATCTTTTTCACAAAACTTTTACCTTTCAAGTCAGTTATACTACCAAGTCTTTACTTTGAAGTTTTACATTAAAAGCCTTTACTTTTAAGCATTTATCTTGCTGCATTTTTAGATCTTTATTCATTCCTTTCCAGCATTTAACTCCAACTCTTATCAAACTTTTACATTCAGCCTTTTCTTTCCTTTGATGTATTGTTCGACTTAGTTATTTCTTTGATCTTTATCGCTTTCCTGTACACTTCAAACACCCTTTTTATTTGCGTGCATTGTCGAAAGACATACTTTACCAAATCGTGAGATATTCTAAATACACATATAGCACATGTACTAGGATCAATCTAATCGATCCTGTAAGTTACTAGAACTTTATTGTTTTAGAAGATCAGCGGTTGTTTACCAATTTTCAAGGTAAACAGGAGCAGGCCAAACAACTAAGTAAAAACTAAACTTCGGATTCCTCCACAGGCTGGGACTATCCATTATCTTGGTTAACATTTTCCCCAAGGTTTTCTGGGGCGATTATCTGGCCGTCGACCACCCAATGAAAAGGCCCGATCCCCTCGGTGATGAGCTGAACCCCAGGGTTGACGACTTGGATTTACTCAACTGCGCATTTGAAACCTAGATCAGGAGTGCCCAAGCAATCCTTCTGGAGCTCCCGGATACGGGAAATTTGCCCACCTAGATTTGATAAGGCTTTTTCCTCGTCAGTCTCATCTTCGACGGGTGTCGTACCTCAAAAAATCATCGAAGACACGACCTTCACACGAAAGGCACGGAAGAAATTTGAAGTTTAACAGAGTCACAACCGAACATTATTTATCCCAAAAGAGGGAAAGGAAAATATCGAGAAAACCTTTAAGGAGATAAGAACATGGTCGTAGTAACCACAATTTGGGTTCGGGAGTCGGTTACGTGAGAGGAAGGTACGCGCACCCCCTCACGTCCATTGTACTTAACGGGAACCTCTTAATTCGAATGGTGACGAACGCTAGCTAAGCTTATTTGTTTTCTTCTCAACGATAAAATGCGAAATGATAAGATAAAAGGGAAAGATTCTAAGTCAAATTGGGTGGTTTTAGGTTAGGGTGCTTGCTAAAGATTGGGGCCCTTATGCCTACGTATGCTCATTCGGACGAGAATGAGAAATCTGAGCAATCGTAGTTCGACTACGGGAAAGAAGGGGGGAAAACGCGGAAAAGATGGAAGCGTGCTCGCCATGATCATCGCAATCTTGTGCCTACGTATATTACATTCGAATGAATGAAGAATCAGAGTGCGTAATTCGTGGATACGACCACGAAAAGAAGGGGATTTTGGTGTGTTGAAGTCAACCGTTGTTAGAGGACTTACATTTTCACTACGGTTGCATTACACAACCGAGATTTAAGGATTTACTATTAAATTAAAAACAAAACTTAATTTGTATTTCTTTCATAAGACACCCTAGGCGAACAAGCGAGCCAGAGACGACAGCAGTGGCGTAATCTTTACTTTCTTCGTATCTATTCATTTGGATCTCAAATCTTCATCTTTCTCAGTACGGTACTATTTAACATCTTTATTCCTTTTATCTTGGTTTATGTTGTATATGCTCAAATATTCACCCACTTCCTTCATTTGAATCCTCAGCTTCGAAGTACGGTATTCTTCAACATCTTCATTCTTTTTTTTCTTTGTTTATGTTGTATATGCTCAAGTCAGTATGAGAATACATGTTTCATATGCTTTAAATTATGATTGTTCGTTGGGCTGTACTTAGGTTATGTTTTAATTCCTTCAATTGTTTCTGTAATAGAAAGAATGTTGAGGAAGCTATTTAGGGATTGAATGGAACAATGACATCAAAGCAGATAGTGCGTCTTTTTTGGGTAGCATTTCGGGAAATAAGCATGTCAGCTCCATTTTCTTCTACTTCAAACTTAATTTATTTGTAATATGGTCCAGTTTGATATTTGTGTGCTAAAACTTCTAATCTAAATTTTGTCATCGTAACCATGTACATGCATCATCAATGAATGTTTTTATATCATCATTATTTAATGTTTTGTGACGGGTTATTTTAGTAATGTTTTATACATAACAAAAATTTATAGGAACATCATGGTGTGGCATCTTAGGGCCCATTATTCCTTAAACACACATTACCACTTCTTATGTAAATATAATTAGGGCCTATATTAGTTTATTTAATGTTTTGATTTCCAATGCCCCATCTTAAATAAGAATATAATAAAAAAATAATGAGGAAGATGAAGAATCTGCAATGGTTTTTGAATTAAAGAAATAATAATGACTTTCAACTAAAACAATTAGATTTTCAATGTAGAGAGAAGATGAAGAATCAGAGAAATCATTATAAATGCGTTATTCCTCTTCTTACCATCACACAAGCAGCATCATTGAACAGAATTAATCAAAATGAGTTCCAACAATGCAATCCAGGTTCAACAAACTGTAGATGTCCAAGAAGTTGTCCAAGAAGTCCAACAAACTGCGCGTATATGCTATAGATGTCCAAGAAGTTGTCCAGGTCATAGAGGCTGCAGAGGTCCAACCAGTTGTCCAGCCCGAACAAGCTGTATAGACCCAACAGGCGGTCCCCTTGCAAGGAATACGAAACAGGAGGAGAATAAGGATATCAAGAAGAAAGAGAAAGAGGATAGATACGGTCGATTTAGATGATGATAACCAAGCACCGTATAGTTGAAGTAATTTAATGTCAGCTAGGGCATTTAGATTTGATAATTAAAACTTAAAAGTGTCTCTGTTGTCTTTAATATTCAGGAGTTTAATTTAAATGAATTAAATATGAAACGTGCACTTATGAAACTTTATATGAAACTTGCATTTTGTTGTCTTCAATATGGCACACAATTCTTACTAAACATATTTACATATATGGTAAACTCATCACATAACCTTGAATATATGAACTTGAATGAAAACTTTATCACATATGTGGGTTGTATATTCTGCTATGATATGATGAACAATAAATAGGTTAAAAATGGGCTTATATATAAAAGCAGAATGATATTTGTTAATCCAGCAGAATATATAACAACGGTTATACAACATAACCGTTATAATATATCGCGCGTTATCCAGAAAAAAAATAAATATCAAAACGGCGCAGCTGAGAATCGAACCAAGGTCCATTATGTTTATCACAACAGTTCGTTTGAAAAACCGTTGTGATAGGGTACGTTTTCCAGGTTTTTACAACGGTTAGTGGGCCGTCATAGTAAGTATCATTTTACAACAACACTCTACATAAAAACGCCTGCGTCCGCATGATTATACATCTTTCCCAACCATTGTTAAATGGATTTTCCGTAGTAGAGTTAGCTTTAGATAGAGTTTGTAAACTCTATGTAGATATTATTATCTTGAACACCTACTTCCCCTTTGGACCTTGTTAGAGTCCTTAGCCACTTTAATTTAGACTTAGTGTAGAGTTTGTAAACTCTATGTAAGTGTCATGGTCATGAGCACTTACCTTCCTCTTTGGACCTTGTTAAGGTCCTTCCTTCTTAACTTAGACTTAGGACAGAGTTTGTGAACTCCATGTAAGTGTCATTGTATAGACACTTACCTTCCCCCTTGGAACTTTGATCACTCTCAAGAGTTCCTCACCCGTAGTTAGGTGAACTATGAATGCTCTGATTCCATCATTGTTAGGATATAAAGGCACAAGACCGCGAAGTCTTGGGGAGCATACATAGCAATAAATTTAGGTCTTTCCCCATAGGATATTCCCAAACAATTAGCAAGAAAATAACATAACACAAATACAAATAAGAGGTTCATGTCGAGTACTACATATACTTAGGGTGCTAATACATTCCCTTAGTTTAACTAACCCCGAAATCTTAGATCTCTTAGCTTTGTTGTTACATTGCACTTAGGGTTTTCTTCCGATCTTTTCCCTTTCCTTTGGATAAATTAAAGCTCATTGGTGAACTTCAAGATTTACTATTCAAGTTAATTCAATAGCTTGATATCTGATTCTCACCACAACACTGGTGCATCTTAGTATGTTGATTTGAGCACCTTTGAAGTGTGGAATTTCTTAGTGAATGATATATTTGAGTTGGGATTCTTAATCACATACCACTATAAAATCCCCTTAGGCCCTTATATATTTTTATATATAATGAGACTAATAAAAAACATTAAAATGTGAAAAAGTTAAAAAATGTTTATGGGATGCAATTTTCTTAAGATAAGGTGTCGTATCAAAAAGGTAGATTTATTATACATGTAGCTGAAGCATAAGGTAGATGCTTCAGAAATTAGAGAGGAAAACAGTGTCAGAAGTCGACGCTGGTGGTTGGAGGGAGGTGGATAGTAAGAGGAAAGTGAGGAACCATAAGCCTTGGGAAAACGCTGGGGTTTTGAAGGAGGTGGAAGGTAGGTCCAAGACATCTTTTTTCTTCACCTCTTTTCCAAAACATTTGGTTGCTAAGGATTTGTACAAGGTGTTTGAGAATTATGGTGATGTCGATGAAGTTTGAAGGTGAGAAAAATACACAAGAAGAGGGGGTTGAATTCTGTATTTCAAATCATATTTACTTATGAACTAGAGTTTTGATTCTAAACTGAAGTTCAAAATATGATAACAAGTGCAACAGAAAAGTATACAGAAGTAAATAAAAACAACAAAGAACAGACAACAGTTATACTAGTTCCTCTCTAACTGAGAGTAGTCCAGTCCCCTTGTAACATAAGAGATTTTCACTATAATCAAACAGATTACAACTGCTTATACACTCAAGTATAAGACTTTTTTTCTTAGACCCTCAGCCCGAGACTTCCTTTCTTAATCAGCACCTGATCAAGACTTCTTGCTTAGATCCTCAAATACTAAGATTTTCTTGCTGAAACCTCTCAGGTTCAAGACTTCCTGCTTAAGCCCCTTAGGCCTAAGACTCCATTGCTTAGACCTTCAGTCCAAAACTTCTTGCTCAGATTCCTCAAATCTAAGACTTCATTGCTCAAGCCCATGACAAGAGACTTTTATCAAAACTGATTGTTTAGAAAAAGAATAATTTATAACAACACTTCATTAAATAATAAAAGGTGTTTAAATATAATATAACACACTTTAACACTAAGGATTCTTAAGCTATACAAGAATAAGAACTCTTAACAAGTTAGAATCTCTTAAGCTGATATGAATGCAATGCGTGTATATTTCAGTTATAGTTGTAGTGTTATTCTCTTGATTGATCTTCAATTCTTTTTCTCCTTTTATAGCTGAAGAAATAAAGTCGTTGAAGCATCCCCAACAACTATAATCAGATAAAATCTTTTAGTACATCTTCTTTTCTAATAAATCAGGTGTTGGAACTCATAGAAAAATAATTATCTATTGAACAAGGCTTTTTTCCGAAGAACTACTCTATGAAATAAGTACAACACAATCTTTTTGAAGATAATGTCAAACTAGAGCTTGAGGTGATATTACTCAGTTTTAGAGGCGGGTAAAGCAAACTTTTGATTCTAAACTGTACTAGCGATAACTTTATGATCAAACCTTCTTTCAAATACAAACTTAAAATCAAATCATAGCTTCTTCCATGTCAGAATCAGTTTTACAAAGTAAATATAATTCTGCACATAAGAACCAGCTAGTTATAAATCCTAACTGTTTTCCAAATACTTTGTTATCATCAAAACTTTAGAGGATACATGGTATGAACAAAATTTGTCTCAACAATGTCCCTTTTTTTTATGATGAAAACCTTAAGTATTTTAAAACAATCAATTGTAGATTAATTATTCAACAACTCTCAGGGTCAGAGGTTTGTAAGCTCCCCTTGTGTCAAACAGTCTTAGAGGTGAAGTTTGTAAGCTCCCCCATAGTCCTAATTCTGAAGTCTAAGAGATGAGGTTTGTAAGCTCTCCCTATATAGAATAATTAAATTTACTTCAAGAGGTGAGTTTTGTAAGCTCCCCCTTAAATAGGATAACTAAATTCACTCCCGAATTAACCAAGAAGAATACTTAATCCATTCTCCCCCTTTGTCATCAACAAAAAGATAGAAAGAAAAAAATAGACTTCACTGATTAATAATGGTTTCTGAATAATTCATAGCTAAACACCAGTCAAGAACAAGTTTGTAAACCAATCCATCTCGTTGCATATGAGAAATAACACCCTGTTGATCAAGAATCTTGGAAAGAACCCTACAAAAAGGAATGAGAAAAGATAATTCCTCACGAGATGCAAGTATCTATTCTTTCAAATAATTGAACATGGTTTGAGGCAGATTGATTTTAGTTCTGGAGACTAGGAATAAAATGAATTGTTTATAATCAAGAAAAAGCCATCCTGATCTCTTTTCTCTAGGCCTTAGATTGAATCGCATAATCTGGTACCGTACTTTTTCCATAGAAGTAAGAGTGGAATGACTTGTAGAAGGGCCTTAATTTTCATAGATGGTGTGCATACGATTTATAAAAGTATTGTTATGCTTGTAGTTTTCAACAGTAACTCCATCCTCTTCACAATATATTGCTTGAGGGATGATTTTAGAGTTGATCACAATAGGATAACCATAGACAACAGATAGAACACTATACCAAGGAAGGGAAAAGACAGCGCTTTTTTTGGCCTTTAACAGCGCTTAAAAGCGGTGCCTAAGGTGGCGCTGCTGTAGGTAAAGACAACACTTTTTTTTATGCAAAAGCACTGCTAAAGGCCTACTTTAGGCAGCGCTTTCTAAAGTAGGGTTTTAGCAGCGCTTTTTCTTGGAAAAGCGCTTTCTAAAGTGGGCCTTTAGCAGAGCTTTTTCAGGCCTTTTATGCTTTCTTTTGGCATCTTTAGGCAGCGCTTTTTCAGGAAAAAGTGCTTTCGATTATCCCCCTTTAGACAGCGCTTTTTAAAGCGCTGTCTAATGTATTTTTATTTCACTTTAAGGCAGCACTTTTAATTGAAAGCGATGGCTATTGTGTACTATAGGCAGCGCTTTTTCTAAAAAGCGCTTTCTTTTCTTCACGTAAAATTTTCTTTTTAAAAACACTTTTTTAAAAATCAGAATTTAGGAAGCGCTTTTTGTTTAAAAGCGCTGCCTATTCCTTAATTTTTAGAAAACATTTTTTTGGAAATAATACCATAAACCTGTATAATTCAAGCCTTTGTTTCAAATAAATAGGCATTATATACCATTATAATCCAAAATATATACACCATTACCATTCAAAACATAAACCATTTGATATAAATCAACACAAACATGCATCATATATACACCAATCCATATTTCTAATAACAATTTGTTCACCTAGAAATCCTTTAACTTCTAAAGATTCCTAATATACAACCACTTCCAAAACTATACAACATTCCATAACTACACAACAACTTCCATACCTTATATGATTCTTTTCTCAATATAGTATTCAAACAATTCCTCCTTGATTTCTTCCAACTTATCTTTCGAGTAATGAGCACACTTGTATTCATCAAAGTACTACATAATAAAACATAATATGCATGATTTATTTAAAAGTAATAAATTCTATGAAATATTTGATAAATACTAAAATAAATCCTAAGTTATAAATCCATACCATGATTGGAATCTCTATTTGATCCAAATGAAGGATTTCTCTCATAAACCTCAAAACGTAATAACCGCAATTTATACCATTACGCTGACGAGCACACTACACAAAAAAACAAATAAGAATATATAGTTGTCTTGTTTTATCAAGTACCATAACTATTATAAGCAAAATTGTGAAAATTAATATACCTCCACTTTGATCCAAGTAATGCTGTTTGCTTTACACCATGGTACTCGAGCTTCTCTTTGTGATCGGAATACTTGTATTGCTCTAACAAAATAAAAACATATATTTAGAACAATCTCACAGAAATAATTAAATATACAAATACACACGAATATATTTAGAACAATCTCACTTATGTATCAACCATATTCTTCATATCTGGATATGTTGTCCAATCACCATCCAATGAATTCAGATAATACACTACTTCTTTTGTAGGATTAATAGCAACCAACAACCAGTAACCACTATAAAATAAAACAAAAGTTTAGATGGAAATTTTCTACGCAAAAGCTACAAAGATTAGAATGAAATTAGAAGGAAAATCTAACCCGTTGCCAGTATTATACGGTAAAAGATACAAACTTTCTGTACTACTGGCCATAAATCTCTCGACTAAGTGATCTCTTACTGAATCTAGATCCTGAACAATTAATGGTGCGTTGACACGGGCGCAAGACACGAAATAGAATCTGTTTGACAATTGATTCCCGCGCATAAATTTGTCATACAAGAACCTTAAATAAAAACATAATAAACATTAGAATATTTTCATTGAAATGTGTAAATAAATTATTCAACTAATTAGATAATAGATTGATCAGCATACCAGATGTATGAATGCATAACACCGATGCCTAATTCAAGATACCGAAAAATCTGATCCATGTCCTCTTTTGCAAGTGTTTCGAAATTAGAATAACCAAAAATACCTTCCTCCATATCTATTTGACGAATGGCACCATGCATCAAATCAGATGTTCCCACAAGTGTTTCAAGACACATCCTAAATCGAGCAACAGAAGTTCTTTTTTATCCGGTCCTTGGAAGATCCTTTTTTTTGTTGGATACGTTACTAATTTTCTTGCTGACTTGTTGTGACTCTTGAGCAGGAATCTAAAAATCATATAAGTTAGGTAAAGTATAAAATCATGAAGCTTTTGCATTCGGATCACAGAATTAACACTTTCAATGTACCTCTTTTTGTGATGCAACATACTCGTTGTGCCGCAAAATCCCTTTATCCCCAGATGCGGGTTTTGTAGGAATCTAACATTACCATGTAAAAAAATGTACGTAATGGTTCAAAATGCTTTTAATAATGGTTCAGAATTGACATTTGATTACTAAAACATTCATAATGGTTTTCAACATACCTCCTCATCTATGAAAATGAGGTATGACGGCCATGCAACAAACAATCCTATTGCATCTCGCAACAATGTTGTCTCTGAAACAATGTCAGGTATCGGTAGCAACGAATCCGGCTCTAATGCATTATCAACCGATACTTTTAGATATCCATCAGGGAGCGGTTTATGGTGAAGTAAATCTCCCAAAGTGCTATGCACTTTTCCCTTGCCAACTATGCGATAAGTCGGTGACGATAAATATAGCTGACAAGATGAAATACCCTAAACCAATAATAAATATGTTACTGTTAATGTGTATATATGTCAATTAAAATGAATGGGCTAATTTAATTTCATAATAACATATATAATTACCTCGGGAAATTTCTTTTGACAATTGATACTAGCTTTGTCACTAGTATCTTTCAACTCTGAACCGCGCTTTTCCGCCATATATCTTTCTTTGTCCTTTTGCAATTCACAGACTTGCGCTTTTAATTCCTCCAATGATTGCATCACTTGTTGATTGCTAGGATTTTTTTTCTTTGGTTGCTTATATAAGGATGATGGAGTCACACCAAATCCCTTACCCCTGACACGACCGGAATACTCAGGAACATTTAGTACTCGACTAAGTATGATCCTGCAATCCTCGTCCTCACCTGTAGTTAAGGATTGAGATATAGGCTTCTGAAATTCGTTTACATATCGACAATTCTTAGTGGGTGTTGTACCCCAAATTTTACCCTCATCTTTTTGCTTGATGCTTTGTGTTTTTATTTTTCTCTGTTTATCTTAAATCTCTATTTATCTATTTTTTGCCTTGATTTATTTAGCATTTTTACTTCATTTATCCTATCTTGATTTAACTTTAGCATATTCTTGTTTTTTATTTTTTATTGATTAGTAGCTTAATTAATTAATTTAGTTGTTGATTTAATTTTAGCCTAATTTGTTTGATTTTTGGATTAATTACCTTAATTTCTCATTTCAAGATAATTTATCAATTAAATTGGGCTAGATTTTATTAACAATTAATTTAATTATAATTAGTTTTTAAAAATATATAACATTAAGTTTAAATTTATGTGATGAGTAATTGTCATAGAACCATACGTTTGTTTTTTTTTTCTATTTGGTCTTTGAATTGGAGAATGAATAGTACCACTGGCCAATCAGAATGCACTTTGTTCCTTTGACTTTTCAACCCACCTTCATGGCCAATGAGAAACCGGCACGTGGCGCGCAAGAGGCCAAGAACAACTGTTTGATCTCCTTCTTCATTTTGGTTTACGGAAGCTCAGAATGGGCAAGGATTTCAAACACAATTGAACCAATTTCAAACCATTTTCACTCCAATTCTTGGCGCGATAACGTCTTTTTTGATTTCTCTCAAAATTTTCCCGTTCAAGCTTCCAAGGTTTAGCTTCGTCTAAAGTAATTCTGAGCATTCCGTCCTCAGCTCTCCTCTGCACACCCTGCGAACCGGCCAGAGTGATGTCGTTGTCTACTTTCCTTCCTCATGCCTACCTTACTCGCCACAGAAGGGAGCCAGAGAAGCAATGCTATTTTGAGCTATTTGACCTCTGTAGCCGTCTGCCAAGATTCAGAGAGGAGGAGCGTATGTTTGAAGCCAATTTCAAAACCCTAGCATTCTGAAGGGTGGAATTTTATTGACCCGGCCCATATCTCATCCTATATAAAGGAGTTCAGCTTCAATGCAAATCACCAACAATTCTCACAAAATATTCTAAAGTCTTTGAGTTTTTGAGTTCCACGGGCAAGAGAGGAGAAGAGCTGTTTTGGAGTGTCTCTTGCTAGTTTAGAAAGAAGTGCATTCCGCACACTTGAAGGTGCAGTGAACATTACTCCACTTGGTAACTACACTCTCCCTTTTAATATTCATGTCATCATATCATATCTCAATCATAACTGTTATAATGTGCTTTATATTGTTTTCCACTCATCTATAATGTGCTATTGTGTATTTGAATCTATACCTTCTGTCCATGGCCTAATATCATGAAATAGGATAACTTTATTTGCTTTGCTCATATATTGAGTTAGACGTGTATGTTGCTGTTTGTTAAGTCATTATGCTTTAGATATCACCATGATGATAATGCTTTGTTTGTGTTCATTAACTGGCAAGTATATAAGGTTTCATTTTTGTGTTGTACTGTCAAACTTAGATGGATGAAATGGTTAACTTACTTATATGTCGTAATGCTTGGATGCTTATTTTGATATGAGAGATTCTTGAATTTTTAGTTCACTAATTGCTTATGAGATGCTCATGTGTTTTATGGTTGATGAACCTATTTATCATTGTTAGCTCGTGTGTAATACTAGATTGGAGTTTGCTTTCATTAAAAGTCATTCTTGTTCTTTTCTGTCATCACTAATGTATGACCAGTTTGTGTACTCAAAATCATTGGCTTTGTTTTATATTCAAAACTTTGTTTTTGTGGATGCTTGTTTGGGTTGTGTTTGTAAGCATGGAACTATTTTTGACCTACTCTGTCACAGAGGTTACTTGTGGTATTCATATATTTAACTACATCTTGATATGCACTTTTTGTCCATGGCATGATCTTTGTGTTCTTGACCTATGTGCTTAAGTGTTTTTGGATTGCTAAAATATATAACTGTTTATGCTTGGTATTTGACTTGTTGTTTAACTTGAGAACTTGCTGCTATCCTTTGAGTTAAGTTTTGTTCCAACCATGTGTTTGTAAGCACTTCATCATTTGATTGGATTTGTGCATTATATCATGAATTATTTATCTGTTTGCATACTTAAAACTGATACATCCAAACTGTTGCCTTGTTAGAATTAAATACATAAATGCACTCTGAAAGTTACTTGTTGTGTTTACTTGCTGCTGTGACACATAATGTGCCATGTTTATCTTGTTGTCATTGTGATTTGTGACCAATGTGTAAACTTAGAATCTATGTTAGATGTGCCTTGCCATGCTTAAAACTGGTTCTGTTTCAATGATATCACATGCTGTTCAGTTTGGTATTTCTAATTTATGTGCATGTTTTAAATGTTTGAACATGATAGGTGCTTTTCTGCCATGTAACTATGTCTGAATTTGGTTGATAAACCTTTTGAAACATTTGTCTTGGTATCTCATGTCCTGCTATCACAGAACTATATGCACTTTCTTTCTTAATGTTTGCTCTGCATTGCCTTGAATTTGTGCTATCATGTATCTAAATGTTTTACAACTTACCATGTCATACCTACTTCATTTGTCATTTTTGAATGATGTCTAGTTTATAGGACTGCTTTTCATGTGAGCTTGGTTTTATTTGAGCATGTCTATCTATGCGCCTGCTGAGTTTTTTTTTAATTTTCATATATGAACCATTGCATGATTAAACACTTGATCTTTGCTTACTTGCTTTTGTGTTGATGAATGAGGTTAGTATTTGATTCTTGGCCTGATATACATTAATGTTGAAGTATGCTTATGGATGGTTGTTTTGTCTGTTCCACAGCTGTTGCATACATGCCCTATCTGTCATCTAAATGCCATTACTTGATTGAACTTATTTGCCATACTGTCATGCCTTGTGCCCTGTTTTGCCTTGAAAACATGTGTTAGTTTATATGGCCCTTGACCATCTGGATTTTGTTTGTATATGTGATATTATGCTTAAACTGTTATTTGATTTGGATGTCACTATGTATGTACAAATTCTGTTTGAACTTATGCTTCATGTTAATTTTGTGTATCCAAAATGCTATGAAGTTATGTCTTCCACCATCATGTCATTAAATGCAAACCTTGCCTTGACTTTGTGTTTAATTTGTGAACTCTTACCACGCCTTACATGCTATGACTGCTGCCTTGATTAATAATCTCAATATATCATGACACATGAATCTTGTTATTTGACTGATATGTTAGCATTCATAGTTGCTTTTAACCTTTTGAACTTATTGCCCTAACTGCTCTAAGATGACATTTTGCTCGCCTGTACATTGATTACTTGCTCCTATTGATATTTCACTTTATTGTCTGCATCTGTTTACAAATGCTTAAGGCCTGCATGTTAGATTTGCTGTTTAGGTTACCACTGATATTAATATGTTTCTACAATGTCTGTTCTCAACTTTTGCCCTACATCTAAATGTAAATGTCCTTTCTGTCAGCATGTTGATCCAAGTTCTGCTGTATGTTGACATGAAAATATCTGTGCATTCCCATAATTAATGCTCTATTTGTTTATTCCTATGTCATATGTTTGTTTCAATGTTATCATATGATGAGCTTGTTTATCATGCTTTCTTATATCACATTCTGTTTTGGGAGCATGTATGTGTGAGTTTTGAAAACTTTTGATCATCGTGAGATGCATGTGTCTTGTTTTTGTAGCTTAATTTTCTTTGTGTTAACATGAGGTACAACTGTTTGTATGATGTTTCTTACTTAAACTGTCATTTGATTGGTATATATAAAAGTTTGTTGCTTTACATTACCATGAGGCTAAGTGAATTTTCATTGCCACTATGTTTAGTCTAGTCTGCCCTGCTCTGTCTTGACACATGAATTATCATTTAGCCATGACTGTTTGATTACTCTAAAAACCAGCATTGATGTGTGTCTAAGTCATATGAGTTGTTGTTGTGCCTTACATGTTATACTTGAAGGAATTTTGCTGCTGCCTGCTATTTGCTTTGAGTTTTGTCTCTCTATGTTGTTGCTGCCAGTTTGATTTGGTGTTTGCCATGTCTGCCTATGCTTGAATCTTTCTGATATATGACTGTCTAGTGTTAGTAATTGGTTTGTCATTTGATCTATCATCATTTGCTTAAGTTTGTCATGCTTTGATTGTTGGCCTTTCTCTTGCTTTGATTTCTTTAGCATGTTGGATTTAGTTCCTTGAATGTTTAAATCTCTCTGATTGGTATAACAATTCGTATGGGCAAATCGGTGATGTGTTATGGCTGTTGTATCTGTTGTGGGTGAGGGTTAGGGCGTGCGCATTGTTTTGGTTATTTGAGAATTTAAGAAGCGTTTTGCTTTATATATATTTTGAATCATATTATAACTGGATGAGGGCGTAGCACCGCTGGTCCAGGAGGAGGTTTGTAAGTATTTGTTCATGCTGAGGACGGGGGTTCGATTCCCCTCGCCCACCTTTTTTTTCTTTCGTATGTTTTCGCCAGTTTTTACATAGATATTGGTGTTTGTATCTTTTATTCACTATCCGCGTGCAGCCCGGTTGGCCTATGTTTTGGTTTGTTGAGGTTAAGGGCAAGGTTTCAAGCCCTATGTATGCCATTTCTTTTTTAGTTATTTGTTTCCTTTATTTGTTTTTTAGTTAATCATGATAATTAAGCTTCCTTTTATTTGTCTCTAACTTATTTAGATTTCAAATCATTTTGTTTACTTTAAAATTAACCCTTTAAATCTAATTGTGTAATTAAGTTTTATTTCCAATTAAGTTAATTGTTGGTTAATTACTAATATCATCTTTGAGCATTTTTTTTGTTAATCTTGAAATTTTATTAGATTGACTTGTTTGTTTTTTTAAGACAATATATCTATGTTGATTGGCCATATGTTTTACTCTATATGAATATCATCATGCTCTAAATATCATCTTTCATATCACTTCTCTATGTTTGTCTTCATAAAGATTGAAACATTTTGATTTGTTCTTGTATGTCATTTCTATATGTTTGTCTTCCTAAAGATTGAAGCATATTTGATGTACTCTTTTATCATATCCATCTTATCCATATCTTTGTCAGAAACATATCGCCATCCTCATGCTTATGTTGTTTTGTCTATTATATCAATGTCCTATCTTTTATCATGTCTTATTTATTGTTATCAACTGTTTTTCCCCCTTATTCCAAAGGAAGGTGAATAGTTGTTGACTCTTAAAGTCATTAACCCCCATCTTAACCTAAGTAACCTCTTAGGAAGAAAATTTCATTTCTTGGCCTCATCAGAGCCATAGAAATCACAACTAGCTTTAGGAGAGAGTTCTTCAACTCTTAGTGATATTCATCATAATGAATTTATCACTTCCCCCTACTAACTAAAACACAACATAGGTCCATTACAACTAGATTTAGAGAGTTCTTAAACTCTATAATGAGCTTGTACTCATTTCCCCTCTGAATATTGGCCATAGTCAATAATTCAGTAGAAGTAGAACTACGCATACTCTGATTCTATTCCCGAAGATACGTAGGCGTAAGGTGCGATGCCTTATCGAGTATACTTAGGTATTAACCCCTAGGGTTTTTCAAGCCTTTAACATAGAACCTTTAGCAAACATAAGATAACATTAACAAGAGGCTCCCGTAGAGTACTACGGACGTTTAGGGTGTTAATACCTTCCCTAGGCGTAACCAACCCCCGAACCTTAGATCTTTCCCTTTAGGTTTTTCTAACGATCTTGAACCTTTCCTTTGGATAAATCAAAGTCGGATGTAAAAGAAATATGATGCAAATTAATTAATAATTTGTTATCCGATTTTCACCGCAACAGAAATGGCGACTTCACTGGGGGCTCTGTCAGACCTATTGCTGGTCCTTTCTTAAGAGGGTTAAGCCAATCTTGTTTTATGTTATTTAATGTCTGCTTATATTCTTGTATGATTGCTTGTATGCTTATCTGCTTGTATATCTGTTCTATGTTTTGATTATCCTGTTCGATTTTGGGTTGTTACCTTTGAGTGAGATAAATCCTATACCCGGATTTCGAGTGCACTTATGATAGGACGATGGTATATTCAAGGGGGCTTTGAAGGAGTCGATTCTTGAAGAAGTTAACTTGAGACACCATCACTCAGCTTAGGCCTTCTTGAGAGTTTAGTCATGTTGAACGATCCTTTTCGTGAAAACGTGCTACTCTCGACGTATGTGCCATTAAGGTTGAAAACCGTAGTTACCAAACCCCACTTTGGCCTTTTAGGATGTAGTACGGTGACCATGATGGAGTCTATTTTTGAATTGGTTATCACGCGATACTACACTCAGACGAGTTCCTCTTGAGAATTTTGTTGATTACCAAGTCATCTGGGAAGTCGACAAAATCCAAAAGATGGATCGTAGACTCTGGGAACCCATTAGAACCTTGTTCGGCAGGTAAAAACCATAGTACATATCAATGGGAGGGTGAACCTTGGCTCCACGCTTCTTAACCCAAACCTTTGTGTGCTTGTTCTTGTTTGTGTTTGCTGCATCCATGTAGCATAAGCATTCATGTTGCATCTGTTTCATGGAACTCAGACTTCTTTTTAAATATTACAGAAATATCATGGACGAATTAAGAAGGAAAACAGTGAAATACACTTTCAAGAACCCTAAGTTGGATGACCTAAGGAGATTGGGAGATTTGCTAACAGACCCTGAAGGATTCAAAGACAGATATGGGAATTTGGGGATATTGTTGACGAAAAGGGTTGATGAAGGGCTCCTTTCAACTTTGCTTCAGTTCTATGACCCAGAGTATCATTGTTTCACCTTTCCCGACTATCAACTCTTGCCTACACTTGAAGAATATTCTCAGATAGTTGGTTTACCTGTCAAGGAAGACTCTCAATTTCCCATCTTCAACAAAGACCCAAAAGAGGAAAAGATAGCTAAGGAAACTCACTTGGAATTAGTCGACATCAAAGGCAACTTAATCTCCAAGGGAGAAATTTTTGGATTGCCTGCTAAGTTCCTGTTTGAGAAAGCCTGCTACTTCGCTAAACATTCCAACAAGGTCGCCTTTGAAGCTGTTTCTGCTATACTCATCTATGGACTCTTTTTGTTCCCAAACTTTGACAACTTCGTGGATTTGAACGCAATCAAAATTTTCCTAAAGCAGAATCCGGTACCCACCTTACTTGCTGAAGCCTACCACTCGGTCCATACGAGAAATGCCCATGGTAATGGACAAATCACTTGCTGCATTACTGTGATATATAGATGGTTCGTTTCGCACTTACCGAAGAAAGGCGCATTTTGGGATCCTAAGAAGGGATGGTGGTCTAAGAAGATTATGGCCCTTTCTTATGTCGACATTGACTGGTACAATCGAGTGTAGGACAAAATCACGATAACAGACAGTTGTGGCCCATATAACAATGTGCCCCTTCTTGGCATCAAAGGTGGAATCAGTTACAATCCTCTATTGGCACGTCGTCAATTAGGTTACCCTATGAAGGATAAGCCCCTAAATATCCATGTAGAAGGAATTTATTTTGAGGAATATGATAAGAATGAAGAACAAAGGGATTTAATCTTAAAAGCCTGGGATAGCAAGTGCAAAAGAGAAAGGAGCTTCTTGGGGAAACCTAATTGTGTTTCTTTGGAACCATATCTTCAGTGGGTCCGCAAGCGAGCCATTGAATTGAAGATGCCATACAAAAGGGAGGAACCAAAACCCATGAAGGAGGAACCTATTCTGTATTTCATGTCGAAAGAAGAGGAGTTAGAGGTATCGTTGAGGCAGACCCAGCGGTCCGAGGAAGCATGGAAACTCAAATATCAGGTGGTCGTTGAGGAAAATTTTGAACTTCGAAAACAGCTACGCGCCAAGGAGGAAGAACTAACCTCTTACAAGAAAAGGAAGGTCCAAGAAGGCCCGAGTTCTCCTATTGTTCAGCCTACAGCCTGGAAGACGATCGTCGATAATCTTGTCGCGGAAAGAGACCAGATGGAGAAAGAAATCGGGAGACTCAAGCTACGACTCTTGGGAGAATCTCCTTAGGGCTTTCTAGCTTTTATTTAGCTTCATGTTTAGGATTTTTTGAAAGTGTATCAACTATTGTAATTCACTTTTATTTAATGAAATGAGGTCCTTTGATATTTCTCCAATATTTTGCGCAAGTGTCTGAATTCCATGAAACTTTGCATTCGCATTTTGCATTTTCGCTAAACTATCAAGTCACTAATCTTGTTTTGCAGATTTTGTAGAAATGGATGCCGCAGGAAAAAGAGTTTGGCCTTACTGCTTTGAGTTACCAGAGGTAGATCGTTTGCTATGGTTGGGAGAAATGATTGAAGACCAGTCAGCCTTTGCTGATAGATATGGGTGTGTCATACCGCTGATGAAGACACCAGTAACTGTGGAACCACTTGAAGTTCTGGTCCAACTGTATCACCCAGCATACCGCTGTTTCTCGTTCCCTGAATTCCAGTTAGTACCAACCTTGGAAGAGTTTTCAGCCATGATAGGGATCCCAATCAGGGATGCCCCTGTCTTTTCCAGAATTGAAGAAACACCTTCTGCCAGAGACATAGCCAGACTAACCAGAATCAGGTTATCTGATATCCAAGCCAATTTGAACAATAAGGGAGGAAAGCGTGGGTTGCCAGCCCAGTTCTTGATGGAGAAACCTCTGTACTTTAAGAACAGGGGAAATGAAGCTTTGTTTGAATCAACTTTAGCATTGATGATATATGGTTTGTTCCTGTTCCCGAACGCCAAGGATTTTGTCGACACCCAAGCCATTCAGTTGTTTGCAGTCAATAATCCAGTCCCGACACTATTGGCTGATGTCTACCATTCCATACAGACCAGATATATGAGAGGCAGTGGGCTGATTGTTTGCTGTGTGGCCCTCTTCTACAAGTGGTTTGTTTCTTATTTGCCGAAGACCCCAACTTTCTGGGAGATTGAAGACTGCAAGGTGTGGTCTAAGAAGTTGATGGAACTAAAGCATACTGACATTGAATGGTATGATTCAACGGACGAGGGAATCACCATAATCGTTAGCTGTGGGGACTGCCCCAATGTACCTCTCATGGGAAGGAATGGTTGTATCAACTACAACCCCGTCCTCGCTCGCCGTCAGCTGGGTCATTTGAAGGAAGGAATCCCAGATAATGAAGACATGCAGATGATGTTTTATGACGAGAAGGAAGGATTCGAGATGAAGATGTGCTTGAGTCGCACTTGGCGCCATATCAACAGAGAGTTGTGGAGGTCTGAATACCCGGTCACAGAGTCTCATTTACAATGGTCTCGTAGCATAGCCCAAGTAATGATGAAACCACGTCCCCACCACGAGTCCCCTACTAAAACAAAGCAGAGGATGATGGAGGAATTGGGAGAGCTGGTTCTCGCCAAGAAAGAAACCAAAGAGCGCATTATCAAGATAATGAGGGTAATTAATGGGGGAGAAGGATCGTCAACCGGCGGATTCGATTTCTAGTGTTGTTGTTGATATTTGTGTTGTTGTTGTATCTTTTCATTCTGTTGTATCTCTACTTATGTACTCGGAGTATGAGAATACCCTGCTCCAGATGTAATGTTTTCCAAACTCTTAATGAAGAAGTTGTTTTATCAAGAATCTATTCTCTATATTATTTGCAAGATGTCTTTGGTTTCTTGATAGTTTAGCTTGCATTTGCATTTGCATCTCATTTGCATCTTTGCATACGCACGCGCATTCTTCTGTGTCTCATCGCCGTTTTGTCTTCTTCTGAACCATCACCCTGATCTCTACATTTGTTGCAATATTTGGACCAAGCTTGAAGAGGAAAGATGTCTGATAATTGTGAGAATCTGGATCAAGTCAACGGAGAGCTCAATGAGTTAAGAGTAGGCATGGGGCAGATTATGGAAGTTTTGCATGTCATACGAGCAAAAATGGATACTCAAGCTACTGTAGTCTCAGAAATCGTCACTACAACTGTTGAGCCGCCAGTCATACCTGCTGTGGACACTACTTTAGGGATACCGTTCGAGTTTATACGAGCCACAGCTCCTCAATCCACCCAACAAGCTGCACCTTTGTTTGGTGAAAACCAACAAACTATCCCAACTTATACTCCACCTGTGATTCAGACCCAGTTTCAGCCCGTCTTCCAGAATCAGCATCATCTTATTAATGACAACGTATCCATGGAAGGAGACGACAGCAATGAGAAATTGAGGGCCAGTATGGAGATTATGCAGAGAAAACTGAAGGCCATGGAGGGAGATAATGTCTTCAGCTCTGACTTAAGGGATATGTGTTTGGTCACTGACTTAGTAATTCCGCCAAAGTTCAAGTTACCAAGCTTCGAATTGTACTCTGGCGCTACGTGTCCAAAGGCACACTTGGTCATGTATCTCCGAAGAATGGCGGCATACATGGATAATGATAAGTTGTTGATCCATTGTTTCCAGGACAGCCTGAAGGGTGCTGCTGTAAAGTGGTATTTAAGCTTAGACCAGTCCCAGATTAAATGTTTTCAAGATGTTATGGATGTCTTCATAAAGCACTATAAGTATAACTTGGATCTGGCACCTGATCGTAGGCAACTTTTGACCATGACTCAAAAGAACACTGAATCGTTTAAAGAATATGCTCAGAGATGGAGAGAGACTGCATCACAGGTTGAACTGCCATTAACTGAGAAGGAACTAGCTGATTGGTTTGTAGACACTGTGAAACCTGAATTCTACGAGAAGATGATTAGCAACACTGGCGCCAATTTCTCTGACATTATTGCAATTGGTATGAAGGTAGAGGCAGGTCTAAAAAGTGGAAAGGTGGCTAGTTCACCTAACAATGCTACTAGTGCCAATGTCAAGAAGTCTCCAGGCCCTTTTCATAAGAAGAAGGAAGGCGAGACTAACGCTGTCATGACAGGGAAGAAGCAGAGTCCTCGTTGGAAGCAAGCTCTTTTCCAACCACAGCCAGGTCCCAGTTTTCCCCAACAGCCGGTTTATGCTATGCAAATCCCACAGCAACCATACGTGGCATCTGTTATGCCCACCTTTAATCATCCAGCAATGCCACAGGCTTCTGTTTCTCAGCCACAAAATCAACAGCAGTGGCCAAGGAATCAGAACCAGAATTACCAGCAGTAGCGGCGACCAGTGCCACAACAAAATACCCCGCCAAGAAAACCGGCAGTGACGCCGAATTTTCCACCTATACCAATGACATACACAACATTATATCCTTCGTTGGTGGAGCAAGGGTTAATTGTTACTAGGCCATTGGGGCCACCCTCTGAAAAGTCTATGCAGTTTTACAACCCTAATGCAACCTGTGCCTTCCTTCAAGGAGGGGTAGGTCATGACTTAGAAGGATGTTTGGCATTGAAGAATCTAGTGAAAGGCCTGATAGAGAAGAATGTTCTGTCTTTCGTCAATAGCCAACCAAATGTGAAAAGCAACCCTTTGCCAACCCATGGGTCAGCTAATGCTATTGAAGATGAGAATTATGAGGTATTAATCTCAGATGCAGCTCAGATTAAAACTCCCTTGAAAGTGTTTCACGCCAAGCTGTTCAGCGCCGGTTTGGTCGAAGCTTGCCATGATGTTTGTGAAGAGTGTGATGGTGTTAGTGAAGGATGTTCGTTGGTACAAGGTGATATTCAGCGCTTGATTAATGAAGGTTTCTTACAGGTTTTCAGGAAGGAAAACAGAATAGCGGTGATTGAGCCAGTATTCAACTTGCCAAAACAAGTACAGTTGTTTATTGAGGAAGAGTACCTATCAGTAGTTCCTGTGTTCAATAATCCAGGGGCAAATACTGTGAGTCCTATTTTTAAACAATCAGTTCCGAGATTTAACAGGCCTGAAGCTGCTGCTCCTGTTAATCGTGCTAGGCAAAACAACTTCCCAAAACCAGTCCCATTCAGGTTCAGAGGAACCAAAGCAGTGCCATGGATTTATGAAGATATCACAGGTGAAAGAAAGAAAGAAGAAATGATCCCAAGGAAAGAGGTGGGGGTCGTAATAGAAGAACCGATCCCAAGGAAAGAGGTGGCGGCCGATGAGAAGAACATGTCTAATATAGCAGGGGCAGGGAGAATGATGAGAAGTGGAAGGATTTGTCCCCCTGTGAACATGGAAACGTCCAGAAAAGAAGGTGTTAGTCATGTACCTACCAACGATAAAGGAAAAGAAATAATCTCCAAAGAGGACGATGAAGAGTTCCTTAGAATAATAAGAAGAAGTGACTATAGGATTGTGGATCAGCTTCATCAAACCCCGTCAAAGATTTCTGTTCTATCCCTGTTAATTAATTCACCAGCCCACCGATCTGTACTACAGAAGGTTATGGCTCAGGCTCACGTGGCTCAAGATATCACTACTGGACAGTTTGACCACATTGTTGCTAACATCACCGCTTGCAATACCCTCAGTTTCAGTGAGGAAGAGTTAACCCAAGCAGGCCGGAAGCACAATCTTGCTCTGCATATATCCATGACATGTCAGGAAGACACATTGGCTAGAGTCCTCGTGGATGCAGGGTCCTCTCTGAATGTCTTACCAAAAAGAACTCTTGATAAATTGGCATACAAAGGAGGAGTCATGAGACCCACTTCATTGATTGTCAAAGCTTTTGATGGTTCGCGAAGATCTGTTATGGGGGAAATAGACCTCCCAGTATTGATTGGACCTCAGGAGTTTAATATTCTGTTTCAAATTCTAGACATCAATCCTGCTTATAGTTGTTTGCTTGGAAGACCTTGGATCCATGAAGCAGGTGTTGTGACCTCTACATTACATCAGAAGATGAAGTTCGTAGCTGATGATAGGTTAGTTATCATACATGGTGAGGAGGATTTGATGGTCAGTAACCTGTCCCCATTTTGATACATTGAGGCTGACGAAGATGCGTTAGAAACTTCTTTCCAAGCTTTGGAAATAGCTAATGCAGTTATGATCGATAATTAGAAGCCGGTAGTTCCAGAGTATCCATCGTTTGCTTCGTATAAAAGTATCCAGTCCACCCTTCAGGAAGGCATGCCTGCAGGATGGGGCGAAGTCATCGAGATCGAGAAGAGGGACCGACATCAGGGGTTGGGTTACAAACCAACTCCAGATGATGAGGCTGCTTCAAGAATGAGAAGAAAGACGAAGACGAAGACTGTACAGGAGATATTTGTCAAAGGTGGGCATCAGGTCCACGCTATCATTGGAAGCGCTGAAGAGGAAGAAGACATTGATCATCTGGTTTTCCGCCAAGAGGGTGCTTTGAGCAATTGGGAGGCTATAGAGATCCCGACTGTGTACCCGGAACCAGAGTAACTTGTTTTGATTTGTTGTTTTCATTTCCCTAGTCTTGCCCAAAGCTAGTGGATTATTTTGTATGGGCCTCCGTTTTCAATATTAATCAATGAAATGACTTTTTTACAATTTTCGCTGTCTTCACTTTACTGCATTCTGTTTCTAAAAATGGCAATCTTTTCAATCAAAACATCTTCATCTTGCATGTTTGTGAAATGTTGTGCACTTTAGTAATACAAATCATTCTATTATGCAGAATGAATCGTAAACCCATTATATTCAATGACCCTGCTATTGCCATTGACTTTGACTCCCCTGTCTATCAAGCTGAAGAGGAGGAGAATTTTGAGGTACCCAAAGAGCTGGCAGACATGTGTGATTACCAGTATACAGATCTCCAGCCACATGAAGAGCAAGTAGATGTCATCAATCTTGGTTCTGAGGAAGAGAAGAAAGAAGTTAAGATTGGGGCGTCCTTGAAACCAGAAATTAGACAGCAGTTGATTTCCCTACTTAAGGAGTATGTGGATGTGTTTGCTTGGTCCTACCAAGATATGCCCGGTTTAGATACAGATATTGTGGTTCATAAATTACCGCTCAAGCCCGAGTGCCCGCCGGTAAAACAAAAGCTTCGTAGAAGTCATCCTGATATGGCCCTCAAAATCCGAGACGAAGTTAAGAGACAATTGGATGCCGGATTTCTAGCAGTCTCCAAGTACCCATAATGGGTAGCTAATATTGTTCCTGTTATAAAGAAGAATGGAAAAGTGCGAATGTGTGTGGACTACAGGGATCTCAACAAAGCTAGTCCCAAGGATGCTTTCCCTCTACCACATATTGACACGCTAGTAGACAACACTGCCTGTTTCGCCATGTTCTCATTTATGGATGGTTTCTCAGGCTATAATCAGATTAAAATGGATCCAGCTGATATGGATAAGACCACTTTCATTACCCCGTGGGGCACTTATTGCTATAAGGTTATGCCTTTTGGACTGAAGAACGCAGGGGCAACGTACCAAAGGGCCATGGTGACTTTGTTTCACGATATGATCCACAAAGAGATAGAGGTGTATGTGGATGATATGATAGCCAAATCTCAAAATGAGGAGGAACATGTAGATCACTTGCTGAAATTGTTCAAGAGACTTCGGAAATATCAGTTAAGGCTGAACCCTGTAAAGTGTACCTTTGGGGTCAGATCTGGGAAATTATTAGGTTTCATTGTCAGCCAGAAGGGTATTGAAGTGGATCCAGATAAAGTACGAGCAATTCAAGAAATGCCAGCTCCGCAAACTGAGTTTCAAGTCAGAGGATTTTTGGGCCGTTTGAATTACATCTCTCGTTTCATCTCCAACATGACTCCAATATGTTCACCAATCTTCAAATTGCTCTGTAAGAATCAGCCAGTAGAGTGGAATGGTGACTGTCAACAAGCTTTTGAGAAACTCAAAAGTTATCTCCAAGAACCTCCTATTCTAATTCCCCCGGTATCCGGAAGACCTCTCATTATGTACTTGACAGTTCTGGAAGAGTCCATGGGCTGTGTCTTGGGACAGCATGACGAGACTGGCCGGAAAGAGCATGCGATTTATTATCTCAGTAAGAAGTTCACAGATAGTGAAAGTCGTTACTCACTACTGGAAAAGACTTGTTGTGCTTTGGCTTGGGCTGCCAAACGCTTGAGACAGTACCTGATCTGTCATACTACCCTTTTGATTTCCAGGATGGATCCGATAAAGTACATTTTTGAGAAACCTGCTCAATCAGGCAGACTTGCCCGTTGGCACATGTTATTATCTGAATATGACATTCAATATGTCACTCAAAAGGCCATTAAAGGGAGTATCCTCTCAGAATATCTTGCTGATCGACCAGTTGAAGACTATGAACCACTCAAATTTGACTTCCCTGACGAGGATATTATGGCAGTGAAGGATGATGAGGAGTCAATTTCTGAAGAAGATCCCAGGGCAGAATATAGATGGAAGATGATGTTCGACGGTTCATCCAATTGCAAGGGGCATGGAGTGGGTGTTGTCATAATTAATCCTGAAGGTGGCTACACCCCTTTTACAGCTAGGCTGGATTTTGGGTGTACAAATAATATTGCTGAGTATGAAGCATGCATTCTGGGTTTGGAAGCTGCAATTGATCTTGGAATCTGTTTTCTCGAAGTTATGGGTGACTCCGCTCTAGTCATTTATCAGATCAGAGGCGAGTGGGAGACCAAAGATGAGAAGCTTATCCCTTATCAGGCATATGCTCTGGAGTTGATTAAGTGTTTTGACGAGATAACATTTTGTCATGTGCCACGTACAGAGAATCACGTGGCCGACGCTTTAGCGACACTAGCTTCAATGTGGCAAGTCAGATTTATCAATGAAGATCCAGTAATCAGTATTGGAAGAAGGACTGAGCCGGCCTATTGCCAGGTCATCGAAGAAGAATCAGACAGCAAACCTTGGTTCCATGATATTTTGAACTTCCTAAAGAATCAAGAATATCCGGCCAATGCCTCCGCTCTTGATAAGAAGACTCTGCGAAGATTGTCAGCCAAGTTCTTCATCAGCAACGGTGTACTGTACAAGAGGAATCATGATATGGTTTTGTTAAGATGTGTCGATAAGAGGGAAGCAGACTTGTTGATCCATGATATTCATGAAGGAGCTTTTGGCACCCACGCCAATGGGCATGCCATGGTTAAGAAAATCTTGAGGGCTGGATACTATTGGTTGACCATGGAGACTGATTGCATCCAGTATGCTAGGAAATGTCACAAATGTCAGATTTATGCAGACAAAATGCATATTCCTCCTACTCTGTTGAATGTACTGTCATCGCCCTGGTCGTTCTCTTTGTGGGGTATTGATATGATTGGGGCAATTGAGCCTAAAGCGTCTAATGGGCACCGCTTCATTCTGGTGGCTATAGATTACTTTACCAAGTGGGTGGAAGCCACCTCTTATGCAAACGTAACTAAGCAAGTCGTTGCTCATTTCATTAAGAACAATATCATTTGTCGCTATGGGATTCCGAGCAGAATCATAACTGACAACGGAACCAATCTGAATAACAGAACCATGAAGGAGCTGTGTGATAACTTCAAGATTGAGCACCATAACTCTTCACCGTATCGTCTGAAGATGAATGGAGCAGTCGAAGCTGCGAACAAGAATATCAAGAAAATCCTTCCGAAAATGGTCAAAACATACAAGGATTGGCATGAGATGTTGTCGTACGCCCTACATGGATATAGAACGACCGTCAGAACATCAACAGGGGCAACCCCTTTTTCGTTAGTATATGGAATGGATGCTGTCCTCCCTATAGAAGTGGAAATACCTTCGCTGAGGATATTAATGGAAATAAAGCTTGATGAAGCTGAGTGGATTCAAGAGAGATATGACCAGTTGAACTTAATTGATGAGAAGCGCCTGACAGCTTTGTGTCATGGTCAGTTGTATCAGAAGAAGATGAAGAGAGCATTTGACAAAAAGGTCCGCACTCGGGAATTTCGAGTAGGTGAGTTGGTGCTTAAGAAGATCTTGCTGTCGCAGAGAGACGCCCGTGGAAAGTGGGCGCCTAATTATGAAGGTCCATACATAGTTAAGACAGTGTTTTTCGGAGGATCTCTCTTCCTTAAAACTATGGACGGTGAACAGCTTGCACATCCTGTGAATGCTGATTCGGTGCGGAAGTATTATGCTTAAGACGAGGACACCTCTGTGATATCTAGGAATCCCCAGAGAAGGCCTAGTTAGCTACAGCTAGAGTCCTTAGTCATTAGGGTTATTGGTCATTGAATACAATGTAACCTATGATAATTGCCATTTTGTTGCATTTGTAATGTTTAATGGGGCTTTGCTATTTGGCAGGTCACCATTTTTCAATGAATATCAGCTATTGAATCATCTCTTGCTCAATACGCTTTCATTTCTTTATTTCTGCAAGATTTTCTTAGTCATTTTCACCCGATTTTTGAAAATGGAAATCTCTAAGAAAACACAAAGATAAACTAAGTTCTACTCTGGAATCAAGTCAATTTGTGCAAGAAAAGTTTAGTGGTACTATTTTTGGCATTGGATCTGCCATCCCCAATGAAAAGAAGACTGCCCGGTTGCCCTTGATGTTTTGGTTTTAGGGTGTTGGCCCGTGTTGTCCTTGCTTCTTTCCTGTTTGCGTCGTTCGCGCCGTTTCTAACATATAGCTAGGCATATGCATCAGCCCAACATCTTTGCTCTGTTTTCTTGGAGTCTTTTGTCGTGTTTGTCTTTATCTCCCCTGTGGAGGGAAGGCATTCCCGGTTTGCTTTGTGTCGTGCTTGTTTGGTCTTAACCTCTGCGTGCCAGATTTGAATCTTTAAAATCGTTTTCTATTCCCCAAGAAGTTTAGCTTTAAAGGATCTTCAGAGCTGTTCTTGTTTGAATCATGTCAAACTTGAACTTAGACTTTGTTTGAGTCGCGTCAAGCATTGTCTTCTGTGTTCTTGTTTGAATCATATCAAACTTGAACTTAGACTTTGTTTGAATCGTGTCAAGCATTGTCTTCTGTGTTCTTGTTTGAATCATGTCAAACTTGAACTTAGACTTTGTTTGAATCGTGTCAAGCACTGTCTTTTGTGTTCTTGTTTGAATCATGTCAAACTTGAACTTAGACTTTGTTTGAATCGCGTCAAGCATTGTCTTCTGTGTTCTTGTTTGAATCATGTCAAACTTGAACTTAGACTTTGTTTGAATCATGTCAAACATTGTCTTATGTGTTCTTGTTTGAATCGTGTCAAACTTGAACTTGGACTTTGTTTGAATCGTGTCAAGCACTGTCCTTTCTGTTCTTGTTTGAATCATGTCAAACCTGAACAGAGTCTTTGTTCGAATCGTGTCGGACACTGACCCCCTTTGTTTTAAAACCGTTCTTGTTCGAATCGTGTCGAACTTGAATTGGGACCTTACTTGAATCGTATCAAGCATCGTCTTTTGTTTTAAAACCGTTCTTGTTCGAATCGTGTCGGACATTGAGCACCTCCTTATCCTGTTACTTTTCTGAAATTGCTTTAAGTTAAGTTTCTTGGAATAAACTTTAATCAACTTTAAGACTCCTACCTGTTGCGCAGAGTCTGTCTCTGTCTTTTTGGCTTTTCTTGAAGATCCCATCTTGAACTCTTCAGTATAAGGATCCCCAGGAAGTTTTTGCTTGGTTGTCTGTCCTTTTGGTCTGATCCCTCGTGATCATGTTTTCTTTCTGGTTTCGTGCCCAGGAAGAGTGTGGGTTTGTTTTGTTCCCAGTAGTCTATCTCCCTGGACCTTTCCCCAGTGGATATTATTTTTTGGGTTTCCCCAGTTTTTCTTTGGAGTCTCCCCAGTGAGTCTCTTTTTGGTTGGTCTGTATCCCCCGTGAGTTTTTCCCATGGATACTGTACCTTTCGTCCTTCCCCTGTGAAGCTCTGTGATTCATTTTGCTTCCTGTTTGCCCCTTGGTGTCTTGTTGTGTCTGCATTTTCTTGCATCTTCTTGGCATCATGTTTGTTGCATTGCATGTGTGTGCATCTGAGGGTAAAATTTTTGGTTATCTGTATTTAAATATCCTTCACTGTTGATTACATGAAGATCTTCATCTCTCATGTCATCAGGTGAAGATATTTAAATAGGGGCAACTGTTGTACCACAAATTTTACCCTCATCTTTTTGCTTGATGCTTTGTGTTTTTATTTTTCTCTGTTTATCTTAAATCTCTATTTATCTATTTTTTGCCTTGATTTATTTAGCATTTTTACTTCATTTATCCTATCTTGATTTAACTTTAGCATATTCTTGTTTTTTATTTTTTATTGATTAGTAGCTTAATTAATTAATTTAGTTGTTGATTTAATTTTAGCCTAATTTGTTTGATTTTTTGATTAATTACCTTAATTTCTCATTTCAAGATAATTTATCAATTAAATTGGGCTAGATTTTATTAACAATTAATTTAATTATAATTAGTTTTTAAAAATATATAACATTAAGTTTAAATTTATGAGATGAGTAATTGTCATAGAACCATACGTTTGTTTTTTTTTCTATTTGGTCTTTGAATTGGAGAATGAATAGTACCACTGGCCAATCAGAATGCACTTTGTTCCTTTGACTTTTCAACCCACCTTCATGGCCAATGAGAAACCGGCACGTGGCGCGCAAGAGGCCAAGAACAACTGTTTGATCTCCTTCTTCATTTTGGTTTACGGAAGCTCAGAATGGGCAAGGATTTCAAACACTATTGAACCAATTTTAAACCATTTTCACTCCAATTCTTGGCGCAATAAAGTCTTGTTTGATTTCTCTCAAAATTTGCCCGTTCAAGCTTCCAAGGTTTAGCTTCGTCTAAAGTAATTCTGAGCATTCCGTCCTCAGCTCTCCTCTGCACACCCTGCGAACCGGCCAGAGTGATGTCGTTGTCTACTTTCCTTTCTCATGCCTACCTTACTCGCCACATAAGGGAGCCAGAGAAGCAATGCTATTTTGAGCTATTTGAACTCTGTAGCCGTCTGCCAAGATTCAGAGAGGAGGAGCGTATGTTTGAAGCCAATTTCAAAACCCTAGCATTCTGAAGGGTGGAATTTTATTGACCCGGCCCATATCTCATCCTATATAAAGGAGTTCAGCTTCAATGCAAATCACCAACAATTCTCACAAAATATTCTAAAGTCTTGGAGTTTTTGAGTTCCACGGGCAAGAGAGGAGAAGAGCTGTTTTGGAGTGTCTCTTGCTAGTTTAGAAAGAAGAGCATTCAGCACACTTGAAGGTGCAGTGGACATTACTCCACTTGGTAACTACACTCTCCCTTTTAATATTCATGTCATCATATCATATCTCAATCATAACTGTTATAATGTGCTTTATATTGTTTTCCACTCATCTATAATGTGCTATTGTGTATTTGAATCTATACCTTCTGTCCATGGCCTAATATCATGAAATAGGATAACTTTATTTGCTTTGCTGATATATTGAGTTAGACGTGTATGTTGCTGTTTGTTAAGTCATTATGCTTGAGATATCACCATGATGATAATGCTTTGTTTGTGTTCATTAACTGGAAAGTATATAAGGTTTCATTTTGTGTTGTACTGTCAAACTTAGATGGATGAAATGGTTAACTTACTTATATGTCGTAATGCTTGGATGCTTATTTTGAGATGAGAGATTCTTGAATTTTTAGTTCACTAATTTCTTCTGAGATGCTCATGTGTTTTATGGTTGATGAACCTATTTATCATTGTTAGCTCGCGTGTAATACTAGATTGGAGTTTGCTTTCATTAAAAGTCATTCTTGTTCTTTTCTGTCATCACTAATGTATGACCAGTTTGTGTACTCAAAATCATTGGCTTTGTTTTATATTCAAAACTTTGTTTTTGTGGATGCTTGTTTGGGTTGTGTTTGTAAGCATGGAACTATTTTTGACCTACTCTGTCACAGAGGTTACTTGTGGTATTCATATATTTAACTACATCTTGATATGCACTTTTTGTCCATGGCATGATCTTTGTGTTCTTGACCTATGCGCTTAAGTGTTTTTGGATTGCTAAAATATATAACTGTTTATGCTTGGTATTTGACTTGTTGTTTAACTTGAGAACTTGCTGCTATCCTTTGAGTTAAGTTTTGTTCCAACCATGTGTTTGTAAGCACTTCATCATTTGATTGGATTTGTGCATTATATCATGAATTGTTTATCTGTTTGCATACTTAAAACTGATACATCCAAATTGTTGCCTTGTTAGAATTAAATACATAAATGCACTCTGAAAGTTACTTGTTGTGTTTACTTGCTGCTGTGACACATAATGTGCCATGTTTATCTTGTTGTCATTGTGATTTGTGACCAATGTGTAAAATTAGAATCTATGTTAGATGTGCCGCCATGCTTAAAACTGGTTCTGTTTCAATGATATCACATGCTGTTCAGTTTGGTATTTCTAATTTATGTGCAAGTTTTAAATGTTTGAACATGATAGGTGCTTTTCTGCCATGTAACTATGTCTGATTTTGGTTGATAAACCTTTTGAAACATTTGTCTTGGTATCTCATGTCCTGCTATCACAGAACTATATGCACTTTCTTTCTTAATGTTTGCTCTGCATTGCCTTGAATTTGTGTTATCATGTATCTAAATGTTTTACAACTTACCATGTCATACCTACTTCATTTGTCATTTTTGAATGATGTATAGTTTATAGGACTGCTTTTCATGTGAGCTTGGTTTTATTTAAGCATGTCTATCTATGCGCCTGCTGAGTTTTTTTTTAATTTTCATATATGAACCATTGCATGATTAAACACTTGATCTTTGCTTACTTGCTTTTGTGTTGATGAATGAGGTTAGTATTTGATTCTTGGCCTGATATACATTAATGTT
The DNA here is from genome assembly GCA_022829125.1 of Lathyrus tuberosus. Taxonomy (NCBI): domain Eukaryota; kingdom Viridiplantae; phylum Streptophyta; class Magnoliopsida; order Fabales; family Fabaceae; genus Lathyrus; species Lathyrus tuberosus. Next base: position 101,861 of record JALAZF010000874.1, read on the forward strand.
GAAGTATGCTTATGGATGGTTGTTTTGTCTGTTCCACAGCTGTTGCATACATGCCCTATCTGTCATCTAAATGCCATTACTTGATTGAACTTATTTGCCATACTGTCATGCCTTGTGCCCTGTTTTGCCTTGAAAACATGTGTTAGTTTATATGGCCCTTGACCATCTAGATTTTGTTTGTATATGTGATATTATGCTTAAACTGTTATTTGATTTGGATGTCACTATGTATGTACAAATTCTATTTGAACTTATGCTTCATGTTAATTTTGTGTATCCAAAATGCTATGAAGTTATGTCTTCCACCATCATGTCATTAAATGCAAACCTTGCCTTGACTTTGTGTTTAATTTGTGAACTCTTACCACGCCTTACATGCTATGACTGCTGCCTTGATTAATAATCTCAATATATCATGACACGTGAATCTTGTTATTTGACTGATATGTTAGCATTCATAGTTGCTTTTAACCTTTTGAACTTATTGCCCTAACTGCTCTAAGATGACATTTTGCTCGCCTGTACATTGATTACTTGCTCCTATTGATATTTCACTTTGTTGTCTGCATCTGTTTACAAATGCTTAAGGCCTGCATGTTAGATTTGCTGTTTAGGTTACCACTGATATTAATATGTTTCTGCAATGTCTGTTCTCAACTTTTGCCCTACATCTAAATGTAAATGTCCTTTCTGTTAGCATGTTGATCCAAGTTCTGCTGTATGTTGACATGAAAATATCTGTGCATTCCCATAATTACTGCTCTATTTGTTTATTCCTATGTCATATGTTTGTTTCAATGTTATCATATGATGAGCTTGTTTATCATGCTTTCTTATATCACATTCTGTTTTGGGAGCATGTATGTGTGAGTCTTGAAAACTTTTGATCATCGTGAGATGCATGTGTCTTGTTTTTGTAGCTTAATTTTCTTTGTGTTAACATGAGGTACAACTGTTTGTATGATGTTTCTTACTTAAACTGTCATTTGATTGGTATATATAAAAGTTTGTTGCTTTACATTACCATGAGGCTAAGTGAATTTGCATTGCCACTATGTTTAGTCTAGTCTGCCCTGCTCTGTCTTGACACATGAATTATCATTTAGCCATGACTGTTTGATTACTCTAAAAACCAGCATTGATGTGTGTCTAAGTCATATGAGTTGTTGTTGTGCCTTACATGTTATACTTGAAGGAATTTTGCTGCTGCCTGCTATTTGCTTTGAGTTTTGTCTCTCTATGTTGCTACTGCCAGTTTGATTTGGTGTTTGCCATGCCTGCCTATGCTTGAATCTTTCTGATATATGACTGTCTAGTGTTAGTAATTGGTTTGTCATTTGATCATCATTTGCTTAAGTTTGTCATGCTTTGATTGTTGGCCTTTCTCTTGCTTTGATTTCTTTAGCATGTTGGATTTAGTTCCTTGAATGTTTAAATCTGTCTGATTGGTATAACAATTCGTATGGGCAAATCGGTGATGTGTTATGGTTGCTGTATCTGTTATGGGTGAGGGTTAGGGCGTGCGCATTGTTTTGGTTATTTGAGAATTTAAGAAGCGTTTTGCTTTATATATATTTTGAATCATATTATAACTGGATGAGGGCGTAGCACCGCTGGTCCAGGAGGAGGTTTGTAAGTATTTGTTCATGCTGAGGACGGGGGTTCGATTCCCCTTGCCCACCTTTTTTTTCTTTCGTCTGTTTTCGCCAGTTTTTACATAGATATTGGTGTTTGTATCTTTTATTCACTATCCGCGTGCAGCCCGGTTGGCCTATGTTTTGGTTTGTTGAGGTTAAGGGCAAGGGTTCAAGCCCTATGTATGCCATTTCTTTTTTAGTTATTTGTTTCCTTTATTTGTTTTTTAGTTAATCATGATAATTAAGCTTCCTTTTATTTGTCTCTAACTTATTTAGATTTCAAATCATTTTGTTTACTTTAAAATTAACCCTTTAAATCTAATTGTGTAATTAAGTTTTATTTCCAATTAAGTTAATTGTTGGTTAATTACTAATATCATCTTTGAGCATTTTTTTTGTTAATCTTGAAATTTTATTAGATTGACTTGTTTGTTTTTTTAAGACAATATATCTATGTTGATTGGCCATATGTTTGACTCTATATGAATATCATCATGCTCTAAATATCATCTTTCATATCACTTCTCTATGTTTGTCTTCATAAAGATTGAAACATTTTGATTTGTTCTTGTATGTCATTTCTATATGTTTGTCTTCCTAAAGATTGAAGCATATTTGATGTACTCTTTTATCATATCCATCTTATCCATATCTTTGTCATAAACATATCGCCATCCTCATGCTTATGTTGTTTTGTCTATTATATCAATGTCCTATCTTTTATCATGTCTTATTTATTGTTATCAACTGTTTTTCCCCCTTATTCCAAAGGAAGGTGAATAGTTGTTGACTCTTAAAGTCATTAACCCCCATCTTAACCTAAGTAACCTCTTAGGAAGAAAATTTCATTTCTTGGCCTCATCAGAGCCATAGAAATCACAACTAGCTTTAGGAGAGAGTTCTTCAACTCTTAGTGATATTCATCATAATGAATTTATCACTTCCCCCTACTAACTAAAACACAACATAGGTCCATTACAACTAGATTTAGAGAGTTCTTAAACTCTATAATGAGCTTGTACTCATTTCCCCTCTGAATATTGGCCATAGTCAATAATTCAGTAGAAGTAGAACTACGCATACTCTGATTCTATTCCCGAGGATACGTAGGCGTAAGGTGCGATGCCTTATCGAGTATACTTAGGTATTAACCCCTAGGGTTTTTCAAGCCTTTAACATAGAACCTTTAGCAAACATAAGATAACATTAACAAGAGGCTCCCGTAGAGTACTACGGACGTTTAGGGTGCTAATACCTTCCCTAGGCGTAACCAACCCCCGAACCTTAGATCTTTCCCTTTAGGTTTTTCTAACGATCTTGAACCTTTCCTTTGGATAAATCAAAGTCGGTTGTAAAAGAAATATGATGCAAATTAATTAATAATTTGTTATCCGATTTTCACCGAAACAGTGGGGATTAAAAATTAATTATATTTTAGTAAACTTTTGATTTAATTAATGACATAATGTTATACTTACACATTCGTCAAAAAGATGTTGAACATCGTCTCTAACAACTCCATCCTTGCCGACACGAGCAGCCTTCCACAAAACACGTCCCGGAAGAGATGTTTATTCACTTTTACTCTCTTCTAACTACACATTGAGACAAATAATAAGATCGTTAATTATAACACATTGAGACAATTAATAAGATCATAGCATTTATATATACTTACCATTTTTTGATGTAAGCGTGTGTAACACCCCTTTCTATACCCCCAAATAATCATATAAATCATTTACGCACGTATTGGAAATTTCATCATAGTATAATTGTAAACACGGCATAAAAAGGTATGTCACATTATGCTTGAAATTAAACACGTACAACACCTGCTCACAAAGATATGCAACAGTGGGGTAACTTTCAAACAACAAAGGATCTCAGTCCTTATACCCACATCTCAATATTTAGAATAAAAGCGAAAACATCTAAAATATTGAATAACAACCACATATATACATCAACATATATATATATATATACATCATGTTTATATACACAAATTCATCAGCAAGATACATATGCAAATGTATCACAATAAGATCAAAACGTCCTAGCTACCCGGTGCTACATATCAGAGCCAACCGACCAAAAAGGTATGAAGACACACTTCACAAAAGACCACCAGATACCTAATCTGCAATGCCTCGTAGAGCATCATAAAACAGCAGAAGGGTGAGAAATATAATCATAATAACAATGCATATAATCATATATCTCAACACAAAAGTATACACATAACACATTCTCACCATTCTACCATTCCACATAAACATACATATTATATTCATTCTTCAATGCATCATTACAATGATACAATTCTTATCACAATTCATCACATCCCATTCAATATACATCACAAGGCATATATATATATATATATATATATATATATATTATATACAAAACCAAGCATATTCATCACAATGCTTATCATTCAACATAAACACATATATATTCATGTTCATTCACCCATGCACAAATACAAGGATGACCAATGCAAATCATAGAGACCGACTCACGACTCTATGCAAATGCAATGCGGTACCGACTCATTTCATCTCAAGTTCAATTGAAGAACTTATTGGAACCATCGCTCGTTACTTAGTGTAACTCCCCGTCGGGCATACGATGTTCACCCATTGCTACCACCTCTCAAAAGGCTTACAATGTTTATGGATTGCTCCCACCTCTCAAAAGGCTTACAATCCGATTGCTCCCACCTCTCAAAAGGCTTACAATCGTTTGTAATCATCGCCCCCACCTCTCAAAAGGCGTACGACGTTACAACGGATTCATCTTAGAACCCCACAATGCAAGAATGCACCTCATGATGCTTCACATACAACATGACTCATGACACTCTTGACATGCATAAATATTCACAATATAGTCATGCATTCATCACACACAATCCACATACATTCACATCAATTGTGCCAAACGGCAACCAAATGTTTTCACAAATAACCAAACAATTTGATTTACGGTTTACCAGAAAAAGTCGGTTAAAAGTCGGCTAAAAATAATATTTTCCATCATCATCGAAGAGTACTCATCCACAGCTTCGATTCGATATAAAGAACACTTAAATCCGATAAACAACGAAGAAGATATGTATATTTCAAAATAACGAAAAAAACATAAACCGGAGGCCCGACACTACAAAACGGTTCGAAAATACTGTTCCAATTGGACCAGGTTTAGACCTCAAAACCATTTTTCCTAGAAAGAACATCTCGTTAGCTTCCCAACGCTTCGAACGGGGCTCAAAACCGACTTACGGTTTAAGAGATATGAATTTCCGAAGTTTCCCCGACAAACCAGAATTTTCTGGTTCAGCACAGTATGTATCGATACATAGGCTTATGTATCGACGCATAGAGGCCACATGTATCGATACATAGCACGCATGTGTCGACGCATGCTGTAGTGAAAATGTTGTTTTCTCAAATTTCTTCAGTATGTATCGACGCATAAGGGTTATGTATCGATACATAAACCATTTCGTATCGATACATAGCTATTATGTATCGATTCATAGCCCTGTTTTTCTCAAAAAATCAGATTTCTCAAATGCACCCTTGCTGTAACTTTTCCGAAATGCCTGAAACTCGACTAAATCGAACATTTTCACCGAAACAAACATATACGCGCAACCACCAAATACATAAGAACAATTTAGAACACATAAACGAAATTTCTACGACGTTCGATCTTTCGATTAAATTTCAACCTTTCAAAAAACCAGAATTTTCAAACATCATCAAATCAAATAAAAAAACACGTTATACGACGACCTAACCTTACTCGATACAACTACGTAATTTATTTCGAATTCTAACCGTGAAAACATCGGTTTCTATCGATTTCCTACGATTCGACCTAAACGGAAACAACAACGGAAACATACCGAAAACTAACCAAAACATAACCAAACTTCATGAAACTTTAAACAGCAGCTCACATACATATATCCAACCAACACATGTAGTTATACGACTTTTCGACCGTAAAAACATCGGTTTCTATCGATTTCGTCAAATACGGCATAAACGGAAACATATGAAAAACCAACCCAAACATCAACACAAAACACATACATAATCATACACAAAGTTAGGATAACAATATTTCACACCCTTACCCGATTAAATCGACTTCGAAAGATTGATCTTGGTGATTTTCCACACTTTTCTGTTTGCTCTTCTCTTTTCTCCTTTTTCTCTCAAAATTCTGTTTTTCTCTCTTTCTCACCTCTAACTTTCTATTTCTATTCTTTTTCTTTCTTATACTTTTCTTTCTTTCTATTTCTTTATATTTTCTCAAAATATCTACTAACTAACTAACTATCATTAAATGTGAAATATCTAAAATACCCTCCAATCTAATATTCCCCGCAAACTCTCAAAAACGGTAAAATCACATAATATGCAAACATAACATATTCACACACTAATATCACAAATAACATAATTATTGCCCAATTAAATAAAAGACTCCACCAAATAGAATCAATCAACACAAAAATGGAAATATCAAAATCGGGTTGTTACAACTCTCCCCCACTTTTGAAATTTTCGTCCTCGAAAATATTACCTGATTCAAACAACTCCGGATACGACTCGCGCATTCCACTTTCCAATTCCCAAGTCATATTGCCTTCTGAAGCGCCTCCCCACGCCACTTTCACAAGCGCAATATCCTTGCCTCTTAGCTTCTTAACTTCACGATCCAAAATCTTAATCGGTAAAACTTCAACCGTAAGATTATCTCTCACTTCTACCTCGTCCATAGGAATAATATGTGACGGATCCGGAACATACTTCCGAAGTTGCGAAACATGGAAAACGTCATGCAAATTCGAAAGATTCGGAGGCAACGCCACACGATAAGCCACAGCGCCAACACGCGCAGTAATCTGATATGGACCAATAAAACGAGAAGTCAACTTCTTCGACTTCAAAGCACGACCCACACCCGTAACCGGTGTAACTCTCAAAAACACATGGTCGCCTTCTTGAAACTCAAGATCCTTCCTTCTCTTGTCATGATAGCTCTTTTGTCTACTTTGAGAAGCTTTCATCTTCTCCCGAATAAACTTCACTTTCTCCGTCGTTTCTTGTACCAATTCCGGTCCAACAATCGCCCTCTCACCAGTTTCATGCCAACACAAAGGTGTTCGACATCTCCGACCATACAAAGCCTCAAATGGTGCCATACCAATACTCGAATGAAAACTGTTATTATAGGTGAACTCAATCAACGCTAAATAACTATCCCAAGCACCACCTTGCTCTAGCACACAAGCACGCAACAAATCCTCCAACGATTGAATCGTCCTCTCGGTTTGACCATCTGTTTGCGGATGGTAAGCCGAACTCAATCTTAGCTTAGAACCCAAAGCCTCTTGTAAACTCACCCAAAATCTCGATGTAAATCTCGGATCTCGATCCGATACAATACTCTTAGGAACACCATGTAACTTCACAATCACACGAACATAAATCTCGGCTAACTTCTCCAAAGGATAACTAATGTCAATTGGAATAAAGTGAGCAGATTTAGTAAGCCTATCAACAATCACCCAAATAGCATTATGACCTCTTTGCGTATTCGGCAATCCCGTAACAAAATCCATCGATATACTATCCCATTTCCATTCCAGAATATCCAACGGTTGCAACAAACCACTAGGCTTCTGATGTTCCACCTTCGACTTTTGACAAGTCAAACACGCATACACAAATCGAGCCACATCCCTCTTTAAACCGGACCACCAAAAGATCTTCTTCAAATCTTGATACATCTTATTCGCACCCGGATGAATAATTAAATTACTTCGGTGTCCTTCCTCTAAAATCATCTTTTTCAACTCCGCGTCGTCGGGTATACAAATACGACCACGGAATCTCAAAACTCCAAAGTTATCAACCTTGAAATCCTCATTCTCATTCATCATTAAATCAACGAACTTCAAATCCAACTTTTGCTTTTCACTAACCGTTGCAAGAAAATCATTCGTAACATGCAACATACCAAGTCTCACACTTCGCGGCGTCATTTCACAAACCAAACTCAAATCTCTGAAATCCTCCAAAAGTTCCCATTCTGTCATCATTAATGCGGACATATGTAACAACTTTCGACTTAAGGCATCGGCCACCACATTCGCCTTACCCGGATGGTAATTCAAACTAAAATCAAAATCCTTCAAAAGCTCTAACCACCTTCGTTGTCTCATGTTCAATTCTTTCTGATCAAATAAATATCTTAAGCTTTTGTGATCACTAAAAACTTCAAATCTTGCACCATAAAGGTAATGCCTCCAAATTTTCAAAACAAACACCACCGCCGCTAACTCCAAGTCATGCGTAGGATAATTCTTTTCATGCACTCTCAATTGTCTTGAAGCATATGCCACAACTTTTCCATCTTGCATCAAAACACCACCTAAACCAATCAATGAAGCATCACAATATACAACAAATGGTTCATTAGGATTCGGCAAAATCAAGATCGGAGCCGTTGTCAACCTTCTTTTTAGCTCAATGAAACTCTTTTCACAATCTATATCCCAAATGAAAGCCTTTCCTTTACAAGTCAATTGCGTTAACGGAAGTGCCAACTTCGAAAATCCTTCAATAAACCTCCGATAATAACCCGCCAAGCCTAAAAAGCTTCGAATTTCCGTAACCGATCTAGGAGTCTCCCACTGCATCACCGCATCAATCTTAGATGGATCAACACTAATACCACTCCCGGAGATAACATGTCCAAGAAAACTTACTTCGGATAACCAAAAGTCACATTTTGACAACTTAGCATATAATTGTTTCTCTCTCAAAATTTGCAACACAATTCTCAAATGCTCTTCATGCTTTTCTTGAGACTTAGAATAAATCAAAATATCATCGATGAACACAACCACAAAACAATCCAATTGTTCATGAAAAATACGATTCATGTATTCCATAAACACCCCCGGCGCATTAGAAACCCCGAATGGCATCACGGAATATTCGTAATGACCATACCGTGTCCTAAATGCCGTCTTCTGAATATCCTCGCTTTTCACACGAATTTGGTGATATCCCGATCTCAAATCAATCTTGCTAAAGACACGCGCACCAACCAATTGGTCCATCAAATCATCAATCCTTGGAAGCGGATACTTGTTCTTAATTGTCACCTTGTTCAACTGTCGATAATCAATACATAACCGCATACTTCCATCCTTTTTCTTTACCAACAATACCGGAGCACCCCAAGGAGAAACACTTGGCCTTATAAATCTTTTGTCCAACAAGTCATTCAACTGCTTCTTTAATTCTATCAACTCCGATGCCGACATACGATACGGTGCCATCGAAATCGGTCTAGTGCCAGGAACTAGATCAATAGAGAACTCAACTTCTCTTTCCGGCGGTACATCCGTAATATCCTCCGGAAACACTTCTGGAAAATCACACACCACTGGAAACACATCAATACCAATCTTACTCTCCACTGACAATGATGCAAACAAACTAAACAATTGAGCTTCATCCTCTAAAAGTTTCTTCAACTCTTTAGTAGATAGAAAACTCTCATCTTCATTATCTTTCAAAGAAGGAAACCTTACCAACTTATGATAGCAATCTATATGAACTCGATTAAATTGCAACCAGTTCATACCCAAGATTACATCCAATCCCTCCAACGGCAAACACACTAAATCCATCTCAAAGTCTTTACCATAAATGGTTAAAAGACAACTTAGACAAACCAAAGAAGTAGTTACTGACCCCATTGCTGGAGTATCAATAACCATTTTACCATCCATCAGAGACAACACAAGATTCAAACGCTTCGCGCACTCGGACGAAATAAACGAATGAGTCGCTCCCGTATCAATAACAGCAACTAAAGGTGTACTATTAATAAAGCATGTACCTTTAATCAAACGGTCTGCACTAGTGGTCTGAGTCCCCGCCAATGCAAACACCTTTCCACCCGCTTGAGCTTGTTTCGGCTTAGTACACTTAGTACTAATGTGACCCACTTCTCCACAGTTAAAACACTTCACCATATTCCTCCTACACTCAGCAGTAGAATGCCCAATACCTCCACAGTTAGAACATCTCCCAACGGCCTTCCTACACTCAGTTGCTTTATGACCCATTCCACCACAATTGAAACATTTAATGAACCCAAAACTTCCTCCTCTAGATCTCTTATCAAAGTTTCCCTTATATTTACCCTTATCAGCGGGGGTCACATAAGGTCAACTTCTAGCTTGCTGTTTCCCTCTCCTCTCATTCACACTCTTGTAATGTGTAGAACGAGCTTTGCTATCTTCCTCGAAGATTCTACAACATTCAGTCAAATCCGAAAACCTCCTAATCCTTTGATATCCCACAGCTTGCTTAATCTCAGGACGCAAACCATTCTCATATTTAATACACTTTGAGAACTCAGCAGAAATCGCAGCATAATGAGAATGAAATTGAACCAATTCCACAAACTTAGCAGTATAGTCCACCACTGACATACCACCTTGTTTCAATTCCAGGAATTCCATCTCTTTCTTCCCTTTCACACTTTCAGGGTAATACTTTAGCAAAAACTCGGTACGAAACAATTCCCAAGTTACCTCTTCATTATCCACCTCTAGAATTTCACGTATACCGACCCACCAATCGTCGGCTTCTTCCCTCAGCATGTGAGATCCAAGCCTCACCTTATTCTCTTCCGCACAATCCATGACTCTGAAGATTCTTTCAATCTCTTTCATCCAAAGTTGAGCACCATCAGGATCAAATCTTCCTTTGAAGACCGGTGGTTGATTCTTCCTGAACTCTTCATTAGCACTTACATTCGGCGCACCCTGCACCGCCCTAGCCAATGCTTCCATAGCAGCAGCCATCGCATTATCGTTTCTACCAGCCATATTCTGATCACTCCCAAAAATAACAACAAAGGTTAAACAACAGTTCAACCAACACAACAACGAGACAGACACGACTGACTCAACCTTGGCTCTGATACCACTTAATGTAACACCCCTTTCTATACCCCCCAAATAATCATATAAATCATTTAGGCACGTATTGGAAATTTCATCAGAGCATAATTGTAAACACGGCATAAAAAGGTATGTCACATTATGCTTGAAATTAAACACGTACAACACCTGCTCACAAAGATATGCAACAGTGGGGTAACTTTCAAACAACAAAGGATCTCAGTCCTTATACCCACATCTCAATATTTAGAATAAAAGCGGAAACATCTAAAATATTGAATAACAACCACATATATACATCAACATATATATATATATATATACATCATGTTTATATACACAAATTCATCAGCAAGATACATATGCAAATGTATCACAATAAGATCAAAACGTCCTAGCTACCCGGTGCTACATATCAGAGCCAACCGACCAAAAAGGTATGAAGACACACTTCACAAAAGACCACCAGATACCTAATCTGCAATGCCTCGTAGAGCATCATAAAACAGCAGAAGGGTGAGAAATATAATCATAATAACAATGCATATAATCATATATCTCAACACAAAAGTATACACATAACACATTCTCACCATTCTACCATTCCACATAAACATACATATTATATTCATTCTTCAATGCATCATTACAATGATACAATTCTTATCACAATTCATCACATCCCATTCAATATACATCGCAAGGCATATATATATATATATATTATATACAAAACCAAGCATATTCATCACAATGCTTATCATTCAACATAAACACATATATATTCATGTTCATTCACCCATGCACAAATACAAGGATGACCAATGCAAATCATAGAGACCGACTCACGACTCTATGCAAATGCAATGCGGTACCGACTCATTTCATCTCAAGTTCAATTGAAGAACTTATTGGAACCATCGCTTGTTACTTAGTGTAACTCCCCGTCGGGCATACGATGTTCACCCATTGCTACCACCTCTCAAAAGGCTTACAATGTTTATGGATTGCTCCCACCTCTCAAAAGGCTTACAATCCGATTGCTCCCACCTCTCAAAAGGCTTACAATCGTTTGTAATCATCGCCCCCACCTCTCAAAAGGCTTACGACGTTACAACGGATTCATCTTAGAACCCCACAATGCAAGAATGCACCTCATGATGCTTCACATACAACATGACTCATGACACTCTTGACATGCATAAATATTCACAATATATTCATGCATTCATCACACACAATCCACATACATTCACATCAATTGTGCCAAACGGCAACCAAGTGTTTTCACAAATAACCAAACAATTTGATTTACGGTTTACCGGAAAAAGTCGGTTAAAAGTCAGCTAAAAATAATATTTTCCATCATCATCGAAGAGTACTCATCCACAACTTCGATTCGATATAAAGAACACTTAAATCCGATAAACAACGAAGAAGATATGTATATTTCAAAATAACGAAAAAAACATAAACCGGAGGCCCGACACTACGAAACGGTTCGAAAATACTGTTCCAATTGGACCATTTTTAGACCTCAAAACCATTTTTCCTAGAAAGAACATCTCGTTAGCTTCCCAACGCTTCGAACGGGGGTCAAGACCGACTTACGGTTTAAAAGATATGAATTTCCGAAGTTTCCCCGACAAACCAGAATTTTCTGGTTCAGCACAGTATGTATCGATACATAGGCTTATGTATCGACGCATAGAGGCCACATGTATCGATACATAGCACGCATGTGTCGACGCATGCTGTAGTGAAAATGCTGTTTTCTCAAATTTCTTCAGTATGTATCGACGCATAAGGGTTATGTATCGATACATAAACCATTTCGTATCGATACATAGCTGTTATGTATCGATTCATAGCCCTGTTTTTCTCAAAAAATCAGATTTCTCAAATGCACCCTTGCTGTAACTTTTCCGAAATGCCCGAAACTCGACTAAATCGAACATTTTCACCGAAACAAACATATACGCGCAACCACCAAATACATAAGAACAATTTAGAACACATAAACGAAATTTCTACGACGTTCGATCTTTCGATTAAATTTCAACCTTTCAAAAAACCAGAATTTTCAAACATCATCAAATCAAATAAAAAAACACGCTATACGACGACCTAACCTTACTCGATACAACTACGTAATTTATTTCGAATTCTAACCGTGAAAACATCGGTTTCTATCGATTTCCTACGATTCGACCTAAACGGAAACAACAACGGAAACATACCGAAAACTAACCAAAACATAACCAAACTTCATGAAACTTTAAACAGCAGCTCACATACATATATCCAACCAACACATGTAGTTATACGACTTTTCGACCGTAAAAACATCGGTTTCTATCGATTTCGTCAAATACGGCATAAACGGAAACATATGAAAAACTAACCCAAACATCAACACAAAACACATACATAATCATACACAAAGTTAGGATAACAATATTTCACACCCTTACCCGATTAAATCGACTTCGAAAGATTGATCTTGGTGATTTTCCACACTTTTCTCTTTGCTCTTCTCTTTTCTCCTTTTTCTCTCAAAATTCTGTTTTTCTCTCTTTCTCACCTCTAACTTTCTATTTCTATTCTTTTTCTTTCTTATACTTTTCTTTCTTTCTATTTCTTTATATTTTCTCAAAATATCTACTAACTAACTAACTATCATTAAATGTGAAATATCTAAAATACCCTCCAATCTAATATTCCCCGCAAACTCTCAAAAACGGTAAAATCACATAATATGCAAACATAACATATTCACACACCAATATCACAAATAACATAATTATTGCCCAATTAAATAAAAGACTCCACCAAATAGAATCAATCAACACAAAAATGGAAATATCAAAATCGGGCTGTTACAGCGTGCATATCCCAAACGCCCTTTTTTGTATGGATACGCGGGTGATGATGGTCTTTGCAGGTTTATGTCACTCACTTCCTGGATAAACAAGTTTAAGTCATATCTGAACAATCTAATGCAACAAGTATATAATACAATTAATAGACATGACAAATTAACATTACATGGAATTTTTCGGTTCTTTGTTTGACTACAAATGTCTCCCATTCTTCAGGTGTAATCAAGTCCGCATACTTCATTGGAAGTTCTGCTTCAACAAACTTCCCTTGCTCATCCTTTAGAAAAGTGGTTGATAAAAAAGTTCGAAACCCTCTGAGTCTTTTTTCGGCCAATTGAAGACAATACTTTTTTCGGCTTTCATCAATGTTAAAAGACCTCTACGAAAAACATACACATAGAGTGTGTTAGTTTAAGTAATTTAAAGACATAATCGTCAATAAAAATCTAATAACATCAAGCATATGGTACGTACCTGTATCTCGGTCCATATTTTTTCTTTACCGACATTCACGCTGGATTTCTTCAGTTATCACAGGTGATTGATATGTGCTGACGAACAAGTGAACCTATGTAACTTGTCAACATTGCACCGTTAGGCTCAATTAGTTGGTCTTCAACACTCTAATGTACATCATATTTGATTCCTTTATCTCTTGCACAAATTATTGACTTCATAATTGTTATTCCTCGTGTAATTTCTCTTTCTACATTCTGAGATGAATCATTTGCATCATTTGTATCGTGTGAGTCCACTACGCCAAAAGTGTCCTTTGGCAGCATTACATAGGCAGCGCTTTATTACAAAAGCGCTGCTATAAGTTAAAAAATTTAGAAAACACGGAAACTGCTCACTTAGAAAAATAAAAGCGCGTATAAATATAAGACTTTAGACAACGCTTTCTAAGGGCTTATAAATTAAAAAAAAATATTAAAGGAAAATATTAGACAGCGCTTTCCTTAAAAGTGCTGTCTAAGGTCTTATAAATTAAAAAATCAAAAATCAAAAGCGCTGTCTAAGGCCCATATGAGACAGCGCTTTCAAAAGCTCTTTCTAAGGCCCACATTAGACAGCGCTTTTATTAAAAGCGCTGTCTAAGGTCGTCTTAATTAAAATAAAAATTGAAACGGTATCAGTATTCTATACTTTTTCATTTCATTCTTTCCCTCTTTCCCTCTCTTTCTGCGAACAAGAACGAACCAGCTGAAACCACAGCCGTCCTCCGTCCTTTCACCGCCGTCGTCCGTCTTTTCTCGCCGTCGTCCGTCCGGCCGTCGTCCTCCTACTTTGTCCTCCACCATCCTCCATTGTGCTCCACTGTTCCGGTAAGAGTTTTTCTTTTTATGTTAGGTTTTAAGTGAGTTTCATATTTTTCTTTATATGAAATTCATCCTAGAAGATTCAGAAAGAGGTTGCATAGATCTTATGAGTACACAATTTTGAGATTGAAATTCATATTTTTCTTTATATGAATTTGGTTTTTTCTTTATGTGAAATAATATTGAGTTTTTGGTTTTTTATGTGAAATAATATTGAGGTTGCATAGATCCTAGAAGATTCAGACAACGCTTATATTTTTCTTTATGTGAAATAATATTGAGTTTTTGGTTTTTTATTTTGAATGTTATTGCTATATAATGTGTTAGTTTAGTTTAGGTTAGTTTAGGTTAGTGTTAGTGTTAGTGTTAATATTGCTCATTATTTTAATATTGTAAATCTTTGAGGTTGTTAGTGTTATTTTGTTATTTTAATACTGTGTTATGTTAGAAGCCCTGTTAGAAGCTCATTCAATGTTCTATGTTTTATCATAACTTTCCTCCTCATTCAATGTTTTAATTCCTCATATAATAGTGATTTTGTTGACCTTAATAAGTAGGAAAACCATGGATAAAAAATGGATGGATGCCGATCGATTGTCCAAAGAGTACGAGAATGGGGTATTGGATTTCATTAAGTTTGTTGTTCAACACGTTAAAGACCCCAGTCGAATGGATTGTCCTTGCTTGGGTTGTTGTTATGTGGGTAAGGTTGACGCAGATGGATTATAATCGCATTTACTGATGCATGGAATTGATCGAAGTTATAAGTGTTGGATACATCATGGTGAGAAAATTAACGAGAATGTTGAACCGAAGGGGAAAAGTAATACGACCTATGCTTCAGATGACAAAGACACGGAAACATACGATTGTGATCGAGTCAAAGAGATTGCAGAAGCAGTTGAAGAAGATCTTCATGATTGTCCCGAAATGTTTGAGAGGTTGGTAAGCGATGCAGAGAAACCGCTCTATCAAGGTTGCACTAAATTCACAAGACTGTCTGCGGTATTGAAGTTGTACAACTTAAAGGCGGACAATGGATGGTCGGATAAAAGTTTCACAGAGTTGTTGGCCCTTTTGAGAGAAATGCTACTGGAGGATAATGTTCTTCCCAATCGAACCTATGAGGCCAAAAAAATGTTGTGCTCTATTGGCATGAGCTATGATAAGATACATGCTTGTCCAAACGATTGCGTTTTGTTTCGAAACGAATATGCATCGTTAACTGAGTGCCCTAAATGCGGTTTGTCTCGATATAAGAAAAAATTGTCTCCAGCCAAGGTCTTATGGTATTTTCCTATAATTCCGAGATTTAGGCGCATGTTTCGTAGTGAAACCGATGCAAGACACCTGACTTGGCATGCAGATGAAAGAATTATTGATGGAAAGTTGCGACATCCGGCTGATTCACCACAGTGGTCGAAAATTGATAATGATTATCCTGACTTTGGAGAAGAAGCAAGAAACCTTCGCTTGGCATTATCTACTGATGGAATGAACCCGCATGGTCTTCAAAGTATCTCACATACCATATGGCATGTGATTCTTATGATTTATAACCTACCTCCGTGGCTATGCATGAAGCGTAAGTACATGATGTTATTTATGTTAATCTCTGGGCCTAAACAACTAGGGAATGACATAGACGTATACTTGACACCTTTGATCGAAGATTTAAAGATATTGTGGGAGAACGGTGTGGAGGTTTATGATGGATATAGGAAAGAAAGTTTCAATTTGAGGGCGATGTTGTTTGGCACAATTAATGATTTTCCAGCTTACGGGAATCTATCAGGGTACAGCATAAAAGGTGAAAAAGCGTGTCCTATTTGTGAAGATAAAACAGATTCGAAGCGATTGGAGTTTGGTCATAAGAATGTCTTTCTCGGCCATCGTAGATTCTTAAATGCCAAACATCACTACCGTGGGTGGAGACAAGAATTTAATGGAGACACCGAACAAGGTAGAGCTCCACCTATGTTGTCAGGTGACTAAGTTTTTAAAAAGGTGAAAGATATGCGTACTCAGTTTGGCAAACCTTTTGCACATAAGGTTGTCAAAGGTGGGTGGAAAAAGAGGTCGATATTTTTTGAATTGCCATATTGGAAGTCTTTGTACGTGAGACATTTTCTCGATGTTATGCATATTAAGAAAAATGTATTTGAAAGTGTTATTGGTACGTTACTCAATATAAAAGGAAAGACTAAAGATGGCCTTAAAGCAAGAAAAGACTTGGTAGCGATGGGGATTAGAACTGAATTAGCACCCGTGAAGAAAGGAAGACGAACATATCTACCACCTGCTGCTTTTACTCTGTCTAGAAAGGAGAAGAAAATATTGTGTAAGTTTCTGAGTGAAGTTAAAGCTCCAGAAGGATACTCTTCAGATGTTAGAAGACTTGGGTCTATGAAAGACCTCACGTTGAAGAGTTTAAAGACACACGACTGCCATGTTATAATGGAACACTTTCTACCAATAGATATACGTTCTATTTTGCCAGTGAAAGTAAGAAGCGCCATAACTAATTTGTGTTTTTTCTTTAGGTCAATTTGTAGTAAGGTAATCGATCCCGGTATCTTACCAACACTACAAAAAGAGATAGTTATTACCTTGTGTGAGCTTGAAATGTATTTTCCTCCCTCTTTTTTTGACATAATGGTACATCTAGTTGTTCATCTTGTGAAAGAGACACAGTTGTGTGGACCAGCTTATATGAGATGGATGTACCCTGCTGAACGTTATATGAAAATATTAAAAGGGTACGTGAAAAGCCGAAGTCGACCAGAGGGGTGTATTGTTGAACGATACATTGTTGAAGAAGCGATTGAGTTTTGTACTGAATATTTGTCCAATGTTCAATCGATTGGACTCCCCAAAGCTCATATTTTCGAAAAAAAGGATGGTAAAAAATTAATTGGAAATAAAATTGTGACAGTATCAAGGGATGAACGGGATCAAGTGCATTTGTATGTTCTGCACAATGATAATGAGGTTGAGCCATATGTTGAGATGCACAAGGATGTACTCCGAAGATTAAATCAGAACAGAAATGAAAATTGGATAGTACGAGAGCACAATCAAAGTTTAATACAATGGTTAAAGGATTATATTTATTCGAAGCGCTCTTCAGATCCTGCTTCAGTAACAGAAAGGTTGAGATGTTTGGCATATGGTCCAAGTTTGCATGTGTATTCTCATAGCGCATACGCAATTAATGGATACACATTTTATACCAAAGAACAAGATGATAAAAGTACTATGCAAAATAGTGGTGTCACCGTCCTAGCTGAAGCAATGCACATATCAAGTATGAAGGACTTAAACCCCAAATATGCAAATCTGTCATATTTTGGAGTTATTGAGCACATTTGGGTGTTTGATTACGAGAAGTTTCAGATTCC
This sequence comes from Lathyrus tuberosus, assembly GCA_022829125.1. NCBI lineage: Eukaryota > Viridiplantae > Streptophyta > Magnoliopsida > Fabales > Fabaceae > Lathyrus > Lathyrus tuberosus. Next base: position 120,113 of record JALAZF010000874.1, read on the forward strand.
AATCTTTGGTTGCAAGTGGGTAAATAGTAGTGGCATACGAATGGATAAGTCTGGATTTTTGCAAGTGGATCTTAATAGGGTGGGGTACAAAGATGAGCCTTTTATTCTAGCATCTCAAGCTAAACAAGTGTTCTATGTCACTGACCCGACGAGTACGAAATGGTCTATAGTGCTTTTATCTAACAAAGTGGTTGATGATAGCGGTGTAGATCAATGTGATATTGATGTTGAGAATGAGTCATGCATTAGACGGAATGAGTTGAATAGAAATGATCAGGATGAGGATCTTATAGCGAATGAGTCATATATCAGAAATGACCATAACGAGGGAATTTGGATCCATTAACCCGTCCGCATTGCTAAGAAACAAGTAATTCATATTCCAACCAAGAAAAGAAAGAGATGTTAGTGAAAGAGGTAAAATAATAAAATTTTATATATTATTTCATTCTAAATTCATCTATTATAGTTTTTTTGTATTTTGACGTCGTGTAGAAAGTTTCCATCTAACACTATGTTATATTATAATGTAGTACTTTGAAGAATGCAAGTGTGCTCATTACTCAATTTCTCAATTGGATGAAATTAAAGAGGATTGGTGTCAATACATTATGGAGCTCGGAGTTTTATCAGGTATAATATTCTACTCTTACTTTAATTGATGAGAATTTAAATATGTGTAACTTTCTAACTATAGACATTGTTGATGTATTCTTTTAATTGAATTAGAATCTTTGTGTTCTTTCAGGACCTATGTAGATTTGAAGCAATGCTTTGGTTGGATGCAAAAGTACTAGTATAAGTAATATGCTTTGGTTGAATGCAATGCTTTGTAGAAAAAATGTAATGATTTGTAATTATAAATTGGTGTATATATATATATATATATATATATATATATATATATTGGTTTGAATTGCCAATTGTTTTGGATATATAATTTTGGTGTAAATTGGTACATTTAAATAGGCCAAATTGGATTGATTTGAATCTCCAAATTGTGGTATTTTTCTGGAAAAAAATTGGTTGAAAAACAGGTCAAATTCTGGTTGAAAAACCTGGTAAAAATTGTGGTTTAAAAAAATTTATATAAAAATTTTCGTATACCTTAGACAGCGCTTTACACTAAAAGCGCTGTCTAAGATGGGGCTTAGAAAGCGCTTTCACCACAAGCGCTGTCTAAGGTATGTCTAAAAAGTTCAAAAAGGTGGGGCTTAGAAAGCGCTTTCAAAAAAAGCGCTGTCTAAGTATACCTAAAAATGTTAAAAATGGTGGGACTTAGACAGCGCTTTTAAAAAAAGCGCTGTCTAAGGTATACCTAAAAAATGTTAAAAAGCGTTGTCTAATGGTACCATAGACAACGCTTTTCATTAAATATACCCCCCTTTAGACAACGCTTTTGGTATTACCCAAAGCGCTGTCTAAACCTTTAGCAGCGCGGGTTTAGACACCGCTTAAAAGCGCTGTCTAAGGTCAAAAAAAGCGCTGTCTAAGGTCTTGTTTGGCGTAGTGGTCATTTGTATCCTGGTTACTACCCATTTGACCTGTAGTAAAGAAAAAAATAAACAACAAACAACGAAAAATGAAACACAAGTGATTATTACATTTCATCAGTAACAACACTAGTAACAGCAAGCAACGAAAAAAGAAAAACGAAACAGATTGAGTATTACATTTTCAAAGAATATGACACTCATCCTGGAATGAAGAGGATACTATTTTAAAATTTTATCTGTTGTTTTAAGTGCTTTTTTAATAGAGAAACTCTTCTTCCACTCTTCTATCAATAAATCAATCAGGAAGTTCATTTTGAAGGTGAGAAGCTCACATCTGGCCCCATAGAAAAGACCAGAGTCATCTTACTTAAGCTCTTAAAAATGTTTTGAACAGCAAGCATAAGCATTTTTTATTATTATTTATGTCATAAAAACATTTGTTGAGAAGAGAAGACATTGCTTCATCTGGTAAAAAATGGTGAACAATAAAAATTGTAAAAGGAAGCACGTTGTACACACTAGTGAAAGCAGTGATAATCATAGCATCAACTATCCATCTTGGATACAAAGTTCTGACATTCAAACTTCTCAACATAAAGTACATCATCACCCTCTTGGATGGATAGCAAAAGCAGAGAAATGCATACTAACACATTCTAATAATTTGTACTAACACATTCTAACAGATTCAAAGTTGGTTCATTAACTTAATCTCTTCTCTTGTTTGTACTAACTGTCAATGCATACTAACACATTCTAACACATTCTAAAAATTTCACTAAGGTATTCAAAAGTTGCTAAAGTTATTTTCTTCAATGCATACTAACACATTCTAAAAATTTCACTAACTGTCATATAATGGAAAAAACAAAAAAACCAAAATGTACCAGACGCGAGAGAGAACAGAACAATGGCGGTCGGAGAACACAACAATGGCGGTCAGACAACACAATAATGGCGGTCAGAGAACTGAACAATGGCGGTTGGAGAATGATGGAGGTCGGAACAGTTGCGATATCTCCAGAGAGAAATGAGGGAGAGGTCGTGAAAATGATTAGTAAGAAATGATTATGGCTTTTTTATTTTTTAATTAACAAATGACTTAAGGCAGCGCTTTTTGAAAGCGCTTCAATAGATCAGCCTATAGCAGCGCTTTTCCTTAGAAAACGCTTTCTTTTCATTGGCCTACAGCAGCGCTTTCATATGTGGGGCCAACTTAAGGCCTTTAGCAGCGCTTTTTGAAGTGCTTTCTAAGGATACCCTTTAGCAGCGCTTTTTAAAAGCGCTTTCTAAGGTTATACCTTTAGCAGCGCTTTTATAAAAGCGCTTTCTAAGGTAGTGACTCCGTACGACCTTTAGCAGCGCTTTTTTTTAGCTAATTTTTTTCAAAACTTATAGTAGCGCTTTCTTATAAAAGCGTTGTCTTTGTAGTGATGCCAAAAGCAAATTTTGGCGTAGTGGAATCTGAGAACCATCTTGCTCATTCTGATGAATATGAGCATTTGCCCAAAAATCTTTCACAAGATCTGGATAGATTAGTCCATTAAGCATTGCAAAATATTTATGCCATTTCTGAAAGTGAATATCTGAGACTATCCATGAAAAATTAACTTCCTCAATTCATTGAGGTTAACTGTATATTCCTTAAGAATATCTAGATCAAAGATTTCTCCTTTTAATAGATTTTGAAGACATATTGGGAAGAAAATAAAATTTAATTTTTTTGGAACAATGATTTCACAATATTATCTTATATAGAAGATATTACATACTAAGGAAATTAGAAACATCGGGTTTTGGAACAATATGAGATGCTAGAACCCCATAACTACCACTTTTAGAGACATGGCCACCTTCAGAGTCTGGAACATTCCCAGCGTCAGGATCAGAATCAGATTCACCTTCAGAGTCTTCTTCAGCTTCATAGTCCTCTTCAGACTGGCTAATCTTCAGACTCACCTTCAGAATCAGCTTCTGATTCTAACTCATTTTCAAAGCCTTCAGATTCTGAAGTATCTTCAGAATTTAACTCAGGTGTTAACACCGCACCAGAGTTGGATTGAGATTCACTCCCATCCCACGCTTCTGACTCTTTCACAACGACGCCTCTTCTAAATTCAACCTTGTTAGTGACAAGACATTACAACTTATAGGCATCTATACTTGTGGTACCCTACAAGCAACATAACTTTGCTTCTGTCATCAAACTTCCTTCTCTTAGCATCTCGAACATGTTTAAATAAACAAAACCAAACACCTTCAGATGGCTCACACTTTTCTTATCTCCAGTCCACTTCTCTAAGGGAATAATTCCTTTAGTTTCTTTGTTGGACACCTATTGAGTACATATGTTGCAGTGGTAACAATTTTTTCCCACAAGGTGTGAGGGAGCTTCTTACCCTTCAGCATACTCCTTGTCATATCAAGCAAATTTCCGTTTCTTCTCTCAGCAAAACCATTGTGTTGAGGAGTGTGTGGAGCAGTCACCTCATGTTCAATTACATTCTCCTCACATAACCTTGTAAACTTGGTAGAGTTTTACTCACCTCCACCATCAGTTATGGTAATCTTCAGAGTCTTCCCACTCTGATTCTCAGTCTTGATTATGAATTTCTTAAATTCAGCAAACACCCCATGTTTGAACTTTATAAGGGATGCCCACGCCATCCTCGTGAAATCATCCTTAAATGACACAAAGTATTTATTCCGTCCAAGTGAAAGTACTGTAAATGGTCCGCACACATCAGAATGCACCACACCCAAAACATGCTTTGCTCTTGGAGGCATTTTAGATGCAAATGGTAGTCTTGGTTGCATCCCTTCCATGCTCTTAGAGATGTAGTCATGTACTTTTCATTGTTCTTCATGCTGAGATTCTCATAATGCTTACGTAGAAGCTGAAGCTTCACCTTCTTCACTGATGCATCACCGCCGTAGCATTGTACTAATGTGTCCCACACAACATTTGTCGTCGTCGAATCAATGATTTTATCAAACATGTTCGCATCCACACATTGATGGATGTAGAACAACGCCCTCTGATCCTTCTTCCTCATATCATGCTGAGTATTCCTCTGTGCATCTGTTGCATTTTTCAGAAGTGCAACCTGAACGTAACCGTCATTGAGGAGATCAAGAACAACTTGAGTGCCAAACAACACACGCATCTAAATCATCCAACGATTCTAGTTCTTGTCATCGAACAGTGGAAGCTTGGTACTCAGATTACTGTGTCCGTCCATCTTTAACCTTGTACAATCACTCAGATCTCAATAAACACTAGTGTTTCCCAATCCCGCAAAATCAAGAATTGAGGTTTTGTTACGATTCGGATCAAGAAATTCAACACAAATTCAAGAAACAAAATCAATCACACAACGCCTCACCGTTCACTCGTGTTTCCCTGTGGATCTGAACCGGAGCTCTAGATACCAATTGTTGGTGCACAAGGTGCAAAAGATGAAGATGGAGAGAGAGAGAGAGAGAGAGAGAGAGAGAGAGAGAATAACAAACTCTAACAAACTTCCACTACAATTCCACTAACGGTTACACACAATGGTTACACCACTACTCTATCGTACAATGTATTTCTATTACATTATTTAATGGCTAAGCACACTACTACTTATATACTCAAACAATATTGCCTCGTAGGCAACATCCTAAAATACTGAATTACCCTTTACCACAAGAATCATATATTTAAGGTGGTTTGTATTCTTAAAAAAGCTTTATTTATTACATGGTGAATCTCATGACCTCAAATTCACTTTTTACTAAAATCTGAATCTAACAAGGATTAAATATTTGGGGATTATCTCTTGTCCCTATCACCCGTTAATTAGGTGGGAACCTAATGTCTATTATGCTTTTTATAGACTCGAATGAAATTATGAGTTTTGAGTATGATCCCCATAATTTGAAGATGTACTTTAGTAAGTACTTTTATGTCGTTTCACACTATGTTACGAGTTCAAATATTGGTTGGGCAATGTTGTCGTTTATTTAGGTAGGTTGCTTTCTAATAGGTTTCTTATCCACCTCGGGGATGGGGTAAATGAACGATATTATGTGTCTCTAAAACCTAAGGCTCCATTTACTGTTCCGTTTGAAAGGAAAAGAAAGACGAATGTTGTTGCCTCCTTTCCCTTTATTTGATTGATGTGGTATCATCTTCTAAAGAGATGGATGTTAGTACTAATGTGTCTTTTGTTAAGATTTATGTTCCTTATTGCATCTCATTGACGACTGCAAGTCATGTCGTGCCTTCTCCAAAGAGAAAATTCTTAAAGTTGGATACATCCTTTACCAGGAAATGGTTGATTGGCGAGAATATCGCAGGATTAGATAGTCTAGAGGGGGGATTTTAAATAAACTAATCCCCTTAAATTTTTTAAAAAAATATTTTCTTGCACAAAATAAGAGTTTAATAATTTGAAAGAAAATGTGGCGGGCGGAAGCAAAAATATAGGGGATGGATTCAAGAATTGTATGTTTAATAATTTTCCTAACATGTATGATTCAATCAAATTTAAATCAACCGAGATAAATGAATTTGACTTAACAAGCAATTCAATATTGATAATAATGAAATTTTGGGCATAACTTAAAAACTAAGATATGAGAATGAATGATTAATCAAAGGTTATAGTTATTACAATCTTAATCAAGGTATAATGTAATTCCCTAAACTCTAAACACTTAATTTATAAAATACGGGAAATAAAATACTCAAAAAGGGTGTCGCATTTCTCAGCATAACATAGCTCAAATCACAATAGCAGCAGAAAATAAACTTTCAACCAAACTCCAATTGTCTCATAAATAGGAATCAACTTCATTTAATCATATAATAGTTAATTAAACAACTCGTAGAAAAATAGAATAAAGTATTCCCAACCCAGTGTTATATTATCCGAGAGACACGCAAAAAACTAAACAATTCAAAAAGATAAACAACGAAAAAGACCAACTATGTCATCCTCCAATACAAGCAACAACTAAAGCTACTTGGTCTCTACCTGAGTATTTGCACCACATGCATAAAGAGCAACACATAAATAAACAAGGGGTGATAATTCATTCACATATGTCAACGGTGCATAAAACAACAAGGATAGTGCAATTAGCATAAATAATCAATCATACGATTCATTCATGTCGCAACCTGCAAAAAAACAACCGGCGAGAAACTGAAACAGAAGAGTCGCCACCGAACGTTATTTATCCCAACGCAGGGAAAGGAAACGATAGAAGAAAACCTGAAAGAGGGAAAGACATGGTCATCGCAACCATAGTCCGGGTTCGGGAGTCTGTTACGCGAGGGGAAGGTATTAGCACCCCTACGCGTCCAACGTACTCGATGGGATCCACGCTTGTTGTCTAAACAGAGGGTGAGTTATCCTAAAGTCTACGGCTGAACAAAAAATGGGGAGGGGAGACTAAGACGGACTCGCAAGGATTTGTTCGAAATCCAATGCCTACTTATCTTCGTGGACGAACGAAGAATCAGAGTCAACGTAGTTCGACAGACGGGTAGAAAAAGGGGAAGGGTGCTCGCCAAGATATCGCATCTTGTGCCTACGTATCCTCAATCGGACGAGAGAGAGAGGAAATCAGAGCGGTCATAGTTCGACCGACGAGTCAAGAAAAGAGAAGGGTGCTCGCCAAGATATCGCATCTCGTGCCTACGTATCCTCAATCGGACGAGAGAGAGAGGAAGTCAGAGCAGTCGTAGTTCGACCTAACGAGGCCGGTTAGTGTTTTTTACGTGAGCGACGAGCTCTTTTCTGAAAAAAAGGTTTGAAACTCAACGATCCCGAAGGATGAAAATGATTTGAATTTGTTTTTGTATTTTAGACAGAAGTGGATTGAAGTTAGCTTGTAACTTACATTGCACCGAAGTCTATGATGTAGGAACAAATGCATAGCAAATCGTCCCAAGACAGGACGTCCGCTAAACACTCTAGAAGGATGAGAGGAAACCCCTCATTCCTCATTTCCCGCATACAAGGCTAATGCGCAATACATGTTACCTTTAATAAGTGTCTTAGAATTGTTATGAGATGAGAAGAGAAGACTTAAGTCGAAAAGAAAAGACTACGGGGAAATCTATCCTAATGTTGTCATGCAAAAGTGGCCCTATAGTTGAGGTTTAAAGGGGAAAACATCTACCTAAGTTAGCATGCTTGGATGAGTGCCTAATGTCTATCCTACTCCGAGCTTAATCGAAAATTAAGTCTGACTAGGAGCGTAGGGAGCAACCAAAAGCAAACCGATAAAACAAAAAAAACAGCGGCTACAACAGCGCTCCAGCACCTGCACAACAGTAAATTCCAGCACAATACACCAAACAGCATTTAACAGCTCATGTTTAGCACAAAAAGAGGTGTAAAAAGGCAAGCAGCAGCACATACAACAACACATACGCACCAAGACAGCAGTGGAAAACAGGACAGCACACCATGCATTTGAAAACAAACACTCATGCAAGCAACGATTGCAAATAGACACACAAAGCATGGCAAACCAATCATAAAGGTTGCAAGCACCAAGAATGAATAACATGATCATGTTAACAATTCAAGAACAATTACTCAACAAAGTTTGCACAACTCAAACATCGATCACAACGTCATGCATAAGCAACCACGGAACAAACAACAATCACGCATCATATGTCCAGCAAGTTGAGCATCAATCAAGAATTAACACAATTCAAACGTGTATGCATCGTGTTTACCGCATTAATTAGTCAACAACGTAAACATAAACATTTATCGATGAAAACCAAGAATCGCGTGTCGAAAAATCACGTTCATACAATGATGTGAGGTGCAATATCATCAAAACAGTCCACAAACATGTGTCATATCAATCCATGAAGATTAAAAGTGAAACGAGATCGAATCATGCTCAAAAATGCACAAAAAACACACTCTGCACCAGTGTTAATTGATTAACCAATTACAGTTCATTTTGGTTAATCGATTAACAGCTCTCATTACGCAAATTTTACACTGGTTAATCGATTAACCTCATTGCACTGCAATTGGTTAATCGATTAACCCTGTACCAGAAGCAGAAAATCAGTTTGACAAGTCACTTTCAGCAGCAAAATCACTTATGCAACCATTTCCAATGATCATGTAATCAACAATGCACAAAAATTAAGCTCAATCACAACATTCAAACATCACTTAGATCCAATAATCATCAACATCAAGAATCAAATTCAAGCAAATGGATCAAAATCAACAACAACCAAAGATCTACATTGTATAAGTTGCAAATAAGCTAAATCAAGTATAGATCTAAGGAAAACCAACCTACAAAGCTGAGATTTGCTTTGGTAAGGGTTGCAAACGAAAATTGATGAATCCAAGCAAGAAATCCAAGATCTATGCAAGAAACTTCCAGATCCTAGCAAGAAACTTCAAGATCCAAACAATGTGATGATTTTGCTTCAAACTTCCTCCAAAATTAATTCCAAAAGCTCAAATCCAAGAGTAAAACAGTAGCAAATTCAAGATTCTTCCAAGAATTAGTGAATGGATGAAGGTTTAGTTCCAAGATCAAAAAATTTCAATGCAAAATTTGTTGAACTTTGATGGTGGAAATTTGAGTGAGGGTTTTGAAATGAGAGAAAAGTTGAGAGAAAAATGGAGTGAGATGTGTAGAAAATTCAGAAAAATGAATCAAGGTTATGAGAGGTTTGGAGTTGATTAGATTAAATAACCCCTAGGTTAGGAGTTAAGTTTGGGTTTGGAGTGAGGTTTAGTGGGTGGAATGGGAAGTGAAAAATGAATTAGGAAAGGGAATGGAATTAGAGTGGAATTTGTTGGAAGGAATTTGAATTTTGGGTAGAAAATCATTCTCTCTAGATCCTTCTACTGGTGTAAAAATGAAATGGTGATTAAAATTTGAATCCCAAAAAAATCAGTGCTGAAAAATGAAATATTTGGGCAAATTTTGCCTTGGTTAATCAATTAACGAATTTTAGTACAAATTGTGTTAATCGATTAACACAAGGAAAATTTGAATTTGGCGCCTTTTGGAGGGAAACTTGGAGAAATGCCTGATTCCACTTGTTCTGAGCCACATTAGACCTCTGAAACTTGCCATTTGATACTAACACTGAAACAAACTTGAAATATGCTGCGAATTCCATTTCGTGCTCGGAATACTGCTGAAAATAACCGTCTGGTGCTGAATCACTGATAAAAAAGATGACTGTCGGAGCTTCTGATCATCAAATCATCTAATGAGCAAAATAAAAGCTCAAAAAAGACTTTGAAAGCTATCTGCTTGGCTCTGAACACTGTTAAAAATGATACTGGAACTGATGACGCCATGAGCTACTGGAAAATACCTTGATCCCAAGCCCAAAAGAACCATGCAAATACACAGATGACGATGCAAATGAAATGAAGCATAAGCCAGTTAGAGTTAGAAACAAAAGGGAAAATTTTGGGGTGTTACAATTCAAAATAATAATCATTCACAAATGCAATTATGTATGCAATGTATTCATCTCCTCTACTCCTTTACACGTGGTACTAATAATTCGGATATTCAGAGGTGTGTTATTGAATCATCTAATTCTTCACTAGACCGAAGTGTTAACTCGTCATTGGAGTGAAGCCTTACTCGTCAGTGGACCGAAGTCCTAACTCGTCACTGAACATAAGTCCTACATATCTGCAACATACAAGATCCATGATGCTACAAAAATATATGAATTACTCATCTCAACCTCCAGCTTCAATACTCGTCACTAGTTCCTCTTGCACCTAAAACTTGGCATAAATCATTGTTAATGCAAGGCAACATCAATGGTCCCACTGAACTGAAATAGCTCTGCATAAACTCAACATTTTCCTCTTGAATAATCAAGTCACTACATGAAAATTGGCAAATTGCGACGGTTCAGTTTGGCAGATTACGACGGTTAGAACCGTCGTAATTTGTAAGTTACGGCGGTTTCAGTTCTGTCGCAGAAACGTGCGTCGAGACGCCATATTGCGACGGTTGTGAAAACTGTCGTACAAACCGTCGTTATTTTCACGACGGGTAGCTAACTGCCGTAATCTCCATATTGTGGCGGTTTAAACCGCCGCAATTTGCAAATATTTTAAAAAAAATCTAAGGTATATTGTGGCGGTTTGAACCGCGGTAAGTTGCAAATATTTTTTTAAAAAAATCTACAGGATTCAGAATACAGCTATTAACAGAATCTCACCTACTAAAATCTTCTATAGTGATTAACACTTAAAATAAGATGCTTAGGTAGTTCATTAAAATAAATAAAATTCAATAAAACTAATCAATGATGGATTTAAACATTAACTTTTATTGATTACACCAATCAACAAGTTCATACACATTGATAGTGTTATAATAGATGAAACTTAAGCTACCAAATATTGGAAACAATTTAAATATAGCAGAGGAAATCTTAGTTTTCATTACATGAACACACGCAGGGAAACTAAATCCCTCGGAAAGTACTTTACTAGTGGATAACATTAGAAAGAACTAGAAACATTTATTTACCTCTCCTCTCTGACATCAAGTAATAACAGTAACACAAGAAATCATTAGAAAGACGAGGCCAGTGGTTCTGTTCCAGGTTAACTTCTCAAATAGTTTAGAAGCCCTTGCATATTTCTTAGCTCTGTAGAAGTTGCAGTTATCATATATGGTATATACCATGGTAGAAATTCTTAAAAGGGGGTCATTAAGGTTTTTTCACACAATAAAATACAGAAGAGTTGTGTAAAAGGAGACAACCGACATTTCAGCCAAATGCAAGAAGCAGCACCACCTGAATTAAACAAACCACGATCCAAAGATCAAAATTACTGCAAACCAAGACCCCCGCCGAGACTAGGATACAACCACCAAATAGCACCCTAAGAATTGCCTGCTCCAAGGCCAACCAACACATTGTTATAGATTACAAAAGGCCAAAAATCCACTATTTTAAGCTGTCATTTCCCACCGTAAACGTCATGGAACTTCTATCACTGCAGAAGGCCACAATCTGATTCCTAACTCAATAAAATGTAAACACCAACGATATCTATCTCTCAATTACTTAAATAGATATGTAGAGAAATAGGAGCAGCAACAGATAAATTACCTCAAATATTTTTATCATATTTTCATCCTTTATCTACTTACAACACGCGATTGTAACACCACGTAGATCCGAACTTGGTTCCACGCAACTTCAATCCTTTAGAATTAGTAGCTTTAACTTAAATGTCTTTGCTGCAATGTTCAAGATATCAGCTATATGACTCGGTACAGTCCCTGCATCCTTTAGTACCGTAGTAGCAGCCGTACGACATGGTTTAGTACCTACATTATTATCACGTGACCAAATACAACAACGTGATTACCACCACAATATCACGTATAACAACATTTTAATCAAGATCATTAAGAACATGTAGAGTGGAGGCTTTGAATTTAATAAGATCCTTAATTAAATATCTGGGCTTGTCTGTGGACTGATATAGCATATGGAACTGATGTATTGCATCTAGGCCAACAGCAGAAAATGCACTTCACTAAAGATTGAACATTATAAGTTCTCTAATACTAAGGTAAAGCTGACTACTCATTAAAATATAAATTTTTAAGGATATCATGTTAAAACAGCATATTGAAATATTTGGGCTTCAAAAGCAGGCACTTTCATGGCTTATTTCATACAAAATGTTACCATTAAATTGAGATGAGGTGCTTCACCTTATATAGTGATCTCCTTGTGTCAATTGGTGCAGACTGAATGCACTTGTCTATTACGACTGACAAAGGAGTGGTAAAGTCGCTGCTATACATCTCAGGATTAAAGAAAACCTGCAAAAATAGAAGGGAAAACACATAAGACTCTTTAAATCACCAATCCTATAGATAAAATGACTCAAACCTGTATATTACTTCAACTATTACACCAAGGCTACACAATTACACTAAGGAATACTACATTTTCATGATTTCTTCTACAGTTTGGAGGAACAAACTTAAGGAGTGCCAAGATCAATAGCAAAGTGATATCATCAAGTCTCTTAGGAGACTACATGATAAGCGATCCCAGGTTCAAATCACAGACAGGATCTGCATTACCTGCACTTAGGCATCCCATCCCTATACCCTATTATTAGAAATCTTTCATAACCCAAAAAGGAAAAGCAACAAAATTTGACCTTATAGTCAGAAGATATCTGGGCAAGCCAAATGAATAATGCCACTTTAAGTTTTTACCATTTTCTTATGTAGTCCTCGCTAATTTCGTGACAGGAAATGGGAACTAATCAGGTATATGTTTATTTAATTCATCAGTTCATAATGTAGGTTTGGGTATTATAATTCAGAACCATTTGATAGATCTAGTATGGAGGATAGAGAAAGTCTAAAAAGCCTAAGAACAAACCTCAGGCCCAAGAAAGCGTTCATAGCCAATATCACAGGAATATGGAGCCCCGGTCTTTGGTATTACGCCTCTCCATTGCTTGATATACTTGGCTGGTTCTTTGTCGTGTTCATTAAATTCCTAAGAGAAATAGAGCAATTATTATAAAGAAAAATTATCAAATCCAATAGATAACTTAAGATCCCTTGTTTCACATATAAATAAAAAATCAAATTAAAGTGGTGAAGAAGTTTAGACATTAGCCAAACAAATGTTGGGATTAACAAAAACCAAGGAAACAAAACTAATGCTAGCATCACACCACAAACTCCTTAGATGATTATGCCAAATCAATTTAAGCGCTGAGCTCAAGACAACCATCACTATGTCAGAGCAGGTGTAGCAATGCATTTCTTTCACTTTCCGAGCCACTTCAAAAGAGTCTTCTGGAGGTATATTCTCTCCTCTTTCCTGCATAAATCAATGTCAGCATGAGACAGAGCATGAATCAAGATTAGCAACTTGCAGATCAAGAATCAAATCACTTTTATTTATTAACAAAGTAACGTAAACAATATTATCAAAAATACATCAAACCCCACTCATCCATGATTAGCATTTACATGTGCATGGTTTCATTATATAGTCTAACTGGTAAACTGTGAGAACCTTTAACATTAACAAGTATACATTTACATATTTTCAAACTCAGGACAAGTGGTGGCCCAGTAACCTTCTAATTTTATACAAGGATTACCTACCCGCATTAGCTGCTGGACAAAAAGAGTAACATCCTTTCCAGCGATAGGAACTGACTTGATGCTACTTCCGATAACATAACCATCCGCAACTGGTACAACATGTGTAGCCCCATCTCCGATATCAACTACAACTCCTATCATCTCACACTAAAAAAAATTCTAGATGAGCTTAAAAAATTCAACAAACAATATTTTTTGAAAGATCAAATGGTAATCTTTTCATGTTTGTATGCAAATATGCTGAACCAATGTTACATTCTATATTCCATAGATGATGAATTATCCACTACAACCAGTTCTTACTCAACAGAGTGGTTCACATTTAGTTTCAAGCAAGATATCCAAAAGCATCAAACTGCAGGAGCAGATAAACCATCTTATACATTTTGTGTTTAGATAGCTCGCAAGTTGTATAGGAGACTTTCCACAAGTTTAAATAAATAAACCCCTTTCAAGACTAATAGTTCAGTTCCATTCCATCATTCCAATTCTATCAGCATAGTACAACAGTAAAAAACATATTTCCACTAGGCAAGGATTCATAAATCAGACAGTGTCATAATATCCTATCATAATTCTATCAACATAATACACAAACACAATATTTATCAACAATACCAACTACATACTTTTGACGTTGTGTAGCCAGCAGCCAAAGCAAGCACAGAGTTCATAGCAATGTAAAGTCCAGGCACATTAAAAGTCTCAAACATGATTTCTCAATAAAAAACAAATATAAGATTCAATATCTGATTCCTAACTCAATAAAATGTAAACACCACCGATATCTATCTCTTAATTACTTAAATAGAGGTGTAGAGAAATAGGAGCAGCAACAGATAAATTACCTCAATTATTTTTATCATATTTTCATCCTTTATCTACTTACAAAACGCGATTGTAACTCCTTGTAGATCTGAACTTGGTTCCACGCAACTTCAATCCTTTAGAATTAGTAGCTTTAACTTAATTGTCTTTGCTGTAATGTTCAAGATATCAACTATATGACTCGGTACAGTCCCTGCATCCTTTAGTACCGTAGTAGCAGCCGTACGACATGGTTTACTACCTACATTATTATCACGTGACCAAATACAATACATGATTACCACCACAGTATCACATATAACTACATTTTAATCAACACAATTATGCCGTATGTACGAGTAAAATGTAAACATTTCACTAACTATTCAACATCAATATTCATACACATATGTTAGATTAATTTAAATCACCATGGATTGTGAAGTTGGCTCCTCTTCTAAATTCTTTGAAAACCATGAACTTTGCAAACTTAATTATGCCTAACCCGTTCGAAAATAAATCTGAGATAACAACCAAAGGAATATACGAGAATCACTTATCTTTTAATGTCGGTGTCAGTACGACCAATCTTCCAAACCACCGGGTACTCGAATAACGACTTAATTGATGTCCCATATCCACATTATGAGATCGACACAAGTAGTTAAGCAAAACTATTGCAGGACAATAATGCATAGAGATATCATAAGCCTATAAGGAATTTTCGATCCCTGTTCTAAATCCTACTAGCCAACTAATGTCATCATCATATAGCCATGGTCAAAACAACAAAATGTTCAGGTTTCAATTTGATCAAATTATGCATTATTTTTCTGTTTAATGATGGCTTAAATCAACTATAGATAGTATCTAAAATAACTGATCAAACCACATGCCACAAGTCATTTGTATAGTCAATAGGGTGCTAAAATTGGTGGTGGCCACGATAAACTCTTTACCCAAAATACAATAGAAATAGGCTTAGTATATCCCATGTTTTTCCTCAAGCGCATGGGGCACAAACCTGAACAGATCTCAAAATAAAAATCGAAACATGAAATTTAGAATCAATTTAACTAAATAAGCTGGAAGACTTATCTGAACCAAAACTATCCCGTAACCTATAGTTGGCGAAGATGCCAAAAGGATTGAAGCGGTGAGCTCAGTGCCGCGAATGTCTTCACGGTTGCTGGAAAAATTCATATTTACAAGAAACAAACAACACAAAGTTAATTTACTCAACAAAGACAATAATATATAGATTCAACATAGAAATTAGGGTTGGGGTAGAGGGGAGAAATCTGTTTACTCACTGTGAAAACCAGGGAATAGACATTTGTTGACAAATCAATAAACTTAAGGATCGTCGTGATTGTCGTAAACACCCAAGTAGATGGAGGAAGGGGTTTTTGGAATTTGGGTTCGTCAGTACCGTCGTACACGCTCAACTAGAAGGAGGAGGGGGTTTTCGGCTTTAGGTTTTTCCATATGAAATAAAGTTGTTGTTGATGATGATTCAATGCAATGAAAGGGATTTCTTAAGGGAAGCTGTTTGAGATTCAGTGAGAAGAAAGCGAAGGAATGGGTGGAAGGAATTAAAGTTTTTTTTAATGATAAATAGGAGAGATATTTAGTATGTGAGGGAAACAATTGATTTTAATAATATACCAAATGAATTCCCGCTACTATGCATTTTAATCATTTTAACCAAATAAATTCCCACTAACATATCATCTTATTAGTTATATGAACAAAATATTGCGACAGTTACTTAAAACTATCGTAAGCACTGTCGCAAAAATCATATTGCGATGGTTGGGGTCAAACTGTCGCAATCTAAGTGTCGCAAAATGATTATTTTCTTGTAGTGAGTAATTAATTTCTCATACATATTCATAAACATGAATCGAACAATCGTCAAAAATAGATTCCACTCGAATAATCAAGTCGACCGACCCAGAATCGGTCAAAGAAGAGCTAATACTCAGTCATCCAGCATGATGGTCATTACGACCACCCGTCACCTCCCTCTCTCAATCGTCCTTCATCTCGTCGATGACTGGAAAAAGGCGTTAGTATCTGAGGCTCTGACGGTCTTCCCTTCACCTCGGTGACATTCGTCAGCGCGTCTCCAAGGATCTTCTTCCCCATCGTAGTGACGGTTGGGCCGTCACCGCTATGCAGAATGAAAAAATAGCATTCTCACCAATGTTG
Organism: Lathyrus tuberosus; assembly: GCA_022829125.1. Taxonomy (NCBI): domain Eukaryota; kingdom Viridiplantae; phylum Streptophyta; class Magnoliopsida; order Fabales; family Fabaceae; genus Lathyrus; species Lathyrus tuberosus. The sequence goes on from JALAZF010000874.1 coordinate 136,813, forward strand.
CACCTCCAGACCTCCGATTTTGATTTTAGAGAATCCCATACACATAACAAATTATCACACATCAATCATATAACATTTAGCTCATCAATAACACACAGATTAATCATTTATATCATCAATTAGTCACAAAATAATCTTTATTTTCATCAAATCAAAGTATATTAACATGAACATAAAAACTCATAATTATGCATACATATTCATATGAAAATCAGCAATCAACAGAGCACGAAAAAAACAACATATCATAACAATCTATAGAAGTTTTGAACAAACCATCTCAAGATTTAACAACTTCATCAATGGAGGAAAAAGGAAAGAAAAATGGAACGAGGATAAGGAATCGTCTCTATCCTTCATGCTTAAACACCCATATCATGAACAGTTCTCCCCCTTACCTCAAATTCGTGGAAAAACTTTGAATCTACGACTATGGAGTCTCTTTTCATAATCTTGCTCTACTAGGGTTTTTCTCTCAACTCTACTGAAAACTTATTTTCACCAAACAGATCCCTCATTCTATATCACTTATCTATTTAAATAAAAGTCCTATTTTTATTTTTTTAAATTCTAATAATCCCCTCAAGTCTTAATAATTCTATGCACCGCCTTAATTTTAATTAAAAATCTAATTTCTCCCCCAAAACCACATATTCTCACTTTCTACACTATTTTAAATAAATACAAATATGTATAATTTCTATTAAAATCCAACAACCTCAATAATACTAATTAAATTAAATTAAAGCACTCTAAAAATCAAATAAAATAATAAGATCAAAACTGGGGTGTTACATATAGAATAGTCAATGACCTAGATACATCACATACCTAATTTTATATGCTAAAACACAATAAGCAATATATAAATCTAAATGACATTCTAATGATAAACTAATTTGAAAGCATGCGATATGATATGCAGAAAATTAAAAGAGATATGTAAAGAGAAATGTACACCAAATGTATAATGGTTCGAAAATTCGTCCTCGTTATGCCTACTGCACTCTTGAATGATTTTATCATCGGAAATTGTAATGTCTTTCACTATTTTAAAGATAATGATACAAGTATTTGGGTACAACAAATTATCGTCAATCTGAGAAATACAAGCCAATGCTTTAGCCAGTACATATCTAAAATGATATTCCTTTATGTTGAATCAAATTACTCAAATGCTATTGTTGAGGATCTTCAATGATCTTAATCTTACGATCTTGCTAGCCCTAATATTTTTGCTCCAAGCTTCCATCCTGCAACAACCTTTACTCAGCTCCATTGATTCCTTGTATCATTGTGTTTTTAACCAAGAATAATTGGACAACATCTAATTTTGTTTTGCGACAACCTTTACTTAGTTTCACCAAAAACTTCCATAGAATATAGAGAAACTCTTCTCTTCTTAGATAAACACCACCAAATACCATAGGAAAAAAAATTCTCTTATTAAATTAATCCTTTAGTTTTTTGTGGTAGTTTAATCGGAGTTTCTCATTGTAATCTTTTTATTTATTAGAGTTGAGTATTTCTTTTTCTCGCGTTAATTAAATTATCTTGCTTATAAAAAAAGTTAAGAGAAAAGCGGAAGTTGAGTCTTTGGTTGAATTATTTATTTTGCTTATAAATAAATTTAAGAGCAAAGCGGAAGTTGAGTCTTTGGTTGAATTATTTTATAAAATATGGTAAGCTTTGATATTGTGTTCTATTATAGAATGGTATAAACTCACCCTTAAAAAGTGTAATTGTTTACAGTTTTCTCAACTGCCCGTTACTCTTTAATATTTGTCCCTCATAAAAATAAGCAGCAGCACATGAATGAAAAAAATAGTAATGAAATTAAAACCATAGAAAATTGTTCATATAAAAGAAATTCATAAATAAACTTACATGACTAAATTAACAAGAAATCATACGTTTAATTGACTCAGATATTTTATATTTCACCAAAATGAATGCAAGCAATATTTAAGGATGAAAGCTCTCAGTAACCCGTCAACAGGATCCCACGATTTTCACACTCACTGTGTACATGCCATGGAAGCCTTTGAGGGTTACTGAAGGCCTTCTCCTATATCCCTTTAAACTCATGCTATCATTTTTATTATAAACAACAATGAATGAATGCCTATTTATACACTAAAATTAAATTATTTAATTAATTTAAGATATATTGATTCTCATGTATCCCATCATTATGTTAAAATTTTGACAGCAAACAACATGCATGCATGATTCACATATATTATTCTTCAATTATATGTTGAGAGTTTGATTCACCAAATTTGAGATAAGGTTACTTTATGGATCAAGGGTTAGAATTTATTCCTCCTGTACTTGCCTGTTTCAAGGGCTCTATGATAGAGATATTGCTTTTATTTACTTTAAATTTTGACAAATAAAAAGCTACTCCTATTACTAGCAATGTATTTGACCTATTCAATTGCCAAATATGCGATTTGTTTTTGTTGTTGTCGATAAGCATACAAAATCTTATTGGTGGTTGACATACATATATTCCTAAGTATCTCATAGAGAGCATTATATATCAACACATCACTTTTCATTGGCACTTTCATGCATTTCATTCCGAAAGATCTAAATTAATTAATTTATATCAGTGTCTTTAAGTTTACTATAAATATGCAAAATAAAAGATGTTAAATTAAAGGGTACAATTTCATTACCCAACATAAAAAGTTGGGTAATTTTACCATGTCTCTCAAAGATATTGGTCAAAAATGGTCCACTAGACATACCATTAAAAAAGTAACAACTTTTCATTTTAGCAATACTACTTTAGATAATTATATAAACCAACCCTATCTTAAAAGAAAGTCACATTTTCCATCACTACACTAAAATTCGCTTTTGGCAGCACTGCAAAGACTGCGCTTTTATCACAAAGCGCTGATATAAGTTTTGAAAAAAATTCGCTAAAAAAAAGCGCTGCTAAAGGCTACCTTTAGAAAGCGCTGCTAAAGGCCGTACATAGACCCCACCTTAGAAAGCGCTTTTACAAAAGCGCTGCTAATGGTATAACCTTAGAAAGCGCTTTTAAAAAGCACTGCTAAAGGGTAACCTTAGAAAGCGCTTTTGAAAAGCGCTGCTAAAGTCCTTAAATTGGCCCCACATTTGAAAGCGCTTTCTGAAAGCGCTCTATAGGCCAATAAAAGAAAGCGCTTTCTCAGAAAAAAGCGCTGCTAAATCTAGCACCTAAGAATGCGCTTTCCAAAAGCGCTGCCTTAGGTCATTTAATAATTAAAAAATAAAAACACGCTTGTTTTCAGAAGAGCCCTAATCATTTTTTCTAATCATTTTCACTTCTTTCTCTCTCGCGACTGTTCTTCCATTCTCCTTCCTTCTTTCTCCGAACGCCACTGAACTTTCTCCAACCGGCGTCATTCTCCGACCGCCAATGTACTTTCTCCGACCGCCATCGTTCTCTCTCGCATCTGCTATTTTTGTTTACGTTGAAACAAGAAGAAGAAGAAGCAGAAAACGAAGGAGAAGAAGAGGTGTGTAGCATTTTCGTTCTCTCTCGCCATTGTTGTTGTTGAATGCTACTTCTATTGTTGTTGTTGATACAATGTTGGTTCTGTAGTTGTTGTTGATACAATGTTGATAAAATGTGGTTCTGTATTTTCTGAATGTGGTTCTGTTGTTGTTGATACAATGTTGGTTAGAATATTTGTCGTTTCGTAACTCTCACACCAAGTGTTCGGTGAAATGCTTGAACCAAGTTTAAAATGCAGTTCGGTTATGAGCTTTTAAGTTAGTTGTGTAGTTAGTTTGAAACGGTTAGCATGAATATTGAGAAATCTGTTTTGTGAAATTGTTGTATGTGGAGTGTAGTATGCTTTCACTAGTGTGTACAACGTGCATCCTTTTCAAATTATTACTGTTCACCATTTTTTTACCAGATGAAGCAATGTCTTCCTGATTGATTGATTGATAGAAGAGTGACAGAAGCATTTATCTATTAAAAAAACACTTAATACAACAGATAAAAATTTAAAATAGTATCCTCTACATTCCAGGATGAGTGTCATATTCTTTGAAAATGAAAATGAAATTGTTGAAATTAATTGATTCTTGAGACTTTGACTTGTTTCTCCGATATATCTTGGTTGTCCTATTATATACTAAATTTGTCCTATTATATTTGGCATACACCATCAATTCTAACTTAGTGAATTTGCCATAGGGGTTACTTGTGAAGAGTGAAAGTCTGATTTTATGGCTCCAAGAGTTTGACTAAATTTTGGTAAAACATAATGTTGGGAAAGATGATCCAACATGAAGGATTCAGACCCAGACTAAAGATGTCAAGTGAAATGTCACAGCATGAAGACTCGACATCATGACTGTCATATCAGGTTTTGTTTAAATCTGTTCCATGATTCAAGGCATGACTGGCAATGGATCAAGGAAGGAAGATACAAAGCCCAACTCAGTAGGAGACTATAAAAGAAGACCAAGACCTAGACAAAAAACAGAGACGACGACATAGACGTAGGAACCCTAATTTGTAAAGTAGGTTTTAGGTTTGAGAGTCGTAGGTTTCTTTTGTAAGTCACCCTTTGTATCATTTGATGCACTGTGGTAGACATAGGAGTCGCACAGATCCATAAGCCTTGAGGTATTGGATTGTGTATTGTTCTTGGATGAAGCTTTTAAGCAAATTCGAGTTAGCTTGTTTGTCACGTATGCTTGACAGAATTCTGTATTGATAGGGACGATGAAGAAATCACAATTGGTGATTGAGGGAAGTGAGTGGGGTATCTCGTATCAGGGTTCTAAACGTTTGAGTTTAACCTTGGTAAAGATGTTCATAGGGTAGACGTTAGGGATAAAGTTGTAAACGTGGGAGTTTAACTTTGTAACAGTCTACACAATAGTGAAGTCTTCTTCCTAGATTGGTATCCCCCAGATGTAGGTGAGTTGCACCGAACTAGGTTAACAATTACTGTGTTCTTTATCATTTTGCAGATTTATGTTTTCTATTAGGGTTCATGATAAACATGTTGGATCAGATGTCATGACATCTGAGAGTGTGCAGTTCTGATATTCAAGGTATCAGTCTGTTGTTGCGCCTCTGAGTTTAAAAGATTATGCAGCACAATGTCTTGACATGTGTTAGGACATCTGTTGTCTGCATAGGCCAGAATTTCAATTGGTATCAGAGCAGGCATCCTGTCTGGTTCTGGATGAGATCTTTGGGAGATATTTTCTGGCGTTTAAACAAGGAGGAGTTTTGGAGATTAGATCAATCAACTAAAATATACCCAAGGGTATTAATGGATGAGATGGATGTTCAGGATCGAAGGGAGTAACCCAGAGATTGTTCATGTTGCTGAGGAGATTCTACAACAACTACAGGAGAAGTGGCTAGTTCTCTTGTTGGTGGGTCTTATAAGATGTTGTGACATCTTATTAGGGCAAGCAGGATCTATTCCTTGGTGGTTCCGCTGCATGTGTTTCTGATGGAAGAGCTCTAGAATTATGGGATTCTAGAGTTGTTATTGAAGACAGTTGGTGGAAGGTCTCAATCGTCGGCCCATATAATTTTAAAGGTATTTGTGTTCTTTTATTCCAGAGTCAGGAGCGATGAAGTGAAGAAAGTTGTGGTCAGGTATCTAGTATGATGACTTGGTACTTGAAGCTTGTTTCCTAGTACAGTTGGAAATCAGTTGAAGAGGAGATATGTTGAGGTGTAAAGTTTATCAGGTTCTTACTCTAGGAGTTTGATAAATGTTTGAGCGGCTAGGTTGTCAAAGATACTTGATAATTCTCTCAAGTCCACTCATAAATACATCTAGGTCGTGTATCTAGAGTCTTCTAGTTACTCTTCTGACTAGAAGGTGTTTCCTTGAGACACAAAGTGAAGACCGTGGAGGTGATTTATTTTCACCATTCACAAAAACATGCAAGGAAGAACTCATACTTTTAACCCTAAGAATGAGTTCACACAGTTGAGGCAATTAGGATTCGTTCAGAGGGAATCTTAAGAGCTTGAGTCAAGGGGGCATCCTTGATATCTTAACAACTTGCACAAACTGAAGAAGACAGCATGATGAGGAATATCTTGGGATAATCAGAATATGCTGGATTTGGATAAGGGTTATTGCACAAGGATTTAAGATCAATTGTTATTTATGGAATCCACAAGTATTTAATTGATTATCCTTGAAATTCAAGATTGAGGATGTTCTGTCAGATGTTCTAATATCTTTTCATCAGAGGTTTGAAGAATCATGGGAGGGGTTCTGGAAAGTATTGTGAATGACTTGTCCAGATGGTGATGCTGTTGAAGATGGAAATGTATGACTATGAAGACATCATAATCTTGATGGTTACAACTTGGGTCAGTTTATTTCTGATCTAGGTGCTTTGGAGCATAGTGTTTGCTCTGGTTGTGAAGGTTGAGGATAAGTGGCAGTTATTTCTGGCTTTCTTTTGAAGGCTCTACTAAGGGAAGTGGCATTCTTTGGTATTGCTATGGGGTAGTCGTGGACTACTTATTTTCTGAAGATTCAGACGTGGCAGGTTTGAAGTCTTTGGAGTTTCAAAGCAAAATGGAGGTTGTCTACTCAAAACTTGGTTGTTTGAATCAAGTCTGTGGAGCTTGTGGCAGAAGTTTTGGGTTGAGGATGAAAGCATACCTTCTTAATGGTTGAGAGTTTATTTCTCTCTGGGTTCCTGAAGACTTCTTTGTTCAAGCTGGTGGGTCAGTGTTGTGTGAAGATCTTAAGTGTGGATTACTATACTGATAGTAAGTCCAGTAGTGAAGCATATCAAGAACCATGGTGTGTGGTGTCTATGATGTGTGGAGGATGTCCTAACTGATGTTAGAACATCATTGGGTTAGTTATTCTTGGTGAAGGATTTCAGGTTCTGTGATGAACTGGTTACTTGCACGTGTCCAAGAAGTATCTACATGATCATCCGGGAGAATGATGGAGTAGATGGGTCCCTTGGAAGGAGGATGTAAGTATTTGTGAAGACTGAAGTGGATCATGTGTTGATTGCATGGAAGTCTGTTTCCTGAATGCGTTCAGAGGTGGAGATTTACCATAAATCAGAAGTATTCTAGGTTATTGTAGCGCAATTTTTGTGGTTTCGAATCACTATCACTTTGGTACTAAAGTTCGATTCATTTTTTATCCTATTGAGCTGATTAAGGAAGGGAAATAGATGTCTCCAATTAACCCTGCTTGCATACTGAGGTTAAACAGTCAAAACTGTTGGTTTACAGATGCTATCAAAATAGGGGGTTCGTCTTTTAGGGTTATTTGCTTAAGAACAGGATCTGGACTATTTGTGAGGTTTTCGGTCTAATTCTTTTGATGGATGAAGGTACAGGATTTTGGGTTTTTGATTAGTATGCTCGCTAAGATTTTGCAATCTTATGCCTACGTATTCCCGTTTAACGAAACAGGGAAATTAGAGCGATCGTAGTTCCTCCTATTCTATGGAAGGAAAGAGATGTTTTGGTGTCTTGTTCAAAGCCCAAGACGTGAAGCTAAAGGTGGTTTGTATCTTGTTCAAAGCCCAAGATGTGAAGCTAAAGGGTTAACTGAGAGAGAATTTGTCATCTCTAAAGAGGACTTGTTGATGTTTGTATACTGTGAGCAAGGCACAAATTTGATGCTAAAAGGTTGATTGACTCAACCGGGGTTTTCTTTATACAAAGCCTAAGAGGAGGCTAGAAGTTGACTTTTCCGGGGAAAAATGTTCTTTCTGTCTTGTACAAAGCCCAAGATTGACGCTAAAAGGGATTTTGACTCCGTTGGGGAGAATGTATCTTGTATAAAGCCCAAGATGGAGGCTGGAAGGGTTTGACTCAACAAGAGAGTGCTTGTATGTGTCCTGTACAAAACCCAAGATGGAGGCTAAAAGAGTTGACTCAACAAGAGAGTCTTGAACAGGTGATTGACTCCACAAGAGAGTCTGAAGGTTGATTGACTCAACAAGAGAGTCTTTTATACTCAACAAGAGAGTGTTTATTATATGTCTTATACAAATCCCAAGACGGAGGCTAAAATTGGTTGACTCAACAAGAGAGTCTTTCATACTCAACAAGAGAGTGATTTGCTGTCTCGTACGAAGCCCGAGATTGAGGCTAAAAGGAGATTGACTCAACAAGAGAGTCTTTTATACTCAACAAGAGAGTGTTCTATGTGTCTTGTACAGAGCCTAAGACGGAGGATAAACGGAGATTGACTCAACAAGAGAGTCTTTTATACTCAACAAGAGAGTGTTTTATATGTCTTGTACAAAGCCCAAGACGGAGGCTAAAAGTTGTTGACTCAACAAGAGAGTCTGAAAAGGTTAGCTCCGCTGGGGAGAATCATTTGTACGAAGCCCAAGAGGAGTCTGACTTACTGCTGAGGATTATTGAGATTTTGAAGTTGGTCTAAGTGTGGGGAACTCTCATGAGAGAGACCGGGTTTCTGCTGGAGACTGATCTAGAGTGATGGGTGTTTTTTCCTATGTTTGAAAGGAACTTGAGAATGGTTTTGAGACTCAAGAGGCTTAGACTGTCCAAGTCTAGAGTTTTATCTTTTGTACAATGCCCAAGAGGAGGCACGTGCATTAAGGGATGAGTATCAACCCTACAACGACCGGAGTTTTGACGCGGGAAAGACTGCTCTAGCAAAGGATGACTAAGTTCTATCTTATACCTTTAAGAGGTCGTCAGGGTCCTTGTATTAAGCCCAAGAGAAGGCATGAGAACTTCTAAGAAGCCGAAGGGTCCTTGTACAACGCCCAAGATGAGGCAGGGATGCTTTTAGGAAGCCTGTGGGACCCCAAACCAAGCGAAGTTCAAGATATGCAATTCACAGAGAAGAGATCATTCCAGGAAAGTTCAAGAATTTGAAAGAAACTCAAGAGATGCCATTCACGGAGAAAAGATCATCTCTGGGGAGTTAGAGTTTCTTTGACAATTTCTAAGGGTGACAGTCTGAGAAAAGGTTCACCGAGAATACTTCCTTTCTCTTTGTTCCATATTGTTTAACCCCAAGAGGAAGGAATACTGTATCTGGAATCCTACGGGGGATCTAGTTTTGTTTGTATTTAAGAGTGACCAACATGGCTTTACCTAGTTCTAGACGTAGTTGCCAGGGAAAACTCTAAATATATATACTAGTATTACACAGTGGATATGTGACAAGTATATAAAAGGATGTGAAAGAAGACTTACAGTGAAACAGCCCCACAATACAGTTTATATACATATGAAAGCGGATAAACACTTACCCGTTGTAGAGCTTCCATGTTGTTTGGTTAGTTGTTCAACAAAGAAATTAAAGAAAGTTTTGATGACAACATATATTTTAATTCAAAATCAAAGGAGAAAGTGCTTTGAAAAGATTGTTGGGGCTTACAGCTCAAGGAGAGGCCCAAGTTTTAACGATGATCGCACCGCTGTTTTAAAAACTGTACAGAGGGACTTATACAATACGTGAGGCCCAAAAAGTTTTTATGTACAAGGGGATGGGTCTTACACTCTATTAGAGGCCCAAAGATTTTGAAAAGAAAAGAAATGGGGCTTACAACATGAGGGTAGGCCCAGATGATTTAATTTTTGAACAGGCGATTGCGCCGAGATTTTTCTTTTAACGCAGAGGGACTTATACAATATCCAAAATGGTTTTGGTTAAAAGGGGATTGGGTCTTACACTCTATTAGAGGCCCAAAGTTTTATTTTTATACAGGGGATACGACTTACAACTCAAGGAGAAGCCCAGGGTTATTGTTAAAAAGGCGACGATCGCGCCGTTGTTTTTGAAAATACAGTGGGACTTATACAATGACTAAGGCCCAAAAAGTGGTGTATTTACAAAGGGGATGGGTCTTACATTCGAATAGAGGCCCATGAGTGTTTTTAAGAAAAAGAATGGGGCTTACAACTCAAGGAGAGGCCCAATGTGGTTTTATTTTAAACTGACAATCGCGCCGAGATTTTTGAAAACACCATGGGTCTTATACAATGACTGAGGCCCAACTATTTTGGTTTCAAAGAAAGATTGGGTCTTACACTCTATTAGAGGCCCATGAGTGTTTTGAAATATTTGAGTATGATTAAAAATCAAAGAAACCCTAATTTTCACCTTTTAAAAGTAATTTTTCAAAGAAAATTAATAAAAAAGATAAAATTACCAAATAGGCTTAAATAAACCACTTGTAATTTTTGGTTAAGGTTTGAAAAATGTGGTTTTAATCACAAGATCATTTAAAACTCATTTGGTTTTGATTTTCAAGATGAATATTAATTTTTTTAAATGTTTAAAAACAATTAAAATGAATTTGTTTACAAAAATACCAACTATATTAAATAAATAATATAAATTTGATTTTTGTGTGGAATAAAATATTTCAATATTTTTGTGATTTTTTGCAAAAAGAACCAATTAAGAATGATAAAAATTGAGAGAGTTATTAATTTTTCAAATCATTAAAATAAATATGAAAAATAATAAAAATAAAACAAGTGATAAAAAAGAGGTCTGGGGCGAGGGGGATTCGAACCCCAGACCTCTCGCTTGCCAATACTCACAAACCAGCTGATCAACCACTGGGGCGCAATGCCAATTCATTAAACATATGGCAAGGGAAAAATATAAGGCAAACTTGGTTGGAAAACCTGAAGAATGGCGCCATGGCCATCTTATTCCTTGGCTCAGATGCGTGAAGCTTTCTATCTCACTCGTTTCTCAACCATTTGTCATGATTCAAACACTAATTTCATGCGTTTTTTAACAAGGAATATGATGGCAATATTCAATTTTGTTGAAATGGATTAAATCAGAACATAACGAGGTAAAACCTGAAGAACCCTAAAATTGGCATGAACTCAATGAAACCCTATATACGAATTGTAAACAACAATTGACTGAGGGGAAACACTCAACATATGAGGACAAGCAATTGGCAAAAGTATCATGCGAGGAAATATGCATGGATCATGTTATGAGAGTTTTGAGGCTTACCTTGATGCAAGCCGAAATGGAACTCTGCATAGATGATGTTCTAGAAGTGATTAGATGATCCCTACAGCTTAAATGGATGTTGTTGAGTGGATTACAAGCCTTGGAACACTTTGGAAATCTTTGGATCAGGTTGGAGGAATCCAACTGCAGAATGGATGCATAATGGCTTGGTTGAAGGGTGATTTTGAGCTAGGGGTGTTACAGAGATGATTTAAGTGTTTGAACACCTCATATACATCATATGTGATGTGTTTGACCAATTGGATTGAATTGTTTAAGGCTGCAACTCAAAACCCGATGGTGGTTGCTCAAAAACAAAGAAATTTGGCACTTAAGGGAGAATGAAAGAAAGCAATGTGGTAAGCTGCTTTGGTGTAGTTTGAATGATCAGTGAGAACCTCTATTTATAGGTGATCAACTCTTGTCTTGGAGGAATAGTGAATGGGTGTTGGATCATATCACATTCAATGGCTTTGGCTTGGTGGCATTTCTTCTCATGTAAGGCAAACTAGCCCCTCCCAAGAGCAGGGCTATGTCTTAACCAAATTCACATTCTTCATATGTTTTAATTATTGTTTAATCAGAGAACTTAACTGAGGAGGGTGGTTTTGTTGAAAGTGCCCTATTTCACATAAATGCCTTTGAATTCAAGGCATAATGTGCCAAAATGCATTAATCTCAAGTTGGAAGATCCCTTGGCTTTTTGACTTAGATTTATCAGTTGGATCAGTTGGATTAGGATCAGATTAGATGACTGTGACATAGAGATCCTTGGTCTTTGGCTTAAAATCATGCAAGACAAGAAATCTCACAAACTGATTTTTCATGACAACCTTGCCATGGTGTGTTGTAGCAGCCATAACTCTTGGCTCAAGTGGAGTTGTTTCATGCTAGTGAGTAGCTTGGATTGTAGGAAACATGTACAACAACTTGGATGTTTACATCATGAATTGATTCAGCTTGTAACTGTATGAAAAAATCCCACAAGTTTTGGTGTTTTCAACAAAATCTGTCTTGGACAGAATTTTGTCTAAGTGTTGGAAAAGTTGTACTTTCATGTTTTTAGTGATTTTGATCCAATCATAACTCAGAATCCATAATGAATTGGAGTGAGGTGTAGTTGAAGCTTTTGTAGAGTGCCATGGGAGCTACAAATCCAGCTGTAGTCTAACCAAAATGGTGGCTTAGATTACAAGTTATGATCCTTGGAAGTTGGTACCCTAGCCACTTTGTTCCATAACTTAGAAAATTTCTGAGTTTTTTTTATGGTTACCCCTTTTACAAGTTATCCCACCTTTCTTGATTTTTCTTGATGAATGATAATTCCTATCACACATTAACATCATTTTAGGGTTAGGGAACCATAATTGATCAAAAAATCAAAAAGTAAAACTTTGACTTTTGGGCACAGTTGACTTTTTACCAGATGAATTCCAAACTGTGCGATCCTCTATGAAATCAAGTCCTTGAAATAAATCAAACTTGATGGCTATGTTCCATGGGTATTATTGGGTGTATTGAATCATGTCCCAAGGGTTGGGAGCATGTCTTGGTCAAAAGTCAAAGGCACAGTTGACTTTTCCCTCAAAACCCTAATTGTGATCCTGATGAAATTGAAACTTGTGCACCAAGCTTCTTGGATCAATCCATTATTGCAAATGGATCAATGTAGTGTGTTAGAGACCCTCAAATCCTCTCTTGAGGTTTTGGCTCATGTTATCCCAAAAGTCAACTTATGGGTGAATTAGGTCAAGAAACCCTAATTCCTGATTTTTATTGTATGCATCCCATGAGGCAAAATTGACTTGATGATTGGGTTCATGATGTCCCTTGGAGCATCTTAGGTTGTAATTTGAAGCATTGGCTCATGCCCAGATGAAAATTTCCATCTGGAGGCCTTGGTCGACCAAAATCCTAATTTGGTGACACTGGCGATCTTGAGGCTTGATCCACTTGGAATGCTGCAACCTTATGCACGATTCTTGATGTGGGAGTCCTCTTGATCCATTGTGGATGTTTGAGAGGTTTAGACAAGTTGAGGATCATGTCATTCCTCGATTGATCCTTTGTCTAAGAGCTCTGAGAGGGCGTGAAACCCTAAGTTTGATTGTAGTGGATGCTCACCCATCTTTGGGGAGGCTAATGAGGTATGATGGTTCATCCATATTGTGATGATGGTTTGCACAATGATGGGGAATCTTAGTGGTCAAAATTTGGGGTATGACAGTTATCATACGGGAGAATGATAAGAATGACTGTCTTGGATTGCGGGGTTTATCTCTATTGCTGGCTGGGTGAGGTCAGTAGGAAAATCTTACATACGGCATTGGAGCCCTTGGAGCAAGTCATGCTAGTAGTGGATCAGTTTAGCAGCTGTAAAGTTCTTGAGCATGCTTACGATAGCTGACATCGTGGTAACAAACTAAAGGGCCCTGTGCGTCTCTTTGAGGAATGTGAAGCATTCTAATTCAATTGGTTTGTGCCTCAAGCAACGGGATATCTATATATGAGAATTCAAGAGGGGTTCGTGTGGTGTATAAGATGGTTGTGGAATGAGGGGGATCAATGGGACTTTGATCTCAAGCCAAGAGTTTGTTATGGTTGGTATACACATACTCATGGGATGCATGGCTTTGATCATGTGTGAGTAATTATTGTTTCTTGTCAGAGGGAACAATAATGAGTTAATGGTTGCGTTCAGCAGGTGTGTTGAATAGAGGGTACGCTCTTGAAGACATGAAGATGCGTCTTATGTTTTCCAGTCATTAGATTGGGTGTTCAGTAGAGGAGCACCAGTTACCTTAGTCAGGGGGAGATGCCTCTTGATCTGAGATGAAATTGCAGTTTGAATTTGTGCGTCAAGCAAACTGAGATGTCAAGATGGCTTGGTATTATTATTGAAGTTCCAGTTTGCATTTGTGCGTCAAACAAACTGAGATGTCAAGATGGCTTGACATTATTGTTGAAGTTTCAGTTTGCATTTGTGCGTCAAGCAAACTGAGATGTCAAGGAGGATGTCTTGACATTGGAGTATTGTTGCAAGTTGTGGAAAACTTGGCAATGCATATTTAAATGGCTCTTATTGAATGCTTAAGAATCATTGATAAGTCTGGGAGAACTTATTTTTCTCTGCAGATTATAGTCACGAAAACTGTGAAGAGTTTATTCAATACATAAATCTATTGGTTGCTGACAGGAAGAAATTGGTTCTGTGCTAATGAACGAATTCTGATTATAATCGATTTTGCTAAACTTGGATTAAGAAAGTCCTATCTGTGGGGACCATAAGCCTGACATATCAGGTTAGGTATCAAGAAAAGGTTCAAAAGTAGTTCCGAGGACAAGTCAGAAACGATGGAATCTTTTGACTAGTCTTTTGGCTGTATTTACGTAGCCTTCTTTTTAAAAAGGTGTAAACACTCGTCTTGAGTTGGGGAAAATGTGTTATGGTTGGATCATTTTGGTTTGGGTATGCATGGGCCACTTTTGTCATCTTTTGGCTAAAAAGAAGGAGAATGAATGGCTCATTGCTGAGAGGTGTATGGTCTGTGCTGCTGGTATATGCAAAATTTTCCAAAGGATGTTCTAACGTTTTTGGTTATAACATCTTGGGAAGTTGTGTTTTGTGACCAGAGTTAGGAAGTAAGTTGTGTTTTGTGACCTGAGTTACATTCACTATGTTCCAAGTATCACATGGAAACGAAGAGGGTAACTCCAAATTATCTTCTCCCTTTCCTCACCACTTGCTTCAAGTACTTTTCCACTGCATGCATCATCAGGTTGAAGGATGTTTTAGCCAAAATTGGTCAAAAGGGGGAGATTGATGGCTCCAAGAGTTTGACTAAATTTTGGTAAAATTATAATGTTGGGAAAAATGTTCCAACATGAAGGATTCAGACCCAGACTAAAGATGTCGAGTGAAATGTCACATCATGAAGACTCGACATCATGACTGTCATATCAGGTTTTGTTTAAATCTGTTCCATGATTCAAGGCATGACTGGCAATGGATCAAGGAAGGAAGATACAAAGCCCAACTCAGCAGGAGACTGTAAAAGAAGACTAAGGCCTAGACAAAAAACAGAGACGACGACATAGACGTAGGAACCCTATTTTGTAAAGTAGGTTTTAGGTTAGAGAGTCGTAGGTTTCTTTTGTAAGTCACCCTTTGCATCATTTGATGCACTGTGGTAGACATATGAGTCGCATAGATCCAAAAGCCTTGAGGTATTGGATTGTGTATTATTCTTGGATGAAGCTTTTAAGTAAATTCGAGTTAGCTTGTTTGTGAAGTATTCTTGACAGAATTCTGTATTGATAGGAATGATGAAGAAATCACAATTGGTGATCGAGGGAAGTGAGTGGGGTATCTCATATCAAGGTTCTAAATGTTTGAGTTTAACCTTGGTAAAGATGTTCATAGGGTAGATGTTAGGGATATAGTTGTAAACGTGGGAGTTTAACTTTGTAACAGTCTACACAATAGTGAAGTCTTCTTCCTGGATTGGTATCCTCCAAATGTAGGTGAGTTGCACCGAACTGGGTTAACAATTACTGTGTTCTTTATCATTCTGCAGATTTATGTTTTCTGTTAGGGTTCATGATAAACATGTTGGGTCAAATGTCGTGACATCTGAGAGTGTGTAGTTATGATATTCAAGGTATCAGTCTGCTGTTGCGCCTCTGAGTTTAAAAGATTATGCAACACAATGTCTTGACATGTGCTAGGACATCTGCTGTCTGCATAGGCCAGAATTTCATGATTGTTTCCAAGAATCTTACACTTTGTTGGTCTAGAAGCTGTTGACTTCCCTACAGGTAAATAGTTTTTATTTTGTTGTTGTTTAGCTTAATTAGTAAAACCATGGATAAGAAATGGATGTCTTCAAGTCGATTGTCGAAAGAGTATGAGAATGGGGTATCAGAATTCATTAAGTTTGCTGTTGTGCATGCCAAAGACCTCAGTCGAATGACATGTCCTTGCTTGGATTGCTGTTATGGGAGTCGGGTTGACGCGGTTCAATTGGCATCGCATTTAATGAGGCATGGAATTGATCAAAGTTATACATGTTGGAATTTGCATGGTGAGAAAAGTAACGGGAATGTTGAATCGGGGGATAATAGACCTATGCTTCAAACGACAATTGCACAGATACATACGATTGTGATCGAGTCGAAGAAATTGCAAAACCACTTGAAGAAGATCTTAAGGATTGTCTCAAAATGTTTGAGAGGTTGGTAAGCGATGCAGAGAAATTGTTGTATAATGGTTGCACTAAATTCACAAGATTGTCTGCGGTATTAAAGTTGTACAACGTAAAGGCGGGCAATGGATGGTCGGATAAAAGTTTCACAGAGTTATTAGCCCTTATGAAAGATATGCTTCCAGAGGATAATGTTCTTCCCAATTGAACATATGAGGCCAAAAAGATGTTGTGCTCTATTGGCATGAGCTATGATAAGATACATGCCTGTCCAAACGATTGTGTTTTGTTTCGAAATGAGTATACAACGTTAAATGAGTGTCCTAAATGCGCTGTATCTCGATATAAGAAAAAGTTGTCTCCACCAAAAGTCTTATGGTATTTTCCTATAATTCCAAGATTTAGACGCATGTTTCGTAGTGAAACCGATGCAAAACACTTGACTTGGCATGCAGATGAAAGAATTATTGATGGAAAGTTTCGACATCCGACAGATTCACCACAGTGGATGAAAATTGATAATGATTATCCAGAAATTGGAAAAGAAGCAAGAAACCTTCGCTTGGCATTATCTACTGATGGAATGAACCCACACGGTCTTCAAAGTATCTCACATAGCACATGGCCTGTGATTATTATGATTTATAACCTACCTCCATGGCTATGTATGAAGCGTAAGTACATGATGTTATATATGTTAATTTTTGGGCCTAAACAACCAGGGAATGACATAGACGTATACTTGACACCCTTAATCGAAGATTTAAAGACTTTCTGCGAGAACGGTGTTGAGGTTTATGATGGATATAGGAAAGAAAGTTTCAACTTGAGGGCGATGTTGTTTGGCACAATTAATGATTTTCCAGCATACGGAAATCTATTAGGGTATAGCATAAAAGGTCAATGTGCGTGTCCTATTTGGGAAGATAAAACAGATTTGATACAATTAGAGTTTGGTCAGAAGAATGTCTTTCTCGGTCATCATAGATTCTTAAATTCTAATCATCATTACCATGGGAGGAGAAAACCCTTCAATGGAGCCCCAGAACAAGGTAGAGCTCCACCTATATTGACAGGTGATCAAATTTTTGAAAAGGTAAAAGATGTGAATATTCAGTTTGGCAAGCCTTTTGCACATACGCTTGTTAAGAGTGGGTGGAAGAAGAGGTCAATTTTTTTTTAATTGCTATATTGGAAGTCGTTGTATGTAAGACATTTTCTCGATGTTATGAATATTGAAAAGAATGTATTTGACAGTGTTATTGGTACGTTACTCAATATACAAGGAAAGTCTAAGGACGACCTTAAAGTAAGAAAGGACTTGAAAACGGAGGGGATAAGAACTGAATTAGGACCATTGAAGAAAGGAAGTCGAACATATCTACCACCTGCTGCCTATACTCTATCTAGAAAGGAGAAAAAAGTATTGTGTAAGTTTCTAAGTGAAGTTAAAGTTCCTGAGGATACTCTTCAGATATTAGAAGACTTGTGTCTATGAAAGACCTCAAGTTAAAGAGTTTAAAGACGCATGATTGCCATGTTTTAATGGAATATTTTCTACCAATAGGTATACGTTCTATTCTGCCAGAAAAAGTAAGAAGCGCAATAACTAAATTGTGTTCTTTCTTTAAGTCAATTTGCAGTAAGGTGATCGATCCTGTGATCTTACCAACATTGCAAAAAGAAATAATTATTACATTGTGTGAGCTTGAAATGTATTTTCCACCCTTGTTTTTTGACATAATGGTGCATCTAGTTGTACATCTTGTGAAAGAGACACAATTATGTGGACCAGCTTATATGAGATGGATGTACCCTGCTGAACGTTATATGAAAATATTAAAAGGGTATGTGAAAAACCGAAGTCGACCCGAGGGTTGTATTGCTGAACGATACATTGTTGAAGAAGCGATTGAGTTTTGTTCTGAATAACTGTCCAATGTTCAATCAATTGGACTCCCCAAATCTCATATTGGAAATAAAGTTGTGACAGTACCAAGGTTCGAACGTGATCAAGTGCATTTGTATGTTCTGCACAATGAGAACGAGGTTGAGCCGTATGTTGAAATGCACAAGGATGTTCTCCGAGGTTTAAATCCTAATAGAAATAAAAATTGGATAGTACGAGAGCACAATCGAAGTTTTATACCTTGGTTTAAGGATCATATATATTCAAAGTATCATTCAGATCCCACTTCAATAACAGAAAGGTTGCGATGTTTAGCATATGGTCCAAGTCAGGCTGTGTTTTCTTATAGCGCATACGCAATTAATGGATACACGTTTTATACCAAAGAACAAGATGATAAAAGTATTATGCAAAATAGTGGTGTCACCGTGGTAGCTGAAGCAATGCACATTTCAAGTTTGAAGGACTTAAACCCCAAATTTGCAAATCTGTCATATTTTGGGGTTATCGAGCGCAATTGGGTGTTTGATTATGAGAAGTTTCAGGTTCCTATATTTGGTTGCAAGTGGGTTGAAAATAATAATGGGTTACGAATAGATAAGTCAGGATTTTTGCAAGTGGATCTTAATAGGGTGGGGTACAAAGATGAGCCTTTTATTCTAGCCTCTCAAGCTAAACAAGTGTTCTATGTCACTGATCCGACAAGTACGAAATGGTCTATAGTGCTTTTATCTAACAAAGTAATTGATGAAAACATTGGAGATCAAGGTGATATTGATGTTGAGATTGAATCGTTTACTAGAAATGATCAAGATAAGAACATTATAGCAAATGAATCATATATTAGAAATGATCATAATGAGGGTATTTGGATCAATCCAACTGTCTATGTTGTTAAGAGATGAGTATAACATATTCCAATCACGAAAAGAAAAACACGTTAGTGCAAAAGGTACTATTTCGTGTCTATTATTTAATAAGTTGAATAATTTATTTACACATTTCAATGAAAATAGTCTAATGTTTATTATGTTTTTATTTAAGGTTCTTGTATGACAAATTGATGCGCGGGATTCTATTTCGTGTCTTCTGCACGTATAATACTGGCAACGGGTTAGTTTTTCATTCTAATTTCATTCTAATCTTTGTATCTTTTTCATTCTAATATTTGTTATGATACTTGATAAAACAAGACAACTATATATTCTTATTTGTTTTTTTTTGTTAGAGCAATACAAGTATAGATTGCGGTTATTACGTTTTGAGGTTTATGAGAGAAATCTTTCATTTGGATCAAATAGAGACTCCAATCATGGTATGGATTTATAACTTAGGATTTATTTTAATATTTATCGAATATTTCATATAATATATTACTTTTAACTAAATCATGCATGTTATGTTTTATTATGTAGTACTTTGATGAATACAAGGGTGTTCATTACTCGAAAGATAAATTGGAAGAAATCAAGGAGGAATTGTGTGAATACTTTATTGAGAAAAGAATCATATAAGGTATGAAAGTTGTTGTGTTGATTTATATCAAATGGTTTATGTGTTGAATTATAATGGTGTATATATTTTGGATTATAATGGTATATAATGTCTATGTTTGAATAAAAGTTTGTGTGTTAAATAAAGACTCAATGGTTGAAATATAAGGCCTATGTGTTGAAATAAAGGCTTGTTGAATGTCATATAATGCCTATGTGTTTGAAATAAAGGCTTGAATTATATAGGTTTATGGTATTATTTCCAAAAGTATGCTTTCTAAAAAAGAAAGAATAGGCAGCGCAACGCTTCCTAAATTCTGATTTATTGAAAAGTGCTTTTAAAAAGCACAATTTACGTGAAGAAAAGACAGCGCTTTTCAGAAAAAGCGCTGCCTATAGTTCACAATAGAAAGCGCCTTCCATTAAAAGCACCGCCTTAAAGTGAAATAAAAAAATACATTAGACAGCGCTTTTTGAAGCGCTGTCTAAAGGGGGGCAATAGAAAGCGTTTTTTCCTGAAAAAGCGCTGCCTAAAGACGCCAATAGAAAGCATAAAAGGCCAGAAAAAGCGCTGCTAAAGGCCCACTTTAGAAATCACTTTTCCAGAAAAAGCGCAGCTAAAGGCCTACATAAGGCAGCGCTTTTGCATAAAACAAAAGCGCTGTCTTTACCTATAGCAGCGCTACCTTAGGCAGCGCTTTTAAGCGCTGTTAAAAGCCAAAAAAAAACGCTGTCTTTTCCCTTCCGTGGCATAGTGCATACAAATTTAATTCAACTCATCATTAAACACAACATAGTAATGGGCATAGATTTACACCGACTCGAATTGTCACCATCGAACCGTCTACAAAGTGTTATACGTACTAATAAAAATAGAAATTAAAATAATTAAATAATAGGCTCTTAGAGATCCACCATCACCTTCTCAAATTATAATTCACAAGTATCATACTAGAAATAGTGCTCCTTAACTGACTTTTTTTAAGCCTGCACGAAGACCAATTCAAATTTTCAACATTGAATCGACCACAACGTATAAAACAAACTTACAAACATAGAAACTCAATTTTTCAACCATTGGATTCCCAGAGGTCCACCATCACCTTCCTATATCATAAGTCACAAGTTTCACACTAGAAATGGCATTTTTCAAATTACTCTTTCTAAGACTTTATCAACATTGATTCAATTTTACAACATCAGACCATCCAAAACATTTAAAACATATTTAAAATGAATTAAAAAAATTAAACAATCGGGCTCTCGAATGTCCACCATCACCTTTCCATATCACAATTCACAAGTGTCACATTAGAAAGGGTCCTTCCCAATTGACTCTTTCCAACCCTAGATGAACACCGACTCAATTTTTTAAAATCAAACCGTTTACAACGTGTAAAATGGACAAAAATATATAAAAATTAAAAATTTAAACAATTACACTTCCGGAGGTCCACCATCACTTTCCTAGATAACAATTCACAAGTTTCACACTAAAAAGGGTCTTTCTTGTTGGACACGTGACTTCACACACAAGATGGGGATGAATTGTGTATGTTTAGAGAAACTTAATATTGAACAACTTTGCGGATAAAAATCAGAGCTTAAAAATATTTTGAAAATAGTTTAAATGTTAAGCAGCGGGAAAGTAAATTGCAGAATGTAAAGAGTTAAGGAGAAATGAAGAACACCAGGAATTATAGAGGTTCGGTCAAAAATAAAAAGACATACTCATCTCACCAAGAATTTATCTTAAGAGTATCCAATAAGACCTGAGATTTAGAAGTTTAGGCATTCTCTTAGAAATATTGGATTGAGGCGGTTAGTCCTTTTTCCATAAATAGTAGATTGAAGTAGTTATTATTCTTTCCACGAGAATCTTGGAGTGGTTATTCTCCAAGCTTCTAAACAAACTTTGTAAGCTTTTACCACAGGCTGATTTCACGAACCTTAAACCTTGATTTAGCACATGCTAACCAATAACCTGAGAGATTTTAATATAGGGCTAATCTCGAACCTTATCCAAACTTTTAATACCGGGTTGAGCTGGAACCTAACCTTGGTTTTACCGCGGGCTAACTGAGAACCTAAAGATAGATTTTAACACATGTTGATCTCTAGCCATTTCACATCATTAAAATTATGTCCTAATCACTTAGAGTTAATTTTGAATTGAGCTAATCAATTAAGATAATCTCCTAATCGATTAGCAAAGACAAAACTTTTCCCAGAGCTATTTTGATTTCTACCGATTCATCTGGAACAACTTCAAGATATTTTTGAAGGTATTTTCTTGAGAGAAATTAGTTTAAAAATAGGTTTTAGTGTGTCTTTCATCTTAGCCATACACTTTTATGAGAATGACCTTTTGCTTTGTAAAGTATTCACTCAGACTACTTAAGGTATGGCTTTTCTGTACTTCAAGACTTTGTAAAATACTTCCTTTTGTACACACTTTACTTGAAATAAGTTGATGTTTAATCTTATATTGCATTTGATTTTCATCATCAGATAGTCAACTAAATCATCAAACCCTGATACTTAGGTTTGCATACTTATCCGCTTAATCAATTAATCTTGACTTGTTCGAAGACATTAGTTGTCGACATTAAAATTTGATGTCCTTGTTTAAAGCGTATCACCTGCAAAACAAGGTTCCCCGTTTCTCAATTAACTCTCTCCAATCCTAGACAAACACCAAATCAAATTTTCAACATCATATCGCCCACAACGTGTAAAAAAGACTAAATAACATAAAATTTCAAAATTTTCAACAATTAGCCTTTAAGAGGTACATCATCACCTTTCCAAGTCACAATTCAAAAGTGTCACACTAAAAGGGTACTTTTCAACTGACTCTTTCAAACCTTTGACGAACACCGACACGTATTTTCAACATCAGACCGTCCACAACGTGTAAAATAGACAAACAAATATAAAAATTCAAAATTTAAACAATCTCAATTCTCGAGGTCCTCCATTCACTTTCCAGATAACAATTTATAAGCATCATACTAGAAAAGGGTCCTCTCGATTTAATCTCTCCAACCTTGGACAAACACTGACTCGAATTTTCAACATCGGATTGTCCACAACGTGCAAAACAGACAAAAATCATAGAAATTCAAAAATTAAATTTAAAAATTGTACTTCCGGAGGTCCACCATCACTTTCCCAAATCAGAATTCACAAGTGTCAAACTAAAAAGGGTCATTCTCAACTTGCTTTTTCCAACCCTGAAGGAACACCAACTCGAATTTTCAACATCGGACTATCTACAAAGTGTAAAATGGATTAACAAATATAGAAATTAAAATATTTAAACAATTGGATTCCCAAAGGATCACCATCACCTTTCCAAATCACAATTCACAAGCATCACACTATAAATGGTCCTACTTAACTGACTTTTTTTTAACCTTACACGTACACCAACTCAAATTTTCAACGTTCGATCAACAACAATGTGAAAACAGACTAACAAACATAGAAACTCAATTTTCAACCATCATATCTTCAGAGGTCCTTCATCACCTTCTCATATCATAATTCACTAGTATCAAACTATAAAGTCTCTATAAGATTAAGTCTCTATAAAGTAATAAATAAATAATATTTGTTTCTCAATTTATACAATTCACATGTTAAATTCTCCCACTTGATAGAGAATAATAGTTGAATTAAGATTAAGAATTTAAAAAAAAATTTAAACAAATATTCAACTATTTTCTCTATCACACAATAATCATGTCAAGTAACGTCATACCGATAGGGTATGTTCATCACTTACATAATACATAGAGAATTGATATCCATTTTAATAAAAATATTAAAATTAAATTATTGGATTTCATAAAGTATTACATGTCTTCAAAACAATTTCTTATTTATTAAATAATAGCTTCAACAATATTAAATAAGAAATATATCAAAATATGTCACAAAAAAATTCTAATACTGATAGGATACTCGAACCATAATTTACATAATAATAAATCACAAGTACATCGAACAATAATAAATTGTTATATCAAAATATAAGATTCTATTTATAAATTGCCATAATACAAGGATACTACAATTCAAAATGCCATAAAAATAGCTCAAAATAATTATAATATTTTGAGTGAACAGATAAATAATTAGGCAAGATAGAATTTAATAATGAAAATTATTATTAAATAAAAAATATGATATTTAAATCTTTAAATATTTTAAATTTATTATATTAAATTTTTTGAATATGAATGAAATTTAAATTTATATAAAAAATAATTTATTATTAAAATATTAAAATCAATTATTTAATAACACATCATAATAAGATATGAATATATATTAAAATTGTCAAGGAATATTATGTGAAAACAAACCAAATATTTAATGCTAATTATTTGACTTAAATTTTTTATCACACTTCCAAATTCTTATAACTAATCAATTAACAATGGAATTATTTATCCATGAAAGACATTTGAATAGACGATAAAGATCATCACATATGTATAAAAGAATCCTTATTTAAACCACACAAAACGATATTCATATTATATTGTTTATGTAGCAGACCCTTCATTGTGGCTTTATTAAAACAGTTTTGCGTGGCCATTAATAAATCCCCGTCACTTTAATTTATATTGTCAATCAACTATATACATATATATTTATATTGCCAACTTGTTTAATGTAAATTGCCAAGTATGTCAAGAATACCACTTCAATTTGTTGAATCAGCAGTGGCAGTCTTAATTTAAAATTTTAATAAAAAGACGTTACTCTATTTATTGAAAATGTCTTACACTATTAACAGGATTTAAAATATTTCTTTCTTTAAAATAAGTTTCATATCATTCCATCAATAGTTATAAGACGTATCTACAAGGCTCAGATGCCAATTGAAGGATTTTAAAGAATGATTAAGTTAAGACATATTGTTATATTAAAAAATAATCAATTAAGTTAAGAACGATGTACCTTTTAGGATGCAAGAGACGATCATTGGAAGAGACAGTGAGTATGAAAGAATTACTATCCTCATTGTCGTTTAGGGTTTTCAGAATATGTTAATTGTCTAATGGATAGACACTTAAATAGCTAAACGGCTTAGGGCAGGGACCTCTCATTGGACTTAACTGAATGGTTCAACCCATCACGGTCCATTCAGGCACAAAACTCAATCAAACAATTAATCTATTTAGTGTTTAATAACAATAAACCATAATATAATTAATTATGTCAATCCATATTTGATTAATTAAATAGTTAATCTAAAAATAACTTGTTTCATTTATTTTTAAGCTCAATTCAAATATGGGGTATGTGGGATGCTATGAGGATGATGTTGCTGCTAATTGACATTAAACAACTTGTGTCTTTTTTTCTTCTTTTTGGATCTTCATTCGGTTTTGTTTTATGGATGCATGATATGTGAGCTACGGATATGGCATGGCGTGAGGTGGACATGGAGAAGATGGAATCAGGATGATGAATGTTGAAGGTGCATATTAAAAGCGCTGCCTAAATGGGACCTAAGGTGGCGCTTTTCCAAGAAAAAACCGTTGCATTTACCAACTGCATCGCCACTTTAGGCAGCGCTTTTAAGCACTGCTAAAGGCCAAAAAAAACTGTAAAAGGTCTTTCATGGCAAAAAAAAAGTGTAACACCCCATTTTAATTTATTTAATCATCGTGTGTTATTTCTATTGTTTGGCCTTGTTTACGGTGTGTGTAATTGAGCTTGTAAGCGTAGAGTCCGTAGCGGAACAGGGAATTAGAGATGTCGGAATAATAATAAGGTATTAATGAATAATGTGAGGACATATTTAGTAATAGTAGAAAGAGGAGTATTATTATTTTTATGTCCAATATTATTATTATTATTATTATTATTATTATCATTATGGGTAGTATTATTATTATCAGTAAATAAAATCAGAATTTTTAGTAATAGTATGGTTAGAGAGAGAGTAAAATAAGGAAAAAGGAGATAATTGAAAAATTGGGTCATAATCACACTTCCACCAAAAGAGAAAGTTGGAGAGGAAGAAGCTAAGCTTGGCATCATCAATTTTCACCAGAATTTAATCGAGAATTTGAGGTAAGGGGGGAGACTTGATTTCAATATGGGTGTTGATGACATGATAGGGTAGTGAAGAATCCTTTCCCTCATAGGAATTGTATGTATAATTCTGTTGTTGTGGATTTGTTGTTGAATGATTGAAATTGTGATGGAAAGTGTGTAAATCAATCCATTCTATCATGATATGTGTAAAAGATTAGGTTGTTGCTGCTATATGATTTCTGGTATTGCAGATTTGGGTGCTACAATTGAGCAGAATTGGACTGATGTGAAAACAGAAAATTTTGGGTATTCGCTGCCCATACGCGTAATGGGCAAGGCAATACGCGTATTGGGTAGGGTAATACGCGTATGGCAAGAGCAAAATGTGGGCGTTACGCGTATGGAACCCATTTTGACACGGCCCTCTGCTGTAATGCGTAATGGTACGCGTAGGAGGGCAAGGCATTACGCGTAAGGAAGGTGGTACTACGCGTAATGGGATTAAAATATAATCAAACTGGAATTTTTGAGAGAAATCAGTCTCTGCCAGTACGCGTAACCCTCAGGGCAATACGCGTATGGATGGCGGTAGAAACTGGGCAATACGCGTATGGGTGGGGGCAATACGCGTATGACCAGCGAGAGTGCAGAATTTTTCCGTTTTGCGATTTCTTCCCCGATTTCGCGTCCGATGCGGTTCCTTTTTGGTCCGAGAGGTTGGGATAGGTGTCAGAACTTGTTGAATTTAGGAATGGTAGTAAAAATGATTTAAAATTGAATTTAGGTGGATTAATTAGATAATTAGCTAAGTAAGGCCACGTGAGACTTTTCCCTTAATTGTGTGTATTATGATGAATTGTTTTGACAGTGTGGTAATACTAGTGTGTATTACGGTGAGTATGTATCTCACGTGTGATCATAAGGATCGCGAAGATGTATAATTTTTTTATTATACATGTGTTTTATGTATAATTAGTGTCATGCATTTCATGATGTGTCTGGTGGAGACAGCTAGGTGGGAATCCATGATGGGTGCCTAGTATTGTCCGGACTCCAATGTGGAGTTGAATGGAGACAAATCATTGCTCAGTGGGAGTGTATGTGATTTGTCCGGACTCCAATGTGGATTTGTATGGAGATAAATCATTGCTCAGTGGGAGTGTATGTGATTTATCCAGATTCTATTATGAATCGGGTTCAATTGAATGAACCGTGGTGTGTGGTACCACTTGCGTTGCATTGTGTCATTGAGTCACATTGCATTGTTATGTCCTTGTTGAATTATAACTGAAAGTGACAAGTATGTCGGGAATGTGTGTGCATTGTGTGTGATTGCTTGATTTCTACTCCTTAGTATGTATTTTACACCGTTAATTATTGAATATAGTTCTCACCCCTTTGTTGTTTCTTGTGTATGTGCTTCTTTGAAAGTACAGATAATCCAGATACTTGAGTAGGGCATGGAGTGCGGGTTTCCTGATTGAGTCTCAGGAGTCGCTCTGATACGTAACACGGGATAATGGGAATTTTATCTTTGGTTGTATATTTTTTTTATTGTGTTATGTATCATTACTTACTTTAAAACATGGTGAACCACGAGTTTATGTGGACCATGATTTTGTTGGCTAATGGCCATGTTTTTTGGGTTCGATATTTCATTCCGCTGTTTTAATTTATTTTTGAGAAACAAAAAGTGAATGAAGTAAATAGAGATATTCAGGTTATGTTTTTAAGGTGTGACATCCCACTTATGAGGGAACTCTGATTATATTTGTAGTATTTGTATATTTTTGTTAAATTGGGACAGTGGGGTGTTACAAAAAGCGCTGCCTCCATTGCGTTTTTTTCTTTACTTTTTAATTCCTTTTTATTCTCTTTTTTTTCTTTATTTCATTAAAATGATGTAATGTTACTAATGTATGCACTAATATGTAATAGTTAAAAAATCACATGTAAAATGTACTCTTTTCCAATTGTGAAAATTTGTTCAAAATAGCCCTTTAAAATTTGAAATTTAAATGTCATAAATGCCTTTATATTTTTAAAAGCACATGGAACAATAAGAAAAATTTTCTTTTATTCTCAATATATGGACATGGAATGATAAATGCAATAGTTGACTAAAAAAATATAATGGAAGATGACAAAGGACAAATCATGATCAAATGTAAGAACAATGAAAATTCCATATGAAATAAGATGCAAACATATGCATGAAATGAGGACATAAAAATTAGGGTCATATACAAAGTTTAAACATGAGTGATCATGGCCATAGGCCCCCTAAAACAAAGACTTATCATGAACATTTATGCAAAGGAATATGAATGCAAGCGAATACGATAGTTTAAGAATGACGTGATGCAATGCAATAAGAAGCCCTGGTTAGATTGTCCCCAAGTTCTAACTTGATTAGGTCCAAAAATGTCAGAGATGCAATGCAAAAATAAGTTAAAGACCAGAGAAATGATGAGATAAATTTAGGGTATGACATTGTTTTCT
This sequence comes from Lathyrus tuberosus, assembly GCA_022829125.1. Lineage (NCBI taxonomy): Eukaryota > Viridiplantae > Streptophyta > Magnoliopsida > Fabales > Fabaceae > Lathyrus > Lathyrus tuberosus. The sequence goes on from JALAZF010000874.1 coordinate 164,975, forward strand.
TCAAAAACCCTTATGCGTTGGTACAAAAGCTTGGGTGGGGTGGGGTTGCTACCATTGTTGTTTTGTAGTTGCTCAGACTATTACGCTCAAAATGATTAGCATACTTGTTGTTGTTTTTGTGGCAGAAAGTTGATGGTACGTAGATCGAATTCTTTGTTGGTGATCAAACTATTTATTTACCATTGAACTTCGATTGACACTCTCAAAAGATCACTCTTCATCTTTTTTTAAAGGCTAATGGAATTAAAACCGAGTACAAGGGGCACTCGAACCCTTACAAGAAGAAATAACCATCAAGAAATACAAGCAATAGGATTAATGTTCCAAATTTCCCAATTACAAGAAGTGGAGGGTTTAAGAATCCTCCCCAACCACAACCAAGCTGAAGCTTTGATAGATCTCACAACAACATTCACCAAATGACTACCTTTGTTAAAAATCACGTCGTTGCGACAAAGCCACAGCTGCCACACAGCAGCTCCCCACACAAACATACCGTAGCTGTTGTCACACCTTCGTCTGAAAAAAGACAGAGCCGCCCGAAAAGAACTGGTGCAAGAATCCCGACGAGGAAGATCAACCCAAAGCCACGAATTAAGGGCTTCCCAAACTAAGACTGCAAAAGGACACAAGCAGAATAAATGATCTGCATTTTCTTCGCTACTGCTACAGAGGGAACATTTCAATTGTTCGGCTTCGAATGTCAAACCCCTCTTACTAAGGTTATCCTTCGTCGGAATCCTACACTGAAAGAGACGCCACATGAAACATTGAATCCTAGAGGGGACACCTACCTGCCAGACCAAACGCATTACATCTTCTTGAAACTGCTCACCATGAACCCCATCTTCATCTTTGTTTGCAACTTGGTTTCATGCTCGTATGTGGGTTTGCTGGGTTGTTTTTGTGTTAAGTTTTTGTTTGTTAAGATTAATCAGTGTTGGGTCCATTTGTGTTGTTTTTTCATTTATATTGCTCATTGGATTCATTATACTTTTGTTTTTTGGACTAACTGGTTCAGGTCTCGTACCCCCGGATTTTTGTATTTTTTTTTTCATTTTTAAGTTCAATTTTGTTTGCTTAAAATATATGATATAAGATATTATATTAAATTTTTAATTCAAATAGCATTGGTCTTACAATTTTTAGTTAAAATTATAAATTTTATTTTTGCCTAAAAAATCTTTAAATTTAATAACACATAAAATAAATACAATTAATAAAAAAAAGATTATTTTTTCTTTATTAAAATGAATAAAAATATGAGAATAATGAAATATGAAAAGAAAATATTGAAAATATTGTTTTCGAATTTACTTGTGATTTTGATACATTTGTTTTCATAAAAAATATGATTAATATAAGAGGTTTACATTTTAAGGTTGTAAAATAATACAAATTTGTCATTAATGAAAATTGCAGTTTTTTTCTTGTTTTTTTTTTTCCTTTCCATTTTTATATAACTAAAAACCAAAACTTCTTAAAACACAAATTTGTAAGATAATAATTTTCAAAAATAGTTTTGTAAAATTAAATTACTTTAACAAATGTTATTATTTTTCAACTTTTAAAAACTAAATATAATTTTACAAAACTAAATCTAACACACCCAAAATATTTTACAGATGAGTCTTTTATTATTTGTGAGAAAAAAGTACTTTGTATATTAAACACTAATTTATTGTGTATATTTAATGGATAAACATCACATAACATCTTCAAAGGAGCACGGGACCTAAGGGTTTGCTCCTCTTGGGGTCACGAGTTCGAAGGAGCACGGGACCAAAAAAAAACTTTTAAGGGCCATACGTGTGGGGCTTAAGAACCCTCTCTATGTGAATTAGTCGGTCTGACTGGTCGGATACCACATATATCAAAAAAAAAAAAGATTTGAAATAAAAACATATGATTACATCGAGAAAAAAAAAAACTTTGTCATCTCATATATATATATATATATATATATATATATATATATATATATATATATATATATATATATATATATATATATATATATAAACACGCTTAGGTTTATCAAATAAAGTCTTTTGGGTGTAAATTTTTTACCACCTTAAAATGTAAATTTTTTATATTAATCAAAAATTTTTATGACAAAACTTATTTGTCATAAAAAAAATATGATTATTTCACTAAGAAAAAGTCATTTGGGTGTCTTAAATATAAAAGAATTTTGGAACAACAAAAGTGATCGTATTTGATTAAAATTTTGAATCAAATAAAAAAAAAAAATTGATCCGACTTTCTCTTTTATTTAGCATATGAGCGAATATTAAGGTGTAAATAATATATTGACATCTCAATAAATAACACTATTATGATTAATTGTTAATCATGATCTTATATATTATATTCCTAAACGTGTGCGAGAGAAAATTAAGTGCATGTTAAGCATACTTGGTGGAGAGGATGCAACTAATAAATCGAATAAAAGATATAGGATTGAAGCTTTCGCAAACCCAAAAAGCACTTCCACGACTTCACATTTAAATGTAACTTATGCCGTGGAAGCCTTTGAGGGTTACCGAATGCTTTCTCCTTTCAAGTCCCTTTTACACTTCATAAGATTATCGAATGCTGTCATATACAGAGTCATACATGTACAATCCAAAAAGATATAAATACATATACATTATCATATAACGATCTTCCCGACTACCGGTGCTACATATCAGAGCCGACCGACAAAAGAATGAAGACATAATCTTCACAAAAAGACCTCCAGCATCTAATCTGCAATGCCTCATATTGCATTCAAAACAGCAGAAGGGTGAGAAACGCAATTATAATATAGTTGCATACAATTATGTAATAACACAAAATACGCATACAAAACATTCTCACCACAACGTATACCATAATTCAAATACAAAACAAAACAATTTATAATTCATACATCCATCACCAAGGCATATCAATCAAGCTCAACACATTTATCACCAATATATTTAACAACTCATCAATCTCATTACAATTTTCAACACATAATCATTTCATGTAATGACTTATGCAAATGCACAAAGACCGACACAACGACTCTATGCAATGCAATGCGGTACCATTCCATCCATCATCTCATCATTAATTCACTGAGGAATTATTGGAATCATCGCTTGTTACTTAGTGTAACTCCCCGTCGGGCAAACGATGTTCCCCGTCGCTCACACCTCTTTGTATAAGGCACACAACGTTTATGGATCGCTCACGCCTCTTTGTATAAGGCACAAGACTCGATCGCTAACGGTCCTCTTTGTATAAGGTTCACGATCGTCTATAACGTCGCTTTAGGTCCTCTTTGTATAAGGCACACGACCGTTACAGCAGATTCCCTCTGGAATCGTTTCGTCGCTCACACCCACTAGGGCACACGACATCACATGAATGCATATCATGATGCTTGGCATACAATGACTTATGACAATCAAATGCATACATATATACACCCATGTGAACCATCTCAACAACAATAATCATGCTTTGCAATCAAGCCCAAAACAATGCATTTATTTGCCATAAGACCACAAACCATCATCACAACATTTTATCACATATAATCCCAACATATAACAGCACACAAGCTATACGTTATATATCAAAAGCATATCGCATGATCACACATCAATCGTGTACAATTACGACGGTAAAAGTCAACAAAACGACACGTTTCCAAATTCCCGACATAATTAAATATGCCACTAATATCAAAACCATATTTATAAGAAAGAACATCTCATTAGCTTTCCAAGGGTACAAATAACGTCTTAATCCGAGTTACGGATCAAAAGGAACCGTATCGGACGCGAAATCGGGAAAGAAATCGCGAAATAACAAAATTCTATAATCGTGCTCGCCATAAGCGTATTGCCCTGAGCCATACGCGTATTGTCCAGCTCGCTCACCCATCCATACGCGTATTGCCCAAAGTGTTACGCATATGAGCAGAGACTGATTTTTCCCTAAAAATTCCACTAAAAACCCATTACGCGTATTGCCTTCCCTCATACGCGTAATACCTTGCCACGTACGCGTACCATTACGCATTTCAGCAGAGGGCCGTGTAAAATAGGATCCATACGCGTATTGCCCTCAATTTGCCCTTGCCATACGCGTATTGGCCTACCCAATACGCGTATTGCCTTGTGTGTTACGCGTAACGGCAGCGAAACCCATAATTTTTTTCCTGCATAATTTCTGCTGCGACATTCACCCAATTTCTCTCCCAAATTCCATCTAAACATCAGCAAACTACCAATTGAATGCACAATAACATATATCTAACATGTATCAACAATTAGGAACATTAAAATATGATTTCTAACAAAAATTGTATCGAATTCTAACAATCTCAACATATTATTGGTTTTAGTTCTATATTCAATTTCAACCCAATTATCAAACAAATACATACATACATAATCATACACAAGTATATAATAATCGAGTTTCACACCCTTACCCGATTAATCGTTTTTAGAAGTTTCGGTTGATTGATTTCTTACTCTCCAAGTTTTTTCCTCTTTTCTTCTTTTCTTTATCTTTTCCTTCTTCTCTTTTTCTTTCTCTCTATTTTTCTCTATATTTCCTATTTTTATGAAAAACATAATATCTAACCAAGCCAAAAAGACCAAAATACCCCTACACTCAAATATCTCGCAAACGCTCCCAAAACGCGATAAAACATAACAACGAAGAAAAATAATATATTACCAAATAAAAGTCAAGAATAAAATAATATAAAAACAAAAATAATTAAATCGACTCGATTAAATAAATCTAACAAAAAAACTGGGGCGTTACAGTTACCACTTCGATAATGAGGTTTCAGTGGATGTGCTTCAGTTTGCTGACGACACTATCATTGTGGGCGAAGGACATGCCTTAAAGTTAATTTTAGCAAGAGCAAGTTGTATGGGGTGAATTTAGAGGGGAGTTTTCTCGATGTTGCCTCTTCGTATCTTGCCTGCAGAATGGAAAGTCTTCCTTTCAAATTTTTAGGAGTTCCCATAGGTGAAAATCCAAGGAAGAAAGTTATGTGGAGTAATTTATTGACGGTTTTAAGGAAGAAGTTAGCGCACTGGAGGGGGAGGAATCTTTCGTTTGCAGGAAGAATCATTTTAATCAATTATGTTCTGAATGCTATCCCAATTTATACCTTGTCCTTTTATAAAGCGCCTGCTGCTGTGATACGGGATATTCGTAGCATTCAAAGCAGTTTTCTATGGAATGGTAAAGAAGGTAAATGTCCTATTTACTGGGCTAGTTGGAACGATGTCTGTAAATCGAAAACATGGGAGGGCTTGGTGTTAAGGATGTGGAAGTTATAAACAGAAGTTTGTTAATGAAGTGGAAATTGAGGATTTTAAAGGACAAGAAGGCATTATGGTAAAAGATTCTCCGTTCTTGATATGGAAATATTGACATCAAGGCCAGGGTTGGAGGAGTGGAGATGCTGACCAATAAAGACTCGATTTGGTGGAGAGACGTTATTCTGAATGAGATATCCAATCAACCTAATATGGATTTTGCTAACCTTTTTCATTGCAGGATCGAAGATGGAAAATCGACGTCGTTCTGGTATTCTAATTGGCTGGCAAATCAAGCTTTGAAGGATGCCTATCCTCATATGTATGTAGCAGCTGTGTCCTTAGACTTGAGTATTCACGAAGCTGGTGAATGGATCAATGACGATTGGTTCTGGAATTTTTCTGGAATTGTTAGAGGATGGAACGATATAGAGGAGGCCAGCAAGGCAGAGTTCTCGGAGGAAATTAATAATTGCATTCCGATGAAGGAAGGGATAGATGAGATTGCTTGGAACCTAACAGAGGATGGGGTTTTCAAAGTCAATTCTTGTTACAAGGCAGCACTCAAAGGTTGCATTCCGTCCTGGTCTGATTCGGTTAGGAATGCATAGAATTTTGTGTGGTCCTTGGCGGTGCCATCGAAGGTGAAGTTCTTCGAGGGCAGAATGTTAATCAATAGATTACCAACCAAGGATCAATTGGCTCGTAGGAGAGTTTTGTCTAATCCAAGAGACTTGGTATGTGGCATATGCTTTAATGGAGATGAAAGCTTGTTACATCTTTTCTTTGGTTGCAGCAGGATCTTTGTCTTATGGGAGAAATTGTGGCTTTGGATTGCCGAAATTCCGAATTTGACGATTCAGGATTTTGTGGCCTTCCCTTTCGTGAATAGCCAGGCCATAAATTCAAAGGACAGAATCACGGTGGGTCTCATTTGGTTGGCGTCGGTGTGGTGTATTTGGTTAATTCGTAACGACATCCAATTCAACGATGGTATTTTTAGATTCGATCTTTTACACGTCTTGGGTATGGTTGGGTTTAAAGAGCAAACACTATTTTTGTATAAATTATTATGACTGGTTTTCTGCCCCTATTTTGTGTGGTAGGAGATAACAGTTTTTGATTCCTGTTGTATTTTTGGAGTAATTCTCCTACTCTATCAATACTAAGTTGCTTATTAAAAAAACATTATGGTTTGAAAAACTAGTAACTAACCCGTGCTTTCGCACGGGCACGTAAGTTCGAGGATTTGATGTAACCGAAGCGTATTTGTTTTTCAAATTGAAAAAAATTAATGTTGATTAGAAAAATACATATGAATTAATAACTATAGAAGGAAATAATTTAATTATTTATTTATATTATAATAATGCAATATATTATATGAATGTTATGAAAAAAAATAAAAAAAATAATACAAAAATATTATTATGAATAATAAATGAAATATTATTATGAATAATACAAACTAACCCTCTATCACTTGGATCAGTTAAAATCACTTAGAGCAGTTAAAATCACCAGATGGAACGGAACCTTCTATTATATGACTTACCGTCCAATTTGATCTAAGATTTAAGTATAACCTCATCAAAGTACAATTTTTTTTTTCTCTACAATTGAAAAAAAAGTTAAATTTATAAAGAAAAATTCTGAAATAATTTCAGTTAACTACTTATACTGAAATGTTAATCTAAAATTATTCCTCATCATCATGGACGGATTTACAACAGCTGCACCATATATCACAACTACAAATATCTGACAAATGACAGAATTCACATTTACAGTTTTGTTCAATTTCAATTTATGAAAAATCATCAAAGTGCTGTCATCTAATCAAAATAGGATCCATGGATAGATAATAAGCAGATAATAAATCCAACAGAATAAGAATATAATGCAAATTCATTAGCCCATGTGTTTCAAGTACTACCACACAATGATTTTATTCACATACCCAACTATGTCATGTTCTACATTTCTAAATTCCAATACATACTGAAAACAACCAAACTGACTTAATATTAAATGAAAACTGACTCGAAATAAACAAAGTTTTGTTCATGCGACCCTTCAAGCAGAAGCAGTAGCAGTAGAATGAGTATCACCATGCTTGGAAATTTCCAATTGCAGCTCCTCCTTCTTAGCACCCATAACTTTGTCCACAACTTTTCCTTCTTTCAAGAACAGGAATGTTGGCATAGCTTCAATACCCCACTCCTCAGAAATAGTTTGAAGAAATCAATAAAATTAGTTGCAGGATTCTTAGTTAAAAAAAACACTAATGCATTAAAGATTAAAAACAATAATAATTTACATGATAGATTTAGATATTTCTCACCTTCAATTCATCCACATCAACCTTAAGGAAAGTGATATGAGGAAGCTTTTTAGCGATCTCAGCCAAAATTGGAGCAATGAAACGGCATGGACCACACCAAGAAGCAGTAAAATCAACCACAATCTGTCAATATGAAACAATTTCATCATTATACCTTTACTTTCCACTCAAATTTTTCATAAACTGAATTGAGTTACCATTTTATACCTTCTTTTACTCAAAATATTTCACATACAAACAAAACCTAAATCCCTCTCTATCTTCTAAACCCTAACTTCATTTCTTACAAAATCCATCAAATTAACACCAAATATCCAATCCATGACATCATTATTTAGATACATCAATTAAAGGATCAAATTCATGCATCAACAACATCACTCACAAATTGAACAATATTTACTTCAGCCATGAACTCAAATCAAAGATATTGAATCACAAACAGCAAGACATTTATTCTATAATTTGGACTTGAACTTGATTTATCATCACAATCCATATTACGAAATTGAAATACAATCACCATCATTGAAACATGATTGAAACATCAGAAGTGCAGAAAATGAACAATGAAACAATGCCTACATATATTTCTAATTTCATGTCATCCATTCGCACCGAAAAAGTACCGAACAATACACGAAGCCAAGCATGCACAACATAGTATTCAAACGTAGCAGCAACTCAGATTAAAGGAGAAGCTCTACTTCAAAGAGTTCATTTTCCATGTATTCAAAGATAAACTCGATTTGGACCTCTATTAAAACGTCGAAGATGATTCAAAACTACAGCAGCTCAGATTAAATACCGGTATATAAGTATGCAGTGTGACGTGAATTATTTGCGAAAGGACGAAATGATCGCAACAGCAAAAATACAATTACCTTTCAGCATTATATAACAGTTCAAAACGGTCCACTAAATGAAACAACTTGCACAATCAAAATTCAGAAAAACAACTCAAGCATTTACATAGCCTATATAGTTCAGCAAATCAGGGGGAAAATGCATACAATTGACATTAAACTTTAACTACAGAATAACAGCAGATAATGAATTCGATTGAAGTGTTACCAAACGTCGAGTGAGCTTTATGGTTAACATTTGAGTTTAAATCAGGTTGTTGAGTTATAAAAAATATAAACAAATCAACCATTTGCTAGAGCTGCAAAACAAGAAAATATCAATGTATAAGTAGACAAATAGAAGTGATGAAGATGCCAATTAGTAAGAGAAGGGAGGATTCTAAAGAAAAGAAAATGTGTTAAAAAGTATATGATAGAACTCTAAGTGAAGAACCATGAATGTTGATTGGAATGGATAAACAACCACCAACAAAATCAGAAAACAATTGAGCCATTTCATTGACTTGAGACTCACCCGAACCATGCACAAAAACATTGATCTTAAGGTTAATCACGAGCCCTCACGAGTCCCCGTCACGGCTACAAAAGAAAAATGAAAATGTTGTTAGAAAGTAAACGGGCTATAGCCTATGGGCCGTTACCTTTCTGCAAACATCTTGGAGAAGAACGACTTGATTGTTGTCAAAATTGCTCAAAGTTTGGATCCTGACATTACCTCGCCAAGTGTTTTTCCATCAAATAACATGAGATTAAATCCAACCAACATTCAAAAACAATATCATAATAATCTAAGAGTTATATACATAAGAGGTATAAACATAACTAAAGCTGACCTGTAAACTTCGTCGATACGAATTGAATTTGCAGCACATGGCATACGATGAAAGTGTCTCGTGAAGCAACGACAACAAACTGTGTTGCAATATAAAAATATGGTTCTTTAAACTTGTGTAATTTCGTTTGATTAGACTAGAAATGCATATGGATTACAATTGTACTGAAATAATTGTGACATCTTTCTCCAAATGTGCAAGACCCTTTAGCAAAAATCTCACAATGGGGTAAAACATTGTTGCAAATGATTCTCATTTTCTTCTAGAGAACAATGTTGTGGAGTAAAACATCTCAGAGATAAGCTAGGAGTAAAACAGCTCAGATAGGCCAAACTAAAATAATTGAATGATTTTTACATTCCCAACTGCATGTAAGCTAGAGATACAGTAACAACAAAATCAAAGGGGCTTGAATACAACAAAATCAAATGAGCTTGAATACTTTGAATCACAGCAGTTACGTTAGCAATTTAATCATATGTTCACTGACATCATGAAGAGTTATAAAATAATAACAGATAAAAAATTAAATATAATCATATGTTCACCGACATCATGAAGAGTTATGTAGAGTTGTAAAATAATAATAGATAAAAAAATAAATATAAAGGGCATTAACAAATCTAACCTTAACTCGGTCAACATCAGACAAAGGCCTGGATGAGACATCCCTATTCAGCAACTGGTAACGAAATCTATCACAGGCAGTGGCTCAATAAATGCAGTTGAAGACATATATCTGCATTATAAAAAATTAATGATAAATCAACATATTTATTAAATGGTAAAAATGATGAAGCAAACAATAGAATGAAGAATCGACAGAAAGAAGTACAAAGTATATAAGCTACACCAATGACTATACGCACCAATGTTCAAAGACAGTCCCATTTGAGTAGGACGAATACTTTGATAAAATCCCCTCCAACTTTCCAGCCCATCACCCAAAGGCTGCCTTCTACCTAGATCAGGGGAATAAAATGATCTTCCCACTGGATTATACCTACACCATTAAGAGCGTAATTAGCATTGGCTTATAAAGACAGTGAAAAAATGCATTCAAAACAAAAGAATGTAAAATCAAGAACCTAGCAGTAGGAAGCCCCCGGAGAACAATGTCAAGAACCTGCAGAGCTTCCTGAGATGCATTAGTTTGCCTCCCCTCCAAAAAGAGTCCCAGGCGGTGAAGGTCAGCACGTGCAACAAGTTTAATAACAACTTTAAACTCCCTGTCCCTCCTGTTTAAAAAACAATTAACCAAATAAAATTAAAATAAAAGAAATAAGCACAATTTTAACATGAAAATAAAACAGGCGATAATACACAAGCAAACCTCTGCCCTCCTGACCCATCATCTTCATCAACCAGGGTGATTCTAAAGTCCTTTGTAATAAAAGGAAGTGGCTATGCAGTATAGAGGCTCTTACGGCCATCATAAGCCGGAAGTCTCTTTCCCAGGTGAGAATCACGATACAGTCTCACAAGCTGCTCCATAACAGCAAGGTTCACACCTCTAGAAGTCACTTGATGGACCCTAAAAAACAAAAATGCTGGCAACTTGCAATTAATAAACTTCAATTTCTTCTTCATTGCCTGAGTGCAAAGCTGTAGTTTCTTCATGATTTCCATTGCCCATGGAGCAGGATCCAATTCCTAAATTGTCTCCGCAGGCTTCAGCAAATCCTGAAACAAATTAATCTTCCAAATTTACATCCTGTGATGCTAAAACAAAGGGAAATGCCATGGAGTCCTGTGCATGACAATGGACAAAGGAAAAGGTCACAGTCAAATTCAAAGCATTAACTGTCCTGAATCAGGTTGGAACAAAAACCTTAATAAACTGCATGTCATGATTCTCACCTTAAGCAAATTGTAGTGCAGGACTTTTGGTGACTTCTGTAAAAATCAACAAAACAATAACCCATAAAAAAACATTCAAAAACAAAGAATCAGACACATGAGAACAAAAAGATTAAAAACGAAAAATGGAAGATATAAATGAGTGATTTAGGAAAAAAAAAGTGGAAACATAAATCACAGGAAAAAGTGAAACATTCTTAAAAGGCATTTTAGCTAAAAGGGAGAAACTTTTATACATGTTCTGAACATAAATGAAATCAGAAATTGTTTTCAACCAGGGAAGACAAGATTGAATCAAAGAGTAAAGGCAAGCAACGCCAATTTAAGAAAGATTGAATCAACAATTCCTCAACCAAAACTATGACCTCAAGATCAACATCTCTGCAGTTTACAGGTTGTGTGAATTTGAATGTGCATAGAAAAAACACTTTCTCTTTAAATCATGAGAGTTGAACAAACCCAATATTTCAAACACAAATCTAAACTAACATGTATATATCTATTTGAAAGACAATAGTCAAAACAAAAATAAGAGTTTCAGAGAAAAATAAAAATCAGTAAGGTATGTGATGACAAGCCCTAAAATCGAAAATAAGAAGAAATAAAAAAAGCTTTCCACGAAAAGAACAAAGTAGCTTCAGAGAAGAGATTAACTTACTGTAAGGGAGATGAAATCAAGCTGTGCCAAAATCCAGCGATACACAACCGACGAACTCTGCACCTGAGCGACAAACTAAGAAACAAAAACACTAACAAACATGAAATGAAAATGAAATCTTGAGAAAATAACCAGAACAAACACGAAATAAATGAACAGCAAGACACAAAATAAACAGCAACAAATCAACCATGAATGAGAAGTAAAGTTGAAAAATGATGTTAAATATAAACAAAACCATCAATAAACCATCATGAATTAGAAGCAGATATAAACAAAAACTTCAAAGAGATGAAAAAAAACAGGCTCAAAAAACATGTTACACAAATTAGTGAGATGGAGAAACAGTTGTCGACAGCCTAGTTTATTTGAAAAAATTCCAACCGGAGAAAGGGAGAAAGGGTGTGGCGGAGGATTTAGGGTTCGTGGGGAAAAAAGAGAAAACGGAGAAAGGGGGTGGCGGTGGTAGATTTAGGGTTTGAGGAAAACATTGAAGACGGAGAGAGAGAGAAAACTGGAGAAAGAGTGAGAGAAAACAGAGAGAGATGGTTTGGTTTTGATGGGAAGAGAGGAAAAACTTTTATTTTAGTTACATTAATGTCCTTGTAGTAGTGTAAATGTTTTTAGAGAGAAGGGCAATTTAGAGAGTTTTGTCAACTTATAAATAATGGATAGATAGTTAAGTGTATGTTAAGCATACTTGGTGGAGAGGATGCAACTAATAAATCGAATAAAAGATATAGGATTGAAGCTTTCGCAAACCCAAAAAGCACTTCCACGACTTCACATTTAAATGTAACTTATGCCGTGGAAGCCTTTGAGGGTTACCGAATGCTTTCTCCTTTCAAGTCCCTTTTACACTTCATAAGATTACAAACAAAGGAATACCTATTTATAGAAAACGCAGATGACAGATTCATTTTGATAAAGACATTTTATTGATTAGATTGATCATGCATTAACATTCTGGTTTGAAAAACGTGTCATTTTAAGATAAAACGGAATCAAATCGCATAGGAAGCGTGCTTTAGAGAAGCATGGAATTCTCTCCATGCAGAATAAGTTATCTATTTAAAGCGCCAATCTTATTAAATAATTGAATCAACTAAACAAATTGTTTTCACTTTGTTCCCACTTTCATTTAAAAACTTTAATCCCATCTAAAAATGCCTCATAGTATAAAGTAGTAATTGGGTGTTAAGTCTTGTTTATGAGGTGTCAAGTCAATAGATATATGATTTCATAATCTTAATAATCTTAAAAGACGTTATTATTTACTCTCATTACAAGAATCGTAATAGAGATGTTGATAATGGTTAAAATTATAATAGAAAACTGATGCGAAATGATTGAAAATATTACTTTAGTTCTCTAAATATAAAATTAACTAATGTCGGAATAACAAATTATATTTATTTTCTTGAACACCAAGAAATTTACAAGGGTAGAAAAAAAGGAAAAATTTGAACAAACACACGAAACCCTATTAGGGTTCACAAAAGAAGAGAAAAAAGGAAGAAGAATAGAGAATTAGTTAAATCTGTTTCATTATTCACTTTCTCAATAGGGTTCAAAGATTACAAGTGAATACCAACAATTAACCTCTCTTAAACTAATAAGGATTTGCCACACCACAAGATGAGAGACTAGTATGCTATTTATAATAAAACCTAACATACTAAACTAATGGAATTTTTTTAATAATTATCTATTACAAGCTAACTTAGGGTACAAGCTAATTTAAACAATTAGATCTATAACACAAGACCCAATTCGTTCTCCTACATACTAGAACACAATTCGACTACAGATGTAGGTCTTCGACAACAGCATGTGAGCGGTCTTCGACGGCATGCTAAAACTAGAGTTTGATCCAATATCTCACAAATCTCCACCTTGGAACAAACTCTATAACAACAAGGAATAAACTAGCTTTCTTCATGCAACTTTATCAACTGCATACAGTGGAAAAACTTGCAACTGGGCAATGTCTTGGTGATTATAACAGCAGCATTATGATCTGTCAAAAACTTCAACACTTGGTCTTCTCCACGCTCGATTATCCCACTGACGAAATGCAGCCTCGCATCAATGTGCTTGGTTCGCTCATGATAGGCTGAATTATTCGACAGGTGTATTGCACTTTGACTATCACATTTAACAGTGATAACTGGACCTTGAAGTTTCAGCTCCTTTGCAAAACCTTCAAGCCACAATGCTTCCTTCACAACTTCAGTTAGGACGATATATTCCGCTTCAGTGATTGATAAGGCAACAACCTTCTGAAGTGTTGCTTTCCAACTGATTGATGTCCCAAACATAGTGAACACATATCCAGAAATAGATTTCATGGAATCCATACAACCTGCATAATCAGAGTCGACATATCCTTCGATTTCTGCTTTACTATCTTCACCCAAGGCTCCACCATAAATTAGGACTCTATTCAGAGATTCATTTATGTACCTTAAAATCCACTTCAATGCTTGTCAGTGAGCCTTTCCAGGATTCGCCATGTAGTTGCTAACAAGACTTACTACATATGTTATGTCAGGTCTAGTACAGACCATAACATACATCAAAGAAACCACTATATTAGCATATGGAATGCTATTCATATATGCTCTTTCGACATCAGTACTGGGACACTGATCTATACTCAGCTTGAATTGAGGGTTTGTCGGAGTCACAACAGGCTTTGAATTCAATATACCATACTTTTTGAGAATCTTCCGTAGGTATGCCTCTTGAGATAAGCATAATTTCCACCACTTTCTATCTCTTTATTGAGTTCAACCTTCACCCTCATTACATCTTCGACATTGTTGCTTGCTATTAGAATATCATCCACATAAAGCAACAAAATAACAAATAACTTACCAGGTCGAAATCTGAAGTAAACACAATGGTCGAACTGACTTCTAATGAAACTTATGCGTGCCATGAACTTGTCGAATCTCCTATTCCACTGTCAAGGAGATTGTTTCAGTCCATATAAAGATCTCTTCAGCTTGCACTCATAATCTTCCTTCCCCTTTTTGACAAACCCTTCAGGTTGCATCATCAGGATTGTTTTATCTAGATCACCATACAAGAACACAGTCTTCACATCCATCTATTTTAGTTCAAGATTAAACAGTGCCATCGTGGAAAGCAAAATTCGAATGGACCTGTGCTTCACAACAGGAGAGAACACATCATAGAAATTGACACCTTCTTTCTGAGTGAACCCCCTAGCGACCAATCTCGCCTTGTATCTCTTCGACGCCCCTCCTTCGATTCCTTCCTTAACTTTGAAAATCCATTTACAGCTGACTAACCTGGCTCTAGTAGGTTTCTTGATGAGTTCCCATGTGTTTTTATCATGAAGAGATTTCATCTCATCATCCATGGCCTTCAGCCATTCAGTCTTCTTTCGACTCCTCATAACTTCCTTATAGTCTCTAGGTTCTTCGTCGAGAACCTCACTTGCAGAGATTAAGGCATAAGCTATAAGATCTGCATACCCAAGTCTCTGAGGTGGCTTGATGACTCTCCTCGACCTGACTCTTGCTAACAGAGAGTCATTATCAGTCTCCTCTTCTTCAACAACATCTTCTGCTTCTTCTTTGACTTCATCTGGGATACACAATTCAGCATCAACATGCTCCACCTCAACAAGAATATCTCCTTGTTCCAGCTCTTCGTTAGCATCATCAGTTTTCTTGAAAGCCATCTCAGCTTCATTGAAAACTACATCTCAACTGGTGATACACCTCCTGTGACCTAGCTCTAGGCACCATAGCCTATAATCTTTGACTCCTTCAGGGTATCCCATGAACATGCATTTCAGAGCTCTAGGTTCGACCTTGTCTTGCCTAATGTGAGCATAGGCCACACAGCCAAATACTCTCAGTCTGTCGAGACTAGGTGGATGTCCCAACCAAACTTCTTCAGGTGTCTTCATATATAACGCAGTCGAAGGACATCTATTTATCAAATATGTTGTTGTCGAAACAACCTCAGCCCAAAACACCTTCTTTAACCCAACACTAGTCAACATGCATCTAACTCTTTCCAAAATAGTTCGATTAAACCTCTCTGCCAAACCTTTTTGTTATGGAGTACCTGCAGTAGTTTTATGCCTTACAATACCTGAGGCAGCACACAAGCTATCGAACGCCTCATTTCGAAATTCAAGGCCATTGTCGGTTCTCAACCTCTTGACCTTTCTACCAGTCTGATTTTCGACCAGAGTCTTCCAACCTTTGAAATTCTCAAAAGTTTCATTCTTAGTCTTCTAGATGAATACCCACAACTTTCTAGAATAATCATCGACTATGGATAGAAAATACCTTGCTCCTGAATGTGATGGACACCTTGTAGGCCCCCAAAGATCAGCATGGATGTAACATTTGTCGAACCACTTACAACTTCAGCCTCAAGGGTATACAAGCCTTGTTTCTTCACACCTCCCAAGACTTCCTTCAACCCCTTCATGACTCTTAGGATACTTTCTCTCCTTGAAAAACATATCCCTTTCTCTCGAATTCACCAAGAGAAACCAAATTTCTCTTCAAATCAGGTACATACCTGACTTCAGTCAATATTCTTATTGACTCATCATGGAGCTTGAATCTCACAGATCCAATACCTATAATTTTGCAAGCTTTGTTGTTTCCTAGCAGCACTGATCCATCATCTTGATCACATAGCTCCTCGAACAATTCTCTGTTTGGAGTCATGTGCCAAGTGCAACCTGAATCCATAATCCACTCTTTTCATGAGTCGCTGCTTGAAACCACAAGTTGTCACAGAAGAGTGTCATAACATCTTGAATAACATTGTATTCAATCAGCATTTGCTTCATCCACATCATTTGAGAACAGCTACTACCTACAGCGATGTATTCAGCTTCAGCAGTAGACAAGGAGACACAGTTTTGCATCTTACTGAACCAAGAGATTAAGTTGTTTCCTAGAAAGAAGCATCCACCAGAGGTGTTTTTCCTATCATCTGCATTCCCAACCCAATCAGCATCACAGTATCTTATTAACACAGAGTTAGAGCTATGTGTATAGAGCAGTCCATAGTCACATGTACCATTAACATACTTCTAAATTCTTTTGACCTGATTAATATGGCTAACTTTAGGTTCAGCCTGATATCTCGCACATACTCCTACTGCAAAAGTTATATCTGCTATGCTAGCAGTAAGATATAGAAGACTTCCAAGCATGCTTCTATACAGACTCTGATCAACACTTACCCCTTTCTCTTCTTTAGACAACTTCAAGTGAGTAGAAGCAGGAGTCCTCTTGAGTTTTACATTCTCCAAACCAAACTTCTTAACAATATTTTTAGCATATTTCCCTTATAGAATCTTCCATTTGTTTGACTTGGAGACCAAGGAAGTAAGTTAATTCACCAACTATGTTCATCTCTAACTTAGATTTCATTTGCTTGACAAAGTGTTGAACGATCTCTTCTGACATTCCCCCAAACACAATATCATCGACATAAATTTGTGTTATCATGAGCTTTCCTTCCCTTTCTTTGACAAAAAGGGTTTTATCAATTCCTCCTTTATGTAGCCATGGGTGACAAGGAAATCAGTTATCCTTTTATACCAAGCCCTTGGAGCTTGTTTCAACCCATACAAGGCTTTCTTCAGCTTGTATACATGATCTGGAAATGTAGGATCAACAAAACCTTTCGGTTGTTTGTACATAAACTTCTTCGTTTAAGTATCCGTTCAGAAAGGCACTCTTGACATCCATTTGAAAAAACTTGAATTTCAGCAGGCATGCTACTCCAAGTATCAGTCTCACAGACTCTAATCTTGCATTAGGAGCAAAAGTTTCATCAAAATCCACTCCCTCAATCTGAGTGTATCCTTGGGCAACAAGTCTAGCCTTGTTTCTTGTGACTACACCGTGTTCGTCTGACTTGTTTTTAAATACCCACTTTGTCCCAATCACATTTAACCCTTCTTGTCTTGGTACAAGATCCCAGACCTCATGCCGCTTGAACTGTCATAGCTCCTCTGGCATGGCATTAATCCATAATTCACCAATCAAGGCCTCCTTGACTTTCTTGGGTTCCATCTTCAACATAAAATAAGCGTTGTCAATAACATCTCGTGACCTGGTCATCCTTCGTCCATTTGGGTCTCCTATTATGAGTTCCTTGGGATGATCTTTCTGAATTCTGATGGAGGGTTCCTTGTCAACCTTTTTAGTCACTGTAGGTTCATGATTGTCATCATTGGATTTTGGAGCACCCTCAGAGTCATCTTATGGTGTTTCAACATCCTCTATGACATATCCTCCATGGGAAAGAATGCTCCAATATCATTAGTAACTTCGACTTCTATAGGTGAGTCATCAACCACACCGTTTATAGACTCCAGTACCACCTGAGTTCTTGAGTTGTAGACTCTGTAGGCTCTGCTCTTTATAGATTATCCCAGGAAGATTCCTTCATCACTCTTGGGATCCATCTTCCTTCTTTGCTCACGGTCTGCTAGGATGTAACATTTGCTTCCAAATACATAGAAGTACTTCACAGTCGGCTTTCTACCTTTCCACAGCTCATACAGAGTGGCAGATGTCCCAAATCTGATGGTTAATCTGTTTAAAATGTAGCAAGTTGTGTTCATAGCCTCATCCCAAAAGTGATAAGGGAGTTTTTTGGCATGAAGCATGACCCTTGTGCATTCTTGAATTGTTCTATTTTCTCTCTCCACCACACCATTGTGAGAGCAAGAATTATCTCTACAAGTCAATCTATGTTTTGATGATAACAATAAGTATTTGTGAAAGAACCATTTTATGGTCTAACGTGTGTTGTGTGCAGATCATAAGAACTAAAGACATCAGAACCAACATACATCAGTTAGATGTACTATGATTGAATATATACATATGCGAAGTTACTACGTATGACTAAACTCGTGAGAAGCAAAAACGCTTCTTTATCTAGTCATGATCAGCCAGATCCAAGGATGCCAAGATTGCTGTTACAATGCTCTTGTGGATGCTCTCTGGAAGTGATTGAGATTCTGAAGATAGCGAAGCTTCTGAAGAAGTACACTCACAAAGAACCAAAGTTCGGAAGACTCCTATGACTTGAAGTTCTGATGGCTGAAGTCGCTGAAGACCAAGTGCAGAAAGAATCTGAAGACTGATGAGTTCTAAAGATCAAGGTTTCAAATAAGAAGTTCTGAAGACTCTAAAGACAGGCTCTGAAGATTCGGAAGACTTGAAGCAGAAAAGGATAACGTTCTTAAAAACCAAGTGCTGAAGTTTTGAAGACTGATTCCTAATGGACTTCTTCAATCGACTGAAGACTTGAAGCATCAGATATTGTGCTATGAAGACTCTACTCATGCTTCATCAAACTAACATCAGAAGCCACTGAAGTTTTGAAGTCTAAATATTACCGTTGTGAGTTAAATGTACACACTGCCCAAGAAAAGATGTCTGGTCACTTCTTCCTCTTCAAAAAGAAGATGTGTCACTACAACTCATTATATCACAACGTCTCTTTTCCAAACAGCCAACAATATTCTCTAACGGCTATATTTCTATTGGCTATTTAATGGAAAGAGTTTTTGCTTCTGATGTGTTGATCACTTGTAGAATTACGAACTGAATGTTCATCTACAAAATTGACCAAGTCATTGTGAAGATAGCAACAACGATGAGTTCTCGTTGTAACACTTAACATATTCAGAGCTATCATTATTTCACTAATGGCAATTGTTGTTGAAACTCAAGAAGACAAATCAACGCAACAAAAACAATCAAACAGAAGCTGTTGATGAAGAAGACAACATTGAAGATCAGTCAAGTCATCAACCTACCTTCTCGTCAAAGCTACATTGAAGATCTGAAGCAAGGAGTTGTTACTCAAAGCTTGTTCAACCAGAAGACGAAGAAGAAGAAGATCTACAAGATGTCAACAATTGTAATATCTAAATACATATTTGTAGTTTCTTAGGAAAGCAAGGAGCAGATTGCTCAAAAACATGCTTGAACACATGTGTGTGTTATTTGTACTTAAAATTAGGAGAAACTTGCTTATTAATAAGCATAACTTGTAATCTCCAGTTTGCCAATTCAACTAAATGAATTGAGACTCCTCAAGTGAACGTTATATCCTGATGGGATCCCTGAACGGTTCAGCTGTGAGTTGAGGCCCTTGAGTAGATCACGTGGTGATTAGATACTTGAGATGACAATGGATGGGTGTCATTGTGGAAAATCCTGAAATAGGGTCAGTAGCGTTATATTCATTGAGTTGAATCCCTGAACGACTAGCTGCGAAAGCCTAGCAGTAGATCTTAAAGAGATTGGAACCGACAGGTCAATGTTCGTTATATTCATTAAGTTTAATCCTTGAACGGTTCATTGTGGTGTTAGTCACAATGCGGCTGTGCAAGTTGTTAGTCACCGGCGTGGCCCGTGCAAGTGTAATCATGATTTGATTATAGTGGATTAAGTCCTTGTGTTCAAGGCGAAATCACCTGAGGAGGGTGGAGTGGATTAGCCTGCATGGTGAACCAGGATATATCGTGTGTCCTTTATTCTCTTGCTTAGTATCTTTATTCATGTTTCTACATTGAATATCAGAACCTTATATTAAGCAAAGTCAGAACCTTGCAGCCTATCTCTGCTAAGCTTCTGCACTGCAAGTTCTGTGTATCGTATCCTATGATCAGAACCAATATGGTTCTCATGTTCCATAGTAAAGAGATCAGAATCTCTCAACTAAAATTGAAGGTTCTTGAGTGTCTCTTTAACAAGATGCGAAAAGTTACAAAAATAGTAAATACACAATTCAAACCCCCCTATCTTGTGTCTTTCTCGCACCTTCAACCATTCTGTTGAGGAGTGATGGGTGAAGAGAACTCATGACTGATTCCTTCTGAGGAGCAGAACTCATTAAACTGACTGTTCTAAAACTCTTTCTCATGGTCGCTTCTGATTCTTACAATGCCACAATCCTTCTCTCTTTGAAGTTTTTGACATATTCCTTGGAAAACTTCAAATACTTCTGACTTCTCTTTGATGAAGTGCACCCATGTGAACCTAGAGAAGTCGTCCATTACAACATAAGCATACTTCTTTCCACCAAGGCTTTCAACTTACATAGGTCCCATCAAGTCCATATGGAGAAGCTCTATGTTTTTTGAGGTGTCTGATGTTGAAGCCTTTTATGTGACATCTTAGTCTGTTTTCCAATTTGACACTCCCCACATATTTTGCCTTCATCTATCTTTAGATTGTGAATACCTATAACAACTTCCTTGGATAAGACTTCTTTCATTCCTTTCAAGTGCAAATGTCCAAGTTTCTGATGCCATATCTTCACCTCATCTTCTCTTGACACCAAGCAGGTGGAAGGACACTTAGTTTCATGGGGAGGCCACAAGTAAC
Source organism: Lathyrus tuberosus (assembly GCA_022829125.1). Classification (NCBI taxonomy): domain Eukaryota; kingdom Viridiplantae; phylum Streptophyta; class Magnoliopsida; order Fabales; family Fabaceae; genus Lathyrus; species Lathyrus tuberosus. The sequence continues at coordinate 186,282 of JALAZF010000874.1, forward strand.
AATTATCCTTTGATCTAGTACCCTTCATGATAAGTTCTTCTTTATCATTTGTAACCAGACACTAAGATTTAGAGAAGTTAACCTTAAGCCTGTGGTCACACAATTGGCTAATACTTATCAGATTAGCTGTCAATCCTTTGACATACAAGACTTTATCTAGACTAGGCTGACCAACATACTTCAGCTTACCAACACTTTTTATCTCACCTTTTGAACCATCTCCAAAGGTGACATAGCTAGTGGAATGAGGTTTGATGTCAACCAAGAACTTCTTGACACCTGTCATGTGTCTAGAACAACCACTATCAAAATACCAGTCTTCTTTAGCAGAAGCTCTCAAAGAGGTATGAGCTATGGGGGAGACATTTTGATTCTTAGGAATCCATTTCTTCTTTCCTTTAGTAACCTTCTTTCTCCTTGATAACCTTGGATAACCATTCAACTTATAGCAGTAAGCCTTTAAGTGACCATACTTACCACAGTGATGACACTTCTTATTCTGATTCTTCCTTCCTGGGAGGTTGTTCTGAGGTCTTTGACGATGTTAAGACATCCTACTTGATATCAATTGAACTGAGTTCACTTCAGACCTTTATCCTTTGTTCTCAACTTAATCATTGTAGCCGAGACCTCTTCCATTTCCGGTATTTCTTCCTGAATTTAGAATTTCATCCAGCACATCTGAACTGCTATTAAGCATTCTTATGTACTTGATCATGTTGTTGAGCTTGGAGTTTAACAACATAACTTGATCCTCTAGATCAGAGATGGTGCCTAAATGATTTAGTCTTTCATAACAAAGTTGGGCAATAAGATTATGCTGATATTTCCCTAATTGACACAATTCAGCACTTCTAATGCATACCACCTTATAAGAGGCAGCTAGTTCAACAGGAGTGAGCTCTCGAATATCTGATTCCTTGTCTAAATCATATAGTTCAGTGAGTGCAGAAACAACTTTAGCAGATTCTCCATCGCTCGAGGAGTCATCTTCAGACCAAGAAGTGGATAAACCTTTCTTCTCCTTCTTTTGGAAGGTGGGACATTCACCTCTTGTGTGCCCAAACCCCCCACACTTAAAGCATTGAATTCCCTTTCCTCGGTTGGGTTTCTTATCATAGCTAGCTCTTTTTCCAAAGTTTTTCCTTCTATAGATGTCGGAAGTCTGAGCCTTGGCATTGGTTCTAGACTTCTCATCCAGTTTCTTCAATAGTTGGTGATATTTTTTTTCAAGAAATCCCACAGCTTTGGACAGATCCTCATTAGAGTCACCCTCTTCTTGGTTAGTCACCAAGGCTAAACTTTTCTTCTTTTCATCCTTCTCGCTAATAGCCATCTCAAAAGTTTGGAGTGATCCCATGAGCTCATCTACCTTCATTGTATTTATATCATGGGCTTCCTCAATAGCGGTCACCTTCATATCAAATATCTTGGGGAGAGACCTCAGGATTTTCTGAACCAACTTGCCTTCTGGAACTTTCTCTCCCAGGTCACTTGACGTGTTGTTAATATCAATAATGTTCATATGAAAGTCTTGTACACTTTCATCCTCTTTCATCCTCAAGTTCTCAAACTTATTGGTGAGAAGTTGAAGTCTTGAAGATTTTACTCTTGAAGTTCCTTCATGGCCAGTCTTCAAGATCTCCCATGCATCCTTGGCAACAATGCAGTTCTTGATCAGCCTGAAGAAGTTCTTGTCCACACCATTGAACAAGGCATTCAAAGCAATAGAGTTACCTTGAGCAAGCTTATCATCTTCATCATCCCAGTCTTCCTCAGGCTTCAACTCATCAGTAATCCTCCCATCCTTGTCTTTGGTCTTGGGTGGATCCCCCCCTTTGACCACAGACTTCCATGCTTTACCATCCATGGACTTGATGAATGCCACTATGCGCACTTTCCAATATTCATAATTGGAACCATCAAGTATTGGTTGTCTATTTAAAATTCCTCCTTCTTTATCCATTGAACCAGAAATTATTGTCCCTGAATCTCACCCAGATACAGAGCAGGATGAATGCTCTGATACCAATTGAAATTCTGGTCAAGTAGATCACTAAGATGTCGGATATGATGTCGTGACACTTGATCTCTGATTCACACACAAGAATAATAAGGATCAGAATACAAACAACAGAAAGTAAAAGACACACAAGAATTGTTAACCCAGTTCGGCGAACAACAACACCTACGTATGGGAGCTACCAAGCCAGGAATTAAATCCACTAAGCAGTATTAGTTCTAAGCTAAAATCCACCGTTTACATCTTGTCACCTAATCACTACCCCTGATAAATTTCTACCTAAGACACTCCTAGGTATGAGACCCTTCTCAATTCCCTTTCAATCACAGCAGTGACTGAACAATTACAACTCAATAAAACTGTCCAACTCAGGTATTCACGCAATACAAGAGAGGCTCACAAAAGTAAAAACCCTAGTACTCACTAACATATTTGTATTTTCACTGCCTATTCTAGGTTAAGTCCATCCTATTTATAACAATAAACAAGAGTGGATTTGGGCTTTAGAATCGCAGCAATTCAGCTCCACAGAATCAACACCTTATTCTTCTCTAGAATAGTTTCTTCAATCCTAAGTTTGCTAAAGTGTCTCCACACTTAGAAACAACATCTTCCATTTAGAATCAGAATCTTTGATTCCTCAGTCTTGGATGCCACCTAGGACAAATACACATTCCCATAAAAACTGGAAATCAGATAATAGTTATCCCAAATTGTAACAGACAAAGATGTCGAATCAACATGATAGGACATCTTGTCTAACAACTTAATCTTTAGTCAGTTCAACATGTTAGGACATCTTGTCCAACATCTTTCTGATAAGTTAGTTTTACCAAAATTGATGCCAACCTCAAAGGCTTGGACTCATCAGAAATGATGAAAAAATATGAGATGAGTGATCTTGGCTTGCTACATCATTTTCTTGGTATTGAGGTTTACCAAGATGAATATGGAGTTTTTATTTGTCAAAAGAGGTATGCTAAAAATATTTTGAAAAATTTTGGCATGTATGGCTACAAACCTGTTGATATTCCTTTACTGGTGAATGCAAAATTAAAGAAGGAAGATGGTGGAAGATTAGTAGATGCAAGCATGTATAAAAGTTTAGTAGATGCAAACATGTATAAAAGATTAGTAGATACAAGCATGTAAAAAAGTTTGGTTGGAAGCTTATTTTATCTTATAGCATCAAGGCCTAATTTAATGTTTGCTACTAGTTTACTCTAAAGATTCATGAATAAACCAAGTCATTTACATCTTGGGGCAGCAAAAAAGAGTTCTAAGGTATGTCATGGGAACCATGGAGCATGGAATCAGATTTGAGAAGAAGTAAGATATTGTGGCAACAAATCTTTAGCTGAAGCTGAGTATTTAGCAGCTGGTTTGTCTACACAACAATCACTTTGGTTTAGAAGAATATTAGAAGACATTGGAGAGAAGTAAGAGGGAAGTCTACAGCTTCATTGTGACAACAAATCAGTTATTGCCATGAAAAAGAATCCTGTTTTTCATAGTCGGACCTAACACATTAACATAAAGCACCACTTCAGTCGAAGTGTGATTGAAGAAGTAGATGTGTAGTTAGCTTTCTGCAGTATAGAGTGATACGTTTTTATTTTTGTTCCATTACTGTGATACGGTGAAAAAGAATACTGTGATACGTTTTTATTTTTCTTCCATTACTGTGATACGTTTTTATGTCACTGTATACATCGGTGAAGTTCATATAGTATCCTTTTCCCTGAGACACGTACCCTCGGTATTGAACTTCATTAAGAGTTTAAATAAAAACTCAACCCTCATTTTAAAGGTCAACATTATCACCAAATGTTCGACAACCATCCAAATCAACGACTTATTGTTACCCATTGAATCTTGAGGTTAATGTTCTACTAATGTAAGAATGGGTTGTCGCCGTTGTCGAAACTCTTACTAAAGGAGTTTGAACCTCGTTGTAACACCCCGATTTTCATAAGAATATTTATTGAATTTATTTAAATATTATATTCTTGAATTTCTGTGATTTGTGTTGATGTCGGTGATTTTGAGAAGTTTTGGTTATTTAATTAAATAATAGTATGTATTACGGAATATATTGTATTATTATTTATGTTAAATAATATTAGAGGAATTAAGGGTAAAGTGGACATTTGAGGGGAATTAGTGAGGGCATTATGGTGAAAGCCCAATTTTGAGGCCCAAGGTTAGAGTGAATATAAAAGGAGGATTTCGAGAATATGGTTCTTTTTGGTTAGAACGTGAAAATAAGGAAAGAAGGAGAGCTCTGAGGAAAAAGGGAAAAGACGAGGATTTCGTGAAGGTTTCCAAATGCTCAAGAGAGAACACTTCGGATCGACAATCTAAGGTATTAGGAGTAATTATCTTTCATTGTTTTCATTATAGGATTTGATGTAATTGAAGTGGATTTTGGGGATTTTGGGGTTTTTGAAGGGTTTATGAGTTATTGATGATTTAGAGGTATTTTGAGGACCGATGAATGGATTATTAAGGGTTGAATTGAGTCGGATAAAAATGAGCCTTCGTGGCAAAACCCTTTTTGATGATATGTGGGTTTTTGTGTGAGAATGGGGTTTATGCGGTTTATAGGAAGCTTGAGAGTTTTGAAGGTTTAGGGGATTTAAGGTTTCCCCGAGGTGTCCTAATCGACCTAATAGATGTAGGTTTTATGACGTTGATCTCCGTGATGCATTGGAACTGTTATAGGGATGTTTTTGGGTCATTTGGAGCTGTAATCGTAGGTACCTTTGAGGCTGTGGAACCACTGGTGCGTAGTAGCGATTGTTGTAATCGCAGGTTCATTAAGCGAACCATCGCTTCGCTAGGCGAATGTTCGCCAAAGTTCACAAAACGAACAACGCAGCGAATGCACGATAACATGAGCGTAGGTACTGAGATGATTTTGGAGTGGGAATGGGGATTCGCTGGAAATCTCGCAAAGCGAGTGAATCAGCGAGTAGCTTCGCCCAACGAATAAACCAGCGAGTATAGCAGAGGGTGTTTTTCTGGTGTTTTGGTGTGGTGTCTGCAGGATTCGCTGGACGGTTCGCCAAGCGAAGGTTTTAGCGAACAGGTTTGCCTAGCGAATCCTGGAGCGAACTGCTGCTGTTCGCGAAACTTTGCTTATGCTGCTGTGCTGTTGTGATGTTTTGACGCTGTGATTTTTATGATGATTTCCCTCGATGATACTGATGATTATGTGATGATGTTTTGGTGATTATTTGACGAATATGTGATGACATGATTTGTATGAGGATTGCTGAATGATGATGCAATTATGATGTTTATTGATGATGATGATTATTGATGTTGTGTATATCATACATTCATATGCATACTCTGTGACGATGCTATATTCCCATTGTGTGGATATGAGGTAATTATGACGTGCTTCAGTTCCAATTGCGGGATCGATCCTATTGACGGGGATCTTTGGAGGGATGATGGCCTAGTGTCCATCGATTATGACGATTGGTACCACATGCATGAGTCTTGTTGTGCATTTGCATTTAATTGGCATTGTTATATTTTATGATGTTGTCCGTGATTTTGATGTTTCCTGGTGATGACCCTGAAGCTGTTGTATATGAAGATAATGCCATTTTATGTATATCTTGTTTTATAATGATTTTAATGAATTGTGATTACTCACCCTGCCTGTTTGAATGTTGCCTCCATGTGGGTAATGTGCAGGTGATCAGGTTTAGCCGTGGATGCTTTCGAGGACCTTGAAGTTTATTTGCTTTTGGTCGGTTTAGAGGGTCTTGCTCTGATAGTGTAACATCGGGTTGAGGTCCTTTGAGTCGAACTATGTTGTTTCCTTATTTTGTTATTTGAGGATGTGGTTTTTTTTTTGGATTATTACGATGTTTGTTGAAAACCTTTTAATTGAGAATTTTGAGTTCTGCTGCCATGTGAAGACTTTTGAGTTATTTTGAGGAAAACCCTTTTGTTTACAGGGAAAATGTATTATTTTGATTTTAAATGAGAAATGTGCACCCTTTGAGGGATTTTTATGCTTTACTCTGATATTTGAGTTATTTCTGCTGCAACATTATTGGGGGTAGAAAAGGGTGTTGCATTAGTGGTATCAGAGCAGGTCGGTCCGTCCGGCCAGGTTTTTACATGATGTCAGTCCCCTGTCAGTCGACGAGTGTGTGTATACTGTCGATGTTTTAGTCCTTCTAACCTTGTTGGTGGTGTGTACGATGGCTGGAAGAAATGATCGTGCGATTGCTGATGCATTGGAATCGATTGCTAACGTGGTGGCGTAGCTGAATCCAAATGGTGGAACTCCTGATGAGTTTTGTGCTTTGGGGAAGTTTCAAAGGAACAATCCACTGGCTTTTATGGGTACACATGATCCAGCAAGTGCACACAAGTGGCTGAAGGCGATCGAGAAGATCTTCAGGGTGATGGGGTGTTCTGATGAACAGCAGGTTCAGTTTGGAACGCATATGCTGGAAGAAGAGGCTGAGGACTGGTGGGATAACACCCGTCAGAGACTTGCAGATGTGGGCACCGTGATAACTTGGGCTGTGTTTAAGCAGGAGTATCTGGGAAAGTATTTTCCAGAGGATGCTCGTGGCAAGAGAGAAGTGGAATTCCTTGAGCTGAAGCAAGAAGATATGACTGTGGCGGAGTATGCCGCGAAGTTCGAGGCTTTGGTGAAGTTCTGTCCGCACTACAATCGTGCAGATGCTGAGATGTCCAAGTGTCTCAAGTTCGAGAATGGGTTGAGACCAGAGATTAAGCAGGGTATTAGGTACCAACAGATCCGCAGGTATACTGAGTTGGTTGACAAGAGCAGAATCTACGATGAGGACAGCCGAGCTCGATCATCTCACTACAAGCAGTTGAGTGAGAAGAAAGGGTAGTATAGGGGGAAGCCTTATACTACTTCTGCTGACAAGGGAAAGCAGAAGGTTGCAGAGGGGAAAAAGTCAAGTGGGGGAGCAGCTCTCGCTTCTGGAAAGTGTCATAAGTGTGGCGAGCAAGGTCACTGTGCTGATGTGTGTACCAACAATGTGCTGAGGTGCTATAGATGTGGCAAGAAAGGTCATAGAGCTACTGATTGGAAAGATGAGGGTCCGACCTGTTTTAATTGCAGTGAGAAATGTCATATCAGTACTCAATGCCAGAAGCCGAAGAAAGACTGAAAATGCCACTTAGACCAGTGGCAGAGTGTTTGCTTTGAGTGATGCAGAGGTGCCAGAGAAGGACAACCTGATTCGAGGTACTTGTTTTATTAATAATATCGAGTTGGTTGCTATTATTGATACTGGTGCTACTCATTCTTTTATCTCTCTTGAATGTGCTAATAGATTGGGTTTGAAGTTATCTGGTATGAATGGTAATATGGTAATAGAAACTCCAGCTAATGGTTCTGTTACAACTACCTTTGTGTGTTTGAGATGTCCTGTGAAAATTTTTTAGAAGAGTTTTATGATGGATTTGGTGTGCCTACCCTTGCACCAAATTGACGTGATCTTTGGAATAAACTGGTTGGAGTTCAACTGTGTTCATATCAATTGTTATACCAAGACTGTAGAGTTTTCCGAGTTTGATGATAGCGGGGAGTTGATGTTCTTGTCTGCAAAGAAAGTAGACAAACTTCAAGAAGATGAAGCTTTGGTGTTTGCAATGTTTGCATCATTGCTAATTGATTGTGAAGCTGCGAGTGTGGAGTTGCCTGTTGTCTGTGAATTCCCAGATGTGTTTCCAGATGACTTCAGTGATTTTCCTCCAGAGCATGAAGTAGAGTTTGTAGTGGACTTAATACCAGATACGAGTCCAGTGTCGATGGCTCCTTATCGGATGTCAGCTTCTGAGCTAAGTAAATTGAAGAAACAACTGGAAGAATTGCTTGAGAAGAGATTTGTTCAACCAAGTGTTTCCCCGTGGGGTGCTCCTGTGTTGTTAGTGAAAAAGAAGGATGGAAGTATGAGGTTGTGTGTTGATTATCGGCAGCTGAATAAAGTGACTATCAAGAATAAGTATCCGCTACCGAGAATCGACGATTTGATGGATCAGCTAGTAGGTTCCTGTGTGCTCAGTAAGATTGATTTGAGGTCAGGTTATCATCAGATTCGAGTTAAGCCTGATGATATTCCGAAGACAGCTTTTCGAACGAGGTATGGTCACTATGAATACACAGTGATGCCGTTTGGTGTATCTAATGCACCTGGTCTGTTCATGGAGTATATGAATCGGATATTTCATGAGTATTTGGATAAGTTTATGGTGGTGTTTATTGATGACATTCTGATATATTCTAAATCAGGAGAAGAGCATGCTGAGCATTTGAGTACTGTGTTGCAAGTGTTGAAAGAGAAGAAGTTGTATGCAAAGCTGTCGAAGTGTGAGTTCTAGTTGAAAGAAGTGAGTTTCCTTAGCCATGTGATTTCAAGTGGTGGTATTGTTGTTGATCCTTCTAAGATTGATGTCGTGTTATAGTGGGAGACTCTGAAGTTTGCTACTGAGATACGGAGTTTTCTGGGATTGGCGGGTTATTATAGCAAGTTTATTGAAGGCTTTTCTAAGTTGGCATTACTGTTGACTCAGTTGACTCGAAAGGGTCAAGCTTTTGTGTGGGACGTAACTTGCGAAGAGAGTTTCATGGAATTGAAGAAGAGATTAACTACTGCTCTAGTGTTGATTTTGCCTAATCCGAGTGAATCTTTTATGGTGTATTGTGATGCGTCGAAGATGGGTCTTGGAGAAGTATTGATGCAGAATGGATAAGTTGTTGCCTATGCTTCGAGACAATTGCGAGTTCACACTTCTACGAAAAACCCATTTAACAACGGTTGGAAATGACATATAATGTCACGGGCGAAGGCGTTGTTATATAGATTGTCGTTGTAAGTTAGCTGTTTCTATAACAGGCTGGAAACCGTTATTGAAAGGTAGGGCGCGAGCCATGTATCACAACGGATATGATAATAAACCGTTGTGATACATACACTTAGGTTTTGGGTTCGAAACCCATCAGCAGCGAAATTATATAAAACATAAATTACTTATGATATCGGTTACAATAGATAGTCGTTGCTGTAAGTACCCTAAGTTTATTATATTAAATGTAGATTGCTTGTTTTCCAAACACCTCACTAAATAAATATACATGGATTCAATTTGATGAAGATGTCTATAATCTGCAAATTAAACTGTTCTTGAAAATCAACTTAAACAAACCAATGTTGTTTTCTGATTGCATTCGTCTCATCGTGCATTTCACGCTCTTTTACATATATTGTGGTTTATTGATCTGACTCCTTCGATATATCGCAATATTCGATTATAGTTAAATTTCCATAAGCTCAACAAGACATTGGATAATCTGCCTCATCTTTGATTTAATTATAATGGAAGATGGCGATGCATCTAAGGAGCCAGATCATTATACCATAATCTATATATAAAAGAACGTGAGATAAATGATGAGAGGCATGCAATCAGAAAACAACAATGGTTTGTTTAAGTTGGTTTTCAAATACAACTTAATTTGTAGATTATAAGTATCTATGTCAAATTAACTGAATGTATTTTAAGTGAGGGTTAATGAAATAAACAATCTACATAGAATATAATAAACTCAAACAACATTCTATACCAGATCCAGATATTATAAACTCATATAATACGCTTGCTACCACCAATAAACTTTAAGTGAGGGTTAGTTAAACAAACAATGTAAATAGAATATAATAAACTCAAACAACATTCTATACCAGATCCAGAAATTATAAACTGATATAATACTCTTGCTTCCCCCAACATCATCACCCTATATCATCCCCTTAACCTGAAAGGAAACAAAGCAAACTTCATAAATGAGCATCCTCAGTTGAAAACAAACCCTAAAACCATAATCCGGTGAAGAGTAAAGAGAGGAACAGGAATAACACACCTTTTAATGAAACTAATCGCGGAACAGGAATCAATTATGATGTTGAACTAGTTTGGGAAGCAATGAAAAAGAAATATAAGGAGGAAGAAGCTTACACAAAAGCTTCATAATTCTTATACTTATTTTCATTGTTTCTAAAACTAGATAAAGTTTGCTTACGGTGTTGATTCTTCATTTACTAACATCTTGTTCGTGAAGCTATGAAGAAAAAGTACAAGGTGGATGAAGTTTCTATCATAGCTTCATGCTTCTTGTACTTTTTTCCATAGCTACGCAAACATTATGAAGTTTCCAAAGCATGGTCTTTGATAAGGTAGTGAAAACGAATCTGAAAAAATGAGAACAATCAACAAAAATAATAATCCACAAACGAGATAATGGGAAATATCTAACAATAGATGGAAGAAGAAGAATACCTTAATGTATGATTCATAGCTAATGGTGAAAACGAAGAGAAAAAATGGGTTCTAGGGTTTCACTTTGAAGGCAACGACGTTACTGTCAATTAAGTGAAAGTTATTTTGCTTATATATGGGTAAACTATTTCACAACCGTTAGCAATAACAACCGTATAGATAGGTATTTATTTATTATAAATATATCACTACGGTTAACTAGAATAACCGTAGTGATAACCCTTTTATCTGTGAATTTTAAAATAAATAAAAACCCTATAGATAAGTATTTATTTATTATAAATATATCACTACGGTTGACCAGGAGAACCATAGTGATAACCCTTTTATTTGTAAATTTTAAATTAAATAAAAAAGAAAAGGTGCGCCTTAACTTCTCACTTAATGCATCTGCAGTTTAAACATCAACAATGTAATTCACCATGGATCTGCAGTTTAAACATCAACAATGTAATTCAAACCCTAATTCAACTATTACATTTCATAATAAACATTAAACATAAAGGAGACAAGAAAACATAACATCTTGATATTTCCAGAAAATATCTCTGATTTTAGTTTGTTCTTCAAATTCTTGTTTTTTTCTTTAAATCCTCATACATAACCTTCAGATAGCCCACAGCTTCCAACTCTGACTTCATAATGCTCTCATCGTCATTTCTTTCTCTTTCTCCCACGTCTTCATCCCATATGAACAAATTACATGTTTCATCGCTCCTCCAAAATGGACATCTCCAAAAAAGCCTTCCTTTATTTTGTCCCTTCTTGCATTGATACGAAACCATACGACCATCACAACCACAAAAATTTCTAGATCGATATTTTACACTGGAAGAAGACGTAGAAACACCTTTGGATGATTTTGTCTTCAAAGGTGACATTGCAACACCTTAAAGTAGAACACTTTCTTGTTGTTGTTGTCTTCTTCCCGACAATGGTGATGGCGTTGGTGTTAGGGTTGTTTCGTCTTGTTTCTTTTTTCAATCGATAAATTGATATATACTTGGTGTTTAAAATACATAAAAAGAAGCTTCAGTTTGTAACAACAGTTTTAAGAAAAATCTTTCGTGATGCCTTATTATTTTTTAGTTAAATATTAATAAAACTTAAAAAGGGAGCATTTACTCAAAGGGATAAACTATTTGAGGGCGTTGAGGTTCCAACCCATGATAGCTAGATTGTATCACCACGGTTTTCATAACAACCGTTATTATACCCTTGAGATTTCTAATTAAAATAATGCGCGCGCATCCAGTACACACTATAAGAACGGTGTATAGGATGCCGTTGTAAACCTGGCTTTGTTGTTTGGGTGTTTTGTAGTAGTGTCATGAGAGGAATAATCCTACACATGACTTGGAATTGGCCGCTGTGGTGTTTGTGTTAAAGATTTGGAGACATTATCTGTTTGGCTCTAAATTTGAAGTGTTCAGCAATCATAAAAGTTTGAAGTACTTGTTTGATCAGAAAGAATTGAATATGAGGAAGAGAAGGTGGTTAGAACTGTTGAAGGATTTTGATTTTGATTTGAGTTATCATCCAGGCAAAGCAAATGTAGTGGCTGATGCGTTGAGCAGAAAGTCATTACATATGTCGATGCTTATGGCGAAAAAATTGGAATTAATTGAGAAATTCTGAGATTTGAGTTTAGTATGTGAAAAGACCTTTGACAGTGTGAAGTTGGGAATGTTGAAGTTGACTAATGGTATTCTGGAAGAAATCAGAGCGGGACAGCAATCTGATTTAAAGTTGGTTAAACAATTGACTTTAATCAACCAAGGTAATAGAGGAGATTTCCGATTTGACGAGAATGGTGTGATGATGTTCAGAGACAGGGTGTGTGTCCCAGATGTCCCAGATATTAAGAAGAGCATTCTTGAAGAAGGACATCGAAGTAGGTTGAGCATTCATCTCGGTGCTACGAAGATGTACCAAGATTTGAAAAAGATGTTTTGGTGGCCAGGTATGAAGAAGGATGTTGCAGAGTTTGTATATGCGTGTTTGACTTGTCAGAAGTCGAGGTTGAGCATCAGAAGCCTTTAGGTATAATGCAGCCATTGAGGATTCCAGAATGGAAATGGGATAGTATTTCCATGTATTTTATGGTGGGGTTGCCGAAGACTGCTAAGGGAAATGATTCAATTTGGGTGATTATGGATAGATTAACTAAGTCGGCTCATTTCTTGTCGATGAAGATTAATCATTTTATGCAGAAGTTAGCCGAGATGTATATTGAAGAGATTGTGAAGTTACATGGGGTACCTTCGAGTATTGTGTCGGATAGAGATCCGAGATTTACATCGAGGTTCTGGAAGAGTTTGCAAGATGCCTTGGGTACCAAGTTGATGATGAGTTCTGCCTATCATTCGCAGATAGACGGTCAGACAGAAAGGATTATCCAATCTTTAGAGGATTTGCTGAGGGCTTATGTGTTGGATCATGGAGGATCTTGGGATAACCATTTACCGTTGATTGAGTTCACGTACAATAATAGTTTTCATGCTAGTATTGGAATGGCGCCCTATGAAGCTTTGTATGGGAGAAGGTGTAGAACTCCATTGTGTTGGTATGAATCAGGCGAGAGTGTTGTACTCGGACCTGAAATTATGCAAGAGACGACTGAGACGATTAAGATGATACGAGAGAGAATGAAAGCTTGGCAGAGTCGTCAGAAGAGTTACCATGATAAGAGGAGGAAGGCACTTGAATTCCAAGAGGGAGATCACGTGTTTTTGAGAGTGACGCCAGTGACCGGTGTGGGTTAAGCTTTGAAGTCTAGGAAGCTCACTCCATATTTTTTTGGTCCATATCAGATATCACAGAGGATAGGAGAGGTAGCCTATCGAATTGCTTTACCGTTGTCACTTGCGAATTTGCATGACGTGTTCCATGTGTCTCAGTTGAGGAAATACATTCCTGATCTGTCGCATGTGATTCGGATGGATGATGTACAAGTGAGGGATAACCTAACAGTGGAAGCATTACTTGTGCAGGTTGATGGTCGAGAGATGAAGCAATTGCGGGGTAAAGACATAGCTTTGGTGAAGGTGTTGTGGGGTGGACCAGCTGGTTAATGTTAGACTTGGGAACGTGAAGACCAGATGAGGGAGTCGTATCCGACTCTATTTCCTTGAGGTAATTTTCGAGGGCGAAAATTCTTTAAGTGGGGGAGAGTTGTAACACCCTGATTTTCGTAAGAATATTTATTTAATTTATTTAAATGTTATATTCGTGAATTTTTGTGATTTGTGTCGATGTCGGTGATTTTGGGAAGTTTTGGTTATTTAATTAAATAATAGTATGTATTACGGAATATATTGTATTATTATTTATGTTAAATAATATTAGAGGAATTAAGGGTAAAGTGGACATTTGAGGGGAATTAGTGAGGGCATTATGGAGAAAGCCCAATTTTGAGGCCCAAGGGTTAGAGTGAATATAAAAGGAGGATTTCAAGAATATGGTTCTTTTTGGTTAGAACGTGAAAAGAAGGAAAGAAGGAGAGCTCTGAGGAAAAAGGGAAAAGACGAGGATTTCGTGAAGGTTTCCAAAGGCTCAAGAAAGAACACTTCGGATCGACAATCTAAGGTATGAGGAGTAATTACCTTTCATTGTTTTCATTATAGGATTCGATGTAATTGAAGTGGATTTTGGGGATTTTGGGGTTTTTGAAGGGTTTATGAGTTCTTGATGATTTAGAGGTATTTTGAGGACCGATGAATGGAGTATTAAGGGTTGAATTGAGTCAGGTAAAAATGAGCCTTCGTGGCAAAACCCTTTTTGATGATATGTGGGTTTTTGTGTGACAAAGGGATTTATGGGGTTTATAGAAAGCTTGAGAGTTTTGAAGGTTTAGGAGATTTAAGGTTTCCCCGAGGTGTCCTAATCTACCTAATCGACATAGCTTTTATGTCGTTGATCTTTGTGATGCATTAGAACTATTACTGGGATATTTTTGGGTCATTTGGAGCTGTAATCGCAGGTACCTTTGAGGCTGTGGAACCACTAGTGCGTAGCAGCGATTGCTGTAATCGCAGGTTCGCTAAGCGAACCATCGCTTTGCTAGGCGAATGTTCGCCAAAGTTTGCAAAGCGAACAACGCAGCGAATGCGCGATAACATGAGCGTAGGTACTGAGATGATTTTGGAGTGGGAATGGGGATTCGCTAGAAGTCTCGCTAAGCGAGTGAATCAGCGAGTAGCTTCGCCCAACGAATAAACCAGCGAGTATGACAGAGGGTGTTTTTCTGGTGTTTTGGTGTGGTGTCTATGGGATTCGCTGGCCGCTTTGCCAAGTGAAGGTTTTAGCGAACAGGTTCTCCTAGCGAATCCTGGAGCGAACTGCTATTGTTCGCGGAATTTTGCTTATGCTGCTGTGCTGTTGTGATGTTTTGACGCTGTGATTTTTATGATGATTTCCCTCGATGTTATTGTTTATTATGTGAAGATGTTTTGGTGATTATTTGACGAATATGTGATGACATGATTTGTATGAGGATTGATGATTGATAATGCACTTATGATGTTTATTGATGATGATTATTGACGTTGTGTATCATACATTCATATGCATACTCTGTGACGACGCTTTATTCCCATTGTGTGGATATGAGGTAATTATAACGTGCTTCGGTTCCAATTGCGGGATCGATCCTATTGACGGGGATCTTTGGAGGGATGATGGCCTAGTGTCCATCGATTATGACGATTGGTACCACATGCATGAGTCTTGTTGTGCATTTGCATTTAATTGGCATTGTTATATTTTATGATGTTGTCCATGATTTTGATGTTTCCTTGTGATGACCCTAAAGCTGTTGTATATGAAGATAATGTCATTTTATGTATATCTTGTTTTATAATGATTATTATGAATTGTGATTACTCACCCTGCCTGTTTGAATGTTGCCTCCATGTGGGTAACGTGCAGGTGATCAGGTTTAGCCGTGGATGCTTTTGAGGACCTTGAAGTTTATTTGCTTTTGGTCGATTTAGAGGGTCTTGCTCTGATAGTGTAGCATCGGGTTGAGGTCCTTTGAGTCGAACTATGTTGTTTCCTTATTTTGGTGTCATTTGAGGATGTGGTTTTATTTTTGGATTATTACGATGTTTGTTGAAAACCTTTTAATTGAGAATTTTGAGTTCTGCTGCCATGTGAAGACTTTTGATTTATTTTGAGGAATACCCTTTTGTTTATAGGGTAAGTGTATTATTTTGATTTTAAATGAGAAATGTGCACCCTTTGAGGGATTTTTATGCTTTACTCTGATATTTGAGTTGTTTCTGCTGCAACATTATTGGGGGTAGAAAAGGGTGTTACACTCGTGCCTCTCGAGGTTATTTTTACTAAGTTTATGGCATGTGGCTTAGTAAATGGATCAATAAAATTATAGTTCGATCGTATGTATGTGAATGATTACATTCTTAATCAATTTTCTCACGAAAGAATGTCTAAGTCCTACTTGCTTAGACTTTCTCTTATATACTTTTTGTATGCTTTAGTTAAAGTGGTTTGTCTACCGCAATGTATCAACACCTTTGAAACATTGTTTTTAGCCAGCGGAACTTCCAACAAAGGGTCCCTCAACCATTCAACTTCTTCACAAGAGAAATCAAGAGCCTCAAACTTTGATTCTATGGTTGAGAGAGTGATCCACATTTGTTTCTTGATCTTCCAAGAAATTACACCCTTTGCTAGTGTAAATATCTACCCAAATGCATATTTTTGATATTCAATACTCGATATCAAACTCGCATCGGTATATTCTTCTAAATTGGCAAAAAAATCTACCATAATGGAGACCGATATTTTTCTTTTTCATAAAATATCCAAAATTTTCTAATGATGGCCTTCCATTGCTCACCATTTGGATTACTAGTAAAATCTACTCATTTTACTAATTGCAAATGCTATGTCAGGTCTAGTACATTGCATGCACTTGCATATTCAAATTGAGCCACAACTCTTTCATCATCCTTTTGAAGTTTGACTTTAGGATCAAACGGAGTGGTCACTTTCTTAGAGCGTAAGTGTTTGAACTTATCAAGCACTTTCTCAACATGAAGTATTTAACTAAGTTCATAACCCCCACTATTTCTCTTTACATTGATCCCCAAAAGTGTGTCAACTAGTCCAAGATCATTCATCTTGAATGTGGAAGTTAGAAACCTCTTCGTTTCTAAAATTTCATTCTTCTCGCTGCTAATGATCAATCACATAATCAACATGAAGACAAATAAATATCACAATATTTTCACATAACTTTGTGTACAAACACTTGTAACAAGAATCAAAAGAAGAATATTTTTAGATACTCATGCATGATGATGCAAGAAGGCTTTAGATGAAGTGAGAGATGAAATTATGAGTAATTTAAAGTAGTATATTATAAATGGCAATGAGTACCTTATTTATGTTCAATTGTCTTGAATCTTCACTTGAGTTTATATGCTAAACCTTCTTGATCAACTTCATCATTGATGTGCATGACACTTTTGAACTGTTGTGAATTAGGATGTCTTAAAACAAAATATACTTGGTTCCTTTATAGGCAAGAAACACACAAGGGCTAGGGTTAACAAGGAAAAACAAAGGAAAAATAACAAGGATTAGTTATAACTGCGATTCTTTACTTTCTCTTTGAATCAGATTATAAGTACTCAAGAATAACAAATAACCCTCTCACCCTAATTAGGATTTGCCACACCACACTTAAGATGAGAGACTAGTATGCTATTTATAATAAAACCTAACATACTAAACTAATGGGCTTTCTAACAATTACCCATTACAAGCTAACTTAGGGTACATGCTAACTTAAACAATTGGATCCTTAACACAAGGCCCAATTCGACATAATACATCAACATTATATTTCGACATTACATACTAGAACCAGCTTCGACTATAGTATGTAACCCTTCGACATCAGCATGTGACCCATCTTCGACTTCATGCTTGTCTTCTGCTGAAACACATAAGATTTATCCCTCGACAGAGTTAGCGTTCGACCCAACAATCTCACAAATCTCCACCTAGGATATAACTCTACAAACAAGAAGGAAATAAACTAGCTTTCATCATGCAGCTTTATCAACTACATACAGTGGAAAAACTTGCAACTTGGCAACGTCTTGGTGATCATATCAGCAACATTATGATCTGTAAAAACCTTCAGCACTTGGACTTCTCCACGCTCGATTACCCCTCTGACAAAATGTAGCCTCACATCAATGTGCTTGGTTCGCTTATGATAGGCTGAATTCTTCGACAGGTGTATTGGACTTTGACTATCACATTTAATAGTGACAACTCGACCTTGAAGTTTCAGCTCCTTTACAAAGCCTTCAAGCCACAATGTTTCATTCACTGCTTCGTAGTGTGACTATGACAGATTCGAAAAGTACTATAAGTACTTTTCATAATTTTTGGGGATCGTAACCCATTTTTACACACCAAAACTTCATTTTCCAGCATTTTTTTTACCAAAAGGTGACATTTTGGAAATAAAAGTTGGATTCGCATCTGAGTTCGATTCTTTGACGTAGATGCTAATTCATTTTCTTCCAAAATTTGTAAAGAAAGCTACCATGGTTATGGGTAACTAATTTCCTTTGTATCAGAGGTAGTCTACCATTAGCTTGTATGTATTTCTTTTGATTGACCTTGTACGTGAACAAGTGATGATTAATATATGATTAATATTTTTTTTCTTAATGATCCATTTTTGTTTTGTAAAACTCTAGACATAGATTTTGTGAAAATTGACCTAAACTATTCGTCTATCGGTTTATAGATTGGAGAGAACGGTCTATGGTCGATAGTTGCTTTGTGTTGAACTTAAAGCTTACTATATTGGTTGTTATATGGAGAAATCGTGTAGCGATGAATACAATATTTTTCACGACGCTGCTCTAGAGATAAATGATATTGAGAGAATGCGCGACGATATTATTTGGATCCGACTTCACATGCAAGATTGAAAGAATACGTATAAGTTAGGATAGATGAAAACTAATTTTGATATACTTTGTTAATCAAACTCTATAGAATTTATAAGCTTTGCTACTAAAAACGTGACAATATTATGAAAATAAATTTGAAAACCCTTTTTCGTGAAACGATAAACTATTGAAAGGCGACATCAAAATATCTGCAATCCCTATGGAGACGATTAAAAAAAAACCCCTTTAACTACGATTCGAACAGATTCCAGTAAGGCCTTCCATAACAACTAAGAAGAGAAATGACAACAAAGGATTGCCTTGCCTTAAACCTTTTTCCACCGAGAAAACCTCAGTTGCACTACCGTTAATGGGAACCTACTTAGAACCTCCAAAAATGACAACATCCACCCAAGAGTTCCATCTATGACCGAATTTCATCTTCCTCAAAATATCCCTCACATAATCCCAATAGACACAATCATATGCTCTTTCGAAATCCAACTTCAACACCATACAATCCTTCTTCGAACGTTTAGCTAAATCTAAATTTCATTGACCACGACCACCCACTACTGCGGAAAACCCCTTTCAAAACGGTTTGAAAAAGGGTACCATCACGCCTGAAATACCGTTGTTAAGTAGAGTGTCATTGTAAGTTCGCTGTTTCTACAACGGTCTGGAAACCGTCATTGAAAGACAGGACGCACACCACATATCACAACGGCTATGCTAAAAAACCATTGTGATATATACACTTAGGTACTGGTTTTGAAACCCATCAGCAGCAAATTATGTAAAACATAAATTATATTTGATCTCGGTTACAATAGATAACTGTTGTTGAAAGTACCCATATTATCTTTGATCTCGGTTACAATGAATAACCGTTGTTGAAAGTACCTAGAGTTTATCATATTAAATGTAGATTGCTTGTTTTCCATACACCTCACTAAAGAAATACAAGGATTCAATTTCAAGAAGAAGTCTATAAGCTGAAAATTAAACTATTCTTGAAAATCAACTTAAACAAACAATGGTTGTTTTCTGATTGCATTCGTCTCATTGTGCATTTCATGCTCTTTTACATATATATTGTGGTTTATTGGTCTGACTCCTTCGATATATCTCTATCTTCGATTATAGTTAAATTTCCATAAGAACAAGACATTGGATAATCTGCCTCATCATCATCATCACTTATCATCATAATTTTTATAATCGTAATATTTACGATTATAAGTGCTGATGGTGAGGCAGATTAACCAATAAATTGTTGTTAATGAAATTTAACTATAATGGAAGATAGTGATGCATCTAAGGAGCCAGATCATTATACCATTATCTATATATAAAAGAACGTGAGATAAACGATGAGAGGCATGCAATTCGGAAACATTGATTCATATAAGTTGTTTTCAAATACAACTTAATTTGTAGATTATAAGTATCTATGTCAAATTAAATGAATGTATTTTAAGTGAGGGTTATTGAAACAAACAATCTACATAGAATATAATAAAATCAAACAACATCATATACCAGAACCAGATATTATAAACTCATAGAATATGCTTGCTACCACCAGCATCATCACCATGTATCATCCCCTTAACCTGTAAGGAAACACAGCCAACTTCAACAATGAGCATCCTCAGTTGAAACGAAACCCTAAAACCATAATCCAGTGAAGAGTAAAGAGAGATCGAAAGAGATATATTATAAATTTCCAGGACGCACCTTTTAATGAAACTAATCGCGGAACAAGAATCAATTATGATGTTCATCTAGTTTGGGAAGCAATGGAAAAGAAATATAAGGAGGAAGAAGCTTATATAAAAGCTTCATACTTCTTATATTTCTTTTCATTGTTTCTAAAACTAGATGAAGTTTGCTGCCACTTTTTTTTCTTCATTTACTAACATCTTGTTTGTGAAGCTATGAAGAAGTACAAGGTGGATGAAGTTTCCATCATAGCTTCATGATTCTTGTACTATTTTCTATAGCTACACAAACATTATGTACCATAACCAAAGTAAGGTATTTGTTAAGGTAGTGAAGACGAATCTGAAAAAATGAGAACAATCAACAAAAACAACATGCAACAAACGAGATAATGGGAAATATCTAACAATAGATTAAAGAAGTAGAATACCTTAATGTATGAAGCACAAGATTCACGGCTAAAGGTGAAGACAAAGAGAAAAATGGGTTCTAGGGTTTCGCTGTGAAGGCAACAACGCTATTGTCAATAAGTGAAAGTTAATTCACTTATATATGGGTAAACTATTTCACAACGGTTAACAATACCAACTGTATAGATAAGTATTTATTTATTATAAATATATCACTACGGTTAACCAGAAGAACCGTAGTGATATCCCTTTTATTTATGAATTTTAAAATAAATAAAAAAGAAAAGGTGCACCTTAACGTTAAAGGAATACAATATTTTATGGCGCTGAGGTTCGAACCAATGAAAGTTTGATGATATCACAACTGTTAATTCTGTAACCGCTGTTATATACAAATAATTTTTAATCAAAAAACAAAATAAATATGGTAGCGCCTTAGTTAAGATATGTCACCACGGTGTAATGAAAAACCGTGATGACCAAGGCGTTGTTAAATGCGTGTTTTGTAGTAGTGACCCCATCAAACATACTTCTACCAGCCACAAACGTTGCTTGCTCGGAAGAAATGAGATCATTGATCACCTTTTTCAGACGAGTTGCCAGGATCTTCGACAAAATCTTCTAAAATACGTTCACCAAATATACCGGTCTGTAATTTACAAGCTTTTGAGGATTGACGACTTTAGGGACAAGAGTAATGAAGGAGACCATAACAACTTTAGTCAAAATTGACCTAGCATGAAAGTTTTGAACAAAGCGCACTACGTCCGATTCTAGAACCTCCCAACAGTGCTGAAGAAAGCTGAATGAAAAACCGTCAGGCCAAGGGATTTTGAACCCATTGCAGCTCCACAATGCTTCCTTAATTTCTTCGACCCTAAACTCAGTCTCCAGAGCTAAACTTTCACTATCAGCTAGGCATCCAAACTCAATTCCGTTTAGTACCGATCTAGAACCAAAATACTCTTTAAAGTTCTACAAGAAGAAATCACGGAACTCCCTCTTACCCTCCACCACTCCTTCCTTTCTGCCATCAGTTGTATCAACAAAAGAAATGAAGTTTCTTCTATATCTGCCACGCATAATTCTATGGAAAAGCTCGAATTCAAATCCCCATATTTTAACCAAATGACCCTAGACTTCTTCCTCAAAAGAGTTTTCTTCATGTACAAATGTTTCCAAATAACATTTGAAGCATCCTCCCTTTTAGATACAAAAGCAGTATCAGAATCCCCTTCAAAGTCACCGGCTTGAATGTCCAAATCATTAAGCTCTTTTATAGCTTTAACCATTTTCAAGTCAAGCCAACCAAAGACATCAACATTCCACCTCTTCAGGCTAATCTTCAAAAGTCTCAGCTTTTCTCTCAACACAAAATTCCCTCTCCCTGAAATCTCTATCACCATCCATTCGTCTTTGACGAATTTGACGAAGTCTCCATGAAAAATCTAACAGTTGTTGAACTTGAACGGCTTTGGCCCCCAACCGTCAGTATTTGCTCGTAACCATATTAGACTATGGTCTGAGATGTCTCCAGCTCTAACATGTTGACCAACAATCTTCTAATCTGCAGCCACACCTTCAGAAATAAGGAATCGGTCGATACGACTCATCATAGACCCTTCCCTATTAAACTAATTAAACCTTCCTCCAGTACACAGAACATCTATACAATCAATCTCAACTATGAACTGACTGAAACCCTTCATTTCACCACTACTACCCCTACACGCGCACCCTTTCTCTCGGATCGACATCTCACAGTGTTAAAACCTCCACCTACTATCCATTCTCCTATATTGAAATTCTCCTTCAATTTTGCTAATTCACCCCACAACCTCCTCTTACCCACTAGATTAAAAGGAGAGTACACATTCACAAAGAAGTACTCTACTCCCTTCTAGAAACCATTAATGCCCACGAAACCGAACCCCCTAAAACTGAACAAAGGAGACAAAAAATCCTTTCTCCATAGAATAACAATGCCTCCGAATGCATTATAAGAACCCACTTCAGACTACCCCACATTCTCATCACCCCACAAGGAAGCGACCAAACTATCGTTCAAAGCACCAATTTTAGTTTCCTGAATAAACACGACATCCATTTTTCTAGATAGGATGATATGAGTAACTTTTTTCCTCTTAATTGGATTCCCCCCTCTAATTTTGAATGACATCACATTCATTTGGGCACCATAATAACTTCCTCCCTCTTGTTCTTTCCTCTCTTATCCCTGGCCTCCATCGTTTTAATTTTCTCTACATAACAATCATCTCAACCTTCCCCCGAAATCCCTAAAGAAGACATGATCTCCCAAACCTTCTTAGAGACCTTATAATCCATTTCATCCAAGAACTTCTTGTTGCCTTGGTTAATCTCGGAGTCAGTAACAGAGAAACACCTAGCAATAGACTAACCAGACTAGGTTACCTACTTAGAGGCCTTCGAATTCACAGACACATGAATAGGTTCACCTCCTCCAATCTTATAAGACGGAGTAACTGAATCACTCATCTTTATAATATTCGTAATAGAACATCCCACAACAAAATCCTCGGGCTCCTCAATAGCTTGAGTTATAACAAGTTTAACATTCCCTTCGACTAATTCCACAGAGTCTTGAGAAGATTCGAGATGAGTAGCTCCATGACAAAGGGAAAGGGGACCAAAATTCACTGTAGAGTTATTTCTCTTGGAAACAACACTTCCCCTAGATAAAATTTCTCTACTGCTGTCCAAACGGATCACCGTAGGCGCAAGAGAATAGGCCTTCAATTGTTGGGATTTCACAAGACCATTAAAACTAATATTAAACTTCTGGACAAGGCGCACTATAGGGTCCACTAGTACAGAAGCCCCAAAGGAAATCCCTAAGGACTTTGACTTTACTGCAGCTATAAAGGGCCAAACGCATCCTCCCCTACTCTAACACCTGTACCTTCAGAAATAGCTTTATGAGTGTCAGAAACTCTCACAGGATTAAGGATAGGCACATCCGTCTCTGTACAAAGAGCATTAAAGGATAATGACTCAATATCTTTAAAATCTACATGCTAATTCAAATCCTCATTAACACCTCGATTTGCGATAACCTCAGTTTCCTCCAAACTAACAAAGTTCTCTCTATCATCTTCCCAAGTTGATCTAACTAAGGAATAAGAGGAAACAGAATCTGCCGAATCAGAATGGTCCACGTTCTTCACCACCCTAGTCGACGGACCAAGCATTTCTTCCACAACTCTAATTCTAAAAACTTCCCCATTGATCAACACGTTGAAAACCTCATTAATAAAAAAGCCACATGAGGTCCTTATCAAAAGACAAGCAACATCCATCTTGGTAAAATCAGAAGAGTTGTCTTCACATCAAATATACTTTCCAACTTTAGAGGATATGAATTCGAAGAAAGAAACAGACCAAGCTTGGCAAGGGATGCCATAACACCTCAACCAAGTAAGCCTTTCCCTATCCACATCACCAACCTTCCATTTCCTAACCTCAGAGAACCACTAACCCAACCAATCATTAGCACCATCGACTAGAGCTTCGATCTCGCCATCCTCATTTTCTTCCAAAAGACATAAGTTGGCTCCTAATGGAGTTACCTTAAGAATAAAATATCCTTTAGAGTGGAAAATTTGTTGCATGTTGTAAGTAGTCGAGGATTCAAAACTTTCGCAATGTACGCTTTCTCGAACCTAAGTAGATCTTTCTTTCCAACGTTGAAGACGAGTTTATGAGACGAACCTAGTTGTGGGTTCTGTTCACCAGACTTGAAGCCCTTAGCACGACTAGCCTCAGCGAAAGACATAACACTTGTGAAAGGGCCCCGACAAAAGATTCTATTGGTTTTTCCATCATCGGATGCTACATTTTCAGACTTAGCTCCAACTGTAGACCCTCCTATTCCATCCTTACCGCCAGAAAAAATAGCCTCTGTTGTTTTTAGGAACCTTGGGACGTTCGCATGTAGCTTTCTACCTTCAATCTGAATATTATCCAGCTTCAGTACCAGTCTTCCCACGTCCCTAACCTCCAAGAACCTCACAAAGTCATACTTGCGTCCTCTCTTGTCCCTCATCGGCGGGATAACAACTTCATCAATCTCGCCAAACTTTTCAAACAACCGGTAAAGATATTTAGCTCTGAAATGATCTAGAAACTTCGTAAATAAAATTGTGGTTGATTCCTTAGCACATATACCCTTCGGCTTACATGTAGTGTCCCACTTTGAACTTAGTCCTGATTGCCCTTTCTCTCTTTCTCTCACATTTTACTGCTCTTCTTTGTTAGACACATAGAAAATCAAATTACACTTATTTTGAATAGACTTTGGTTTATTATCTTATACATTAAGGTGAATGCATCCCAAGTGTTTCACTTTCATGAAACATTTACAAAATATGAATTAATAAATTAAGTAATATCTTTGTTGAAATCACAAAGAGTATAGTGAATAATATAGTTTTAGGTTTTCATAATTACATTTGAGACAATATTTGTATAGGTTTCTATTTTTTATTTGTGTAGTTTAAATTTGAGTTTTTATTATGTTTATATTTATTTTATTGTTCATTTCACAATTTTATAGTGATTAATGAATTTGGTTTCTCTAAAGTTGGTATAATATCAAGTGAGTAAAAAAAAAGGTTTCTATTTCAAAACGCGTGATTTTTTACGATTAGATGATCAATAATACCCACTTAAATCTATAAAGTGAATTAATTAATTGAGAGTTGTTTAGTTAAATGATGAGTGACTCGATCTTACTTGGAGAAATGTTTGACTAGTTGGGAAAAGTTATTTTAAATAACAAATGTTAATGTTGTATCTAATGCATGAAATTAGTTTGTTTATAAGTCTTAGTTGAAGCTACATTGTTAATATTATGTATAATTTAATTTTTTTACTTCTAGAAAGTAGTTAAGGGTCGTAGTTAGATGAAAACCAATAGATTAAATGCGAGTATATGGATGGAGTGATTGAATTTCTACAATTCACTAAAAGAAATCTTTCTAGAAATAATATACCTTTTAATTTTCCTTGTCGTTTTTTATGGAAATGCAAAAGAATGCACAAATCAATAAATATTGAATAATCTATTTTGTAATGGAATTTATTAAAATTATAAGAGATGGACATGACAGGGTGAAGTAACAAAAATTCCAACTTCATCACATTGGGAGAAATTTGATGTAGATATGGATGATTACCTAGAAGATATTGTCTGCGATATTGGTGAAGTTTCTTTTAAAAGAGATCATTTGTGTGATTCTTTATTTAGTGACAATGAATAGGAATTATATATGGGGTGCACAAATTTTACATGATTGTCACCTATGTTAAGACGATTTAATACCAATGTAAAAAGTGGCTGAACATATAAAAGTTTTACTGAATTGCTTGAATTTTTGAAAGACATGCTTCTAAAACGCAACGTGTTATCGAATTTAATTATGAGGTCAAGAAGATATTGTGTTTAATGGGTTTAGAATATATTAAAATATATGAATATCGTAATGATTATGTATTATAAGGAAAGAGTGTGAGGACTCACTCTACAAGTTGAAAGACAATGATGTTGATGATAATGGTGTAAGCACAAAGGATACTCCTACCAAGGTGATATGGTATCTACAAAAACTTAAAGGTTGAAGAGATTCTTTTGGAATGTAAATTATGCAAATATTATTATATGGAATGCATATGAAAAAAAGTGATGGAATAATTCTCCATATAGATGATTCTTTACATTGTAAGAAAATTAATTTGTTGTTCCCGGATTTTAGCCATGTTGGAAGAAACCTTAGGTATGGACTTTCGACTAAATGAATGAATTTGTTTTGTAATCTTAGTTCTAAATGTACATTACGATATGTTCTTCTCATAATTTAAAATATATCTTTGTAGTTGTGCATAAAGCGCAATTATATATATTTTTACTTATGGTGATTTTGGGCCCAAGACAACTAAGAAACAACATATATATTTATCTAAGTCCATTTATTGGAGATTTAAAAGTTTTATGGGATGAAGGCACTGATGTTGATCATGTGTATTCAAGTGAAAATTTTAAGATGTATTTCATGTTTTTTGCACAATCAACAACTTTACTGCATACGATAATTTGTCTGGTTACATAGTTAAGGGACATAAAGCGTGTCCTATATGTGAAACTGGTACTTTCTACCACCAACTATTTTTTTTTTAATAAGCTAAACTTTCATATAAACAGGGGTACAAAGGGGTACCCCAACCCGTATACAACAAAAGCCAGATCAAAAATCACCGGCTACAAAAATCACTAAGAGAATTAATCCAAGTGAAATAATTACAAAAATAAGGACTATTATAACTCTTTCCTATCCACCACCAAGTGTAAAGTAAAATACGATTTGAAATCGTATCTAAATCCCAAAATTCATCCCGAAATACTATGTTGTTATGGGATGACCAAATAATCCAACTAATCGATAACCAAAGGCATACTGCTATACTAACCTCCAACCCTCTATCAACACAGCCCTGCACCCAACATGTTAAATGAGTTATCATATTCCCCACTAATATACAAGGAATCCCTACCCATTTACAAGCAAAATTCCACACCAAAATCGTCTTACTACAGAAACATAAAACATGCTCAACCGACTCCATTTCAAGGAAACAGAAAGGACAAGACAACTCGTGCCTATTAGTGATAATACCTCTACGTGTCAAATTATCCCTCGTTGGAATTCTCTTGTGAAGTATCCTCCAACCAAACACTTTCACCTTAAAAGGAGCTTGAGCTAACCAAACTAACTTGAATGCCACTTTCGATTCAATTCCAAGCTGAGCGACATTCTCTCCAAGTTTCTCCTGCAAAAAAACATACATAGAAGAAACAGAAAAAACATGGTTTTCCTCCAGCAACCACTTGACCGAAACATTGGCTTTCTTGTCAATGGAAATGTCAGCCAAAATCTAATAAAGTTCTTCAAGCTGTAACCGAACCTGTTCAGACAAATCAGTTGCCTCCACTTTAATATCCCAAATCCAATTCTCTCCATCCCAAAATCCATTATCAAAGACTGTCATTGCTGTTGTATCTGCTAAACCAAACAGAACAGGAAATCGCCTACCAAAGGTATCATTTATTGCCCATTTAGTCCTCCAAAAGTCCACCCTACTACCATATCCAATATCATATGCAATTAGGTCAGCCAACATACCCTCTCCCGCAGCTTTCGTGGCACGGAACAGATCTAAAAACCAAGTAGAAGCAGGGACCTGCAAGTTTGAAAACTCACCACTGAAAAAATCAGAACAGCTATAATGATATCTATAATTGATGAAATCCTTCCAAATTGAACACTTGTTCTCTAAAATCTTCCAAGACCATTTAAGGAACATTGCCAAATTGAATAATTTAAGATCTTTCACCCCTAAACCACCCAACTCTCTATTTCTGTATACCATATTCCAGCTTATCCACGCAATCCCTCTTTTATTCTCCAAGCCATTCCACAAAAACGATTTTTGGATCGACGTGAGAATTCTAACCACCTTGGCCGGCATTTTATAGAAAGCCATGTAGTGGATATGCAAATTATTCAAGACAGAATTAATTAACGTAACTCTACCTCCCATTGATAAGAATCGATTCCTCCAAGTATTCAATCTAGCACGCATCGTATCAATCACCGGCTTTCAAAATGAAATTAACCTGTGGTTGCCTCCAATAGAGATCCCAAGAAACGAAAACTGAGAGGGAGAAATTTTACAGGAAAGATACAGCTCTGCAGCTCTAATCTTGTTCTCTTCCAAACCAACACATATCAAAGAACTCTTGATGAAATTTATATCCAACCCTGAAGTGAGGTGAAAACCTTTCAAGATGGATTTAATAGCAATAATATTTTTCCAAGAACCGTCACCAATTAGGACAGAATCGTCAGCATATTGTAACAGGTGAAAATCAATATTAGAGTTGACTCTAAACTCAGAAAATGAACCAGCAGCTATTGCACGTTTCATGATAACTTCCAGCCCCTCTGCAGCCAAACAGAAAAGGAAAGGAGCAAGGGGATCTCCTTGCTTGAGACCCCTAGATACTCTGAAATCTTGAGATGGACTACCATTAACTAAAACAGATGAGAAACTATTAAAAACTCCAAGGTCCATCCATCTCATCCACTTCGAACCAAATCCCATATGATTCATGACTTCACGAAGGTAATTCCAATCTACACAATCATAAGCTTTAGTAAAGTCCACTTTGATAATCATTAGATCCTTCTTAGATCTCTTGGCATACTCCAGGATTTCATTTAAGACAAACACCCCATCTAATAGATTTCTACCTTCCAAAAACGCAGTTTGAGTATTTGAGAGATAGGCCTATATCCATCAAAATCTTCAGGATTTTCAGCCTTCAGAATCAAAACCACAAAAGAAGAAGCAAAGATTTTATGTAGTTGTTCTCCTTCAAAAAACTCCAACACACAATTTGAAAACTCTGAACCTACAATGTCCCAGCATTTTTTCAAGAATTCAAAACTGAAGCCATCAGGCCCAGGACTACGATCCCCAAAAAAACCAAACACCACTTCCCTGATTTCCTGGAAATTAACATCAACCTCTAGGTCTTGACTATCTGCAAGAGAAAGAGATTTAAAACCAGAACCACCAATATGAGGGAAAGGTCTATCAACCCTACTGAATCTACTAGCAAAATGAGAACTGGCCGCTTGTTTAACAATCTGCACATCTTCCACCAATTTACTATTTATTATGACTCCATTAATGGTGTTCAGATTTATCCTCTGTCTCAACACATTATGAAAGAACTTAGTATTGATATCTCCATCAGCTATCCACTTGGATCTCGATTTTTGTTTCAGAATACTCTCTTTAACTCTAATGGCTTTCCAGAAATTGTCCTCTGCTACATTTTTGCATAGCAAGTCCTCGCCTGTGATAGCTCCACTGTTCTGAACAATCAAGTCTTCCATCTCATTAACAACCTCAACTTCCTTTTGAATACTAAGATCAACCTAACCATATATATTGGTATTCCACCAACGAATCCTATCTCTAAGATGTTTCATTTTCTTTGCCGAGATATAAGAGGCTTTTCCTGATACCTTAAAGTTTTCCCACTCCTTCTTAATGAACGTAATGAAATCGCAGTGGTCAAACCAACACGACAAAACCTTGAACGGCTTGGGGCCCCAATTATTGTTTTGAGCAGCAATCCAAACCGGCCTGTGATCTGATATATCCCTCTCTCCTATTCGTTGTGTCACCGTGTTCCAATCATTAAAGACAGAGGGAGAAACAAGGAACCGATCAAGTCGACTACAAACTGTACCTTTTGACTTAAACCAAGAGAATTTGAGTCCACTTAAAGGAAGATCAACCACCCCTAAAGAATTAATGAACTCAGAAAACTCTAACATGTGTCTTCTGTTGGGACGGTATACCCAATCTGTTCCTCCTTACTCTTAATAGAATTAAAGTCCCCCCTACTATCCGCTCTCCTGGACTCAAACTAATTTTAAGATTTATTAATTCCTTCCATAAAACCTTCCTCTCTACAATGTTACAAGGAGAGTAAATATTAAACAAATAACACTTTCTGCCCTTCCAAATCGCTTGCATCCCAAGATATCCCGTGCCTCTATATCTACAAATGGGTGACAAAACATCAGACTTCCAGATGATGATTAATCCATCAGAGAGCCCAGTAGCATTAGATGCAGACCATTGACAATTCCTATCTTTCCAAACGCTATACACTAATTCATCTGATATACCGCTACACTTCGTTTCCTGCAGAAAACATATCTCTGCCCCCACTTTATTCAGAGTTTCTCTAATCTTCTTTCTTTTCAAAACCCCACCACACCCTCGAATATTATAGGAAAATATATTCATTTAAACTTAGTAGCTTCCACCTTCTTTCCTTTTATAGATTTTCTATCCACCTCTTCTAAATTCCTCAGTATATTCTCAAACACTTCATCGTCTTCTTCGGCTTCAATACCTAACTGTTGAATAGAATCCCAAACCCTAATAGGAATATTCTCCAGTTTCTTCTTAATCCTTAAATTACTCTGTACAAAACCAGAGTCAGAAATAGAATTTTCAATTGAGACTGATGTCTTGTTCTCGTGGATTGACAGAGGATACTTCAAACTATCCTTCCCCTGCACTTCCTGCTTCTTATGAGACATCAGAAAAGAGATTTCAGCTTGCAGAAGAGTAGCATAATACGAAGGATTAAAAGGAATCTTCAATCATTGATAAATTTCTCCAATGATTTGCTTCTTACTCTTCTTCTTAATAACATGAATTCCTTCATTAACCTGAGCAATGGGTCTACCAGCATTTAACTCACCTAAATGAACAGACTGAGAAGGAGGACATCTATCCAAAGGAGACCTGTCATTAAGGATATGATTCATACCACTTGTACTTACAAGACCAACTTCATCTCTATAAAGTTTAGCCAAAGAACAAGTGACATGGTCAGGAGTCAAACCATTCTCAATACTCTTAATCGTATTAACCTGCAAGCCACATAAATCAACTTCTCCAGCAATATTGGAACTACAATAACAATCGAGAGTAGGGCTGTCAGCGAGAATATGCCCTAGTTTAGAACAACTGACTTCCATAATATCTGTAGGTTGAGAAGATTCCTCAGTAGAATTTCTGACTGAAACTACTCCCTCTCGTTCACAAGAACCACTCTTGCCCTCAGCACTCACGCACGCTTTCTCCACACCATCCGAATTCACCCCACCAGAATTCATCTTAAATCCCTCCTCACCACCATCAGAATTAAAAGACTCAGATTCCACTAAATCTGAGCTATCTTCATCAAAACAGGACATACTTCTAGAGCTAGTGTCTTTAACATATAGCCCAAAAGAATCCTCTACTATCTTAATACGGAAGACATTATCATTGACATCTAGATTGACCACTTCATTGAGATTCATAGCACCCTTTGTCCTAATCAGAATTCTCGCCACATCGAACCTAGAGTGTCTCCTAGTGTCATCATCCATACTGACGAAAGCACCAATTGTACCTGCTATAAATTTGAAAATTTTTTCACACCACACATGGCATGGAAGACCAAAAATCTTAACCCAAGTAAGCCTTTCTTGATCCACATCGTTTGGGGTCTAATGGTGAATGTCCGAGAACCATCTGGCAATCCAACTAGATTCCTCTGCTATCAACCTTTCAATATCACCAGGATTGTCTTCCTCAATAAGGCATAGATTAGCTCCCATTGGAGTAACCTTAAAATTAAAAAAACCTTCCATTTGAAAAGCTTCTGCTACTTCCATCGCAGAACCAGGTTTCTCCAAGACCCCTGTAAAAGCCTGCTCAAACCTTTCCAATTCTTCTTCGTCAACATCAAAACTCAGATGGGCGAAATTAGGTTTATCGCCCATAAAATCTTGTTTTGATTTCTTGATATCAACATTCCAATCTTTATGCCTTCTAGCAGCCTGAGTAAAGGACACATTAGAAACTAAACCACTCCTCTTGTCTTTTCTGATTGAGAATCCTTCCACCCTCCTCAAATCCTCATTCTTACGATCTTCAAGACCAATACCAGCACGAACCTTAGGTTCTCTCCTAAATCTGGGTAAATTGGCAAAAATCTTAGTACCATTAATGACAACTTTGTCTAAATTAATGGCAAGAAGATGTTCGTCCTCTACTCTTTTAAACCTAACGAATCCAAATCTTTTGCCCCTGACATCGATCCTTCCCGGGATAAACACTTCTAATATAGTCCCAAACTCCTTAAAAACCTCGTACATCTGTTTCGCTTCATACGAATCTGGAAACCGAGTAAAGAAAAAAGAAGATGATTCTTGCAGGTCCGAATCTGTAATCTTACCTTTGTTGCTCTTCCAAATAGACATTCTGCCAATAGTAGCATTCCGACCTATGGGCTTCTTCTTCTTACCCACCTCAGTCCAAACCCCTCTGATTCCCCCCTTGTTATTCGGAGATGCCATACCTCAATCAGCCTCAACAATGATAACCCAACCAGAGAAACGACGACCACCAACCCGCTACCCAGTAAAACCCAGATGACGACACTTCCCTACCGAGGCCCCTAAGCCCTAAAGCCAGGAGTTTAAGCCAAAGATAGAGAAGAGCTCACCCAGTATCTACTCAGAAAACAGGTCAGGGGACGTTAGGAAATGGTTATCAAGAGAAGAAGGAATCGAGTAAAGCACCTAATGAACCTGGTACATTGTTGAATGTTGGGTAGAATCAAGCTGATTGAGATGAAGAAGATGAAGGGTTCTCTACTCTAGAGAGAAGTCAGAGAGTATCTCTCTAAAAAAATCACTTGATTGAATCTCTTCTACCACCAACTATAGAATGGAAAAATAATGTTTACATTGGCCATCAAAATTTTCTAAGACCCAATCATCCATATGATTGATTACAAAAGGCTTTTAATGGAGGGTGAGAATTTGTTATCGCTCCAAAACCCTTAACCAAGGAGGAAATTTATAAACAATATAATAACAAATTAATATTGTATATGGAAAGAACTATAAAGAGCCCACTGAGAAAAATATATGGAAAAAATGGTTGGTATTCTTTGATCTTCGGTATTGGTCTGGCGGCAATGTAAGACATTATCTTTATGTTATGCATGTGGAGAAAAATATGCGTGATGTGATATTTGAAACACTTCTCAACATTAAATAAAAGACAAGAGATAGTAAAACTGTCCACCTAGATATGGTGGAGAAGGGTGTACAAAAAGAGTTTTCCTTAAAAGAAATAGGTAAGAGAACATATTTTCCCTAACAAGTCACACTCTGTCTAGAAAAGAAAAAAGTTTTTGCGAGTGTTTGAAGAGTATCAAATAACCTCAAAGGTAATTATCAAATTTCAAGAAACTTTTATCAATGAAAGATATCAAATCAAATGGTTTATGTATTGGGATAATTTAATAATGAATAAGAGAACGTAATTCGAAGATAAGTGAAACAAATCAACCACATTGGTTCCATGCAAGTACAAAATTTACACAATATGTCTCCTAAGGTTGGTTTTCTAGTCGTCCATTGTTCATAAGACTCACCCATTGGTCGTAGTGCTCGCCCCTATTGTGCTTGGGTCAGACCCTACCTCACCCACACATGGAATTTGGGGAATGGCGTGTCCATAAGTACTAATAGTATGGAAAGCACAACCAAAGGGAGAAACCATATTTCTAGAATAATAGGGGGAAAATTTCCAAGTCCTATGCTTTTGAGAAAGGAACAAAATAACGACTCCATGGATCCAAAGATCTAAGCCCAATATATACTTCTTCAATAACATTTGTATATTTGAATAATATTGATAAAGTTCAACCTTACTTATCTGCTAAAAAAAAATATTTATCAAGGAAAATTTCTCCCAGAAGAACAAAAAATGGTTGTTGAAAGAGCATTACAAGAGTTCATATATGGGTTTAATGAAATAATTTCTAATAATGATAGTGCATTTGAGTCAATAAAATGGAAGTCATACATGCCTACATTTAATGAAATAACTTAGATTGTATACGTCATTAATAAATTTTCCTTATATATAAAATTAAAGGATGATCTTATTACCTTCGAAAAATAATGAAGTTATGGTGGAGGCTCAATCCATGTACTTTTCTAATTCCAGAGATAAAAAAAATATTGTAATGGCATCTAGATCATAATTTGGGGTAATTTAAGAGAATTGGAAGATTTATTATTTTATATTTAAATTGTCTTTATTTAATTGCTAGTGGATTGACATTAACACTAGTGTACAAATTGGTAAATTAAGGTTCACACGGGATAACCTTTGTAATAGGTGGTCAGTGGTTATCCAAGGAAAACCAATTCTTGCAAGTGTTGAAAATCTATATTTAACTCTTGATATTTCTAAGACACCTTCTTTGTCAACACAGATGATATGCATGTTATTTGTTAGGATCATAAAGACATTACTACAAATAAGTGATTTCCCTTCGTTTATAGGCCTTTTACCTAATTTTGTTATGCGAAGTAAAGAAGTGTGTCATGGAAAGTGCATCAGTTTTCCCCTCAATTGAACTGCCAATTGAGGGGAAAGGTTTAGTGTCCATGAGTTAGATCCCCAGCTACAACATTTTTCCTCTCAGTTTTATAAATACTCGAGCTGATATATATATATATATATATATATATATATCACTTTATTCTTTAAAATAAAAATTTTCATAATTTTACATTATTTTCGTTTAAATGTACAAGTACAATTGTGTTGAAAAATTCTGAAGCTTTTACATCATCATCCTGATGAATCTTTTGAAAAACAAATGCTGGAATTTGTTGCAAATCCATACATTGAAATATATTCTTCGTGGATTCTCATTCATTTGTTTATGGTATAAAATTAACGAAGGTTAGATAAGGAAAATAATTTATCATATAAATTTACTAGAGATTATGTAAAGAACACAAACCTTGAACTAATACAATTTTCTGCTCTTACAATCCATCAAAGAGATTGTTTCCACCCTGTAACGCCCACATATATACATATGCATCGAATCATATATTATACATGAAAAGTACATTTGGTACTGAAATATACAATAAGTTCCTAGTAAACACATTATACATATACATGCCTAAAAAGCCTAATACAAAAAAACTACGGCATAGTATATCTACAAGATGTTTCAAAAGACAAAACACTAAGAACAAGATCACTAATGATCTCAAAACTCCACAACGGAAGCAAAGCCATCAGATAAGTAAGGATAATCACATGGCCTTATCCTTACCCTTTGCGGAACCTGCAGTACCTGTGATGTAAACAACAACAGTGCGGTGAGATACATCAAATCTCAGTGAGTTCCCTATCTTAAAGTCCTCTCGGCTCTACAAGGTTCTAATAAACCTAACTCAAGTCAAAAGGGAATGGAAGTGACTTTGAGTACACACACTATATAAATATCCACACACGGTGAGCCTGTTAACTCACGCTAGTACCGAAGTACGTCCTGAGCCTGTTAGCTCAAGAATCTCACAAATCAATAACCATACCAAGGCACCCCCTTTTCCCGTCCGCTTCTACATCTAGAAGACCACCCGAGTCATGGATCCTCGAAATTACTTGGCATACGAAATGGATTCGGGAACAACGGCCGGTTAGCCGTGAACCGTCACTTCTCATGGCCTGTTAACCATCACAAATCTCTACCCTTAGGTTCCATTCGTACTAAACACGGGAATCAAACCTGCCAAGTAATGGTGCATATGTTTCAGAGGAGCTCGAGACCCATGAAACGCACTATCAAAAATAACCGGTTACGATTACACAATACTCACGCCTCGGCCTTACTAGCACGAGCGTTGACACTATGTCATTCACACTTTTTGACATTGTTTAGGGTAATGGTTCTCACTCTTCCTAGTCCAAATTTTAGCATGCATACATATTTAACAACAATTACACACCATCAAACGCTAAAAATCAACAAAACGACACTATTCCCAAAATCCCGACATAACTAAATTGGCCAACAACTTTAAAACCATTTTCATAAGAAAGTACATTCTGTTAGCTTTCCGATGATATCAAGAATATTAAAAACGGATAACCGAGTCAAAAGTTATGGACATAACAAGAAATAGTATCGCGAGAAAACACAAGTTTACCATTTTCCTGACCGTACGCGTATTGCCTTGTGCCATACGCGTACCGCCCATCTGGCTCGCCCAGCCATACGCGTATTGCCCAAGGTGATACACGTATGGGCAGAGCTGTTTTCCCCTTGAAAATTTCCATTTTTCCTCCATTACGCGTACCATTTATGCCATACGCGTAAGGCCATGCGCCATATGCGTAAGGCCAAGCCCCATACGCGTATGGGCAGTGGAAATCTGCAGAATTTCCTGCAGAATTTTTCTGCTACGGGTTCCCCAAAATCAACCCCAAAAATCCATTTCTCACAACCACCAAGCATCAAAACATGATATACTCATACCAACCAGTATAACATACAATCAAAGATCGAATTTCAGCAGTTAAATTAAGATTCTATAGTAAAATTCCACATTTCCTAACAATATCAACTAACTCTAAAACTCAATAAAACCTTAATCTAAAGAGTCTAACAAGAACCCACCTGGATTACAAGATGAGGAGATTGAAACTGAGATGAAAAGATGAAGATTGGTTGATGATTGATGATCTAGAGCTCTTGGGAGAATTCCCTTCTTTTCTCTTTCCTTTCCTTCCTTTTCCTTCCTTTTCTTTTCTTTTCTCTATGTTGCTATCTATTTCCAAATAAGGCAAGGAAAAGAAAATATACAAGAACAATTAATTGGTAATACTACTAATTATCCAAATTATCTCAAATGCACCAATTAATAAAATCCCAAATTAAATAATATTAATTTAATCGAATTCCGAGTTCGTCGGTTTACTCCAATTACTTTTTCCAATAATTGCTCAGAGTACCCCGGAACCCAGTTGATCATAATAATATTATCCAAAATGTTCACCAAATTACGGGGTATTACATCCTTCCCCCCTTAAATAGAAATTCGCCCACGAATTTAAAACAATTACCTAAAAAGATGAGGATAAACCTCCAGCATTTCTGATTCCAATTCCCAAGTTGCATCGCCTGGATGCGTTTTGTCCCACTGGACCTTAACAAGAGGAATCTCTTTATTCCTTAACACTTTAGTTTCTCTTCCTGTGATACGACTCGACTTAGGCTCAAACGTCAAATCAGCTTTTATCTCAATTGTATCTGGTAAAACTGGCTGAAGAGGATCTAGAACAAATTTCCGAAGTTGAGACACATGAAAAACGTCGTGCATCTCTGACAGAGAAGGCGGTAAAGCTAATCTGTAAGCTACTTCTCCAATCCTTTCTAAGATTTGATACGGTCCCAGGTATCTTGGACTTAATTTCCGTGATTTAAATGGTCCTTTCAATCTCAATCTCGGAGTAACCTTCAAAAATACATGATCACCCTCATCAAACTCCAACGGTCTCCTACGGCTATCCGCATAGCTTTTTTGACAGTCTTGGGCTTGTTTAATCTTTTCCCGAATCATTCTAATCTTTTCCGTAGTCTCGTGAATAATCTCAGGCCCCAAAATTCTATCATCGCCAACTTCCGCCCAACACAATGGCGTTCTACACTTCCTACCATATAACGCCTCATAAGGTGTCATACCAATACTTGCATGATAACTGTTATTATATGAGAATTCGATCAACGGCAAAAGATCTATCCAATTCCCTCCACTTCCAAGTACACAAGCTCTTAACATGTCTTCCATGGTCTGTATTGTCAGTTCCGTCTGACCGTCCGTTTGCGGGTGGTTCGACGTACTCAAATGAAACCTCGTCCCCATGGCTTGTTGAAAAGCCCTCCAAAATCTGGAAGTAAACTTTGGATCTCTATCCGAAACGATACTAGTAGGAATACCATGCAATCTCACTATCTCTGAAATAAACAACCTTGCGAGATGACTCACCTTGTAGGTAGTCTTCACAGCCAAGAAATGTGCTGATTTCGTTAACCGGTCCACAATTACCCAAATCGAGTCATAACCACCTTGCGCACGGGGTAAACCCACTGCGAAGTCCATTGAAATACTATCCCATTTCCACATCGGAATCTCTAAAGGTTGCAACAAGCCACCCGGCCTTTGGTGCTCAATCTTCACTTGTTGGCACACCACTCATTCCGATACATACTCCGCAATATCTCTTTTCATCCCGGACCACCAATAATCCCTCTTTAAATCTTGATACATCTTTGAAGTACAAGGATGTATAGTAAAAGTACCCTTATGCGCTTCCTCCAAAATCCTTCGTTTTAACTCCGTGTTGTCCGGGACACAAATCCTTTGGTTAAACAAATTTGTTCCGTCGGTAGCTCGCACAAAACCCGATTGTAATGACGCTTCCTGCAATTTCTCGTCTAACCCTTGGTCTTGTTGGATTTCTTCTCTGAGAGTAAAGATGATATTCAAATTTCCCATAACTACACAATCAAGAGTCCAATTAAATTGAAGATTTAGGTCTCTAAACTTTTCCATTAAGGCATACTCTAACATCATCAACTCGGCACTATGCAACTCTTTCCTGTTCAAACCATCCGCCACCTTGTTCGCTTTACCCGGATGGTACTTTAGTTCCAAATCATAATCTTTCAAATATTCCATCCATCTCCTTTGACGCATATTCAATTCTTTCTGATCAAATAAGTACTTTAAGCTCTTATGGTCACTAAACATCTCAAAACGTACACCATACAAATAGTGACGCCACACTCTCAAGGTAAAAACAACTGCTGCCAATTCTAAATCATGCGTTGGGTAATTCTCTTCATGGACTTTCAGCTGTCGTGAAGCATAAGCCACTACATGCCCATCTTGCATTAGCACCCCACCTAATCCCTTCTTCGATGCATCACAATATACTTCATATGACTTGCTAGGATTAGGAATAACCAAAACAGGAGCGGTAGTCAATCTCTCCTTCAAAATCCTAAAACTTCTTTCACAAGCAGAATCCCACTCATACGAATACTCCTTCCGAGTAAGTCTTGTTAATGGTAAAGCCAGTTGCGAAAATCCCTTAATAAACCTTCTGTAATACCCTGCCAAACCCAAGAAACTTCTAACTTTAGAAGCATTCTTCGGTCTCTCCCAATTAATCACTGCTTCAACTTTGGATGGGTCGACTGCTACACCTCCCTGGGATATGACATGCCCAAGAAAATTAACCTCAGACATCCAAAATTCACACTTACTCAACTTAGAAAAAAGTTGCTTCTCTTGTAAGATGGATAAAACAATTCTTAGGTGTTCTCCGTGCTCTTGGGGATCACGAGAATAAATAAGAATGTCGTCAATGAAAATCACCACAAATTGGTCCAAGTAAGGTTGGAATATTCGATTCATATAATCCATGAAAACTGCCGGAGCATTAGTCACACCGAAAGGCATCACCAAAAATTCATAATGACCATAACGAGTTCTAAACGCAGTCTTTGGTACATCTGCACTCTTCACTTGAATCTGATGATAACCCGACCGTAGATCAATCTTTGAGAACACACAGGCTCCTTTCAATTGATCCAACAGGTCGTCTATCCTTGGTAATGAGTATTTGTTGTTGATGGTGACCTTATTCAACTGACGGTAATCAATACACAATCGCATTCCACCATCCATCTTCTTTACCAATAACACTGGAGCTCCCCAGGGTGAAACACTGGGTCGAACAAAATGCTTAGCCAACAGTTCTTCCAATTGGTCCTTTAATTCTCTTAATTCAAGTGGTGCCATCCGATATGGAGAAACGGATATTGGAGCCGTTCCCGGTATCAGACCAATAGAGAATTCCACTTCCCTCTCCAGAGGAAGATAAGTGATATCCTCGGGAAAAACTTCAGGAAATCACAAACTACCGGAATACTCAAAGCTGGAATGCTACTACTCTCCTCTTTAGTAAGAATCATCAGAACAAATTTTTCTTCCTCAAACAAGAAATTAATCATTCCAACTGTACCTTCTAAAATAGTAGTTAACACATCCTTCGGAGTAGCTTCGGTAGATGGGATAATAATTAACTTCTCTTCGCAACCGATAAAAACCGAATTAGCCGAAAGCCAATCCATTCCCAGAACAACATCCACTTTCTTAAGCGGTAAATAGATAAGGTTAATCTGGAAAACTCTTTCATTCACCGACAAAACACAATTCTCACACATCAACGGTGTCTCTACAATCTCGTCCATGGCAGGAGTAACCACCATAGGAGGAAACAAAGGAACAGCGTGCAACCCAAGTCGCTTCACGCAACGCGTGGACACAAAAGAATGAGTTGCCCCACAATCAAATAAAACAAAACAAGGATGTCCATTTACAAAACACATACCCGCTATCAAGGAGTTATCGCTCTTGGCTTTTCTCGCATCCAAGGTATACACTCGGCCCGTATTCTTCCCTTGTGCCTGATTTCTACCCTGAGGACAATCCTTCGCCATGTGGCCCACCTTATTACACTGATAACATCTCATTCCCTCCAAACTACACCTACCATAATGATTACGTCCACACATACGACATACCGGAGGCACACTAGTTCTAGAACCCTGAGCTTGCTTCCCTTTAAAGGATTGTTGCCTTAGTATAACCTGTTGATTCGGTCTCCCTCGATCACTTTGATTCATCCTACTCAAATCTCTTTCCATTTGTACCTTTTTCAAACTATGCTCCACAACATAACACTGTCGTAACAATTCAGCATAGCTAGTAAATTCTCTTTGAGATACACTGTGTGAAATTTCAGCCCTTAAACCAAACAGAAATTGATCAATCTTCCACCTCTCATCAGGAGCATACGTGGCTTGTCTAGAATAAACGGCCATAGTTTCAAATTTCTCAGCATAAGAAGCCACAGTCAAGTTACCTTACCTCAGTTGTTGAAATTTGAATTCCTTCTGAGACCTCAAGGAACTTGGAAAGTATTTCTCCATAAAAATTACCTTAAACTGCTCCCATACCTTTGGTACCTCCTGAATTGTCATCAAAGCTGAAGCATTTTCCCACCACCTCATGGCAGGACCCTTCAACAAGTGAGAAGCGAAGACCACCTTGTTTTCCTCACTGCACTGAACTATTAGGAAAATCCATTCCATACCTGATATCCATTCATGAGCCTTTACTGGATCTAACCCTCCCTAAAATTCCGGAGGATTCATACGGATGAAATCCCTAAAGGTTCCCCCCTGCAGCTTCTGATACCACCACTGGAGGATGCACACCACCAGCCATTTGCTGTACCATTTATTGCACAAACTGATTCTGCTGTTGCTGCATTTGTTGCATAAATTGGTATAAAGGAGCATTTCCCTCGTCACCCGGTGGATTAGTCCAAACTGGAGTAGTTCTCGGTCTACCACGGTTGTTTCTGCGCCTGTCAGCCATGTCCCTGAATTTCATACAGATAGGATTAAGTTGATCAGACTCAATACCATAAATATAACAGACAAGACCAATGGCGACACGCCGCATATGAAACGGAAAGAAAACTTATTCTATTTCATGGCTAGGTCGAGGATACGACCTGCTTTGATACCAACTGTAACGCCCACATATATACATATGCATCAAATTATATATTATACATGAAAAGTACGTTTGGTACTGAAATATACAATAAGTTCCTAGTAAACACATTATACATATACATGTCCAAAAAGCCTAATACAAAAAAACTACGGCATAGTATATCTACAAGATGTTTCAAAAGACAAAACACTAAGAACTAGATCACTAATGATCTCAAAATTCCACAACGGAAGCAAAGCCATCAGATAAGTAAGGATAATCACACGGCCTTATCCTTACCCTTCGCGGAACCTGCAGTACCTGTGTTGTAAACAACAACAGTGGGGTGAGATACATCAAATCTTAGTGAGTTCCCTATCTTAAAGTACTCTCGGCTTTACAAGGTTCTAATAAACCTAACTCAAGTCAAAAGGGAAGGGAAGTGACTTTAAGTACACACACTATATAAATATCCACACATGGTGAGCCTGTTAACTCACGCTAGTACCCAAGTACGTCCTGAGCCTGTTAGCTCAAGAATCTCACAAATCAATAACCATACCAAGGCATCCCCTTTTCCCGTCCGCTTCTACGTCTAGAAGACGACCCGAGTCATGGATCCTCGAAATTACTTGGCATACGAAATGGATTCGGGAACAACGGCCTGTTAGTCGTGAACCGTCACTTCTTATGGCATGTTAACCATAACAAGTCTCTACCCTTAGGTTCCATTCGTACTAAACACGGGAATCAAACCTGCCAAGTAATGGTGCATATGTTTCAGAGGAGCTCGAGACCCATGAAACGCACTATCAAAAATAACCGGTTACGATTACACAATACTCACGCCTCGGCCTTAGTAGCACGAGCGTTGACACTATGTCATTCACACTTTCCGACATTGTTTAGGGTAATGGTTCTCACTCTTCCTAGTCCATATTTTAGCATGCATATATATTTAACAACAATTACACACCATCAAACGCTAAAAATCAACAAAACGACACTATTCCCAAAATCCCGACATAATTAAATCGGTCAACAACTTTAAAACCATTTTCATAAGAAAGTACATTCTGTTAGCTTTCCGATGATATCAAGAATATTAAAAACGGATAACCGAGTCAAAATTTATGGACATAACGAGAAATAGTATCGCGAGAAAACACAAGTTTACCATTTTCCTGACCGTACGCGTATTGCCTTGTGCCATACGCGTACCGCCCTTCTGGCTCGCCCAGCCATACGCGTATTGCCCAAGGTGATATACGTATGGGCAGAGCTGTTTTCCCCTTGAAAATTTCCATTTTTCCTCCATTACGCGTACCATTTATGCCATACGCGTAAGGCCATGCCCCATACGCGTATGGGCAGTGGAAATCTGCAGAATTTCCTGCAGAATTTTTCTGCTACGGGTTCCCCAAAATCAACCCCAAAAATCCATTTCTCACAACCACCAAGCATCAAAACATGATATACTCATACCAACCAGTATAACATACAATCAAAGATCAAATTTCAGCAGTTAAATTAAGATTCTATAGTAAAATTCCACATTTCCTAACAATATCAACTAACTCTAAAAC
Organism: Lathyrus tuberosus; assembly: GCA_022829125.1. NCBI lineage: Eukaryota > Viridiplantae > Streptophyta > Magnoliopsida > Fabales > Fabaceae > Lathyrus > Lathyrus tuberosus. The sequence continues at coordinate 229,452 of JALAZF010000874.1, forward strand.
TCAATAAAACCTTAATCTAAAGAGTCTAACTAGAACCCACCTGGATTACAAGATGAGGAGATTGAAACTGAGATGAAAAGATGAAGATTGGTTGATGATTGATGATCTAGAGCTCTTGGGAGAATTCTCTTCTTTTCTCTTTCCTTTCCTTCCTTTTCCTTCCTTTTCTTTTCTTTTCTCTATGTTTCTATCTATTTCCAAATAAGGCAAGGAAAAGAAAATATACAAGAACAATTAATTGGTAATACTACTAATTATCCAAATTATCTCAAATGCACCAATTAATAAAATCCTAAATTAAATAATATTAATTTAATCGAATTCCGAGTTCGTCGGTTTACTCCAATTACTTTTTCCAATAATTGCTCAGAGTACCCCGGAACCCAGTTGATCATAATAATATTATCCAAAATGTTCACCAAATTACGGGGTATTACACACACTCTTTTAATTTTCACTTTTTTCAATTCTAATATTTTCAATTTCAATGTTTGTAATTCACAATGTTGCATCCAAGATGTATAATTGTAGCGCTCATGAACAGATTGACTGTCGTGAGGGTTTCACGCAGATTACTAATGTTTCTTGTGGATTCATGTGTTTACAATGTCTTGAGCGTGGATACTCAATAAATGGATGATAAAGATTCGTTTATCAACAAAATGAACACACTTTTTCCCTAGGATATTAATGAACACCCGAGGTAATAAAATATTTCTTTTTAAAATAAATAATAAAAATAAAATAAGAACCATTTTCCCTCTTTATTCAGCCGATCCAATGGAATATATTACTTCTATTGCAAACCTAGAAAGAAAATGGTGAATTGTAAGGAACATAACTTACACATTTATACCATCTGAAAATTTATTTTGGGTTGCAATATTTTCAAGTATGATTAGGAATAGGTTTCTCAATGTTGTTAGTCAAAAAAAAAAATTAAGTCATTGAATTTTTACATGGGATTACAATTGATAAATTATTCCCAAATATCAAATGGATTACGAAAGGTGGAACAACGTCATTCTATGAGACAGATTACAAGAGCAGAAAAATGTTTTGTTCAAGGTTGGTAAAAGTAGTTACTTCAATGAATAAATGTAACAGCAACAACAACAACAACTACAACAATAACGACAACAACAACGACACACAACCTTGAAATATTTCCAACCTCATTAAGAAACCTTAAATATTTTTTATCATGCAATCCATCTCAAAGAATGATGTTTACAAGTTTGAGTGGCAACAAATAAGTTAGGTTAGGAAAAAAAATAATTAAACGTATGATTTTATAGGCAAAACAGAGTAATCTTTCCCCTCTCTTGGTAGGTTAACTGAAGGAATAGGTGAATTAATATTTAAATAAAAAATAAAATTAAAAAGAATGATATTATTATAAAAAAACCCATAAACTGCAGTTGCTGGGATTTGAAGTGTGTCCCTTAATTATAATTTTCCCATATGTTGTGTGTAGCAACTAAGGAAATATATGGTAATTTTTTTTTATAAATAAAACCTGGCACACGTAGGTTCTATACCTCAATTTTTTGTTTGGTGAGATGAAAACTTGGCCATAAAATGTATTATTTGTAGTGAGAGGAATATGAAAAACTATCATGTAAATAGTTTTTAGCATAAGAAAAAAAATACCAGATGTGCAACAATGATGACAGTATTGACAAAAGCCCACAACCGTGTTTAATTGCGAATCGAGTTTGATCTAAAAACTAAGAGGTGTTAAGTGTAAATGATTCGACATTTAGGATCTATGCGGGATTCTTTGATCGAAGAAAAGATAGTCTTTTGATAAAAGATTGAAACAGTGCATCAGATGATGTGAAAAGAAGTATATGAGAAGATTTTCGTGTATTAATTTTAACTTATATATTGAAGTATATAAACATTCTTTTTTTAAATACTAATACCAAAATTTTAATGTAAATGTAGATGGTTTTTAATGTTTTGAAAAGTGATTTTTTAAAGTAAAGATGAATTTTTTTTATGCTGGTGAATGTTTGAGAGGATTTAAGACACAACTCACATCATAGTACTTTAAAAATCTCACGCCTAATTTTATAGATTTATTAACTAGAAGGTTTGGGATAAGTTTGCCGAGTCTCATAATTCTCCCGCATTCAAGGTTAGTAGGAATTTTATGTTAAGAAGTATGATTTTGTGTTGTGTTGATTTTTTTTAGATAAAACCCTACAAATTAAAATTTTCGCTATATTTATAATAGATTAAGAGTCAAAAGGGAAATGAAGTGTGACAAAAGAATCTATATCCACATAGATTGTCTTGTGGAGGATATGAAAAACTTGATAAATTAATAATTAATGAAAAAAGTAACTAGAGATAACAAGAGAAAGGAGATGCTTTCTTAAGCATTGATTGAATTCCATCTTCACCACCATACCATGAAAAATGGAAATGAGCTCGGCAAAAGGAAGATGCCTTTGTTCCACACAAACTTCGTGATATATTAGTAGAATCCTTTGGAAACAATAAGCATGATGGGCATGTACGTGATCTTGGAAGTGGCATTGGTCTGAGACAATACTTTGGCCCATCTTTAGGTAATGTAGTTTTGCACTTCAAACATATGGAAGAACAACTTACTCTGAGGTTTCAACATCCATTGGAGAAGACAATAAAAAACTATGTGATTTCAGTATGTCTGTTTGATTTTAGAACTTTCATTTTTGTTTGTCTAATTAAAATTATTTGTTGTGTGTTGTTGATTGCGATTTTAATTTGTTCATTATGGTGTGTCCAGTATGTGTATTGTTGTTGTTTACAGTTTTAATTTGTGCATATTTCTAATTTTTATGATGTATAAATTAACATCAATGAGTTGTACCTCCCAATAAAATACAAATATCCAGAACATTATTTTGAAAAATTTGTTGTGGGTGCAAGCACAAAAGGCAGTTGTTTTTCCGCCAATGACAAGAATGACAAGTCCCCTCAACTAGATGCATTAAAAAAATTGACAAGGTTAATCATGGATCTCTAAGATCTCGTCAATTTACAATTACAGATGCAGAGCATGTTTATATTTGGCTTAATACATCTTTTGATCCTTTAACTTAATTTAAGGTTTCACTTTGATCCCTTTACTTAATAAACGTTACGTTTTAATCCCTCAAAAACTATTCCGTTAGTCAATTTAGTCAATTCCGTTAACTTTTAACTTTAAATATATTTTATGAGACAATATTGATGAGTGTTCACCCTAAACTTTATTTTTTTTTTAAATTTTATCCATTTGATCTTTTTGATGAATTTTACACCTTTGAATTTTGAGGCTCTATAAATTATAATGGTACAACATCAACATCTAATATTTTTTTACTTACGTTCATCTTCTTCACTATTCATCTTCATCATCATCTTCATTAATATTCATCTAAATCCCAAAAAAATTCAAAAAAATTAAAATTTTAAAATCCATATCAATTCTTAGATAGAAACAAATTGTTGACATTAAATTGCACCTTTTTCTATTTCCATTTCATCTTCATCCATACTGAACCTTTCTTTTAAACTATCACCAATTTTTCTTCTAAAGCTTCATCGAATCTCTACTTTTGCAGAAGAAAAATAATTAATGGATAAACCTAAAAAGTTGAAATTCTTCAGCATAATAAATCACTAAACTTTACTCTATTTTAATATTATTTATATAAACGAGTCTTCCCTAAATAAAGTTTAAAGGAAAAACCTCGAATAATCTCATTATAAGAAATTATCCTAAACCAAAACATCCGCAAAACCTACCATATAATGAATCTTTGAAACTTTTGCAAAATCAAAACAAAGGGAAGCATGACATAAAGTATGCATTATTAGCACCTAAAGCAAATGGATTTGTTTTTCCAAATAACATGTTGGTATTCCTATTTGTTTTCTCTTTCTAGAAAGATGAAATGGTGTGCTTGAAAAGGAAAAGAAGATTATCTAAGCTTTAATTAAAATTTCAATTGGATTGTGAGTGTCATGAATTAACCACAATTTGAGAATTTCTGCAGCGAAACTTTAAGCAAATAATAGAAATACAAATTGGGGATTCCTGCAAATGCAAACTTAAAGAACGTTGAAAAAGAGTTTTGGTGATGATTCTGTGTAAAATAATATAGATATCCCATATTCATTTTACCATAAAAAGGAATCCAACAAAAGTTTTGGTAATGATTATGTTCATTATTTGAGTGTTGTTAAGATTAAGGTGAATGAATCTAATGCTTTTAAATGTTTTGTTTTTATAGACTACTTGTCTTTTCTTTGTTGGTTTTTAGAATTAAAATTCAAGAAATTTAGATTTGTTGGTTTTTGAATTTTTAATTTTTTTGGAAATTTTCTGGAATTTGAAGGAAGATTAATGGAGATAGTGCTGAAGATGAAAATGAAGAGGGGGAAGAAGATGAAGATAGGTAAAAAAATATTAGGTGTTGATGGTGTATATTTATAATTAACAGACTGGCCTTCAAAATCAAAGGTGTAATTTTTTTTTTTAAAAATCAAATGGTTATAATTAAAAAATAATAAAGTCTATGGTAGACACTCAAAAATATTGTTTCACCTAATATATTTATAGTTAACATTTAACAGAATGGACTAAGTTGTTTGATGGAATATTTTTAAGGGATTAAAATATAATATTTATTAAATAAGGGACTAAAGTGAAACTTTAAATTAAACTAAGGGACCGCAAGACCAATTAAGCCTTTATATTTTTATTATTCACCAAAGTGTATTAGAAATCTCGGGTTTGGTACTGAAAGATAGGACATATAAGTACTATAATTTGGTGAATGGAAATATAGTTTTTAACTTTATATCAATTTATGCTTATTGCTCTTAATTGCTTTTAATATCATGTCTCACTTTAATATTTGACTTTCGTTTTAACAGTTAAGTACTTGCATCTTCTTTGTAGAGAGGGTGAGTGAGGGCCATGACAACCCCAACCTTATATATATATATATATATATATATATAGGGAACGTATCATATGATAATGTCATTTTTATGTGAGAACATGTAAATGAATCTGAACCATTAAATTTTAAAATAAATGGTGGAGATTATGTGTCAGTTTTTTTCTCTCTCCTCCATTATTTCTTTTAATAATGGAGGAGAGAGAAAAACAAAAACCACAAATAATCTTCACTATTTATTTTAAAATCTAATGATTCAGGTTCATTCTCATATTCTTATATAAAAATGACATTCTTATATGATATGAACCTATATATATATATATATATATATGATATTGTTAACATGATTTATCTTCAAATAAAAAAAAAATTGTTTTAAATAGTTATTCTTAAAAGATTATTTTAGGAATTTCAACTTTTCGCTATAATTTATTTTGGATATCAAAATATCAAAAAAAAAAAAAAAAAACTCTAAAATCTAAAGTTATTCAAAATGATTTTTTATAAAAATCATTTTTGAGATATATTTTTTAAAAAAATTTGTAATTTATACTATGTTTTAATCTTCAATAATGTATTTTTTTTTTACAAATTGTCAAAAATAATAATTTAATTTAAAATTATTTTTGTTTTGTAAAATTAGTATTTAAATTTTATTTTATAAAAATCATTTTTAAAAATAAAGAAAAAAATTAACGGGCCCTTATATACCAATCAAATTGACAAGAATCTACGAGTAAAATTTAAAAAACTTTTCAATAAGTTAAAATTCTATTTTTTACAATAATAATAATAATAATAATAATAATTGTAATATTTTATAAAAATTTCTAATTGATAATATTAATAGAAAGGGTGAGAGTTTGATGATGTGAGAAAAATAGGATCCCAGTTTGCTTCCTTACACAGAAAAGACACTTGTTTCTGTGCCTATCTTTTCATTTCTTTCACTAAAATGAATGCAAGTCATATTTAAGGATGAAAGCTTTCAGTAACCCGTCAACAGGATCCCACGATTTCCACATTCACTTTGTATATGCCATGGAAGCCTTTGAGGGTTACCGAAGGCCTTCTCCTATATCCCTTTAAACACATGCTATGATTTTTATTAGCGAATTTCTTATTATACCACCCTTGTTTTTTAGGCACCAACTGAATTTCTGTTTTTGCCTACAATTTCCGGATGTGCACATCCGGACGCACCTTTTCTCTAAAATTCCAGTTTTTTTCCGGATGTGTACATCCGGAAACACCCTTTCTCTAAAATTTTTCAGTTTTTTCCGGATGTGCACATCCGGAAGCACCCTTTCTCTAAAAATTTTCAGTTTTTTCCAGATGTGCACATCCGGAAGAATTCCTAATCTGAAAAAATCAAAAGAATTCCATAAAATCATTTACTTCTAAATATAATTAAATCCAATATAATTAAAATTCAACATAATTAAACTTAATATGATTTTTTTAATATAATTAAATCCAATTTAATTAAATCTAATATAATTAAAATAAATGTGATTAAAATTAATATGATTTTTTCAATATAATAAAATTCAATATAATTAAATTAATTTTAGAAGTAAATACCATATAATTTTAATTATAATTTAAAAGTAAATACCATATAATTTAGAAGTAAATACTATATAATTTTAAATACCAATATAATTAAATCCAATTTTAGAAGTAAATACCACATAATTTTAAATCCAATATAATTAAATTAATTTTTTCAATATAAAAAAAATCATTTAAAATTAAATACCATATTAATCATATTAACTATATTGAAAAAAATTAATCATATTAAATATCATATTAATTTTAATTAATATAGATTTTAATTATATTGGATTTAATTATATTAAAAAAATGATATTAATTTTAATTATATTGAATTTAATTATATTTAGAAGTAAAGGATTTTATGGAATTCTTTTGATTTTTTCCGGATTTGCAAATCAGGAATTCTTCCGGATGTGCACATCCGGAATATATCAGCGTGTTTTACAAATTTGGTGCGTCCGGATGTGCAAATCCGGAATCTGGGGGCAAAAATGAAATTTCACGTGGTGCCTAAGAAACTTGGGTGGTGTATTAAGAAATCCTATTTTATTATAAACAACAAAGAATAAATGCCTACTTATACACGAAAATTAAATTATTTAATTAATTTAAGATATATTGATTCTCATGTATCCCATCATTATTTTAAAATTTTGTTCTCTAATGATGTGTTGAGAGTTTGATTCACCAAATTTTAGATAAGGTTACTTTATGGATCAGGGGTTAGAATTTATTCCTCCTTAACATGCCGTTTCACTACAAGAAAATGTAGGATTAGCTACCATAATTTTACTACAAAATAATTTTGTAGCTAATTCCTATTTAAAAAACAATCATATAATTGAATTACAAATAATTATTACTTATACTATTTATCTATTTTTAATTTAACTAAAATCTAAGACTAATCATATTATTTTTTTCCGAATAAAAAAACTTATATTTTATTGAAAAAAATTATATATATATATATATATATATATATATATATATATATATATATATATATATATATATATATATAATTAAAATTTAATAATTTTATATAAAATTATATTTTCTTTATTTACTGTTTGGTCTTCACTCTCTCAACATCTTCATCTCGTTCTCCATCTCCGACCTGTCCGCCACCGTATTCGATCACCACCATCTTCGATCGCCACCGTCTTCAATCGCCACCATCTTCCTCCGACTCCGATCGACCTCGTTGTCTTCTGACTCTGTTCATCGCTTTCCACATCACACCAAAAGTTAGAGAGAAAGAGAGAGAGAGAAACGAAGTCAAGCTTCAATCACTGTGATCGAAAACACGCCGATTCCGATTCCGACTCAGATTCGGTGAATGGCTTCTTCGAGCAGAGCAGCTCCTGGATCTGCTGATTCCACCGCTACAAGAAGACACACCAAGCAACCTAAGTGTATAATACATCTTCATCTCTCTCATTGTTCTAGTTTTTCCCCTTTTTAGCTTAATTTTCAATGACCTATTTTTCTTAATGTTGATTTTGATTTTGATTTTTAGTAAATGTTGTGATGGAATCGCTTATTTTTGGTATTAACTGTAATCTGAACTCACATGTGATCTCTTTGATAATTTTATATCTTCTAGATTCAAAGTCTACGCTGCAAGAACTTCCTGCATGCAAGCCTGTTCTCTCTGCAGGGTTGGGTCGCTAAGGAGAAATTTCATGTCAGTTATGGCGGGGCTGCATTAAACAGATCAATGTCTCAGGTAACCATTGCAATGGCTGCTTTTTTCTCTCTGCTTTGCTTTAATGTGAAGTGCAATTTCTAAAATTGCTATTGATTGTCAGTTTGCTTCAGTCACCTTTTTGGGAGCATGTGAAGGAAATGTTGAATCCCGACTCTTCTGTTGGCGCTAAACTGTGGATCTACTATTCTATATATGCCTTCTTTGTCTTCCTTTTCAATATAGGGTGCAAAATAAATTTACAAATATAATACCGGATTTAAAAAAAAAGAAACTTATTGCTTTGGTATTGTTGGTTGCAGGTGGTTGTGGTGCTTGTGTTGTTTTAATCTCTAAATATGATCCTTTATTCGATAGAGTCGAAGATTTTACCGCGAACTCTTACCTCACGCTACTTTGTAGCATACATGGATGTTCAATAACAACAAGTGAAGGTATTGGAAATAGCCGTTGTTGTCATAGAGAGTGAAGATGCTTATCAGACTTCAAAAGTTATTAAACTTTTGCAGTGGTTGGATTCAATTGGTGTTAAAAATGTATGCCTCTATGACATGAATGGTATGTAAGGTTTGAATAATTAGTGATAGTAAACTTTCTGTAACTTGGGATGTATGATAATGTTTTCTTTTATCACTATATTCTAGGAGTGTTGAAAAAGTCAAAGCTGGCCATATTTCAAGAAATGAAGAATGCAAAATCCATAGAGGTAACATCATTGTTTTTTTGTTATTAACAGATTGCATCTTTCTTAATATATTAACAAATTATATCTTAGTTTATGATATTATTATTAAGGTTCTTTTGATTAGTTAGTGCATCTCATTCATTTGATCTGATCTATAGCTTAAACTCGGTGTAGGAAGTGAATGAAGCTGAGACACACCATGTACCAGATCACATGACCCTAGAATTTGTTTCTTATGTTGATGGGAAGAAAGCAGTGGCCAAAGAAGCTAACTTGATTTTTGTTGAGAGTTCAAAACGACATGACTTAGGTGGAGAACTAGATTGCCAGATATTGTTGGAGGAGCCTCACCTGAATCAGGCGTTGCAAATTGTTGGTATGATTGCTTCCTAAACCCGCTATTAGTTTAAGTTTAAACTTTAAAATGTTTATTTCTGTTTGCAATACAACATTATCAAGTATAACATTATCTAGCAAACAACGATCTAATTTTTCTGTCAGGTTGCAAAAGCGCTGAACCTGACCTTTTACTGGTTTATGGTCCTGTTAGGAGCCATCTTGGTTTTGCTGCATGGAGAATTCGGTATACAGAGATAGTGTAAGTTGTTTCTAGGATATTGACTAATGTGATCTAGTGTGTTGCGTTGCACTTTGTAAATAGCTTCGATATTAATTTTTTGGGAAGAATAGTTTTTGACTAATGTTTCTTGCAGGCATATGGGATCATTGAACTTCATGAGATACAATTCATTAATTAAAGCCATTTACGACTTCACAAAAGTGCACCAAAATTATGGGAAGTTTTAAGTATCTGCCATGGTTTGACCCCCAATAATTGCTTACATTTTTATAGAGTAATTTTAATTATTCTTCCAATTTTTCATCTTGCATCTCCATATTCATTTTGTTATATCTTATATATATATATATATATATATATATATATATATATATATATATATGATGTTTCCTTTAAACTATAGGCAGAGTTAGTATAAAGTTTGTTGTATACTTGTATTATATTTTATTGCAATTTTTTTTTCGGATTGCTAACAGGTACATAGAAAAGGAAATGAATCAGAAGCAAAAGTTACTTTACAAGTCCAAAGCATAAGCGTCAAGTGTAGAAAAATACCTATCTAAACATCTAGGAGGACGGGTTTCTAGTTAGTAATGTGTAAACTGTAAACTTCATATTTTAGAAAACGTGTATGGTAAAATTTAAGTGCACTTTTTTATTAACTTCATATTTATCTTACAATGTTTTTTATTAAAACTAACTCAATATATCTGGTTTGAACAACAATTAAATTCTAATTTTGTTGTAATGGCAGGTGATCTGCATTGGAAAATAGTTTCTGTTTACATACATCGAACAGGACAGGTAAAGCTAAAAATGAAGAGCAAACTTGTTGCAGGAAAAATTACAAAAAAGAACAAGAGTAAGTTTCCAATAGCTTCACAACTTAATTTGTTTTTACTAACATTAAGGTACATAAGCCAAATAACTTTGTAATCTTAAATATGCAGATGTTGTCCTAGATGTGTGCACGAATTTATCAGCATGACCAGGAAGAGATGTTTTAGAATATGGAGAAAAACGACACTACTTCGGATTGAAGACAGACACGAGAGAAATCGTGGAGTTTGAGTGTAGAACTCGAAAAAAATATGATATCTGGACACAAGGATTTTCTAGGCTTCTCTCAATCGTCATGCAAAGACAAAACAAATACAACAATTGAACCTCTCATCATCTTGTTATTGCGGGGATCGTTTGATCAGCTGGCGCCTACTGATGGACCAGTAGGTCTGATTAGCATATCCTTAACGCACGTTTTTGTTTTTGTATACATTTGAATTGTAGTGTGCTAAAGGGGATTGAGATTGGAGTGGTGAAGAGTGATAAAGAGAAACTTAGTATTTATTGTTTAGTATTTATTGTATATATCAGAGATTTTATGTATAAGCTATTTCGAACAAGCTTAATTAAGCATGTATAGAATATGTGTTTATTGTATAAGAGCTTTTATGTATAAGTTGATACTGACATGCATTTATCATATAAGAGCTATACTGTTTCTAAAGTCAAGCTTTTATTGTATAATAGGTTTTATGTATAGTAAGCTGTTTTAAACAAACTTAATTAATTTTCTGAAAATTGGTAATCTAGTCTGATTAGTTTTAATTAGAAAGAATTATAAATATATAAAATAAATAGTTTGAGATTTGCTGCGATATTTTTGCAGTTCTATTGTAGCTGTTTAGTTTGGAAATATAGGTTTAAGACTGAGGTTTTGCTACAGTTTTATTTGGATTTAGCTAAGAATATTAAAATATTAGTTGGAATTTTGCTAGGAATGTTTGCTCTAGATAATTAGCCACCCAATCTATGCTACGACCTATATCATAGTTAATCCACAACAAATTTCCAGCTAATTCTATTTGAGAGAGTTTAGCTACAAACTAGTTGCTATAAAAGTCGTAGCTAATCACAAATTTTTTTGGAGTGTTTCAAGGGCTCTATGATAGAGATAGTGCTTTTATTTACTTTTAATTTTGACAAATAAAAGCTGCTCCAACATACTAGCAGTATATTTTACATATTCAATTGCCTAAAATGCGATTTGTTTTTGATGTTGTTGATACGCACCAAAAATGTGATTTGTCGTTGACATTCATATATTCATGAGTATCTCATAGAGAGCATTATATATCAAACATCGCTTTTCATTGTCACTTTCATGCATTTCATTCTGAAATAATTAACTCAATTAATTAATCACTTATATTAAAAAAATGTATAAATGAATTAAATAGAAAAGTACTATTACAAAGTATTACTATTATCATATATCATTCTCTTTATTTTATGTGATGCATATGTTTGAAAGGTGATCTCTATTTAAAAGTTCTTTAATAAATGAGAGTGTTTAAAACACGAATAGGACGCAACATAAAGTAAAGTAAATATTGTAAATATAAAGAGATTAAAGTTGAGAGAGTTGCATCAGGATTTATACAAATTCGGTCAAATCACTTGGCCTATTGATTTTCCCAAAAATTATCTTTTAAGAGTTTTCACATTAAATGATAGTTTTTCATAGCTTATACACACAAACCTTCTTACATCTAAACAAGAGTTTTGCAAAGAGCATCCTCCAAACAAAACACGAGATTTTACAGCAAGACAATTTTAAAAACAGACAAAACATTTATACTAGGTTGAGCTCCGAAAGAAAACATACATTTTAACATATAATCTCATGAATTAAACGAGAGATTTTATCCTGGGTTAAACTCACGATTCAAATAGAGATTTTAACAGGCTATAGTCTTACAAACAAAACATGAGCTTTTACTAGTTTAGCTCACGAACCAAACAACAACTTCTCATAAGAGATATTACTCAAGATACAAAGCCCTCTCGAGTAATTTACAATAATAACCCCAACACCATAACAAACAAAAAACCTCACGGATATTTTTCTCTCTCAAAGCACTAAGACACTTTAATGAAAAATAAAGAAATGAAATGGAGAGAGTATAACATGAGAAAGTATATAGAAATATGTTTTTGGTATGTTTTGAAAGTAAGGAGAAACCTTCTATTTATAGGGGAAAAGGGATCAAAAAGGAAAAAGATCCATGGACCTTTAACTACTTTAGTCGATTATGCCATAGAGTTAATCGATTATAGTTTTAAAATACGAAAACCATAATTTCTTAAAGGGAAACCCTACAACAACTATGGCTATATTAATCAATTAGGAGTGTTGTTAATCGATTAAGAAGCTTTATTTCTTGCTCTAGTTGATTGGTAAAGGTCCCTCATCAATTAGGCAATGTATATATACAAGCATTATAATACCACAAACACCTTGATGGTTCTTCTATAGGTTATAAGGTGTTTTAGTAAGTTTAGAGAGGTTTAAAACACTTTTAGGTGAGTTCGTGCATTGCCTTAGTAATTTAAGAATTACCTTAATATCTTTATAATACATTGAAGATTCAGACATCGACCTTGCAAGATTTCACACTTCCTCTCTTTAACAATACTTGAAACTTCAAGTTCCCTAGCTGGATTCATCATTGATTCAACACTTCATCTAGACTTGCCTACTTCTAACAATTGAGGCTTGATAGAGCTTATTGATAGATACCATCATTTGTTCTTGACCAGAGATCATTGAGGATTCCATCAAACACTGTTTGGCATTGTGTGTTGTCCTTAAGATATTGACTTTGACATCTTGATCCCACAAACATAGCATCTTTATCATTACTTGAATGATGAATACTTCACATCATAATATTTTCATCATAGAAACCATTGTGAACATTTAACTGTTGCAGACATTTTACCTGTAAGAACATAGATACACATTCTCTCCCATTTTTAATGATGACAATGCATCTCAAAGTAGATGGAACAAATAGATAAATATAGATAACAAATTAGAGTGGTTAAACTCCCCTTATAAATATAGATAGTATACCCTATCCCTTGAGTGTATACTTTTCCCCTGTTGGAATTATAAAAACGGTCAAAATAATAAATAAATATGGAAACACATTAAGCGCATAAAGATCTTGTTTTGTTGTCGAGGTAAACTAATTAAAACCTCTCTTTGGTTACGGAGGTCTTTGTAATTAAAATTCTCAACGTAGTGACGGTTGACCTGTCACGAAGGTGACGCCCGTCACTGCTCTGCAGTATGCAAAAATAGAATTGTCACCATGGTTACACCTCCAGACCTTCGATTTTGATTCTAGAGAACCCCAAACGCATAGCAAATTATTATACATCAATCATATAACATTTAGCACATCAATAACACACAAATTAATCATTTATATCATCAATTAGTCACAAAATAATCGTTATGTTTATCAAATCAAAGTATGTGAACATTAACATCAAAAGTCATAATTATGCATATAGATTAATATGAAAATCAACAATCAACAGAGCACCACAAAAACAACATATCACAACAATCTACAAAAGTTTTACACAAACCATCTCAAGATTTAACAACTTCATCAACAGAGAAAAAATGAAAGAAAAATGGAATGAGGATAAGGAACTGTCTCTATCCTTCATGCTTAAACACCCATATCATGAACAGTTTTCTCTTACCTCAAATTCGAGGAAATTTTTTTAATCTAAGACTATGGAGTCTCTTCTCCTACTCTTGCCCTACTAGGGTTTGCTCTCAACTCTACTGACAACTTATTTTCACCAAACAGATCCCTCATTCTATATTCCTTCTCTATTTAAATAAAAATCCTATTTTAATTTTAATTTTAATTCTAATAATCCCCTCAACTCTTAATAATTATATTCACCGCCTTAATTTTAATTAAAAATCTATTTTTCTCCCCAAAACCACATATTCTCACTTTCGACACTATTATAAATAAATAAAAAATTATAATTTCTATTAAAACCCAACAACCTCAATAATATTAATTAAATTAAATTAAAGCACTCTAAAACTAAAATAAAATATTAAAATTAAAATCAGAGTGTCACAAATAGAATAGTAAATGAACTAGATATATCACATACCTAAATTTATATGATAAAACACAATAAGCATGATCTAAATCTTAATGACATTCTAAAGATAAACAAATTTAAAAGCATACGATATGATGCAGAAAATTAAAAGAGATATGGAAAGAGAAATGTACACCAAATTTATAATAGTTCGAAAATTTGTCATTGTTATGCCTACTCCACTCGTGAATGGTTTTACCATTAGAAATTGTAATGTCTTCCACTATTTTAAAGATAATTATTGAAAGCTCCTAATGTTTGACAAATTTTTGATAAAAACCTAACGTTAGAGAAATAACTGTAGAAGTCAAAGATGTTGAAAAAGATGTCCTGACATCCTCATTATTACTTCAGCAGGTTTAATTCAGTAACAAATCCGTTCAACATTTGTTTTGCTCCTAAAGACTGGATCAAAGACAACGATAGAAAGCCCAAGACAGAAGACTATATATATAAAGACTTAGACCTAGGGTTAGGGGATGCCTGATGTAACAATTGTAACCTAGTTCTCTTTTGTAAAAATAAGGGTTTAGGTTTTGAGAGTCGGTGGCTCTTAGGATTGTAGTTCTCCTCTGTAATATGGGATGCAGAGAGGACGACATAGGTGCATGTACACAACCAGAAACCCATAGGTAATGGTTGGTGTATTGTTCATGGATGAAGCTTTGAAGCAAGTCCAAGATAACTTGTAGGCCAAGAAACCACGACAGTTCTGAATTGGCAGATGACAGAGATAGCACAAATTGTGATTAGGGTGTGAGTGGCGTATCTCATATCAGGGTTATAAATCATTAGGTTTAGCCTTGGTAAAGATGTTCATGGGGTAGATGTTAGGGATAAAGTTGTAAACGTGGGAGTTTAACTTTGTAACAGTCTACAGTTAGTGAAATCTTCATCCTGGATTGGTATCCCCCAGATGTAGGTGAATTGCACCAAATTGGGTTAACAATTACTGTGTTATTTATATTCTGCAATTTACTGTCTTGTTGTATGTGTTCCTGACTGACATGTTGGATCAGATGTTGTGACATCTGAGAGTGTGCATTTCTGATATTCAAGGTATCAGTTTGCAGCTGCGCCTCCAAGTTTAAGAGATAATGCCGCACAATGTCTTGACATCTGCTATCTGCTAGGCCAGAGTTTCAATTGGTATCAGAGCAGGCATCCTGTCTGGTTCTAGATGAGATCTTTGGGAGATACTTTCTGGCATTTAAACAAGGAGGAGTTTTGGAGATCAGATCAATCAACTCAAACATACCTAAGGGTATTAATGGATGAGATGAATGTTCTGGATCGAAGGGAGCAACCTAGAGGTTGCTCATGTTGCTGAGGAGATTCTACAACAACTACAGGATAAATGGCTAGTTCTCTTGTTGGTGTGTCTTATAAGATGTTGTGACATCTTATTAGGGCAAGCAGGATCTGTTCCTTGGTGGTTCCGTTGCATGTGTTTCTGATGGAAGAGCTCTAGAATTATGGGATTCTGGAGTTGTTACCGAAGACAGTTTGTGGAAGGGCTCAATCGTCGGCCTCTTTATAGTTGAAGATATTTGTGTTCTTTTATTCCAGAGTCGGGAGAGATGGAATAAAGGGAGTTGTGGTTAGATATCTGGTATGGTGACTTGGTACTTAGAAGCTTGGGTTCTTAGTGCAGTTTGAAGTCAGTTAAAGAGGAGAGGAGTTGAGTTAAAGTTTATCAGGTTCTTGCTCTAGGAGTTTGGTAAATGTTTGGTCGGCTAGGTTGTCAAAGATACTCGAGAATTCTCTCAAGTCCACTCATAAAAACATCTATGTCGTGTATCTGGAGTCTTCTAGTTACTCTTCTGACTAGAAGGTGTTTCTTTGAAGCACGATCTGAAGATAGTTTAGGTGATTTATTTTCACCATCCAAAAACAGCAAGGAAGGATTCATCTCTCTTGACCCTAAGAGTGGATCCAATCTGATTAAAGAGTTGTTGAGGTAAATAAGACTTGTTCAGAGAAAGTCTTAGTTACTTGAGTCAATGGTGGCAGCCTTGGTATCTCAACATTGTCCTTTGAAGAAGATACTTGCAAAAAGGATTGAATACTTTATAAGTGTTCATGACATGATCTGGTGGAGCTCAGCTACAGCAGTGAAGAAGGGTTATTGTACAAGGATTTAAGATCAATTGCTATTTGTGGAATCCACAAGTATTTAATTGGTTATCCTTAAAAGTCAAGATTGAGGATGTTCTGTCAAATGTTCTAACATCTTTTCATCAGAGGTTTGGAGAATCATGGGAGGGGTTCTGCATTCGTTCAAAAGTCACCTAGGTGTTGACCTGGGATTATTGGCTTAGCATCTGTTTCCTGGAAAGTATTGTGAATGACTTGAAAAGATGGTGATGCTGTTGATGATGGAGATGGAAGACTATGAAGACATCATAATCTTGATGGTTACACCTTGGGTCAGTTTATTTCTGATCTAGGTGCCTTGGAGCATAGTGTTTGCTCTAGTTATGAAGGTCAAGGATAAGTGGCAGTTATCTCTGGCTTTCTACTGACGGCTCTACTAAGGGAAGTGGCATTCTTTAGTATGGCTATGGGGTAGTCTTGGACTACATATTTTCTGAAGATTCAGACGTGGCAGGTTTGAAGTCTTTGGAGTTTCAAAGCAGAATGGAGGTTGTCTACTCAAAACTTGGTTGTTGAATCAAGTCTGTGAAAGCATGGAAATCTGTTTCTGCAAAGGGAGGAGGTTCTTCGAAGTGGCAGAAGGAAGAGCTGAATTCAACAGTTGGATGTCATAATATGTTGACATCTAGCTTAACATCAGAAGTCTCAGTTGGTGATGTGGCACATCAGCTTAAGATAAGGTGATCTACAGGAGAATGGGAGTGATGGATTCTTCAAAAAGGTCTATCTCATGTAGTTTGCGGGAGCTGTGGATGAGAAGATGTTACATGACTAAGAGGCTTGGTGGATCCAAGATGTTATGCTATAGGGCAAGTAGTTCGTGTGACTTGAAGATCTGGTTTCATTAGTAGATCAGGGTATCTTGTGGGAGTTCTGAAGATGAGTGAGGTCAATCAAAAGGTGGCATTTGATTGAATTCACAATGTGCGTTCAAGCAGGATGCTTGAAACTGATTGCTCTTTTGTAGAAGAGTAGTTAGTTGAAATTATTGAAGGTTCTGGTTCTCTAGGAGCTTGTGGCAAAAGTTCTGGGTTGAGAATGGAAGCATACCTTCTTGGTGGTTGAGAGTTTATTTCTCTCTGGGTTCCTGAATACTTCTTTGTTCAAGCTGGTGGGTCAGTGTTGTGTGAAGATCTTTAGTATAAATTACTATGTTGATAGTAAGTCCAGTAGTGGAGCATATCAAGAACCATGGTGTGTGGTGTCTGTGATGTGTGGAAGATGTCCTAACTAATGTTAGGACATCTTTGGGTTAGTTATCCTTGGTGAAGGATTTCAGGTTCTGTGATGAACTGGTTACTTGCATCATGTCTAAGAAGTATCTACATGATCATCCGGGAGAATGATGGAGTAGAAGGGTCCATTGGAAGGAGGATGTAAGTATTTGTGAAGACTGAAGTGGATCATGTGTTGATTGCATGAAAGTTTATTTCCTGAATGCGTTCAGAAGTGGAGATTTACCATAAATCAGAAGTATTCCAGGTTATCATACGGGAGAATGATAGGAATGACTATCTTGGATTGCGGGGTTTATCTCTATTGCTGGCTGGGTGAGGTCAGTGGAAAATCTTGCATATGGCATTGTAGTCCTTGGAGCAAGTCATGCTAGTAGTGGATCAGTTTAGAAGCTGTGAAGTTCTGGAGCATGGATACGATAGCTGACATCGTGGTAACAAACTAAGGGGCTCTGTGCGTCTCTTTGAGGAACGTGAAGCATTCTAATTCAATTGGTTTGTGCCTCAAGCAACATGATATCTATACATGAGAATTCAAGAGGAGTTCGTGTGGTCAATAAGATGGTTGTGGAATGAGGGGGATCAATGGGACTTTGATCTCAAGCCAAGAGTTTGTTATGGTTGGTATACACGTACTCATGGGATGCATGACTTTGATCATGTATGGTTAATTATTGTTTCTTGTCAGAGGGAACAATAATGAGTTAATGGTTGTGTTCAGCAGGTTTGTTGAACAGAGGGTGCGCTCTTGAAGACATGAAGATGCGTCTTATGTTTTCCAGTCATTAGCTTGGGTGTTCAGTGGAGGAGCACCAGTTACCTTAGTCATGGGGAGAGGCCTCGTGATCTGAGATGAAGTTCCAGTTTGCATTTGTGCGTCAAGCAAACTGAGATGTCAAGATGGCTTGACATTATTGTGGAAATTCCAGTTTGCATTTGTGCGTCAAGCAAACTGAGATGTCAAGGAGGATGTCTTGACATTAGAGTATTGTTGCAAGTTGTGGGAAACTTGGTAATGCATACTTGAATGGTTCTTATTGGATGCTTAATAATCATTAATTGAGTCTGGAAGAATTCATTTCATTTGCAGACTGGTATCAAAATTTGTGAAGAAGTCTCTGTATTGTCAAATCAGAAGAAGAATCTGAGAAGAATAGACAATGTCTGACATGATGTCAGGACATTGTTATACAACATGCCTGCATGATTATTGGTTCTTTGGTAAGTTCTCTCAAAAGGAGAAATAGTCAACAGTCTTAACTGGTGCGCATTTAGTAGAGTTATTGGCGCTTTGAATTAACCAGCGTTTGGTTCGATGGTTCGTTTCTTTCAAAGGCAATTACTTACTACAAATAGGATTGTTGTGACATTTCTTAGTCTCATAACTTTTCCTCTTCTAAGTGAGTGTTCGATGGCATTTTTCAAGATCTGGATGAGTTGTATCTAGATTTGGAGCTGTCTTGGCCACTTTTGCCATGTTTTAGCTAAAAAGGGGGAGAAGAGTATCATCTGGGTTTTGGGTTCATTCGAGTAGTGGTGGTGCAAGAATGGTGGAGGAAGATGTTCTATCATCTTATCTTACAAATTTATGGTTTGTGTCTTGTGATCTGAGTTGTGAAGCAGGTCGTGTCCTGTGACCTGAGTTACATTTGTTGTGTACTATGTGTTACGAACTTAAACTTTGCTTCTCATTGTGAGTTCTCATATGCCTCAAGGAAGAAAAAGAATTGAGGGGGAGCATGTTACAAATTCCCTCTCATACTTATCAATAGGCAGTGAAGAATTATGGGAGAAGGTTTTAGCCAAAATTTGTCACAAGGGGGAGATTGAAAGCTCCTAATGTTTGACAAATTTTTGGTATAACCTAACCTTAAAGAAATAACTACAGAAGTCAAAGATGTTGAAGAAGATGTCCTAACATCCTCATTATTACTTCAGCAGGTTTAATTCAGTAACAAATCTGTTCAAGATTTGTTTTGCTCCTAAAGACTGGATCAAAGACAAAGATAGAAAGCCCAAGACAGAAGACTATATATATGAAGACTTAGACCTAAGGTTAGGGGGTGCTTGATGTAACAATTGTAACCTAGTTCTCTTTTGTTAAAATAAGGGTTTAGGTTTTGAGAGTCGATGACTCTTAGGATTGTAGTTCTCCTCTGTAATATGGGATGCCGAGATGACGACATAGGTGTATGTACACAACCAGAAACCTGTAGGTAATGGTTGGTGTATTGTTCATGGATGAAGCTTTGAAGCAAGTCCAAGATAACTTGTAGGTCAAGAAACAACGACGGTTCTGAATTGGAAGATGACAGAGATAGCACAAATTGTGATTAGGGTGTGAGTGGGGTATCTCATATCAGGGTTGTAAATCATTGAGTTTAGCCTTGGTAAAGATGTTCATGGGGTAGATGTTAGGGATAAAGTTGTAAATGCGGGAGTTTAACTTTGTAACAGTCTACAGTTAGTGAAATCTTCATCCTGGATTGGTATTCCCCAGATGTAGGTGAATTGCACTGGATTGGGTTAAAAATTACTGTGTTATTTACATTCTGCACGTTACTGTCTTGTTGTATGTGTTCCTGACTGACATGTTGGATCAGATGTCGTGACATCTGAGAGTGTGCAGTTCTGATATTTAAGGTATCTGTCTGCAGCTGCGCCTCCAAGTTTAAGAGATTATGCAGCACCATGTCTTGACATCTGCTAGGACATCTGTTGTCTGCATAGGCCAGAATTTCAATTATACAAGTATTTAGGTACAACAGATTATCGCCAATCTGAACACTACAAGCCTATGCTTTGGCCAATACATATCTAAAATGATATTCATTTATGTTGACACAAATTACTCAACTGCTATTGTTGAGGATCTTCAATGATCTTGATCTAATCATCTTGCGAGCCCCAATATTTCTACTTCAAGCTCCCGTCTTGCATCTACCTTTACTCAGCTCTATCGATTTCTTGTATTATTGATTTTTTTAACCAAAAATAATTAGACAACTCCCATCTTTATTTTGCGGCAATCTTTACTCAATTCCACCAAAATCTTTCATAGAATCTAGAGAAACTCTTCTCTTACGAGATAAATACCACTAAATACTATAGGAAAAAAGTATTATTTTTCCTGATACACTCTACAAAAGTTTCAAAAAAAAAAATTAGATTAATCCTTTAAATTTTTTGCGATAGTTTTATCAGATTTTCTCTTTGTAATTTTTTTTTATTAGCATTGAGTACCCTTGTTCTCGTGTTATCTTGTTTATAAAAAGAAAATTTAAGAGTATAGAGGAACTTGAATCTTGTGTTGAAATATTTTATAAAATATAGTAAACTTTGATATTGAGTTCTATTATAGAATGTAATAAACTCACCCTTAAAAAAAGTTACTGTTTACAGTTTTCTCAACTATCTGTTACTCTTTAATATTTGTCTCTCATAAAAATAAGAAGCAGCACATGAAAGAAAAAAAAATAGTAATGAAATAAAAATCATAGAAAATTGTCACATAAAAAAATTCAGAAAAAAACTTACACCACTTAATTAACAAAAAATCATACGTAATTGACTCAGATATTTTATATTTCACCAAAATGAATGCAAGCCATATTTAAGGATGAAAGCTTTCAGTAACCCGTCAACAGGATCCCACGATTTCCACATTCACTGTGTACATGCCATGGAAGCCTTTGAGGGTTACTGAAGACCTTCAAAAGTCTCACCTCTTCAGGCTAATCTCAAAACTCTCATCTTTTCTCTCAACACAAAATTCCCTCTCCCTGAAACCTCTATCACCATCCATTCGTCTTTGACGAATTTGACGAAGTCTGCATGAAAAATCTAACAGTTGTTGAACTTGAACGGCTTTGGGCCCCAACCCTTAGTATTTGCTCGTAACCATATTGGACTATGGTCTGAGATGTCTCTAGCTCCAACATGTTGACCAACAATCTTCTAATCTGCAGCCACACCTTCAGAAATAAGGAATCTGTCGATACGACTCATCGTAGACCCCGCCCTATTAAACTAATTAAACCTTCCTCCAGTACACGGAACATCTATACAATCAATCTTAGCTATGAACTGACTGAAACCCTTCATTTCACCACTACTACCCCCTACACATGCACCCTTTCTCTCGGATCGACATCTCACAGTGTTAAAACCTCCACCTACTATCCATTCTCCTATATTAAAATTCTCCTTCAATTTTGCTAATTCACCCCACAACTTCCTCTTACCCACTAGATTACAAGGAGAGTACACATTCACAAAGAAGTACTCTACTCCCTTCTAGAAACCATTAATGCCCACGAAACCGAAGCCCCTATAACTGAACAAAGGACACAAAAAATCCATTCTCCACAGAATAACAATGCCTCCGGACGCACCAGAAGAACCCACTTCAGACCACCCCACATTCTCATCACCCCACAAGGAAGCCACCAAACTATCGTTCAAAGCACCAATTTTAGTTTCCTGAATAAACACGACGTCCATTTTTCCAAATTGGATGATATGAGTAACTCTCTTCCTCTTAATGGGATTCCCCCCTCTAATTTTGAATGACATCGCATTCATTTGGGCACCATAATAACTTCCTCCCTCTTGTTCTTTCCTCTCTTATCCCTGGCCTCCATCATTTTAATTTTCTCTACATAACAATCATTTCAAACTTCCCCCGAAATCCCTAAAGAAGACATGATCTCCCAAACCTTTTTAGAGACCATATAATCCATTTCATCCCAAAACCTCTTGTTGCCTTGGTTAATCTCGGAGTCAGTAACAGAGAAACACCTAGCAATAGACTAACCAGACTAGGTTACCTTCTTAGAGGCCTTCGAATTCACAGACACATGAACAGGTTCACCTCCTTTAATCTTATAAGACGGAGTAACTGAATCACTCCTCTTTATAAGATTCATAATAGAACATCCCACAAAAGAATCCTCGGGCTCCTCAATAGCTTGAGTTATAACATGATTAGCATTCCCTTAGACCAATTCCTTAGAGTCTTGAGAAGATTCGAGATGAGTAGCTCCATGACAAAGGGAAAGGGGACCAAAATGCACTGTAGAGTTATTTCTCTTGGAAACAACACTTCCCCTAGATAAAATTTCTCTACTGCCGTCCAAACGGATCACCGTAGGCGCAAGAGAATAGGCCTTTAATTGTTGGGATTTCACAAGACCATCAAAACTAATATTACGCTTCTGGACAAGGCGCACTATAGGGTCCACTGGTATAGAAGCCCCAAAGGAAATCCCTAAGGACTTTGACTTTACTGCAGCTATAAAGGGCCTAAACACATCCTCCCCTACTCTAACACCTGTACATTCAGAAATAGCTTTATGAGTGTCAGAAACTCTCCCAGGATTAAGGATAGGCACACCCGTCTCCGTACCAAGAGCATTAAAGGATAATGACTCAATATCCTTAAAATCTGCATGCTAAGTCAAATCCTCATTAACACCTCGATTTGCAATAACCTCAGTTTCCTCCAAACTAACAAAGTTCTCTCTATCATCTTCCCAAGTTGATCCAACTAAGGAATAAGAGGAAACAGAATTCGCCGAATCAGAATGGTCCACGTTCTTCACCACCCTAGTCGACGGATGAAGCATTTCTTCCACAACTCTAATTCTAAAAACTTCCCCATTGATCAACACGTTGAAAACCTCATTAATAAAAAAGCCACATCCATCTTGGTAAAATCAGAAGAGTTGTCTTCATAGCAAACATACTTTCCAACTTTAGAGGATATGAATTCGAAGAAAGAAACAGACCAAGTTTGGCAAGGGATGCCATAACACCTCAACCAAATAAGCCTTTCCTTATCCACATCACCAACCTTCCATTTCCTAACCTCATAGAACCACTAACCCAACTAATCCTTAGAACCATCGACTAGAGCTTCGATCTCGCCATCGTCATCTTCTTCCAAAAGACATAAGTTGGCTCCAAATGGTGTTACCTTAAGAGCGAAATATCCTTTAGAGTGGAAAATTCATTGCATGTTGTTAGTAGTCCAGGATTCAAAACTTTTGCAACGTACGCTTTCTCGAACCTAAGTAGATTTTTCTTTCCAACGTTGAAGACGAGTTTATGAGAAGAACCTAGTTGTGGGTTCTGTTCACCAGACTTGAAGCCCTTAGCACGACTAGCCTCAGCGAAAGACATACCACTTGTGAAAGGGCCCCGACAAAAGGTTCTATTGGTTTTTCCATCATCGGATGCTACATTTTCAGACTTAGCTCCACCTGTAGACCCTCCTATTCCAACCTTACCGCCAGAAAAAATAGCCTCTGTTGTTCTTAGGAACCTTGGGACATTCGCTTGTAGCTTTCTAACTTCAATCTGAATATTATCCAGCTTCAGTACCAGTCTTCCCACGTCCCTAACCTCAAAGAACCTCACAAAACCATACTTGCGTCCACTCTTGTCCCTCTTCGGCGGGATAACAACTTCATCAATCTCGTCAAACTCTTCAAACAACCAGTAAAGATATTTAGCTCTGAAATGATCTAGAAACTTCATAAATAAAATCGTGGTTGATTCCTTTGCACAGATACCCTTCGGCTTACGTGCAGTGTCCCACTTTGAACTTAGTCCTGATTGCCCTTTCTCTCTCTCTCTAACATTTTACTGCTCTTCTTTGTTAGACAGTTAGAAAATCAAATTACACTTATTTTAAATAGACTTTGGTTTATTATCTTATACATTAAGGTGAATGCATCCAAGTGTTTCACTTTCATGAAACATTTACAAAATATGAATTAATAAATTAAGTAATATCTTTGTTGAAATCACAAAGAGTATAGTGAATAATATAGTTTTAGGTTTTCATAATTACATTTAAGACTATTTGTATAGGTTTTTTATTTATTTTTGTAGTTTAAATTTGAGTTTTTATTATGGTTATATTTATTTTATTGTTCATTTCACAATTTTATAGTGATTAATGAATTTGGTTTCTCTAAAGTTGGTATAATATCAAGTGAGTAAAAAAAGGTTTATATTTCAAAATGCCTGATTTTTTAGGATATACTTGCAATTTCCACCCTATATTCGTTGATAGATGAACAATAATACCCACTTAAATCTATAAAGTGAATTAATCAATTGAGAGGTGTTTAGTTAAATGATGAGTGGCTCGATCTTACTTGGAGAAATGTTTGACTAGTTGGGAAAAGTTATTTTGAATAACAAATGTTAATATTGTATCTAATGCATGAAATTAGTCTGTTTATAGGTCTTAGTTGAAGCTACATTGTTAATATTATGTATAATTTAATTTTTTTACTTCTAAAAAGTAGTTAGGGGTCGTAGTTAGATGAAAACCATTAGATTATGTGCGAGTATATGAATGGAGTGATTGAATTTCTACATTCACTGAAAGAAATCTTTCTAAAAATAATATACCTTTTTATTTTCCTTGTCGTTTTTTATGGAAATGCGAAAGAATTCAGAAATTAATAAATATTGAATAATCTATTTTATAATGGAATTTATTAAAATTATAAGAGATGGACATGACACGGTGAAGTAACAAAAATTCCAACTTCGTCACATGGAGAGAAATTTGATGTAGATATGGATGATTACCTAGAAGATATTGTCTCAGATATGGGTGAAGTTTCTTTTAAAAGAGCTCATTTGTGTGATTCTTTATTTAGTGACAATGAATAGGAATTATATATGGGGTGCACAAATTTTACATGATTGTCACCTATGTTAAGACGATTTAATACCAATGTAAAATGTGGCTGAACATATAAAAGTTTCACTGAATTGCATGAATATTTGAAAGACATGCTTCTAAAACGCAACGTGTTATCGAATGTATTTATGAGGTCAAGAAGATATTGTGTCTAATGGGTTTAGAATATATTAAAATATATGAATATCGTAATGATTATGTATTATAAGGAAAGAGTGTGAGGACTCACGCTACAAGTTGAAAGACAGTGATGTTGATGATAATGGTGTAAGCACAAAGGATACTCCTACCAAGGTGATATGGTATCTACAAAAACTTAAAGGTTGAAGAGATTTTTTTGGAATGTAAATTATGCAAATATTATCATATGGAATGCATATGAAAAAAAGTGATGGAATAATTCTCCATGTAGATGATTCTTTACAATGGAAGAAAATTAATTTGTTGTTCCCGAATTTTAGCCATGTTGGAAGAAACCTTAGGCTTGGTCTTTCGACTAAATGAATGAATCTGTTTTGTAATCTTAGTTCTAAACGTACATTACGATATGTTCTTATCATAATTTAAAACATATCTTTGTAGTTGTGCATAAAGCGCAATTATATTTATTTTTATCTATGGTGATTTTGGGCCCAAGACAACTATGCAACAACATATATATTTATCTAAGTCCATTTATTGGAGATTTAAAAGTTTTATGGGATGAAGGCACTGATGTTGATGATCCGTACTCAGGTGAAAATTTTAAGATGTATTTCGTGTTTTTGCACAATCAACAACTTTACTGCATACGATAATTTGTCTGGTTACATAGTTAAGGGACATAAAGTGTGTCCTATATGTGAAACTGGTACTTTTTACCACCAACTATAGAATGGAAAAAGAATGTTTACATTGGCCATCAAAATTTTCTAAGACCCAATCATCCATATCATTGATTACAAAAGGCTTTTAATAGAGGGTGAGAATTTGATATCTCTCCAAAACCCTTCACCTAGGAGGAAATTTATAAACAATATAATAAAAAATTAATTTTGTATATGGAAATAACCATAAAGAGCCCACTGAGAAAAATATATGGACAAAGTGGTAGGTATTCTTTGATCTTCGCTATTGGTCTGGCGGCAATGTAAGACATTATCTTTATGTTATGCATGTGGAGAAAAATATGCGTGATGCGATATTTGAAACACTTCTCAACATTAAATAAAAGACAAGAGATAGTCAAACTGTTCACCTAGATATGGTGGAGAAGGGTATACAAAAAGAGTTTTCCTTAAAAGAAATAGGTAAGAGAACATATTTTCCCTAACAAGTCACACTCTGTCTAGAAAAGAAAAAAGTTTTTGCGAGTGTTTGAAGAGTATCAAATAACCTCAAAGGTAATTATCAAATTTCAAGAAACTTTTATCAATGAAAGATATCAAACCAAATGGTTTATGTATTGGGATAATTTAATAATGAATAAGAGAACGTAATTTGAAGATAAGCGAAACAAATCAACCACATTGGTTCCATGCAAGTACAAATTTTACACAATATGTCTCCTAAGGTTGGTTTTCTAGTCGTCCATTGTTCATAAGACTCACCCATTGGTCGTAGTACTCGCCCCTATTGTGCTTGGGTCAGACCCTACCTCACCCACTCATGGAATTTGGGGAATGGCATGTCCATAAATACTAATGGTATGGAAAACACAACAAAAGGGAGACACACCATATTTTCTAGAATAATAGGGGGGGGGGGGCGTGGGGGGAATTTCCAAGTCCTATGCTTTTGAGAAATGAACAAAATAACCACTCCATGGATCCAAAGATCTAAGCCCAATATATATTTCTTCAATAACATTTGTATATTTGAATAATATTTATCAAGGAAAATTTCTCCCAGAAGAACAAAATATGGTTGTTGAAAGAGCATTACAAGAGTTTCATATATGGGTTTAATGAAATAATTTTTAATAATGATAGTGCATTTGAGTCAATAAAATGGAAGTCATATATGCCTACATTTAATGAAATAACTTGGATTGTATACGTCATTAATAAATTTTCCTTATATATAAAATTAAAGGATGATCTTATTACCATGTACTTTTCAAGTTCAAGAGATAAAAAAAAAAATATTGTAATGGCATCTAGATCGTAATTTGGGGTAATTTAAGAGAATTGGAAGATTTATTATTTTATATTTAAATTGTCTTTATTTAAATGCAAGTGGATTGACATTAACACTAGTGTACAAATTGATAAATTAAGGTTCACATGGGATAACCTTTGTAATAGGTGGTCAGTGGTTATCCAAGGAAAACCAATTCTTGCTGGTGTTGAAAATCTATATTTAACTCTGGATATTTCTAAGACACCTTCTTTGTCAACACAGATGATATGCATGTTATTTGTTAGGATCATCAAGACATTACTACAAATAAGTGATTTCCCTTCGATTATAGGCCTTTACCTAATTTTGTTATGCGAAGTAAAGAAGTGTGTCATGGAAAGTGCATCACTTTTCCCCTCAATTGAACTGCCAATTGAGGGGAAAGATTTAGTGTCCATGAGTTAGATCCCCGGCTACAACATTTTTCCTATCAGTTTTATAAATACTCGAGCTGATATATATATATATATATATATATATATATATATATATATATATATATATATATATATATATATATATATATATATATATATATATATATCACTTTGTTCTTTAAAATAAAAATTTTCATAATTTTACATTATTTTCGTTTAAATCTAGAAGTACAATTGTGTTGAAAAATTCTGAAGCTTTTATATCATCATCCTTATGAATCTTTTGAAAAACAAATGCTGGAATTTGTTGCAAATCCATACATTGAAATATATTCTTAGTGGATTCTCAT
Source organism: Lathyrus tuberosus (assembly GCA_022829125.1). Taxonomy (NCBI): domain Eukaryota; kingdom Viridiplantae; phylum Streptophyta; class Magnoliopsida; order Fabales; family Fabaceae; genus Lathyrus; species Lathyrus tuberosus. Next base: position 257,925 of record JALAZF010000874.1, read on the forward strand.
TCATTTGTTTATGGGATAAAATTAACGAAGGTTAGATAAGGAAAATAATTTATCATATAAATTTACTAGAGATTATGTAAAGAACAAAAACCTTGAACTAATACTATTTTCTACTCTTACAATCCATCAAAGAGATTGTTTCCACACTCTTTTAATTTTCACTTTTTTCAATTCTAATATTTTCAATTTCAATATTTGTAATTCACAATGTAGCATCCAAGATGTATAATTGTAGCGCTCATGAACAGATTGACTGTCGTGAGGGTTTCACGCAGATTACTAATGTTTCTTGTGGATACATGTGTTTGCAATGTCTTGAGCGTGGATACTTAATAAATGGATGATAAAGATTCGTTTATCAACAAAATGAACACACTTTTTCACTAGGATATTTATGAACACCCGAGGTGATAAAATATTTCTTTTTAAAATAAAAAATAAAAATAAAATAAGAACCATTTTCCCTCTTTATTCAGCCGATCCAATGGAATATATTACTTCTATTGCAAACCTAGAAAGAAAATGGTGAACTGTAAGGAACATAACTTACACATTTTTACCATCTGAAAATTTATTTTGGGTTGCAATATTTTCAAGTATGATTAGGAATAGGTTTCTCAATGTTCTTAGTCAAGAAAAAATTAAGTCATTGAATTTTTACATGGGATTACAATTGATAAATTATTCCCAAATATAAAATGGATTACGAAAGGTGGAACAACGTCATTCTATGAGACAGATTACAAGAGCAGAAAAATGTTTTGTTCAAGGTTGGTAAAAGTAGTTACTTCAATGAATAAATGTAATAGCAACAACAACAACAACTACAACAATAACGACAACAACAACGACACACAACCTTGAAATATTTCCAACCTCATTAAGAAACCTTAAATATTTTTTATCATGCAATCCATCTCAAAGAATGATGTTTACAAGTTTGAGTGGCAACAAATGAGTTAGGTTAGGGAAAAAATTATTGAACGTATGATTTTATAGGCAAAACAGAGTAATCTTTCCCCTCTATTAGTAGGTTTACTGAAGGAATAGGTGAATTAATACTTAAATTAAAAATAAAATTAAAAAGAATGATATTATTATAAAAAAACATAAACTGCAGTTGCTGGGATTTGAAGTGTGTCCCTTAATTATAATTTTCCCATATGTTGTGTGTAGCAACTAAGGAAATATATGGTAATTTTTTTTATAAATAAAACCTGGCACACGTAGGTTCTATACCTCAATTTTTTGTTTGGTGAGATGAAAACTTGGCCATAAAATGTATTATTTGTAGTTAGAGGAATATGAAAAACTATCAAGTAAATAGCTTTTAGCATAAGAAAAAAAATACCATATGTGCAACATTGATGACAGTATTGACAAAAGCCCACAACTGTGTTTAATTGCGAATCGAGTTTGATCTAAAAACTAAGAGGCGTTAAGTGTAAATGATTCGACATTTAGGATCTATGCGGCATTCTTTGGTGGAAGAAAAGATAGTCTTTTGATAAAAGATTGAAACAGTGCATCAGATGATGTGAAAAGAAGTATATGAGAAGATTTTCGTGTATTAATTTTAACTTATATATTGAAGTATATAACCATTCTTTTTTTAAATACTAATACCAAAATTTTAATGTAAATGTAGATGGTTTTTAATGTTTTGAAAAGTGATTTTTTAAAGTAAAGATGAATTTGTTTTATGCTGGTGAGTGTTTGAGAGGATTTAAGACACAACTCACATCATATTACATTAAAAATCTCATGCCTAATTGTATAGATTTATTGATTAGAAGGTTTGGGATAAGTTTGTTGAGTCTCATAATTCTCCCGCATTCAAGGTTAGTAGGAATTTTATGTTAAGAAGTATGATTTTGTGTTGTGTTGATTTTTTTTAGATAAAACCTTACAAATTAAAATTTTCGCTATATTTATAATAGATTAAGAGTCAAAAGGAAAATGAAGTGTGACAAAAGAATCTATATCCACGTAGATTGTCTTGTGGAGAATATGAAAAATTTGATAAAATAATAATTAATGAAAAAAGTAAATAGAGATAACAAGAGAAAGGAGATGCTTTCTTAAGCATTGATTGAATTCCATCTTCACCACCATACCATGAGAAATGGAAGTGACCTCGGTAAAAGGAAGATGCCTTTGTTCCACACAAACTTCGTGATATATTAGTAGAATCCTTTGGAAAGAATAAGCATGATGGGCATGTACGTGATCTTGGAAGTGGTATTGGTCTGAGACAATACTTTCGCCCATCTTTAGGTAATGTAGTTTTTCACTTCAGACAAATGGAAGAACATCTTACTCTGAGGTTTCAACATCCATTGGAGAAGACAATAAAAAACTATGTGATTTCAGTATGTCTGTTTGATTTTAGAACTTTCATTTTTGTTTGTCTAATTAAAATTATTTGTTGTGTGTTGTTGATTGCGATTTTAATTTGTTCATTATGGTGTTTCCGGTATGTGTATTTTTGTTGTTTGCAGCTTTAATTTGTGCATATTTCTAGTTTTTATGATGTATAAATTAACATCAATGAGTTATTATTGATTGCAGAATAGGGCAAGCAGCAAAAATATTTATTTTCGGAAGAATTCCCTCCGGGATTTATGTCGTGTCCACAGAGATCGGTTCGAGGGAAAGAATGTCATTCGACAATCTCTCGCGTTAATGAGTTTGGGGGTTAAATCATTTAAAGCGGTAAATGAGGAAAAGTAAACATAAAAACATAAAAAGAAATTCATTCTTCAGAGACACACTTATCAGGCACTGCATATAATCGACTCCTCACAAACTTAAACTTACCGACCAGTTATACTCCACCTTCAATACTCATCAATATCACCCAGCATCGCTCACAACACAGGTTATGTCTAACGCAAAGTTGAGAGAACAACCGTGTCACTCTCTTCGTCACTCTCGTGAGCGAAGCCTCGAAACACGGAAGGCATTAAGCTTCGACGCCTATTGAAGATTGTTAGTTCCTAAATCTATCTCTAGAGTCCAGAAACTAACAGACAATCATCCCTAATCGAAGTTTACGAAGGTTATGGCTAACGCAACCCAAACCCCGCGCATAAAGCAAAAATCAGAGACAATTACCAATAAAGATTTGTAAAGCAAGTTTTATACAACGCCATGGGCGACAAATATACATGGGTTTGTAGCAAATACATATACACAACCCAACCATAAAGAAAAACACAAAGAAGAAAAGAAATGAACCAAACATCTCGCGGATTGTCAGAGCCGGTCGACGATCAATCCACCCCGGTTCATCCGTATGCATGCTCCATAGTTGTTTTCTAAGCAAAGCAATGAAAAATGAAGTTTGATGGAAGTGGGATCAAGAAACCCCAAAACCATCCTCTAAAAATAATGAATGAAATAAACTATTTACATTGCTAATTCTGCATGGTTCGCAGTGCGAACGACTCAAAAAATGGCATTTTAAGTGCCTCTGATTGCTAACCGCCTTTGCTTTCCTTCGTTGGATCGCAGTGCGAACGAATCATTCGCAATGCGAATGTTCGCTGACACGCTCGCAGTGCGAACATAGGCTTATTTCTATTTTGTAACTCTCTTCCAGCCTTCGCTGGGACCTTCGCTGGACCTTCGTAATGCGAATGCTCGCTGCCAGTTCGCACTGCGAACAAGACAGAAAACCAGTCCTTATTTTAGCCACAACTTCCACACTGAAACTCCGATTTACGCACGATCGGAAGCGTTGGAAAGCTTATTCAATGCTCTTCAAGAATATGGAAAGATAGCCCTTATTTAATACCTACAAAAATGAGATAAAAATCAATTAAACTAAGTAATATTTACACAATACGTAATATATACACTAAAACGTAAAGTAAACGTATTTATAAACAAAGTAGGGTTTATTTGAACCGATATAGACAAAAAGTAATGATAAGTGCAACAAAACTTATATACAAAAATAGATACAATCTGCACTTATCAGTTGTACCTCACAATAAAATACAAATATCCATAACATTATTTTGAAAAATTTGTTGTGGTTGCAAGCACAAAAGGCAGTTGGTTTTCCGCCAATGACAAGAATGACAAGTCCCCTCAACTAGATGCATTAAAAAAATTGACATGGTTAATCATGGATCTCTAAAATCTCGTCAATTTACAATTACAGATGCAGAGCATGTTTATATTTTTATTTTTCACCAAAGTGTATTAGAAATCTCGTGTTTGGTAATGAAAGGTAGGACATATAAGTACTATAATTTTGGTGAATGGAAATATAGTTTTTAACGTGATATCAATTTATGATTATTGCTCTTAATTGCTTTTAATGTCATGTCTCACTTTAATATTTGACTTTCGTTTTAACAGTTAAGTACTTGCTTCTTCTTTGTAGAGAGGGTGAGTGAGGGCCATGACAACCCCAACCTTATATATATATGTGTCAGTTTTTTTTCTCTCTCCTCCATTATTTATTTTAATAATGGAGGAGAGAGAAAAACAAAAACCACAAATAATCTCCATTATATATATATATATATATATATATATATATATATATATATATAATATTGTTAACATGATTTATCTTTAAATAAAAAAATTGTTTTAAATAGTTATTCTTAAAAGATTATTTTAGGAATTTCATCTTTTCGCTATAATTTATTTTGGTTATCAAAATATCAACAAAAAAAAAACTCTAAAATCTAAAGTTATTCAAAATAATTTTTTATAAAAATCATTTTTGAGATATATTTTTTTTTAATTGTAATTTATACTATGTTTTAATCTTCCATAATGTATTTTTTTTACAGATTGTCAAAAATAATAATTTAATTTATAATAATTTTTGTTTTGTAAAATTAATATTTAAATTTTATAATAATAATAATAATAATAATAATAATCAAAGTTAAAAACACTAATCATGCAAATGACAATAATAAAAGGAAACAAGAATTACAACAATGACAATTAAAATGAATTTCAGAAGCCTAAGAAGGTTTTTTAGAGTAACGACTTCTTTAGTGCAACTATGGAGATCTATTTCGATACATTCAAATGTGGTTTGTTGAACACTGTGGTCACAACTTTCAACAATGTTTTAAACAATGGTCGAAAAATTTGATGGATGAGCCCATAACCAGAAGTCGCAAAAATTATCCCTACAAGTGTAGTAAAGTTTGCTAGGATTATTCTCAGTTCCTGAAATCTTGAGATCTGCAACCCTTTTACAAAAACATCATAACTTCATGTACTGCAGTTGGCTTGGACCTGATATGGAGTTTTCACTGATATTTGAGGATGACAGTTTTGTTAAAGTTTTTTAAACATGAAAGATGATGAAGTATTTTTTATTTAAATCTCAAGAGAAAGGAATTAATGAAAGAAGATATTAATTATAGTATTTTCATAGACTCAATAGAATACCCTTCAATAAATTTTTTCTTGGGTTTAATGATGATTCACTCACAGTGTAAAAAAGTTTTAGATTGTATTTCAATAGTAATATATCATTTTTCCATGTCATACAACATAAGACCAACAGTCGGTTGTGCCAGGTGAGGTTGACGGTATCCAAATTACTTATATCCTGGTGGTGGAAACGGTCGGTTATGTAGGACCCTTCCTAAAGGAAGCCATCAAGAAGTGAGGCCTGTAGGGCAGGAGGGGTATCTCCGGGAATCGGAATCGAGAAATTTCTGATTCTTATTGCAACTTAGGACCAACAGTCGATTGTTGTCATACCCTAAACTTTGACCACCAAGATTTCCCATCATTGTGTAAGACATCATCGCTATATGGATATACTTCCATTCCTCATCAATCTCATCAAATATGTTTGAGCATTCACCACAATCAAGAATTAGGGTTTTAAGCCCTCTCAGAGCACTTAGACAAAGGATCAATCAAGGAATGACATGATCTTCAACTTGTCTAACCTCTCAAACACCTATAAAGGATCAAGAGGACTTCGACCTCAAGAATAAAGCACAAGGTTGCAACATTCCAAGTGGATCAAGCCTCAAGATCGACAGTGTCACAAAATTAGGGTTTTGGTCGACTGAGTCCTCCAGATGAAAATTTTCATCTAGGCATGAGCCAATGCTTCAAAGAACAACCCAAGATACTCTAAGGGACCTCATGGACCCAATCATCAAGTCAACTTAACCTCAAGGGATGCATTTACCAAAAATCAGAAATTAGGGTTTCTTGACCTAATTCACCCCTAAGTTGACTTTTGGGACAAAACCTAAGCCAAGACCTCAAGACATGATTTGAGGGCCTCCAATACACTACATTGATCCATTTTCAACAATGGATGAATCCAAGAAGCTTGATTCACAAGTTTCAATTTCATCAGGACCACAATTAGGGTTTCGAGGGAAAAGTCAACTGTATCTTTGACTTTTGACTAGGACATGCTCCCAAACCTTGGGACATGATTCAGTACACCCTATAACACCTATGGAATCCATCCATTAGGTTTGATTTAGGTCAAGGACTTGATTTCACAAAGGATCGCACAGTTTGGATTTCATCCGATAAAAAGTCAACTGTGCACAAAATCAAGTTTGACTTTTTGGGATTTTTCACAAATATGGTTCCCCTAAGTTAAAAATAATGTTAATGTATGATATTGATCGTCATCCATCAAGAAAAATCAAGAAAAGTGAGGTTTCTTGCAAAAGGGACAACCTTGAGAAACCAAAAAATTTCTAAGTTATGGAACAAAAGTGGTTTTGGTACCAACTTCCAAGGATCATACCTTGAGATCCAAGCAACCATTTTGGGTGATCCAAAGCTAGATTTGTAGGTCTTGCTACGCTCTACAAAAGCTTCGACTACCTCCAACTCCAATTCTTTATGGATTTTATGTTATGGAGTGATCAAAATGACAAAAACATGAAAATGACACTTTTTTCCAACACTTAGTGAAAATCTGCCTAAGTTACCAGCCTTGAACATCAATGTTCATGAGAATTATTCAATGGGATCCAAATAGTTTCAAAACAAATTATGATCACACATGTTTTGTATCATATGAGGGCTTTCTAAAAAGCACAAGAGCCTCCCATAACTCAACCTGAGCAGGGAGATATGAATCCCTCAAAATCACCATTTCCAACTGTCTTGGACAAGGCAGATTTTGGCATTTTGCTCGATTTGGAAAAATTTAGCAACTTCAAGCCTTGTCATCCATTTGGACACATATGAGTATAAAACAAAAGGAGAATGATCTGATCCCCAAGCCTCCAAAATCCAAGAATCTACACTTAGCCATAACAAACCTAAAAAGGCTAAAAAGGTGCCAAGACTCCAATTTTGTTGTAATACATTTAATGGATACACCAAGGTGGCATGGACTGACACATTCCTAACTGAATGAGTCAAGAATAAGCTCTAAATCAAAGTACCAAAGGCCTGTGCCCTAACCTCAAGTCAATGGTTAGAGGAGACTTGAGATTCCTTTTGCTCAACATTGGCCAAAGGCCTGTTGCAGCTGCCATTCACTATTGATTGCAAAACAAACTTGCTCTACTATAAATAGAGCTCATTTGTGCTCAGTTTGAGTACACCAAAGCACTACAACACTTGCTTTCCTCAAAATCTCTTTCTTTAGGCCAAAATTCCTTCCTTTGCAAGGTATCTCTGAGTTTTAGAGTTAGAGAGCAATTATACCTTAGCTCATGATCCGAACACCTCTAATATGTTGTATCTAAGCTGTTCAAACACTCACTTGTGACCTGAAACACTAAAATCACAAAGTCCACTTCCAAAACCTCAAAATTGGACTTTTTTTCATTTTTCAAGCCATGTGTTGATTCAGTCACTTCCAAAACCAAACAAAGCCTCAAACACACTCCAAATATCATCCTCAAACTATCCCAAATGGTTCCCCTCATCTGGAACACCATATGAGAGAGTTGAAATATTGGTAACTTTTGCCCCATTTGCAAGAAAGTGCCACAACTTGTTCCTGAGGATTCCAGACGGTTCTAATCATTCTAAAAGCTTCTAAGGGATCAATTTAGAGTGTCCATAGCATCAAATTACTTCTGGCACAAGGAACTTGGCAGATAGCACAAAAAACTCGAAGAGGTAAGTGCATGACAACTTGAACTCTTTGAATTATGCATTCCTTTGATGTCCATTAATTATAAACATCTCATACATGTTGTATATGCTGTGTTTGAACCAATTTGCCATGTAATTCTTGCCTGTACCATGAGATAGCATAGAACTTCCAAAAATAGGCCTATTTTGAAATCACTATCGAATTTTGAGGAGGAAACATTTTCTGAAAATTCCAAGGGCACCATTGGATTCCTCATGAAATTCTAGGTCAGATGCACCTAAATTTTGTCCCAATCTATGGAGAAATGAGAAAGTTAGAGGCTTCACGTAAATTGCCCAAAAACTTGCCTTGCCTTGTCTTGCCCTGCCTTGCCCAGGCCTAGAAATAAGGCATGCCTTATGAATTAATGGAATGGTTTTGATACACGGATGTATCACCACCTAAGTGGTAGCGCGCATGTGTGTTTGTTGCCATGGTCGTGGGTTCAAATCCCACCCAGACCATTGTGCCATTTTTCATATTTGTTCTATTTTTAATATTTTGTGGTTTTTATTAATTAATTCAAAAATTAATTTCTCTCTCAATTTTAATTATTTTTTATTGGTTCTTTTTTTCAAAATTCCCAAAAATGTTAAAATATTTTATTCCATGAAAATTTCATTAAAATATTATTTATTTCATATATTTAATATTTTTTTAAAGAATTATATTTTTATTTGTTTTTAAACATTAAAAATATTTCTTTCTCTTGGTTTTGCAAAACTCAAATGATTTTCAAATCATCCCATGAATAAAACATGATTTTCCAAATATAAATCCAAGATCGCAACCTTTTTTCACATGTTTGATTATTTTAATTGAATTTTTATTCAATTCAAATACATTTTAAAACCAAAAATTAGGGTTTTGATCACTATCACTCTAACAAATCTTTTTTCAAACAACTTTGGGCCTCTAATAGAGTTTAAGACCCATTCCTTGTATATAAATAAAATAGGGCCTCAGTTATTGTATAAGTCCCACTGCGATTTTAAACCCTCGGCGCGGTCGTCACCTTTTAAACAAAATCACTTGGGCATCTCCTTGAGTTGTAAGCCCATCACTTGTATATAAAATAAACTTTGGGTCTCTATTAGAGTGTAAGACCCAATCCCTTTTTTGGCCTCAATCATTGTATAAGCCCCACTGTGTTTTCAAAAATCTCGGCGTGATCGCCATTTCAAAACATTTTCATTTGGGCCTACCCTTGTGTTGTAAGTCCTATTTCTTTTCTTTTTTAAACCTTTGGGCCTCTCCTTGAGTTGTAAGACCCATCCCTCTGTACAGAAAACATCTTTGGGCCTCAGTCATTGTATAAGCCCCAATACAATTTTCAGAACAACGGTGCGATCCCTGTTATATCTGAGCCTCTCCTTGAGTATAAGCCCTAATCTTTTCAAAAACAACTTCCTTTTTTATTTAGGTTCAAATATACAGTTGTTATCAAAACTTTCTTTAATTTCTTAAACAACTAACAATACAGCTATGGAAGCTTGCTTACCTGTAAGTTTTTATCATCTTTCTTTTACTTGCCTTTATATATATAACGGTATTGTGGGAAGCTTGCTCACCTGTAAGTCCTTCTTTCATATCCTTTTAAATACTTGTCATATATCAAATGTATATATACTTGTATATCTGCTTGGAGTTTTCCACGGCAACTAGGTCTAGAACTAGGTAAAGCCAGTTGGTCATTCTTTAATACAGTCATAACTAGATCCCCATAGGATTTCCAGATACAATCTTGCCTTCTCTTGGGCTTAAACAATATGGAACAAAGAGAAAGGCATTACTCCCGGTGACACTTTTCTCAGACTGTCACTATTAGAAATTGTCAAAGAAATTCATTCCCTAGAAAGGATTAATTCTCGGTGAAACCTCTCTTGAATTTCTTCAAATCCCAGAACTGTTCATTAAAGAAAAGATTATTCTCGGTGAAAATTTTCTTGAACTCTTCTTAAGTTTGGACCCACAGGCTTCCTAAAAGCATCCCCGCCTCCTCTTGGCCTTTGTACAAGGACCCTCCGATTTCTTAGAAGTTCTCATGCCTTCTCTTGGGCTTAATACAAGGACCTTGAAGACCTCTTAAAGGTATAGGACAGAACTTAGTCATCCTTTGCTAGAGCAGTCTTTCTTGAGTCAAAACCTCAGACCAATTTAGGGTTGATTCTCATCCCTTAAAACACCAGCCTCCTCTTGGGCATCGTACAAAGATAAACTCTTCTATACCAGTAGACTTGGACAGTCTAAATCTCCTCTTGGATCTCAAAGACATTCTCAAGTTCCTTACAAACATAGGAGAATCCTGGTCATTTAACCAATCCCAAGTAGAGTTAAAACTCTCTCCGGATCTAAAACTCAGTCTTTTATCCTAAATTATCCCCAGCCAGGGTCAGCTTACTATCGGTATAATAGTATCCCAAATCAGAACCTCAAGGCATATGATATCTCAACCCTTCTGTAAACCCTCAGCAAGAGTTGATTCCTCATTTGGACCTGCCTCTGGATCTCAATAATCCTCAGCAAAGATAGCCTCCTCTTAGGGTTTGTATAATGATCATTCCTTCCCTCAGCAAAGTCAGCCTCCTCTTGGGCTCTGTACAATGATTTTCCCCATCTGAGCTGACCTTTTCAGACTCTCTTGTTGAGTCAATCACCTTTCAGACTCTCTTGTTGAGTCAATCACTTTTCAGACTCTCTTGTTGAGTCAATCACTTTTCAGACTCTCTTGTTGAGTCAATCACCTTTCAACACTCTCTTGCTGAGTCAATCTTTTTCAGCCTCCTCTTGGGCTTGGTATAATGATTTCCCATAGCAGAAGTTAGCCTCCTCTCAGGCTGTGTATAAATATTTCTCCAGCTTGTTCAGCCTCAATTCTGGGCTTCGTACAAGACACCATATAAGCACTCTCTTATTGAAGGATTCATCTCTCTTGACCCTAAGAGTGGATCCAATCTGATTAAAGAGTTGTTGAGGTAAATAAGACTTGTTCAGAGAAAGTCTTAGTTACTTGAGTCAATGGTGGCAGCCTTGGTATCTCAACATTGTCCTTTGAAGAAGATACTTGCAAAAAGGATTGAATACTTTATAAGTGTTCATGACATGATCTGGTGGAGCTCAGCTACAGCAGTGAAGAAGGGTTATTGTACAAGGATTTAAGATCAATTGCTATTTGTGGAATCCACAAGTATTTAATTGGTTATCCTTAAAAGTCAAGATTGAGGATGTTCTGTCAAATGTTCTAACATCTTTTCATCAGAGGTTTGGAGAATCATGGGAGGGGTTCTGCATTCGTTCAAAAGTCACCTAGGTGTTGACCTGGGATTATTGGCTTAGCATCTGTTTCCTGGAAAGTATTGTGAATGACTTGAAAAGATGGTGATGCTGTTGATGATGGAGATGGAAGACTATGAAGACATCATAATCTTGATGGTTACACCTTGGGTCAGTTTATTTCTGATCTAGGTGCCTTGGAGCATAGTGTTTGCTCTGGTTATGAAGGTCAAGGATAAGTGGCAGTTATCTCTGGCTTTCTACTGACGGCTCTACTAAGGGAAGTGGCATTCTTTAGTATGGCTATGGGGTAGTCTTGGACTACATATTTTCTGAAGATTCAGACGTGGCAGGTTTGAAGTCTTTGGAGTTTCAAAGCAGAATGGAGGTTGTCTACTCAAAACTTGGTTGTTGAATCAAGTCTGTGAAAGCATGGAAATCTGTTTCTACAAAGGGAGGAGGTTCTTCGAAGTGGCAGAAGGAAGAGCTGAATTCAACAGTTGGATGTCATAATATGTTGACATCTAGCTTAACATCAGAAGTCTCAGTTGGTGATGTGGCACATCAGCTTAAGATAAGGTGATCTACAGGAGAATGGGAGTGATGGATTCTTCAAAAAGGTCTATCTCATGTAGTTTGCGGGAGCTGTGGATGAGAAGATGTTACATGACTAAGAGGCTTGGTGGATCCAAGATGTTATGCTATAGGGCATGTAGTTCGTGTGACTTGAAGATCTGGTTTCATTAGTAGATCAGGGTATCTTGTGGGAGTTCTGAAGATGAGTGAGGTCAATCAAAAGGTGGCATTTGATTGGTTTCACAATGTGCGTTCAAGCAGGATGCTTGAAACTGATTGCTCTTTTGTAGAAGAGTAGTTAGTTGAAATTATTCAAGGTTCTGGTTCTCTAGGAGCTTGTGGCAAAAGTTCTGGGTTGAGAATGGAAGCATACCTTCTTGGTGGTTGAGAGTTTATTTCTCTCTGGGTTCCTGAATACTTCTTTGTTCAAGCTGGTGGGTCAGTGTTGTGTGAAGATCTTTAGTATAAATTACTATGTTGATAGTAAGTCCAGTAGTGGAGCATATCAAGAACCATGGTGTGTGGTGTCTGTGATGTGTGGAAGATGTCCTAACTAATGTTAGGACATCTTTGGGTTAGTTATCCTTGGTGAAGGATTTCAGGTTCTGTGATGAACTGGTTACTTGCATCATGTCTAAGAAGTATCTACATGATCATCCGGGAGAATGATGGAGTAGAAGGGTCCATTGGAAGGAGGATGTAAGTATTTGTGAAGACTGAAGTGGATCATGTGTTGATTGCATGAAAGTTTATTTCCTGAATGCGTTCAGAAGTGGAGATTTACCATAAATCAGAAGTATTCCAGGTTATCATACGGGAGAATGATAGGAATGACTATCTTGGATTGCGGGGTTTATCTCTATTGCTGGCTGGGTGAGGTCAGTGGAAAATCTTGCATATGGCATTGTAGTCCTTGGAGCAAGTCATGCTAGTAGTGGATCAGTTTAGAAGCTGTGAAGTTCTGGAGCATGGATACGATAGCTGACATCGTGGTAACAAACTAAGGGGCTCTGTGCGTCTCTTTGAGGAACGTGAAGCATTCTAATTCAATTGGTTTGTGCCTCAAGCAACATGATATCTATACATGAGAATTCAAGAGGAGTTCGTGTGGTCAATAAGATGGTTGTGGAATGAGGGGGATCAATGGGACTTTGATCTCAAGCCAAGAGTTTGTTATGGTTGGTATACACGTACTCATGGGATGCATGACTTTGATCATGTATGGTTAATTATTGTTTCTTGTCAGAGGGAACAATAATGAGTTAATGGTTGTGTTCAGCAGGTTTGTTGAACAGAGGGTGCGCTCTTGAAGACATGAAGATGCGTCTTATGTTTTCCAGTCATTAGCTTGGGTGTTCAGTGGAGGAGCACCAGTTACCTTAGTCATGGGGAGAGGCCTCGTGATCTGAGATGAAGTTCCAGTTTGCATTTGTGCGTCAAGCAAACTGAGATGTCAAGATGGCTTGACATTATTGTGGAAATTCCAGTTTGCATTTGTGCGTCAAGCAAACTGAGATGTCAAGGAGGATGTCTTGACATTAGAGTATTGTTGCAAGTTGTGGGAAACTTGGTAATGCATACTTGAATGGTTCTTATTGGATGCTTAATAATCATTAATTGAGTCTGGAAGAATTCATTTCATTTGCAGACTGGTATCAAAATTTGTGAAGAAGTCTCTGTATTGTCAAATCAGAAGAAGAATCTGAGAAGAATAGACAATGTCTGACATGATGTCAGGACATTGTTATACAACATGCCTGCATGATTATTGGTTCTTTGGTAAGTTCTCTCAAAAGGAGAAATAGTCAACAGTCTTAACTGGTGCGCATTTAGTAGAGTTATTGGCGCTTTGAATTAACCAGCGTTTGGTTCGATGGTTCGTTTCTTTCAAAGGCAATTACTTACTACAAATAGGATTGTTGTGACATTTCTTAGTCTCATAACTTTTCCTCTTCTAAGTGAGTGTTCGATGGCATTTTTCAAGATCTGGATGAGTTGTATCTAGATTTGGAGCTGTCTTGGCCACTTTTGCCATGTTTTAGCTAAAAAGGGGGAGAAGAGTATCATCTGGGTTTTGGGTTCATTCGAGTAGTGGTGGTGCAAGAATGGTGGAGGAAGATGTTCTATCATCTTATCTTACAAATTTATGGTTTGTGTCTTGTGATCTGAGTTGTGAAGCAGGTCGTGTCCTGTGACCTGAGTTACATTTGTTGTGTACTATGTGTTACGAACTTAAACTTTGCTTCTCATTGTGAGTTCTCATATGCCTCAAGGAAGAAAAAGAATTGAGGGGGAGCATGTTACAAATTCCCTCTCATACTTATCAATAGGCAGTGAAGAATTATGGGAGAAGGTTTTAGCCAAAATTTGTCAAAAGGGGGAGATTGAAAGCTCCTAATGTTTGACAAATTTTTGGTATAACCTAACCTTAAAGAAATAACTACAGAAGTCAAAGATGTTGAAGAAGATGTCCTAACATCCTCATTATTACTTCAGCAGGTTTAATTCAGTAACAAATCTGTTCAAGATTTGTTTTGCTCCTAAAGACTGGATCAAAGACAAAGATAGAAAGCCCAAGACAGAAGACTATATATATGAAGACTTAGACCTAAGGTTAGGGGGTGCTTGATGTAACAATTGTAACCTAGTTCTCTTTTGTTAAAATAAGGGTTTAGGTTTTGAGAGTCGATGACTCTTAGGATTGTAGTTCTCCTCTGTAATATGGGATGCCGAGATGACGACATAGGTGTATGTACACAACCAGAAACCTGTAGGTAATGGTTGGTGTATTGTTCTTGGACGAAGCTTTGAAGCAAGTCCAAGATAACTTGTAGGTCAAGAAACAACGACGGTTCTGAATTGGAAGATGACAGAGATAACACAAATTGTGATTAGGGTGTGAGTGGGGTATCTCATATCAGGGTTGTAAATCATTGAGTTTAGCCTTGGTAAAGATGTTCATGGGGTAGATGTTAGGGATAAAGTTGTAAATGCGGGAGTTTAACTTTGTAACAGTCTACAGTTAGTGAAATCTTCATCCTGGATTGGTATTCCCCAGATGTAGGTGAATTGCACTGAATTGGGTTAAAAATTACTGTGTTATTTACATTCTGCACGTTACTGTCTTGTTGTATGTGTTCCTGACTGACATGTTGGATCAGATGTCGTGACATCTGAGAGTGTGCAGTTCTGATATTTAAGGTATCTGTCTGCAGCTGCGCCTCCAAGTTTAAGAGATTATGCAGCACCATGTCTTGACATCTGCTAGGACATCTGTTGTCTGCATAGGCCAGAATTTCAATTATACAAGTATTTAGGTACAACAGATTATCGCCAATCTGAACACTACAAGCCTATGCTTTGGCCAATACATATCTAAAATGATATTCATTTATGTTGACACAAATTACTCAACTGCTATTGTTGAGGATCTTCAATGATCTTGATCTAATCATCTTGCGAGCCCCAATATTTCTACTTCAAGCTCCCGTCTTGCATCTACCTTTACTCAGCTCTATCGATTTCTTGTATTATTGATTTTTTTAACCAAAAATAATTAGACAACTCCCATCTTTATTTTGCGGCAATCTTTACTCAATTCCACCAAAATCTTTCATAGAATCTAGAGAAACTCTTCTCTTACGAGATAAATACCACTAAATACTATAGGAAAAAAGTATTATTTTTCCTGATACACTCTACAAAAGTTTCAAAAAAAAAAATTAGATTAATCCTTTAAATTTTTTGCGATAGTTTTATCAGATTTTCTCTTTGTAATTTTTTTTTATTAGCATTGAGTACCCTTGTTCTCGTGTTATCTTGTTTATAAAAAGAAAATTTAAGAGTATAGAGGAACTTGAATCTTGTGTTGAAATATTTTATAAAATATAGTAAACTTTGATATTGAGTTCTATTATAGAATGTAATAAACTCACCCTTAAAAAAAGTTACTGTTTACAGTTTTCTCAACTATCTGTTACTCTTTAATATTTGTCTCTCATAAAAATAAGAAGCAGCACATGAAAGAAAAAAAAATAGTAATGAAATAAAAATCATAGAAAATTGTCACATAAAAAAATTCAGAAAAAAACTTACACCACTTAATTAACAAAAAATCATACGTAATTGACTCAGATATTTTATATTTCACCAAAATGAATGCAAGCCATATTTAAGGATGAAAGCTTTCAGTAACCCGTCAACAGGATCCCACGATTTCCACATTCACTGTGTACATGCCATGGAAGCCTTTGAGGGTTACTGAAGACCTTCAAAAGTCTCACCTCTTCAGGCTAATCTCAAAACTCTCATCTTTTCTCTCAACACAAAATTCCCTCTCCCTGAAACCTCTATCACCATCCATTCGTCTTTGACGAATTTGACGAAGTCTGCATGAAAAATCTAACAGTTGTTGAACTTGAACGGCTTTGGGCCCCAACCCTTAGTATTTGCTCGTAACCATATTGGACTATGGTCTGAGATGTCTCTAGCTCCAACATGTTGACCAACAATCTTCTAATCTGCAGCCACACCTTCAGAAATAAGGAATCTGTCGATACGACTCATCGTAGACCCCGCCCTATTAAACTAATTAAACCTTCCTCCAGTACACGGAACATCTATACAATCAATCTTAGCTATGAACTGACTGAAACCCTTCATTTCACCACTACTACCCCCTACACATGCACCCTTTCTCTCGGATCGACATCTCACAGTGTTAAAACCTCCACCTACTATCCATTCTCCTATATTAAAATTCTCCTTCAATTTTGCTAATTCACCCCACAACTTCCTCTTACCCACTAGATTACAAGGAGAGTACACATTCACAAAGAAGTACTCTACTCCCTTCTAGAAACCATTAATGCCCACGAAACCGAAGCCCCTATAACTGAACAAAGGACACAAAAAATCCATTCTCCACAGAATAACAATGCCTCCGGACGCACCATAAGAACCCACTTCAGACCACCCCACATTCTCATCACCCCACAAGGAAGCCACCAAACTATCGTTCAAAGCACCAATTTTAGTTTCCTGAATAAACACGACGTCCATTTTTCCAAATTGGATGATATGAGTAACTCTCTTCCTCTTAATGGGATTCCCCCCTCTAATTTTGAATGACATCGCATTCATTTGGGCACCATAATAACTTCCTCCCTCTTGTTCTTTCCTCTCTTATCCCTGGCCTCCATCATTTTAATTTTCTCTACATAACAATCATTTCAAACTTCCCCCGAAATCCCTAAAGAAGACATGATCTCCCAAACCTTTTTAGAGACCATATAATCCATTTCATCCCAAAACCTCTTGTTGCCTTGGTTAATCTCGGAGTCAGTAACAGAGAAACACCTAGCAATAGACTAACCAGACTAGGTTACCTTCTTAGAGGCCTTCGAATTCACAGACACATGAACAGGTTCACCTCCTTTAATCTTATAAGACGGAGTAACTGAATCACTCCTCTTTATAAGATTCATAATAGAACATCCCACAAAAGAATCCTCGGGCTCCTCAATAGCTTGAGTTATAACATGATTAGCATTCCCTTCGACCAATTCCTCAGAGTCTTGAGAAGATTCGAGATGAGTAGCTCCATGACAAAGGGAAAGGGGACCAAAATGCACTGTAGAGTTATTTCTCTTGGAAACAACACTTCCCCTAGATAAAATTTCTCTACTGCCGTCCAAACGGATCACCGTAGGCGCAAGAGAATAGGCCTTTAATTGTTGGGATTTCACAAGACCATCAAAACTAATATTACGCTTCTGGACAAGGCGCACTATAGGGTCCACTGGTATAGAAGCCCCAAAGGAAATCCCTAAGGACTTTGACTTTACTGCAGCTATAAAGGGCCTAAACGCATCCTCCCATACTCTAACACCTGTACATTCAGAAATAGCTTTATGAGTGTCAGAAACTCTCCCAGGATTAAGGATAGGCACACCCGTCTCCGTACCAAGAGCATTAAAGGATAATGACTCAATATCCTTAAAATCTGCATGCTAAGTCAAATCCTCATTAACACCTCGATTTGCAATAACCTCAGTTTCCTCCAAACTAACAAAGTTCTCTCTATCATCTTCCCAAGTTGATCCAACTAAGGAATAAGAGGAAACAGAATTCGCCGAATCAGAATGGTCCACGTTCTTCACCACCCTAGTCGACGGATGAAGCATTTCTTCCACAACTCTAATTCTAAAAACTTCCCCATTGATCAACACGTTGAAAACCTCATTAATAAAAAAGCCACACGAGGTCCTTATCATAAAACAAGCCACATCCATCTTGGTAAAATCAGAAGAGTTGTCTTCATAGCAAACATACTTTCCAACTTTAGAGGATATGAATTCGAAGAAAGAAACAGACCAAGTTTGGCAAGGGATGCCATAACACCTCAACCAAATAAGCCTTTCCTTATCCACATCACCAACCTTCCATTTCCTAACCTCATAGAACCACTAACCCAACTAATCCTTAGAACCATCGACTAGAGCTTCGATCTCGCCATCGTCATCTTCTTCCAAAAGACATAAGTTGGCTCCAAATGGTGTTACCTTAAGAGCGAAATATCCTTTAGAGTGGAAAATTCATTGCATGTTGTTAGTAGTCCAGGATTCAAAACTTTTGCAACGTACGCTTTCTCGAACCTAAGTAGATTTTTCTTTCCAACGTTGAAGACGAGTTTATGAGAAGAACCTAGTTGTGGGTTCTGTTCACCAGACTTGAAGCCCTTAGCACGACTAGCCTCAGCGAAAGACATACCACTTGTGAAAGGGCCCCGACAAAAGGTTCTATTGGTTTTTCCATCATCGGATGCTACATTTTCAGACTTAGCTCCACCTGTAGACCCTCCTATTCCAACCTTACCGCCAGAAAAAATA
This sequence comes from Lathyrus tuberosus, assembly GCA_022829125.1. Lineage (NCBI taxonomy): Eukaryota > Viridiplantae > Streptophyta > Magnoliopsida > Fabales > Fabaceae > Lathyrus > Lathyrus tuberosus. The sequence goes on from JALAZF010000874.1 coordinate 276,783, forward strand.
GACTCTGTTGTTCTTAGGAACCTTGGGACATTCGCTTGTAGCTTTCTAACTTCAATCTGAATATTATCCAGCTTCAGTACCAGTCTTCCCACGTCCCTAACCTCAAAGAACCTCACAAAACCATACTTGCGTCCACTCTTGTCCCTCTTCGGCGGGATAACAACTTCATCAATCTCGTCAAACTCTTCAAACAACCAGTAAAGATATTTAGCTCTGAAATGATCTAGAAACTTCATAAATAAAATCGTGGTTGATTCCTTTGCACAGATACCCTTCGGCTTACGTGCAGTGTCCCACTTTGAACTTAGTCCTGATTGCCCTTTCTCTCTCTCTCTAACATTTTACTGCTCTTCTTTGTTAGACAGTTAGAAAATCAAATTACACTTATTTTAAATAGACTTTGGTTTATTATCTTATACATTAAGGTGAATGCATCCAAGTGTTTCACTTTCATGAAACATTTACAAAATATGAATTAATAAATTAAGTAATATCTTTGTTGAAATCACAAAGAGTATAGTGAATAATATAGTTTTAGGTTTTCATAATTACATTTAAGACTATTTGTATAGGTTTTTTATTTATTTTTGTAGTTTAAATTTGAGTTTTTATTATGGTTATATTTATTTTATTGTTCATTTCACAATTTTATAGTGATTAATGAATTTGGTTTCTCTAAAGTTGGTATAATATCAAGTGAGTAAAAAAAGGTTTATATTTCAAAATGCCTGATTTTTTAGGATATACTTGCAATTTCCACCCTATATTCGTTGATAGATGAACAATAATACCCACTTAAATCTATAAAGTGAATTAATCAATTGAGAGGTGTTTAGTTAAATGATGAGTGGCTCGATCTTACTTGGAGAAATGTTTGACTAGTTGGGAAAAGTTATTTTGAATAACAAATGTTAATATTGTATCTAATGCATGAAATTAGTCTGTTTATAGGTCTTAGTTGAAGCTACATTGTTAATATTATGTATAATTTAATTTTTTTACTTCTAAAAAGTAGTTAGGGGTCGTAGTTAGATGAAAACCATTAGATTATGTGCGAGTATATGAATGGAGTGATTGAATTTCTACATTCACTGAAAGAAATCTTTCTAAAAATAATATACCTTTTTATTTTCCTTGTCGTTTTTTATGGAAATGCGAAAGAATTCAGAAATTAATAAATATTGAATAATCTATTTTATAATGGAATTTATTAAAATTATAAGAGATGGACATGACACGGTGAAGTAACAAAAATTCCAACTTCGTCACATGGAGAGAAATTTGATGTAGATATGGATGATTACCTAGAAGATATTGTCTCAGATATGGGTGAAGTTTCTTTTAAAATAGCTCATTTGTGTGATTCTTTATTTAGTGACAATGAATAGGAATTATATATGGGGTGCACAAATTTTACATGATTGTCACCTATGTTAAGACGATTTAATACCAATGTAAAATGTAAAATGTGGCTGAACATATAAAAGTTTCACTGAATTGCATGAATATTTGAAAGACATGCTTCTAAAACGCAACGTGTTATCGAATGTATTTATGAGGTCAAGAAGATATTGTGTCTAATGGGTTTAGAATATATTAAAATATATGAATATCGTAATGATTATGTATTATAAGGAAAGAGTGTGAGGACTCACGCTACAAGTTGAAAGACAGTGATGTTGATGATAATGGTGTAAGCACAAAGGATACTCCTACCAAGGTGATATGGTATCTACAAAAACTTAAAGGTTGAAGAGATTGTTTTGGAATGTAAATTATGCAAATATTATCATATGGAATGCATATGAAAAAAAGTGATGGAATAATTCTCCATGTAGATGATTCTTTACAATGGAAGAAAATTAATTTGTTGTTCCCGAATTTTAGCCATGTTGGAAGAAACCTTAGGCTTGGTCTTTCGACTAAATGAATGAATCTGTTTTGTAATCTTAGTTCTAAACGTACATTACGATATGTTCTTATCATAATTTAAAACATATCTTTGTAGTTGTGCATAAAGCGCAATTATATTTATTTTTATCTATGGTGATTTTGGGCCCAAGACAACTATGCAACAACATATATATTTATCTAAGTCCATTTATTGGAGATTTAAAAGTTTTATGGGATGAAGGCACTGATGTTGATGATCCGTACTCAGGTGAAAATTTTAAGATGTATTTCGTGTTTTTGCACAATCAACAACTTTACTGCATACGATAATTTGTCTGGTTACATAGTTAAGGGACATAAAGTGTGTCCTATATGTGAAACTGGTACTTTTTACCACCAACTATAGAATGGAAAAAGAATGTTTACATTGGCCATCAAAATTTTCTAAGACCCAATCATCCATATCATTGATTACAAAAGGCTTTTAATAGAGGGTGAGAATTTGATATCTCTCCAAAACCCTTCACCTAGGAGGAAATTTATAAACAATATAATAAAAAATTAATTTTGTATATGGAAATAACCATAAAGAGCCCACTGAGAAAAATATATGGACAAAGTGGTAGGTATTCTTTGATCTTCGCTATTGGTCTGGCGGCAATGTAAGACATTATCTTTATGTTATGCATGTGGAGAAAAATATGCGTGATGCGATATTTGAAACACTTCTCAACATTAAATAAAAGACAAGAGATAGTCAAACTGTTCACCTAGATATGGTGGAGAAGGGTATACAAAAAGAGTTTTCCTTAAAAGAAATAGGTAAGAGAACATATTTTCCCTAACAAGTCACACTCTGTCTAGAAAAGAAAAAAGTTTTTGCGAGTGTTTGAAGAGTATCAAATAACCTCAAAGGTAATTATCAAATTTCAAGAAACTTTTATCAATGAAAGATATCAAACCAAATGGTTTATGTATTGGGATAATTTAATAATGAATAAGAGAACGTAATTTGAAGATAAGCGAAACAAATCAACCACATTGGTTCCATGCAAGTACAAATTTTACACAATATGTCTCCTAAGGTTGGTTTTCTAGTCGTCCATTGTTCATAAGACTCACCCATTGGTCGTAGTACTCGCCCCTATTGTGCTTGGGTCAGACCCTACCTCACCCACTCATGGAATTTGGGGAATGGCATGTCCATAAATACTAATGGTATGGAAAACACAACAAAAGGGAGACACACCATATTTTCTAGAATAATAGGGGGGGGGGGGGGGGATTTCCAAGTCCTATGCTTTTGAGAAATGAACAAAATAACCACTCCATGGATCCAAAGATCTAAGCCCAATATATATTTCTTCAATAACATTTGTATATTTGAATAATATTTATCAAGGAAAATTTCTCCCAGAAGAACAAAATATGGTTGTTGAAAGAGCATTACAAGAGTTTCATATATGGGTTTAATGAAATAATTTTTAATAATGATAGTGCATTTGAGTCAATAAAATGGAAGTCATATATGCCTACATTTAATGAAATAACTTGGATTGTATACGTCATTAATAAATTTTCCTTATATATAAAATTAAAGGATGATCTTATTACCATGTACTTTTCAAGTTCAAGAGATAAAAAAAAAAATATTGTAATGGCATCTAGATCGTAATTTGGGGTAATTTAAGAGAATTGGAAGATTTATTATTTTATATTTAAATTGTCTTTATTTAAATGCAAGTGGATTGACATTAACACTAGTGTACAAATTGATAAATTAAGGTTCACATGGGATAACCTTTGTAATAGGTGGTCAGTGGTTATCCAAGGAAAACCAATTCTTGCTGGTGTTGAAAATCTATATTTAACTCTGGATATTTCTAAGACACCTTCTTTGTCAACACAGATGATATGCATGTTATTTGTTAGGATCATCAAGACATTACTACAAATAAGTGATTTCCCTTCGATTATAGGCCTTTACCTAATTTTGTTATGCGAAGTAAAGAAGTGTGTCATGGAAAGTGCATCACTTTTCCCCTCAATTGAACTGCCAATTGAGGGGAAAGATTTAGTGTCCATGAGTTAGATCCCCGGCTACAACATTTTTCCTATCAGTTTTATAAATACTCGAGCTGATATATATATATATATATATATATATATATATATATATATATATATATATATATATATATATCACTTTGTTCTTTAAAATAAAAATTTTCATAATTTTACATTATTTTCGTTTAAATCTAGAAGTACAATTGTGTTGAAAAATTCTGAAGCTTTTATATCATCATCCTTATGAATCTTTTGAAAAACAAATGCTGGAATTTGTTGCAAATCCATACATTGAAATATATTCTTAGTGGATTCTCATTCATTTGTTTATGGGATAAAATTAACGAAGGTTAGATAAGGAAAATAATTTATCATATAAATTTACTAGAGATTATGTAAAGAACAAAAACCTTGAACTAATACTATTTTCTACTCTTACAATCCATCAAAGAGATTGTTTCCACACTCTTTTAATTTTCACTTTTTTCAATTCTAATATTTTCAATTTCAATATTTGTAATTCACAATGTAGCATCCAAGATGTATAATTGTAGCGCTCATGAACAGATTGACTGTCGTGAGGGTTTCACGCAGATTACTAATGTTTCTTGTGGATACATGTGTTTGCAATGTCTTGAGCGTGGATACTTAATAAATGGATGATAAAGATTCGTTTATCAACAAAATGAACACACTTTTTCACTAGGATATTTATGAACACCCGAGGTGATAAAATATTTCTTTTTAAAATAAAAAATAAAAATAAAATAAGAACCATTTTCCCTCTTTATTCAGCCGATCCAATGGAATATATTACTTCTATTGCAAACCTAGAAAGAAAATGGTGAACTGTAAGGAACATAACTTACACATTTTTACCATCTGAAAATTTATTTTGGGTTGCAATATTTTCAAGTATGATTAGGAATAGGTTTCTCAATGTTCTTAGTCAAGAAAAAATTAAGTCATTGAATTTTTACATGGGATTACAATTGATAAATTATTCCCAAATATAAAATGGATTACGAAAGGTGGAACAACGTCATTCTATGAGACAGATTACAAGAGCAGAAAAATGTTTTGTTCAAGGTTGGTAAAAGTAGTTACTTCAATGAATAAATGTAATAGCAACAACAACAACAACTACAACAATAACGACAACAACAACGACACACAACCTTGAAATATTTCCAACCTCATTAAGAAACCTTAAATATTTTTTATCATGCAATCCATCTCAAAGAATGATGTTTACAAGTTTGAGTGGCAACAAATGAGTTAGGTTAGGGAAAAAATTATTGAACGTATGATTTTATAGGCAAAACAGAGTAATCTTTCCCCTCTATTAGTAGGTTTACTGAAGGAATAGGTGAATTAATACTTAAATTAAAAATAAAATTAAAAAGAATGATATTATTATAAAAAAACATAAACTGCAGTTGCTGGGATTTGAAGTGTGTCCCTTAATTATAATTTTCCCATATGTTGTGTGTAGCAACTAAGGAAATATATGGTAATTTTTTTTATAAATAAAACCTGGCACACGTAGGTTCTATACCTCAATTTTTTGTTTGGTGAGATGAAAACTTGGCCATAAAATGTATTATTTGTAGTTAGAGGAATATGAAAAACTATCAAGTAAATAGCTTTTAGCATAAGAAAAAAAATACCATATGTGCAACATTGATGACAGTATTGACAAAAGCCCACAACTGTGTTTAATTGCGAATCGAGTTTGATCTAAAAACTAAGAGGCGTTAAGTGTAAATGATTCGACATTTAGGATCTATGCGGCATTCTTTGGTGGAAGAAAAGATAGTCTTTTGATAAAAGATTGAAACAGTGCATCAGATGATGTGAAAAGAAGTATATGAGAAGATTTTCGTGTATTAATTTTAACTTATATATTGAAGTATATAACCATTCTTTTTTTAAATACTAATACCAAAATTTTAATGTAAATGTAGATGGTTTTTAATGTTTTGAAAAGTGATTTTTTAAAGTAAAGATGAATTTGTTTTATGCTGGTGAGTGTTTGAGAGGATTTAAGACACAACTCACATCATATTACATTAAAAATCTCATGCCTAATTGTATAGATTTATTGATTAGAAGGTTTGGGATAAGTTTGTTGAGTCTCATAATTCTCCCGCATTCAAGGTTAGTAGGAATTTTATGTTAAGAAGTATGATTTTGTGTTGTGTTGATTTTTTTTAGATAAAACCTTACAAATTAAAATTTTCGCTATATTTATAATAGATTAAGAGTCAAAAGGAAAATGAAGTGTGACAAAAGAATCTATATCCACGTAGATTGTCTTGTGGAGAATATGAAAAATTTGATAAAATAATAATTAATGAAAAAAGTAAATAGAGATAACAAGAGAAAGGAGATGCTTTCTTAAGCATTGATTGAATTCCATCTTCACCACCATACCATGAGAAATGGAAGTGACCTCGGTAAAAGGAAGATGCCTTTGTTCCACACAAACTTCGTGATATATTAGTAGAATCCTTTGGAAAGAATAAGCATGATGGGCATGTACGTGATCTTGGAAGTGGTATTGGTCTGAGACAATACTTTCGCCCATCTTTAGGTAATGTAGTTTTTCACTTCAGACAAATGGAAGAACATCTTACTCTGAGGTTTCAACATCCATTGGAGAAGACAATAAAAAACTATGTGATTTCAGTATGTCTGTTTGATTTTAGAACTTTCATTTTTGTTTGTCTAATTAAAATTATTTGTTGTGTGTTGTTGATTGCGATTTTAATTTGTTCATTATGGTGTTTCCGGTATGTGTATTGTTGTTGTTTGCAGCTTTAATTTGTGCATATTTCTAGTTTTTATGATGTATAAATTAACATCAATGAGTTATTATTGATTGCAGAATAGGGCAAGCAGCAAAAATATTTATTTTCGGAAGAATTCCCTCCGGGATTTATGTCGTGTCCACAGAGATCGGTTCGAGGGAAAGAATGTCATTCGACAATCTCTCGCGTTAATGAGTTTGGGGGTTAAATCATTTAAAGCGGTAAATGAGGAAAAGTAAACATAAAAACATAAAAAGAAATTCATTCTTCAGAGACACACTTATCAGGCACTGCATATAATCGACTCCTCACAAACTTAAACTTACCGACCAGTTATACTCCACCTTCAATACTCATCAATATCACCCAGCATCGCTCACAACACAGGTTATGTCTAACGCAAAGTTGAGAGAACAACCGTGTCACTCTCTTCGTCACTCTCGTGAGCGAAGCCTCGAAACACGGAAGGCATTAAGCTTCGACGCCTATTGAAGATTGTTAGTTCCTAAATCTATCTCTAGAGTCCAGAAACTAACAGACAATCATCCCTAATCGAAGTTTACGAAGGTTATGGCTAACGCAACCCAAACCCCGCGCATAAAGCAAAAATCAGAGACAATTACCAATAAAGATTTGTAAAGCAAGTTTTATACAACGCCATGGGCGACAAATATACATGGGTTTGTAGCAAATACATATACACAACCCAACCATAAAGAAAAACACAAAGAAGAAAAGAAATGAACCAAACATCTCGCGGATTGTCGGAGCCGGTCGACGATCAATCCACCCCGGTTCATCCGTATGCATGCTCCATAGTTGTTTTCTAAGCAAAGCAATGAAAAATGAAGTTTGATGGAAGTGGGATCAAGAAACCCCAAAACCATCCTCTAAAAATAATGAATGAAATAAACTATTTACATTGCTAATTCTGCATGGTTCGCAGTGCGAACGACTCAAAAAATGGCATTTTAAGTGCCTCTGATTGCTAACCGCCTTTGCTTTCCTTCGTTGGATCGCAGTGCGAACGAATCATTTGCAATGCGAATGTTCGCTGACACGCTCGCAGTGCGAACATAGGCTTATTTCTATTTTGTAACTCTCTTCCAGCCTTCGCTGGGACCTTCGATGGACCTTCGTAATGCGAATGCTCGCTGCCAGTTCGCACTGCGAACAAGACAGAAAACCAGTCCTTATTTTAGCCACAACTTCCACACTGAAACTCCGATTTACGCACGATCGGAAGCGTTGGAAAGCTTATTCAATGCTCTTCAAGAATATGGAAAGATAGCCCTTATTTAATACCTACAAAAATGAGATAAAAATCAATTAAACTAAGTAATATTTACACAATACGTAATATATACACTAAAACGTAAAGTAAACGTATTTATAAACAAAGTAGGGTTTATTTGAACCGATATAGACAAAAAGTAATGATAAGTGCAACAAAACTTATATACAAAAATAGATACAATCTGCACTTATCAGTTGTACCTCACAATAAAATACAAATATCCATAACATTATTTTGAAAAATTTGTTGTGGTTGCAAGCACAAAAGGCAGTTGGTTTTCCGCCAATGACAAGAATGACAAGTCCCCTCAACTAGATGCATTAAAAAAATTGACATGGTTAATCATGGATCTCTAAAATCTCGTCAATTTACAATTACAGATGCAGAGCATGTTTATATTTTTATTTTTCACCAAAGTGTATTAGAAATCTCGTGTTTGGTAATGAAAGGTAGGACATATAAGTACTATAATTTTGGTGAATGGAAATATAGTTTTTAACGTGATATCAATTTATGATTATTGCTCTTAATTGCTTTTAATGTCATGTCTCACTTTAATATTTGACTTTCGTTTTAACAGTTAAGTACTTGCTTCTTCTTTGTAGAGAGGGTGAGTGAGGGCCATGACAACCCCAACCTTATATATATATATATATATATATATATATATATATATATATATATATATATATATATATATATATATATATATATATATATATATATATATGTGTGTCAGTTTTTTTTCTCTCTCCTCCATTATTTATTTTAATAATGGAGGAGAGAGAAAAACAAAAACCACAAATAATCTCCATTATATATATATATATATATATATATATATATATATATATATATATATAAATAATATTGTTAACATGATTTATCTTTAAATAAAAAAATTGTTTTAAATAGTTATTCTTAAAAGATTATTTTAGGAATTTCATCTTTTCGCTATAATTTATTTTGGTTATCAAAATATCAACAAAAAAAAAACTCTAAAATCTAAAGTTATTCAAAATAATTTTTTATAAAAATCATTTTTGAGATATATTTTTTTTTAATTGTAATTTATACTATGTTTTAATCTTCCATAATGTATTTTTTTTACAGATTGTCAAAAATAATAATTTAATTTATAATAATTTTTGTTTTGTAAAATTAATATTTAAATTTTATAATAATAATAATAATAATAATAATAATAATCAAAGTTAAAAACACTAATCATGCAAATGACAATAATAAAAGGAAACAAGAATTACAACAATGACAATTAAAATGAATTTCAGAAGCCTAAGAAGGTTTTTTAGAGTAACGACTTCTTTAGTGCAACTATGGAGATCTATTTCGATACATTCAAATGTGGTTTGTTGAACACTGTGGTCACAACTTTCAACAATGTTTTAAACAATGGTCGAAAAATTTGATGGATGAGCCCATAACCAGAAGTCGCAAAAATTATCCCTACAAGTGTAGTAAAGTTTGCTAGGATTATTCTCAGTTCCTGAAATCTTGAGATCTGCAACCCTTTTACAAAAACATCATAACTTCATGTACTGCAGTTGGCTTGGACCTGATATGGAGTTTTCACTGATATTTGAGGATGACAGTTTTGTTAAAGTTTTTTAAACATGAAAGATGATGAAGTATTTTTTATTTAAATCTCAAGAGAAAGGAATTAATGAAAGAAGATATTAATTATAGTATTTTCATAGACTCAATAGAATACCCTTCAATAAATTTTTTCTTGGGTTTAATGATGATTCACTCACAGTGTAAAAAAGTTTTAGATTGTATTTCAATAGTAATATATCATTTTTCCATGTCATACAACATAAGACCAACAGTCGGTTGTGCCAGGTGAGGTTGACGGTATCCAAATTACTTATATCCTGGTGGTGGAAACGGTCGGTTATGTAGGACCCTTCCTAAAGGAAGCCATCAAGAAGTGAGGCCTGTAGGGCAGGAGGGGTATCTCCGGGAATCGGAATCGAGAAATTTCTGATTCTTATTGCAACTTAGGACCAACAGTCGATTGTTGTCATACCCTAAACTTTGACCACCAAGATTTCCCATCATTGTGTAAGACATCATCGCTATATGGATATACTTCCATTCCTCATCAATCTCATCAAATATGTTTGAGCATTCACCACAATCAAGAATTAGGGTTTTAAGCCCTCTCATAGCACTTAGACAAAGGATCAATCAAGGAATGACATGATCTTCAACTTGTCTAACCTCTCAAACACCTATAAAGGATCAAGAGGACTTCGACCTCAAGAATAAAGCACAAGGTTGCAACATTCCAAGTGGATCAAGCCTCAAGATCGACAGTGTCACAAAATTAGGGTTTTGGTCGACTGAGTCCTCCAGATGAAAATTTTCATCTAGGCATGAGCCAATGCTTCAAAGAACAACCCAAGATACTCTAAGGGACCTCATGGACCCAATCATCAAGTCAACTTAACCTCAAGGGATGCATTTACCAAAAATCAGAAATTAGGGTTTCTTGACCTAATTCACCCCTAAGTTGACTTTTGGGACAAAACCTAAGCCAAGACCTCAAGACATGATTTGAGGGCCTCCAATACACTACATTGATCCATTTTCAACAATGGATGAATCCAAGAAGCTTGATTCACAAGTTTCAATTTCATCAGGACCACAATTAGGGTTTCGAGGGAAAAGTCAACTGTATCTTTGACTTTTGACTAGGACATGCTCCCAAACCTTGGGACATGATTCAGTACACCCTATAACACCTATGGAATCCATCCATTAGGTTTGATTTAGGTCAAGGACTTGATTTCACAAAGGATCGCACAGTTTGGATTTCATCCGATAAAAAGTCAACTGTGCACAAAATCAAGTTTGACTTTTTGGGATTTTTCACAAATATGGTTCCCCTAAGTTAAAAACAATGTTAATGTATGATATTGATCGTCATCCATCAAGAAAAATCAAGAAAAGTGAGGTTTCTTGCAAAAGGGACAACCTTGAGAAACCAAAAAATTTCTAAGTTATGGAACAAAAGTGGTTTTGGTACCAACTTCCAAGGATCATACCTTGAGATCCAAGCAACCATTTTGGGTGATCCAAAGCTAGATTTGTAGGTCTTGCTACGCTCTACAAAAGCTTCGACTACCTCCAACTCCAATTCTTTATGGATTTTATGTTATGGAGTGATCAAAATGACAAAAACATGAAAATGACACTTTATTCCAACACTTAGTGAAAATCTGCCTAAGTTACCAGCCTTGAACATCAATGTTCATGAGAATTATTCAATGGGATCCAAATAGTTTCAAAACAAATTATGATCACACATGTTTTGTATCATATGAGGGCTTTCTAAAAAGCACAAGAGCCTCCCATAACTCAACCTGAGCAGGGAGATATGAATCCCTCAAAATCACCATTTCCAACTGTCTTGGACAAGGCAGATTTTGGCATTTTGCTCGATTTGGAAAAATTTAGCAACTTCAAGCCTTGTCATCCATTTGGACACATATGAGTATAAAACAAAAGGAGAATGATCTGATCCCCAAGCCTCCAAAATCCAAGAATCTACACTTAGCCATAACAAACCTAAAAAGGCTAAAAAGGTGCCAAGACTCCAATTTTGTTGTAATGCATTTAATGGATACACCAAGGTGGCATGGACTGACACATTCCTAACTGAATGAGTCAAGAATAAGCTCTAAATCAAAGTACCAAAGGCCTGTGCCCTAACCTCAAGTCAATGGTTAGAGGAGACTTGAGATTCCTTTTGCTCAACATTGGCCAAAGGCCTGTTGCAGCTGCCATTCACTATTGATTGCAAAACAAACTTGCTCTACTATAAATAGAGCTCATTTGTGCTCAGTTTGAGTACACCAAAGCACTACAACACTTGCTTTCCTCAAAATCTCTTTCTTTAGGCCAAAATTCCTTCCTTTGCAAGGTATCTCTGAGTTTTAGAGTTAGAGAGCAATTACACCTTAGCTCATGATCCAAACACCTCTAATATGTTGTATCTAAGCTGTTCAAACACTCACTTGTGACCTGAAACACTAAAATCACAAAGTCCACTTCCAAAACCTCAAAATTGGACTTTTTTTCATTTTTCAAGCCATGTGTTGATTCAGTCACTTCCAAAACCAAACAAAGCCTCAAACACACTCCAAATATCATCCTCAAACTATCCCAAATGGTTCCCCTCATCTGGAACACCATATGAGAGAGTTGCCATATTGGTCACTTTTGCCCCATTTGCAAGAAAGTGCCACAACTTGTTCCTGAGGATTCCAGACGGTTCTAATCATTCTAAAAGCTTCTAAGGGATCAATTTAGAGTGTCCATAGCATCAAATTACTTCTGGCACAAGGAACTTGGCAGATAGCACAAAAAACTCGAAGAGGTAAGTGCATGACAACTTGAACTCTTTGAATTATGCATTCCTTTGATGTCCATTAATTATAAACATCTCATACATGTTGTATATGCTGTGTTTGAACCAATTTGCCATGTAATTCTTGCCTGTACCATGAGATAGCATAGAACTTCCAAAAATAGGCCTATTTTGAAATCACTATCGAATTTTGAGGAGGAAACATTTTCTGAAAATTCCAAGGGCACCATTGGATTCCTCATGAAATTCTAGGTCAGATGCACCTAAATTTTGTCCCAATCTATGGAGAAATGAGAAAATTAGAGGCTTCACGTAAATTGCCCAAAAACTTGCCTTGCCTTGTCTTGCCCTGCCTTGCCCAGGCCTAGAAATAAGGCATGCCTTATGAATTAATGGAATGGTTTTGATACACGGATGTATCACCACCTAAGTGGTAGCGCGCATGTGTGTTTGTTGCCATGGTCGTGGGTTCAAATCCCACCCAGACCATTGTGCCATTTTTCATATTTGTTCTATTTTTAATATTTTGTGGTTTTTATTAATTAATTCAAAAATTAATTTCTCTCTCAATTTTAATTATTTTTTATTGGTTCTTTTTTTCAAAATTCCCAAAAATGTTAAAATATTTTATTCCATGAAAATTTCATTAAAATATTATTTATTTCATATATTTAATATTTTTTTAAAGAATTATATTTTTATTTGTTTTTAAACATTAAAAATATTTCTTTCTCTTGGTTTTGCAAAACTCAAATGATTTTCAAATCATCCCATGAATAAAACATGATTTTCCAAATATAAATCCAAGATCGCAACCTTTTTTCACATGTTTGATTATTTTAATTGAATTTTTATTCAATTCAAATACATTTTAAAACCAAAAATTAGGGTTTTGATCACTATCACTCTAACAAATCTTTTTTCAAACAACTTTGGGCCTCTAATAGAGTTTAAGACCCATTCCTTGTATATAAATAAAATAGGGCCTCAGTTATTGTATAAGTCCCACTGCGATTTTAAACCCTCGGCGCGGTCGTCACCTTTTAAACAAAATCACTTGGGCATCTCCTTGAGTTGTAAGCCCATCACTTGTATATAAAATAAACTTTGGGTCTCTATTAGAGTGTAAGACCCAATCCCTTTTTTGGCCTCAATCATTGTATAAGCCCCACTGTGTTTTCAAAAATCTCGGCGTGATCGCCATTTCAAAACATTTTCATTTGGGCCTACCCTTGTGTTGTAAGTCCTATTTCTTTTCTTTTTTAAACCTTTGGGCCTCTCCTTGAGTTGTAAGACCCATCCCTCTGTACAGAAAACATCTTTGGGCCTCAGTCATTGTATAAGCCCCAATACAATTTTCAGAACAACGGTGCGATCCCTGTTATATCTGAGCCTCTCCTTGAGTATAAGCCCTAATCTTTTCAAAAACAACTTCCTTTTTTATTTAGGTTCAAATATACAGTTGTTATCAAAACTTTCTTTAATTTCTTAAACAACTAACAATACAGCTATGGAAGCTTGCTTACCTGTAAGTTTTTATCATCTTTCTTTTACTTGCCTTTATATATATAACGGTATTGTGGGAAGCTTGCTCACCTGTAAGTCCTTCTTTCATATCCTTTTAAATACTTGTCATATATCAAATGTATATATACTTGTATATCTGCTTGGAGTTTTCCACGGCAACTAGGTCTAGAACTAGGTAAAGCCAGTTGGTCATTCTTTAATACAGTCATAACTAGATCCCCATAGGATTTCCAGATACAATCTTGCCTTCTCTTGGGCTTAAACAATATTGAACAAAGAGAAACGCATTACTCCCGGTGACACTTTTCTCAGACTGTCACTATTAGAAATTGTCAAAGAAATTCATTCCCTAGAAAGGATTAATTCTCGGTGAAACCTCTCTTGAATTTCTTCAAATCCCAGAACTGTTCATTAAAGAAAAGATTATTCTCGGTGAAAATTTTCTTGAACTCTTCTTAAGTTTGGACCCACAGGCTTCCTAAAAGCATCCCCCGCCTCCTCTTGGCCTTTGTACAAGGACCCTCCGATTTCTTAGAAGTTCTCATGCCTTCTCTTGGGCTTAATACAAGGACCTTGAAGACCTCTTAAAGGTATAGGACAGAACTTAGTCATCCTTTGCTAGAGCAGTCTTTCTTGAGTCAAAACCTCAGACCAATTTAGGGTTGATTCTCATCCCTTAAAACACCAGCCTCCTCTTGGGCATCGTACAAAGATAAACTCTTCTATACCAGTAGACTTGGACAGTCTAAATCTCCTCTTGGATCTCAAAGACATTCTCAAGTTCCTTACAAACATAGGAGAATCCTGGTCATTTAACCAATCCCAAGTAGAGTTAAAACTCTCTCCGGATCTAAAACTCAGTCTTTTATCCTAAATTATCCCCAGCCAGGGTCAGCTTACTATCGGTATAATAGTATCCCAAATCAGAACCTCAAGGCATATGATATCTCAACCCTTCTGTAAACCCTCAGCAAGAGTTGATTCCTCATTTGGACCTGCCTCTGGATCTCAATAATCCTCAGCAAAGATAGCCTCCTCTTAGGGTTTGTATAATGATCATTCCTTCCCTCAGCAAAGTCAGCCTCCTCTTGGGCTCTGTACAATGATTTTCCCCATCTGAGCTGACCTTTTCAGACTCTCTTGTTGAGTCAATCACCTTTCAGACTCTCTTGTTGAGTCAATCACTTTTCAGACTCTCTTGTTGAGTCAATCACTTTTCAGACTCTCTTGTTGAGTCAATCACCTTTCAACACTCTCTTGCTGAGTCAATCTTTTTCAGCCTCCTCTTGGGCTTGGTATAATGATTTCCCCTAGCAGAAGTTAGCCTCCTCTCAGGCTGTGTATAAATATTTCTCCAGCTTGTTCAGCCTCAATCTTGGGCTTCGTACAAGACACCATATAAGCACTCTCTTATTGAGTCAGTCATCTTTTTAGCCTCAATCTTGGGCTTTGTACATGATATATATAAGCTTTCTACAACAAAGTCAAAATCTTCATAACCTTCTCTTAAGCTCTGGATAAATATCTTCCCCAGTGGAGTCAATTCCTCCCAGCCTTCTTTTAGGCTTTGAGATATAAATTTCCCTAAGCAGAGTCAATTCTCTTTTCAGCCTCAATCTTGGGATGTGTACAAGACAGATAATACTCTCCAGCAGAGTCAAAATCTTTTAAGCCTCAATCTTGGGTTTTGTACAAGATAGATAAAGATTTCTTTCCTACCGAGTTAGTCTTCTTTACAGCCTTAATCTTGGGCTTTGTACAAGACACATACAAATCCTCCCCAGCGGAGTCAAAATCTCTTTTAGCCTCAATCTTGGGATTTGTACAAGATAGACAAAATATTTCCCCAGAAAAGTCAAACTTTTAGCCTCCTCTTAGGCTTTGTATAATGATATCCCCTAAAGAGTCAATTTCTTTTAGCCTCAATCTTGGGCTTTGTACAAGACAGATAAACACTCTCTCGTTGAGTCAGTCTTTTCCAGCCTCCTCTTAGGTTTTGTATAAGGACTTCCCCAGTGGAGTCAATCAATCTCTTAGCTTCAACCTTGGGCTTTGATCAAGGCACACAAAAATCAACGTCCCCTCAAAGAAAAATCAAAATCTCTCTGTAGGAAGACATTTCTCTGTGGTATCACATATCAAAACAGATAACTCAAAACAAACCTTAATCCCAGATAACCGCTGTAAGTGGCACACTTGTTGATTCCAATATCCAAGATGTTGTCCATCTTTTATCTTGGAAAATCCTCTCTTTCATCTAATTGATGTAAGCGTCAAGCCTCTGGATTATTTACATCCATGCCACTGTCCCTCTCTTAGCATGAAAGATTCCTAAGGAAAATGGCATTGCTCAACACTGAGTTAAAGTTTTCTCCTTCAGGACAAATCACCTATAAAGGAAATTATGGCATTGCTGGATTCTCATATCCTAGTTAAAGTAATCCTCATTTATAATCAGTCGCCCAACAACTGTGATAAACATACAAGATGTCTCCCCTTTAGATATGACAAGTTCTCTCTCAGTCAAACCCTTTAGCTTCAATCTCGGGCTTTGAACAAGACACAAATACTCCTTTTAGCTTCAATCTTGGGCTTTGATCAAGACACCAAAACATCATTTTCCTCCCTTAGAATAAGAGGAATTACGATTGCTCTGATTTCCCTATTTCTTTAAACGGGAATACGTAGGCATAAGATTACGAAATCTTAGCGAGCATACGACTAAAAAAAAACTTTAGGTCCAGTACCTTCATACATGCCAATCAAAACTAAGGTCCAGTACCTCACCAAAATTATCAAAAACTCTCTCTCTCTCATATTTCCCAAGAAACTTTCCCAACCCATCAACAGATAAACACCATCAAGTACAAAGCAGAACCTAAAACTAGCAACCTGTGGATAACCACATATAGGATGGGTAACTGACAAATCCCCATTGTATAACCTGATCCCAAACTCCCCGAATCTCTTTAAGCGTTTATTCAGTTAAACATTCGCGTGCAAGGTTTGTTTTAGATAGCTTCCCTTTCCCTTCCAGCTTCACGGGATAAATAAGAAATCAGAAAGTAGCACCTCTTGCTCCTACAATTACGGTGAGGAGGAACCCACAATTCAGCGATAAGGTGGTTGCGTCACCGACAAAAATCGCATGCTACAGTAAAATGGCGACTCTGCTGGGGATTCCCATTAGGATCTGTTTTACCTTAGTTATCATCGTCACAATTTTCCAACAGGAAAATGGCGACTCTGTTGGGGAGGCATTTTGTCTGTTTAGGATTATAGACTAGAATTCTTAAGAGGTCTAGGATGTTAGTTTTAGGAACGAATATATATATATATATATATATATATATCGCTTTTCCTACTTGATATCCGTGTTTATTTTTCTGCTAATGGGAATTCGAGTGATGTCGCATGCGTAAAGTACGAGTGATACCTAAGATGAGTGAGGGCAGAGACGGGCAGTCTGATAGAGAGTGAATCCCGAATAAGCTGTCCCGGTAGACCATCAAATCAGTGGAGATACCCTTTGTGGATTCAATGTCTAACGACTTCGGTTGTGAAAGCAGATTGTTCGATTGTGGTATCCATGAAACTGAGGATTTAGTAAACAGTAACCATGTGGCTATTTAGTAGTGTGGTAGCTATCGGAAATAGTTGACACGCGATACTACACTCAATTGAGATTACCCTAAGATACTACAATTCGCTCGGGTGAACCAGCTTGCTATTGTTATCCCAAGGGGGGTCAATGATTTTGAGTACAGGTACAAAAAGTCACCATAGTACAACCTTTGGGGATGGGTAGAGCCATGACTCCATGCTCGTGACGCTGAACCTTTGAACCCATGTTTTTTGAATGTTTTTGTGTGCTGCATTCATGCATTCATTTAAAAAACTCTTAAACAAAGAAAAATCTTCTTTTCTAGTCTCTCTTTTTCAAATTAAACTAAAACAATGATTGCAAATATCAGAGAAAAAGATTGCGTTATGGATTTCGGTAGAAGGAAGACACAGAAGTACACCTTCAAGGTTCCAAAACTAGAGGATTTAAGAGGGTTATCACGGATGATCACCAACCCTGATGCTTTCAGAGCTAAGTACGGAGGACTGCTGTCTTTGTTAAGGGTCCATGTAGTTGAAGGAATCCTGTCTATGCTAATCCAGTTTTATGATCTAGTTTATCACTGTTTCACATTTCTGGATTATCAACTAGCACCAGCACTAGAGGAGTATTCTCACCTGACTGATATACCCATCACTGACCAAGCTCCTTTTTCTGGACTGGAAGAAATTCCAAAGGATCAAACCATTGCAAGAGCAATCTATTTGGACGAGTCAGAAGTCAGGACTCACATGACCGCTAAGGATGAAATCCAAGGTTTACCGGCCAAGTTTTTGGTAGAAAAAACCCTGTACTTTGCCAGTATAGGAAACATTACTGCTTTCGAAGATATCTTTGTTCTACTCACATACGAGTTATTCCTTTTTCCTAACATCGATAACTTCGTCGATACCAATGCCATTAAGATATTTCTGATTGGAAACCCTATACCGACCTTGCTTGCAGATGCTTATCATTCTGTACACTTAAGGAATTTGTACAGCGGAGGAATGATCACATGCTGTGTACCCCTGCTATACAAATAGTTCACTTCCCATTTACCTAAGTCTGCTGCTTTTTGGGATCATAAGAGTACTCTACGTTGGTCATAGAGAATCATGTCTCTTACCAACTCAGACATAGATTGGTACAATCGAATCTATGACGGGATAAGGATCATTGATCGTTGTGGAAACTTCCCTAATGTACCCCTCATAGGAACTAAA
Source organism: Lathyrus tuberosus (assembly GCA_022829125.1). Taxonomy (NCBI): domain Eukaryota; kingdom Viridiplantae; phylum Streptophyta; class Magnoliopsida; order Fabales; family Fabaceae; genus Lathyrus; species Lathyrus tuberosus. The sequence continues at coordinate 295,606 of JALAZF010000874.1, forward strand.
GGAGGAATCAACTATCATCCAATTTTAGTTCGTCGTCAACTCGGATACCCGATGAGACATATCCCGCGTAAAGTTCATCTGTTTCTTATTGTAACTTAGAACCAACAATCGGTTGTGTCAGGTGAGGTTGACGGTATCCACATTACTTCTATTCCGGTAGTGGAAACAAATTGTTTTGTAAGACCCTTCATAAAGGAAATCATCAAGAAGTCAGGCATGAAGGGCAGGAGGGGTACCTATGGAATCGGATTTTGGACATTTATGATTCTTATTGCAACTTAGGACCAACATTCAGTTGTGCCAGTTGGGGTTCACAGTATCCGGATTACTTCTATCCTGGTGGTGGAAACAGTCTGTTCTACATGACCCTTCCTAAAAGAAGTCATCAGGAAGTCAGGCCTGGAGGGCAAGAGGGGTGCCTCCGTGAGTCAGAATCGGGAAGTTTCTGATTTTTATTGCAACTTAGGACCAATAATCAGTTGTGCCTGGTGGGGTTAATAGTATCCAAATTAATTCTATCTGGGTAGTTGAAAAGTACTGCCTTGGAGGACACTTCCTAAAGTAAGTCATCAGGAAGTCAGGTGTGGAAGGCAATTGGGGTTCCTCCGGGAGTCAGAATCGGAAAATTTCTTATTCTTATTGCAAATTAGCATCAACAGGAAGTTGTGCCAGATGGGGTTAATGATATCCAGATTACTTCTACCCCGATGATGGAAACGGTCGATTTGTAGGACCCTTCCTAAAGGAAGCCATCATGAATTCAGGCTTGGAAGGCAAGATGGGTACCTCCGAGAGTTAGAATCGGGAAATTTCTGATTCTTATTGCAACATAAGACCAATAGTCGGTTGTTCCAGGTGAGGGTGGCGGTATCTAAATCACTTATATCCTGGTGGTGGAAATGGATTGTTTTGCAGTACCTTTCCTAAAGGAAGTAATCTGGAAGTCAGGCCTGGAGTGAAGGACGGATACCTCCGAGAGTCGAAGTCAAAAAATTTCGGATTCTTATTGCAACTTAGGACCAATAGTCAGTTGTGCCAGGTGAGGTTTACGTTATCCGGATTACTTCTATCCCGTGGTGGAAACGATCTGTTTTGTAGGACCTTTCCTAAAGGAAATCATTAGGAATCAGGCCTGGAGGGAAGGAGGGGTACCTCCGAGTGGGTATTAAGATTGTACAAAGTGGCTTTATGGGTATTTAAATTACTTATATCCCGGTGGTGGGAACAGTCTATTTTTAGGACACTTTCTAAAGGAAGTCATCAAGAAGTCATGACTGGAGGGAAGGAGGGGTACCTAAGGGAGTCAAAATTAGGAAATTTTTTTATTCTTATTGCAACAGGTGGTGTTGACGGTATCTGAATTACTTCTATCCCGATGGTGGAAACGGTATGTTTTGTTGGACCCTTCCTAAAGGAAGTCATTAGGAAGTCAAGTCTGGAGGGAAGGAGGGGTACCTCCGAGAGTCGGAGTCGGTATATTTCTAATTCTTATTGAAACTTAGGAACAACAGTTGGTTGTGCCAGGTGAGGTAGACGGTATCTGGATTACTTCTATCCCTGTGGTGGAATTAGACTATTTTGGTGGATCATTCCTAAAGGAATTCATCATGAAGTTAGACCTGGAGGGCAGGAGGGGTACCTCCGGGAATCGGATATCGGAAATTTATGATTCATATTCCAACTTAGGACCAACAGTCGGTTGTTCCAGGTGAGTTCAGCACTACTATGGAAAACCTCTTTCACAACGGTTTGAAAAGGGGTACCATCACGCCTGACATACCGTTGTTAAGTAGAGTGTCGTTGTAAGTTTGTTGTTTCTACAACGGTCTGAAAACCCTTATTGAAAGGAAGCACGTGCGCCAAATATCACAACGGTTATGATAATAAACCGTTGTGATACATACACTTAGGTACTGGGTTTGAAACCCATCAGCAGCAAATTATGTTAAAACATAAATTATCTATGATCTCGGTTACAATAGATAATCGTTGTTGAAAGTTCCTAGAGTTTATTTTATTATCTTTGATCTCGGTTACAATAAATAACCATTGTTGTAAGTACCCTGAGTTTATTATATTAAATATAGATTGCTTGTTTTCCAAACACCCCACTAAAGAAATATACATGGATTTAATTTGATGAAGAAGTCTATAATCTGCAAATAAAACTATTCTTGAAAACCAACTTAAACAAACCAATGTTTTCTGATTGCATTCGTCTCATCGTACATTTCACACTGTTTTACATATATATTGGGGTTTATTGATCTAACTCCTTCGATATATCGCTATCTTATATTATAGTTAAATTTCCATAAGAACAAGACATTGGATAATCTGCCTCATCATCATCACTTATCATCATAATTTTTATAATCGGAAGTTTTACGATTATAAGTGTTGATGGAGATGCCGATTAACTAATAATTTATTGTTAATGAAATTTAACTATAATGGAAGATAGCGATTCATCTAAGGAGCAAGATCATTATACCATAAAAAAAAAAATATATATATATATATATATATATATATATATATATATATATATATATATATATATATATATATATATATATATATTAAACAACGTTAGATGAACGATGAGAGCGATGCAATTCGAAAACATTGATCCATATAAGTTAGTTTTCAAATACAACTTAATTTGCAGATTATAAGTATCTATGTCAAATTAAATGAATGTATTTTTAGTGAGGGTTAGTGAAACAAACAATCTACATAGAATATAATAAACTCAAACAACATCCTATACCAGAACCAGATATTATAAACTCATATAATACGCTTGTTACCACTAGCATCATCAACATGTATCATCCCCTTAACCTGTAAGTAAACACAACAAACTTCAAAAATGAGCATCCTCAGTTGAAACCAAACCCTAAAACCATAATCCAGTGAAGAGTAAAGAGAGATCGAAAGAGATATATTATAAATTTCCAGGACACACCTTTTAATGAAACTAATCACAGAACAGGAATCAATTATGATGTTCATCTAGTTTAGGAAGCAATGAAAAAGAAATACAAGGAGGAAGAAGCCTACACAAAAGCTTCATACTTCTTATATTTCTTTTCATTGTTTCTAAAATTAGATGAAGTTTGCTGACACTGTTGTTTCTTCATTTACTAACATCTTGTTTGTGAAGTTATGAAAAAAAAAGTATAAGGTGGATGAAGTTTCCATCATAGCTTCATGCTTCTTGTACTTTTTTCCATAGCTACACAAACATTATGAAGTTTGCAAAGTATGGTCTTTGTTAAGGTAGTGAAAACGAATTTGAAAAAATCAGAACAATCGACAAAAACAACATGCAACAAACGAGATAATGGGAAATATCTAACAATAGATGGAAGAAGAAGAATACCTTAATGTATGAAGCACAAGATTCACGGCTAATGGTGAAAACGAAGAGAAAAATGGGTTCTAGGGTTTCACTGTGAAGGCAACGGCGCTACTGTCAATAAGTAAAAGTTAATTCGCTTATATATGGGTAAACTATTTCACAACGGTAAACAATACCAATCGTATAGATAAGTATTTATTTATTATAAATATATCACTACGGTTAACCAGAAGAACCGTAGTGATAACCCTTTTATTTGTGAATTTTAAAATAAATAAAAATGAAATTATGCGCCTTAACCTTAAAGGAATAAAATATTTTATTGCGCTGAGGTTCGAACTGATGAAAGTTTGATTGTATCACAACGGTTGGTATCCTCTTCCTAAAGGAGGTCATTAGGAAGTCAGGCCTGGAGGGCAGATGGGGTACCTCTGAGAGTCGGAATCGGAAAGTTTTTAATTCTTATTGCAACTTCGATCCAACAGTGGGTTGTGCCAAGTGGGGTTGACAGTATCCGAATTACTTCGATCCTAGTGGTGAAAACAGTCTGTTTTGTAGGACCTTCCTAAAGGAAGTCATCAGGAAGTTAGGAGGGGTACCTTCGGGAGTCGGAATCAGGAAATTTTTTATTCTTATTGCAACTTTGGACCAGCAGTTAGTTATGACAGGTGGGGTTGACGGTATCCGAATCACTTGTATCCCGGTGGTGAAAACGACTTGTTTTGTAGGACCCTTCCTAAAGGAAGTCAGGCCTTGAGGGTAGGAGGGGTACCTCTGGGAGTAGGAATCGGGAAATTCCTAATTCTTATTGCAATTTAGGACCAACAGTCGGTTGTTCCAGGTGGGGCTGGCGATATCCGTAATTCATCTATCCTAGTAGTGGAAACGGTCTGTTTTTTTATTTTTATTTTTATTTTTAGAATAAAATATGTTTTTTAATTTTTTTTAAATTCTTTTTAAAAAATTCTTTTTTTTTTTTAATTTAGCTGCTGTTTTTATTTACATAAAAAATATTTTCTTTTAATTTATTTCAAAAATATTTTTTTAATGTTTTTTAAAAGTTTTGTTTTTATTTGTTGTTTTTAATTTTATTTATTGAAAAAATATTTCCAGAGAAATATATATTTATTTCAAAATAATTTTTTTTTAAACATAAAATTTGTAAAATTATGAAATTTGATAGCCTGAACTTGGAAAGATGTAGAACTCACTCAGTTACAACATATATGATCGTTTGATTAAAATCAAGCGGTTCAACTTTTATTCAAAGTTGAATATTCACCTTTTAAAGATTATTCTATTGAAAATATATACCGTCCGATTTAAATCTAACAAACCAAAAGTCTTATTAGAATGTTTGCGTGGTCATTGTGACTGTAGAGAATTGTAATTAATTAATTTATTTTTTGGTAAATTCCTTTGGCCAGACAAATATTAGTATTCACCTTTTTAAAATCATTATATTGAAACTATACACCCGTGCCATTATGATTTGACATATCTTAGCATCTGTGCAATTTCGATTTTGCTAAAAAAAATTGTGCAATTAGGGTTGGTAATCTTTCAATTAATGCAACGCGTCACAGCTATACAAAATACTACTCCCTCCGTTTTAAAATGACTGTCGTTTAAGGTTTTTGCACACAGATTAAGAAATTTAATGATATTATTATAAAATATTGCACTTTTACTAAATTAGTCTTATTAATGTGTTGGAAATAGTGCACAGACTAATAATTATATAACACAATTGGAAAAATAGCAATTATTACTACAATGAAAAGTGAGAATGACAGTCATTTTGAAACAAATTTTTTTCTCTAAAATGACAGTCATTTTGAAACGGAGGGAGTATTATATACCCGTGCCATTATGATTTGATGTAGCACGTGTTTTTGTCCCTTTTATCCCTTTCCAATACTACTCAGGGTTTCGTATTGTGAAGTTCATTAATACAAAGGTTTTTCGCCTTATCTCGTCTTTGGATTTCGAAAGTGCCTAGCAGAATTTCAATTTTTGGTAGGAGATTGATTTGGAATAGACTTCCCACAAAGCGGAAATTATGGAAACATGGTATTTTGACGGGACCACATTCTTTGGTTTGCCCTTTGTGTTTTGGAGTTGAAGAAGATTTAGATCATCTTTTCTTGAGTTGCTCTATTTCTAGAGGTTGGTGGAGAACTTTGTGTGAGTGGCTCCGTGTGGATCATATTTCTTCGGTTACCTCCATTTTGGAAGGTCTTCTTTTATTGGACAAAAATTGTAAGGTGGCTTGGAAGTTGGACACCGGTTGGTTTTTTGGTTTGGTCGTTTGTTGGGTAATTTGGAAATGTAGGAATGATATCCTCTTTGAGGGTCTATTTTTGTCCAATTTGGATGGGGTGGGGCTTGTTAAGAAACTCTCTTGGGAGTGGTCTTTGGTTTTGTGTAGAGGTGGCTTTAAGATGTCGTGGTCGGATTGGTGTGTCGATTCAACGGTTGGTTTTTGTTGATGTTGTTCGGTTTTGGTTTCTTTTGGGTGTGGTGGGAACATTCCTTTTTCATTGTATTTTGGGTTAAGCACCCCTTGTGCTTTTTAATTCAATCCGTTTTGCTTATAAAAAAAACGTGGAATTGTGATTTGGATTCCCTGCGGTTTAATGTGATTGCAGGGCTAATCTTGACCATTAAAAAAATTAATGATTTTGTTTCGATGAGTTGTGAGCCATTAGATATTTTTTAACGGTCCATAATTAATCGAATGTGTTATTGTGTAAAATTTCAATTGCATGGGACCTTGGTCTAGCAATTGTCGATTAATAAGTTTCACTCCACCATTTGGTTCCTTTATTGAATTACATTAACAATAATTACGTTAAAAAATTAAATTTACTAGTAAATTCAAATGCATTTTAGGCTAATTATTTCATCTTTCAACTTTCAATGAATCACACTCACCCCATATCCCACCACCATTATATAAATACTCTACTACATCTACACAATTCTATGTTTTTATTCTCCGCCATTGCTTCATACTCCTTCACCTACTTACCATAATTTATGTCTATAATTTACTTTACGATTTTCAATTAAAAAAATTCATTTTCCCATAAGTAGTAATCATGATGAAAACATGGTTTACTAAGTGAGAATGACAAAACTATATTTTGATGTGTTTAATTTATTAATGTGTTTCATTTAACTGTAATTTTTTTAATTAATAATGCAGAATTTATTTCTACACAGTTATAGATCCATCTTTGGTAAAATCAAATTCACATATTTCTATTTTTTTCCTATCTAATTCAATTTTTAATTTCTTACATATTTCTATTTTTTGTTGCGTATACAAAAATCTATTGATGTGTGCCCTAATTACATCGAAGAATTTGGGGATCAACTCTACCTGTTAATCAATTCAATCTGAGAATTATTTAACTTGTGTTTTCAGCTTAAATTCCTAGCCTTAGGGCTAGGGGCCTTGGCACCGGTCGGATAGTTCTGGATTGTTAGTGATTGTGAAGTATAGAGTCGAGCAGTGCAGATTTGCCTGGATTTGACTGAGGAAGGGAAGATATATCGAAGTCACACTTGGAGTGGAAGACTGTGGGAAGAAATAACAATGGTAATAACTAGTTGAAGGTGTCAATATGGAAAGAAAGAAATGATAAACACTTGGGAAGACATGAAGAAATAACTTCATTCTTTTTTACAGAGTTTCCGAACCATTATTATGCTAGAGACATGGAAAATATATTTATGGAGTATGGTCTGTTGTTTGAGGTCTTTATTCCTGCCAAGAAAGACATCAGAGGAAAAAGATATGGATTTGTTAGATTTAGAAAAGTGGATGATGAGAGAAGCTTGCCCATCAAACTGGACAATATCCATATCAACGGAATAAAAATCTTTGTCAATACTCCCAAGTTCAACTGGAGAAAGTTGGAAGACGAGAGGATTGGTGGAAAGAAGCAGACCAGGCTAGCTAAATCTATTTCAAACGTTATGACTAATGGATAGAAAAAAGTTACTCAGGGAAATTCAGATACTCAGTTTGTCAGAGGAACTAAACAGGACTGGACAAGTTTAATATTTCAAATCGAAGATAAGAAGGTGAAACGATTTGAGGCAGCATATGTGGGTGTTATTAAAGAAGCTGGGAACTCGTACAATATACAGAACGTGTTTAGTAGAGAAGGATTCTTCCACATAAAAGTTACTCTCATGGGAGCAAATATGTGTTTACTTGAAGACCTAGAAGAAAACGCTATGAAGAAATTAATAAGAGAAGAAGAAGAATGGCTCAAAAATTGGTTAGTTGACATTAGAGGTTGGTCACCAACAGGAGTGGATAAAGAACGCCTCACTTGGGTGAAATGCTTTGGAGTACATGTTCATGCTTGGAGAAATGATTTCTTCAAATACATCATAAGTAAAACAGGGGAGTTTGTGTGTTGTGATGAGGAAACGGAAGAACAATCCAAGTTTGACGTGGTAAGAATCCTGATAAAGACTAGATATACGAGCAATCTTAATGAAGTGGTCAATGTAGAAGTTATTGGCAAGTTGTTTTGTATCAAATTGGTTGAAGAAAACCATGGACCAAAACGTATAGTTATTAATGACAAGAAGAAGTCAATGGATCTGAACTCTGATGAATCAATTGTGGAAGAAACTGAAGATGAATCTAAAGGGGAAAATGAAGATGATGGAGGTTCTTGCTATGGCGGTGGTTTGGAAGAAGAAGAAGATGATACAGCAAATCAGGGAGGAGAAGAGAGTGAAAATCTCGATAATTGTGAAGACAGAGGAGTGACAGAGCCTAGGAATAATACCAGCCGAGCTACTAATGAAAAGAAGTGTCAATCTCTTCATGATTCTGACAACTTGGGGAAGACAAAAAAGACTTTGAAAAAGGTTACTTTTGGAGGTAGTAGGAGGGACTGTCAAACCACAGGAAAGTCAAAAGGGGAAGAGACATTAAATTTTAGCACTACAAAGGATACTTTGAAGGGACAAGATGAAGGAAACATGCCTGACATAGTTATTTCCACAAGGGAAGAGATTTTGGAACAAGGAAAAAGCACTTTAGAGGCTCAGTCTTGTTATGGGAACCAGAATGAAAATATTTTGATATTGGGCTCACTTAATCAGAATGAGATCGTAGTTGGAGATAGGCTCAATCCTTTAGCTATTATGAAAATCATGGTGTGTGGGCGTAAAGAGTACACTTCACCCAGGAAAAGGAAACCATTGGAAGAGATTTATGAAAAGATTCAAATCCCTTTCACGCCATCATACTACTCAGCACTCTTACACTCCTCAATTAAACTTAAACCAGATAACTCTTTGATTGGAAAAGAAGGAAAAGAAGATGAATTAATAACTATATCAACTCAAATTGAAGACTCTGGATCAAGGTACTCTGGGGGATCCATCTTATGTTCCGATTCATTATCAGATAATGATGTGGAAATGGGAAATGCAAGGATAAAGAAGATAATAGATGATGTGCCGAGTAAGGTGTGGTCAATTTTGAAAGAATTGGGTATAGAAGGAGAAGAAAATGATGAAGCTCTAGAAGGAATCATAAGAGGATTGGAAAATAGAGACAACGACAGATTTGAAAGTTTGAAGGAGGTCATTACAAGAGTTCCATGAATATAACAACATATAACATTCAGGGGTGCAACTCTTCTATTAAGAAAAGAAGAGTCCAACAACTGATAGAAAGGAATAAAATTGAGTTTTTTTTAATTCAAGAAACAAAATGCAAGTTCATAGAAGAAGGCTTAGTAAGAAGCTTATGGAGTAGAGAAGATTTTGATTGGTCTGCAAGTTGTTCTAAGGGACAGTCAGGAGGTTTGTTATCCATTTGGAATAAAAACTCTTTCTGTTCAGTGTTTAGTTTTTCTGGAAATGTATATTTAGGTGTTCATGGTTATAGTAGGGGTAGAGCCATCTATATAGTAAACATATATTCCTCATGTTCTCTGTTTGAGAAAAGGAAAATGTGGGTGAAACTTATTAGATTAAACTCTGAATTCCCAAAAGGAGATTGGATTGTAGGGGGATTTTAATGCCATCAAAGTTAAGGAAGAGAGAAAAGGTAGAGGAAGTTATTTTCATTTAGAAATGGAGGAGTTTGGGATTTTCATAGAAGTTATGGAGCTTGTGGACCTACCTGTTGTAGGAAATCGGTTCACATGGTTCAACTCAAATGGGTCTTGTAAAAGTAGGTTGGATAGATTCCTCATCAATGAGGAGTTATGCCGTCATTGGAAAATTGTGAATCAAAAAGTAGGGAAGAGGGATGTGTCTGATCATAGGCCAGTTTATCTAATTCTAAATGATAGGAATTAGGGACCAAAGCCTTTCAAAACTATTAATGCTTGGCTTGATCATCCAGATTTTGTATCGTTTGTTAAGGAAGTGTGGGAGTCTTGTAATGTAGAGGGTGATGCAGGCAACATTTTCTTTCATAAACTTAAATTGCTAAAAGCTAAACTGAGACGGTGGAATTCAAATGTATTTGGCATTGTGGATCTTCAAGTAGAGGAGAATATTGAGAACTTAAATGAGATTGAAGATGAGATGGCTGATATGGAAGAAGACATTTCTGAGAGTTTTTTGAAGGCTAGAAGCAGTTATGTAGAGGAAATGTGGAGTAAGCTAAGGATTAAAGAAAGCATCCTTCATCAGAAATCAAGAGCAAAATGGCTCATGGTGGGAGATATTAATTCCAAGTATTTTGATTCTATTATCAACAACAGGAGGAGGATAAATACAATATCAGCTCTAAACTTAGGTCTGGATGAACCTGAAAAGGTGGAAAGAGTGAAACAAGTGATACATGAGCATTATTCTGAGAAATATAAGAGCAAGATGATTGAAGGTTTTGAAATGGACCTAAGTGCATTGAAAAATCTAACATAGGAGGACAATGATATGTTATCAGAACCTTTTACTATAGAAGATATTTTGGAAGCAATAAAATCTTGTGAGGGGGATAGGAGTCCTGGACCTGATGGACTTAACATGAAATTTATTAGAGTGGCTTGGGAAATAATTAGACAAGACATTGTCAAGTGCATTTCAGATTTTTATGAGAAAGCAATGCTATCCAAATATTTTACCTCAGCTTTCTTTGTTCTTATACCAAAATGTGACAACCCTCAATCTATAAAGGAATTTAGACCTATTGCTTTGATAGGGTGCATTCACAAAATAGTATCTAAAATCCTAGCGGGAAGACTAAGGAAAGTTATTGGGAAGTTGATCTCTCCATCTCAGACATCATTTGTCCCTGGCAGACAACTGATGGATGAGTCTTAGTGGCAAATGAAGTACTCGATTGTGTTATTAGAAAAAAGAAAAAAGGTTTTATGTTCAAGATTGACTTTGCACAAGCATATGATTGTGTAAGTTGGAAATTTCTATTCAAGATTTTAGAAGCAATGCATTTCTGTCCTTTATGGATAAGATGGATAAAGGGCTTGCTTTGCAATAGCTTTGGGTCTGTTCTTGTTAATGGTAGTTCTTCTAGAGATTTTAAGTTGCATAAGTGACTCAAACAAGGAGATCCACTTTCTCCTTTTCTGTTTGTTTTTAGTATCAGAAGTTCTTTCCTTGCTTATTAAGAAAGCTGAAGAAAAAGGTCTTTTAAGAGGTTTGAAGATAGAAGGGGAGACAGTCAATTCCTTGTTACAATTTGTTGATGATACTTTAATAATATGTGATGAGTCTTGGTTTAATATATGGGAAATAAAATCAGTTTTGAGAGGCCTGGAAGTATTGACTGGTCTGAAGGTGAATTATAGCAAAAGTAAGTTAATGGGACTGGGTTTAGTAGGAGACATAGTAGAAGCTGCAACAACATTTCTATTCTGCAAGGCTGGGGAGTTTCCATTCATATTTTTAGGACTGTCTGTGGGAGGTAAAACTGGAGTGGAAGAGATGTGGAAACCGGTCATTTCATCTATTAAAACACGACTGGCTACTTGGAAGGGAAAAAGTCTATCTATAGGAGGGCGAGTCACTCTAATCAAATCAATTATATCCAATATCCTAATACATTATTTATCTTTTTATTTAGCGCCTGCCAAAGTGGTGAAGACAATCAGAGCAATTCAAAGAAATTTCCTTTGGGGGAGTGATTAGGACAAGAAATCAAGATGGTGGAATGATCTCATGAACCTTTCCAAACACTCAAACGAACAAGGGATATTCAATCAACTGATCTAGAAAGTGGGCAATGGAAGGAATACATTTTTCTCGCATTTAAGGTGGTTGGGTGGAAAGGCCCCCAAGACTCAATTTTCGAATATGTTCAATTCATCTATGTTTTAGAATTCTTTAATTGCAGAATGTGGAGAATGTAGTGGAGATAAGTGGATTTGGGATTTGGTTGGAAAAAATATTATCAGGTTACATGAAGGGGGGAGGCTGCTGCTGTAACTGAACTATGTCAGTTAATAGAAGCGGTATTCTTGGATATACAGATTGAAGAAGAGATCCTTTGGCCTAGAGACACTAATAAGAATTATAGTGTGAAGACATGTTATGTGAATATGGTGCAGAAGCAAGAAGTGGATAGTGCAGGCGCTGGTCTGAAAAAATCTCTAGAATCCATGTGGAATATCAAGATCCCTCTCAAGGTTTCAATATTTGGCTGGAGATTATGGCAAGACAAGTTGCCAACTCGAGAGAATCTTATTATGAAAGTCATAATCACAGATCCTCATCAGAAATCTTGTGTTTTCTGCTTTCAAGTTATTGAAGATTCAACACATCTATTTTTAACTTGCGACAAAACCAGACAGGTATGGAGGGAAGTTGAATTATGGTTGGTGTCATACCCCAAATTTTGACCACTAACATTTCCCATCATTGTGCAAATCATCATCACAATATGGATGTACCTTTATGCCTCATTAATCTCCTCAAGAATTGTTGAGCATTCCCTGCAATCAAGCATTAGGGTTTTAAGCCTCTTAGAGCCTTAGACAAAGGATCAATCAAGAAATGACATGATTTTCAACTTGTCTAACCTCTCAAACACACATAAATGATCAAGAGGACTCCCACATCAAGAATCAGGCACAATGTTGCTGCATTCCAAGTGGATTAAGCCTCAAGATCGTCAGTGTCACCAAATTAGGGTTTTGGTCGACCAGGGCCTCCAGATTAAAATATTCATTTGGGCATGAGCCAATGCTTCAAAATATAACTCAAGATACTTGAAGGGACCTCATGGACCCAATTATCAAGTCAATTTATCCTCAGGGAATGCATTCACCAAAAATCAGGAATTAGGGTTTCTTGACCAAATTCACCCCTAAGTTGACTTTTGGGACAAAACATGAGCCAATACCTCAAGACATGATTTGAGGGTCTCTAATAAACCACATTGATTCATTTGCAACAATGGATTGATCCAAGAAGCTTGATCCACAAGTTTCAATTTCCTCAGGACCACAACTAAGGTTTCGGGGAAAAAGTCAACTGAGCCTTTGACTTTTGACCTGGACATGATTCAATACACCCTATAACACCTATGGAACATATCCATCAAGTTTGATTTAGATCAAGGACTTGATTTCACAAAGGATCGCACAGTTTGGAATTCATCTGATAAAAAGTCAACTGTGCACAAAAGTCAAAGTTTGACTTTTTGAGATTTTTCACAATTAAGGTTCCTCAGCCCTAAAACAGTGTTAATATGTGATTTGAATCATCATTCATCAATTAAAATAAAGAAAGTGAGGTAACTTGTAAAGGGGGTAACCATAAAAAAACTTAGAATTTTTCTAAGTTATGGAACAAAGTGGCTAGGGTACCAACTTCCAAGGATCATAACTTGAGATCCAAGCAACCATTTTGGATGGTCCAAAGATGGATTTGAAGCTCTCATGGCATACTTTAAAAGTGTCAACTACACCTCATTCCAATTCCTCATGGATTTTAAGTTATGGAGTGATCAAAATGGCTGAAAACACAAAAGTGACATTTTTCCAACACTTAGTGAAATTTTCACTAAGTCAGAATCTGCCTTATTTTTTTCCAAATGTAGAGGTATTTTTCATTGTAATTCAGGTTGACTCAATACCAAAGTTGGACATCATGATGAAATAGGATGTACCAGCTTTCCAAAATATCCAAGAACTCCATCAAATTCCATCTGAGCTAGAAGATATGATGGCTGTAATATGCATTGATGCAAACTGTTGTGCAAGGCAGATTTGTGCATTAGGACTTGATTTGATCAATTTGTGCAAACAACAAACAAGTTTATCCATTTGCACACCTCAGGTGGAGACCAACGAGGAACAAACACTGATCCATAAGCCTCCCAAGTCTTTGGAACTACATATAGGTTTGGCACCCCTAAAAGCTAAAGATGCCTCAAGACTACAATTTTGTTTTGAGGCATTCAATGGATGTTTAGAGGTGGCATGTATCAGAACAAAGATGAACACTTCAGTTAAGCCTTATCCTTGATCACCATTGGCCAAAGGCCTGCTGCAGTTGCCATACACTATTGCAGCCAAAACAAACTTGTTGCACTATAAATTTACCTTATTTTTGATCAGTTTGAGTACACCAAAGCACCCAAACTGATGCTTTCGTCAAAATCACCTCGTTCACTCCAATTTTTCCTTCTAACTCAAGTCACTATCGGGTTTTGAGTTTGAGAGCAATTCCAACCAAACCAATCACACACACACCTCATAAACATCATATAGAAGTGATCCAAACACTTAAACAACATCTGGAACACCAGATTCTCAAAATCACCAGCCATCTGCACAAGCCTTTGACAGATTTGTAGTTGAGGTGCCAAATCAAGTTCCAGCTTGATTTAATCCACTCCAAGCATTCAGACACACTCCATAGCACCTAGGGAAGCTGTCCACATAATTGGAACCAAGCTGTAACACCTCTAACCCAAAACACATCACCAGCTGCAAGAGGTAAGCCTCATCTTGGTCATCTCATGATTCATGCATATTTCCTCGCACAATAATTTTGTCATATGTGCATGATAATGTATGGAATATTTTCCCTCAATTAATTGCTTTGTATGAATCATGTGTGGAATTTCCGAGCCTTCATGCAAAATTTAGGGTTCTTGAGGTTTCTCTTTGATTTCTTATTTCACGCTTAAAATAAATGAAATTAAAGACCATAGACATGATCGTGAGGTGAAAACGAATAGATTGATATGTGGATTGTGTGATTTCATCAAGTATTCAGTGAGATTGATGAGAAAATGAAAATCTGGGCAAAACTCAGAACACACGCGTGTTCTTGGGTATTCTTGGCGCCCTTTTTCAAAAATTCAAATATTTGAATTTTGTGATTTTATTTAATTAATTCAAAAAATAATTTCTCTCTGAATTTTAATGATTTTGAGTTGATTCTTTTTTTAATAATTCAAAAAAATGTTAAAATATTTTATTTTAACAAAAATCTCCCAAAAATATTATTTATTTCATATATTTGATATTTTTGCAAAGAATTAATTTTTATTTCTTTTTTAACATTTAAAATACTTTTTCCTTTTTGATTTTCCCAACTTAACTAATTTTCAATCATTTTGTGGATAAAAACATGATTTTTGAAACATTGATCCAAGATCACCACTCATTTTTCACATGTTTTCAATAATTTTTATTTTTTAAACAAAATTAATTCCATTTTAGACAAAATTAGGGTTTTGATTAATTCCACCCTCATCAATCTTTTTCAAACACTCATGGGCCTCTAATAGAGTGTAAGACCCAATTCCTCTTTGAAACCAAAATAGTTTGGGCCTCAGTCATTGTATAAGACCCACGGTGTTTTCAAAAATCTCAGCGCAGTTGCTAGTTTAAAATAAAAACATTTAGGCTTCTCCCTGAGTTGTAAGCCCTATTCTTTTTCTTAAAATTACTCATGGGCCTCTAATAGGGTGTAAGACCCAATCCTTTTTTTAACCAAAACCTTTTTGGGCCTCAAACATTGTATAAGTCCCTCTGCGTTAAAAAATCTCGGCGCGATCGCCATTTTCAAATAAGAAAATCATCTCGGCCTATCCTTGTGTTGTAAGTCCCATTTATTTTCTTTAAACAATCTTTGGGCTTCTCCTTGAGTTGTAAGACCCAACCCTTGTTGTACATAAACCTTTTTGGGCCTCAATCATTGTATAAGTCCCGGTACAATATACAAAACAACGGTGTGATCACTGTCAAACTCTTTGGGCCTCTCCTTGAGTATAAACCCCACAATCTATTCAAAAATAATTTCCCTTTTGATTTAGATTCAAATATATGTATTGTTATCAAAATTTTCTTTAATTTCTTTGAACAACTAACAATACAACATGGAAGCTTGCTCACCTGTAAGTTTTATCGGCTTTCTTTTACACGTTTTCATATATATATATATAACTGTATTGTGGGAAGCTGTGCATGGTTAGTCTTCTTTCATACCTTTTTTAAATACTTGTCATATATCAACTGTATATATACTAGTATAGTTATTTAGAGTTTTCCCCGACAACTAGGTCTAGAACTAGGTAAAGCCCTATTGATCACTCTTAAAATACAAACAAAACTAGATCCCCATAGGATCTCCAAATACAGTCTTGCCTTCTCTTGGGCTTAAATAATATGGAACAAGGAGAAAGGCAGTATTCTTCGTGAACCTTTTCTCAGGTTGTCACTTTAGAAATTGTCAAAGAAATTCTACTCCTCGGAGTTGATCTATTCTCGGTGAATAGCATCTCTTGAATTTCTTCAAATCATAGAACTTTCACTAAATGATCTATTCTAGGTGAATAGCATTTCTTGAACTTTCCTTGGTTTGGGACCCACAGGCATCCTAAAAGCATCCCCGCCTCCTCTTGGGTTTTGTACAAGGAACTTCCGGCTTCTTAGAAGTTCTCATGCCTTCTCTTGGGCTTAATACAAGGACCCTGATGACCTTTTAAAGGTATAAGACAAAACTTAGTCATCCTTTGCTAGAGCAGTCTTTCCAGTGTCAGACCTCAGGCCACTTTAGGGTTGATTCTCATCCCTTAATGCCTTTGCCTCCTCTTGGGCATCATAAAACTCTTCCACACCAGTAGACTTGGACAGTCTAATCCCCTTGAGTCTCAAAGACATTCTCAAGTTCCTTACAACTATAGGAAAAAACCCCGGGCATTCTATATCGATCTCCAGTAGAAACCCAATCTCTCTCATCAGAGTTCCCTCACCAGGGTCAACACTATCTTAAATCAGAACCTCAAGGTATCTGACATCTCAACTCTTCTGTAATCCTCAGCAAAAGTTGATTCCCCACTTGGACCTTCCTGGGGATCTCAATCATCCCCGGCAAAGGATAGCCTCCTCTTAGGCTTTGTATACGGACATTTCCTCAGCAGAAAGCTAGCCTCCTCTTAGGCTTTGTATAATGATCCTTCCTCAGCGAAGTCAGCCTCCTCTTGGGCTTTGTACAAATGATTCTCCCCAGTGGAGCTAACCTTTTCAGACTCTCTCGTTGAGTCAATCATTTTTTAGACTCTCTTGTTGTGTCATTCACTTTTTAGACTCTCTTATTGAGTAAATCACCTTTTCAGACTCTCTCGTTGAGTCAATCACCTTTTTAGACTCTCTTGTTGAGTCAATCACTTTTTAGACTCTCTTGTTGAGTCAATCACCTTTTCGAACTCTCTTGTTGAGTCAACCTTTTTAGCCTCACTCTTGGGCTTTGTACAAGACAGATTTCCCCTAGCAGGAGCTAGCCTCTTCTCAAGTTGTGTAGAATAATTTCTCGAGCTTGTCCAGCCTCCATCATGGGCTTGGTACAGGACAGATAAAAACACTCTCTTGTTGATTCAAACCCCTTTAGCCTCAATCTTGGGCTTTGTACAAGACATAAATCTCCTTCTCTTAAGCTTGGGACAGATATCTTCTCCAACAAAGTCATTTCCTCCCAGACTTTCTTTAGGCTTTGGGGAATGATTTTCCCCAAGAAGAGGCCTCCTCTTAGGCTTTGTATTATGATTTTCCCAGTAAGGTCACCATCAAATCTTGGGCTTTGTACAAGACACATACAAACCCTCCCCAGCGGAGTCAAAATCCCTTTTAGCCTCAATCTTGGGCTTTGTACAAGACAGACAAAATATTTTCCCCGGAAAAGTCAAACTTCTAGCCTCCTCTTAGGCTTTGTATAAAGAAATCCCCTAGCCGAGTCAATTAACCTTTTAGCATCAACCTTATGCTTTGATCAAGGCACATAAAAATCAACAATCCTTCTTTAGAGATGAAAAATTCTCTCTCAGTCAAAACCTTTTAGCTTCAATCTTGGGCTTTGAACAAGACACCAAAACATTTTCTCCTCCCTTATAATAGGAGGAACTACGATTGCTCTGATTTCCTTGTTTCATTTAAACGGGAATACGTAGGCATAAGATTGAGAAATCTTAGCGAGCATACTAATCAAAAACTCTAGGTCCAGTACCTTCACATCAAAACTTAGGTCCAGTACCTTACCAAAAACACCCGAACATCAACAAAAACTCACTCACTCGCTCATACTTCCCAAGAAACTTTCCCAACCCATTAACAGATAAACACCATCAATTACAAAGTGAAACCTAAAGCTAATATCTTGTGGATAACCACATATAGGATGGGTAATTGACAACTCCCCATTGTATAACCTGACCCCGACTCCCCGAATCTCTTTTAAGAGTTTGTTTCGTTAAACATTCGCGTGCAAGGTTGGTTTTAGATAGCTTCCCTTTCCCTTTCAGCTTCATGTGATAAATAAGAAATTAGAAAGTAGCACCCCCTCTTACCATTGCGGTGAGGAAAACTTCAGCGATAAGGTGGTCACGTCACCGACAAAAATCGCTCGCTATAGAAAAATGGCGACTCTGCTGGGGAGTACTTAGAATGATCCTTGGGGCATCGTCCCCATTTTCCAACAGAAAAATGGCGACTATGCTGGGGAGTCATTGACTGTATAGGACTAAGATTAGCTCTTAAGAGGTCTAGGATGTTAGTTTTAGGAATAAATGTATATATCGCTTTTCCTAATTGATATCGGTGTTTATTTTTCTGCTAATGGGACTGCAGAAATAGTTGTCACGCGATACTACCCTCATTTGAGATTACTCTAAGATACTGCAGCTCGCTCGGGTGAACCAGCCTGCAGTTGTTATCCCAAGAGGGGTCAATGATTTTGAGGACAGGTACAAAAAATCACCAGTATAACCTTTGGGGATGGGTAGAGCCATGACTTCATGACACCGAACCTTTGACCCCATGTTTTTTCTATGTTTTTGTGTGCTGCATTCATGCATTCATTTCATTAAAAACATTAAAATCTAAACAAAAAATCTTCTCTTCTAGTCTCTCTTTTTCAAATTAAACTAAGACAATGATTGCAAATATCAGAGAAAGGAGATTGCGTTATGGATTTCGGTAGAAGGAAGACTCACAAGTACACCTTCAAGGTTCCAAAACTAGAGGATTTGAGAGGGTTGGCAAGGATGATCACCAACCCTGGTGCTTTAAGAGCTAAATGTGGAGGACTTCTGTCTCTATTAAGGGTCCATGTAATTGAGGTAATCATGTATACACTCATTCAGTTTTGTGATCCGATCTATCACTGTATCACATTCCTGGATTATCAACTAGCACCAACACTGGAGGAGTACTCTCACCTGACTCATTTACCCATCACTGACCAAGCTCCCTTTTTTGGAATGGAAGAAATTTGAAAGGATCAGACCATTAAAAGAGCCATCTATTTGGACGAGTCAGAAGTTAGGACTCACATGACCACTAAAGGTGGAATCCAAGGTTTTCCAGCTAAGTTTTTGATAAAGAAGGCTCTGTACTTTGCTAGTATAGGGAACATGACTGCTTTCGAGAGCATCTTTGTCTTACTCACCTACGAGTTATTTTTGTTTCCCAACATTGATGACTTTGTTGATATCAATGCCATTAAGATTTTTCTGATTGGAAATCCCGTACCAACCTTGCTCGCAAATGCTTATCATTCTGTACACTTAAGGAATTTGTACAGCGGAGGAATGATCATATGCTGTGTACCCCTACTATACAAATGGTTCACTTCTCACTTTCCCAAATCTGCTGCATTTTGGGATCATAAGAGTACTTTATGTTGGTTATAGAGAATCATGTCTCTTACCAACTCTGACATCGACTAGTACAATCGAATCTATGACGGGATCAGAATCATTGACCTTTGTGGAAACTTCCCTAATGTACCCCTCATAGGAATTAAAGGAGGAATCAATTATCATCCAGTTTTAGTTTGTCATCAATTTGGATACCCGATGAGACATGTCCCGCGTAATGTTCATCTGGAAGGTCTTTTCTTCAAGGAAGGAGAAAACAATAGGCCACTAAAGACAGAAATAGTGCGTGCCTTGAAACATGTTCACCGGAAAGGAAGAGAGTCTCTAGGAAAACCAGATTGTGTCTCTGTAGAACTTTATCTCCACTGGGTACAAACTAGAGCTCTCAAACTGAGGATGCCTTACCCTCGTCAATAAGTTCTTACGTTAAAGGAATCTGTCCGTTACTTTATGTCGGATACGGAAAAACTTCAGGTTACTCTTAACAAAGTTCAACAGGAGAGGAAGTCTTGGAAGAACAAGTACCGTATTCTTAATGTGGAGTGTAACAAAATAAAAACAACTATTAAAAGAAAAAGATGCTCTGAGCGAGATTTTAGAGCAACATACTGTAGAAAGTCAAGAAGACCAAAGGAATTTGCTCGCTCCTTTCACTTGGAAATGGAATGACAACCCGACAACGGCCCGAGAGCCCCGGTCAAAGAAGAGGAAAGTATCAGAACCAGCACCTGAGCCCTCCTCAGAGAGGACTCAGGACCCATTAGCTTAGACATTTCCTTTTACAGCACTTTGAAATTACTGTATTTCCATTTCCGCAATCTTTGAATTCAATAAAACGGTGTAACGCCCTGTATAATATATATATCTAGAATAATACCATACAAGCATTTTATTTGGTACTGACACATCAAAAGTGCCTAATGGCATAGTTCACATACTTGTCCATTTCTAAAACCTAAATACAACACATGGCACAAGTCATGGAACTAGCCAAAATAATAAAAACTAAGAATAATATACCATATCGTCAATTGTATACAACAAAATAATACACAGCGGAATAAGCTTAACTAAGCTTCTCTTGAAACATCTTTGCATCGCTCCACTTGTAACCAAACCTGCACCTGAAATATAGAAACTATAGAGGGTGAGATACATCAAATCTCAGTGAGTTCCCTATCCTATAGGTCCTCTCGGCTTTATAAGGTTCTATCAATCCTAACTCAAGTCAAGGGGAAGGGAAAATCACCTTGAGTACACAATCTCACAATCTCACACTATATGGAAACACGATATTAAGCTCGTTACTCAAAAGTATCACTAATCGATAACCTGTCAAGGCATCCCTTTTCTGCCGACCTCTTCTACGTCTAGAAGTAGGAACGAGTCATGGACCCTCGTAGATTTCACATACAACCATAATTGTATCAACATTTCTAGGCCACATTAGCCTTTAGGTCTATTATGCCTTTAACAATAAAACATAACAAAAATACACGTGTTCCATACTAGTGCTCACTCTCTCATAGGCCAATACTCATCACTGATGCACCGTTATACATCAAGTGCCCGAGCATCGCCATCTAGGTTATATACTCCAGGACATAACTCGTCAGTGAATGCACGAGCGTCGCCATCCGGAGTTTCTATCACAATTCTATTCACAACCTAGAATTATAACAATCTTAACTATGCCATTTGTTTTGGGGTAAAGTTTCCTCACTCTTCCTAATTCATATTTTAAACATGTATATTTCTTTCAATCAAGTTAAACATCAATAATAGGCAAAACATATCACAATTGCACATTTGAATCACATATAATAATTCAATCAGATAAAACATCACTACGGTTTTCCTCCGATTCATTAACCGGGTATCAACCTCAAAAATCTCACTCTTATCCCGTAGGATATTTCCACGGCTTTCTAACGGTTATCCCTACGCCGCAATCGGACTTATGACCCAAAAGATGTCAATTCCAACATTTCACAAAACATTACTTCCCTTCATTTTCCACTAAATAATTTATCCCACATCAAGAACGCCGCGATCCGAGTTACAAATCAAAAGTTATAGCTTTCTAATGACACCAAGAACGCCCCAATCTGAGTTACGGATCAAAAGTTATGAAGGAAACAAAACTGCACAAGCTGTCATGTTAGCTAGGCGAACCTCCCAGCGAGCGTTTGCTACCCGCCTTCGCTAGGCGAAGCTCCAGGAGAATAAAAAAACAGACCAGAACAGACATAAAGTTCACTAGGCAAACTCCTTGGCGAACCTTTGCCCTGCCGTTCGCTTCGCGAACCTCTGGGCGAACCAAGGCAGAACCAAACAGAACTGAAAAGATACAAAGTTCGCTAGGCGAACGTCGTAGGTAAACATTCGCTGACCTTCACTGCCGGGTTCGCTAGGCGAACCCTCGAAAGCTGTTCGCTTCCGCTTCGCCCCAGGTTCGCTAGACGAACCATGCGAAACCCAGAAATTCAGCAGCGCTGTTAGGGGTCCAACAACAACATTCTTCAACCAAAATCACCTCCAAGTCACACCATAACAATCAAAACATAGTCCAATCATAGTAACAAGTATACCCGATTATATTACTCGGTTTATTTCACGTTTTATTCGTTAGATTCCATTTTCTCTCAATTCTAACCTATGTTCCAAACATCTATTTCTAGAACTTAGAGTGTCTAACTAGAACCCACCTGGTAATCGAAGAGGAGTTTGAAGAAGATGATGATCCAAGCTTTCTCTCTTCTTCCTCTTCCTCCATTCCTTCTCTTCTTTCACTTCTCTTCTTCTTTTCTATCTTTTTTTTTTCTTTCCAAATATATATATATATTATATAATATAATCCAATAGAGCAAAATATCTCCAATTGATATTTTGTCGTTTCAACCAAGTGATCAATTATTAGAGTTACCATTAAATCGTCTCTTAAACTAATAATTATTGTTCTCTACAGAGTTCATTAGTTGCTCTATTGCTCCCAATTGACAATACTTAAAGTACTTAGAGGATCCCATTAATCCAATTATCCAAAGATAGAGTACATAGATGCTCATCTGATATCCAATTGAGCATTTAAATAATACGGGGTGTTACAAACGGGGTCTCCCCACTGTATGATATTTGCAATCCAATTGTCGAATTTTATTTTGATTAAACAAAAAAATATATAATATAATCATTGCATATCATTCATCATTCTCACATAACACATTCTTCTTACCTACGAATCTCACGTTTGTGTCTCAATTCTAGAGTCAAACTATCTCATTCGTACAACACTCGGGCCAGTCAATAAAAGAAAATGGATAATCTCGAGGAAGAGAACAGAGAGTTGAGAGAAGAACTCGACGCTCAGAAAGAAGATCTGAGAAAGCTTCATAATGATATGCAAGCTCTGGCAGCAGCCCAAAAATAAAGAACTGTGATCTCAGAGATCACATCGACACCCATAGTGGAAAAGTATGATCCTCGGTATAACATGCCTAAAGATCATCCCTGGGGCATGCCTATTAACTATATCCCGAAAGGATATATTTCGCCGATCATGGAAGATCCGAAAACTGCAGCAGGAACCACTGGGCCTGAAGGTTACAAACTTCGGGAAAGCAAAGATGGCAGGGGTATGACAACAACTCCTGAAGGTTACAAACTTTGGGAAGCACCAAGAGTTACTGCCGTAATAACTATACCACCACCCGTGGTACACACTGTCCCGGAAGGACAGATTTCCCAGATACCGTCTGGTGGAAACGAAAGTATAGACAAGAGAATGAGGGAATTCCAAGAATAGTTCCTGGAGATGCAGAAGGAACTGCAAGCCATTCGCGGTCAGGATCTATTCGAAAAGGATGCCGCAGACCTTTGTCTGGTCCCCAATGTGAAAGTTCTGCACAAATTCAAGGTGCCCGAATTTGAAAAGTACAAGGGTAACTCTTGTCCTCAAAGCCATTTGGTGATGTACGCTCGGAGAATGTCAACTCAGACAGAGAACCAACAGCTACTGATCCACTATTTTCAAGATAGTTTAACCGGTGCCGCACTCAAATGGTACATGGGATTAAACCGCACTAGGATCGTCACTTTCCGAGATCTTGGCGCTGCCTTTGTTCAAAAATATAAGTATAACTTGGACATGGCACCAGATAGAGATCAACTCAGAGCCATGTCGCAGAAGGATAAGGAAACCTTCAAGGATTATGCTCAGAGATGGCGTGAAATTGCCGCCCAGATTTGTCCACCTCTTGAGGAAAAGGAGATGACAAAGATCTTCTTGAAAACCTTGAGCTCATTTTACTATGACAGAATGGTCGCCAGTGCGCCCAGTGACTTCACTGAGATGGTGGGCATGGGAGTTCGTCTCGAGGAAGCAGTCCGAGAAGGACGTTGGGTCAAAGATGCCACACCACCAAGCAGTACCAAAAGATACGGTAGTGCTCTCCCTAAGAAAGAAGAGCAAGATATTGGTAATATCTCTCTCGGAAAGTAAAGGCGACGGTACCAACCAATAGCAGATGTAACTCCTGCTATCAACCCTGCGCCTGTTCCTACGTATCAACCTCAGGTTGTTCAAAGCCAACCGAATCAACAACAATATCAGCAAAGGACACAACAACCTCTTCAGCAGGCTCGTCCTCCGTACAACAACAACCGTACAATGCGACCACCAGGGTTCGACCCTATACCCATGTTGTACGCAGAACTCTTTCCATTATTACTGGTCAAAGGGCACGTCTAAACCAGGGCTCCTCTTGCAATACCAGAGAATCCGTCTTTTTGGTTCAAAGCGGATCAAACTTGCCCTTACCATCAAGGAGGACCAGGGCATAACATAGAAAACTGCCTCAGCTTCAAATCCGACGTACAGAAGCTTGTTAGGAGTGGGGTCTTATCCTTCAAGGATACAAGTCCTAATGTTCAAACGAACCCACTACCTCGACACGAGAAAGCTACGGTAAATTTGATAGAAGAAGAGTCTAAGCACAGCTATCAAATTCATAATGTACTCTTATTGGGAACCAACCTGGTTAAGATGCATTGCAGACAGAGCGGATATGGTCATGTACCATCTCATAACTATCACCAGTGTTATATCTGCTCTAAGAACAATCAAGGGTGTTCTGTGGTGCAATCAGCTCTACAGGAACAAATGGATCTCGGATGGATCCAAGATCACCGAATTCGTGAAGTCAACATAACTTATCCAAATTCCAACATCATTCAAAACCACGACATCCGTGCAATGAATGTCAACTTGGTGGCAATGCACTCAAGGCAAAATCAACATCATAATCTGCCACGACACGATTACGATTCCTGTCCTATCTGCTCAATAAATGACCAAGGATGCTCTTTTATACAAGAGGACCTCCAACGTCAGATGGATCTTGGATGGATTCAGGATTACCATGATAGAAATCAGTATCAAGTGAATATGATTCAAATCTTTGATATTCGCTTGATGAATACCAACTTGGTGGAGTTACATGCTAAGCAAGTCTAACTCAGTTTTCTGACTTCGTATAATTATCAGAACTGTAAAGGATGTCGTGAGAGTGACCAAGGATGCGCTCTCGTTCAAAGAACTTTGCAACACTTGTTAAACCACTGGTGGCTTCCGATCTATTTAGACGAAGACACACTAAAAGTCAGTATGATTAATGGGAACCCTACTCGGCATCAAAGTCAGGATGCTCTATCAATGGAAATAAATCTAGTGAGGATACACTGTATACAGAGCAGACGTGGCCGGGTTCCACCACACAACTATGAACGCTGTAGAGTTTGCTCTGAAGATAATCAAGGATATTACCTCGTGCGAGCAGCCCTTCAGAGTCAATTGGACCACAAAGAGATCCGACCGTGTCTAAGTCGTGGGTCAATCAACTTGATGCCCGACTATGTCGCTGATCGAATCAAGGACATTGTCGTAATCTCTAATCATAAGAGGACCAAGGATGTTTGTACCATCATCCCTTTACTTGACGAATCGAAAGTTCCCAACCAGGAACTGATTGAAATTACTTACAATGGTTAGAAGAATCAGAAGGCTCCTGTAGTTGTCTATCTACCGGGACCATTACTGTATGAATCAACTAAGGTCATCCCTTACAAATACGGTGTAACAACAATTGAGAATGGAAAGGAAATTCCATTACCCTCCGTCGTGAATATTGCAGACATCAGTCGAGTAACACGGAGTGGTCGAATCTTCAACCGAGGAGTTGGAGAACCTACCAGAGAAAAGGAACCTCAAACGAAAGTTCTTGATCAACCAGTCGGTCAGTCTAGTGATCCCGACCTTTCAAAGAACAACAATGAGATGCTGAAGCTCGTCCAAAAGAGTGAATACAACATTGTTGATCAGCTGTTACAAACTCCTTCAAAAATCTCAGTGCTATCACTTTTACTCAGTTTCGAAGCTCACAGGGAAGCTCTACAGAAAGTCTTAGAGCAGGCCTTTGTGGAACAAGATGTGTCAATTGTAACACCCTAATTCCCATCGCGAATAAATAATACATATATAAATCAGAGTAAATAAAAAATTTATTTTTCCGACAAAAAACAGGGATGTCACAATTAAAGAAAGAAAACACAATCCCTGCTCATTTATTTGATACATAACACAAAATGGAATAAACTCAAAGGGAAACTTTTTCCATACAAAAGGAAAGGTCAATTATGGAATAAAGTGGAAGATCCATAACTGAATTGTTTTACAACATAAATTGTTTTATAACATAAAAATATGCATACAAAGGTAATACAAAATAAATCTAACATAGGTATACATATATCACATAATCGTTCCCCGACTCCCGTGCTACGTATCAGAGCAGACACCAAGACCGACAAAAGAACGGAGGGCTAATCTTCACAAAAGCCTCCAAGACTACAAATCTGCAATTGCCTTATAGAGCAACAAACCACAGCAGAAGGGTGAGAAATAACAACTAAACCAAGATTGCATAATAATATGCAAAACATATAAATTCACATACATAGCTATTCTCACCACAAACATCACATGCCAATACATATAGCACGCCACAGATGCATAACATTTTTCTAATAATCCTACCACATAGCATATATCAACTATACCAACATAATCACATATTCACACATAAGGTACACCATAGTCATAACATATGGAAACACCCCACCACGTCACATATCATATGTTTATGCATAAAACATATTATCCACAACCAATGCATTTATCACATATGCACATCAATTCACCAATTCAAACATAAATCTCAACACATGCTCAATCAATTCACAATTCTCACGCATAATCAATCCATTCATGATTTATGCAAATGCACAGAGACCGACACAACGACTCTATGCAATGCATATGCGGTACCATCCATCCATCATTTATCAACATTAGTTCACTCAGGAACTATTGGAATCATCGCTTGTTACTCAACATAACTCCCCGTCGGGCAAACGATGTTCCCCGTCGATTTAAGTTCTCTTTGTATAAGGCGCACGACGTTTATGGATCGCTTTAAGTCCTCTTTATATAAGGCACACAATCTGATCGCTTTAAGTCCTCTTTGTATAAGGCGCACGATCGTCTATAATCATCGTTTTAAGTCCTCTTTGTATAAGGCGCACGGTGTTATAGCGGATTCCCTCTGGAATCGATTCGTCGCTCACACCTACTAGGGCACACGACATCACAAGATGCATATCATGATGCTTGACACACAAGAACTCATGACAATCAAATGCATCTTCACAATTCAACCATATGAATTATCTCATCATCATTATTCATGCATTGGAAACCAATTCAAACAATGCATTTCAAACCATAAAGGCCACAAAACCACATATATTGAATTTCACCCAAACAATGCATTTCATCATAATCCACAAACCACAACAATCATGCAATCACAATTACTTCCACAAGGGATTCACACCACAAAGGCTACCCACAACACATCATAACAACATACATTGATATTCAATCAAACAATGCATTTTACCACACAACAACATCATTATCACATGCATCAACATCATATAGATAGCACAAAAGACCCACATTTTTATGACGATAGCATATCGCCTTAAACACAAACAAACACAACAAATCCTGCAAACCACTAATCATCCTCTACCAAATATTCTTGGTTAAATCATGGTCTAACATCACCATTTAATAGCATCTTAAGTTATCTATCTAATTCCTCAAGTCCCACATCAATCGGACTCGCGATTCGGGAGTTATGGTGGAAACATAAACCACACTTTTCAGACATACATCACTTTTTCATATTTTCTTATCAATCTAAGGCATAAACATTTGGTTCTATTCCACTATCATAAATAGCATTGAAATAGCTTTCCAACTCATCCGACCGTGCCTCAATCCGATTTACGGATCACAAGTTATGAAGAAAACAAAAACTGAAAATCTGTCACGTTCGCAATGCGAAGCTCCCAGCGAACCGTGGCAGAAGCAAAAAGACCCAAAGTTCGCAATGCGAACAACTAGCGAACGTTCGTTGTTTCCTTCACTTTGGCTCGCAATGGGAACCTGCGAAACCCAGAATTTCCAACAACGATAACATAGGTCATTTGGGGTCAAAATCCCTCATTTCTTCCACCCAAACACTTCCAAAACATACTATTACAACCAAAATATGATCCAACCCTAACAACAAGTATTCTACTCAGTTTTTATTGAATTTCATCCACGAAAACATCGATTTCTATCAATTGCTCCTAATTCCAATCGATACGAAAAGTTGCGAAACAACCAAAACAATTATAACAAACAACACATATACATACAAAAGCAAGATATAATTGAAACTTCTCACCCTTACCCGATTAATCACGCTCGAAAGGGAGTTCCCGCGATTTTCTTCTTTCTCCTCTTTTCTCTTTCTTTCTTCTCCTTTTCTTTCTCTTCTTTTTCTTTCCTTTTCTTTTCTCTCTTTTTCTCTCCACTTTCTATTTATATAAATATCTAAACCCCTAAAAGACTATTTTACCCCTCAGCTCAAATATCTCGCAAACGCTCTCAAAATGCGATAAAACATAAACAGCGATGAAAAATAATATATTGTCAAATAAAAGTCAAAAATAAAATAATATAAAACGAAAATAATTAAATCGACTCAAATAAATAAATAAGACAAAACCGGGGCGTTACAATTCTCCCCCACTTAGACATTTTCATCCTCGAAAATATACTGAGACGAACAACTTCGGACACGACTCTCGCCATCGACCAACAAACTAACATGCCAACAAGAGCCACCCCACGAATAACACAAACTGACAAACCACCCTGCTAATAACAACTACTACAACAACACGACACGACGACAACTACAACGACAAGATGCAAAGCCCATACAATGCACTTGACGACCAACTCACGACTCAAGGAATACCCAAGTTATGAACACACACAGGTTCACTCTTGAACCGAAACACAATAAGATCATTACCCTCCCCCTAGGTAACACTCCCCTAATCCCCCACAAGGAATTAGCCACACGCACTCGAACCATCACGATGGAAACGAGGCCACAACAAGGACAAGAACCTAAAGTTCCACGACCCAACATCGTTTCAACAACCTCTACAAAACCAGAATACCAAACATCCTTGCCTCACAACAATATTACAACAATGATACAATTCCTTAATCGAACATACAACCAACACCTCCATCTACGTAGTAGCCCATGAATAATATTTAAACCTTTCGCCTAACACTTCCATACTTAAATGTCCAATAGTCTTACCATTCCTACATGTTCCCAATGTTCAACTTATGAATTCATACAAGTCACACACGCAAATACAAAATGTGCCACATCCCGCTTCCGCTGCGTACTCTGATTACTCGAAACTATCAAGCCTACCAATCTCACACTCTCTTGTGTTATCCTACACACCAGACACAAGTCTCTGAACTGCTCAAACAATTTTAATTCTCTGACCATCAAAACAGACATGCATAACAACTTTTGACTTAACTTTTCAGGCACAACATCAGCTTTTCCCTAATAGGATAATTCGAGCCAAAGTCATAACTCATCAAGAATTCCAACCATCCTCGCTGTCTCATACTATATTCCTTCCGACTAAACATGTACTCAATATTCTTGTGATTTACTAAACACTTCGAACCTAGAACCATAAAGATAATACCTCCAAATTTTCCAACACAATACCACCGCAACCAATTCCAAATCCATAATAATACAGATCCTTTTATGAATCCTCAATTGTCGTAAAGCATAAGCCACGACTTTACCCTCTTGCAATAACACACTGACTAAACTCATCAAAGACACATCACAATACCCCACAACCGGTTTATTAGGATCACACAGTATCAACACTAGAGCCGTCAACAACTTCTACTTCAGCTCACCAAAACTTACTCACAACGAACATCCAAAACAAACGACTCACCCTTTGCAAGTCAACTGAGCTACCAGAAGTACGAACTTAACAAAGTCTTCCATAACCTGCAATAACAGCCAACTGAGCCCAAAAGTTTCTAATCTCCTTAACCAACTTCGGAGCCTCTCATTGTAGAACTACATCTACTCCCGATGGATCCATAACAATACTCTCATCTGAAATAACATATCCAAGAAAACTAACCCTTTTCAACCAAAATTCTCACTCGAATAACTTAGCATAAAACTTCGTCTCTTTTCAACATTTGCAATTCCAATCTCAAACACTCTACCTGTTCTTCCTCTGAGTTTATAACAGATCCGAATATCTTCAATCAAAACCACTATGAACTTATCCAAATAAATATGGAACATACAATTCATATACTCCACAAACATTCCAGATGCATTACTTGAAGCTTTTAACGTTTTAACAGTTTTGTTTTACGTAATTCATGTAGTTCCGACTAATCCCAATAATCGGCCAAAAATCCATTCCATAAATAATATTTCCGCTTTCCAAAACATAAAACCCTTTCATAGCTCCACAACGATATAAAGAACGTTTAAATCGATAAACGAAGCCAAAGTTAAGAAAGAAACAATTTGGAAAGATCTGCCATGTTCGCAATGAGAACCTCCCAGCGAGCAGTCGCTTTCCTCATTCGCAATGCGAACCCCCAGCGAACCAAGGCAAAAGAAAAAGGGCACAAAGTTCGCACTGCGAACTGCTGGTGAGCCTTCGCCTTGACCTTCGCACTGCGAAGCTCCGACGAATCTTCGCATTCCCACTCAACCGTCCAATTCCACAATTTCCAACATGTATCAACAACCAACCAAAAAGAACTCTTAAATATTACATCAACACCTAAGGGTTTTCTCAAGATTTCCATAGTCTCATACCATCAAGGAATTTTAAATCGTTTGCAATTCGTCACAATTCAAAACTCAAGCTATCCAGAACACAACCGCAAGTTTCCATACTACTCACTGGTTAACATGCAACCTCCTACTATCATCTTTTTCCTTACCAACCATTCTGGACCTCTTCAAGTCGACACACTAATGTTTCATCCAAAACACATCTGAAAACCATGCACAACTGACGGCCTATCACTGTGGCTTTCCTGCCAATTTCCAGAACACTAGCCTCACAAATATAACAAACACCTTAGTCTCAACTCCAAAGAGTGTCCTACTCACTTAGCAGATATAACCTCGACTATTCACCTTCGTCCAATTTAAGCTCACACTCTACTCTCTGAGAACTACCATTAGTAATACCCAATCATTCTCCCTCAGAGACATTCCAACTTGACCAATATACAAAACCTCTAATCCGCCTCATCTTCCGATATAAGAATCTTCATCGACTCATCAAAACAATCCGTAACCATTTCTAAAATTCTAAACCATTCATCGCACACGCTATCAAAGCCGGAAAGACACGTCTATTCCATCCAACATAATTCCCGTCTACTATCAACAAGAGATTAAGGGTGATCAGTTCCTCAATTTGTCAATAGACAGCCGACAATCATGATGGGGCATAAACCATCTTTACCAAACTATAATAGCATTCCTTACATCTCATGCACAAAACTACCTAAGGCACCAATCCTTAGTCGACATAAACCTTACCTCCACATTCCCTCCAGAATCGGGAACAACACTGTGCAAACAACACTTACAATCTTGCAATTCACAACACACTGAGCCAACGCTCCACACCTGAAGCAACTTGGAGAAGCACCAGCTTCTCCCCCACTTAACTCAATCTAAATCCTGCAGACAAGGGATTAGAAAACCAGAAAGTACCGACTATGTTTCACACACATATCACGTACTAAGGAACAAACAACATCGACAGTATTCAACTATCACACCAACTGACTCAACAACTTGGCCGGACGGACCGACCTGCTCTGATACCACTAATGTAACACCCCAATTCCCATCGCGAATAAATAATACATATATAAATCAGAGTAAATAAAAAAATTTATTTTTCCGACAGAAAACAGGGATGTCACAATTAAAGAAAGAAAACACAATCCCTGCTCATTTATTTGATACATAACACAAAATGGAATAACCTCAAAGGGAAACTTTTTCCATACAAAAGGAAAGGTCAATTATGGAATAATGCGGAAGATCCATAACTGAATTGTTTTACAACATAAATTGTTTTATAACATCAAAATATACATACAAAGGTAATACAAAATAAATCTAACATAGGTATACATATATCACATAATCGTTCCCCGACTCCCGTGCTACGTATCAGAGCAGACACCAAGACCGACAAAAGAATGGAGGGCTAATCTTCACAAAAGCCTCCAAGACTACAAATCTGCAATTGCCTCATAGAGAAACAAACCACAGCAGAAGGGTGAGAAATAACAACTAAACCAAGATTGCATAATAATATGCAAAACATATAAATTCACATACATAGCTATTCTCACCACAAACATCACATACCAATACATATAGCACGCCACAAATGCATAACGTTTTTCTAATAATCCTACCACATAGCATATATCAACTATACCAACATAATCACATATTCACACATAAGGCACACCATAGTCATAACATATGGAAACACCCCACCACGTCACATATCATATGTTAATGCATAAAACATATTATCCACGACCAATGCATTTATCACATATGCACATCAATTCACCAATTCAAACATAAATCTCAACACATGATCAATCAATTCACAATTCTCACGCATAATCAATCCATTCATAATTTATGCAAATGCACATAGACCGACACAACAACTCTATACAATGCATATGCGGTACCATCCATCCATCATTTCTCAACATTAGTTCACTCAGGAACTATTGGAATCATCGCTTGTTACTCAACGTAACTCCCCGTCGGGCAAATGATGTTCCCCGTCGCTTTAAGTCCTCTTTGTATAAGGCGCACGACGTTTATGGATCGCTTTAAGTCCTCTTTGTATAAGGCTCACGATCCGATCGCTTTAAGTCCTCTTTGTATAAGACGCACGATTGTCTATAATCATCACTTTAAGTCCTATTTGTATAAGGCACACGATGTTATAGAAGATTCCCTCTGGAATCGATTCATCGCTCACACCCACTAGGGCACACGACATAACAAGATGCATATCATGATGCTTGACACACAAGAACTCATGACAATCAAATGCATCTTCACAATTAAACCATAAGAATTATCTCATCATCATTATTCATGCATTGGAAACCAATTCAAACAATGCATTTCAAACCATAAAGGCCACCAAACCACATATATTGAATTTCACCCAAACAATGCATTTCATCATAATCCACAAACCACAACAATCATGCAATCACAATTACTTCCACAAGGGATTCACACCACAAAGGCTACCCACAACACATCATAACAACATACATTGATATTCAATCAAACAATGCATTTTACCACACAACAACATCATTATCACATGCATCAACATCATATAGATAGCACAAAAGACCACATTTATTTAATGATAGCATATCGCCTTTAACACAAACAAACACAACAAATCCTACAAACCACTAATGATCCTCTACCAAATATTCTAGGTTAAATCATGGTCTAACATCACCATTTAATAACATCTTAAATTATCTATCTAATCCCTCAAGTCCCACATCAATCGGACTCGTGATTTGGGAGTTATGGTGGAAACATAAACCACACTTTTCACACATACATCACTTTTCCATATATTCTTATCAATCCAAGGCATAAACATTTGTTTATATTCCACTATCATAAATAGAATTGAAATAGCTTTCCAACGCATCCGACCGTGCCTCAATCCGATTTACGGAACAAAAGTTATGAAGAAAACAAAAACTGAAAATCTGTCACGTTCCAATGCGAAGCTCCCAGCAAACCGTGGCAGAAGCAAAAAGACCCAAAGTTCGCAATGCGAACAGCTAGCGAACGTTCGCTGTTTCCTTCGCTTTGGCTCGCAATGCGAACCTGCGAAACCCAGAATTTCCAGCAGCGATAACATAGGTCATTTGGGGTCAAAATCCCTCATTTCTTCCACCCAAACACTTCCAAAACATACTATAACAACCAAAACATGATCCAAACCTAACAACAAGTATTCTACTCAGTTTTTATCGAATTTCATCCGCGAAAACATTGATTTCTATCAATTGCTCCTAATTCCAATCGATACGAAAAGTTGCGAAACAACCAAAAAAATTACAACAAACAACACATACACATACACAAGCAAGATATAATTGAAACTTTTCACCCTTACCCGATTAATCGCGCTCGAAACGGAGTTCCCGCGATTTTCCTCTTTCTCCTCTTTTCTCTTTCTTTCTTCTCCTTTTCTTTCTTTTTCTTTTTCTTTCCTTTTCTTTTCTCGCTTTTTCTCTCCACTTTCTATTTATATAAATATCTAAACCCCTAAAAGACTATTTTACCCCTCAGCTCAAATATCTCGCAAACACTCTCAAAATGCGATAAAACATAAACAGCGATGAAAAATAATATATTGTCAAATAAAAGTCAAAAATAAAATAATATAAAACGAAAATAATTAAATCGACTCAATTAAATAAATTAGACAAAACCGGGGCGTTGCATCAATAAGACAATTCGACAGCATCATCTCCAACAGCACTTCCTGCAACAACTTGGGATTCAGTGATGAGGAACTGCCGGAAGAGGGCCCAAATCATAATATGGCACTCAATATTATAGTTAACTGCTAGGACGATGCTTTAGCCAGCGTAATGGTAGACACCAGATCAGCTCTAAACGTGATCCGGTGTCTACCATTCAAAGTATCTCCGATGAGAGGCAGTGAGGTCATGTCAAAGCATTTGACGGATCCCGGAAAACAGTTATCGGCAAAGTCGACCTTCCCATAACTATCGGTCCTCACACTTTCCATGTCGCTTTCCAGGTCATGGACATTCGGGCAGCATACATCTGTTTGTTAGAAAGACCTTGGATACACGAGGCTGGGGCAATCACTTCGACGCTTCACCAAAACCTGAAGTTTTCCAAGAACGTCCAACTCGTCATAGTCTGCAGAGAGCAAGCCTTGATCGTGAGAAAACTTATCGTCGTCCACTTGTGTAGAACCAGAGGAGGTTGTTGGAACCCAGTTCCAAGCACT
Source organism: Lathyrus tuberosus (assembly GCA_022829125.1). Taxonomy (NCBI): domain Eukaryota; kingdom Viridiplantae; phylum Streptophyta; class Magnoliopsida; order Fabales; family Fabaceae; genus Lathyrus; species Lathyrus tuberosus. Next base: position 330,729 of record JALAZF010000874.1, read on the forward strand.
TTCGGCGAGTCACGACAACCAATCAGAAAGAGGAACGTCGATTTCCTCGTACAGAGATGCTCTCGAAGTAATAAAAAATAACAATGCAAGGGGATGGGGACAACTTGTCATTCCTACTGATAACAAAGCAAAGAAAGGTCTTGGTTTTTCTTCAAATTATGCCTAGACAGCTACTAACGATGAAAGTCTTCATCCCATTCAGAACTTCTTCCATAGTGGAGGTTTCCTTCACCCAGTGTCTCAAGAAGTACATACCATCAACGAGGGAGATTCCTCCGATACAGATAAAGAATGGAAGTCATATCTTCACGAGGACGGTTATATGTCTCAGGAAGAGGTGCCTATACCATTTTGCTTTTTGGCACAAAGTCCGAGATTTATACCAAGGACAGATATCAAAATGATATACGGAGATTGTGATCTAGAAGGATGCCGTGCTCCACCCAACTCATTAGAGGAAGACACTCTGATGAAAGACAAGTTTGACCACGACTATTATGGCCCAATGGATGGCCTGCCTATATGGCAGCCGTACCAAGGAGACTCGGGGCAAAAGAATCAGCCGAATGATGCATATCAGCTGAGCATCATTGAAAAGAATACCTGCATCTCCACCATGTCATGGGATCAACACTTAGGGCATTCAGAAAACATCCAGCACGGCGATGAATTTGCAAAGCTTGCCGGACTAGAGTTCATCAACTACGCTTTTCCCGAGGTCAACGTGATAGAAAGGGATGACAACTCTAATTCCAAAGAAGTGTGGGACATATTAGGACAACCAAGTGGCAGGTACGACTACTTGGTCAAGTACACCACTCCCGAAAGCTCTCGTATCAGGCTCGAAGACATGCAGCCAACTGGATGGGGAGATTTACCTGAGAGTGCAAACACTGTGCAAGATACAGCTGAGGAATCCTCCCACGACAACTCTTCCTGGGAGACAGATTCCAACGATCCTGCTCCACCAGAAATCAGCGTTATTTCTGAAGACAAATCAAGAAGGAAAGTACCAGACTTTGTGATTCACCGAGGAGTTCACCGCCAATGGGTTGCAGTCAACGTTTTGAAAATTGTTCCTAAGTTTAAGTAATTGTCGTCTTTATCTTAACCTTTCACCTTGCCCAGGTGAAACGGATGTCTTCATAGGGCTCACTTTCTGTAAGTGTACCTCTTCGCGTCGCCCAAAGCGACAAAGTTTTTTTTATAGGGCTGTAGTTTCAGGAATAGACAAGATCATAAATAAAATAATGTCGTTCTATAATTTCCGCATTTATTGTTGTTTTCTCTTTTCACTTTTTCAAAAAATGGTAATCCTAAAAAACCACTCAAATAATAAAAACAAGCATTTTTTTAAAAAAATACACTGCACGCACTCTTGCATTCTCTCTATCGCTTCTAAAACCAAATCATCACGTCGTGCAGATTGCTTGTTTTAAACCCCATTGAAACATACGATCCAATGCCTTCTCCCAACTTTGAATTCCCGGTATTTGAGGCTGAAGAAGAAAATGACGAAGAAATTCTAGAAGAGATCTCCCAATTACTCAGACAAGAGGAAAGGTCCATCAAACCTCACAAAGAGCCGTTGGAAACAGTCAACTTGGGTTCAGAGGAAGAGAGAAAAGAAGTCAAGATTGGGGCACTGCTCAGTCTAGCTGTCAAAGAAAGTTTGATAAAGCTTCTCAAAGAGTTTCCCGATGTATTCGCTTGGTCCTATCAGGATATGCCAGGGTTGGATACCAGCATCATGGAACATCATCTACCATTAAGATCAGAATGTCTGCTGATAAAACAAAGGATGAGACGGACTCATTCGGACATGGCCATCAAAATCAAAGAGGAAGTACAGAAACAGATTGGCGCGGGTTTCCTTGCCACATCAGAATATCCTCAATGGCTAGCCAACATAGTACCAGTTCCGAAAAAGGACGGAAAGGTCAGAATGTGTGTATACTACAGGGATCTGAACAAGGCAAGTCCAAAGGATGACTTTCCCTTACTGCACATAGACATGCTGGTAGACAGTACATCAAAGTTCAAAGTCTTATCCTTCATGGATGGATTCTCGGGATATAATCAGATAAAAATGGCGCCGAAAGACATGGAGAAAACTTCCTTCATCACCCCATGGGGCACTTTCTGTTACAAGGTAATGTCGTTCAGTTTAAAGAACGTCGGGGTAACCTATCAACGGGCCATGACTACTCTGTTCCATGACATGATACACAAAGAAATAGAAGGGTATGTCGATGATATGATTGCCAAATCTAGGACAGAAGAGGAGCATGTGACCTACCTGTCAAAACTATTCGAGAGGCTGAGAAAATACAAACTCTGCTTGAATCCCAATAAGTGCACATTCGGTGTCCGTTCAGGGAAACTTTTAGGGTTCATCGTCAGCCATAAAGGAATTGAGGTTGATCCTGACAAAGTCAAGGCCATTAAAGAAATGCCTTCTCCGAAGACTGAAAAACAAGTTAGAGGATTTTTGGGACGTTTGAACTACATTTCCAGATTTATATTCCTCATCACCGCAACATGTGCGTCGATTTTCAAATTACTAAAAAAGAATCGAGACTGCGTTTAGACAAAAGAATGTCAAACCGCCTTCGACAGTATCAACGAATACGTGTTGAACCCACCGATTCTATCACCATCAGTAGAGGGAATACCGTTGATTATCTACCTTACAGTCTTGGAGGACTCCATGGGTTGTGTGCTGGGTCAACAAGACGAAACGAAAAGGAAAGAGTCTTTCATCTACTATTTGAGCAAGAAATTCACCGACTGCGAGACTTGGTATACTATGCTTGAGAAAACTTGCTGTGCTTTGGCTTGGGCAGCCAAACGTCTTCGCCAGTAGATGATTCATCACACGACTTGGTTAATCTCCGAAATGGATCCAATCAAGTACGTCTTTAAAAAGCCTGCTCTCACGGGAAGGATTGCCCGTTGGAAGATGTTGTTATCAGAGTATGACATTGAGTACCACGCTCAGAAAGTCGTCAAAGGAAGTATTTTAGCCAATCATTTGGCTCATCAACCGATTGACGATCAGGAATCAGTCGGGTTTGACTTCCTAGACGAAGACGTCATGTACTTGAAAATGAAAGATTGCGATGAACCGCTACCCAGTGAAGGGCCAGAACCAGGTTCCCAATGGGGACTAATCTTTGACGAAGCTGTCAATCATTATGGAAGCGGGGTTGGGGCAATCATCATAACACCTCAGGGTACTCACATTACTTTCACTGCCCGACTGACATTCAAGTGTACAAACGACGAGGCCGAATACGAAACTTGTATTATGGGTCTCGAAGAAGCGATCGACTTAAGGATCAAGAACTTAGATGTATATGGCAACTCAGCTCTAGTTATCAATCAGATCAAAGGAGATTGGAACACATACCAATCAGAACTGATTCCTTACAAAGAATACGCGAGAAGGTTGTTACCATTCTTTAACAGAATCGAGTTTCATCACATCCCTCGCGAAGAGAATCACATGGCTGATGCATTATCCACTCTCTCTTCCATGATTAGTGTAGGTCAATGGAACGACATACCTAAGATCAACATAATGTTGAACGGACCGCTTACATCTTCATGATTGAAGCAGTCATAAACGACAAACCTTGGTGTCACAATATCAAATGTTTCCTTCAGAAACAAGAGGACCCACCTGGGGCATTAAGAAAAGACAAAAAAACCCTTAGAAGACTGGCAGGCAACTTCTTCCTGAGTGGTGATACACTCTATAAGAGAAATTTTGACATGGTCTTGCTCCAATGCTAGACAGACCAGAAGTAAACATGCTGATAAAAGAAATTCACGAAGGATCCTTTGGCACTCATGCCAACGGACACGTAATGGCGAGAAAAATTCTGAGAGTAGGGTACTATTGGTTGACCATGGAATCTGACTGCTACAAGTACATGAGGAGATGTCACAAGTGTCAGATATACTCAGATAAAATCCATGTACCGCCAACACATCTCAATGTTCTCTCTTCCCCATGGCCTTTTTCCATATGGGGAATTGACATGATTGGCATGATCGAACCCAAGGCTTCGAACGGACATCGGTTCATCCTAGTAGCCATTGATTGCTTCACCAAGTGGGTCAAATCAATGTCATACGCCAATGTAACCAGACAAGTGGTGGTCCGACAATATCATCTGCTGTTATGGTGTTCTAAGCCATATTATTACTGATAATGGATCCAACTTTAATAATAGAATGATGAAAGAGTTGTGTGTTGAGTTCAAGATCAAACACCATAACTCATCTTCCTACCGACCCAAGATGAACAGAGCGTTATAACCGGCTAACAAGAACATCAAGAAGATCGTTCAAAAGATGGTTATAACCTACAAAGACTGGCATGAGATGTTACCTTTTGCTCTTCACGGTTATAGCACATCTGTCCGCACTTCAACAGGTGCAACCCCTTTCTCTCTAGTATATGGCATGGAGGCAGTGCTTCGCGTAGAAGTAGAGATCCCATCAATCCGGGTATTGATGGAAGCCAAGTTAACAGAAGCTGAATGGTGTCAAAGTCGACACGAAGAACTGAATCTGATCAAAGGAAAGCGAATAATGGCACTATGCCATGGTCAGTTGTATTAGCAAAGAATGAAGAAGGCATTTGACAAAAAGGTCTGACCTCGTGTCTTCAGGAAAGGAGACCTTGTGCTCAAGAAGATACAATCATTCCTCACAGATTCCCGGGGAAAGTGGACTCCGAATTATGATGGCCCCTATGTGGTCAAGAAAGCCTTCTCAGGCGGCGCCTTGAGACTCCCAACCATGGATGGAGAAGAACTTGCCTACCCCACAAATGTTGACGTAGTCAAGAAATACTTCGCCTAAATAAAAAAAAAAGTCTCGGTGGATTGAAAACCCGAAAGGGCGGTCCCGGAAAAAATTAGAGACATAATCAAAAATCATCCTGATGGATTGAAAATCTCAAAAGTACAATCCAGGAAAAAGTTAGGGATAATGGCATGTAACTACGTCCAGCAAAAGGGTAAATCCCCCAGCAGCCGTCATGCCATCCATCAGGAAAATGCCAGTCATGGTCATCTTCGACGGAAACTCAGGATATCCAGAATTCAAAGTTGGTAGAAGGATAGCAGTCATTAAGTTTCAATGCAGCCCTTTTCCCTTAAAATACCATTTTGTAACTTTATAAATACTCCATGAAATCACGCGTTTGGCTGATTTTCATCCTAGAAAAAAAATTTGAGCCCTAGTGCTTTTGTTTATAATTCTCATTTGCTTTAGCTTTACAGAACGACATTTTAATATGATTAACGATTCTTGAAATAAAACAAAAATGAATTTATTTGTCAAACTTTTTCTGCTTTTAAATAAAGATGGCAATTTCTTTTGACTGTTGAACATCGAAAGAACATCGATCGCTCCTCCAGAAGTAATCAAACCTCAAAGTGCAGAATAAAAGTACCCCTTCTTAACCAGTACACCTGAATGAAGGATCAACTATGTTAGATGCGAATATTCCGTCCGACATCCCCAGCAGAGTTCTTATCTCCTAAGCCCGACCAACGGTTTTCCCCACAGGGACTATCTCTCATAAGCAAGGCAGAATTGCTATTTTGGACCAAATGGTACTTCCTCGTTCCCCGCAGTGGCCGAGTATCCAATCATGTTCATTCATTAGTCTGTATGTCATGTCAGTTTCATCAGCATATACATACATACATCATGCATTATTGATTCATACATGTTCATATAGCATCACTACCATGCTAGTCGGTCTTACCCCTTTGTAATAAATGTCCTCTTGTCAATTGAGTTGTCAGTTCATTCCTCGTCAGGAAGTGAATCATCTAAGCAATCTCTCTCTAGTTTATCTCTGGATTAGAGACGGTCTTTGGCCACTTTGATAACTTGAACCTCTGAAAAGCAAGAAAACTTTCAACAAACATCACTCTTCGCCATTGAAGATGATATCTTCGCTTTCCCGGATTAAGGAAAATCCCCAGAGAAAGCCTCTTAATCAAAGCTTCGGCAATACGACAGTTTTTCTCCAGAGAATTCGCTGACGAAAGGGTCATCAGCACTTCCAAACTGGATTACATCACATGGCATTTCTTCGAGAAGATCTCGAGGAAAAGTATGATGTAATACCCCCAAGCAGAAAGCAGTCTCTCAAGAGACTCGTTTTCCCCAATAGAGTCAACAAATGGCGTCTCCAATAGAGAAGTTTGTACACCTCTGCAGCTCAGACTAATGGGTTCCCCAGTAAGTCTGACATCAAAACTTTTTCCATCAAATGGCATCTCCCCGGGAAAATTCGGCGAGAAGTTTGAGGAAAACAGCTACGAATAGCGTCCCTTGTCAAGAAAGTTTATTGAGAAAAGAAACTGAGACCAGATCCTTGGTAGGAAACCATGATCAAGGGGAAGTTTATATCAGAAACTGAGACCAGATACTTGGTAGGAAACCAGGATCGAGGGGAAGTTTATATAAGAAACTGAGACCAGTTCAATGGCTGAAGACCAGGATTGAGGGGAGGTTTAGTCCAAAAGAAAACTTAGACCAGTTCCTTGGTAGGAAGCCAGGATCAAGGGGAAGTTTGTATCAAAAACTGAGACCAGTTCCTTGGTAGGAAACCAGGATCGAGGGGAAGTTTTACCTTTTCTAAGTATCAACGCTTAGCAAAAGAAGATGAATGCGTAAACTACCATTCATAACCACTGTCAAAATTTCAAGTATTCCAATATTTAATCCTCTTGCACCACGAATGCCAGAATACCTTCGCCATTCACACCTTCGGGTCCAAGAAGATTAAATAGGGGCATCTGTCATACCCCAAATTTTGACCACTAAGATTTCCCATCATTGTACAAATCATCATCACAATAAGGATGTACCTTTATGTCTCATCAATCTCCTCAAGAATTGTTGAGCATTCCCTGCAGTCAAGCATTAGGGTTTTAAGCCCTCTTAGAGCCTTGGACAAAGGATAAATCAAGAAATGACATGATCTTCAACTTGTCTAACCTCTCAAACACACATAAATTATCAAGAGGACTCCCACATCAAGAATCAGGCACAAGGTTGCAGCATTCCAAGTGGATTAAGCCTCAAGATCGCCAGTGTCACTAAATTAGGGTTTTGGTCGACCATGGCCTCCAGATGAAAATATTCATCTGGGCATGAGCCAATGCTTCAAAATATAACTTAAGATACTCCAAGGGACCTCATGGACCCAATCATCAAGTCAATTTAGCCTCAGGGAATGAATTCACCTAAAATCGGGAATTAGGGTGTCTTGACCTAATTCACCCCTAAGTTGACTTTTGGGAAAAAACATGAGCCAAGACCTCAAGACATGATTTTAGGGTCTCTAATAAACCACATTGATCCATTTGCAACAATGGATTGATCCAAGAAGCTTGATCCACAAGTTTCAATTTCCTCAGGACCACAACTAGGGTTTCGGGGAAAAAGTCAACTGAACCTTTGACTTTTGACCTGGACATGCTCCCAAACCCTAGGACATGATTCAATACACCCTATAACACCTATGGAACATATCCATCAAGTTTGATTTAGATCAAGGACTTGATTTCACAAAGGTTCGCATAGTTTGGAATTCATCTGATAAAAAGTCAACTATGCACAAAAGTCAAATTTTGACTTTTTGAGATTTTTCACAATTATGGTTCCTCAGCCCTAAAACAATGTTAATATGTGATTTGAATCATCATTCATCAAGAAAAATCAAAGAAAGTGAGGTAACTTGTAAAAGGGGTAACCATAAAAACCTTAGAATTTTTCTAAGTTATGGAACAAAGTGGCTAGGGTACCAACTTCCAAGGATCATAACTTGAGATTCAAGCAACCATTTTGGATGGTCCAAAGATGGATTTATAGCTCTCATGGCATACCTTAAAGGTGACAACTACACCTCATTCCAATTCCTCATGGATTTTAAGTTATGGAGTGATCAAAATGGCTGAAAACACAAAAGTGACATTTTTCCAAAACAACGAAATTTTCACTAAGTCAGAATCTGCCTTATATTTTTTTTCCAAATGTAGAGGAATTTTTCATTGTAATTCAGGTTGACTCAAAACCAAAGTTGGACATCATGATGAAATAGGAAATACCAGCTTTCCAAAATGTCTAAGAACTCCATCAAATTCCATCTGAGCTAGAAGATATGATGGTTGGAATATGCCTTGATGCAAACTGTTGTGCAAGGCAGATTTGTGCATTAGGGCTCGATTTGATTAATTTGTGCAAACAACAAACAAGTTAATCCATTTGCACACCTCAGGGGGAGACCAATGAGGAACAAACACTGATCCATAAGCCTTCCAAGTCTTTGGAACTACATATAGGTTTGGCACCCCTAAAAGCTAAAGATGCCTCAAGACTCCAATTTTGTTTTGAGGCATTCAATGGATGCTTAAAGGTGGCTTGTATCAGAGCAAAGATGAACACTTCAGTCAAGCCTTATCCTTGAATCAAAGAACCATAGGCATGTGCTCTAATCTCAAGTCAATGGCTAGAGGAGACTTGAGATTCAATTTGATCACTATTGGCCAAAGGTCTGCTGCAGTTGCCATACACTATTGCAGCCAAAACAAACTTGTTGCACTATAAATAGACCTCATTTCTGATCAGTTTGACTACACCAAAGCACCCAAACTGATGGTCTCCTCAAAATTACCTCTTTCACTCCAATTTTGCCTTCTAACTCAAGTCACTATCGGGTTTTGAGTTTGAGAGCAATTTCAACCAAACCAATCACACACACACACACACACACACCTCATAAACATCATATAGAAGTGATCCAAACACTTAAACAACATCTAGAACACTAGATTCTCAAAATCACCAGCCATCTGCACAACCCTTTGACAGATTTGCAGTTGAGGTGCCAAATCAATCCAAGCATTCAGACACACTCCATAGCACCTAGGGAAGCTGTCCACATCATTGGAACCAAGCTGTAACACCTCTAACCCAAAACACAATCACCAGCTGCAAGAGGTAAGCCTCAACTTGGTCATCTCATGATTCATGCGTATTTCCTCGTACAATAATTTTGCCATATGTTCATAATCATGTATGGAATGTTTCCCCTCAATTACTTGCATTGTATAAATAGTGTGTGGAATTTCTGATCCTTCATGCAGAATTTAGGGTTCTTGAGGTTTCTCTTTGATTTCTTATTCCATGCTTAAAATAAATGAAATTAAAGACCATAGACATGATCGTGAGGTGAAAACGAGTAGATTGATATGTGGATTGTGTGACTTCATCAAGTATTCAGTGAGATTGATGAGAAAATGCAAATTTGGGCAAAACTCAGAACACGTGCGTGTTCTTGGGTGTTCTTGGTGCCCTTTTCAAAAATTCAAATATTTGCATTTTGTGATTTTATTTAATTGATTCAAAAATTAATTTCTCTCTGAATTTTAATGATTTTAAGTTGATTCTTTTTTTAATAATTCACAAAAATGTTAAAATATTTTATTTTACAAAAATTTCCCAAAAATATTATTTATTTCATATATTTGATATTTTTACAAAGAATTAATTTTTATTTGTTTTTTAACATTTAAAATATTTTTTCCTTCTTGATTTTCCCAACTTAATTGGTTTTCAATCATTTTGTGGATAAAAACATGATTTTTAAAACATTGATCCAAGATCACCACTCATTTTTCACATGTTTTCAATAATTTTTATTAATTTTTAAACAAAATTAATTCCATTTTAGACAAAATTAGGGTTTTGATTAATTACACCATTATCAATCTTTTTCAAACACTCATGGGCTTCTAATAGAGTCTAAGACCCAATCCCTCTTTGAAACCAAAATATTTTGGACCTCAGTCATTGTATAAGACCCATGGTGTTTTCAAAAATCTCGGCGCGATCGCCAATTTAAAATAAGAACACTTGGGCCTCTCCCTGAGTTGTAAGCCCCATTCTTTTTCTTAAAATTACTCATGGGCCTCTAATATAGTGTAAGAACCAGTCCTTTTTTTAACCAAAACCTTTTTGGGCCTCAGACATTGTATAAGTCCCTTTGCATTAAAAAATCTCGTCGCGATCACCATTTTCAAACAAGAAAATCATCTGGGCCTACCCTTGTGTTGTAAGTCCCATTGCTTTTCTTTAAATAATCTTTGGGATTCTCCTTGAGTTGTAAGACCTAACCCTTGTTGTACATAAACCTTTTTGGGCCTCAGTCATTGTATAAGTCCCGGTACAATATTTAAAACAACGGTGCGATCACTGTCAAACTCTTTGGGCCTCTCCTTGAGTATAAGCGCCACAATCTATTCAAAAACAATTTCCCTTTTGATTTAGATTCAAATATATGTATTGTTTTCAAAACTTTCTTTTATTTCTTTGAACAATTAACAATACACCATGGAAGCTTGCTCACCTGTAAGTTTTATCGGCTTTCTTTTACACGCTTTCATATATATATATATATAACTGTATTGTGGGAAGCTGCGCATGATTATTCTTCTTTCATACCTTTTTAAAATACTTGTCATATATCAACTGTATATATACTAGTATAGTTATTTAGAGTTTTCCCCGACAACTAGGTCTAGAACTAGGTAAATCCCTGTTGATCACTCTTAAAATACAAACAAAACTAGATCCCCATAGGATCTCCAGATACAATCTTGCCTTCTCTTGGGCTTAAACAATATGGAACAAAGAGAAAAACAGTATTCTTCGTGAACCTTTTCTCAGGCTGTCACTTTAGAAATTGTCATAGAAATTCTACTCCCCGGAGTTGATCTATTCTCGGTGAATAGCATCTCTTGAATTTCTTCAAATCACAAAACTTTCACTAAATGATCTATTCTCGGTGAATAGCATTTCTTGAACTTTTCTTGGTTTGGGACCCACAGGATTCCTAAAAGCATCCCCGCCTACTCTTGGGCTTTGTACAAGGACCCTCCAGCTTCTTAGAAGTTCTCATGCCTTCTCTTGGGCTTAATACAAGGACCCTGACGACCTCTTAAAGATATAAGACATAACTTAGTCATCCTTTGCTAGAGCAGTCTTTCCAGTGTCAGACCTCAGGCCACTTTAGGGTTGATTCTCATCCCTTAATGCCTTTGCCTCCTCTTGGGCATCATAAAACTCTTCCACACCAGTAGACTTGGATAGTCTAATCCCCTTGAGTCTCAAAGACATTCTCAAGTTCCTTACAACTATAGGAAAAAACCCCGGGCATTCTGGATCGATCTCCAGCAGAAACCCAATCTCTCTCATGACAGTTCCCCGACCAGGGTCAACACTATCTTAAATCAGAATCGCAAGGTTTCTAACATCTCAACTCTTCTGTAATCCTCAGCAAGAGTTTATTCCCCAGTTGGACCTGCCTGGGGATCTCAATTATCCCTGGCAAAAGATAGCCTCCTCTTTGGCTTTGTATAAGGACCTTTGCTCAACAGAAAGCTAGCCTCCTCTTAATTTGTATAATGATCCTTCCTCAGCGAAGTCAGCCTCCTCTTGGGCTTTGTACAAATGATTCTCCCCAGCAGAGCTAACCTTTTTAGACTCTCTCATTGAGTCAATCACTTTTTAGACTCTCTTGTTGAGTCATTCACTTTTTAGACTCTCTTGTTGAGTCAATAACCTTTTTAGACTCTCTCGTTGAGTAAATCACCTTTTTAGACTCTCTTGTTGAGTCAATCACTTTTTAGACTCTCTTGCTGAGTCAATCACCTTTTCGGACTCTCTTGTTGAGTCAACCTTTTTATCCTCAATCTTGGGCTTTGTACAAGACAGATAAAAATACTCTCTCATTAAGTCGATCTTTGTCCAAATTTGGTATAAAGATTTCCCCTAGCAGGAGCTAGCCTCTTCTCAAGTTGAGTAGAATAATTTCTCCAGCTTGTCCAGCCTCCATCCTAGGCTTGGTACAGGACAGATAAAAACACTTTTTTGTTGAGTCAAACCCCTTTAGCCTCAATCTTGGGTTTTGTACAAGACATAAATCTCCCTCTCTTAAGCTTGGGACAAATATCTTCTCCAACAGAGTCATTTCCTCCCAGCCTTCCTTTAGGCTTTGGGGAATGATTTTCCCCAAGAAGAGTCAAACTCATTTCAGCCTCCTCTTAGGCTTTGTATAATGATTTTCCTAGTAAGGTCACCCTCAAATCTTGGGCTTTGTACAAGACACATACAAACCCTCCCCAGCGGAGTCAAAATCCCTTTTAGCCTTAATCTTGGGCTTTGTACAAGACAGACAAAATATTTTCCCCAAAAAAGTCAAACTTCTAGCCTCCTTTTAGGCTTTGTATAAAGAAATCCACTAGCCGAGTCAATTAACCTTTTAGCATCAACCTTGTGCTTTTATCAAGGCACACAAAAATCAACAATCCTTCAATCTTGGGCTTTGAACAAGACACCAAAACATTTTCTCCTCCCTTAGAATAGGAGGAACTGCGATTGCTCTGATTTCCCTGTTTCATTTAAACGGGAATACGTAGGCATAAGATTGTGAAATCTTAGCGAGCATACTAATAAAAAACTCTAGGTCCAGTACCTTCGAATCAAAACTTAGGTCTAGTACCTTACCAAAAACACCCAAACATCAACAAAAACTCACTCACTCGCTCATACTTCCCAATAAACTTTCCCAACCCATTAACAGATAAACACCCTCAATTACAAAGCGAAACCTAAAGCTAATATCCTGTGGATAACCACATATAGGATGGGTAATTAACAACTCCCCATTGTATAACCTGACCCCGACTCCCCGAATCTCTTTTAAGCGTTTGTTCCGTTAAACATTCGTGTGCAAGGTTAGTTTTAGATAGCTTCCCTTTCCCTTTCAGTTTCATGGGATAAATAAGAAATCAGAAAGTAGCACCCCCTCCTACCATTGCGGTGAGGAAAACTTCAGCGATAAGGTGGTCGTGTCACCGACAAAAATCGCTCGCTACAGTTGGGAAACAACTTGCCTAGAGGTTCTAATTGCATGGAAGACCTTATAACTTGGGAACAAGTTCAAGGGAGGGGAAAATCACTTAGCTACTTTTGGATAGTGACCTGCTAGTGTATATGGAGAGCAAGGAATCAAGTAGTTTTCAATGATCTTGTCGCCTACCCAAAAAACATATTTAATGACATTGTTTCATGGACTTAGAGATGGAGAGAGCTGGTTGTGAAGAAGAAAACAATAGGAAGTTATTATGAGTGGTATAAAATGCCTCTTGAATTATATAAGTCATAGAGGAGGACTAAATTGAGGTAGAAATTTAAACCAGTACTGATACTATTGTTTTTCTGGTTTGGTTTGTTTTTAAACCTTCTATTTTTCCTGCATAATTGTAGGACCTCTTTGTAATTTGGTCTATACTTAAAACCTAATTAATGATAATTTGAATATTAAAAAAAAGTACGTAGAGTGGCATCGTTCTTTGATTTTAATGTTCCTACAACAATAAAAGTGCACTATTTGCCGATAACAAATCAGTTTAATTTTGAAGTCATAGAAACAACTATAACAATTAGCAATGATTTTTCTAAAGTAGATCAAAGTAGTGAAGTAACAACTTTTAATGTATTGTGCAGTAACAACTTTTATTAATGAATTTATTTTACGAACATTCAATTACTACAATTTTTATTTGATTTAATGTAAATATTTTAATTCAAAATATATTCTACTTGTGGATTGTAACAATATAATAAAAAATTCGATTAAAATGTTGAATTGAAACATAAGTTCATAACTCTCATTCACCCATTCAAATATTAAAAAGGAAACACGTTTACTGCAGCAGATTCAATTTTGGGTTTAGTTGGCCTACCCTACAATGACCCGTCCATTAAAGGCTTAAAAAGGCATATGTTGTCAGTGTTTAAAGGATACAAAATTGGATTTGAAGGAATTTTCAAGTCATTGGATCCAAAATTATTTGATTATTTTACTGACATGAAATTGTTTTCATTATTTCCAATTAAAAAATTAATTGATATTTTATTGGTGTCAAATCTTATTCCTAATTTAAACCTTTACAATTTTGGAGTTTTTAATCCCACTTCCCTACTTTTAAAGGAAACGCAAAAATTTGAGAGGTTATACTTGCAACTCATTTTTCAAACTCCTCAAGCAGCAGGTATAAAAAATAGGGTTTAAGTTACCTTGAGTTTTGGTAGTATAAAATATTGTACTAACATGTATAGTGATATATCCATTATTTATATTTTTTTGTCATTGCATGCCGAATAGATGGAACCACTATACCTAATCAACTTGGAAGAAGATGAATTTTATTGAGAGATCATAGTCACCCATGGGATGGTGTCCAAAAATTTTTTTATGGTAATATTAATAATGAAAATTGAAAGTAGAGTTTTAAATAAAATATTTCTGAACATGGTTCATATTTTTGCATCACTTTCCAAGGAAATCGCAAAGAAATGTATATTTATGAATCAACGAGAGATAGTATTGCAGGATGCAAACACTGGGAAGACATATGATTATGCTGTCCAAATAGCCAGAAGAAATGGATGGAGAAGTACATTGGAAAGGGATGGTATGAGTATGTTAAATATAAGCGAATTCAGACAGGAGAAGTATTGGGATTTATTAAACAATATCCTCCGCAAACGATGATTGTCTCTGCGTTGGACTGTTGAAGACCTGGTTTGGGTGAAAAAGATGGTAATTGTTGGAGTGGTTATTGTAATGCTTGTTTGTTGTTTTTAAGTAAAATATGTTTGAATTATTTTAAATTTGAAGTAATGGTTGCTGTTTATGGTAGTTCTCCGTGTTTTGTACGCTTTATGAATGAATGAAGTTTAGTGTTTTGTAGTAATGGATTATGAATGACTGAAGATTAGTGTTTTTAAATTTTTATACTAACATTTTCACATCAAAACACCATTTTTCATCCATTCTTGACCTTTGATGGCTTAGTTTACAAATATAATAATAAAAACACTTGTAGAGAGAGAGAGAGAGAGGGGGGGTGGCTGCAGTTAATTAATTTCCCCAAATAAGAGGACTTCATTTTGTCAAAGCGAAATTCTGAACATGTTTTTGTACATACAAAAAAAAAACAATTAAGCCAAGAACTATAAATATAACCTAACCATTGGGTTATGCAACCCTAACAACTCTAATCAGGCTTGATTCATTTTTCTTCACAAATTTAAATCTTAAAATATCACCAACACTAAAACCATTGATTCTAAAAAATGTGGCCCATCCTGCACCAAATTTTGTGCACAACCTCCTTTCAGCACCATTGTTCATAACACTGCAACTAACTTCAGCACCTTGAGGTCCAAACAACACAACCTCCTTCAAACTCGTTGACCTGATGAAGCAAACAAAGTCTTTGCGAAGTGTTTTCCAATAAAGAAAAGAAATAAAAAGTTGAGTATTTATGTTCAAACAAGAAAATAAAATTCAACTGCATAATAAAAAAATTAATTATATTCTTACCAACCGTGGAGCAGTTGCACTATGAGATGTGAGTTGTTCGATAAAAACATTGAGGTCTTTTAAACCCAATTGGTAGGTGTGGTCCGAATGAAGTTTGAATGGGTCGATAGGGTAGTCTTCAAAAACTTTGATATGAAATGTTTTGTACCTCAAATAAGTCAGCAACACCATTATATCACCTTGAATATGGAATGTATGTCAGACGTCACTCCAACCATCTATAATCAATTGGTGTTCCTTACTCCCATTGAACTTCACCACAACACGGGTGAATTTGTTGTTCAAAATCATGAAATACTGGCCAAATTCCGAAGAAAAAAAAACTCCTGGATGAACTTGAAGCACATTTCGCCATAAGGCTTTTGATGTTATGACAAAAGAAAAATAAGATGAATCAGAACGCAAAACTAAAAAAAAAAAAAAAAAATAAAAAAGTATTCACCAATATTTAACCTCAGCCACCAAATAGATTGTCATGAATCTGCCAAAAGCCTTCATTGTCACCATTCTTGGATTTCCTTCTTCTATTGAATCCTTAGATTTTTTGTTTGGAATGTTTAGTTGTCTGTAACAGTATTGGGAAAGAATTGTAACCTAGAAAATCTATGAATGGCGGAAGGTATATTTATTGGATTATATTCGTTCGATCGAGATCCGACTGTCCATATTTTAAAGTCCTAATTTTTATTATTCTAAAATCTCAAATCTGTATTAAATGTGATTCCTCAAATGGGAATCCAATGACTATAAATAATTTGACTGCGTGATTTCGACAAAAGTTTGACAGATGGGAATCCAATTTCGTTTTTTCAGTTAATTAAATGTGTGTATAGTGATCGTGATCAACTGCAGTTAAAACTTTATTGTATTCATATAGTCGTGATCTATAGTCGTCTGATTTAAATCAGACCATTGTTATTAAAAATTGTTATTTATGAAATTAAATAATCAGATTTAAATCTTATTTTTTATCCATCTGATCAAGATACAATAGATAGTCATGGTCTTTCTCAATCAACTCTTTTCAATGACAGATGAACATCGACTCGGATTTTCAACATTAAACCGCCCACAACGTGTTTAATGGATAAAAATATAGAAATTCAAAATTTAACAATCGCACTCTTGGAGGTCCACCAGCAACTTCCTAGATAACATTTCACAAGTGTCATACTAGAAATGATCCTTCTCAACTAATTCTCTCCAACCCTGGACCAACACCGACTCGAAATTTCAACATCGGACTGTCTACAACATGTAAAACAAACTAAGAAAAATAGAAATTCGTTGAAAAGTAATTCAGTGGGGTTTTTTGTTATCGTATCTGCAGGGATTGTGCGATATAATTGCCGTTCTACAGTTGGAATCGTCTTAAACTTAAGGTAACAAAGAGTTTGTTTGATTGGTAACAGAACCTTTGCATGAAAAGTTAATAACAACCATAAAAGAAATTGGTTTTACCGCGTTTGGTAAAAGCATGCCAAGATTAGGGTTCGATAATCCATTTCATACATATTTACTCGATAAAGTATGTGAACTTGTTAACAACGAATATAATCACATATCCTCTCAACATGTTTATCTTTAACACATGTTGTGAGATTTACCATATTGTTCCTTAGATGATCTCTCACTCTAACTATCAATATGATAACATTAAAAGGTCAATATTTATGAACACCAACTCTCAAAACTATCTCTAGCCTCATGATTGTTGATGGATTAAAACCTAGGTCAAATCTTAGAACATATTTCTCAATCATGAACCAAAACAAAGTATAAATCATACAAACAAAGTTTTTCACCATATATTAATCATCAACAATGTTCACAAACTATCTATCAAGATCAATACATACAAAAGAGAGGATTATCTACCTCTAATCTAGACACAAAAGGTGTTTAGATACCCATCATCATGGTAGCTTGCTTCACAATTATCGGGAGGAGATGAAAAAGCATCCACGTCAAATAATCGAGATCGGATGCAAATCCAATTTCTCTATGTGAAATCTCACTCTTAGATGATGAAAACTCAGGAAACTAGGTTATGGTGCGTAAGAATAGGTTATGATCCCCAAAAAATGACCAAAAGTGCTTAAATACATCACTTAAAATCTGTCATGTTCGCACTACGAACTTTTCATTCGCCTAGCGAACACCAAAATAGGCACTGATGTCCATCAGTACAGTTAAACCGCCTCTAAGATATTTCAGAAGTTCGCAGTGCGAATTTTTATTTGCCTAGCGAACAATTCGCCTACAAGTTCGCACAGCGAACTAAGGTCCCTTTAGCTACTGTCTCTTCTATGAGTTGCTTCTCCAGGTCTTCGCTGGAGCGTTGCCACATCTAACATTTGCTGGCATGTTCGCACGGTGAACTTTGGTGTCTTTTCTTACTTCCTCAAGACTGGAAGCATTCGCTGGCACTTCGCCAGATGTTCGCCCAACGAACATTCGCTAGCAAGTTCGCCTAGCAAACTTACTGATTCTTCTTCACGTACTTTGGAAACTTGAATCAATTGTCTTGTGTCTTACTCCTTG
Organism: Lathyrus tuberosus; assembly: GCA_022829125.1. Classification (NCBI taxonomy): domain Eukaryota; kingdom Viridiplantae; phylum Streptophyta; class Magnoliopsida; order Fabales; family Fabaceae; genus Lathyrus; species Lathyrus tuberosus. Next base: position 348,763 of record JALAZF010000874.1, read on the forward strand.
ATGACTTAATGCCTTTTTCTGCACAATAACACACAGATTACAAGTACCAAAGGTATTTTCACAATATTTGAAGAATGACAACTATCAAGAATAAATTCCAACAATTCAACATAAAAGAGTTGAAAAATGCCAAGTATAAATGAGAAATATAAGGCATGTTTGACATCTAAAAAACTCTCCCCAACTAACTCTTTGCTTGTCCTCAAGCAAAGTATGCCTCTCCTTGAAAACAAGAGGATTTGCTCAAGCATTTAACTCAACCAAGAAAATATTTAAGGCTCAAATAGACAACAAATGGAAACAAGCAACAATTACAAATTCCTAGAATCGAACAATAAAAGAACTTGATTCTTAAACAAATATCAGACAATGTTTCAAGTAACAACTAAACTATCATGCTCATATCACTCTAACACTCCTCTTCGAAAAAGAATTGAAGGAAAAGAGCGTTTACAAACGCGGGGCAATTTTTCTCATCTGACAAATGATGCAAATACAAACCAATTCACACAATATCTAAATGATCAATAAAGAAATCATGGAAGCAAAAAGATCACTAAGGGCTTTTAAGGTTGTAGCTTGGTCTGGTTTACAATAAAGGGACATTTCTAAAGGCCATTGAATCGAAATTTCTGATGCAAAAGAACATTCACTATACAAGGTATTCACACATCTCAACTTCATTCACCATTTTCATTCCTTTACCACAAACCTTCTCAAACTTCCTTATGCACAATTATTTTGGTCTCTATTTTTCTCTTTCAAGCAAGCATTCTTTTTCTTTTCATGCTTGCTTGAAATTTTTCAAAATTTTTAGCAACCTACCATTCTTCTTTTTCATTCTCCCCAACTTATTTTCAACCAAACCTTAAGTGAACGCTCCTTGCTTTTTAAGGCAAGGAAATCAATGAAAAAAATGTTCAAAGGTTCATGAAGAAATTTTTTTAGAATCTCTCAAAATTCAATGATGAACTAAATGTTCAATTTATGTACATACACAAAGTTCATCACTAAGACGAGATTTAAACTGTTTAGGCTCAAAGGGATAACGAATACTCACTACTCACAGGTAAATTACTTGTTTGGAAATGGTTGTGCTCATTATCAACAAATGCCTTGATAATTTCTAATGCTTCCACAAAATCAAACAAATCATAAGATAAAGCATGAATCTAAAGTACAAAACAAAATTCATCAGCAATCCTATGCATTTAGTAGACAATGGAGGTTTCTCACTATTTTGGCTTTTGGACCTAAGTGATATACGCAATCAACAAAGTTGCAACAAGAAACAAAATTACATTTGTAAAAAGACAAGAAGTTCTAACACATTCTAAATCCTAGAAATAGGTAACCATGTACCTTGCCAACATTTACATGCTTAACTACTATCATTACCATCCAAACTTGGAAGAATCTTCGTTGATGAACAATCATCACCAACCTAGAAATTCTTTCAATTCAACACCAAAAATGGAAACATTAAAATTTCCACAAGCATACCAACAATACAATTTAAAAGTTGAACATTCTTTAACTGAAGAATTCAACTCCACAAGCTGAATAATAGCAACTGAAAATTTCAACTACATAATAATAATAATAATGTCATGGTGAAGAAACACCAACAAAAATAATTGTACCCCATAATGGTACATAGTACAATACTATTCAAAATACTACAAATATCCAAAATGATCCACAAAGTGGATAAAATACAACAAGAAAATACAATAATTATAATAATCAGAAAACTTCACTTTGAAGACCAAAGGAAGTTGCACAAAATGACATCAAAACAGAACTAGTCCTCCTCCGACTCAGATTCCTCTTTCTCAAGCTCCTCATCCTCAGAACCAGATACCTAAAAACTCTCATCATCATCATCAACATCCTTAGCATCATCAGCACCCTCTGGTTCACCTGCATCTGCCCCATCTCCAAAATCTGGCCTGGCCTCAGGCCAACCAGCATGGGCTAGGAATTTCTCCCTAGTCATCATCGAATGGTTCACAGAAGGCTCTCTATACTGTAGCTGCAAAACCTGTATAGAATCATGTAAGTCAAGCACGGCGTGTTGATTTGCCGCCATACAATCCCAGTTATACTGGAAGATCTCTCTCTGATATGGGTCGAAGCCCTGAGATCCTGAACCACCAGAACCGGAATCATCTCCTGTACCTGTACCAGCATCAACACCATTACCAGAGGAGTCTCCTCTCACTACTTTCGGCTTACAGAACTTATCCACATATCTGTCATCAATCGCGGGTGGAATCGTAACCTGGCGGCGGGAGGGAAACTTTACCCTAGCATGCACATATAAAGCCATGATCAAGCAAGGAAAGACCAGAGGACAATTCTTCCTTGAGGTCGAACCTAGTCCATACTCCACTGTCGTCCATATCTCGTCAGCTATGATTCGAGCGACATCCATCAGAACATTTGTCATAATGTTATGGACATGGTGAACAATAGGGATCGTCACCGTAGAAGTGTGCGACTTTGGCTTGATATTCGTTAAAACTAACAACAGAATCAGTTGAGCCAAAGGATGCATGTCCTCTCTATGGTACCTCCTTGAAACCCCAGATGGGTTTAATTCAACCGTTTTCCCCTCACGCAATAAATCACGAGTTATGGAATCCGTGTCCCTGTACAATCTCAAAGTAAGGTGGTAAGAATCAATCTCATTCTCTCTTAAGGTCATGGAGTTACCTAAAACCGTGTTTATGGCCGATATCACGATCAAACTTCACTTCCCTTCCACAAAACAAATTCCTCCAAGAAAATATCTCATCATCATCCAGGAGCGCATTCGTGTAGAACTCTCGAATCATCTCCACATTGTAACTGTCTCCGAGAGTGATCAATTTCCCTCATTTCTTGCTTTCCAGGAGTGTCGCTATTACTCGGTAGGTTCCTTGTGGATTTAGGTTGAAGCGCTTTTCTGATAGGATTCTCCTTTTTTCAAGTGTTAAGTATCGAGCAGCCTACTTTGCTCTTCAAAATCGATCAGAGTCAAACTGAATTGGTACTGGTCGAGACGTGCTTCCGATTTTTCATTTCTTTGAAGGAACAACCTTTGGTGCCATCTGCAAAACCATCAGGAAAAACAAACAACCAACCAACATGCAATTTTAATTAGCAAGGAAACACAGCAATAATCATCAGAATTAGAAACAAGTAGCAAAAATTTTTGAAAAAAAAAACTGCTCTGTTCGCCCAGAAGTTCGCAAGGCGAAGCCCTGGCGAACATTCGCCCCAGATTCGCTAGGCGAAGTCCTGGCAAATATTTGCCCCAGGTTTGCTAGGCGAACTAGTGGCGAACCCTGCGAATTTCTAACTCAGCAGGTTCTGCCTACCTATCCATTAACATCAAATCTTTCACAGACATACTCTATTATTAATGTTTTATAAATACCCACATGCAAAAAATAAAGAATCATTAAGATCAGACATGAATTGGTACATTTCAACCTAGAATTAAATTTTTTTCTAAGTTCAACACTAACCCTAACCACATGTTTTTGTTAAGAATCAAAAGAAGAGAATGAGATCAAACCTGATACTTGGAAAGATTAGCTTGGAAAAATTAGTGAGAAGTTGCAAAATTTCTTCAAAGAGCTCGTGAGAGTTGGGAGAGTGAGAGTGTTTGCTAAGTGTGTGAGTTTTCTTTATTTGTGAGAATGAGAGTGGCAAGGCAGGTAGGGTTTCCTCACCCAAGTCAGAAAAAAGTGGGTCTTGGGCCCCAACATCTGGCCCACACACTCTTTTTACTCATTTTTAAGTGATGTGGCAGCAGACAAATTTTGTCTGTCTCGCTACATTTGCAATGCAAATTGGCTAGCGAATACTCGCACCATGTTCGCAGTGCGAACTTCCCAGCGAACATGACTGAAGTTTGAAATTTTTTATTATCTGCAACACATCATTCACAACCATTCTAAACAAGTTATAATACACAAAATCAGTTAAAATTGCAGAAATACTTACAATGTTGGGGTGCCTCCCAATAATCGCTTTGTTTAACGTCGTTTGAGCTCGACGGTCCAGAGGCTTGAAACCTCGAAACCAAAAGCTCACGAATTAACTTCCGAGAAAAACAACACTCCACAAACAAAGACTTCAACCATTATCATGTCTAGCTTTTGATCCCCTTTTCCTTAAGAAGGAAAAGTCCTAACATGATTTCATCATTGCCACTTTTGCGGCTTCATCCTTATTTTTCCGCATATCCTCTCTTGACATTCTTTTTCTTTATAAGTGTCATCTTTCCACTTGACTTGAATACATCACTCTGTTGAAGAGTGTGAAACATGCTTCTTCCTCTTTTCCACTAGACTTAATCCTTACCTTCATGATGCCTTTATCAATATCAACTAACATTTTTGCGGTTTTCATGAAGGGTCTTCCAAGAATGATTGGAGTATCCTCGTCTTCATCCATATCAATAACCACAAAATCAACCGGAAACAAGAATTTGTCCACTTTTAATAGCACTTCCTCCATAACACCATGAGGACGAGTCATTGACTTGTCTGCAAGTTGCAATGTCTTGGTGGTTGATTTCACGTCCATGTTCTCACGTCTTTTAACCATGGACAAAGGAATTAAATTAATGCTAGCACCCATGTCGATCAAAGCTTTACATTTAAAATCATTACCTATAGTGATAGGTAAAGCTACTCTTCCCGGATCTTTTTCTTTCTGCGGAAGTATATTTTGAACAACGACACTACACTCGGCATTGAGATCAATGTTCTCCTTATCCCTATACCTCTTTTTTTTGTAAGTATGTCCTTCATAAATTTGACATACTTAGGCATTTGCTCCAGAGCCTCAGAGAAAGGAACGGTTACTTACAACCGACTAAATAAGTCTGAGAATCCTGCATAATGCCTATCGTTTTCTTTTTTCTTAGGAGCAAGAGGATATGGTAACCTTCTTTGTAAAACTTATCTCTCATACTCCTTTCTTTTTGTATCTTTTTTTTTCTTCACCTCTACATCATTTTTTTTCATCTTTAACCTCTTCATCATTTTTTTCAACTTCCTCCACTACAATCTCATTCTCCTTTTCAACTACCACCTTATTTTCAACATCTCCACCTATTGTTCTTCCAGTTCTTGTAAAAATGGCCCTGCAATGTTCCATTGGATTTGTTTGAGTGTTAGCGAAAAAGGATGGCTCCGGTTGTTGCTCGGCTAATTGCTTCGCAAGTTGCCCAACTTGAGATTCAAGATTCTTAATTCAAGCTTTCGTACTCTTTTGGGTGGCCATTGACAATTGCATGAATTGTGTGAAAGTCTCTTCCATCTTTGAACTTCCACCTTGATCTTGTGTTGGTTGATAAGGATTTTGACGGTAACCTTGTTGATAGCCCGGATTATTCCCTCTTGGTTGGTAGCCTTGATTGTTTTGGAAAGGTTGTTGAGTGTTTTGGTAAGGTGGTCTTCCTTGATAGCCTTGATTTGGATTTCCACCATAATTCACTTCTTCCACTACCAGATGACAATACCCGGTAGGGTGATCTCCTCTGTATAATTCACAAATAGCTACTTGAACACTCTTGCTTGGCAAGTCTTGCATCTTTTTAAGTTGTTGTGGAAGCTTTGACATTTGCTGAGTCAACAACTCCACTTGTTGGGAGAACAATTTATTCTGAACAAGAATCGCATCACTAGTTCCCAATTCAAGAATTCTCGGTTTCTTTTGCGTAGTACCACAGTTATGATTCCCTTGATGATCATTGAGCGCCATCTTATCAATGATAGAAATTGCTTCTTCGGCGCTTTTGGTCATTAAAGAACTGCCCGAAGTAGCATCCAACAAGGTCTTGTGAACCGGTTGGAGACCATTTCTAAAAATGTGTGTAAGACCCTAATTTTTACCCCTAAGATTTCATTCATCTCATTTGCATCTCATGCCACAAACAAGATCCAAATCTTTGTTTCTCCTGAGCATCTGTATATTATTATTACTTGTTTCTGTTTAATAACCTCTAACCAAAATACCAAAAAATTTGCTGCAGTTTCTCTGTGTGTGTGTTGTTAAGGTTTGTCCAAGACAATGAAGTAATTTCAAATCAAATGTGGCTGGTCGTTCATGATCCAGTTCAGATGGATGTTTGACCTAATCTTGGTCAAAATATCAAGTTTCTTCAAGTGCAGGTTATCTGATTCAGTGGGTGAAATTCTAGTACCAGATATGTGATGTTACGTGTGATGTCACAACAACACACTCTACAATAGACAAGATAAAACAACAGAAGAGTACACAAAGTATTGTTCACCCAGTTCAGTTAAACAACTTACTCTGTGGGCTACCAAGCCAGGAAGGAATTTCACTATCAGTAGAATTAATTTACAGACTCAACAACCCAGTTGACATCTCCTAAACTTAATCTCTACCTAATGAACTTTCTACCTAAGAGACCACTTAGGTATGAGACCACTACTCACTTCCTAAAACACCTCAAAGATCACACTTTGAGAAACACCTTGATCCTGCTTACATGCTTTGATCAAGTTCCAATACTCTCTTGCTTCACAGCTCTAAGAGAGTACATCTTACAACTCACTAATTCAACCTAGATTGGTTTACAAAATACTCGTACAAAGGCAGTGATTGACACTCAGTCTATGCTCTCTATCTTCTGTACATTCTTCAAAGGATTGATACACTTTATATAGCAATTTGATTTGATCTTGGACCTGCTATAATATCTGACTTGATTTGTTATTTTAAACTGAATCTTCCACAGATTTTCTCTCTCAAAATCTTCTTAAATCTTAAGCCTTTAAACACTCCTACAAATCTGCATCGAATCTGTTTGTAACAGAAAATATCTTCTCCAAGATATTCGCATCCAATTACTCTACCAGCTCTACCAAATTCCAGCTAAAACGCTTAACCCTAAAAACATCTCAAACCTAATGTTTTACTGATCTGCATATCTGATGTCATGACATCGCATGTGACATCAGACTTCAAAACTTCAACAACTAAAACACCTAACATTATTCAATGTTAAGACATCAACCATGTGACATCAACATTGTACAACTTTGTTTTACCAAAATTCTAGCCAATCCAAGAACTAACAATCTCCCCCTTTGGCTAATTTGGGCTAAAACAATCTCTGCAACATCAGAGACTTCAGCAGCGGATTAAAAGATTAAAAACTCCAAGCAGCATTCCTTCAAAATGCTGCACAAACTCCATCAGCTCAGCAAAGGGTCAAGCTCCCCCCTCAAAACCAGAATCATCATACAGCTGCACACAGCTGCACAAACATACTCCCCCTCAACTTTTGCATCACATCAGAAGCAGGATTCATAACCACACCTTGGCTTTCACAACCACACCTTGGCTTGGCTAACTCTCCCCCTTTTTAGCCATAATTGGACAAACACCTACTAACTACCAGATAGTCCTAATCAAGCTTTCATTGTCTGTCTAAAGTCAGCATACAAGACAAGACAAATCATAGAACATAAAAAGTGCTTAAAAAGCCACAATATCCAAATTACATAATTCAGTACAAAATTAAAACAACAAAAGAAAAAAAACTATTGTCTAGCTGAACCAACAAAAGAACTAATCTTCATCAGAGCTAAGGTCATCTTCACCATCATCTTCATCTTCCTCAGAATTGACACCTTCAGCATTGACATCATCATTATCATCTTGTTCCAAGGACTGGATCAGCTTCTCAATCTCATTCTTTCTAGTCATGCTGGTACTGATCACAACATCCAGATCCTTACAAGCAGCCTTCAATCCTGCAAGTAAATCAGCCTTGGTACTTTTCTTCTTGTTGCCAGCATCTGATGTTGAGACAATGTCTGGAACATGACTCCCAACAAACAATTTTGGATGCAGAGATAAAGTAGACTCCCTCTTGCAGGTTGTGTCTGAACTTGTCAATATGCCAGGATTGTTGTTTCAGAATTACCCCACAAATAAGCGATGGGAATGCTATAGGCATTTTGATAGCATTAGTGGTGGCATGTTTCACAGTCTATTCAAAGATATATGATCCATAGTCAAATTTCTTCTTAGTGCCCATAACATAAATGAACCTTCCTAATCCCACAACTGTTGTGGTTTTATGATTAGTTGGCACCCAATTTCAGATAGCATACTTAACACTAAGTTTGCTAGTTGGCAGTTTTCCTTTCAAGGGCCACACTTTAACTTGACCAGCAATTATTTCCTTGCAGACATCATTATCAGTGACTTCTAGCTCTGCAAACTCTTCTTCTTTTCTTCCTAGGTAATTGTTGATAACCTTAGGAGAGAATTCAATACATTTGCCTTTCACAAACACTTTCATGAAATCCATACTTCTTTTGTCAGAAATATTCATAAGAATATTGACCATAAATTCCTTAACCAGACTGTCATAACACTTGGAGAACCTACAAACAGTCTTCATCAATCCAGCAACCTTTATCACCTCTATGACTTCTTTAATTTCCATAGCCTCTTTGCCAATCTCTCTTTCAAGAGCAGGTCTTCTTTGACAAACAAATTTCCACATGGAAGCACTTCTTGCATAATGGAATGAAATGTTGTCAATAGGAACATCAGGTATCTTGTCAGCAATTCTCTTCAAGATTGACTTTCTCACAGGAGTGATGTCTTGAACATCATCCTCAACACCATACTCTGATTCAAATTCTTCCACAAGCTTCCTCTTCCTGGGATTCACATCAACTTTGCTCCATGTTTTTGTAGGACCAACAATAGAAGTCTTTTTCTTCTTTCCTTCAGCTGACTTCTTTGGAGAAGATTCCACATTCTTTCCTTTCCTTGTTTTCAGTCTCTTGGCAGGACTAGGAACAACATTTCCAATCACTTCATCATCAGACAGATCAACAACATTTACCACATCTTCATTCTTTTTTCCACCAGGGCTAGTTTCAACATTCCTTTCAGGCGATGTTCTGACATTTGTTTCAACATCAGCTTCCTCCTGAACACCTTCTTCTTCGACACCTACTTCAGCATCTTCAATGACAGACATAGCCAGTCTGTGAAGATTTGTAGCAGCACTTTGCATGTCCTCATTTTCAGCAGGCATTTGTCTAAGGGGAATAGAAATTCCTTTTACAGATAAACCCTTATCCAAAATCTTGGTGGAAATCTGATTAAGACTGCGATCAACATCAAACCTCTCCTTAACAGCTTGAGAGGTGGAAGACCTAGATGCAGATTTATCGCTAAAAAGTTCCCTAGTGACTAGCCTCTTAGTTTCATTATCATTAAATTTAGTTCCAACCCTTTTGGGTTGAAGTTTGGAAGGTCTTGACTTACCAGATTTAGGAACCATCATGGAGATGGGTTCTACATTCAAAGCTTCTTCTGCAGAGCCCTCTTCTGTAGAAACCCTAGCTTTATCTCGCGATGAACTTTGTGAGGCAGATTTCTTAGATGGAGATGATATATATTTTGACATTGTTCCTGTGAAGCACTTTAGATTCAGAGATGAATGGCGATTTCTGTTGAAGGAGAAGGAGATGAACAGATTAGGGATATAAAGTTTGATGATGCGTGAGATGGCTATAATAGGAAATGATTGCCTAAAGTATGGAGTCTAATTTTGTGGGTCACTTAAACGCCAATCAATGATTTTCTCCCTCCAAAATAACTTTCCTTTTAAAAAATTAAAAGGATTCACACCACAAGTTATTGACCCTAATTGACCTTTCAGCATGCTCAGACTTTCACACTTAATGTTACAGTCTGATGTCACAACATCAACCTGAACATCACCAGATGAGCTGACCTCTTGAGGTACCCATTGATAACAATTATCTCTGGATCTGACTCCTTTCATAACTATCTCATTTTCTTCATTAGTTATCAAACACTCATCTTTAGTGTAGCTGACCTTATATCCATCATCACAGAGCTGACTTATGCTAATCAGGTTAGCACTTAAACCTTTGACACGAAGCACATTGTCAAGATCAGGTCCATCATGACACTTCACTTTTCCAACACCTTTCACCACCCTTTTCTCTCCATTTCCAAAAGTAACATCAATTGAGGAGCAAGAATTGACTTCCACCAATTGGTTTTTGAATCCAGTCATGTGCTTTGAACAACCACTATCAAAGTACCATCCATCCTTAGCAGAGTGTCTATCTGAAAAGTGAGCCAATAGACATGTAACCTCAGCCTTAGGAACCCACTATTTAACAACCTTGGGCCTGTTATCCTTTTGTCTAGGTTGAGAGATAGACTCGGGATAGCCATGAAGCTTAAAGCAAGAAAATTGCATATGACCAAATCTTCCACAATAGAAGCACCTTACTCTTTCTTCTCTGAGGTTGTTAAACTTCCTGCCACCTTGATGATGAAACTGTTGTGGCTGCCATCCATAGTACTGGTGCTGTTTTCTTCCATAGTTTACCTGTCTCCTATAGTGAGGATTCTGTCTCTTAGGCTGTCTTCTATGGCGATGTGGCTTCCTTCTTCCATAATAATGAGGCACAACATTATTATATTCAAAGCCATACATGTTCCCCTGATGTTGAGACATCTGATGGAACATGTTAAACCTAGGAGCCTGCACACTCCTATGGTATTGAGGAGGCATATACTGCCTAGCTCCATAAGTATGTACCTTCCCTTGATGAGGACCATGAGTATACCTTTTCCCAACATTTTGGGGCTGTTGGTGAGCAACCTGCTTGGTTTTAGGATTATGTCTCTTTTTGTTATGTTGAGACATTGGTTGTGACATGTCCTTTTTGGTTCCTGAAATGCTAGCTTCAGCAGAAACCTTCTCCTCAACAAATCCTAAGCCAGATTTGTCTCCTGCTACCTTTTCTGCCTGAAGGATCTTATCAAGAGTATCAAATCCATTGTTCAACATTCTAACAGATTTTGTCATTTGATCAAGTTGAGATTTAACCAACAAGACTTCATTTTCAAGATCAGCTTTGACAGTCTCAAGCTGAACAATTTGTTTCTTTTGTTTCTCACTTTCTTGACATACCTCTGAACTCTTCAGACATAACTCATGATAGGAGGCTGCTAACTCCTCAAAAGTCAGTTCCTCATCACTTGATTCTCCATCAAACACACATGTCCCTGTCAAAGCTCTGACATGCTTGGCTGACTCTTCTTCACTTTCACTATCAGTATCAGACTAGGAAACTGTCATGCCCTTCTTCTGCTTCTTAAGGTAAGTAGGACATTCTTTCTTGACATGTCCATAACCTTCACACTCAAAGCATTGAATCTCTTTGTCTTGAGAAGTCTTCTCTTCATCCTTCTCTTTTGATTTGCTGATGTCTGAGGAGATGTTCTTAACATTGGGTTTGTAGTTTCTATTCATTCTCTTGAACACTTTGTTGAACTGTCTTCCCAGCATAGCAATAGCCTGAGATGGCTCCTCCTGAGATTCAGCACCATTCCCTTTCATTTCTTCTTGAGTATTAGATACCAAGGCTATACTCTTAGTCTTCTTTTCAGGTTCCTCTTCATTCAACCCTAACTCAAAGGTTTCAAGAGATCCAATTAGCTTATCAACTCTCATTTTGCTGATGTCTTGAGCTTCCTCAATTGCAATCACCTTCATCTTATATCTCTTGGGAAGGGACCTAAGGATTTTCCTCACCAGCTTTTCTTCAGTCATCTTTTCTCCAAGAGCACTAGAGGCATTGGACAGCTCAAGAATACTCATATGAAAGTCATGAATAGTTTCATCTTCTTTCATCTTTAGACTTTCAAACTTTGATGTCAGAAGTTGAAGTCTTGACATCTTAACCTTTGAAGTTCCTTCATAAGTAGTATTCAAGATGTCCCAAGCTTCCTTGGCAACTTCACGGGTATTGATCAACCTGAATATGTTCTTATCAACTCCATTTAAAATAGCATTTAAAGCTTTGAAATTACCAAGGGCAAGCTCATCTTCTTCATTGGTCCATTCTTCTTCAGGTTTCAGTTTTGAGTTGCCTTCTTTTTCTTTCCCAGCATCATCTTTCTCAACAACAACAGGTGCTTTCCATTCTTTTATGATAGCCTTCCAAGCCCTGCTATCCAAGGATTTCAAAAAGGTAATCATCCTTGGCTTCCAATAATCATAATTAGAGCCATCCAAAATAGGGGGTCTATTCACAAATCCACCAACCTCCTTGTCCATCTTTACCAGAAAGTATCAGCCCTAGATCTCACCCAGATTTAGAGCAGGATGCCTGCTCTAAGACCAATTGAAATTCTGGTACCAGATATGTGATGTTACGTGTGATGTCACAACAACACACTCTGCAATGGACAAGATAAAACAACAGAAGAGTACATAAAGTATTGTTCACCCAGTTCAGTTAAATAACTTACTCTGGGGGCTACCAAGCCAGGAAGGAATTTCACTATCAGTAGAATTAATTTACAGACTAAACAACCCAGTTGACATCTCCTAAACTTAATCTCTACCTAATGAAATTTCTACCTAAGAGACCACTTAGGTATGAGACCACTACTCACTTTCTAAAACACCTCAAAGATCACACTTTGAGAAACACCTTGATCTTGCTTACAAGCTTTGATCAAGTTCCAATACTCTCTTGCTTCACAGCTCTAAGAGAGTACAACTTACAACTCACCAATTCAACCTAGATTGGTTTACAAAATACTCGTACAAAGGCAATGATTGACACTCAGTCTATGCTCTTTATCTTCTGTACATTCTTCAAAGGATTGATACGCTTTATATAGCAATTTGATTTGATCTTGGACCTGCTACAATATCTGACCTGATTTGTTATTTAAAACTGAATCTTCAACAGATTTTCTCTCTCAAAATCTTCTTAAATCTTCACCCTTTAAACACTCCTACAAATCTGCATCAAATCTGTTTGTAACAGAAAATATCTTCTCCAAGATATTCGCATTCAATTACTCTACCAGCTCTCCCAAATTCCAGCTAAAACGCTTAACCTAAAAACATCTCAAACCTGATGTTTTACTGATCTGCATATCTGATGTCATGACATCGCATGTGACATCAGACTTCAAACTTCAACAACTAAAACACCTAACATTATTCAATGTTAAGACTCAATGTTAAGACATCAACCATGTGACATCAACACTGCACAACCTTGTTTTACCAAAATTTTAGCCAATCCAAGAACTAACAGTGGGCTATTTCTCAAGCAGTGACTGTCAAGTTGTTGTGTGGTGATATTCATCAGAATTTTTCATCAGAGATTCAGAGAATGGCTATTGTTCAGTTGCAAATTGTTCAGTAGTGGTTGTGTGCACTTTATCAGAGGCTTGTAAAAAAGGTCAAGATTGGTTTTGGGCTAAAAATAAAGACTTGATATCCATGATTCACTTCATAAACCATTTTTCATTCTAAACCATTTCCTATCAATTTATGTCCATATGCCAAATTTCTTTTCATTATCCAAAATCCATTTATTATCCAAATAATCATTTTCATCCAATCAACCCATCTATCCATTTCAAAACCATATTTCTAAACCAAATACCCACATCTTTCCAATATCCATTTCAAATTCGCAATAACCAGAACCATATCTAGTTCATTTATCCAATCCAATTTACTTTCATTTTTATTTTTAACCATAATCCATTATTCATTTCAAAGTCCATAAACCTTTTTTTTATCCATTTACAACATCTAATTTTTATGGCCATATCCATGTCAAAATTTCCAAATCTATGTCATATTACAATAAAGCCCAGTAACCTTAAGCCCATTTACATGACAATGTGAGAAAAAAATTGAAAAAAAAAGTAGTAAGTCCATTCTTTTTTTTAGGCGCATGGTTTATAAACAAATTCAAAAAAAAATCTGATATTAAACAAGTTCATGTTGTACAGGCCTCATACCACCACTTGAAGACAAATTCCAAGCTGTCCGCCACTTTCTACTTCTCCATGCTTCCAAATACAACTACAAGCTTCATGAAGCCATCTACCACAATTCACAAATAAAGCCAAGCTTCAACAAAAAATTTGGAAAAGAAATACCAAGTCAGCTACACAGTTTCGCATGAACCGAGTTTCACAATTTTCATGAGCCAAGAAGCTACCTCAAGCTGCTAATTACAATAGTAACTGTGCCAAGTTTTACCACACGTGAGCCAGCATCACATTTGTTAGACGATGGCTATGGATCTAGAAGGGGGGTTAAATAGATCCCTTGAGTTTTACACGCAAATGGACTACAAAATTCTGTTTTAAAAAATTTGTTTAACAGAAGCAACCACTGGCTAGAACGTCTACAACGAACCTTCTACCGAAAGGATCGGATATGCACGAATATAATATGGATGAGTACGAAAGAGAAAAATTCAGTTCTGAATATTACACTTATAAACGCAGACAACAAACTATCACTTGCTTGATGTTTACACCGATCCAATGAGGTTAATTGATAAGCAATTTAAAGCACTGTGTTCGAATTTTGCTTGGAAACAAATTATCAAACACGTAGTGTGCGTAAACACACTATGTGTAGAATTTCTATGGAGAATAATGTGCAGCTGCTTCAAAACACAATTCAATGAATTGTATCAATTTAACAAAAACGTTTATCAGCGTACAATTATTTTACGACAGAAATTACGATAGTTTGCTACATCACAAATTCGAACAATACTGAAATGTAAAAGAGATAAGGGAAAGAGAGAACACACGAGATTTGATTAGGCAGTTCCCCAATCGTCCTCGCTTTGGGTACGTCTGCCCCCAATTCCGCAAAAGGAATTGAGATATATATATATATATATATATATATATATATATATATATATATATATATGTAGTTGTTGCAATTTGTTTATTACAAGAAAAAACTATGAACATTCAAACCCCGAACGTCTTCGATCTTTGATGCAGAATTTTCTCTTCCCTTGATTCAAGATGAATCAAGTGCTCCGAATATGGATGATTCAATTACCGTCCCACGCTACTAAACCAAAAGAAAACTCCGTTCTTCAGTTACCTTCACTCGGTCAATTGAAATCTTCCAAGAATTCGAACCCAAACCTTCTTCTACGATCCTCTGATTACAGCTACTAAACCGAAACACTTGCGCCAATTTCCGGTTACCTTCGCCCAGCCGAATCCCTGTAGAAAGAACAGTTTGTACCAAAAACCCCCAAAATCTCCTCGATTCTTGGAGGACAAACCCAACTGGTTTGATTCAAGAAACACCTGCCAAACTCTCAACCCAGAAGATGAAGATCACACTTCCTAAATTCTGAACGTTATCACTTCGATCAATGGGCGACATAAACAAAAATGATTATGTGTGATTGTTTGTTTACACAATGAAGAAGATGAAGATGAAGAGAGAACTGACATATATTTTTCACGTTTCTTGTTATTTGTAAAATGAAGACCCAAAACTATTTATATCAAAAAATATGACCAAAAGAAATAACAGGAATAACAGAAACGAAATTAAGTGAAAAAGTACAAAAAACAAAGTCATGCGTCGACCTCTGGAGTCTATGCGTCGACGCATAAAATGGCAATTTTGAGTTCTCAGGTTTATGCGCTTACCCGTGGCTTCTGGGGGTCAGCATGATTTCTGAGGTCAGCGCATGAAGGCAAATTTTTCAAGAAATTTCATTTTTTGAATTGTTTTCACCAGACCAAAGTCAAACATACATGCTAGACACTACTAAATCACTTGTGCACCTTTATTTTTTTGGGAGAACAAGATCCTATGCATCTAGACACATGACCAATAACGATAAGACGCTATATGCCCGACACGTGAAGTGATACCGCTCAAATTACAATCTAATGTGTTTGTTGACATAATTAAAACAAGATAGCTAGCAGGATATCCCTCACATACTCCCCCTTTTTGATGTTGGCAACACTTCCTTGATTTTCACGAGAGATGTAATTTGAGATGATCAATGCTCCCCCTGTCTTTAACATCCGGTTAAACGTTTCTGTAGCTTGTATCCTTCTCCCTCTTTGACAACATCAAAAAGACGAGAAGACAGTGGTCAAAATAGCATACAAAAATATGTAGTGGATCATCAAATATTTGCAAAAACAAAACAGTTACCAGCATCCACATATGATACCGCTAATGTAAACAAGTAATGATTAAATACGGAACAACGATATTAAAGCAAAACATTCACTTCATAAAATTTGAAACATAACAGAAAAGTTTAGCACATGTCAAAATAACAGAAAGCAAAAAACAAAACACAAATTAATGCACAACTAAACATGATGCCATAAGGTTTACGGTCTCCTCCCCCTAAATGGATAACCTCGTCCCCTGTGGTATTGACTTGGTGGTGGAAATTCCTCAAGTTGAAGGTTGAGGTCAATCAAGGTGCTATTGAGGTTACCAAGGCTGTTGGCCAAGTTTTGATTTTGCTGAGTCAGATTGGCATCCATTTGATTGAACCTAGTCATAGCTGCATTTGCGAAATTGTTGAAGTTGGTGGCATGAGACGATATTTGGTTAGACAGGTTTGTGAGTTGTTCCTGCTGAATCAGGTATCGAGTTTCCTGCTGCGCTTGAAATTCTTGATGTTGCAGAGACAACTCAGTCAGCCTTGCCAAAATTTCATCATTGGATTGTTGATCATGCTGAGACGGTGGAGTTGGAGGAGCAAAATTTTCTGGAAGCTGCCATTCAGAGTCAGCATCATAGGATGGAGGAACATACGCAGCACCAAGGTTGGTCCAGCAGTTTTGTTGCCACTGACCCCAGCCTTGATTGTCATAGGTTTCTTCCAGTTGATATCCCATCCATGCCTCATTGTCTTCTTGATTTTCTTCTGCTTTCGGTTGATTGTCTTACATGACAACATCTTCCTGCATTACTACATTTTCATCATTACCAACTTAAGCTGCATTATCTTGACTGTCTTCTTCCTCACTTGCTTCAAGATGAACAGGTTCAGGATGAGTAGCTCTTTGTCGATGGATGAACCTTCGCTCACGTGACTGCCAATGGTAACCCATCATGGACAAGGTTCTGGCCAGAAACTGTTGTTCAGCAGTAATATGAATATGACAAATCTGTGGAATAGGAATGTCAAAATGATTCAAAAAATTTGCCACAGCAGATGCATAGCCAAGTGCTAGAAACTTGTTGGAGCTGCGAGTTGTGAACATCCTAGAAGCAAAGTAGTAAGGCCAGTTAATTTTGATCGTTTCCCTCAGGATATAGATAAGATACACCTCCGCTTGTTCAACTCTTGAGTAGCCTCCTTTCTTAGGCCTCAAGATGCGAGAAACAATCCACTGAAGAATACGTTCTTTAAATTTCAAATGACTGGTGGTGACACTCTTAGGAAATGCTTCACTTGCCACAAACTCAGCTGGATATGGTTCCCTCAACATAGAATTCAGAGTAGTTTTGAAAGCATAGTCTTTAACAAAGGTTTTATCAGTAACCTTTGGGAGACTGTCATCAGTATTCAAAACAAACAATGTAGACCATACATCGTTAGTCACCTGAAATTCTGCATTATTTATAGAGAACTTAAATTCAGCCCCACGAAATTTTCCCTTTATCCCACAGTAGAACAATCTAGTCAAGTCTTCACTGTACTTGTCATCACACTCAACAAATTCATTCAGATTTTGAAAGTTTATGAGTTCAGAAATTTCAGGAATGTGAAAATCTTGACCCATCAACGGATAAAATCCATGTTGTCTTATAACAGCCCGGTTAGAGAATAATTCCGCAAACGGAGTGGCTAACCTTTCAGAAATTAAAGATTCAAAAGTTACTCGTTGTGAGGATGATCCTCTTGTTTGTGCTTGTTGTGAAGTGGATCCTCTTCCTCCTCTTGTACCAGCATTTCTTCTGGAAGCCATTGTTGAAGAAGAGTTGAAGGAAGATTATCAAACTTGATTGTTGTAGAGATAGAAGAGAAGATGTGTGAAATCCTTTGAATACCTTGCAGTAGATATATAGAGAATTTTCTCTTGGTGTTCCCTTCCCCTTTTTCTAATTTATTAGGGTTTTGATGAGGGTTTAGTGGGGATTAATTGAGATTGATGAGGTTTAAAGGAGTAGAATAGGGAGAGATTGACCACAAAAACTAATTAGATGACATGCAATAATCATAGTTTAATGTGCAATGAGAAAACATAGGGAAGGTAAACATTATTAGGTCGGCGCACGCAACACAGAAAGAGAAAGAAGTCTGAACGATTCCTTCATGTGTCGACATGTGAATCTGTACGTCGGCGCATGATTCCTAAAAAATTAAAAGGAAACTAAACATGTTGTTATGCGCTTTCCGGGATGTTTAATAGGTCAACGCATGAAACCATGCGTCGACGCATGGACCTGTAAAAATGAAATTTTTGCAAAATTCTTGTTCCAAGCAGATAAATACACATATACACACAGAACCAAAAATTCACATGAATGATAAGTGCTCAAAATGAAATAAACATCAAGATTAGAGTAAGTAACATGGCACAAAATGTTGATAACCTCTATAAGTTGGAACAATATTACCTTGAACATCATGACGGTGAGATCCCTCACATATGGATGAATTTCTCTTTGCATTGTTAGTTAAAGATATGAACAAGCATATATATATATATATATATATATATATATATATATATATATATGTGTGTGTGAAGATCATAATTCTAAAGGATGTTATACACGATCCGAGATATCGAGAATGCCCAGTTCCCTACGGATGTGACAGAAAGGCTCTGTAGCTAATGGTTTTGTGAAAATATCAGCAAGTTGATTCTTAGTGTCAACATGCTCAAAAATAACATCACCTTTCTCTACATGATCCCTAAGAAAATGATGGCGTATTTCGATATTCTTGGTGCGTGAATGTAGTACAGGGTTCTTAGTTAGATTAATCGCACTAGTGTTATCGCACAAAATTGGAATACGTTCAAGTTTTAAGTTGAAATCAAGTAATTGTTGTTTAAGCCATAAGACTTGAGCACAACAACTACCGGCGGCAACGTATTCCGCCTCGGCTGTTGATAGAGCAACGGAAACCTATTTCTTGTTGTGCCAACTCACCAAGGAATTTGCGAAAAAGTGACACGTGCCACTAGTACTTTTCCTATCCAACTCTCACCCGGCAAAGTCGGAGTCAGAGTAACCAACTAAGGAACAAACACTACCTTTGGAATACCACAGCCCATACTTTGGAGTACCAGAGAGGTATCGAAGTAAGCGCTTAACTGCCTTTAGATGGGATTCCTGGGGATGTGCCTGATACCTCGCACACATGCATACACTAAACATTATATCGGGACGTGATGCGGTAAGATAAAGGAGAGACCCTATCATACCTCGGTACTTATTTACCTCAACATCCTTACCCTTTTCGTCACGATCGAGATTAGCACTTGTAGACATAGGAGTATCTATTGGTTTGCAGTTCTTCATATCAAAATGTTTTAGTAACTCAAGACAATATTTTGTTTGACTCACGAATATGCCCTCTTCAAGTTGTTTGATTTGCAATCCGAGGAAATAGTTGAGCTCCCCCATCATGCTCATTTCAAACTCCCCCTGCATCAAACTAGAAAACTCCTTGACCAAGGTCATGTTAGTAGACCCAAATATAATATCGTCAACATAAATTTGTACCAAAATTAAGTGTTTTCCTTGACGTTTAGTAAAGAGGGTTGTGTCAACCTTTCCTCTTAAATACCCTTGATCAAGTAGAAATTTTCTTTGACGTTCATACCAAGCCCTAGGGGCCTGTTTAAGTCCGTATAAAGCTCGCTTAAGTTTATAAACATGATCAGGATATTCGTGTGATTCAAAACTGAGAGGTTGGGCTACATAAACCTCTTCATTTATATATCCGTTAAGGAATGCACTTTTGACATCCATTTGGAATAGCTTAAAGTTCTTTGTGCACGCATAGGCAAGTAGAAGGCGTATAGCCTCGAGTCGGGCAACAGGCGCATAAGTTTCCTCATAGTCGATTCCTTCCTCTTGGTTATACCCTTGCGCTATAAGCCTAGCTTCGTTACGCGTTATTACTCCATTTTCATCAAGTTTATTCCTAAACACCCATCGGGTGCCTATTACTCGATGATCTCGCGGAGGGGGAACAAGGTCCCAAACCACATTTCTCCAGAATTGATTTGGTTCATCTTGCATTGATAGATACCAATGCTCATCGAGTAACGCTTTCTTAGAGTTTTTAGGTTCAACTTGGGAAACAAAAGCAGAGTAATAACAAAAGTTACTAAGTTTAGAGCGAGTAGTTACTCCCTTAGAGATATCACCAAGAATGTTGTCAATTGGATGGTCTTTTGAAGACTTCCAAGCTGGAGGAAGTTCATCTTCCTTAGCATGATGATCATCCTCACTTTTCACTGGTTGGTGATCCTTTTCCTCCTCAATACGCACTGCTTCAGGCTGATCAATTCCCTTATAAGTGTCCTTGAGTATGTCTTCAGTAGGTACACCTGCACCATGAAAAGAACTACCTTCTCCGACATTTCTCGGATAAGACTCGTCAAGAGTAACATGAACTGACTCTTCAACTACACGTAACCTTTTATTATAGATTCTATAAGCTTTACTTGACTGAGAGTATCCAAGAAAAATACCCTCGTCAGCCTTGGCATCAAATTTTCCAAGAGTCTCTTTTCCATTATTTAACACAAAGCATTTGCAACCAAATACATGAAGGTGAGAGATGTTTGGCTTACGCCCTTTTAAAAGCTCATACGGTGTCTTGTTTAGAATAGGCCGGATGAGCACCCTATTCAAAACATAACAGGCAGTACTTATGGCGTTGGCCCAAAAGTATTTTGGTAATCCACTATCATTAATCATAGTCCTTCCAAGTTCTTCCAAAACTCTGTTTTTACGTTCCACTACCCCATTTTGTTGAGTGGTACGTGGTGCGGAAAAATTATGATCAATTCCGTTGGAATCACAAAATGCTTCAAATAAATGATTTTCAAACTCACCCCCATGGTCACTTCGTATTGACCCAATATTTGTGTTTAACTTGTTTTGAGATAACTTAGCAAATCGTTCAAAGGATGAAAAGGTATCACTCTTATTTGCTAAGAAAATTGTCCAGCAAAACCTAGAAAAATCATCGACTATAACAAATCCATAATAGTTACCACCTAGGCTTTTAACCCTAGATGGTCCAAAGAGATCCATATGGAGGAGCTCAAGGGGTCTCATAGTTGAAACAATGTTTTTAGATTTAAAAGAGATTCTTGTTTGCTTCCCCATTTGGCACGCATCGCAAAGATGATCCTTTGTAAATTTAATTTTGGGCAAACCGATGACTAGGTCTTTAGAGACAATTTTGTTAAGCAAATCAAAGTTGATATGTGCCAAGCGTCTATGCCACAACCATGAATCTTCATTCATAGTGACTAAACACTTGTCACCATCCAATGATACCTCGTTTAAGTCTAGCATATAGACATTATTCACCCTCAAGCCCTTAAACACATTCTTTTTGTCGCAATCTTCAACTACGCAACAATCCTTTGAAAAAGAGACTTTATAATTTTTGTCACATAGTTGACTAATGCTTAGGAGGTTGTGTCTAAGGCCTTCCACAAGAAGTACATCAGAGATAGTAGTAGATGAGGGGTTACCTATACTACCTTTGCCGAGAATCTGTCCCTTGTTGTTATCTCCGTAGGTGACAAACCCCTTTTTCTTCGCCACAAAGTCGATGAAAAGAGATATGTCTCCGATCATATGTCTTGAGCAGCCACTATCTAGAACCCATCTTCCTTCGGTGGTCTAAAGACTTTGAACCTACAAAAATAATCAAGGGAGAGTAGGTACCCAATTCTCATTGGGTCCTTTATGGTGAGTGAAACCAAAATTGCCTTTGGGCAACCATTGATAAATTCCCTTTGGAACAAGAAATCTCCGAAAGCGGCACTTAGCAATAATATGACCGGGCTTACAACAATATAAGCAATCACGATTAGTTTGGAGTTTACCTTTGCTATCACTATCACGAATCACATACGTGTATTGTTGATAAGGATTATTCATTGTTTCACGATAATGTGATCGATCAATAGCAAACGTAATCTTAGGCTTGAGAGCCTTGTCTAACTTGGCTTTGAGGGTTCTCACCTCTCTTTGCCAAATGTGACAAGTATCACAGCCCCCAAGGTCAAACCATGTATATTTATTCTCATCGATCTTAGTTTTTGATACATTCACCATGGAGTTTTTAAGATCTTCCAATTCCTTTTGGGAATCAGAAACCTTTTTCTCCAAATAGGAAAAAATCTTTTTATTCGAAGCTACGCGTTGAAATGCTTCCTTAGCTTCGTGGTGTAATGTATCAAAAGCTCTTTTTAATTCAGCATGAGACATATTTTGACAGTTTTCATATTTAGAGTGTTTTACCTCTTTTCCTTTGTTGTGACGTGCCATGAGACAAAGGTTGACGGATTCACTTTCGTCACTTGAGGAGTCATCTTTCTCCGACTCGCTATCGCTTTCCCAAGCGATGTATGCTCGTCGAGACTTGTTGGACTTTTTGTTTGAGCGACTCTTGTCATTATCCTTATCTTTGTCTTTCTTTAGGGATGGACAATCTGGCTTGTAGTGTCCAGATTTTCCACAGTTGTAGCATGCCCCTTTTACCTTGCCATTTTTATTTCCTTCACTTCTAGATTGCTTCCGGAACTTGACAAGATTTCTGACCGAGTGCTGAATATCATTCTTACGAATATATCTATTGTATCTTTTCACAAATAAGCTCATATCATCACCAGATTCTTCATCTTTGTCATTTTTGGCTTCATCATCACTTAGTTCTTGATGTGTGGACTTTAAACAAGAAGCCTTAAGAGCTATCGACTTCTTCTCCGTATCTTTTGCCTTCTCTTTCTTTATACTCTTCTCATGTTTATCCAAGCTAATGAGCACTTGCTCATGCTCATCGAGTTTACCAAAGAGTGTTGTGAGGTCTAGAGTAGCAAGATCATTGGCCTCCCTGATAGCGGTAACCTTCGGTTGCCATTCCATGCTAAGACACCTCAGAATTTTATTAGTAGAAACCTCATTTGGAATTGGTTTACCAAGAACATGCAATTTGTTGATAATGTGAGTGAATCGTTTTTGCATATCCGCAATGGTTTCCCCTTGCTTCATGTAAAACAAATTAAACTCTTGCGTTAGTGTATTAATACGAGCCAATTTAACATCATTAGTGCCTTCGTGGGCTACTTGTAAGCAATCCCACATAGCTTTGGCTGTTTCACAATAGGAGACTCGATAATACTCATCAACTCCCAAAGAGGAAATGATCATATTACGAGCCTTCCAATCATGACTGTACTTTTTCTCGTTCTCCTCAGTCCATTGGTCTTCGGGTTTAGGAACGACAACGCCTTCTGCGTTAGTCATAGTGATTGCCATGGGACCGTTTAAAATAACGTTCCAAACCTTCCGATCTAAGGAGTTAATATGAACGCGCATACAATCCTTCCAGTAGCTGTAGTTTTCACCTGTAAAAACTGGAGCTCTATTATAAGCCCCCTTAGGTTCATTCACCATGATCCAAGAAGTTTTACCGAACACCAGAATAAACCGGAGCTCGTGATACCACTTGTTAGACGATGGCTATGGATCTAGAAGGGGGGTTGAATAGATCCCTTGAGTTTTACACGCAAATGGACTACAAAATTCTGTTTTAAAAAAATTTGTTTAACGGAAGCCACCACTGGATAGAACGTCTACAACGAACCTTCTACCGAAAGGATCGGATATGCATGAATATATTATGGATGAGTACGAAAGAGAAAAATTATGTTTTGAATATTACACTTACAAACGCAGACAACAAATTATCACTTGCTTGATGTTTACACCGATCCAATGAGGTTAATTTATAAGCAATTTAAAGCACTGTGTTCGAATTTTGCTTGGAAACAAATTATCAAACACGTAGTGTGCGTAAACACACTATGTGCAGAATTTCTATGGAGAATAATGTGCAGATGCTCCAAAACTCTATTCAATGAATTGTATCGATTTAACAAAATAGTTTATCAGCGTACAATTATTCTACGACAGAAATTACGATAGTTTGCTACGTCACAAATTCGAACAATACTGAAATGTAAAAGATTTAAGGGAAAGAGAGAACACACGAGATTTGATTAGGCAGTTCCCCAATCGTCCTTGCTTTGGGTACGTCTGCCACCAATTCCGCAAAAGGAATTGAGATATATATATATATATATATATATATATATATATATATATATATATATATATATATATATATATATATGTAGTTGTTGCAATTTGTTTATTACAAGAGAAAACTATGAACATTCAAACCCCGAACGTCTTCGATCTTTGATGCAGAATTTTCTCTTCCCTTGATTCAAGATGAATCAAGTGCTCCGAATATGGATGATTCAATTACAGTCCCACGCAAACCGAAAGAAAACTCCGTTCTTCAGTTACCTTTACTCGGTCAATTGAAATCTTCCAAGAATTTGAACCCAAACCTTTTTCTACGATCCTCTGATTACAGCTACTAAACCGAAACAGTTACGCCAATTTCCGGTTACCTTCGCCTAGTCAAATCCCTGTAGAAAGAACAGTTTGTACCAAAAACCCCAAAATCTCCTCGATTCTTGGAGGACAAACCCAACTGGTTTGATTCAAGAAACACCTGCCAAACTCTCAACCCAGAAGATGAAGATCACACTTCCTAAATTTTGAACGTTATCACTTCGATCAATGGGCGACACAAACAAAAATGATTATGTGTGATTGTTTGTTTACACAATGAAGAAGATGAAGATGAAGAGAGAACTGACATATATTTTTCACGTTTCTTGTTATTTGTAAAATGAAGACCCAAAACTATTTATATCAAAAAATATGGCCAAAAGAAATAACAGGAAATAACAGAAACGAAATTAAGTGAAAAAGTGCAAAAAACAAAGTCATGCATCGACCTCTGGAATCTATGCGTCGACGCATAAAATGGCAATTTTGAGTTCTCAGGTTTATGCGCTTACCCGTGGCTTCTGGGAGTCAGCGCATGATTTCTGAGGTCAGCGCATGAAGGCAAATTTTTCAAGAAATTTCATTTTTTGAATTGTTTTCACCAGACTAAAGTCAAACATACATGCTAGACACTACTAAATCACTTACGGACCTTTATTTTTGGGGAGAACAAGATCCTATGCATCTAGACACATGACCAATAACGATAAGACGCTATATGCCCGACACGTGAAGTGATACCGCTCAAATTACAATCTAATGTGTTTGTTGACATCATTAAAACAAGATAGCTAGAAAGATATCCCTCACAACGTTCACAACAGCGAAAATTACAAAAATGTTACAAATTGAAATACAAAACGACTTCATCAAAAAAACACGAGCGACCTACACAACCCGAAATCGACATCAACAAAAATGCAGCACATGAGTTCCAAAACGCAACACCAATTCAGAAAACGGCAACAAAAAAAATTCAATTCAAAAATTCACTTTGACTATAAATAAGAGCTCATACCTCACTTCCAATTCAAGCTTGGATAGCCCTCAAACCTCTGCCAAAATCCACACTCAAACCTTCATCTCCAAAGCTTCAATTCATTCAATCTTTTCCTCAATTCCATTCAAATTACCTGTACATAATTACCTTCAAGCTCTGCAAAATCACACATAAACCTTCCATTTTCCGTCAACTCAACAACAAGAAACTTCAACCATTCACACAATTCTGATCCAACATCAACCGGTCATAACTTCGCATCTCACAAAAGCCACGCACATCAACAACAACATCACCAATTTCGTGTGGTTCAGAAGAAGAAAAAGAGAAACAAAAGCATTGCTAACCTTTGAATTGAAGGTAATTGGAAGTTTCCGTTGAATTGTCGCGGTTTCGATTCGAGATATCGAGTCACTTTCGCTTGGAATTGAATATATATCTGAGATGCACATTTGAATTTGATCACAACCGTGCAAATTCCAACTCTCGTCGTCCACCGTAGTGAGCTCCGTCGTGAGAGCTTCCTTCACCATGAACAGTGACGTGAGAGAAATTGAAGAAGATGATGGAACCACTCACCGTCTGTTTCTCATTTACCTCTTTCCATTTAATTCTTTTTTTGTTTTTTTATTTCTTTTAAAAAAGAATTTGGGTCGTGTGGCCTTTGGACCACTACCACCACGTTTTTTTTTCTATTTTACCTCCCTCTCTACTTTTCTTTTTTAATTAATTTTCTTCTAAATTTTTTTTTTCAAATAACTTTCTATTAGTACTTTTTTTTAAGTCTTGATCTTTTTATTTACCGTTTTGACTTTTTACTTGAATTTTAATTTAAAAATTTCTTAAAAAAGTAGCTTGAAAAATATTTTAACTCTTTTTTCCATTTGATTTCTTTCTTTTTCTATTTTGACATTGTTGGTTGTGTCGATCACAAATGTTAGATCCACTTTTTTTCATCTCTTTTTATTTTGATCGATGAAAGTCTTAAGGATCTTGAAATTCCTTTGTTAAATTTTGATCAAGACTAGACTAGATCATTACCATTTTTCTTTTCGTGCGGTATTGCTTTCGGATGACGATTTACATATCATTCATCTAGCATGTATTAGCACAAAGATCTATTGACCGGCCTCATTGTAGGGTAATTACTCCGTAAATTACTCGGCGATTGCTTAACATAGCGCAATATTTGTCCCGCATCGGAAAACTATCAAGAATAGTTGATTATTTGTCTTTTGGTTCAAAACTTATGAAACTTGTTGTTAGGAGGCTTTGGTCTTATCAATCCTCTAATGAGTTCTCATTAACCTTGACCTAAGTGCAATTATTCAATTATTATTGATCACTAACTCTAATAACTAATCACTAACTTACTAACAATACAATTGTACTAACTTTGTTTACAATTCCTTCTCGCTCCTTATCTCTTTTACTTTTATGCTTCATTTTTTATCATTTCATATCATGTTTATACTTCCGCAGTTTTTCCTTTGTCCGTTGGACATATGTTTATGCTTCCGCAATTTTTCCTTTGTGCGTTGGACATATGTTTATGCTTATGCCTTCTTCTCTTTTTCCACTTGGACCAAAAACATTAATAAAGGCCAAAACCTCTAAAAAACTCGTGCCTCTAATCTTGTACTATGGCTACTATCCTTTGGAATGGACATGGAGTTTTGTTTCTTTCAAAGTTTTGTTGCTCAGAAATATTTTCATAGCTCAAAGTTTGTTTCGTGCTCATATGCATTTCCCGAGGTCTTGTTGCTTTCAACATCTTACCTTGTGATCAAATTCCAACTTACTTGGCGCCTACCAAAACAGTTACCTATCTTCTTTCTTTCCAGTGCCATTCCTGGATGTTGTCGTTCCCTGTGCATCTTGTCCTGTTGTTAGATGTTTGTCTTCTTTCATTCCACTTCTATTCCTGGATCTTATTTTCTTTCACTCTAATGCCATTCTTGGATGTCTGTCTCTTTTGATCTCCAGTGCCATTCCTAGATATTTTGTTCCTCTTGTTTCTCCCAGTGCTATTCCTGGAAGTCTTTTATCTCTTCTGTAATCCCCATTTTATTTCTCTTGGATATCTTTCAGTGTCATTCCTGAAAGTTTTATATGTTCATTCAGTGCCATTCCTGAATGAGTTTTCTCCTTTGCATTCAGTGCCATTCCTGGATGTCTTTCTCACTATTATTCAGTGCCATTCCTGAATGTAGTGATTTACCTTTACCTTTTAGTGTCATTCCAGAAAGTCCCTTCTCACTTTATTCAATGCCAGTCTTGGATATTGTGAACTCTTTTTATCCAATGCCATTCTTGGATACTTCTGATATATATTCCAGAACTTTTCTCACTTCATTCAATGCCATTCTTGAATGTTGTGATTCCTTTTGTCCAATGCTATTCTAGGACACCTTTTCCCCAGCCAATTCTAATGCTATTCTTGGACATCTCTGATGTTTAATCTTGCTATCCAATGCCATTCTTGGATGTCCCCAGTGAATTTTTCAAATAGAATTTTGTTTATATCCAATGCTATTCTTGGATGACTCTGATGTTTGTTGTTGCCTCATTCAATGCCATTCTTGAATGTTGTAATTCCTTTCATCCAATGCTATTCTTGGATATCTTATCCCTAATATAGTGATTTTCACATTCATCCAATGCTATTCTTGGATGGCGCTGTTGTTTTTACCAGAAACTTCCTTGTTGCTGTCCAATGCCATTCTTGGACGTCTATTAGCATACCTTTTGCCTCGTTTGTAGTTTCTATCCAATGCCATTCTTGGATGTCACTACTCGTCTTCCCAGGGTCTTGTCCCTCTCTTTCCTACTATTGATGGATACCTCTTGTCGCCTTGACAGATATCCAGAAATAACTTGTGCTCCCCGTCGTGTCTTTTCACGTCATCTCCCTCAATTTACCGTAAATCTTTTGTTTCAAGTTTCCCCGCAGTCTGTTTCATCCTTTGCATTCATATCATCTTGTGGCATCTTATGGCTAAAATTTTGGTTTTCTGTATTTAAGTATCTTCAATCTTGTCGAGACAAAGTCTTCAACCTTCATATCTCCCGATAGAAAAAACTTAAATAAGGGACGCTGTAAGACCCTAATTTTTACCCCTAAGATTTCACTCGTCTCATTTGCATCTCATGCCACAAACAAGATCCAAATCTTTGTTTCTCCTGAGCATCTGTATATTATTATTACTTGTCTCTGTTTAATAACCTCTAACCAAAATACCAAAAAAATTACTGCAGTTTCTCTCTCTGTGTGTTGTGCAGGTTTGTCCAAGATAATGAAGTAATTTCAAATCAAATGTGGTTGTTCGTTCATGATCCAGTTCAGATGGATGTTTGACCTAATCTTGGTCAAACTATGAAGTTTGCTTCAAGTGCAAGTTATCTGTTTCAGTGGGCTATTTCTCAAGCAGTGACTGTCAAGTTGTTGTGTGGTGATATTCATCAGAATTTATCATCAGAGATTCAGAGAATGGCTGTTGTTCAATTGCAAATTGTTCAGTAGTGGTATTGTGCACTTTATCAGAGGCTTGTAAAAAAAGTCAAGATTGGTTTTGGGATAAAAATAAAGATCTGTTATCCATGATTCACTTCATAAACCATTTTTCATTCAAAACCATTTCCTATCCATTTATATCCATATGCCAAATTTGTTTTCATTATCCAAAATCCATTTATTATCCAAATAACCATTTTCATCCAATCAACCCATCTATCCATTTCAAAACCATATTTCTAAACCAAATACCCACATCTTTCCAATATCCATTTCAAATTCCCAATAACCATAACCATATCTAGTTCATTTATCCAATCCAATTTACTTTCATTTTTATTTTTAACCATAATCCATTATTCATTTCAAAATCCATAAACCTTTTTTTATTCATTTACAACATCCAATTTTTATGGCCATATCCATGTCAAAATTTCCAAATCTATGTCATATTACAATAAAGCACAGTTTCCTTGAGCCCATTTACATGGAAATGTGAGAAAAAAATTGGAAAAAAAACCTGATATGAAACAAGTTCATGTTGTACAGGCCTCATACCACCACTTGAAGACAAATTCCAAGTCGTCCGCCACTTGCTACTTCTCCATGCTTCCAAATTCAACTACAAGCTTCATGAAGCCATCTACCACAATTCACAAATCAAGCCAAGCTTCAACAAAAAAATTGGAAAATAAATTCCAAGTCAGCTACACAGTTTCGCGTGAACCAAGCTTCACAATTTTCATGAGCCAAGAAGCTACCACAAGCTGCTAGTTACAATAGTCACTGTGCCAAGTTTTACCACACGTGAGCCAACATCACGTTCACAACAGAGAAAATTACAAAAATGTTGCAAATTGAAATACAAAACGACTTCATCCAAAAAAACACGAGCGACCTGCACCACGCGAAATCGACATCAACAAAAATGCAGCACATGAGTTCCAAAACGCAACACCAATTTAGAAAACAGCAACAAAAAAAATTCAATTCAAAAATTCACTTTCACTATAAATAAGAGCTCATACCTCACTTCTAATTCAAGCTTGGATAACCCTCAAACCTCTGCCAAAATCCACACTCAAACCTTCATCTCCAAAGCTTCAATTCATTCAATCTCTTCCTCAATTCCAATTCAAATTACCTGTACATAATTACCTTCAAGCTCTGCAAAATCTCACATAAACCTTCTATTTTTCGTCAACTCAACCACAAGAAACTTCAACCATTCACACAATTCTGATCCAACATCAACCGATCATAACTTCACATCTCACAAAAGCTACGCACATCAACAACAACAGCACCAATTTTGTGTGGTTCAGAAGAAGAAAAAGAGAAACTAAAGCGTTGCTCACCTTTGAATTGAAGGTAATTGGAAGTTTCCGTTGAATTCTCACGGTTTCGATTCGAGATATCGAGTCACTTTCGCATGGAATTGAATATATATCTGAGATGCACATTTGATTCTGATCACGACCATGCAAATTCCAACTCCCGTCGTCCGCCGTAGTGAGCTCCATCGTGAGAGCTTCCTTCACCATGAACAGTGCCGTGAGAGAAATTGAAGAATATGATGGAACCACTCACCACCGTCTGTTTCTCATTTACCTCTTTCCATTTAATTCTTTTTTTGTTTTTTTATTTCTTTTAAAAAAGAATTTGGGCCGTGTAGCCTTTGGACCACTACCACCACCGTTTTTTTTTTTCTATTTTACCTCCCTCTCTACTTTTCTTTTTTAATTAATTTTCTTCTAAATTTTTTTATTTCAAATAACTTTCTATTAGTACTTTTTTTTAAGTCTTGATCTTTTTTTTTACCTTTTTGACTTTTTACTTGAATTTTACTTTAAAAATTTCTTGAAAAATTAGCTTGAAAAATATTTTAATTCTTTTTTCCATTTGATTTCTTTCTTTTTCTATTTTGACATTGTTGGTTGTGTCGATCATAAATGTTAGATCCACTTTTCTTCATCTCTTTTTATTTTGATCGAT
The DNA here is from genome assembly GCA_022829125.1 of Lathyrus tuberosus. Taxonomy (NCBI): domain Eukaryota; kingdom Viridiplantae; phylum Streptophyta; class Magnoliopsida; order Fabales; family Fabaceae; genus Lathyrus; species Lathyrus tuberosus. The sequence goes on from JALAZF010000874.1 coordinate 379,789, forward strand.
GAATGTCTTAAGGGTCTTGAAATTCCTTTGTTAAATTTTGATCAAGACTAGACTAGATCGTTACCATTTTTCTTTTCGTGCGGTATTGCTTTCGGATGACGATTTACATATCGTTCATCTAGCATGTATTAGCACATAGATCTATTGACCGTCCTCATTGTAGGGTAATTACTCCGTAAATTACTCGGCGATTGCTTAACATAGCGCAATATTTGTCCCGCATCGGAAAACTATCAAGAATAGTTGATTATTTGTCTTTTGGTTCAAAACTTATGAAACTTGTTGTTAGGAGGCTTTAGTCTTATCAATCCTCTAATGAGTTCTCATTAACCTTGACCTAAGTGAAATTATTCAATTATTATTGCTCACTAACTGTAATAACTAATCACTAACTTACTAACAATACAATTGTACTAACTTTGTTTACAATTCCTTCTCGCTCCTTATCTCTTTTACTTTTATGCTTCATTTTTTATCATTTCATATCATGTTTATGCTTCTGCAATTTTTCCTTTGTCCGTTGGACATATGTTTATGCTTCCGCAATTTTTCCTTTGTCCGTTGGACATATGTTTATGCTTATGCCTTTTTCTCTTTGTCCACTTGGACCAAAAACACTAATAAAGGCCAAAACCTCTAAAAAACTTATGCCTCTAATCTTGGACTATGGTTACTATCCTTTGCAATGGACATGGAGTTTTGCACCTATACCATGGACTTCAATGCTATTCTCGAATCCTTGGACCTAGAACTTGGACATCCAATGCAATTCTTGGAACCTTGGACTTAGACTTAGGACCTTTCTCCCTTTTCTTTGGAATTATGGTTCGAAGACTACGGAGCTTACTTGTGTGGTTAGGCTATTCTTATCCTTAGCTTTTACTTTATGCTTTAGGATAGTCACTTCTTCTCCACCCATTCTTCAATTTTCAAAACTCTCTTTTTCAAAATCTTTCTTGATTACAAACCACCACCTCTTTCATAATCAAACCTCGACTTTGTCAAGTGATTTTACTCTTTTTCCTTTCATTTATTAACAAATGCTAAACTACATAAGCATGTTGACACCTTTTTCAAAAGACCTTAAAAAACACCAAACTCATCAAACTCTTTTTGTGCCCTCGTGCACTTCTCCTTTAAAACTTTTTCATAAGTTTAGACATGATTCATTTCTTTAAGCAGAATTATTCGCTTGGAAATGACGATTTGTCTTTACATTTAAAAACAACCAAAACAAACAAATTTCATTCTTTGTACCATGAACTACGGGGTTTTGATCCTACATTGCACATCGTGGGTACGTAGGCATGAGACGACAAGTCTCTCCAAACACAAAAATCTTAAAAACAAATTCTCTTCTTATCTCCTCAATCTCTTTTCAAGCAAACTTTTTCAAACCAAAAGGTAGATATTTCAAAGGGTTCCTATAGAGTACTATAGAAGTTTTGGGTGCTAACACCTTTCCATTGCGTAACCACCCTTATCCAATTTCCCTTCACTTGTTCTTGTTTAGAGCTTGTGTAGGTTTTGTTCGCTCTTTTTCCTTTCCTGTTTGGATAAAATAAAAGTGCGGTGACGACTCTTGGTTTTTGAGTTAAGTTAATCAATAGCTTATACTCGTGATTTTTTCGCTATAGAAAAGTGGCGACTCTGCTGGGGAAATCCTCCCTTTAGGGGTTCAGCCTACTTTGATTTATTCACTGCTTTTCGTTTGATTTGCTTGTTACTTGATTGTTCTGTTTTGGAGTTCCTCTGTGTGCGAGATAGGTCCTATACCCGAACCAAAGTGTAATTTGAGATAGGAGGATGGTATAGTCAAGGGAACTTTGAGGGAGTCGAATCCTGAAAAAGCAGAACTTGAGAATCCATCCACTCGGTGGTTGCCTCTTTGGAATTACTGATGTCGATCGAGTGATCGTGAAGGCATTACTTTTTCCATAAAAGCCTATAACATTGAGGACCGTAGTAACCCTTAACCCATCTTAGCCTTTTTAGGATTGTGGCGTGAAAGCTATGAAGATGCAAATCTGACTTAGCTGTTACGCGATGCCATACTCAGGTTAGATTCTCTTGAGGATAACTACCAACCTCCGAGCAAATCGGTGCGCTGGTGTGTCTGATAGTGGATTGTGGACCCTGGGCACTTTATTAGAACCGCTGTTTTCTGCAGGTACAATGAAGACAAACCTTAGTACATAACTTTTGTGGGTTGGTTCTTAACCTTGGCTTCATGCCCGTGACTCGAACCTTTGAACCCGTGTGCTTCGAGTGATCTTGTTTGTGGTTATTGCATCCATGCACTCTGGCATCCATGAGCATAGATATGCATTCTTCCAAGTTGTCTCAGAAACTCATTTCAACTGTCTCCTTCTTCAGTTATCTGTTCACCGTCAAGCTGTTTCCTCAACACAACTACGGAACTAGAGCTGCTGTCAGATTGAGAATGGAAAATAAAGAACAACACAACGCCGAAGTCAGAATGGAAATTGATGAGTTGAAGGCCGGTATGACCAAGCTCACAGAAATGCTGCAAGTTCTGATTGCTAGAGGTGAACCACCTCAGAGGACTGTGATTGTTGAAACTTCACCTGCTGCTATTGACCCTTCACTGACTCAGCAACTAGCTTCTACTTGGCCATAATTTGGGTTATCTCCGAATTACTCGCCACCCTTTGCAACTACTCCTGTGTTTGTCTCGTCAGTATCTTCAGCTCCATTGTTCACTGAACCTCAGCCTGTTGTTCATTCTGTTGCTCAAGCTATTCCTGAGAATCCTTTCGTGTACCATGCCGCTGGTCCACAATCTGAAAGTCAGGGAGAACCTGGATATATTGAAGAAGTCAGAGAGCAATGACAAATTCTAGACAAAAGGATAAGAGTCGTGGAAGGAAGTGATGTGTTTAGTGCTGCTGTAATGGACATGTGCTTGGTTTCAGACTTGGTTATACCTGCAAAGTTCAAAACTCCTGATTTTGAGAAATACAAGGGGCACACCTATCCCAGAACCCACTTGGTGATGTATTGCCGCAAGATGGCTGCCCATGCCAAAAAATGACAAACTGCTCATTCACTGTTTCCAAGACAACTTGAGTGTGGCTTCAATGAAATGGTATATGGGACTTTAGAAGAATCGTATCTAAAGCTGGATTGACTTGGTTGATGCTTTCTTAAAGCAATATAAGTATAATCTGGACATGGAACCTGACCGTCGCCAATTGGAAAACATGTCTCAGAAAGAAAAAGAATCAGTTAAGGAGTACGCTCAGCGCTGGAGAGAGCTAGCTGCTCAGGTGGAGCCACCATTAGCTGCAAAAGAATTTACTGGATTGTTCATGGGCACTCTTCAGCCACTCTTTTGGGAAAAGATGATAGGCAGTGTATCATCTGGTTTTGCTGACCTAGTCACTATTGGAAAAAAACTAGAAGAAGGTATCAAGAAAGGAAAGATTGCCAATGCTGAAGCCTTCAGTGGTGCTAAAAAGTATGCTGGGAATTTTCAAAAGAAAAAGGATGGTGACACCCATGTTGTTTCAGTTGAAGGGAAACCTCGTCGCAGACAACAACAATATGTAGCTGCAGTTGCTCCTGTTGTCAATGCTCAAACAGTTCAAGCTCCTCGTCACGCTGTTAGACAAATTCAGAATCGCAATAGGGTTAACTTTGATCCTATCTCGATGTCCTACACTGAGTTGTATCCATGTCTTGTTCTGAAAGGTTTAATTACAACGAGGGATCTACCTCCTCCTCCAAATCCTCTCCCAGCTGCCTATAGGGCTGATCTTCACTTTGAGTTCCATCGGGGTGGGGCAGGCCATGACTTGGAAGGTTGATATGCATTGAAAGCTAGAGTGTAAGAATTGGTGAACTCAAAGATTCTGACGTTTCTTGATGAGAATCCTAATGTTGTCAACAATCCTTTGCCAGAGCATGCCAAGTGAAGTTTGAGTCAGTTCAGACGGATCATCTCGTAAAGCCAGTGTTTCAAACAGGACGGTTCATCCTTATTGCTGATTAGTCACTAGGCCAAGTTTATTTATGTTTTCATATTTCTTTGATTGTATTGGTGTTTTCTTTCGAACTTTATTTGTACTTTCATGGTAATTTCAATGAAATGAGCATTACAATGTTTTGATACAATTCATTTATATCCAATGTGTGCATGTTTATGCTTTCTTTTTCACAAAACAAAAATTTATCTCCTAATCACTTTCTTTATCAAACTTTTGTTTATGCAAAGATTGGAGGGAGGATGATGAAAACGAAATACCTAAAATTGCTAAACTGTATGCTTTCAATTTAAAACTTGGCTGATGATGTACATGCATTGTTTCAACTCCCAAACACTGGAGAAATAAGGAAGTTAATCCTTTGTCAACCCCTTCGAGCCTAGAAGTTGGAGTTTCTTTTTGTATGAAAAAACCCGCAATTTTAACCTGGGGATGGGTAGTTCTCAATTAATTTGACTGTGTATTTAAACACAAGAGAATCATTGCAATCACAAGCTTTCCTTCACACACATGAAAGAAGTGTCGAAGATGTCTTTCAAATCAAAAGCCAATGATGGTTCACTGTAATCATTAAGCCAGGCAATCACTATCTTTCAAAATAAAAGAGTAAATGAAAATCAAAAGAAAAGCCCGCTAAGTCAAAACCTATGAAGGAGACTTAGGCAAAAAAAATTGGGGCATCCTGCTGACTGTAAGCTCAAATGACACAGTTCAGGCAAAAGTTAGGGATAACAAAAGGAAAATCAAGAGGTTACCATAATCCTCAAAGACAAAACGAGTTGACTAAGGTCCTCATCAAAAACAACAAAATGTTGTAAGAAAGAGTGATTGCCATCTAAAAAATCCTCTTGAGCCATCATCATTGCAATTCAAAAATCTCTTGGAACCTGAATGCATAGTTTGAATTAAATGAGCATAAGACTGGAGATCGTCATGAAGAATGGGTTGGGTACAAATAAACTTTGAGCATATATCCTTTGTTTCAAAAACCATGAACCAGACCACGTTACAGCCTTCAAAAGACTTGATTAAAGCCAGGTTTCTTTTGAAAGCATACTACAGCAAGGTTGCGTAAACTGACTCCCAAGTTTGTTGCCAATCATTTGCTTTGATGTTTTACCTTTGCTTTCTCTTTCATTTTTGAATGTTTAAACCACCGTGTTTTGACAGGTGTTTCTTTTTCTTTACATCAATAATATTATTCCAAAAATGATTTTTGATTTCAAAATTGCATGAACTTTGCATTAAAATTACCATGTTTGTTTGAATAATCCTATTTGCAGGCAAACTTTCCTCATTTAAGAAAATTTCAAACAGTTGAGAAACTTGGTCAGTGATCCTATCAAGGGCACATTACTTCCAGATCCTGTTGTGAATCAGTTCAAGATTTATTGCTCAGTGCAAATTATTCTCAGAATTGGTTAGCCAGAAGATCTCTTTCAAGACCCATACTGAGTTTAGCTTTCTCAACTTTCATTTCAAGAACTGAAGCCATGATCAATTCATCCTCAGCAATAGCCAAACTGAAGCCATGGTCAGTTTATCCCTAGCATTCATTTCAAGAATTGAAGCCATGATCAGTTCATTTTTCCCCTACGGCAGTCAAACTGAAGCCATGATCAGTTTATTTTCATCAGTCGACCACTCTGGGGCAATCTTCTTCATGAATCCTCAAGATGTCTTTCTTCAAAAGACTATCAGCCTGATACAATTCACAAGTGTGATAGAGATATGTTTAATATCTTCTCTCCAAGCATAATGGGCAGTGTTCCCTGTGTTAAGGAATCAAAGTTCCTTTCTTCCCTCACAAAAGAGTTTATCTCGGTTGTCCCTATCATATGCATTACATACATAAATCATTCATCTATCATACATAGAAAGATTTTCATAGCTCGAAGTTTGTTTCGTGCTCATATGCATTTTCCGAGGTCTTGTTGCTTTCAACATCTTACCTTGTGATCAAATTCCAACTTACTTGGCGCCTACCAAAATAGTTACCTGTCTGCTTTCTTTCCAGTGTCATTCCTGGATGTTGTCGTTCCCTGTGCATCTTGTCATGTTGTTAGATGTTTGTCTTCTTTCATTCCAGTGATATTCCTGGATCTTATTTTCTTTCACTCCAGTGCCATTCTTGGATGTCTGTCTCTTTTGATCTCCAGTGCCATTCCTGGATATCTTGTTCCTCTTGTTTCTCCCAGTGCTATTCCTGGAAGTCTTTTCTCTCTTCTGTAATCCCCATTTTATTTCTCTTGGATATCTTTCAGTGTCATTCCTGAAAGTTTTATCTGTTCATTCAGTGTCATTCCTGAATGAGTTTTCTCCTTTGCATTCAGTGCCATTCCTGGATGTCTTTCTCACTATTATTCAGTGCCATTCCCGAATGAATTGATTTACCTTTACCTTTCAGTGCCATTCCAGAAATTCCCTGCTCACTTTATTCAATGCCAGTCTTGGATATTGTGAACTCTTTTTATCCAATGCCATTCTTGGATACTTCTGATATATATTCCAGAACTTTTCTCACTTCTTTCAATGCCATTCTTGAATGTTGTGATTCCTTTTGTCCAATGCTATTCTAGGACACCTTTTCCCCAGCCAAGTCCAATGCTATTCTTGGACATCTCTGATGTTTAATCTTGCTATCCAATGCCATTCTTGGATGTCCCCAGTGCATTTTTCAAATAGAATTTTGTTTATATCCAATGCTATTCTTGGATGACTCTGATATTTGTTGTTGCCTCATTCAATGCAATTCTTGAATGTTGTAATTCCTTTCATCCAATTCTATTCTTGGATATCTTATCCCTAATATAGTGATTTTAACCTTCATCCAATGCTATTCTTGGATGGCGCTGTTGTTTTTACCAGAAACTTCCTTATTGTTGTCCAATGCCATTCTTGGACGTCTATTAGCATACCTTTTGTCTCGTTTGTAGTTTCTATCCAATGCCATTCTTGGATGTCACTACTCGTCTTCCCAGGGTCTTGTCCCTCTCTTTCCTACTATTGATGGATACCTCTTGTTGCCTTGACAGATATCCAGAAATAGCTTATGTTCCCCGTCGTGTCTTTTCACATCATCTCCCTCAATTTACCGTAAATCTTTTGTTTCAAGTTTCCCCGCAGTCTGTTTCATCCTTTGCATTCATATTATCTTGTGGCATCTTATGGCTAAAATTTTGGTTTTCTGTATTTAAGTATCTTCAATCTTGTCGAGACGAAGTTTTCAACCTTCAAATCTCCCGATAGAAGAAACTTAAATAAGGGCAGCTATAAGACCCTAAGTTTTACCCTAACGATTTCACTCATCTCATTTGCATCTCATGCCATAAACAAGATCCAAATCTTAGTTTCTCCTGAGCATCTGTATATTATTATTACTTGTTTCTATTTAATAACCTCTAACCAAAATACCAAAAAATTTACTGCAGTTTCTCTGTCTGTGTGTTGTGCAGGTTTGTCCAAGACAATGAAGTAATTTCAAATCAAATGTGGTTGTTCGTTCATGATCCAGTTCAGATGGATGTTTGACCTAATCTTGGTTAAACTATGAAGTTTGCTTCAAGTGCAAGTTATCTGTTTCAGTGGGTTATTTCTCAAGCAGTGACTGTCAAGTTGTTGTGTGGTGATATTCATCTGAATTTATCATCAAAGATTCAGAGAATGACTGCTGTTCAATTACAAATTGTTCAGTAGTGGTTGTGTGCACTTTATCAGAGGCTTGTAAAAAAAGTCAAGATTGGTTTTGGGCTAAAAATAAGGATTTGCTATCCATGATTCACTTCATAAACCATTTTTCATTCTAAATCATTTCCTATCCATTTATATCCATATGCCAATTTTCTTTTCATTATCCAAAATCCATTTATTATCCAAATAACCATTTTCATCCAATCAAACCATCTATCCATTTCAAAACCATATTTCTAAACCAAATACCCACATCTTTCCAATATCCATTTCAAATTCCCAATAACCATAACCATATCTAGTTCATTTATCCAATCCAATTTACTTTCATATTTTTTTAACCATAATCCATTATTCATTTCAAAATCCATAAACCTTTTTTTATTCATTTACAACATCCAATTTTTATGGCCATATCCATGTCAAAATTTCCAAATCTATATCATATTACAATAAAGCATAGTTTCCTTGAGCCCACTTACATGGAAATGTGAGAAAAAAATTGAAAAAAAAAGTAGTAAGTCCATTCTTTTTTTTAGGCCCATGGTTTATAAAAAAATTCAAAAAAAAACTGATATGAAACAAGTTCATGTTGTACAGGCCTCATACCACCACTTGAAGACAAATTCCAAGTCGTCCGCCACTTGCTACTTCTCCATGCTTCCAAATACAACTACAAGCTTCATGAAGCCATCTGCCACAATTCACAAATCAAGCCAAGCTTCAACAAAAAAATTAGAAAAGAAATACTAAGTCAGCTACACAGTTTCGCGTGAACCAAGCTTCACAATTTTCATGAGCCAAGAAGCTACCACAAGCTGCTAGTTACAATAGTCACTGTGCCAAGTTTTACCACACGTGAGCCAACATCACGTTCACAACAGCGAAAATTACAAAAACGTTGCAAATTGAAATACAAAACGCAAAAACGACATCAACAAAAATGCAGCACATGAGTTCCAAAACGCAACACCAATTCCGAAAACGGTAATAGAAAAAATTTAATTCAAAAATTCACTTTCACTATAAATAAGAGCTCATACCTCACTTCCAATTCAAGCTTGGATAACCCTCAAACCTCTGCCAAAATCCACACTCAAACCTTCATCTCCAAAGCTTCAATTCATTCAATCTCTTCCTCAATTCCAATTCAAATTACATGTCCATAATTACCTTTAAGCTTTGCAAAATCACACATAAACCTTCCATTTTCCGTCAACTCAACAACAAGAAACTTCAACCATTCACACAATTCCGATCCAACATCAACCGGTCATAACTTCGCATCTCACAAAAGCCACGCACATCGTCAACAACATCACCAATTTCGTGTGGTTTAGAAGAAGAAAAAGAGAAACTAAAGCGATGCTCACCTTTGAATTGAAGGTAATTTGAAGTTTCCATTGAATTCTCGCGGTTTCGATTCGAGATATCGAGTCACTTTCGCTTGGAATTGAATATATATCTAAGATGCACATTTGATTCTAATCACAACCGTGCAAATTCCAACTCCCGTCGTCCGCCGTGGTGAGCTCTGTCGTGCAAATTACTCGGCGATTGCTTAACATAGCGCAATATTTGTCCCTCATCGAAAAACTATCAAGAATAGTTGATTATTTGTCTTTTGGTTCAAAACTTATGAAACTTGTTGTTAGGAGGCTTTGGTCTTATCAATCCTCTAATGAGTTCTCATTAACCTTGACCTAAGTGCAATTATTCAATTATTATTGATCACTAACTCTAACAATTAATCACTAACTTACTAACAATACTATTGTACTAACTTTGTTTACAATTCCTTCTCGCTCCTTATCTCTTTTACTTTTATGCTTCATTTTTTTATCATTTCATATCATGTTTATGCTTCCGCAATTTTTCCTTTGTCCGTTGGACATATGTTTATGCTTCCGCAATTTTTCCTTTGTCCGTTGGACATATGTTTATGCTTATGCCTTTTTCTCTTTGTCCACTTGGACAAAAAACATTAATAAAGGCCAAAACCTCTAAAAAAACTTATGCCTCTAATCTTGGACTATGGTTACTATCCTTTGCAATGGACATGGAGTTTTGCACCTATACCATGGACTTCAATGCTATTCTCGAATCCTTGGACCTAGAACTTGGGCATCCAATGCAATTCTTGGAACCTTGGACTTAGACTTAGGACCTTTCTCCCTTTTCTTTGGAATTATGGTTCGAAGATTACGGATCTTACTTGTGTGGTTAGGCTATTATTATCCTTAGCTTTTACTTTATGCTTTAGGATAGTCACTTCTTCTCCACCCATTCTTCAATTTTCAAAACTCTCTTTTTCAAAATCTTTCATGATTACAAACCACCACCTCTTTCATAATCAAACCTTGACTTTGTCAAGTGATTTTACTCTTTTTCCTTTCATTTATTAACAAATGCTAAACTACATAAGCATGTTGACACCTTTTTCAAAAGACCTTAAAAAACACCAAACTCATCAAACTCTTTTTGTGCCCTCGTGCACTTCTCCTTTAAAACGTTTTCATAAGTTTAGACATGATTTATTTCTTTAAGCGGAATTATTCACTTGGAAATGACGAGTTGTCTTTACATTTAAAAACAACCAAAACAAACAAATTTCATTCTTTGTACCATGAACTACGGGGTTTTGATCCTATATTGCACATCGTGGGTACGTAGGCATGAGACGACAAGTCTCTCCAAACACAAAAATCTTAAAAACAAATTCTCTTCTTATCTCCTCAATCTCTTTTCAAGCAAACTTTTTCAAACCAAAAGGTAGATATTTCAAAGGGTTCCTATAGAGTACTATAGAAGTTTTGGGTGCTAACACCTTCCCATTGCGTAACCAACCCCCCTTATCCAGTTTCTCTTCACTTGTTCTTGTTTAGAGCTTATGTAGGTTTTGTTCGCTCTTTTTCCTTTCCTGTTTGGATAAAATAAAAGTGCGGTGTCAACTCTTGGTTTTCCAGTTAAGTTAATCAATAGCTTATACTTGCGATTTTGCCGCTACAGAAAAGTGGCGACTCTGCTGGGGAAATCCTCCCTTTAGGGATTCAGCCTACTTTGATTTATTCACTGCTTTTCGTTTGATTTGCTTGTTACTTAATTGTTCTGTTTTGGAGTTCCTCTGTGTGCGAGATAGGTCCTATACCTGGACCAGAGTGTACTTTGAGATAGGAGGATGGTATAGTCAAGGGAACTTTGAGGGAGTCGAATCCTGAAAAAGGAGAACTTGAGAATCCATCCACTCGGTGGTTGCCTCTTTGGAATTACTGATGCCGATCGAGCGATCGTGAAGGCATTACTTTTTCCATAAAAGCCTATAACATTGAGGACCGTATTAACCCTTAACCCATCTTAGCCTTTTTAGGATTGTGGCGCGAAAGCTATGAAGATGCAAATCTGAATTAGCTGTTATGCGATGCCACACTCAGGTTAGATTCTCTTGAGGATAACTACCAACCTCCGAGCAAATCGGTGCGCTGGTGTGTCTGATAGTGGATTGTGGACCCTGGGCACTCTGTTAGAACCGCTGTTTTCTGCAGGTACAATGAAGACAAACCTTAGTACATAACTTTTGTGGGTTGGTTCTTAACCTTGGCTTCATGCCCGTGACTCAAACCTTTAAACCCGTGTGCTTCGAGTGATCTTGTTTGTGGTTATTGCATCCATGCACTCTGGCATCCATGAGCATACATATGCATTCTTCCAAGTTTTCTCAGAAACTCATTTCAACTGTCTCCTTCTTCAGTTATCTGTTCACCGTCAAGCTGTTTCCTCAACACAACTACGGAACTAGAGCTGTTGTCAGATTGAGAATGGAAAATAAAGAACAACACAACGCCGAAGTCAGAATGGAAATTGATGAGTTGAAGGCCGGTATGACCAAGCTCACAGAAATGCTGCAAGTTCTGATTGTTAGAGGTGAACCACCTCAGAGGACTGTGATTATTGAAACTTCACCTACTGCTATTGACCCTCCACTAACTCAGCAACTAGCTTCTACTTGGCCAGAATTTGGGTTATCTCTGAATTACTCGCCACCCTTTGCAAATACTCCTGTGTTTGTCTCGCCAGTATCTTCAGCTCCATTGTTCACTGAACCTCAGCCTGTTGTTCATTCTGTTTCTCAAGCTATTCCTGAGAATCCTTTCGTGTACCATGCCGCTGGTCCACAATCTGAAAGTTAGGGAGAACCTGGATACTTTGAAGAAGTCAGAGAGCAATGGCAAACTCTAGACAAAAGGATAAGAGTTGTGGAAGGAAGTGATGTCTTTAGTGCTGCTGCAATGGACATGTGCTTGGTTTCAGACTTGGTTATACCTGCAAAGTTCAAAACTCCTGATTTTGAGAAATACAAGGGGCACACCTATCCCAGAACCCAATTGGTGATGTATTGCCGCAAGATGGCTGCCCATGCCAAAAAATGACAAACTGCACATTCACTGTTTCCAAGACAGCTTGACTGTGGCTTCAATGAAATGGTATATGGGACTTTAGAAGAATCGTATCCAAAGCTGGAATGACTTGGTTGATGCTTTCTTAAAGCAATATAAGTATAATCTGGACATGGAACCTGACCGTCGCCAATTGCAAAACATGTCTCAGAAAGAAAAAGAATAATTTAAGGAGTACGCTCAGCGCTGGAGAGAGCTAGCTGCTCAGGTGGAGCCACCGTTAGCTGCAAAAGAATTGACTGGATTGTTCATGGACACTCTTCAGCCACTCTTTTGGGAAAAGATGATAGGCAGTGTATCATCTGGTTTTGCTGACCTAGTCACTATTGGAGAAAGACTAGAAGAAGGTATCAAGAAAGGAGAGATTGCCAATGCTGAAGCCTTCAGTGGTGCTAAAAAGTATGCTGGGAATTTTCAAAAGAAAAAGGATGGTGACACCCATGCTGTTTCAGTTGAAGGGAAACCTCATCGCAGACAACAACAATATGTAGCTGCAGTTGCTCCTATTGTCAATGCTCAAACAATTCAAGCTCCTCGTCACGCTGTTAGACAAAATCAGAATCGCAATAGGGTTAACTTTGATCCTATTCCGATGTCCTACACTGAGTTGTATCCATGTATTGTTCTGAAAGGTTTAATTACAACGAGGGATCTACCTCCTCCTCCAAATCCTCTCCCAGCTGCCTATAGGGCTGATCTTCACTGTGAGTTCCATCGGGGTGGAGCAGGCCATAACTTAGAAGGTTTCTATGCATTGAAAGCTAGAGTGTAAGAATTGGTGAACTCAAAGATTCTGACGTTTCTTGATGAGAATCCTAATGTTGTCAACAATCCTTTGCCAGAGCATGCCAAGTGAAGTTTGAGTCAGTTCAGACGGATCATCTCCTAAAGCCAGTGTTTCAGACAGGACGGTTCATCCTTATTGCTGATTAGTGACTAGGCCTTGTTTCTTTCTGTTTGCATCTTTCTTTGATTGTATTGGTGTTTGCTTTCGAACTTTATTTGTACTTTCATGGTAATTTCAATGAAATGAGCATTGCAATGTTTTGATTCAATTCATTTATATCCAATGTGTGCATCTTTATGCTTTCTTTTTCACAAAACAAAAATTTATCTCCTAATCACTTTCTTTATCAAACTTTTGTTTATGCAAAGATTGGAGGGAGGATGATGAAAACGAAATACCTAAAATTGCTAACCTGTATGCTTTCAATTTAAAACTTGGCTGATGATGTACATGCATTGTTTTAACTCCCAAACACTGGAGAAATAAGGAAGTTAATCCTTTGTCAACCCCTTCGAGCCTAGAAGTTGGAGTTTCTTTCTGTATGAAAAAACCCACAATTTTAACCTGGGGATGGGTAGTTCTCAGTTAATTTGACTGTGTATTTAAACACAAGAGAATCATTGCAATCACAAGCTTTCCTTCACACACATCAAAGAAGTGTCGAAGATGTCTTTCAAATCAAAAGCCAATGATGATTCACTGTAATCATTAAGCCAGGCAGTCACTATCTTTCAAAAAAAAGTGAGAATGAAAATCAAAAGAAAAGCCCGCTAAGTCAAAACCTATGAAGGAGACTTAGGCAAAAAAATTGGGGCATCCTGCTGACTGTAAGCTCAAATGACACAGTTCGGGCAAAAGTTAGGGATAACAAAAGGAAAATCAAGAGGTTACCATAATCCTCAAAGACAAAACGAGTTGACTAAGGTCCTCATCAAAAGCAACAAAATGTTGTAAGAAAGAGTGATTGCCATCTCAAAAATCCTCTTGAGCCATCATCATTGCAATTCAAAAATCTCTTGGAACCTGAATGCATAGTTTGAATTAAATGAGCATAAGACTGGAGATCGTCATGAAGAATGGGTTGGGTACAAATAAACTTTGAGCCTATATCCTTTGTTTCAAAAACCATGAACCAGACCACGTTACAACCTTCAAAAGACCTAATTGAAGCCAGGTTTCTTTTGAAAGCATACTACAGCAAGGTTGCGTAAACTGACTCCCAAGTTTGTTGCCAATCATTTGCTTTGATGTTTTACCTTTGCTTTCTCTTTCATTTTTGAATGTTTAAACCACCATGTTTTGACAGGTGTTTCTTTTTCTTTACATCAATAATATTATTCCAAAAATGATTTTTGATTTCAAAATTGCATGAACTTTGCATTAAAATTACCATGTTTGTTTGAATAATCCTATTTGCAAGCAAACTTTCCTCCTTTAAGAAAATTTCAAACAGTTGAGAAACTTGGTCAGTGATCCTATCAGGGGCACATTACTTCCAGATCCTGTTGTGAATCAGTTCAAGATTTGTTGCTCAGTGCAAATTATTCTCAGAATTGGTTAGCCAGAAGATCTCTTTCAAGACCCATACTGAGTTTAGCTTTCTCAACTTTCATTTGAAGAACTAAAGCCATGATCAATTCATCCTCAGCAATTGCCAAACTGAAGCCATGGTCAGTTTATCCTCAGCATTCATTTCAAGAATTGAAGCCATGATCAGTTCATTTTTCCCCTGCGGCAGTCAAACTGAAGCCATGATCAGTTTATTTTCATCAGTCGACCAATATGGGGCAATCTTCTTCAAGAATCCTCAAGATGTCTTTCTTTAAAAGACTATCAGTCTGATACAATTCACAAGTGTGACAGAGATATGTTCAATATCTTCTCTCCAAGCATAATGGGCAGTGTTCCCTGTGTTAAGGAATCCGAGTTCCTTTCTTCCCTCACAAAAGAGTTAATCTCGGTTGTCCCTATCATATGCATTACATACATAAATCATTCATCTATCATACATAGAAATATTTTCATAGCTCGAAGTTTGTTTCGTGCTCATATGCATTTCCCGAGGTCTTGTTGCTTTCAACATCTTACCTTGTGATCAAATTTCAACTTACTTGGCGCCTACCGAAATAGTTACCTGTCTTCTTTCTTTCCAGTGTCATTCCTGGATGTTGTCGTTCCCTGTGCATCTTGTCCTGTTGTTAGATGTTTGTCTTCTTTCATTCCAGTGCTATCCCTGGATCTTATTTTCTTTCACTCCAGTGCCATTCTTGGATGTTTGTCTCTTTTGATCTCTAGTGCCATTCTTGGATATCTTGTTCCTCTTGTTTCTCCCAGTGCTATTCCTGGAAGTATTTTCTCTCTTCTGTAATCCCCATTTTATTTCTCTTGGATATCTTTCAGTGTCATTCCTGAAAGTTTTATCTGTTCATTCAGTGCCATTCCTGAAAGAGTTTTCTATTTTGCATTCAGTGCCATTCCTGGATGTCTTTCTCACTATTATTCAGTGCCATTCTTGAATGAAGTGATTTACCTTTACCTTTCAGTGCCATTCCAGAAAGTCCCTGCTCACTTTATTCAATGCCAGCCTTGGATATTGTGAACTCTTTTTATCCAATTCCATTCTTGGATACTTCTGATATATTTTCCAGAACTTTTCACACTTCATTCAATGCCATTCTTGAATGTTGTGATTCCTTTTGTCCAATGCTATTCTAGGACACCTTTTCCCCATCCAAGTCCAATGCTATTCTTGGACATCTCTGATGTTTAATCTTGCTATCCAATGCCATTCTTGGATGTCCCCAGTGAATTTTTCAAATAGAATTTTGTTTATGTCCAATGCTATTCTTGGATGACTCTGATATTTGTTGTTGCCTCATTCAATGCCATTCTTGAATGTTGTAATTCCTTTCATCCAATGCTATTCTTGGACATCTTATCCCTAATAGAGTGATTTTCACCTTCATCCAATGCTATTCTTGGATGTCGCTATTGTTTTTACCAGAAACTTCCTTGTTGTTGTCCAATGCCATTCTTGGACGTCTATTAGCATACCTTTTGTCTCGTTTGTAGTTTCTATCCAATGCCATTCTTGGATGTCACTACTCGTCTTCCCAGGGTCTTGTCCCTCTCTTTCCTACTATTGATGGATACCTCTTGTCGCCTTGACAGATATCCAAAAATAGCTTGTGTTACCCATCGTGTCTTTTCACGTCATCTCCCTTAATTTACCGTAAATCTTTTGTTTCAAGTTTCCCCGCAGTCTGTTTCATCCTTTGCATTCATATCATCTTGTGGCATCTTATGGCTAAAATTTTGGTTTTCTGTATTTAAGTATCTTTAATCTTGTTGAGACGAAGTTTTCAACCTTCATATCTCCCGAAAGAAGAAACTTAAATAAGGGCAGCTGTAAGACCCTAATTTTTACCCCTACGATTTCACTCATCTCATTTGCATCTCATGCCACAAACAAGATCCAAATCTTAGTTTCTCCTGAGCATCTGTATATTATTATTACTTGTTTCTATTTAATAACCTCTAACCAAAATACCAAAAAATTTACTGCAGTTTCTCTCTCTGTGTGTTGTGCAGGTTTGTCCAAGACAATGAAGTAATTTCAAATCAAATGTGGTTATTCGTTCATGATCCAGTTCAGATGGATGTTTGACCTAATCTTGGTCAAACTATGAAGTTTGCTTCAAGTGCAAGTTATCTGTTTCAGTAGGCTGTTTCTCAAGCAGTGACTGTCAAGTTGTTGCGTGGTGATATTCATCAGAATTTATCATCAGAGATTCAGAGAATGACTGTTGTTCAATTGCAAATTGTTCAGTAGTGGTTGTGTGCACTTTATCAAAGGCTTGTAAAAAAAGTCAAGATTGGTTTTGGGCTAAAAATAAGGATTTGCTATCCATGATTCACTTCATAAACCATTTTTCATTCTAAACCATTTCCTATCCATTTATATCCATATACCAAATTTCCTTTCATTATCCAAAATCCGTTTGTTATCCAAATAACCATTTTCATCTAATCAACCCATCTATCCATTTCAAAACCATATTTCTAAACCAAATACCCACATCTTTCCAATATACATTTCAAATTCCCAATAACCATAACCATATCTAGTTCATTTATCCAATCCAATTTACTTTCATTTTTATTTTTAACCATAATCCATTATTCATTTCAAAATCCATAAACCTTTTTTTATTCATTTACAACATCCAATTTTTATGGCCATATCCATGTCAAAATTTCCAAATCTATGTCATATTACAATAAAGCCCAGTTTCCTTGAGCCCATTTACATGGAAATGTGAGAAAAAATAGAAAAAGAAAAAGTAGTAAGTCCATTCTTTTTTTTTAGACCCATGGTTTATAAAAAAATTCAAAAAAAAAAAAAACTGATATGAAACAAGTTCATGTTGTACAGGCCTCATACCACCACTTGAAGACAAATTCCAAGTCGTCCGCCACTTGCTACTTCTCCATGCTTCCAAATACAACTACAAGCTTCATGAAGCCATCTGCCACAATTCACAAATCAAGCCAAGCTTCAACAAAAAAATTGGAAAAGAAATACCAAGTCAGCTACACAGTTTCGCGTGAACCAAGCTTCACAATTTTCATGAGCCAAGAAGCTACCACAAGCTGCTAGTTACAATAGTCACTGTGCCAAGTTTTACCACACGTGAGCCAACATCACGTTCACAACAGCGAAAATTACAAAAACGTTGCAAATTGAAATACAAAACGCAAAAATGACATCAACAAAAATGCAGCACATGAGTTCCAAAACGCAACACCAATTCCGAAAACGGCAATAGAAAAAATTCAATTGAAAAATTCACTTTCACTATAAATAAGAGCTCATACCTCACTTCCAATTCAAGCTTGGATAGCCCTCAAACCTCTACCAAAATCCACACTCAAACCTTCATCTCCAAAGCTTCAATTCATTCAATCTCTTCCTCAATTCCAATTCAAATTACATGTACATAATTACCTTCAAGCTTTGCAAAATCACACATAAACCTTCCATTTTTCGTCAACTCAACAACAAGAAACTTCAACCATTCACACAATTCTGATCCAACATCAACCGGTCATAACTTCGCATCTCACAAAAGCCACGCACATCATCAACAACATCACCAATTTCGTGTGGTTCAGAAGAAGAAAAAGAGAAACTAAAGCGTTGCTCACCTTTGAATTGAAGGTAATTGGAAGTTTCCATTGAATTCTCGCGGTTTTGATTCGAGATATCGAGTCACTTTCGCTTGGAATTGAATATATATCTAAGATGCACATTTGATTCTAATCACAACCATGCAAATTCCAACTCCCGTCGTCCGCCGTGGTGAGCTCTGTCGTGCAAATTACTCGGCGATTGCTTAACATAGCGCAATATTTGTCCCTCATCGGAACACTATCAAGAATAGTTGATTATTTGTCTTTTGGTTCAAAACTTATGAAACTTGTTGTTAGGAGGCTTTGGTCTTATCAATCCTCTAATGAGTTCTCATTAACCTTGACCTAAGTGCAATTATTCAATTATTATTGATCACTAACTCTAACAATTAATCACTAACTTACTGACAATACTATTGTACTAACTTTGTTTACAATTCCTTCTCGCTCCTTATCTCTTTTACTTTTATGCTTCATTTTTTTATCATTTCATATCATGTTTATGCTTCCGCAATTTTTCCTTTGTCCGTTGGACATATGTTTATGCTTCCGCAATTTTTCCTTTGTCCGTTGGATATATGTTTATGCTTATGCCTTTTTCTCTTTGTCCACTTGGGCCAAAAACATTAATAAAGGCCAAAACCTCTAAAAAACTTGTGCCTCTAATCTTGGACTATGGTTACTATCCTTTGCAATGGACATGGAGTTTTGCACCTATACCATGGACTTCAATGCTATTCTCGAATCCTTGGACCTAGAACTTGGACATCCAATGCAATTCTTGGAACCTTGGACTTAGATTTAGGACCTTTCTCCCTTTTCTTTAGAATTATGGTTCGAAGACTACGAAGCTTACTTGTGTGGTTAGGCTATTCTTATCCTTAGCTTTTACTTTATGCTTTAGGATAGTCACTTCTTCTCCACCCATTCTTCAATTTTCAAAACTCTCTCTTTTTCAAAATCTTTCTTGATTACAAACCATCACCTCTTTCATAATCAAACCTTGACTTTGTCAAGTGATTTTACTCTTTTTCCTTTCATTTCTTAACAAATGCTAAACTACATAAGCATGTTGACACCTTTTTCAAAAGACCTTAAAAAACACCAAACTCATCAAACTCTTTTTGTGCCCTCGTGCACTTCTCCTTTAAAACTTTTTCATAAGTTTAGACATGATTCATTTCTTTAAGCGAAATTATTCGCTTGGAAATGACGAGTTCTCTTTACATTTAAAAACAACCAAAACAAACAAATTTCATTCTTTGTACCACGGACTACGGGGTTTTGATCCTACATTGCACATCGTGGGTACGTAGGCATGAGACGACAAGTCTCTCCAAACACAAAAATCTTAAAAACAAATTCTCTTCTCATCTCCTCAATCTCTTTTCAAGCAAACATTTCAGACCAAAAGGTAGATATTTCAAAGGGTTCCTATAGAGTACTATAGACGTTTTGGGTGCTAACACCTTCCCTTGTGTAACCAACCCCCCTTATCTAGTTTCTCTTGACTTGTTCTTGTTTAGAGCTTGTGTAGGTTTTGTTCGCTCTTTTTCCTTTCTTGTTTGGATAAAATAAAAGTGCGGTGGCGACTCTTGCTTTTCGAGTTAAGTTAATAAATAACTTATACTCACGATTTTGCCGCTACAATGTGCACTTGTGTAAGTTCATCAAAATTGTGACCCTTACATTTTCTTAGCATGGATTTGAATCTCTTCCAAGCTTCATTGAGGGATTCATTTCCGCCTTGTGAGAAAACCGAGATTGCCGTTTTTGCTTCCTTAAAACGATTATGAGGAAAAAATCGTTCTAGGAATTTTTCTTCCAACACGTTCCAATCTGTCATAATCACAGTCGACTGATCATGGTACCATTCCTTCGCCTTCCCAATTAACGAATGAGGAAAGAGTCTCTTGAACAACGACTCCTCTTCAGCTTTAGGCTCTCCAGTTGCACCCGCAATTTCGTTAAATTTTGTAAGATAAGTGAAGGGATCCTTATGATCCATACCAGTGATTGGATTTTGGTATAGAAGAGCAAGGATATCGGTCTTCATCTCAGAGTGCCTCCCATTGTGGGCATTGCGTGCAAACTGAGATGTGTGCCTCGGACTGTAAGTGCATGGTGCTGAAACAGGTGGTGGTGGTGGTGGTGCTGCCATGTTTGGCGTAAACTGTGGTGTTGGTGTAGAAACATAATTTTCTATTCTCTCTCATCTTTCTTTGGAAAGTTGCCTCCTCCGTCTAGTTTTACTATTCAACTTACACGCAGTTCTCTCAATCTCAGGATCGAAAAGAAGTTGATCTGCAGGTAACTTTCCTCGCATAAATAGAGTCTGTAAAACTTAACCCAACAAATTAAAAAGCTCAAGAAAAAGTAACTGAGATAAACAAAATTTAAAACGTATCAACTATTGCAATGCTTGCAATATCAAAAAACAATCCCCCGCAACGGCGCCATTTTATTGAAAACTGATTCAGGGGGGTTTGTTATCGTATACGCAAGGATTGTGCGATATTACCGTTGTTCTACAGTTGGAATCGTTTTAAACTTAAGGCAACAAAGAGTTTGTTTGATTGGTAACAAAACTTTTGCATGAAAAGTTAATTACAATGGTAAAAGAAATTGGTTTTAACGCGTTTGGTAAAAGCATGCCAAGATTAAAGTTCGATAATCCGTTTCATACGTATTTACTCGATAAAGTATGTGAACCTGTTAACAATGAATATAATCACATATCCTCTCAACATGTTTATCTCTAACACATGTTGTGAGATTTACCATATTGATCCTTAGATGATCTCTCACTCTAACTATCAATATGATAACATTTAAAGGTCAATATTTATGAACACCAACTATCAAAACTATCTCTAGACTCATGATTGTTGATGGATTAAAACCTAGGTCAAGTATTAGAACATATTTCTCAATCATGAACCAAAACAAAGTATAAATCATACAAACAAAGTTTTTCACCATATATTAATCATCAACAATGTTCACAAACTTTCTATCAAAATCAATACATACAAAAGAGAGGATTATCTACCTCTAATCTTGACACAAAAGGTGTTTAGCTACCCATCACCATGGTAGCTTGCTTCACAAGTATTGGGAGGAGATGAAAAATCATCTATGCCGAATAATCGAGATCGGATGTAAATCCAGCTTCTCTATGTGAAATCTCACTCTTAGATGATGAAAACTTAGAAAACTAGGTTATGGTGTGTGAAAATAGGTTATGATCCCCAAAAAATGACCAAAAGTGCTCAAATACATCACCTAAAATACTGCGAACTTTTCATTCGCCTAGCGAACAGCAAAATAGGCACCTGATGTGCCTCTGAACAGTTAAACCGCCTCTGATATATTTCAGAAGTTCACAGTGCGAATGATTATTCGCCTAGCGAACTATTCGCATACAAGTTCGCACAACGAACTTAGGTCACATTAGCAAGTGCCTCTTCTCTGAGTTACTTCGCCAGGTTTTCGTTGGAGCATTGCCACAACGAACATTCCCTGGCATGTTCTCACAGCGAACTTAGGTGTGTTTTCTTATTGCCTCAAGTCTGGAAGCATTCGCTGGCACTTCGCCAGATGTTCGCCCAGTGAACATTCGCTAGCAAGTTCGCCTAGCAAACTTACTTACGCTTCTTCACTTCCTTTGGAAACATGAATCAATTGTCTTGTGTCTTACTCCTTGATAACTTAATGCCTTTTTCTGCACAATAACACAACTTACAAGTACCAAAGGTATTTTCACAATATTTGAAGACTGACAACTTTCAAGAATAAATTCCAACAATTCAACATAAAAGAGTTGAAAAATGCCAAGTATAAATGAGAAATATAAGGCATGTTTGACATCTAACAAAATTCAATAATTTCAACAATCGGACTCCCAGAGGTCCATCATCACCTTTCCAAATCACACTTCAAAAATGCCACATTAGAAAGGGTTCTTCTCAACTGACTTCTTTTAACTTTGGATGAACACCTACTAAATTTGAAATAAAATGTAATAAAATAAAATTAAATTAAAATTTTAAACCATATTTAACTAATTTAAAATAAATAATTAGTATTAGAATAATTTTAAATATAATAAATTTTAATTATATATATACACACACAAGTGTCATACTAAAAATGGTCCTTCTCAACTAATTCACTCCAACCCTGGACCAACACCAACTCGAAATTTCAACATCAGACTGCCCACAATGTAACACCCTTAAATAATTATAATATTTATTTAATTGATTTATTATGATTATTCGGTGTTTCGTTCAGTTTTGACGAAATATTGTGACGCATAGTGAATTTGTGTTGTGTTGTGGGGTATTATTGAGTTAAAGGAATAATGAGGGCATTTTAGAAATTAAGTGATTAATTAGAATTATTATAGTAGTAATAATAATCAAATAATGTGAATAATACATTATTTATATTATTATTATTATTATTGTAAATAAAAGGAGAGGAACAATAAGGGTAAGATGGTAACATTAGAAGGAATAATAGAGGGTAAGATAGCGAAATCATAATTGGGGTCCAAGGGGAAAGAATGAAAAAAAGGTAAAGAGGGAATTAGGGAAGTTTATTCTGTACTATCGTGAAAGTGAAGAGAACTGAGAAAGGAGAACTAGGGCACAGAGAGAACGAGGAAATCACCCGTAGGACGCTGAGAAGAACCAATTGATGAGAAATTCAAGGTATAGGGGGTGATCCGGGTTGTTATGTTTGATATGGGGCTTAAGGTAGACGTAGGTTTCATGTGCTTTGTGTTAATTGACGAAAATATGATGAAATTGTATGCTGATATTTGTGAAATTTTCTGTGTATGATGTTTGCTGTGAATTTTGTGTTGAATTGATGTGATTGTTGTGAAATTCGTATGATTACATGTTGTTGCTGTGATGAAATCTGAACAGATCTGAAACTGTGGGTTTGGGGTTAACGAATTAGGGACTGAGAATAGAATGAATTGAGGAAAATAATGAAATAGTATTAGAACTTGAAATCTGTGGTGAATCGAAAGTGGTTTTGGGTCTGATTTAGAAGTTTAGAGGCGTTGCAATGGGGAAGATTTCGCACAGATGCAAAATCTGAGTTTAGATGTGCACCTGGCCATACGCGTAAGGGAGGGGCCGGCCTTACGCGAATGAGGGGGACTTCCCAAGGTGTTACGCATAAGGTGCACACCCATTAACAGAGCCAGCACGACCCTCGTCCCATACGCGCAGGGTACACGTAAGGTAGAGTGGCCATACGCGTAGGGAAGAGCCATTAGGGGTATGAGGTGCTTGTGGAAGGTGTCCTACGCGTATGGGCTAACCATTATGTGTATGGGAAGTTGAAGGGAGTTTTGGGAGGAAATCCCTCTCTGCTCATACGCGTAAAGCTCAAGGCAATAAGGGTATGGATCGCCTGGCCAGATTGCCCTATGTGTAGGATACCCAGGCTAGAGGGAGAGGAAGAGGGCCATACGCGTATGGGGCATGGCCATACGCATATGGGCAGCACTGTTTCCAAAATTGTCCATTTTTGTGATTTTTGTCCCGATTTCGCGTGCAATGCTGTTTCACTCGAACCGTAAGACTAAGATGATGTAATGGAACATAAGGAAACTAGTAATGACGCTAAATGGGATAAAATAGGGGATATGTGTCGTGACGATTATAACATGGTGAATTCTGACGAATGTGATTGATGTTACATTATGATTGCTTGGTAAATGCTCATTGATGATGATGCAAATTTTGACGATTCTATGATGGTGATTATTATGATGCTTTGCATCGTGCATTCATGGCATATTTAGGACTCCTGTTCAATGGTGACTCTAATCCCATTGTGTGGATTGAAATGTTTTGTGACGTGCTCCAGTTCTTGTGTAGAATCGATCCTATTGGTGGGGATCTTTGGAGGGTGATGGCTCAGTGTCCGTCAATATGACGAATTGGTACCACATGCATGAGTCTATATTGTTGTATTCCATACTATATGACATTGCATAATTATTGGGTAATTGACGTGTTGATGATGTTGTGAACTGATTGGTGTTTTGTGATGATTGTGACAACTATATCTTATGCTTTATATCTTATATAATGATTTGTGATTACTCACCCTTCCTGTTTGAATGTTGCCTCCATGTGGGTAACGTGCAGGTGACCAGGATTAACTCCATTGGCATGTGAAGTTTTAACGTTGAAGTATTTTGGTATTTCCGTCGATTAAAGGGTCTTGCTCTGATATGTAACATCGGGTCGGGACGTTTGTGTCAAACAATTATGTTATTTTCTTTGTTGACATTATGATGTTACGAATTTCTTGTTTTAAGACGTTTTGAATTATAATTGTATTAAGTTTTGATTTTTTCTACTGCGTAGTATTTAATTGAATTTATGACGATATAATCCGTGTTACGGAGCAAGTTGTTATTTTGACGTATTATGACGAAATGTGGCACCCTTGTGGTGATGTACTATGATATTTTTGCTTATAATGTCGTAAATGCTTGTTGGATAGAAAGGGTGTTACATTAGTGGTATCAGAGCAGGTCAGTCCTTCCGGCCATGTTTTTGTATGATGTCAGTCCCCTGTCAGCCGATGAGTGTGTGTACAGTGTCGATGTTTGTTTCTTCTAACGTTATTGGTGGTGTACAGAATGGCTGGAAGAAATGATCGTGTTATTGTTGATGCGTTGGAATCACTTGCTCAAGCGATGGCTTAGAACAATCAGAATGGTGGAGCTCCTGACGAGTTTCGTGCTTTGGGGAAGTTCCAGATTAACAATCCGCCAACTTTTGTGGGCACTTATGACCCAGAGAGTGCGCAGAAGTGGCTCAAGGTGATTGAGAAGATCTTCGGAGTAATGGGGTGTACTGACGCTCAACAAGTTCAGTTTGGAACTCATATGCCGTCTGAAGAAGCTGAGGATTGGTGGGATAACACACGTCAGAGACTGGAAGATGTTGGTACTAAAATAACTTGGGCTGTGTTCAAGCGAGAATTTTTAGGGAAGTATTTTTTGGAAGATTTTCGCGGCAAGAAGTAGGTGGAGTTCCTTGAGTTGAAACAAGGAAACATGATTGTGACTGAATATGCTGCAAAGTTTGAGGCGCTGGTGAAGTTATGTCCTCACTACAACCGTGCTGATGCTGTCTTAAGTTCGAGAATGGGCTGAGGCCAGAAATCAAGCAGGGTATTGGGTACCAACAAATTCGCAGGTATGCTGACCTGGTGGATAAGAGTAGGATCTACGATGAGGATAGTCGAGCACGATCTGCTCACTACAGGCATCTTAGTGAGAAGAAAGAGAAAGGGCAGTATCGAGGAAAGCCTTATGTGACTCCAGCTGACAAAGGGAAGAAGAAGGCTTCAGATAGGAAAAAGACAAGTGGGGGAGCAGCTCCCGCTTCTGTTAAGTGTTACAGGTGTGGCGAGCAAGGTCACCGTGCTGAGGTTTGCACCAATAATGTGTTGTGTAACACCCCAATTATGTAAGAATATTTATTTAATTTATTTAAATATAATATTCGTGAATTTTAGTGAATTTTGGTGGTTTGTGTTTACGTCGGTATTTTTGTGGAGTTTTGGTTATTTATTTAAATAATAGTATATAATATGGAATATATTGTATTATTATCTATTTAAATAATATTAGAAGGATTAAGGGTAAATTGGACTTTTAAGGAGGAGTTAGTGAGGGTAATAGTGGGAAAGCCCATTTTAGGAGCCCAAGGGTTAGGTTTAACAAAAAGGAGAATTTTGGGAGGAATAGGACTCATTTGGTCAGAACGTGAAAAGGAGGGAAAAGGCCAGAGCTCTGAATAAAGAGGGAAAGGCTTAGGATTCGAGAAGGTTTCCAAGAACTCGAGAGAGAAAAGCTTGGAATCGACAATCTAAGGTACGGGGAGTATTGTCTTTCATTGTTTTCGATATAGGAATTCGTTGTGTTTAAAGCTCATTTTTAAGGTTTATGTAGGTTTGTGGGTTATGAGAAAATTGATGATTTAGGAGTTATTTTGGTGGATTGATGATGAATATGAAGGGTTGGATTGAATCGGATTAAAGTAGGCCTTCGAGGATGATTTCTCTGTTGATATTGTTTTTACCTCGTAGGAAAAAGGGATTTATGGAAGTTATGAAGGTAATTGGGTTGTGAAGGTTTATGTGAAATTGAAGCTTAGGATATTATAATAAATTGGCCTAATAGTCGTAGGTTTTGTGCCTTTGATGCCATAATGCCTTAGGGATGTTTTGGGGATGTGTTTGGGGTAAATCGGGTTGAACCCGTAAGGTTTTTGGTGTCTGGGTCTTGCAGAATTGCAATCGCAGGATTGCTGATTTGGGCAGATCCACCAGGCGAAAGGAAAACCCGCCAGGCGAAAATTCGCCCGATGGTCGCCAGGCAAAAATTTACCAGATTGTCGCCAGGCGAATTGAGAGGCGAGCGAAGGGGAAAAATAGGGGTTTCTGTAATTTGTATGGAGGAAGGAGATTCGCCACTGCTGCGCCAGGAGAGCAAGTGGTGAAAGGGTAATTTGCCATGCAAAGGAGGATTTCTCCAGGAGAAATTGGTTTCACTAATGCTCCGCCAGGCGAGCATAGCAGAGACGAACCTAATTTTTTGAAACTTTAAAAATTCGTATCTTTTGAACCGTAGGTCCGTTTCAGTCGCCGTTCGAATAGTTGGAAAGCTAGTTCCATATACTTTCTACTAAAATTATTTTCAATACCAGAATTCCAACTATTCGATGCTTTAATTGTGTTTTGTGTAGTTGTGATGTGTTGAACATTGAAATGTTAAGTTCAATTGTGCGGATGTGTGTTGAAACTGAGTGTTGCAGTTGTTGCATGTTTTGGCAGCTCGCTAGGCGAACACCAAAGCGAACGTTCCATCAAATGGCTGATGTTCGCTAAATTATTTTGTGATTCTTGTGTTGTCTTGATGTTTTGAGCTGTGATTATTGTGATGAATTACCATGCGTATATTGATAATTATGAGATAATGATTTATGATGTTTTGATGAATAAATGATGATAGGATTAACATGAGATTTTGATGAGTGATAATGCACGTAATGACCTATATTGATGATGATGATAGTGACGTTGTTTATAATGCATTCATAGCATTTCAGACTTCGGTCTATTGTGGCTTCAATCCCATTGTGCGGATGTGAGGTAATTTTGACGTGCTCCGGTTCTTGTGTGGAATCGATCCTATTGACGGGGCTCTTTGGAGGGTGATGGCCTAGTGTCCATCGACTTTTACAAATTGGTACCATATGCATGAGTCTTGTTGTGCATGGCATATTTTTGGCATTGATGTGATTTATGATATCGTGACTGATGTTGTTTTCCTTTGTGATGATCCTGATGATGTTGTATATGATAATGATGCCATTTTATGCATAACCTGTTTTTATTTTGATTATAATTAATAGTGATTACTCACCCTGCCTGTTTTAATGTTGCATCCACATGGGTAACGTGTAGGTGATCAGGCTTAGCTGTGGATGCCTTCGAGGACTTTGGAGTTTATTTTGCTTTTAGTCGATGTAGTCTTGCTCTGATATTGTAACATCGGGTTGGGTCGTCGAGTCGAACCATGTTGAGTTGTTATTTTGTTGTTATTTGATTGTTATGGTTTTTGAGTTTGAAACCTTTCTGATTTTGGATTATTGTGGTTATGGTGGTTCCGCTGCTAATTTTGATGGTTTTTGAATATTCTGAGGAAAACTCGTGTTTAGGGAGCAAATGTTTTATTTTGAGTTTATTGAGAAAATGTGCACCCTTATGAGGTGATTTTTACTCTGATAATTTGTGTATTTTGTCGTGTATATTTGTGGGGTAGAAAAGGGTGTTACATTAGTGGTATCAGAGCAGGTCGGTATGTCCGGCCAGGTTTTTACTTGATGTCAGTCCCCTGTCAATCGACGAGTTTGTGTACACTGTCGATGTTCTATTCCTTCTAACCTTTTTAGTGGTGTGCAGGATGGCTGGAAGAAATGATCGTGCTATTGCTGATGCGTTGGAATCAGTTGCTTAAGTAGTGGCTCAGCTCAATCCGAATGGTAGAGTTCTAGATGAGTTTCGTGCTTTGGGGAAGTTTCAGAGGAATAATCCATCGACTTTTGTGGGTACTCATGATCCAGCAAGTGTATACAAGTGGCTGAAGGCAATCGAGAAGATCTTTCGGGTGATGGGGTGTACTAATGAGCCAAAAGTTCAGTTTGGAACGCATATGCTGTCAGAAGAGGCTGATGATTGGTGGGATAACACCCGTCAGAGACTCGCAGATGTTGGCACTGTGATAACCTGGGTTGTGTTTAAGCAGGAGTTTCTGGGGAATTATTTTCTAGAGGATGCTCGTGGCAAGAGAGAAGTGGAATTCCTAGAGCTGAAGATAGAAGACATGACTGTGGCAGAGTATACTGCAAAGTTTGAGGCACTAGTGAAGTTCTGTCCGCACTACAACTATGCTGATGGTGAGATGTATAAGTGTCCCAAGTTCCAAAATGGGCTGAGACCGGAAATTAAGCAGGTTGGGTATCAACAGATTCGCATGTATGCTGAGTTGGTGGGAAAGAGCAGAATCTATGATGACGACAGCCGAGCTCGATCTGCTCACTACAAGCAGTTGAGTGAGAAGAAACGGCAGTATATGGGGAAACCTTATACAACTTCAGCTGACAAAGGGAAGCAGAAGACTTCAGATGGGAAAAAGGCAAGTTAGGGAGCAGCTCCAGCTTTTGGGAAGTATTATAAGTGTGGCGAGCAAGGCCACCGTGCTGACGTGTGCACCAGTAGTGTGTTGAGGTGCTACAGACGTGGCAAGAAGGGTCATAGAGCTACTGTTTGCAAAGATGAAGTTCCAACCTATTTCAATTGTGGAGATAAGGGTCATATAAACACCCAATGTCAAAAGTCGAAGAAGACTGCTACTTCCGCTCAGACCAGTGGCCAGGTGTTTACTTTGAGTGGTGCAAAAGTGCCAGAGAAGGATAACCTGATTCGAGGTACTTGTTTTACTAATAATATCAAGTTGATTGCTATTATTGATACTGGTGATACTCACTCTTTTGTCTCGCTTGAATGTGCTAATAGATTGGGTTTGAAATTGTCTGATATAAATGGGAATATGGTAATAGAAACTCTAGCTAATGGTTATGTTACTACTACCCTTGTGTGTTTGAGATGTCCTTTGATGATTTTTGGGAAGAGTTTTGGGATGGATTTGGTGTGCTTACCCTTGCACCAAATTGAGGTAATCTTTGGAAGGAACTGGTTAGAGTTCAATTGTGTTCACATCAACTGTTATAATAAGAGTGTGGAGTTTCCTGAGCTTGGTGATAGTGGAGAGTCGATGTTCTAGTCTGCTAGGCAAGTAGACGAACTTATGGAAGACCAGCCCTGGTGTTTGCAATGTTTGCATCGTTACAGATTGATCGTGAAGCTGCGAATGTCGACTTACCTGTTGTATGTGAATTCCTAGATGTGTTTTCGGATGACATCAGTGATTTGCCACCAAAGCGTGAAGTAGAGTTTGCAGTGGACTTAATACCAGGTACGAGTCTAGTGTCTATGGCTCCTTATCGGATGTCAGCTTCTGAGTTAAGTGAATTGACAAAACAACTAGAAGAATTACTTGAGAAGAAGTTTGTTCGACGAAATGTTTCTCCGTGGGGTGCCCCTGTGTTGCTAGTAAAGAAAAAAGATGGTAGCATGAGGTTGTGTGTTGATCATCGGCAATTGAATAAGGTGACTATCAAGAAAAAGTATCCGCTTCCGAGAATTAACGATTTGATGGATCAGCTGGTAGGCGCTTGTGTGATCAGTAAGATTGATTTGGGGTCTGGTTATCATCAGATTAGTGTTAAGCTTGATGATATCCCGAAGACGGCTTTCAGGACGAGGTGTTCGGTGATCATAAAAGTCTGAAGTACTTATTTGATCAAAAGGAATTGAATATGAGGCAGAGGACGTGTGTTGAAGGATTTCAATTTTGATTTGAGTTACCATCTTGGCAAAGCAAATGTAGTGGCTGATGCATTGAGCAGGAAGTCATTGCATATGTCGATGCTTATGGTGAAAGAATTGGAATTAATTGAGCAATTCCGAGATTTGAGTTTGGTATGTGAAGAGACCTCTGATAGTGTGAAGTTGGGAATGTTGAAGTTGACTAGTGGTATTCTGGAAGAAATCAGAGTGGGACAGCAATCTGATTCAAAGTTGGTTGACTGATTGACTTTGATTAACCAAGACAACGGAGGAGAATTCTGGATTGATGAGAATGATGTGATGAGGTTTTGGGATAGGGTATGTGTTCCATATATTCCAGAAATAAAGAAGAGTATTCTAGAAGAAGGACACCGAAGTAGGTTGAGTATTCATCCTGGTGCTACAAAGATGTACCAGGATTTGAAAAAGTTATTTTGGTGGCCAGGTATGAAGAAGGATATTGCGGAGTTTGTTTATGCGTGTTTGACTTGCCAGAAGTCAAAGATTGAGCATCAGAAGCCTTTAGGTATGATGCAGCTGTTGAATATTCTAGAATGGAAATGGGATAGCATTTCCATGGACTTTGTGTCGGGGTTGCCGAGGACTACAAAAGGGAATGATTCAATTTGGGTGATCGTGGATAGATTAACTAAATTGGCTCATTTCTTGTCGATGAAGATTAATCATTCTATGCAGAAGTTATCCGAGATGTACATTGAGGAGATTGTGAAGTTGCATGGTATACCTTCGAGTATTGTGTCGGATCGAGACCCGAGATGTACATAGAGGTTCTGGAAGAGTTTGCAATATGCTTTAGGTACTAAGTTAAGGAAGAGTTCTGCCTATCATCCGCAGAAGGACGGTCAGACAGAAAGAACTATCCAAGAGTGTTGGAATGGCGCCCTATGAAGCTTTGTTTGGGAGAAGATGTAGGACTCCTTTGTGTTGGTATGAGTCAGGCGAGAGTGTTGTACTCGGACCTGAGATTATGCAAGAGACGACTGAGAAGATTAAGATGATCCAAGAAAGGATGAGAGCATCGCAGAGTTGCCAGAAGAGCTACCATGATAAGAGAAGGAAGACGCTTGAATTCCAAGAGGGAGATCACGTGTTTTTTATGGTGACGCCAGTGACTGACGTGGGCCGAGCTTTGAATTCTAGGAAGCTCACTCAACATTTTGTTGTTCCATATCAAATCTTGTAGAGGATAGGAGAGGTAGCCTATCGAATTGCTTTACCGCCGTCACTTGCGAATTTGTATGACTTGTTCTATGTGTCTCATTTAAGGAAGTACATTCCAGATCCATCGCATGTGATTCAGATGGATGATGTACAAGTGAAGGATAACCTGTCAGTGGAAACATTACCGCTGCGGATTGAT
Source organism: Lathyrus tuberosus (assembly GCA_022829125.1). Lineage (NCBI taxonomy): Eukaryota > Viridiplantae > Streptophyta > Magnoliopsida > Fabales > Fabaceae > Lathyrus > Lathyrus tuberosus. The sequence goes on from JALAZF010000874.1 coordinate 411,319, forward strand.
GGTCAAGAGATGAAGCAACTGCTGGGTAAAGACATTGCTTTGGTGAGGGTGTTGTGGGGTGGACCAGCTGCCGAAAGTTGGACTTGGGAACGTGAAGATCAGATGAGGGATTCGTATCTGACTCTATTTCCTTGAGGTAATTTTCGAGGGAGAAAATTCTTTAAGTGGGGGAGAGTTGTAACACCCCAATTTTGTAAGAATATTTATTTAATTTATTTAAATATAATATTCGTGAATTTTAGTGAATTTTGGTGGTTTGTGTTGACGTCGGTATTTTTGTGGAGTTTTGGTTATTTATTTAAATAATAGTATATAAAATGGAATATATTGTATTATTATCTATTTAAATAATATTAGAATGATTAAGGGTAAATTGGACTTTTAAGGAAGAGTTAGTGAGGGTAATAGTGGGAAAGCCCATTTTAGGAGCCCAAGGGTTAGGTTTAACAAAAAGGAGAATTTTGGGAGGAATAGGATTCATTTGGTCAGAACGTGAAAAGAAGGGAAAATGACAGAGCTCTGAGGAAAGAGGGAAAAGCATAGGATTCGAGAAGGTTTCCAAGAACTCAAGAGAGAAAAGCTTGGAATCGACAATCTAAGGTATGGGGAGTATTGCCTTTCATTGTTTTTGATATAGGAATTCGATGTGTTTAAAGCTGATTTTTTAGGTTTATGTGGGTTTATGGGTTATGAGTAAATTGATGATTTATGTGTTATTTTTGTGGATTGATGATGAATATGAAGGGTTGGATTAAATCGGATAAAAGTAGGCCTTCGAGGCTGATTTCTCTGTTGATATTGTTTTGACCTCGTAGGAAAAAGGGATTTATGGAAGTTATGAAGGTAATTGGGTTGTGAAGGTTTATGTGAAATTGAAGCTTAGGATAGTATAATAAATCGGCCTAATAGTCGTTGGTTTTGTGCCTTTGATGCCATAATGCCTTAGGGGTGTTTTGGGGATGTGTTTGGGGTAATTGGGGCTGAACCCGTAAGGTTTTTGGGGTCTGAGTCGTGTAGAATCGCAAACGCAAGATTGCTAATTCGCACAGATCCGCCAGGCGAAAGGAAAATCTGCCAGGAGAAAATTCGCCAGATGGTCGCCAGGCGAAAATTCGCCAGATTGTCGCTAGGCGAATTGAGAGGCGAGCGAAGTGGAAAAATAGGGGTTCTTAGAATTTGTATGGAGGAAGGAGATTCGCCACTACTCCGCCAGGCGAGCATCAGACGAAAGGGTAATTCGCCAGGCGAAGGAGGATTTCTCCAGGTAAAAGTGGTTTTGCTGGTGCTCCGCCAGGTGAGCATCAGGCGAGCAGAGCTGAGACGAATCGAATTTTCTGAAACTTTAAAAATTCGTATCTTTTGAACTGTAGGTCTGTTTCAGTCGCCGTTCGAATCGTTGGAAAGATGGTTCCGTGTACTTTCTACTAAAATTATTTTCAATACCAGAATTCAAACTATTCGACACGTTAATTGTGTTCCATGTACGTTGTGATGTGTTGAACATTGAAATGTTGAGTTCAGTTGTGCGGATATGTGTTGTAGCTGAGGGTTGCAGTTGTTGCATGTTTTGGCAGCTCGCTAGGCAAACACCAAAGTATACATTCCAGCGAATGGCTACTGTTCGCGAAATTATTTTGTGATTCTTGTATTGTCTTGATGTTTTGAGCTGTGATTATTTTGATGAATTACCATGCGTATATTGATAATTATGAGATGATGATTTATGATGTTTTGATGAATAAATGATGATAGGATTAACAGGAGATTTTAATGAATGATGATGCACGTAATGACTTTTATTGATGATGATGATAGTGACGTTGTGTATCATGCATTCATAGCATTTCAGACTTCGGTCTATTGTGGCTTCAATCCCATTGTGCGGATGTGAGGTAATTTTAACGTTCTGCAGTTCTTATGTGGAATCGATCCTATTGACGGGGATATTTGGAGGGTGATGGCCTAGTGTCCATCGACTTTGACAAATTGGTACCACGTGCATGAGTCTTGTTGTGCATGGCATACTTTTGGCATTGATGTGATTTATGATATCGTGACTGATGATGTTTTCCTTTGTGATGATCCTGATGATGTTGTATGTGATAATGACGCCGTTTTATGCATAACCTATTTTTATATTGATTATAATGAATTGTGATTACTCACCCTGCCTGTTTGAATGTTGCCTCCACGTGGGTAACGTGTAGGTGATCAGGCTTAGCTGTGGATGCCTTCGAGGACTTTGGAGTTTATTTTGCTTTTGGTTGATGTAGAGGGTCTTGCTCTGATATTGTAACATTGGGTTGGGTCGTCGAGTCGAACCATGTTGAGTTGTTATTTTGTTTTTATTTGATTGTTATGGTTTTTGAGTTTGAAACCTTTCTGATTTTGGATTATTGTGGTTATGGTGGTTCCACTGCTAATTTGGATGGTTTTTGAATATTCTGAGGAAAACCCGTGTTTATGAAGCAAATGTTTTATTTTGAGTTTATTGAGAAAATATGCACCCTTCTGAGGTGATTTTTACTCTGATAATTTGTGTATTTTGTCGTGTATATTTGTGGGGTAGAAAAGGGTGTTACATGTTGAGGTGTTACAGATGTGGTAAGAAAGGCCATAGAGCCACCGATTGCAAAGATGAAGGTCCAACTTGTTTCAACTGTGGTGAAAAGGGGCACATCAGTAACCAGTGTTAGAAGTCGAAGAAGACTGCTACTACTGCTCAGACTAATGGCAGAGTGTTTGCTCATAAGTCCCCAAAAAGGATAACTTGATTCGAGGTACTTGTTTTATTAATGATGTTGAGTTGGTCACTATTATTAATACTGGTGCTACTCATTCATTTATTTCGTTTGAATGTGCTACTAGATTAGGTTTGAAATTGCCTGATATGAATGGTAGTATGGTAATAGAAACTCCTGCTAACGTTTATGTTACTACTATTTTTGTGTGTTCGAGATGTCCTTTGATGATATTTGGAAAGAGTTTCATGATGGATTTGGTGTGTTTACCCTTACACCAAATCGATGTAATCCATGGAATGAACTGGTTGGAGTTCAACTATGTTCATATAAATTGTTATAATAAGACCTGGAGTTTCCTAAGTTTGGTGATAATAGGGAGTTGATGTTCTTGTCTTCCAAGCAAGTAGACGAACTTCTAGAAGACGAAGCCTCAATGTTTGCATTGTTTGCATCGTTGCAAATTGATCGTGAAGCTGCGAGTGTTGAATTACATGTTCTCTGTGAATTTCCAGATGTGTTTCCGGATGACATCGGTGATTTGCCTCCAGAGCGTGAAGTAGAGTTTGTAGTGAACTTGATACTAAGTAGGAGTCCAGTGTCAATGGCTCCTTACCGGATGTCCTCTTCCGAGTTAAGTGAATTGAAGAAACAATCAGAAGAATTGCTTGAGAAGAGTTTGTTCGACCGAGTGTTTCTCTGTGGGGTTCTCCTATGTTGTTAGTCAAGAAGAAAGACGGTAGTATGAGGTTGTCTGTTGATTACATACAATTGAATAAAGTGACTATCAATAATAAATATCCATTTCCGAGGATCGAAGATTTAATGGATCAGTTAGTAGGTGCTCGTGTGTTTAGCAAGATTGATTTGAGGTCGGGTTACCATCAGATTCGTGTTAAGCCTGATGATATTTCGAAGACAGCTTTCAGGACGAGGTGTGGTCACTATGAATACACTGTGATGTCGTTTGGTGTATCTATTGCACCAGGTGTGTTCATGGAGTATATGAATCAAATTTTTCATGAGTATTTGGATACGTTTGTTGTGGTTTTCATTGATGATATTCTGATATACTCTAAATCTGAAGAAGAGCATGCTGGACATTTGAGAACCGTATTGCAAGTATTGAAAGAGAAGATGTTGTATGCAAAACTGTCGAAGTTCAAATTTTGGTTGAAGGAAGTGAGTTTCCTTCGCTATGTGATTTCAAGTGGTGGGGTTACTATTGATTCTTCAAAGATTGGTGTTGTGTTACAGTGGGAGACCCCGAAGTCTGCTACTGAGATACGAAGTTTCCTTGGGTTGGCGGGTTACAACCGCATGTTTCTCTAAGGCTTTTCTAAATTGGCATTACCTTTGACTTAGCTGACTCGAAAGGGTCAAGCTTATGTGTGGGATGTGGCATGTGAAGAGAGTTTTGTGGAATTGAAAAAGAGGTTAACGACCGCTCTGGTGTTAATTTTGCCTAATCCAAATGAATCTTTTGTGGTGTATTGCGGTACATCGAAGATGGGTCTTGTTGGAGTATTGATGCAGAATGTCTAAGTTGTTGCTTATGCTTCGCGAAAATTGAGGGTTCATGAAATGAATTATCCTACACATGACTTAGAGTTGGCAGTTGTGGTGCTCGTATTAAAGATTATGGAGACATTATCTTTTTGGCTCTAAATTTAAAGTGTTCAGCGATCATAAGAGTTTGAAGTACTTTTTTGATCAGAAGGAGTTGAATATGAGGCAGAGAAGGTGGTTGAAATTGTTGAAGGATTATGACTTTCATTTGAGTTACCATCCTAGTAAAGCACATGTGGTGGCAGATGCATTGATCAAGAAGTCATTGCATATGTCGATGCTGATGGTGCGAGAATTAGAATTAATAGAGCAGTTCCGAGATCTGAGTTTGGTATGTGAAGAGACTCCTGATAATGTGAAATTGGGTAGGTTGAAACTGCCTAGTGGTATTCTGGAAGAAATTAGAGTGGGTCAACAATCTGACTTGAGGTTGGTTGATCAGTTGAACTTGATTAACCAGGGTAACGGAGGTGAATTCTAGATTGATGAGAATGATGTGATGAGGTTCAGAGACAGAGTGCGTGTTCCTGATGTTCGAGAAATTAAGAAGAGTATTCTAGAGGAAGGACGTCGAAGTAGATTGAGTATTCATCCCGGGGCTACGAAGATGTACCAGGATTTACAGAAATTGTTTTGGTAGCCAAGTATGAAGAAGGATATAACATAGTTTTTTTACGCGTGTTTGGCTTGCCAGAAGTCAAAGATTGAACATCAGAAGCCTTTGGGTATGATGCATCCGTTGAATATTCTAGAATGGAAATGGGATAGTATTTCCATGGATTTTGTGTCAGGATTGCCGAAAATTGCAAAGGGAAATGATTCAATTTGGGTAATTATGGATAGATTAACTAAATCGGCTCATTTCTTACCGATGAAGATTAATCACTCTATGCAAAAGCTAGCTGAGATGTACATTGAAGAAATTGTGAAATTGCATGGGATACCTTCGAGTATCGTGTCGGATAGAGACCCAAGATTTACGAGATGCTTTGGATACTAAGTTGAGGATGAGTTTTGCATATCATCTGCAGACGAATTGTCTGACAGAGAGGACTATCCAGTCATTGGAGGATTTGCTGAGGGCTTGTGTGTTGGACCAAGGAGGATCTTGGGATAGCCATTTGTCGTAATTGATTGAGTTCACATACAACAACAATTTCTATGCTAGTATTGAGATGGCACCACATGAAGCTTTGTACGGGAGGAGGTACAGGACTCTATTGTGTTGGTATGAGTCAGGTGAGTGTGCTGTACTCGGACCTGAGATTGTGCAGGAGATGACCAAAAAGATTAAGATGATCCAAGAAAGGATGAGAGCTTCGCAGAGTCGTCAAAAGAGTAATCACGATAAGAGGAGGAAGGCACTTGAATTCCAAGGGGGAGATCACTTATTTTTTAGAGTTACGCTAGTGACTGGTGTAGGTCGAGCTTTGAAGTCTAGGAAGTTCACTCCACGTTTTGTTGAGCCGTATCAGATTTTGCAGAGGATATTAGAAGTGGCTTATCGGATTACTTTACCGCCGTCGCTTGCGAATTTACATGATGTGCTTCATGTGTCTTAGTTGAGGAAATACATTCCAGATCCGTCGCATATGATCCAAATGGATGATGTATAGGTGAGAGATAACCTGACTATTGAAGCAGTACCTGTGCGGATTGATGGACGAGAAATGAAACAACTGCAGGGTAAAGGCATAACTTTGGTGAAGGTGTTATGGGGCGGACCAGCTGGTGAGAGTTGGACTTGGGAGCCCGAAGATCAGATGAAGGAGTCGTATCCGACTCTGTTTTCTTCAGGTATTCGAGGACGAAAATTATTTAAGTGTGGGAGAGTTGTAACACCCCAAAATAATTATAATATTTATTTAATTGATTTATTATGATTATTCGGTGTTTCGATGAGTTTTGATGAAATATTGTGACGCATAGTGAATTTGTGTTGTGGGGTATTATTGAGTTAAGAGAATAATGAGGGCATTTTAGAAATTAATTGATTAATTAGAATTATTTTATTAGTAATAATAATCGAATAATGTGAATAATATATTATTTGGATTATTATTATTATTTTAAATAAAAGGAGAGGAACAATAAGGGTGAGATGGTAACATTAGGAGGAATAAGTGAGGGTAAGATAGAGAAATCCTAATTGGGGTCAAAGGGGCAAAAATGACAAAAAGGAAAAGAGGGAATTATAGAAGTTTATTATGTACTATCGTGAAAGTGAAGAGAACTGAAAAAGGAGAACTAGGGCACAGAGAGAACGAGGAAATCACTCGTAGGACGCATAGATGAACCAATTGATGAGAAATTCAAGGTATGGGGGGTGATCCCGGTTGTTATGTCTGATATGGGGTTTAAGGTAGACATAGGTTTCATGTGCTCTGTGTTAATTGATGAAAATATGATGAAATTGTATGCTGATCTTTGTGAAATTTTCTGTGTATGATATCTACTGTGAATTTCGTGTTGAATTGTTGTGAAATTTGTATGATTACATGCTGTTGCTGTGATGAACTCTGAATAGATCTGAAACTGTTGCTTTGGGGTTAACGAATTAGGGACTGATAATAGGAAGAATTGAGGAAAATAATGAAATAGGATTAGAACTTGAAAACTGTGATGAATCGTAAGTGGATTTGGGTCCGATTTAGAAGTTTAGAGGCGCTGCAATGGGGAAGATTTCGCAGAGATGCGAAATGCGAAATCTGAGTTTTGATGTGCGTCTGGCCATACGCGTAAGGGAGGGGGCCTTACGCGTATGAGGCGGACTTCCCAGGGTGTTACGCGTAAGGTACGCACCTGTCCCAAGAGCCAGCACGACCCTCTGCCCATACGCAATGGGTAAGCGTAAGGTGGAGTGGCCATACGGATAGGGCAGGGCAATTACGCGTATGGCGAGCTTGTGGAAGGTTCCATACGCTTATTGGCTAGCCATTACGCGTATAGGAAGTTGAAGGGAGTTTTGGGAGGAAAACCCTTTCTGCTCATACGCGTAAAGCTCAAGGCGATACGCTTATGGATGGCCTGGGCAGATGGCCCTACGCGTAGGATACGCAGGCCAGTGGGCGAGGAAGAGGGCGATACGCGTATGGGGCATGGCCATACGCGTATGGGCAACGTTGTTGCCAAAATTATCCGTTTATACGATTTCTGTCCCGATTTCGCGTGTAATGCAGTTACCCTTAAACCGTAAGACTAAGATGATATAATGGAACATAAGGAAACTACTAATGACGCTAAATGGGATAAAATAGAGGATTTGTGTCGTGACGATTATAACATGATGAATTGTGACGAGTGTGATTGATGTTACATTATGATTGCTTAGTAAATACTCATGGATGATGATCCAAATTTTGACGATTCTATGATGGGGATTATTATGACGCTTTGCATCATGCATTCATGTGCATATTTAGGACCCCGGTCCAGTGGTGACTTTAATCCCATTGTGTGATTTGAAGTGTTTTGCAACGTGCTCTGGTTCTTGTGTAGAATTGATCCTATTGGTGGGGATCTTTAGAGGGTGATGGCCCAGTGTCCATCAATATGACGAATTGGTACCACATGCATGAGTCTATGTTGTTGCATTCCATACTACATGACATTGCATAATTATTGGGTAATTAACGTGTTGATGATGTGGTGAACTGATTAGTGTTTTGTGATGATTGTGACTACTATATCTTTTGCTTTATATCTTATATAATGATTTGTGATTACTCACCCTTCCTGTTTGAATGTTGCCTCCACGTGGGTAACGTGCGGGTGACCAGGATTAGCTCCCTTGGTGCGTGAAGTTTTAGCGTTGAAGTATTTTGGTATTTCCGTCGATTAAAGGGTCTTGCTCTGATATGTAACATCGGGTCGGGACGTTTGTGTCGAACGATTATGTTATTTTCTTTGTTGACATTATGATGTTACGAATTTCTTGTTTTAAGACGTTTTGAATTATAATTATATTGAGTTTTGATTTTTTCTGCTGCGTAGTATTTAATTGAATTTATGACGATATAATTCGTGTTACGGAGCAGGTTGTTATTTTGACGTATTATGACAAAATGTGGCACCCTTGTGGTGATGTACTATGATATTTTTTCTTATAATGTCGTAAATGCTTATTGGGTAAAATGGGTGTTACACACAACATGTAAAACAAACAAAAAAAAAGATAGAAATTCAAAAATTTCAACAATCAAACTCCCAGAGGTCCATCATCACCTTTCTAGATCACACTTTACAAGTGCCACACTAGAAAGGCTTCTTCTCAGGTGACTCTTTTTAACTTTGGACGAACACCGACTAAATTTGAAATAAATAAAATAAAATAAAATTAAATAATATTAAAATTTTAAACCATATTTAACTAATTTAAAATAAATAAATAGTATTAGAATACTTCTAAATATAAGAAATTTTAATTTTAAATATATATATATATATATATATATATATATATATATATATATATATATATATATATATATATATATATATATATATATATATATAATCATGTATAGTTTTTTTTTTAACCGTATACATAAATATTTTAAAATTAACTTGAAAAATTGATAAATTAATATGATTTGATTGGATATATGACAATTAATATCAATAAATAAATAATTTATTTTAACAAATTATTTATTATAAACATAACAGTATAGAATTTATTTTTTGTTGGTTAAGATTTGAAAGTGAAATAACATGTTACTAGTTTGTTTTGGAGCATCATTATTTGATTCATGTATGAAAATATGAATAAACTAAAGAAGTATATATAAATTAAATGTGGTGAAACAAATCTTGTAGATTATCATAATTTGAATTCTTAAAGTACTTAGGTAAAATGAAAATATTCACAATAGTCGCATTGAAAATATAAGTGACATTAATGAATTTGAAGAAATATAAAATTACCTAAATATTCAAATGTTAATAATGATTCAACAAAATTTACACATAAGCATTTCTTTTTACAACTCAGTTGGGTTAGATTGCCCACCTTTTTAAAGAGATTAAAAAGTGTTTATTTATCAGAGCATGTAATCTTCGTATCACAAGTTGTGATGTACAAGTATGACGTTGAAATCACCTAGTCTACTTCTCATATGGTACATTCTTCTAAAGAGGGGGAAATTTACCTAAAAAAACACTTTGATATCAAAGTAAGAAATTGTGCTAGAAACTAGCAAACAAGTGAATTCATTGTATGACCATATACGAAGGGCGAGTCTTCTATTTAAAGAGTTATTGAATTATGATACCCTTCATGTAGTTTCTATTATGATTAGGTGATATCGAAGATCATCAGTGGATAAATATGACTTAGTTGTCATAAGTGATTCTGAGATATGTGGTGGTATACAATTGGAAGCACGATGGTCCTTCTAGACACCTGATTAATATGTGTGTTAGATTGTAGGAATGATTTCTAGGATAAATTATCAACGATGTGTCATCTTGGTATGGCGGGGTGAGTATCTCATATAACGTAACTTTGGATCTTACTATTGCGTCTATTACGTACTTTAAAGTGGAATTTCTTAGTTAATGATTGATTTGAGTAAGGATTCTTACGTATATACCAATACACAATTCCCACAACTCTATCTATTTTAAGAGCCTTGAAAAATTTATGAAATTTCGTTTTCAAATAGCGATTGTAGTTTGAAAGGATATGTATCGGTTATCGGGAGTATGTTTTTAAACAATTAAGTCTGACGAAAATGCTCATACGCAATTGAGAAATGTTTTATCTTTATAGTTGCACAAAAGAAAATATTTTTTGACGAATAATCCGATCGTGCGAAAGCAGACAAATTATTGGTCATAGATAGGACAACACGCTGGAGAAAGTAGGTGTTGTCCATATTTATCTATTTTCTATAGTCGTGTCAAAATTCTCGTGATAAAAATTGGAAGGATCATATGAGTGTGTCAGAGTGAGGATAATAAACCATAAGTCGTGTTTGTTTGAGAGTGTTTTAAGTGATTTTAATTTAAGTTGTTTTTATAAAAGTGCTTTTTAATTTAAGATATTTCACAAAACACATATTTTCGGTCACTCTAGATCTACATTGATAGAGAGTAATTCAATAATCAAACTTTGGTCTCTGTGGTTCGATAATTTTTTACTACTTCGCACAATCGTACATATGCAGTGTGTGAGACACCAATTGAAATTATGTTCTCGAGAGGACAAATTTTGGACCAGATGCTTCAGACGTGTACAACTAGTTAATCACATATAGCAGATTCTGCGAATAGATGTCAGACACGATGTCTGGGACTAATCTAATGATGTTCAACGCCACTTCCTAATCATAATGGCTTTCTATTTAAGTCCCCCCCCTAAATATGAGAACTCCTCCCAATTTATTTTAATGACTAATCCCAAGTGACACACTCAATAAACAGGTCACTAATCTCAAGTGATCAACACGTAAACAACTTAGACAATGTTGAATTACAACTCAACTGCACAAACCAACAACTATGTCTTATGAATGAAGCAATAACGTGATGTACAATCAACACAAATACTTTGTTCTCAAGCTTATATAGTTAGTATATTGGAACAAAGTCTTACAACTTAACAAAGAAACCAAATTCTATGCCTTAAGATATGAATTTAGACGCTAGAGTGGTGCACAACAATGACTCATACAAAGACTCAAAAATAGAAACCCTACCACAATAAGTATTCAAAACGTGCATATCTCAAAATCTAGGATCGAGTCTCCTTATATAGCAATGTTGACTCTAGGGTTTTTTCCTTGAATAAGATCATGTCCAGAAATATAGAATATTTGATTTTAATTTGTTCCACGAAATCCTCCAAAAGATATGATTTGGTTTTGATTCAAATTCAAATTGAAATCTCTATTTAAATTTAATTGATCTCAATCAATCTTCAACAAACAAATCTACATAAATGCATTGTTAAAATATAACAACAAATCTGATTGGAATCAATCAAAAAATTCACACCTAATAACATCCATCATGGTCTGCTAACAAGGGTGAGATGTTGCACCGCACACATGTTGAAACATCGTGTTCCACATATTGCTCCAGAACATCCAAAATACCTCTTTATATAAATCTTCTTTGTAGAATAAATCATAGATTAAATAAATCTGAACCACATCTTTCTTCAAAGAAAATTCAGTCAAATCTTCTTTGATTAAATCAAATCCAAATATTTTTCAAATTGATTTGAATTAACAAAACAAACTTCTATTTACTTTCTCATTTATAGTAATTAATCACAGACACTAATGTATATCAACATCCTTAATTTTGTGTATTTATTTTTCATCTCTTTCAATCAGTAACACACTCAATGATCTAGTCTAACCCATTGAAATCTTCGGCTTAAATTCCTAACCTTAGGGTTAGGGGCATTAGTTCCGGTGGTGTGATTCAAGGTTGTTCCTTGTTGGTTTTGTTTACTGGTTCTTGGGTCAGGGTCTTAGTGTAGGTCAGTATTATTCCTTTTTTATTCAAAGATGGTTTGGGAAGAGGTTGGCAGGAAGAAAAAGATGGGTGTCATACCCCAAATTTTGACCACTAAGATTTCTCATCATTGTGTCAATCATCATCACAATATGGATGAATCATCATGCCTCATCAAATGCCTCAAGGGTTGTTGAGCATTCACTACAATCAAAATTAGGGTTTTAAGCCCTCTCAGAGACTTAGACAAATGATCAATCAAGGAATGTCTTGATATTCAACTTGTCTAGCCTGAAAAAATATCCATAATGGATCAAAAAGACTCCCACTTCAAGGATTAAGCACAAGGCTGCTCCCTTCTAGGTAGATCAAGTCTCAAGATCGACAGTGTCACCAAATTAGGGTTTTGGTCGACCAGGGCCTCCAGATGGAAAATTTTCATCTGGGAACAAGCCAAAGATCCAAAACATAACCTAATATGATCCATGGAACCTCATAAACCCAATCATCAAGTCAATTTTGCCTCAGGGGATGCATTCATCAAAAATCAGAAATTAGGGTTTCTTGACCTAATTCACCCCTAAGTTGACTTTTGGGACAAATCATGAACCAAGACCTAAAGACATGATTTGAGGGTCTCTAATATACTATATTGATCCATTTGCAACAATGGATTAATCCAAGAAGCTTGAGCAACAAGTCTCAATTTCATCTGCACCACAATTAGGGTTTCACGAGGAAAGTCAACTGTAACTTTGAATTTTGACCAGGACATGCTCCCAAACCCTAAGACATGATTCAATATACCCTATGAAACCCATGGAATATGTCCATCAAGTTTGATTTAGGTCAAGGACATGATTTCCTGAAGAATTGCAGAGTTTGGAATTCATCTGATAAAAAGTCAACTGTGCACAAAAGTCAACTTTGACTTTTTGAGATTTTTCACCAAAATGGATTTTTAAACCTAAAATGATGTTTATGTATGATTTGAATCATCATTCATCAAGAAAAATCAAAGAAAATGGGATAACTTATAAAAGGGGTAACCATAAAAACTTAGAAAAATTTCTAAGTTATGGAAAAAGTGACACTAATGTGCCAACTTTGGAGGGCCATAACTCCTAAACCACAAGGCCATTGTTCCCCATTCAAAGCTTGATTTTTAGATCACATTGCCCTCTACAAAAGCTTCATACTGACCTATGTCCAAATTCCTCATGGATTTTGAGTTATGGAGTGATCAAAATCAAGAAAAGTCACTTTGTTCCAAACTTAGTGAAAATTTCACTAAGTCATAATCTGCCTTTACTTTTTTCCAAATGTAGGGGGATTTTTCACTTGGATTCAAAAGAGATCAAAACTAAACATGTTCAAACAGTTGTTGTATCATGTAAGGGCTTTCCAAAATGGCCAAGAACATTACCAAATTCAATTTAGGCTATGAGATATGACATTGGCAAGATGCCTTGCTGAAATCTGCCAAGGCAAGGCAGATTTTTGAACTTTTGGTCGATTTGCCAAAATCAGCCAAATCCAAACACTCCTATCCACTTGGACACCTCTGAGGATTGAATCTAAAGGGGACAATCACTGAGCCCAGCCTCCAAAGTCTTTGGAACAAGAAATAGTATGTTGAACCTAGAATTACCAAAATAGGGACAAGACTCCAATTTTGGATTGGAGCATTCAATGGAAGCATCAAAGTGGCATGGACTGAGCTCTTAGCAACTGAATTCAGTCAAGACTTATCCAAGACCAAGGGAACCAGCAGCCTGTGCTCTAACCTCTAGTCAATGGCTAGAGGAGACTTGGATTTTCATTTGCCAACATTGGCCAAACCTACTCAGCAGTTGCCATTCACTATTGCAAAACAAACTTGCTCTACTATAAATAGAGCTCAATTGTGATCATTTTGAGTACACCAAAGCCATCAAACAGATGCTTTCCTCAAAATCTCTTCTTTCACTCCAATTTTGCCTTCTAAGGCAAGTCACTATCGGGTTTTGAGTTTGAGAGCTTTTCCAATCAAACCAATCACACACACACCTCATATACATCACATATGAGCTGATCAAACACTTAAACAACAACTGGAACACTGATTTCTCAGAATCACCAGTCAATTGCTCAAGGTTTTAACCAAGTTGTAGTTGAGATGCCATGAAGTGATCCAGTCAACTTCAATCAAGTCCAAGCATTCAAACACACTCCATAGGGTGTAGGGAAGTTGTTCAGATCATCACAACTCATCTGTAACACCTCCAACTCAGAAATCAATTTGCTCTTACTGTCACGACCTAGAGGTAAGCCTAAACTTGGTCATCTCTCAATCTATGCATATTTCCTCGCACAATACTTTTGCCAAATGTTCATAATCATGCATGGAATATTTCCCCTCAATTAATTGCATTGTTTGAATCGTGTATCAAAAATCCCAGCCTTCATGCAGAAATTAGAGTTCTTGAGGATTTTTCGTGATTTCTTGTTTTATGCTTAATTTAAATGAAATTAATTGTCATAGACATGATCGTGAGGTTGAAACGAGTTGATTGGTATGCGGATTGCATGATATGATCAAGTATTCAGTGAGATTGTAGAGAAAATGCAAATCTGGGCAAACCCAGAACACGCGCGTGTTCTTGGTGTGTTCTTGGCGCCATTTTTTGAAAATTCAAATATTTGAATTTTGTGATTTTATTTAATTGATTCAAAAATTAATTTCTCTCTGAGTTTTAATGATTTTGAGTTGATTCTTTTTTTAATAATTCACAAAAATGTTGAAATATTTTATTTTCCCAAAAAATCACAAAAATATTATTTATTTCATATAATTGATATTTTTACAAAGAATTAATATTTTAATTGTTTTTGACATTTAAAATATTTTTTCCCTCTTGATTTTGAAAAGATTAATGACTTCTAATTATTTTGTAGGTCAATACTTGATTTTTGAAGCATTAATCCAAGATCATAATTTGTTTCCCACATGTTAAACAATTTTTGATCATTTTAATTGAATTTTTATTCAATTAAAATACATTTTGGAAATAAATTAGGGTTTTTGATTAATTCAACCCTCACAAATCATTTTCAAAACATTTGGGCCTCTAATAGAGTGTAAGACCCAATCCTTTGTAAATACAAACCTATTTTGGGCTTCACTTATTGTATAAGTCCCGTTGTATTTCAAAAAGTTCGACGCGATCATCATCCGTTGAAAACAAGTCTTGGGCCTACCCTCGAGTAGTAAGACCCATTTCTTTTCTTTAAAACTCTTTGGGCCTCTATTAGAGTGTAAGACCCATCCCACTTGTACATAAATAATTTGGGCCTCACTTATTGTATAAGTCCCTCTGTACATTTTTAAATTCGGTACGATCGTCGCCAGTTTAAAAATAAACCATCTGGGCCTCTCCTTGAGCTATAAGACCCATTCAAAACTTTTGGGTCTCTAATAGAGTGTAAGACCCAACCCCCTTTTAACCAAAACCATTTTTTGGCCTCACTTATTGTATAAGTCCCTCTGTGTTAAAAAAAAATCTCGGCGCGATCGCCATTTCAAACGAAAGATCATCTGGGCCTACGCTCGTGTTATAAGCCCCACTCTTTTTCTTTAAAAACTTTTTGGGCCTCTTGAGAGAGTATAAGACCCAAATCTCTTTGTACAGGAAACAATTTTGGGCCACAGTCACCTGTATAAGTCCCTCTGTACAAATTTAAACAATGCGCTCACTGATAAAACCCTGGGCCTCTCCTTGAGCTGTAAGCCCCAAATATTTCTTTTTCAAAGCACTTTCCCCTTTGATTTTGAATATACTATTGTTTTCAATCTGTCTTTGTTGAACAACTAACCAAACAGCATGGAAGCTCTACAACCGAGTAAGTGTTTATATGCTTTCATTTACTGCTTTCACATACATATAACTGTATTGTGGGGCTGTTTTGCTGTAAGTCTTCTTTCATAAACTCATATCAACTGTGTAATAATAGTATAGATATTTAGAGTTTCCCCGGCAACTACGTCTAGAACTTGGTAAAGCCGTTTCGTTTATTCGTAGAAATAGACAGCTAGATCCCCAATAGGATCACCAGACACAGTCTTCTCTTCGGCTGTCCTCATTAGGAATTGTCAAGAAACTCTACTCCCAGAGATGAATGTATTCTCCGTGAATGGCATCTTTGAGTTTCTTCCAAATTTTCAAACTTTCCTGGCTTGATCTATTCCTTGTGAATAGCCTGTCTTGAATTTCTCGGGGTTTGGGGACCCACGGGCTTCTTAAAAGCATCGACCTCCTCTTGGGCATTGTACAAGGACCCACAGGCTTCCTAAAAGCAACCCCGCCTCCTCTTAGGCTTAGTACAAGGACCCGCCGGATTCTTAGAAGTATTCACAGCCTCCTCTTAGGCTTCGTATAATGATCTCTTCCTCCGGGAATGATAACCTCCTCTTGGGCTTAGTACAAGGACCCGTCGGCTTCTTAAAAGCTTCCAGCCTCCTCTTGGGCTTCATACAAATTGTCCCGACGACCTCCTAGAGGTATAGGAACAGAACTTAGTCATCTTCATAGAACAATCCTTTCCAAAAGTCTACTATTGTTTCTCAAAACATAGTATAAAAGATGAAACTCTAGGCACGGACAGTCTAATATCCTTGAGTCTCAAAGACATTCTCAAGTGACCCCTTCAAAAATAGGAAGGAAACCCGTAGACTCGAACAATCTCAATACCCTTTGGATTTCCCGTTTCTTCAAAGAAAAGGAAATATCCCTGATCCTCGAATCAAAATCCCAGAGGGCCAACATTACTCATATAAGAACTGATTTTCTCTTTAAATCAGCATACTGGACCTGTCACTCAACTGAAACAGCGCCATAGCCTCCTCTTGGGCTTTGTACAATGATTCTCCCCAGCGGAGTCAAACAACGTTTAGCCTCTCTCTCGGGCTTTGTACAAGACACATAAGAGACTCCCTCATTGAGTCAATCACCCTTCCGCCTCCATCTCGGGCTTTATACGAGATACAAAAAGGTTCTTATTGAGCCAAACAAATTTTAGCCTCCATCTCGGGCTTTGTACGAGATACAAAAAACTCTCTTGTGGAGTCAAACCTTTTAGCCTCCATCTCGGGCTTCGTACGAGATACCATAGAGGATTCTCTTGTCGAGTCACTTCCCTTTTAGCCTCTCTCTCGGGCTTTGTACGAGACACATAATAAGCTCCTCTTAGGCTTTGTATAAGAAAACCACTGGTTGATCCAATCAACCTTTTAGCATCAAAACGGTGCCTCGTTCACAGTACACAAACATCAACAAATCCTTTTCCTTCATCTAATTGCTGTAAGCGGCAAGCCTCTGAATCATCTACATCCATGCCATTGTCCCTCTTTTAGCATGAGAAATTCCTAAGGAAAGATAGCATTTCTCTACATTGAGTTAAAGTCTTCCCCTTCAGGTTGGAAATCCCCTATAAAGGAAATTATGGCATTGCCGGATTCACACATCCCGGTTAAAGTAATTCTCCTTTATAAACAGTTGTGACATACAACCCCCTCTTTAGAGATGACAAATTCTCTCTAAAGTCAGGACCTTCAGCTTCACATCTTGGGCTTTAAACAAGATACAAATAGACTCTTTAGCTTCATATCGTGGGCTTTGAACAAGATACAAATCACCTTTAGCTTCACATCTTGGGCTTTGAACAAGATACAAACGACCTTTCGCTTCAAACAAGACACCAAAACACAATTTCCTCCCATAGAATAGGAGGAACTACGAACGCTCTGATTTCCCTGTTTCGGTAAACAGGAATACGTAGGCATAAGATTGAAAGAAAAATCTTAGCGAGCACACTAAACAAAAAACCCAAAATCCCATACTTTCATACATCCGTCCTAACATCTTAACATCCCACCAATTAACCGAACACCACTTTTAAAAAAATACACCCAATAGAGACCCCGAATCTTTGTAGCATCTGTAACCTAACAGACCGCTGTTTAACCTCAGTTTGCAACCCCTCAGATGTTGGGACAGTTTCAGGAGGGGCTAAAGCTAGTTTATCTGAAAATTCCTTTGTTGGTGATAGTTTTGGGGCTGACGAAGGTTTAGGTGGCGTTGGTTTCGAGGGCCATCAACTAATTAATGAAAAGGAGGGTAATATCAAAGGCATTGTCCATAAAGTGGTCACTGAAAAAGATCATTTAATGTTAATGGATTTTGGGGATAAGGTAGGACGGATGGAAAGGGACAAGCCTCTCCTTTTTTTTGACGTCGCAAGTAGGAAGACTTGCGAGGTGTCAAACATTATACCTTCAACTACTACGGAAAACCTATTTAACAACAATTGGGAAAGCTATGTAATCACGCGTGTACAGGCGTTGTTATGTAGAGTGTCGTTGTATATATGATACGTACAATCACAGACCAGTAACCGTTGTTTTAAACTGGAAAGAGCGGTACATATCACAACGGTTGATACAAACAACCATTGTGATAAATCAAATGGACAAGGTTCGATTCCCAGCTGCGCTGTTATGCTATTTTTTTTCTGGACAGGGCGCAAGATATTATAACGGTTGTGTAGTATAACCGTTGTTAAAGCATAAGTTATTATTACGGTTATCGTGTATAACCGTTGTTACATATTCTGCAGATTTAAGGAAAAGATTCCTGATTTTATAATTAATCCCTTTTTTTACCTGTATTATTGTTCTCCATGTCACAGCAGAAAATACAACTAACATTTGTGATAAAGTAATCATAATAATGTTAATTGTATCATATTCATAATATCACATAAATGTATATGCAATTGTAACAAACATCTTACAATATATCAGAACAAACAACCTGTAGTTTACACATTACATAACATCACATAATTGTATCATATTCAATCGTAACAAATATCTTAAAATTTATCAAAACAAACAGCCTAGAGTTTACACATTACATAACATCACATAGTTAATTGTATTCAATTGTAACAAATATCTTACAATTTATCAGAACAAACAACCTACAGTTTACACAGTACATAACATCACATAATTTTAACTTGGTGTTTTGGTTTCTTGTCTCTTGGTGTCTTGACTCTAAAGACCTTTGATTTCAAATAATTATACTTGTTAGTAAAAATATTTAGAAACTGTAATATACAATTAATATATTAGAATAAAGAGTAAATTACATACTGGTTAATTTTCCCATATGCCTTCTTCATGATCGATTCGAACAGCGTGCACGACATCTCCATCAATTTCATCATATGAGTAAAGGACTTGTGTTGTGTAAGAAGGTGTGGACGGAATATCAAGACTTCCATCACTAAGAGGAATGTGTTTTCCTTGGAGAACGATTGACCATTTCCCTGATATGTGCGATGGGTCGGTAACATAGAAAACTTGTTTTGCTTGAAAAACCATGATGAATGGTTCGGTCATATAAGATGCCTTACCAAGGTCGACCCGTGTGAATCATAAGTCATAAATGTGTACACCATTACTATTATTGGGAACCCATTTGCATTTAAATAAAACCACTTTGAAAATAACATAATCAATCTCCCAAATCTCATCAATGACACCATAAAACGCGGTAATTACCAATACAGGATTCTTATCTTTCGAACTAGAGAAATGCATCGATTCGGCTTCAACCATAACCCCACTATTTTGCATTGTACAACGGTCATCTTTTAATTTTGTATAAAAGGTATAATGACCAATATCGTATGCGGTCCAAGTAATGACACAAAATTTTGGCTCGTACGACAACCATTTAAGTATATCGGATGCACTACGATCATTAGATACACTTTTATTAAACCATTCTATGAATCTCTTGTTATGCTCTATCAACAACAACTTGTCACTCATTCGGGGATATTTTTTCCTCAAAAGTCCTTTGTGAGTATCTATGAAAGGCTGAACTTCATCTATATTATTCAATATATAGAAATATGCTTGAATAACTACATCCCGAGCCTTTGACTTTACATTTAGACATTGAATACCTCTTCCGTCTGTGTCAGCATGACGAGAAATTGGAATTCCTATAGAATCTGCGTCCGACAAATAGTTTGTACAAAACTCAACAACTTCTTATGTGATGTATCTTTCAACAATTAAAGGTTCTGGTCGGTGATGATTCTTCGTATATCCTTTAAAGATCTTCATATATCGCTTTATTGGATACATCCACCTTAAATAAACTGGACCACAAATTCTGATTTCTCTTACTAGATGAACAAGTAAGTGAACCATAATGTCAAAGAATGGTGGAGGAAAATACATCTCCAATTGACACAAGATTATGGCAGCCTCATCTTCTAATTCATCTAATTTTTTAAAATCAAGAACTTTATTACATATGGCATTGAAGAATAAGCATAATCTCGTTATAGTAACTCTCACATTATTTGGTATGATCCCACGGATAGCCACTGGTAGAAGTTGTTGCATCAATACATGACAATCATGTGATTTTAAACCAATTAACTTGAGATCTTTCATTGATACAAGTTTCTTGATGTTTAATGAGTAACCCCTGTGGAACTTTAATACCTTGCAAACACTCGTATAAAATTTTCTTCTCTTTTTTAGAAAGAGTGTGGCATGCTAGAGGCAGATAAGTTCTTTTTCCTTTCTCTATTGAAGCCAACTGTTTTCTTATACCCATCTTCTCCATATCAAGACGGGAAGTCTTACTATCTTTAGTCTTGCTTGGAATGTTTAGAAGTGTGCCAATCAAACTATCACACACATTTTTCTCCACGTATAACACATCAAGACAATGTCTAACATCAAGACTTTACCAATACAGAAGATCAAAGAACATGGACCTCTTTTTCCAAATATTTTTCGCAACTGCCCCTTTTTCTTTTTTTCTTCTTCCCAAAGACAACATTAATGTGTTCTTGCCGTTGATAAACTTCTTCCCCGGTTAAAGGTTCAGGTGCCTCATCAAACTCTTGCTCTCTATTAAAAGCCTTCTGCAATCTACGATAAGGATGATCGGGTTTTATAAATTTTTGATGCCCAAGGTAAACGGTCTTTTTTCCAAACTCAAGTTGGTGATAACAAGTATCATCTTCACATATAGGACACACTCTATGTTCTTTGACACTATATACAACCAAGTTACTGTAAGCAGGAAAGTCGTTGATTGTGCAAAATAACATTGCATGCATCTTAAACTTTTCCCCAGAATATGCATCATTAACTTCAACGCCTTCATCCCACAAGAGTCGTAAATCATCAATTAATAGACTTAGATAAACATCTATGTCAATACCAGGTTGTCGTGGTCCAAAAATCATCATACTTAACAGTATATGCTTGCGCTTCATACTCAACCAAGGAGATAGGTTGTAAATAGTGAGAAGAACATGCCACGAAGTATGATTAGTACTCAGATTACCAAAGGGGTTAATTCCATCAGTGGCAAGTCCCAACCTAATGCTTCTTGGCTCAACTTCAAAATCCGGAAACAACGAATCAATTTTCTTCCATTGCAACGAATCAGCAACATGGCGAATGTTTCCATCACAAATCATTTCATCTGCATGCCATCTAAGATTCTTTACATCATTCGAATTCTCAAAAAGTCTCTTTAATCGTGAAATTATTGGCAAGTACCATAACACTTTAGCAGGAGAATGCTTCCTACTAACATTTTCATAGTCATTATCATCACCACTGTTGGCATTCAGCTTATAATGCGACACACCACATTTCGGACATTGATACAAGTCTTCATGCTCTTTCTGATATATCATGCAATCATTAGGGCAAGCATGTATTTTGATATACTCCAGACCCATTTGACACAATATCTTCTTGGCCTCATAACAACGATCGGACAATTTGTTATCTTTTGGTAATATTTCCTTTAGCACTTCAAGTAATTTCGTGAAACGTTTATCCGACCATCCATTTTTTTCCTTCAGATTAAACAAATTTAACACCGCAGACAATCGTGTAAAATCTATGCTTCCCTTATATAAAGGGGTGTCTTTATCACTACATAAAGTATCATAAATATGAGCATTCTTAAAAGAAGATTCCCCAATATCGCAGAACATATCATCTAGTTAATCATCCACATATGCATCTTCCTCGACTCTTTAACTTTGTGACGCTCGACTTTCCTCCACTTCACCATGCCACGTCCATATTATATAATTTTGACATATACCATCACAACAAAGGTGATGAAATATTTCATCCTTTCTACACTTTTTGATATTCGTGCAAAGAACACAAGGACAATAAAATATACCATTATTTTCAGGAAGATGTTTTTCAGCGTGTTCAAGAAATTCAAGAACTCTTTTCTCATAAACAGGACCTAATCTATCAGCTTTCATCCAACTACGATCCATAACAACTTCTGAAATTTATACACATATAATAATGTCAATGACACACCAAAAACTTAATGCATTTGCAAATCTAAACCTAAAGCATATAAAACATTTAAACTAATACTGACTTGAGCATATAAACAAAGAAAAAAGTAATGAAGATGTTGAAGAATATTGTACTTCGAAGCTGAAGAATCAAATGAACGAAGAGGGTGTGAAGATTTGAGCTATGAAGAGGGTAAAGTTTACGCCGCCGCTGTCGTCTCTGGTGAAAACCTTTAATTACGGTTGGGAAAAATAACCGTAGTGGAATTGAAGACCTCTTACAATGGTTCATTTAATTCACCGTTGTAAACTATTTTACAATTCATTTTTAAAGTAATGGAATTAAGTTCTATAACAACGGTTGGTTTAAAAATCGTTGTAAAATCATTTACAATTTATTTTATAAATAATGGAGTTAAGTGACAAACGCTTTTTGTACTCAAAAAAGGCTTATAGGGAGTTGATTCCTGACCAAGCTATCTTGAGAAATCAACGCTCAGTGGAGGCCCTCTTGGGAGTAGTATTGTTGAACGAGTATTCGTGAAAACATTACTACTTTTGACCTAGGAGCCCATGACACTGAGGACCTTTAGTTACCTTTAACCCAACTTGGCCTTCTTAGGACGTAGTGTGATGACTGTGAGGGAGTAGTCCCAAAATAGTTGATACGCAATACTACACTCAAAAGAGGTTCTCTTAAGAATATTATTAACTACCGAGTATTTTGGAAATTGATAATATCTGAAAGATGGACTGATGACTTTGAGAACTTGTTAGAACCCGTTGTATAGGTACACTATAAACACTAGTAGATGCCCCATGGTTGGTTCTTCACCTGGACTCCATGTTGCGATCTTGAACCTTTTGATCCTGCTATGTGTGATTTGCATCTTGTCTTGCATCGCATTGTATATCATTTGCATCTTTGCATGATTCATTGCATACATCCGTTTGTCCAACAACTCATCTCCAGTAGTCTCTATCTTCCAGCGTCACTTGTCAGTCATCAAGTTGTTTCCTCGACACAGATACAAGACTAGAACTAACTACAGACGCAAGATGTCAGAACAAGAAGTACACAACGCAAAGATTCGAATGAAGATCGATGATTTTAAGTCAAGCAAGACTAAGCTCACTGAGATGCTCCAGGTATTGATTGCTAGAGGAGAGAAACCCCAAAGGACTGTTATCCAGGAGGTTTCAAATGCTGATCCTTAGCCTGTTCATATGCCACCTTCAACTTGGCCAGAGTTTGGGTTACCCCACAACTTCTCTCCCCCTATTGTATCTACTGCTATAATTGGTCAAACTGTCAGACTGCTATAATTGGTGAAGACTGTGAAGACTTAGTTGAACCTGAGGTTGTCCGTGAATAATTTCAGACCATAGACAAGAGACTCCGAGCCATTGAGGGTACTGACTTCTTTAGTGTGGACGCAGACAACAAGTGCCTGGTTTCTGACCTTGTTATGCCTGCCAAATTCAAAACTCTCAATTTTGTGAAATATAAGGGTCACTCTTGTCCAAGGGCTCATTTGGTCATGCACTTTTGAAAGATGGCTGCTTATACCAACAACCAGAAGCTGCTCATCCACTGTTTTCAAGACAGCTTGAGTGGAGTTTCTCTCAAATGGTAAATGAATCTTAAACAACAGTATCCACTGCTTCCAGGATCTTGTTAATGCATTTTTGAAGCAGTATAAGTACAACCTCGACATGGCTTCTGACCTCCGTCAACTTCAAAATATGTCTCAAAATGAGAAAGAGTCTTTCAAGGAATATGCTCAGCGTTGGAGAGAACTCGCTTCTCAAGTTGAACCCCTCTAGCAGAGAAGGAATTGACTGGAATGTTTATGGACACTCTGTCTCCATTCTATTGGGAGAAGATGATTGACATTATTTCCTCCAACTTCACTGATTTAGTAACTATTGGTCAAAGGCTCGAGGAAGGTCTCAAAAATGTTAAAGTGTCCAAGGCTACTGAATCTTCAAATGGTGCGAAGAAATCCTATGGGAACTTCCAGAAGAAGAGAGAAGACTATACCAATGATGTCATAACTGAAGTGAAAAGACCTCGTCCCCGACCTCAGTATGGTGATCACCCTGCTATTGCTATTGTTATTCCTGTGGTTGCTACTTCACGACCAGCTCAAGATCCTCAACGTCCGGCTGTAGGATAGAACCAATACCGTAATAGGAATCAATTTGATCCTATTCCCATGACGTACACTAAACTTTATCCTAGTCTGGTTCTGAAAGGTTTGATTACCACAAGGACTCTACCTCCTCCGCTAAATCCTTTTCCAGCTGGATTCAGATCTGATCTCCACTGTGCATTCCATGAAGGTGCCGCATGCCGCGATCGGGAAAATTGCTATGCACTAAAGACTAGAGTGTGTGATTTGATTAAAGTTGGAATCCTTAGCTTTCATGACACCAATCCTAATGTCAAGAAAAATCCTCTGCCAGAGCACTCCAAGTGAAGCTTTAGTCGACTTCAGCAGATTATCTTCCTAAAAGTCAGTGTTTCAGACAGGACAACTCATCCTTGTGCTGATTAGTCACTAGGCCTTGTTTCTTGTTGTTTGCATTTTCCTTTCATTTGTATTAGCTATTTGTATTCAAATTATGTTTGTACTTCAATAATTAATGAAATGAGCGTTGCAACTTTTGGATTCAATTCATTTGTGTTTGCTATTTACATCTTTATGCTTTATTTTCAAAAAAAAAAATTTATCTCTTTTCCACTTTTTGATTGTGCAAAGATTGGAGGGAGGATGACGAAAATGTTACACCCAAATTTTTTTTGGTATGCTTTCTATCAAAACTTTGCCGACGATGTAAGGCATTGTTTCAACCCCCCAAACACTGAAGAAATAAGGAAGATATTCCCTTGTCAACCCCTTTGAACCTAGAAGTAGGAGTTTCTTTCTCTATGAAAAAACCGCAATCTTAACCTTGGGATGGGTAGTTCTCAGTTAACTCGGTTGTGCGTTCATGTAAGACACCTTTCACATAAAGGTTGCATTCTCAAATTTTCCTTCACACACAGCAAGCAAGTGTCAAAGATTTCTTTCAAATCGGAAGCCAATGATGGTTTACTGTAATCATTAAGCCAAGTAGTCAAAAACTTTTAACTCTTCCAAATTAAATGAATAAATGTTGTACAAGTTGTTCCCAGAGTAATAAATAAAGAAAGATCGTCAAGAAATCCTTGCTCAAAGAATGAGCCGAGTAACTTTTGAGGGAAAATCTAAGAATGATGGGAAGCTCATGACCTTACCTTATACAAAGAGAAATAAGAGCAAGCTTGTATGACAATTAAAAGTTGTAAGGAGGCAGTGAATGTCATCTCAAGAGTCCCTTAACTTCTGAACCATTATCACTATCATCAGTGCAATTCCTAACCTATGGGAACCTAAGTCCATAGTTTGAGTTAATTGAGCGTAGGACTGAAGATCATCACGAAGATGGGGTGGGTACAAATAAACTTTGAGCCTTTATCCTTTGTTTCATAAACCGTGAACTAGGCCACGTTACAACCCTCAAAAGACCTAAATGAAGCAAGGTTATTTTGAAAGCATACTGCAGCAAGGTTGCGTAAACTGACTCCGAAAGATCTTTGCAGATAATTCGTTTTGGCATTACACCTTTGCTTTACCCTTCACTTTGATGTCTTTAACCGCCTTGTTCTGACTAATGACCCATGTGTTTTGCATCATTCCAGAATGATTTGATTTCAAAAGTTGGATGAACTTTGCATTTACCATGTTTGTATGAATACTATTGTTTGCAAACTGGCTTTCCTCTCATGGAATTTTTAAACCGTTGAGAAACTTGGCCAGTGATCCTATCAGGGGCAAGTTATTTCCAGATCATGTTGAGAATCAATTCAAGATTTATGTCTCAATGCAAATCCTTCTCAGAATTTGTTTATACAGAAGACTTTTCATGACTCAGACTGGAGCAAGCTTCCCAAGCGCACAGTGAAACAGTCATTTCCAACATCAATCCAGCTGAAGCATTGATCAACTCATCTATAATAATCAGCTAATCTGAGGCAGTTTACTCGAAGAATCCCCAAACATCTATTTATCCTTCCTACAAGGGTCATAACTTGGTACAGTTTACTAGTGTAGCAGAGATGTGTTCAACAGTAGCATCTTTAGTCCCTAAGCAGAATGGCGGTGATCTCCATGTTGAGGAATCAGTCTTTCAGTCTTGTCTTCTCCGCAAAAGAGTCAAGACGTGTCGTTGATGCTGCATTTTATCATCATCTGCATAACTCATATACATAGCTAGAGTGTCTCATTCTCATATGCATTTTTACCAGAGGTCGTGTTGTTATCCACGTCTTACCTTGTGGTCAAAGTCCAACTTACTTAGCATCAACCAAATAGATACTGATATGACCTTTTCTATCCAATGGTTTTTCGGTTTACGTATATTTCTCTCTCTAATGTTCTCCCAGATTGAGTCTTTTATTCTAATTTTCTTCCAGAACCTATATGATGTTTTTCCAGATATTCCTTTGATTCTGACGCTTTTCCAAAATCTATCCGAAGTTTTTCCGAATATGTTTCGTCTCTTTCTGATGTCTTACAAGAATGAGTCTTTTGTTCTGATGTTCTTCCAGATACAACTTTGTGTCTGATTTTTTTCCATATGTGTCTGTTGTTCTGATGTTTCCAGAACCTGTCTGACATTTTTCCAGACATTCCTTTTTATTATGATGCTTTTCCAAAATCTATCCAAGGTTTTACCGAATATATTTGTCTCTCTGATGTTTTTCCAGATTGAGCCTTTTGTTCTTATGTTCTTCCAGAACCTGTCTAATGTTTTTAAAAAATTTTGTAATCTAAATTGCCTCAACCAGTTCCCGTTTGGCAGATCATCTCAAGATACCAGTTCACGTCTGGTAGACAACCTTTTAAACCAGTTTCCGTCTGGTAAACACCATTTCAATGTCCAGTTCTCGTTTGGCAAACCATAAAATCAGTATACCCTTTTGATTCTAATGGTTTTATAGAATCTATCTTAGGTTTTATCGGATATGTTATCTCTCTGATGTTTTACCAGATTGAGCTTCTTGTTTTGATGTTCTTTTAGAACTTATCTGACGTTTTTCCAGACGTGTCTTTTGTTCTGATGTTTTTCCAGAACATCCTTTGTGTCTATCTGACGTTCTTCCAGATACGACTTTGTTCTAATGTTTTTCCAGAACTCCTTTTATGTTATCTGATGTTTTTCCAGATACGACCTCGTTTATCTGATGTTCTTCCAGATATGGTGTTGCTTATCTGATGTTCTTCCAGACATGTCTTCAAAACTTTCCCCGTACATTTAATGCTTTTCTAAATGTTTTGGGTATATCTTCAGGATCTCTGTCTTACATTTATTTCATGTCATATCATGTACATCTTGTGACAACTTAGGGCCAAAAATTGTGCATGTTTGTATTTAAGTCTCTCCCATCTCGTTGAGACGAAGATTTCAATCTCCATATCTCCGAATAGAAGAAACTTTAATAAGGGCATCTATCATACCCTAATTTTGACCCTAAGATTCTATTTTTGTTTCACATCATCTGCATAGCATATCACATCATTTCTAGGTCAACCATCCATGCATAACTAACCAATTTATTAGACTTTATTTGCTTGGTTTCATTTGTGAAATTATGGTTGCTGCAAAAGGTTCAAAGGTCACAGAGGCTTTGTGTGTGCTTATTAGGATTCTAATCCTTTTCAAGTTGTGTTGAATTCCTGTGGATATAAAGGAAAGATGTGCCCTCAGTATTATGGTCCCTCAGCCAATACAAGATCAATCTTTCTCAACATTTCTCAGAGGTTTCCCCAAGGAGGATTCGGGTTTTCTGTCCCTTGGGTTTTCTGTCGAGGATTAGTCATGGTTTTCATGGCAAATGATATTACAGGTTGTATCTTCTTGGTTTGTATATCAGATTCGACATGATATCTTGCCATTTAAGTTCAAAATCAATGTTGAAAACTTCAGTGGATCTATAAATTGCAAGGGACAATGATCAGAAGGTACACAATTACCATACGAGACATAACATATTCATAACAGTAAAGCAAGATTCACATTATCACACGCAGAAAGAAAAGATCACAGAGGGAAAAAAAGGAAAATCCACAATCATACACCAAAGGAAAACTCATCGAATAACAATAGACAAAGAAACCACAAATCATCATACAAATCACACACACAAAACACATAGTCCACACAGAAAGAATCGTACCATACACACATAAGAAACATATGGCAACTCAGAGTTTGCAGCAAAGTACACAGAATCTGAAGCGACAATAACGGTAATACACAGGAAATAAAGTCATAACAAGCTGCGAGTCGTACCTTCATTTTATCTTCAGGTAATTCTCAATCCCAATTTGATTCCTTTTCATAACCCGAGACACTTTGAATTTGAATTTGATCACGGGACGAAATCGATGTCGAGATGAACCGGTTGAGAGTAGATAAAAGAGGGGGACAAATGCGCGGAGTAAACGCCGTTGTCGTCGGCCAGTAGGCTATGGCGCGGAAGGCTTCATCATTTTCCAGGTGCAATCGGAGTTGCGAGAAAAGGACAACAAGATGGCGAGTGAAATAAGAGAAAGAAAGTAGTAACGGAGGCGAGAGAAAGAGAGCGTGAATTGAGAGAGAAAATTAAGTAGCCAAAAAGGATGCTGATCCTTTCTTCATTTTCCTCTTTGAGCCCTCATTATGTAGTTGTGGATCGGGTGGGTCAATGTCATACCCCAAATTTTGACCACTAAGATTTCCCATCATTGTGCAAATCATCATCACAATATGGATGAACCATCATGCCTCATCAAATGCCTACAATCAAAATTAGGGTTTTAAGCCCTCTCAGAGCCTTAGACAAGGGATCAATCAAGGAATGACATGATATTCAACTTGTCTAGCCTCTAACATATCCACAGGGGATAAAGAGGACTCCCACTTCAAGGATTAAGCACAAGGCTGCTCCCTTCTAGGTGGATCAAGTCTCAAGATCGCCAGTGTCCCCAAATTAGGGTTTTGGTCGACCAGGGCCTCCAGATGGAATTTTTCCTCTGGGCACAAGCCATAGATCCAAAACATGACCTAATATACTCCATGGAACCTCATGGACCCAATCATCAAGTCAATTTTGCCTCTGGGGATGCATTCACTAAAAATCAGGAATTAGGGTTTCTTGACCTAATTCACCCCTAAGTTGACTTTTTGGGAAAATCATGAGCCAAGACCTCAAAGGAGGGTTTAAGGGTCTCTAATGAACTATATTGATCCATTTGGAACAATGGATTAATCCAAGAAGCTTGAGCAATAAGTCTCAATTTCATCTGCACCACAATTAGGGTTTTAAGGAAAAAGTCAACTGCAACTTTGACTTTTGACCAGGACATGCTCCCAAACCCTAGGGCATGACTCAATGTACCCTATGACACCCTTGGAACATGTCCATCAAGTTTTATTTAGGTCAAGGACATGATTTCATGAAGAATTGCACAGTTTGGAATTCATCTGATAAAAAGTCAACTGTGCACAAAAGTCAACTTTGACTTTTTGAGATTTTTCACCAAAATGGATTTTTAACCCTAAAATGATGTTAATGTATGATTTGGATCATCATTCATCAAGAAAAATCAAAGAAAGTGGGATAACTTGTAAAAGGGGTAACCATAAAACTTAGAAATTTTTCTAAGTTATGGAAAAAGTACCACTAATGCACCAACTTTGGAGGACCATAACTCCTAAACCACAAGGCGAATTTTTTTCATCCAAAGATGGATTTGTAGCCCTCATTACCCTCTACAAAAACTTCAACTAGACTTAAGTCCAATTCATTAAGGATTTTGAGTTATGGAGTGATCAAAATCAAGAAATCACACTTTGTTCCAACACTTAGTGAAAATTTCACTAAGTCAGATTTTGCTTCACTTTTTGCCAAATGTAGAGGGATTTTTCACTTGGAATCAGAAGAGATCAAAATCAAACATGTTTAAACAGTTGTTATATCATGTAAGGGCTTTCCAAAATGGCCAAGAACATTGCCAAATTCAACCTACACCATGAGATATGACATTGTCAAGTTGCCTTGTTGAAATCTGTCAAAGGCAAGGCAGAATTTGCAATTTTGCTCGATTTGCCAAAATCAGTCAAATTCAAATGCTCCTATCCACTTGGACACATCTGAGGATTGAATCTAAAGGGGACAATCACTGAGCCAAGCCTCCAAAGTCCATGGAACAAGAAATAGCATGTTAAACCTAGAATGGCCAAAATAGGGACAAGACTCCAAATTTGGATTGAAGCATTCAATGGAAGCATCAAGGTGGCATGGACTGAGCCATTCCCATTTGAAATTAGTCAAGACTTATCCAAGACCAAGGGGACCAAAGCTCTGTGCCCTAACCTCTAGTCAATGGCTAGAGGAGACTTGGATTTCCATTGGACAACATTGGCCAAACCTACTTACCAGCTGCCATTCACTGTGGATCCCAAAACAAACTTGTTCTACTATAAATAGAGCTCAATTGTGTTCAGTTTGAGTACACCAAAGCCATCAAACAAATGCTTTCCTCAAAATCTCTTCTTTCACTCCAATTTTGCCTTCTAAGGCAAGTCACTATCGGGTTTTGAGTTTGAGAGCTTTTCCAATCAAACCAATCACTCACACACCTCATATACATCACATATGAGCTGATCAAACACTTAGATCACTTCTGAAACATCAATTTCACAAAATCACCAGCTGGTTGCTCAAATTTTCAATCAAGTTGCAGCTGAGATGCCACGAATTGATCCAGCCAATTTCAATCAAGTCTAAGCATTCAAACACACTCCATAGGGTGTAGGGAAGCTGTTCAGATCATCACCACTCATCTGTAACACCTCCAAATCAAAAATCACATTGCACTTGCTGTCACGGCCTAGAGGTAAGCATATACTTGGTCATCTCTCAATCCATGCATATTTCCTCGCACAATAATTTGGCCATATGTTCATAATCATGCATGGAATGTTTTCCCTCAATTAATTGCATTGTTTGAATCGTGTATCAAAAATCCTAGCCTTCATGCAGAAATTAGGGTTCTTGAGGTTTCTTCGTGATTTCTTGTTGTATGTTTAATTTAAATGAAATTAATGGACATAGACATGATCGTGAGGTTGAGACGAGCATAATGATATGTGGATTGCATGTTATAATCAAGTATTCAGGGAGATTGGATAGAAAATGCAAATCTGGGCAAACCCAGAACACGTGCGTGTTCTTGGTGTGTTCTTGGCGCCTTTTTCACAAATTCAAATATTTGAATTTTGTGATTTTGTTTAATTGATTCAAAAATTAATTTCTCTCTGAGTTTTAATGATTTTGAGTTGATTCTTTTTTTAATAATTCACAAAACTCTTAAAATATTTTATTTTAACAAAAAATCCCAAAAATATTATTTATTTCATATAATTGATATTTTTGCAAAGAATTAATGTTTAATTGTTTTTTGACATTTTAAATATTTCTTCTACATTGATTTTGCAACTTTTAATGCTTTCTAATTATTTTATAGGTCAATACTTAATTTTTGAAGCATTAATCCAAGATCACAATTTGTTTTTCATATGCAAAACAATTTTGATCATTTTAATTTAATTTTTATTCAATTAAATACATTTTTGAAAACAAATTAGGGTTTTGGATTAATTCAACCCTCGTAAACCATTTTCAAAACACTTTTGGGCCTCTAATAGAGTGTAAGACCCAACCCTTTGTAAATACCAACTATTTTGGGCCTCACTTATTGTATAAGTCTCGTGGTATTTCAAAAAGTTCGACGCGATCATCATCCATTGAAAAACAAACTTTGGGCCTACCCTCGAGTAGTAAGACCCATTTCTTTTCTTTAAAACTCTTTGGGCCTCTAATAGAGTGTAAGACCCAATCCTTTTTTGACAAAATCATTTTTGGGCCTCAATGCATTGTATAAGTCCCGATACCGTCAAAAACTTTGACGCGATCATCATCCGTTGAAAAACAAACGTTGGGCCTCTCCTTGAGCTATAAGACCCATTCAAAACTCTTGGGCCTCTAATAGAGTGTAAGACCCAACCCCCTTTTAACTAAAACATTGTGGGCCTCACTTATTGTATAAGTCCCTCTGCGTTAAAAGAAAACCTCGGCGTGATCGTCATTTTAAACGAAAAGTCATTTGGGCCTACCCTCGTGTTATAAGCCCCATTCTTTTTCTTTAAAACTTTTTGGGCCTCTTGAGAGAGTGTAAGACCCATCCCCTTGTACAGAAACATTTTTTGGGCCTCAGTCACTTGTATAAGTCCCTCTGTACAAATTTAAACAGTGCGCTCACTGATAAAACCCTGGGCCTCTCCTTGAGCTGTAAGCCCCAAATCTTTCTTTTTTCAAAGCACTTTCTCCTTTGATTTTGAATATACTGTTGTTTTCAATCTTTCTTTGTTGAACAACTAACCAAACAGCATGGAAGCTCTACAACCGAGTAAGTGGTTATTGCATTCATTTACCGCTTTCCTATACATATAACTGTATTGTGGGGCTGTTTCACTGTAAGTCTCCTTTCATAAACTCATATCAACTGTGTAATAATAGTATAGATATTCAGAGTTTCCCCGGCAACTACGTCTAGAACTAGGTGACGCCGTTTCGTTTATTCGTAGAAATAGACAACTAGATCCCCAATAGGATCACCCGATACAGTCTTCTCTTCGGCTGTCCTCCTTAGGAATGGTCAAGAAACTCTACTCCCAAAGATGAATGTATTCTCCGTGAATGGCATCTTTGAGTTTCTTCCAAATTCTCGGACTTTCCTGACTTTGATCTATTCTCGGTGAATAGCATTGCCTTGAATTTCTCGGGGTTTGGGGACCCACGGGCTTCTTAAAAGCATCGGCCTCCTCTTGGGCATCGTACAAGGACCCACAGGCTTCCTAAAAGCAACCCCACCTCCTCTTGGGCTTCGTACAAGGACCCTACGGCTTCTTAGAAGTATTCACAGCCTCCTCTTAGGCTTCGTATAATGATCTCTTCCTCCGGGAATGATAGCCTCCTCTTGGGCTTCATACAAGGACTCGTCGGCTTCTTAAAAGTTTCCAGCCTCCTCTTGGGCTTCGTACAAATTGTCCCGACGACCTCCTAGAGGTATAGGAACAGAACTTAATCATCCTCATAGAACAATCCTTTCAAAGAGTCTACTACTGTTTCTCAGAACATAGTACAAAAGATGAAACTCTAGACTTGGACAGTCTAAACTTCCTTGAGTCTCAAAGACATTCTCAAGTGACCCCTTTGTTAAATAGGAAGGAAACCAGCAGACTCGGACAGTCTCAATACCCCTTGGATTTCCCGTTTCCTTAAAGAAAAGGGAATAACCCTGATCCTTGAATCAAATCCATGAGTACAGTGTTGCTCATATAAGAACTGATTTTCTATTTCAAAATCAGTATACAGGACCTGTCACTTAACTAGAACAGTTACCATGGCCTCCTCTTGGGCCGTGTACAATGATTCTCCCCAGCGGAGTCAAACAACTTTTAGGCTCTCTCTCGGGCTTTGTACGAGACACATAAGAGACTCCCTCGTTGAGTCAGACACCCTTTTCGCCTCCATCTCGGGCTTTATACGAGATACAAAAAGGTTCTTATTGAGCCAAACAAGCAACAACCTCCACCTCGCGCTTCGTACGAGATACAAAAACTCTCTTGTTGAGTCCAATCGCCTCCATCTCGGGCTTTATACAAGATACTAAAAGACTCCATCGTTGAGTCAAAACCTTTTAGCCTCTCTCTCGGGCTTTGTACGAGACACGTAATAGCCTCCTCTTAGGCTTTGTATAAGAAAACCACTGGTTGATCCAATCAACCTTTTAGCATCAAAGTTGTGCCTCATTCACAGTATATAAACATCAACAACTCCTTTCCCCTTCATCTAATCGCTGTAAGCGGCAAGCCTATGGATCATCTACATCCATGCCACTGTCCCTCTTTTAGCATGAGAAATTCCTAAGGAAAGATAGCATTGCTCTACACTGAGTTAAAGTCTTCTCCTTCAGGTTAAAATCCCCTTTAAAGGAAATTATGGCATTGCTAGGATCCGCGTATCCCGGTTATAGTAATCCTCCTTTATAACCAGTCACCCAATAGTTGTGACAGACATACAACTCCCTCCTTAGAGATGACAAATTCTCTCTAAAGTTGAGACCTTTTTAGCTTCACGTCTTGGGCTTTGAACAAGACACAAATAGACTTTTCAGCTTCACATCTTGGGCTTTGATCAAGATACAAATCACCTTTCGCTTCACGTCTTGGGCTTTGAACAAGACACCAAAAACAACCATTTCCTCCCATAGACTAGGAGGAACTACGAACACTATGATTTCCCTGTTTCGGTAAACGGGAATACGTAGGCATAAGATTGAAAGAAAAATCTTAGCGAGCACACTAAACAAAAAACCCCAATCCCATATCAAAAGCAGTAATTCAAAAGCATCAGTCCTAACATCCTAATCCTTGTTCCCCGCCAGAAACCTTCTGCCCAGATAAAAAGAAAGAAACCGTATTGGCGAAAATACAAATAACCAGTACAAAGGCCCCCCCACATTGATAGCATTCGTAACCTAACAGACCGCTGTTTAAACTCATTATGCAAAGCAGGGTTAATTGGAGACATCTATTTCCCTTCCTTATTCAGCTCACAATAGGATAAAAAATGAATCGACCTGTAGTTTAAGCTCAACCGCAGAGAGCGACCAGCGCTTAAGAACCGTGTCCAAAATCGCTCTCTACAATCAAGTTGCAGCCCAATGTATTTTTTGTTGTTTTTTTAGAAATGGGCTTATTGACACATCAAGCCCAAGTTGCCTTTTGTTAGAAAAAAACAACCCCTTCTACTTTCCGTTTTTTCAAAATTAAATTTTCTTATTTTTATTTCTTTTAGCAATTTCTAAAATGGATAGATTGATGTTACTTATGATTTTAGTTTTGATAAAAAAAACATGAACAATCTTGATTTATTCTTGCTTAGGTATTAATTCTATTTAAATTTTGATTTTTGATTAAGCTCTAGCATTAATTATGGATGAGATCTTTGATGTTAATCTTGATAAGCTTTGGTTTTGATGTCAGTCCAATTTAGAAGTGGAGTATGAATTAACTTTGGTTAGTTGCTTGTAATACCCCGTATTTTATTTTGCTCTGGATAATATTAGTTGTGATCAACTAGGTTCTGATATGCTCTGAGAAATTATCTGTTAAGATAATTAGAGTAACTGATGAGCTCAAAACAGATCAAATTAATATTATCTGACCCTGAGGTTTTATCAATTGATACTTTAGAGACAAATTGGACATTTAAGTTAGTGTTACTAACTAAATGATATCTCTACATATCATATTCATTTCCTTTCATCTTTTTTTGGTGGCAAGTTAGAAAGAAAAGTAGTAAGAGATAGAGAGAAGGAAGAGGAAAGGGAGAAAGAAGAGAAACCTAAAAGAAGAAGAAGAAGAGGAAAGCTTGGATTCTTCTCCATTCTTCATCAAATCATCTTATAATCTTCATCATCTTGTTCATAGGTGAGTTCTAGTTAGAACCCTAAGTATAGAAAGTTAGGTTAAAGCTTGAAATAGAAATGGTGGATT
This sequence comes from Lathyrus tuberosus, assembly GCA_022829125.1. Classification (NCBI taxonomy): domain Eukaryota; kingdom Viridiplantae; phylum Streptophyta; class Magnoliopsida; order Fabales; family Fabaceae; genus Lathyrus; species Lathyrus tuberosus. Next base: position 447,204 of record JALAZF010000874.1, read on the forward strand.
TTGATTGAATGTATTAAATGTTGTTCCTATGGTTAAAATGTGAAATATAATGCATAACATGATTGGGTTGTGTGATAAACTGATGAATACTACTTGTTATTGTGATGGATCATGTTTTGATTTGTTTTGGTTTGAGTTTACACCATTAAAAATAGGTTTTTATGCCTCTTGTTCAGTGGTAACCGGTTACTCACCTTGAGGTAGCCGGTTACTTGCAGGAAAAATTGAGGTCTTACGTGAAAAATGAACTAAGTAACCGGTTACTCATTTTGAGGTAACCGGTTACCAAAATGTGTCTCTAACTCTCATTTTGATTCTATTTTGAACAGTGTAGCTTGAGTAACCAGTTACTCATTTTGAGGTAACCGGTTACCACTGTTGTGATTTTAAAAAATTCATATCTTTTGGATCGTGATTCCGATCGAGGCATGGTAATAGTCGTTGGGAAGCTATGAAAATATCCTACATGATGAAAGGGAAAAATATTGATTTCATTACCCGATTACATAAATCGGAGGGAACCCAAGGACTGTGTTAATTTTATGGGTTGATTTATTATATGCATTTGGTTATTCTATTGTATTGTGTTACATCTAATCTCTTATTATCAAAGGAAATTGAGTGATAACATGTTTAAAAATATGGAATAAGAAGAGTGAGGAAACTTTACCATAAGTCTTTAAGTAGAACCTAATAAGGTGACTATAGATAATCTAGATGACGATGCTCGTGCATTCGATGTAGAAAGGTGCATCCTTGTCGAGTAATGGTCTAGAAAAGAATAAGACACTAGTACGGAACATGTATGAACTCTTATAATTATGAGAAAAGGCGTATGGGCCTTAAGGCGAATGTATCCTTGTGATTGTCGAATACAATCACGTTTGTGTGTGTGATCACGTAATCGTAACCGTTTCCCTTGAGTTTCCGTTTCATGAGCTTAGGGATCCTCTGGAATGTACGCATAATTACTTGGTAGGTTTGATTCCCTCGTGTAGTACAAATGAAGCCTATATGGTAAAGAGACTTGTGATGGTTCACAGGCCATGTGAAGTGACGGTTCACGGTTCACAAGCCGATGAACCCGAATCCATTTCTTATGCCAAGTAAATTACCAGGATCCTTGACTCGGGTCGACTTCTAGACGTTGAAGCGGACAGGAAGAATGGATGCCTTGGTAAGGTTATCGATTAGTGATATGTTGAGTTGATGAACTCATGAACATGTTTCCATATAGTGTGAGATTGTGAACTCAAGGTCACGTCCCTTCCCTTTGACTTGAGTTAGGATGGTAGAACCTTGTAAAGCCGAGAAAATCTATAAGATAGGGAACTCACTAAGATTTAATATCTCACCCTATGTTGTTGATTATATTACAGGTACTTCAGGTTTCGTGAAGGTTAAGGATAAAGTCGTTTGATTTTCCCTACATATCTTGGCTTTTTGGGATGGCATGGCTTCCATTTTGAAGATTTATTTTGAGATCATTGTTTTTATCTAGCTCTTAGTGCTTTGGAACATCTTGTATACATTATGCCATAGTTTTAGTTCTTTTGTATTTTGGGCATGTAATTTATACAATGTGTTAACTAGGAACTTATGGTATTTGAATACCAAAACTTGGATTCATGTATAATATATATGCTTTGATGTATGTTATTATATATGGGTGTTACATTGCTTGGTTAATTTTTTTCATGGATTCCCTCATTGCTTTTTGCCTTGATCTTGGCACCTATGATTGAGATTTTCTTATATGCTTTGTGATTTGTCATGATCCCTTAGGATATCATGATTTGATTGATCTTTGATTAAATTGAATGAAGATTAGACTTCAGGTCAAACTTGACAACTTTTAGGATAACCTTATATCATAATTTTAGGTTATAGAATTGGGTTAGATTTTCTTTCCGTTTAAAACTAAATCTTTTCCCAAAAATCCAAAAATACTTTAACTTTAATCTCTAAATGTCTTTTCAAACCCTAAAAAGCACCTCACTCATCTCAAGCCATTGTGCCACTTTGGCTTTTCAACTTTAAATTCTTCTTCTCCCATGAGAGAATTAGACATGAGTCTTACTCGTTTATCCCAGCCTTAGGATTAGAGCCGCCATACTCTATGTAGGTGTTCCGCCATAGACACTTACCTCCATTAACCTAGCCTTATGTTTAGAGTCGCCGCACTCTATGTAAGTATCTTGCCATGGATACTTACCCCTTTCCCTTTGGAATCTTGACCACATTCAAGAATTCCTCACCCTTATTGAGCGGAACTATGAATGCTCTGATTCTTTTAGTCAAGATACGTAGGCACGAGATGAGATGTCTTGGCGAGCATACTTAGGAATAACACCTTAGGTCTCCCTTTTACCTTTTCACCCTTTAGCAGACAAATAGCAAATAACACAAATAAAACAAGAGGTTCCTGTAGAGTACTACATATACTTAGGATGCTAACACCTTCCTTAGGTATAACCAACCCACGAACCTTAGATTCTCTTTTGCTTTGCATTGCATTGTATATTTCGGGTTATTCACTCTTTTTCCCTTCCCTTAGATAAATTAAAGATCGGTGGTGAACTATGATTTGTGAGCCTAGTTAACTCAATAACTATGGTATCCGATTCTCACCGCGACACCTACTGTCACGCACTTGAAGTTACCCAGGTGTAAGGAAATCACTGAGATTAGAATATTAGGTCTTGCGAAAAATTTCAAGAATTTGAAGAAGCTTTCGATTGTGTAGTGATTATTCGGTGTTAATGATATTCATTCCGGTGTATATAACATCCAAGTTATTGAGGAGCTTCCGTTAAGCGGCTTAGAGGAGATAACGACGATGATGGTGAATCAATATGTGGTGATGGTTCTTCTTCTATGAAATCGATTTTTTTGAAGGAGCTTGGTAATGGGCACACTATATGTCATTAATAATTGGTTTGAAGAAGTTTCAAACTCTTAAATTGACTAGGTTTGTAGGAAATTGTGACTCAACTCTTTCGACGGTGGGGAAATTGAATATGTTGGTTGAGATTCATCTTGAAAATGTACTGACAATTGTTTGATTTATGTTGTAAAAAACTGTCCTAATTTGCAAGAGCTTATGTTGATTGCTATGTATCCTACATCATTGTGTTTGGCTGAGATTGCTTAAAGTTACCAAGGTTTGGAAATGTTTGCTCTGTATGGAATTGGTACGATTACTGATACTAATATTGAATGTGTTGTTGCTAAGTGTGTTTGTGCATTATTGGTGAAATTTGTTTCGCGGTTGTATTTTCGTCCATTCAAATGCTTCTGCAATTTTTTTTTTGGAGAATTCATTATTTGATTATGACACAGTATAATTACACCCTCTTGGACCCTATTTTTGATTTCTCAACCAAGTATCTTCATAATTAGTTTTTCTTTTCCTTTTAGGTTAAAGATGTCTTTTCAAAAAAGTAAAGATGGTAGTGACGATTCTGATGAATGGAAATAGGAAGTTGGAAAACTCTATTTCCCTGCAATAAAAATATTGTGGGTTCTAGATAAGTAACTTGATAGGTAATAAAGGTTATGATTGATATTTTGTCAATGATTATGATTATTTTTCAGTACACAGTAGCCATGTTCGAGTTATGGTCTTGAATCTTGTCCAGTTCTAGAATTGTCGTGTAACTAGTGTCACTGATTATGACAGTAAATGGTTATAGAGATGTATATTCTTTTCTTTCTCTATAAATAGAAGAGGATTTTATGATTTTCTCATGGCCCTCCATGAAATATAATGCATGTCATTATAAGAATGTAACTCATTTTGTGTTCAAACATATCATAATAGGTATGAATAATGTCGATTAGACCGTAGAAGCAATCAAGTTATATCGAGAGAAGATTATTCGTGAAGTTGGATCCTTACCAAGTATCAACACCAAAATTGAATTTTGCTTGGACCCCAATGGTTTAAAATTGGTATGGAATTTTTCAATCATTTCCTTGTATATGATGTATTATATGCCTTCAAACCTTCCTATTGTGTTAAAATCTGTATGTCACACATTGTTTATTTTTTGTTGCCTTATTTACTTATTACTTCAAATAGGTATTTGATTATAATGTTGATTTTCTGAAGAAATTAGAGTGACAATAGCATGACTTTATAGATCATACGCATCACATAACTTATAATAGGCCAACTGCTTAAGACCTTAATGTTACTTACAGTTACAAAAGAATAAAAATAGTAAGTTGTGTAATGAATCTTGGCATTCATTTCTACTTTTTGATCATTGGTCCTGAAATATACTTGTTTTTAATTTTGACTACTAGAATATGTCGTCATGGTTTAAAATTGCAGACCGCATCACTTGATTCGGCCACAATATTACAGTTGCGATATACAACACATCGGCAATAGACTGCAATTGCGGTGCGAATGGAAATCACATGCAACAACCGCATCACTTGACCTCATGATTATTCTTAATATTTTACAAGTTGAATAAGCCTACTCTACTCTTTCAGCCCTTGCCTCTGATGATTCTGTCGCACTGCAGCTGATGAAGGTAGACATCATGCTTAAGAGGGAGTTTTTGGTTGAATAGCTTTTGAGATCAAAATGAGTTTTAGTTCATGTGCATGCTTCAGTAATAGTTGTCTTTATTTACTTTGATTTTTGGCTTGTCAAGGTGATGGTGGTGGATCTTATCTCATTGGATTCGTTTGCTAGGTTTGATGAGGCATGGAATGCCCGCTGAGCACCCTTGCATGTTCTAATTAATAATGCTGACATTTTTTCCATTGGAGATTAGTATTTCCAAAACTTTCAGATTGCTTCTCATTGAATACAATTGTAACTAACTATTCACATGTTTTTTTATCTTTTTTAGAGGCAAAAAAGTTTTCAAAAGATGGATACGAAGAACACATGCAAGTGAGTCATCTTGCTCCTGCTATGCTTTAAATACTTCTTTTTCCATACCTTATTAGGGACTCTTCTATTCGAATATGTATTTAAATTCTATTGTAAGTCTTGTTATTTAAACACTAAAATGTACTATTGTACATAGAATTTAAACAGACCCATCAAAATTTCCTACCGATTTTTTAGTCAAAACTCTCCTATAAAACAAATATTTGGTTTACTCATATTTTTTCCCTCTTCGGTTTATGTATCAACACAATATTGGAAGCAAGCTTGACATTCTTGTTATTGCAGGATCTTTCTGAAGAAGTATCATTTGAAGAACTTTCTCAGTATCTAGATTTAAAGAAGCTAAAAACTTTACATGTTTGAAGTTGTGCCAGCATATGATGGGTAAGTGAGAGAGGTTGTATACCTTAAGTTTTTTACTTCTTGAACTTGAATTGATTTTTGACTTGTGTGATGTAATAAATTTTGCATTTGTTTGTGCATTAATTTTGTGAAGTCTACAAAGTCTTGGAGAGGCAACACATGAAGAAAGAGTGCATAGAGTCAATATATGGTTATGTGAAAAGTCACGTGTATTGTGCTTATTAGTACTCAATATTAATGTCATAAACGATGAACAAATTTGTTTGAATTTTAGTTTATAATTTATTCAATGCAACATAAATTGTTACACCGCCCTTATCTTTCCTCTATATATGTTATGATATTTGTAAACAAGTGGATTTGGTTTAAAATGTTATTTGGTATTGATGGATCATAATATGTATGCAATGAGTAACTTCAAGCGTTATTTGGTATTTAATTGAATGTGTCTTTTTGATATTTGCAAACCAAAAGAATGATTTTGTGTAAAAAAAAACGTGTACTATAATAGCGTTTTGTAGAGAGTGGTATTAATAAAACATCTTATAATAGCACTTTTAAGAGAGAGTGCTATCAAACATGTGCCATATGTTAGCGCTTTCGTTGAAAGTGATATCAAACATGTGTCATATATTAGCGTTTTGTTTGAAAGTGCTATCAAACATGTGCTATATAGTAGCGCTTATTTTGAAAGTGCTATCAAACATGTGCTCTTTAATAGCACTTATTTTGAAAGTGCTATCAAAAAACGCGCAAAATGCGCACTTCGGTAGCGCTTAAGGAAAAACGCTATTAAAAACTGGTACTTTAATAGCGCTTTAAAAGTGCTATTAAACAAAAAAACATTTACAATAGCGGCGCTGTTAATAGCGCTTTTAGGCGCTATCAAAAACAAAAAAAAAAACGCTATTAAATAGCTTATTTGGCGTAGTGAATGTTTTCAAAATTCCATTTGTTTTTTATTTATAAATAGCTGGAGAGTTTCTTGTATAAAAGGGAATTGTCAGTGAAGAATATACAGAGGAGATGGCTACAATATATACATGTGAAACTTTTCAAACTTCAGAAGTCGTACTTAAAGGCCTTAGGCACATGGTATCTCTGTTGAGTTTATCGATAGGTCCTCCATAATTTTATCAAATTAGTCTGTCATAGCTTACACTAAAATTTTATTACAGGCTTCCTTGATGTTAAGTTGTGAGATACCTTTCAGGAAATATGTTCGCAACATACTTATGGATAAAGCTTTAGTATCAACTAACCCTATAATGATAGGAAATATAACAATAGATTCCTTTCATGAATTTACTGGATTTAAGTTGCTGAAGGACAAACCTCTCCTGAAGTTTCAGGATTCTCAATGGCTTCACATTTAGAATAGTCACTACAACATTTTTGTCCTACGGCCACGCTAAATTTTTCCACAACTCAAAAACTGTGGCCACATACAAGCTTTGGCCAGGGTTTTCAAATCGTAAACATATGTTTAGAAACATTGAATCCGGAGTGTGAAACTGTGGCCTTTTCTTCAATTGCCACGGTTACAAAATCACACTTATATTTAAGCCACGGTCAGCAAACTATAGATATTTTAAGCCACAAAGAAAAACCGCGGAATTATAATTTTCACTTGAAACTGTGGCCCAAGCCCAAAAAAATATACCCCACCAGAATATCCCTCTCGTTTTTTAGTTTCCCTCTCGTTAATTATTTTCTTTTCTAATTTTTTTTAGATTAAAATAAGAAAAAAAAATTGAAAAAGTAAATTAGCACTACTAAAAAGTAAATTAGCACGTACCGTTTCACCTTTCAATCTTCGAAGATTTCAGATGGCGAGCGCGATGGTGGAAGACACAAACTTCGAAGATGACCAGTTGCCGAATATGACCACCGACGACATCGTCAGAGCTTCTCGTCTTCTCGACAACGAGATTCGCATCCTCAAGGTTCCATTTTTCTTCTATCTCTTTTCAATTTTCTACTTTTGTAACTTTATTGTGTTAGGGTTTTCATCGTTTTTTATTTTGGTTGAATTATTTCTATTGTGGATGTAGGAAGAGTTGCAGAGAACGAATCTGGAATCACAACTTCCCATTTTCGTATCCAAATTGCTGCGAATGGTGGATTTTGAAACTCTGATTGTGATTTTGGAAGGAATTTATTATGATTGTGATGCTTTGACCTCATGATTTTTGTAATTTTGCCAATTGATGCTGATGAACGGTTTTTGTCATGTCTTGTTTTGAAATTAATGAGCTTTCCATTGTGTTCTTTAACTCACAAAAAGCATTATTTTTTTTTACTGGAACAGGGCCAGAAGTCCCTACTGTGTTGCTTAATTCCACCTCTTTGAGAAAGAAGTATCTGGCTGCATCACTTTATTCTATATTTTAGTGAAAGTTCAAAGCACTAGCATCACTTCCATAGTCAGGTTTAGTTAGAGCTCAAATGTCTACTAGAAGATAACCGAAAAAACGAATCGTTTGCCGACGGCCGAGGAGAAGGCTTGTTACTAGAAGAAAACTAGTACAACTTGGATCAGATTTTGAAGAACATATCCTGGTTGCATTCTCCCCGAGATTTTCCTCCATGATCGGTGTAAACTATCATCATAGCATTCGCCGGTAATGATTTATACCATTTACAATTTCCTTCAGTTCTGAATGATTCTTCTGACATGTAATGCAAAACTTTGTTTTGATGAAAACAGTTGTGTTGTAAGTTATTATCAATGTCATAAGTATCCTTGCCTTGGAATTTATATGTATGCTGAAATCGGATTTGAATAAATGAGTTTATTGTTGGATGTATACCGATTGTAATGTTGGTTTTTAGGAAGGGTGATCTTCATGGCTAAACTTGATAGGTATAGTGCTAATATTTTGTCACAGGACCTGTTTTGGTAGTTTTTGTGTTGAATGATCATGCTTATACAGGTGATGCATCACTACTACAAAAAAGCTATTTAATAGCGTTTTTTTTTGCTTTTTGATAGCACTTAAAAGCGCTATTGACTAGGCTGCTATTGTAAATATTTTTTTTAATAGCACTTTAAAAGCGCTATTATAGTACTGATAATTAATAGCGTTTTTCCAAAAGCGCTATTATAGTACCAGTATTTAATAGCGCTTTTTTTTTAAAAGTGCTACAGAAGCATACATTTTGCTTTGATTTTGATAGCACTTTTAAACAAAGTGCTACTATAAGGGACATGTTAGATAGCGCTTTATCATAAAAGTGCTATTATAGTATGTTTATTAATAGCACTCTCTCTTCAAAACATTATTGTAGTACAGTTTTATTTTTTTTACACAAAATCATATTTTTGGTGTATATATATATATATATATATAACATTTGCATTTTTTAACATTAGAATTCATAAAAAATAATGATTAGCCAACTAAAATATTTGAAAATGAAATAGAACCAACTATAATTGAGAACAAATGTGATACCATATATATGGAAATGCGGAAGGACAAACAAACTAACATGTTCACTACTAATATGTTCACTAATGTCTTCATCTGATTCATCAACACCATATGCATTTGAGTGATCAGTTACTCGAAAGACTTGGTTGAGTTGATAATGGAACCAAAGTATTGGCAACAATTATTCCCTTGAACCCTGTATCAAGAAGAACCATATGAAGAGAGTGATGAAATAATCTCATGATTAAATTATAGGGTTTTATTTCAAAAATACAAATTTACCTGTTAACGGTGAGTGAGTTCTGAAAGCAGAGTATGCTTCTCTAGATCAAAGTAGTTTTGAAACACCACTGGTGATACTTAACCAAGATCAATTCCCTTTTGAAGATATCTCCCTACCAGGTCTGTCCAATTTAAATATCTCCCTACCATTGTAGCAGGCAATGCAATTGATAATATCTCCCTACCAAGTCTGTCCAATTTAAATACTAATCTACAGTAAGAAGAAAAATCTAGAGTTAAACCTATGTACATAAAAAGAACATCTTAAACAACCGCAGAAATGATTAAAATCTATGAACAAAAAGAACCGAATTTATGATAGATACATATCAAAATATTCTAGATAGATGTTTGATAAGTCCTTTTGAGTTCTCATATTAGTATTACATTTAATAGAATACCACACACATCCTATAGTACAAGACAAAATGACAAAGCCATATATTTTTCTTCTATTATTTAAGGAAACAAATCCTATACTCACCTAATAGTTGCCACACTGACCAACTCTTCATCTTTCTCTAGAAGTATAGAATAGAAACCCCAAAAATTCATTCAATTAAGTTCTGATCTGAAAATTTCTAGAGGATTCCTTTAGGAGCTCAAAACATTCATGCAACACAGAAAGAGCAATATTGATTTTGCTGTAACTTTCTGCCAATAATCCACTTTTACTACTATCAATATCAGAACTCTCGCAGTCGATACACTTCACCAATGTCCATGTTAGACAGTCCACACCCACTGAAGCTGGCTCTCCCAACAGTCTCTAAAGGCCTTCATATAACTGCGAAAAAATAGAAAACAAAAGTTAAGAGTGGCATATATAGGTGTAAATAATATATGTTGTAAATTTGCAGTGGTTTTAGAAGCATATGTGGGGCATATAACCTAGCTAAATATATGCCAAGAATGAGGACCCAAAATTTAGTCTTAATTTCTGTAATGCTCACATATAGGGGCATATAACTATTAGTCTTAATTTCCCTAAGTGTCACCTAACACAATGAACATGGAATCAGAAAATTACAATACAAAAATATGAGATTATGTCCAAATTTAAATCAGTAGAAAAACTTACTATGTTACTTCTAGACCCCCTTGTCTTTGACATAGCAAGTTATGTTCCATTTGAGTTTTGAACCACTATAGTTAACTGTAAAATTTTAGAAGCAAAAGTTGCATGGTTAAGGATGAGGGTCAGTTGTATAAAATATGTTGTACTCATTTATCCTCTTAAAATGTCTAATATTCCCTGCAACATGACTTCACACAAAAAGCTACAAGCACTGACATTTAATTCCAAAAATGCCAAAGACATATGTTCATCGGTAAGGGAATGATTCACGTTCTGATTGTTGAATTGCAGCATCCTTCTTCCCTTAGCTTGCAAACAAGTTTTCAAACACTTCACCTCTTCCTTTTGAATATCATTTGATTCTGAAATCCATCTTGTTTAAATTAAAAATAATGATAGTGTATCCAATATGATATCTTACATGTGATGAGATCGATACGAACAAAGTGGTGTAATGAATTCATATCTACAAATAGATATGAATATTAAAATTGAAAAATAATTTAGAAAAGGAAATTTTATGAAAAATAATACTGAAATTGAACGGTTAAAAGTAGAATCTTCTAGGACATACTCTTCTCTTCGATGTAATTGGGTTATTTTTAGTTCAGGATATTCATTCCGAAATGTGTCAGCAATTCTCTTTCTTTCCTAACCCAATACCAACACCCTCATTACAAAGTGATTGATCTTTGACACTAGTCGGTAGAGCAAGAATCACAGTAGGATTATGCCATGGGAGTTTATCTGAATCCTCAAGATTCTTGAAACCACTATCACGAATGAACAAACACTCACTGGTTTTGATCAGAGAGTCAGAAATATCTCCTTGGGATGTGTTTGTTGTGCCATCATTATCTGCTTCCTTGTATTCAAAATTTGATTCTGACCTACCCGAACACTCTCCATCTGTATCAATATATATAGGAATCATATAATTCCCATCATGCATGATCCGAGACTCATATTTCATTGTACAGAAGCTTCTTCTCATCATAGACTCTGCAGAAGTATCAACGAAACTCTGCAAACAAAAGAAAATGTCCAAAACTTGGCATGAAATTCAGCATGAAATACAAATATTGACAAATAACAAATGTATATTTGACAGTCTGATGGTAACTGAAGTGGACAGAGGAGTCACCTTTGTAAAAGGGTTCATGTATCTCAGGGCAAATTGCAAGGCAACAGGCTCATGCATCTCTATGACTGTAGCCTCTTCAGGCTGCAATATAACCATCAAATACACCATTAGCATCAACCCATAAGAGTTTATAGGAGTGTACTATTGGGAAATAGTTAACGTGAATCAATGTCTAACCTTGTCCACAGTAGTATTCTACCTGCAAACTATATTTGCACTTCCAATATTTCCTTTGGTGGAAACTTTGACACCCTATTTGGAAACCGCAATGACAACTACAACACCACAAATGAACCAGCAATCAACATAACTCAAACCATGAAATTGTTCAAAATACAGTACAGTTAAGCATGAAACAAATAACATGGGAACTACCATAGAAAACTGATAAGTCATGAGTGGAACACAGCAAAAGTTATGATACAAAAATATAAACAGAACACACAAATCTTTCAGAAATATTTACTAAACTCAAAGTATTCAGCTCATGTATCCGTTAAACATACAGCAAAAATGAAAGCATATGTAAATACACGAGAAACTAGTATCTTAGAAAACATTAGAACCACTCGGCACCAGCATCGCTGACGATTGCCTGAACAGGTTCAAAAATAGCTTTGCAATCTCATATGCAGAAATGATACGATCAAAAAACGAAAGAGAAGTCAAGAATTATACCTACAGGCATATGCTCTAAACACGACAGAAACAACAAGTATGATATATAATGAGAACTAAATTTAATAGAGTTTCTAACAATCAACATATAGTCAAAAGCAACAATAGTAAAAAATAAAATAATCACAACGGCGATGCACATTGATGCTAAAACATGTTCTTTGTCTTTTAGTTATGCAAAATCATTGTTTGATAAACATAATAGAGGAAGATAAGCATCTTTATCAACATCACCATAATAAAAAAACTATGACTGGTGACTTGCCTTTTAACTCAAGCGATACCAGCTTCAAATTGCTTAACAGAATAGCTCGCAGTACGCGACAACCAATTTCGGTTGAACATGTAAAACTGACATGTATAACAAGGAAATTTTAGCAAATGACATTGCCTAGTTTGTGTGAAATATAATGCATCTTTAACTTAATAAATTATGTAAAAAAAATTGACACCAATTTACTCCATCAATGTCCATATGTGAGGTTGTTACAGCCCCACTATTTGAGCCAAATCCTAGTAGTACATTAAGCACTCTATCTTGGAACACCATGCTAGATTAAAAGGAGATTTTTAACCTATACCCCAAATCATTCTACGGCTACAACATGCTCAGATCAATATTAGAAAGCCTATTCTCGAAGAGCTACCGTGAATCGAAAACGAGTCCTAAGCAAACAATCAACAAGCATACATAAAGTAATGACAACACATATAAAGGTTATGAAGGTCTATACAAGCATATGCATACAGCTACGAAAACAACAACAAGAACGACAGAGCATGTAGTTATGAAGTTCGGACGAAGATACCGTTGTTGATGTTAATAGCTCAGGTGTTTTCTGCAACTCTCTTTCTCCTTTCTCCCGTAGTCTTTCAAGTTCCTTGTGCTTGGTATTGTGGAGCACTCTACAATCTACCACAATGGAATCTAAAACAACAGAGAATTGGACAAAATAATACAGTCAACCACATTTGAAGTATTAGATTGAATAAGAACGTGATACAGCTTCAGCTCCCAAGCTATTTGTAATCCCCATCTGATATTAGGGATTCACTTATAATTAATCAACAATGGTAGAAACAAAATTATCTTCAAATTCAAATCCCTAATTTTACAATTTACAACATGAATCAATAATCTGAGAAGAGAAACATTACCACATACCAATGACGCGAAGGATGACGGTGGTAAGCTGACGAAGGGCTGAGTTCGACGGAGAATCGAAGTGAATCGAAGGATGACGGCGGTGAGCTGACGAAGGGTTTTCTTCGTTCTTTCTTTCCGGTGGTGAATCGAAGTGAATGGAGACGATGAAGGCTAACTATTTCCGGTGAATCGATGAATGGAGCGTATGATTGTTTTGAATCCGGGAAAGAATTTTGTGAATGATGGCGTGAAAAATTTTCACTTTGTGCGCCAAAACGAAATTTTATCCGAGAAAGAATTTTGTGAATGGAGTGAAAAATTACTGTGCGTGTAAAATAATAATTAATTTTATTATTTATTATATATTTTAATATTAAATAGTGTTTTGGATAAGTGCTAACATTAAATACTTAAATAGTAGCGCTTCTTAAGAAAGTGGTATCTTAGGGAAATATATTAATAGCGTTTATGAAAAAGCGCTATCGTAGTACATATTATTAATAGCACTTTAAAAAAAGCGCTATGTTATTAAACATTAATAATAGCATTTTTTTATAAAGTGCTATCAAATTTACATTGTCTGCATTTTATAATAGCGCCCGACTATAAAGCGCTATTATAAATATGTTTATTTCCTTTTTAATAGCACTTTTTGTAAAAGCGCTATTAAATTAGGTGATACAAAAAATCAATTTTGGCGTAGTGCATACACCTATATGGTTGTTGCTTCTCTCTATAAGTGTTGAAGTTATTTTAGAATGAGTTAGAAAGGGATTTTGATTTACAAAATACAAAATGATTCAAGGCTTTTGTTATTCACTCTTACTTTTAGTTTTGACTTTGTTTTCTGCACTGTACTAGGTGTAATCAAAGGTGAAGCTACCAACATTGTATCCAATTCTACAAGTGAGAATGGCATTTTAAGGAAAGAAATGGAGTTGCATTGGATGCTTAAAAATAAGATGTTTGCAGTTTTAGAAACAAATGAGATAAAGTTGGAGGAAGTTCAAGTTGAGGAGGTACTTAGTATAAAATTATGCATTGATACTTTGTGTCCACAAAGAAAGCCTCATTATTTAGGCTTTTTTTATATTTTATTTTATTAATTCTATATATATTTTACTAAAACACGTTGTTCTCATTTTCAAACTATTTCTTAAAAGAAATTACAAAATATTTAGAATGGTAAGATAAAAGCAATGACAAACTTTTTTTTTTAATAGGCAAGTGGAATTAAACCAGCACAAGGGGTGCTGGAACCCTTTATAAAGAAAGGCAGGTATCAACCTCCAAAACCAACAACAAGAAGAAAACAGTGGTTCAAACACCAGCAAAAACAAAACAAAAGGAAAACAATACAGCAGTGAAAACGCTATGGAGAAGATCAGTGCCATGGCTGCACCTGCCCGCGAACCAGAAATAGACTGCAAAACAACCAGCTCCTTGAGGACATAACAGAACGACACCCCCCAACAATAAGACAATCAGCACCCTAAACCTATAGCACACTAAAACCACTTAAAACAACCTCTTAATATATGCGAGGTCTCCTCGTAAAACAAAGAAGCGGTAGAGTATTCCACACAGAGAAATCAGCACCATCAGCTATAATGCAACATAAGCATAACCACTTCCAAGATCGATAAATAATAGCCGAAAAGCACCCCACAAAACTAAGCTCTTCTGATCTAAAAATGATTGAATTCCTCGCCAACCATATGCTCCAAGAAGTTGCTAACCAAATGGCGGCAATAATATACCTCTTCAAATTAGACTTCACCTTTTCCCAATTAAGAAAGTAACCCACAAACTCCCCAAAATTCAGTTCAACATTGATACCTATCCAATCATAAACCTTCTTCCAAATACGAGCCGAAAAAGGACACGTCTCGAACAGGTGCAGAGTGGTTTCTTCTTTCGAACTACAAAAGACGCAATTCAGGTCCCCTCTCTCTGTTAGAATGTTCCTCCTCAAGAGTTGGTCTTTAGTTGGAATTCTGCCTATCAGTAGCCTCCAACCGAAATGTAAAACATTTGAAAGTAAGACTAGAAAATACACCAAACATGCATCTTAGAATTTAGTAATGTGTGTGCGTCATACAAATTTACCATGAGATCAATGATGTAAACATATTATTCAAGTAATACGAATGAACTAAATATTAAAGAAATGGTTTATGTGTGATTTGTTTAATATTGGTGTAAGATGATAAGAGGATTTCATTAGTGAAATAGATGGGTTTGATTTTGTGTTATGGGAATATGGTTTTATATAAAGGTTGGAGAATTTTTGAAAGTTTGTGTTTGGTTGCTGCAAATTGACATTACTTTTATAAAATGATAAAAAAAATAGTGTAATTCATTTGGTTAGGCATTTAAATTGGTTCGTCTGTATCAACTCATATTCCTCATTGTGAAGAGGTGTACTCTAAACTACTGCTTGTTCTCTGTTTGTCTCTTTTTGCCTACAAATGAACCGCATTCCTACAAATGATATATGATTTCAAAATGCATTAAAATCTCCTAAAACACATTAAATTTCTAAAATTGCTTATATTAATTTATGTATCATGTTCCTTGCAGAATGGAGACAAAGAAGCGTGTCATCAAGATATGGAAGAAGAAGAAGAAGGAGGAGATGATCTAGAAGAATATTATGATGCATGAGTTTAATTAATAGTAGTTGTGTTTTATATTATCTATCTCTTAGAACTTTTGTTTTGAACTTGGGATGACTCTCTCGAGAGAAACTTGGTTTCGTTTAAGCATGATAATGTCAAAACTTATCTATATTTTTGCGACTTATTAGTCGGTAGCGTCACTTGATGTAGACTTACTTATTTCTTAATGAATATTTTGACGTTGTGGCTTAATATTTTCTTGTATAATTAGATTTTAATTTTTTTAATCAATATATACAAAAATGAGTATTCTTGTTGGAAGACATTATATTGATCTAAAATGGTTCTTTATGCCATGTCATGAAGAATAATGTAATACCCCGTATTATTGAAATGCTCAATTGGATATCAGATGAGCTTTTGTGTACTCTATCTTGGGATAATTGGATTAATGGAATCCTCTAAGTACTTTAAGTATTGACATTTGGGATCAATAGAGCAACTAATGAACTCTGAAGAGATCAATTATTTTATTGATTCAAGAAAGTAATTTTGATAACTCTAATAATTGATCAATTGGGTTGAGACGATAAAATATCAATTGGAGATATTTTACCCTATTGGATTTATAATATATAATATTGGTTTATATATATATATATATATATATATATATATATATATATATATATTTGTAAAGAAAGAGAAATGTGAAGTGGGTGAGAAAAAGAAGAAAAACGTGGAAAGGAGAAAGGAAGAGAAGAAGATGAGGAAAAGAGGAAAATGGAGAAAAGAGGAAGAAGAGAGAAACCCATGGATCATCATCAACATCTTCTTCAAACTCCTCTTCGGTTATCAGGTGGGTTCTAGTTAGACACTTTAAGTTCTAGAACTAAGTTTAGAACTTAGGTTAGAAATTGTGAGAAAATGATTAAATGGTTAATCAATGAAATCTAACGGATGAAATGTGATATAAATTGTGTAGTATGATCACTATATGTGTAGAATCATCTGTCAATAATTATTTTGATGTCCCAATGTGTTTTGATTGAGTTTGATGGGTTTTGTATCAAGAAAAACGTGTGTTTTATGCTTCTGGAACACTGTTAATCGATTAACACATTTGGTTAACCGATTAACATGTGAAAAATGGTGTTTTACGTGAAATTTTGACTGGTTAATCGGTTAACCATATGTGTTAATCGATTAACAGTGTCAGTTTTCAGAAAAATATTATTTTCAAAAACCCATAACTTTTGAACCGTAAGTCCGTTTTGGTCCCCGTTCGAAGCGTTGGGAAGCTAATTTTATTCTCTTTATGATAGTGGAATAGAAACATGGTTGTGTGCCATGGATTGATAAGAAAAATATGGAAATGTAATGTATGTGGTTTTGTTTCCACCGAAACTCAAGAATCGGGAATCCGATTGATACGAGTCCAAAGCCTTTGGAAAGATAATCCAATAAGGTAGTGAATGGTGATGTGAGACCATGATTTAACCAAGGATGCTTGGTAGAGGATAGTAGTGGCTTGTGTGCCTTAAAACGTGTATGAACTATAATGTGATCATGTTTGACATGTTATGCTATTATATGTTTTACTTTTGTACAGTGTGTTATACCATGTCTATTTAATTGTGAACTGTGAATGAGAGGATATGCATGTTAAAATGAATTAGGAAGAGTGAGGAAACTTACCCCAAACCTAATGATATGATTCTAGGTTGTGATATTGATTGATAAATAATCTAGATGGCGATGCTCGTGCATTCGATGTAGATGTGCATCCTTGCCGAGTAATGGTCTAGAGGAGAGTGAGACACTAGTATGGAACATGTGTGTGAACCTTTGTGTTCTTTGAGAAAAGGAAATTGTGGCCTTAAGGCATGGTGGCCTTGTGATTGTCGAATACAATCACGTTTGTGTGTAAGATCACGTAATCGTAACCGGTTATTTTTGATAGTGCGTTTCATGGGTCTCGAGCTCCTCTGAAACATGTGCACCACTGCTTGGCAGGTTTGAGTCCCGTGTTAAGTACGAATGGCGCCCATTGGATGAATGCTTCTGACGGTATAAGGCCCGTGTAAAGTGACGGTTCATAACGGTTAATGGCCCGTAGAACCCGAATCCATTCGTGTGTCAAGTAGGTTGCAAGGATCCATGACCCGGGTTGACTTCTAGACGTAGAAGAGGACGGGAATAGGGGATGCCTTGGCATGGTTACCGATTAGTGATATTTTGAGTTGATGAACTCATGAACATGTTTCCATATAGTTTGAGATTGTGAACTCAAAGTCATTTCCCTTTCCCTTGACTTGAGTTAGGATTGATAGAACCTTGTACAGCCGAGAGGATCTATAGGATAGGGAACTCACTGAGATTTGATGTATCTCACCCCACTATAGTTGCTATATTTTAGGTAATTGCAGGTTGATTTACAAGTGGAGCTATGCTTGGATGTTTCAAGAGAAGCTCAGTTTTAGTTTTTCCGCTGTGTATTTTATTGTTCTTGTACAATGAGGAATATTGTACTTTCTTAGATTTTATTTTCTTTGGCTAGTTTCCATGACTTGTGCCATAGATTGTATTTGTGTTTTTAGAATGGACAAGTATGTGAAGTATGCCATTAGGCACTTTTGATGCGTCAGTACCAAATAAAATGCGTGTATTGTATTATTCTAGATATATATTATACAGGGCATTACAGTTGGTATTAAAGCAGGTCGTATCCTCGACCTAGCCTTGAAACATCATAAGTAAATCTATTCCTGCCTCTTAAGTGTGTCTTGCCATCATGAAACTTAATATCATACTATGTAGTGTTGGGCCTGATCAACCTAATACTATGTATGTGATAGGTAGAATCACGGTTGAGCGACCGCGAGGACTCCGAAGTGCTGTTGGAACTTGTGCTGTGAGGGAAGGCTCAAGCCAAGAGTTAGTAGTGTGGAGTTTTGGTCAGCTCAGTTGAAGGTTTAGTAGAAGTTATGCTTGGGTAGCATGGAATTAAGGAGGGGTGTGTTGCTCAAGAAATCCTTTGGAAGTTATGGAGTCTTAAGGTTAAGGATCTTTAGTGGACGATTGGTTAAGGTATCAAGGAATACGTAAAATTGCAAGTAGAGATGGATTGACCACTAGTGTGGATAAGGATTTCAAGTAATCTCATTCCGTGGAAAAAGAAAAGTTGTTTTGTGGAACGCGTGGCGTAGGGTCCGGAAGTGAGATAGTATTTGGTGCTTAAATTTCTAAGGTCGTTAAGGTATCTTGAATGGACGAGAGTATCTTAAGGAATATGTTCGGAACAATATCTTCTGACTGGTTAAAAGTTGAGATTTAAGGACGTTCGGCTTTTATGGGAACTTAAAGTAGTGGAGAAGTGTGTGAAGGAACACCAGGATGTGTCTACATGCTTCAAGTGAAACAAGTGTGAGCCGAAAGAAGAGTAAGAAATGAGTTGCGTATCGTCAGTTATGCGTGGAGATTAAGTTCAAGGTAATACTTCAGGATTTCTGTTTTCGGTGAGAGATAAATTTAGAATTTGTTAACTTACCCAAGGAACCGTATAAGGTTTTGTGTTGGAGAAAGAATGAGCTTCATGAAGTAACGGAAAGTGTAGTGTTACGGACCGGAAGAAGTTGCATTAAGAAACAGAGTAAGTATCTTGGATCTAAGGGAATATTAGTAAGATGAGTTTATAATTGGACCTAAGAGGATTACCACGGAGAGCAAGGTAAAGGTGGTGTGGAAACGGTATCAACGGAATGTCTTTTAGACGAGTGTGCTATAGAGTTATTAAGGTATTGATGAACCTATAATTAAGGAAGTGTAATTACAGATGGTTCACTCCTGAGAACCGTATTAGTATGACGTGGAATGAGAAAGTTACACGTTGGTATTAAGAACAAGCGTAGTAGTAGCACCGTAGTCACAATGTACGTAATGGATTCTTATTCTTGAGACAAGTGTGAAGGGACGTACCTTGTGGAACAGTGAGTACTGTATTTTTTCAGAGTTAAGATTATGGTAAAACAACGAAAAGCAATTTAGGATGTATTACAGACTAAGTGTAAATCATGGAACGATTTATACCGGAAGGGTTTTGTTAATAGTTGATGAGAGTTGTCGGTTGCGAACTTTCCATTAAGTAATTTGGCGAAAGTTGGATGTTCCATGGATAGTGAAGGGTAAGAAATCCCGGTCAATGTATGCGAAGTGATAGAAAGGTTCTTTAAGAGGGTGCATTACCCCAATTTATTTTCAAGTATAGAGAAACTCCTGTATTTGTGAATAATCGGAATATTCGGAATCTACCTTTTGTTGGACTAAGAATGTTGTTGTTTTATGTCCCACCAAGAAGTTCAAGTGAGAGAACAAGGTTGTATGTTGGTTTTTGGTTGGGGATGAATCAGGTATGAACTGTGATTAAAAACCCCAGAATGTCGTCACTATTGGTTTCCCGCCAGTGTAATTGTTTGAGCAGAAAAGTGAACTATCCCGCCGAAGAGTTGTCGTGTGACGGCGTTAGAATTTGGAATTCTACCTTGTCACTTGGTTAGAGTGTGTCGTCTGAATGTTTTGACCTTGTCGGATTTACCGTAAGTGGATTATGGTTGGTGATGTTATACAAGTTAAGGAGCCGCGAGTTGGAAAATGATATTTCAAGTTAGAACCAATCAGATTGATGGTTTGAGTTGGGATGGCTTTGAATTAAGAGGAAAACTGATTTTTTGATTCTGCAGCACTGTTAACCGATTAACACGTGCAGGGATGGTGTTTTGTGCTAAATTTTGAAGAGTTAACCGATTAGCTCCGGTGGTTAATCGATTAACGTGTGGGTAAATTGTGAAATCCCTTAAGAACCATCATCTGCATTTTGTTACCTTATGTTGCTCCGAGTGGAGAGTTTTGTGTGAATGTAAAACGGAATTCCAAGTAAATGAAAGACGTATTCGTGGTTGAAAATTTGAACTTGTGGAAGGGTGTTACTTAGTCGATCATCTGTTTAGATGACAAAGGAATTTGACTACAAGGAAGTAATCTTATGAACCGGATTGAGTATGAGAAAGTCCTAGGCGCATTGTTATTATTACTATTGAGAACTTTAAGGACGAAGTCAGAGATTACTCACGAAGTATTGAATTGTAAAGATCATTTTGGTATTTTAATTGTTGGTGTTAGAAGGGTATGAACGGTTGGTCAGAGTTTAGTAAGTGTTATCTTCCGTGAGTTCATGGTTTGGGATTTAGACCGTGAGAGTGGTACCAGATGTGTGCAGTTGTGTGTTCCCCAGGGGAGGAGATTTGATAGTTATCTTTCTAAGTGCGAGTAAGAATTTGACGTTCCAAAGTTAAGTATGTGACTTGGAATCGCTTATGAAATGGAACGAATGAGAAAAGTGGATTCAGTTGAGAAACGTGGCATGTCCTTTGAGGGTGTGTGTGCGTGTGGAGTGTTGTATGTGGATTGGTGAGTAGTATGGAAACTCACAACTTCGCTTTGAATGGTTTAAGTTTGATAAGGGGTAACTCGCATATGATTATAGTCCTATGTTGGTGTTATGTTGTTAGTGATTGATATCACGAATCAACAAGAAACATTGAGGGAATTAGAAATCGTAAGAAGAATTGACATGGAATGTGGTAACTAGAAACGGAAGCTGTTAAGCTATGTTGGATGTATTATTCGAGTTAGAGTGAGTTTCGGAGTTGTATAGGTTATGGTTGTAACAATGCAACTCCGGTATCTTCACCGTCTGGAGAGTATTTGACCGATGTTAGGATATTATGTGTTGGAGAGGAAATTGTTCTACTATAAGACGCCAGTAAGTTTCTTGTACCATTGGTTAGTAAGGATCCCAGTGGATAAGTGTATTTTTCCGTGGACGGTTAGCTAATTGACAGTGCTCGAGAATTCGTAGTGTTCTACTGTTAGAAGTTGAGTTGTGCAGTGGAAGGTGACAGATGAAGAGTTCAGTCAAACTAATAAGGATTAGAATGATTGTTACTTGTGAGTGTGGAAGTAAGGAGATCTTGTTCTAAGTGTGTTACCTTTTGGTGTAACACGAAGGAAAGGAAATGTCAGATTTACTGAGTACCGTGTATAGTATCAGACCAGAGGAAACTGGTAAAGAAGACGTTTGACTAATTGGGGAGTGGTTTAGAATGTTGAAGAAATTATGGAGGAATAGTTTCCGGTAATTGTATGAAGTTAAGGAATCACCAAATTACCTCATGAGGATTTGATGAGTGGTTGTTACCCTGAACCAAGATAAGGTGTTATGGTTTCGTTTTGTGACTCGGTAGAGGGATGTAGAATGGTACATTCTTTCCGAAGTAAGTTGCGACCAAGTCTTTTTATGGGCAACAGATGAATTGAGGAAACGCAAGTCGAAAGTTAACCCAATATTGCAACAAGAGTATAAATAAGAACGTGAAGTTTGATAATTTGTGAAATTAAGAATTTGGTCTGTGAAGTCAAGTTGGACTACGGATTATGTCAGAATTCTAACGGAAGTAAAGTCGAGTGTGGAACTAAGACAATAATGCAAGTTGTGGTTATTGTTGAGCGAAGGAAATTCGGGGGCGAATTTCAATTTAAGGGGGGGAAAGTGTAATACCCCGTATTATTGAAATGCTCAATTGGATATCAGATGAGCTTTTGTGTACTCTATCTTGGGATAATTGGATTAATGGAATCCTCTAAGTACTTTAAGTATTGACATTTGGGATCAATAGAGCAACTAATGAACTCTGAAGAGATCAATTATTTTATTAATTCAAGAAAGTAATTTTGGTAACTCTAATAATTGATCAATTGGGTTGAGACGATAAAATATCAATTGGAGACATTTTACCCTATTGGATTTATAATATATAATATTGGTTTATATATATATATTTGTAAAGAAAGAGAAATGTGAAGTGGGTGAGAAAAAGAAGAAAAACGTGGAAAGGAGAAAGGAAGAGAAGGAGAAAGGAAGAGAAGAAGAAGAGGAAAAGAGGAAAATGGAGAAAAGAGGAAGAAGAGAGAAACCCATGGATCATCATCAACATCTTCTTCAAACTCCTCTTCGGTTATCAGGTGGGTTCTAGTTAGACACTTTAAGTTCTAGAACTAAGTTTAGAACTTAGGTTAGAAATTGTGAGAAAATGATTAAATGGTTAATCAATGAAATCTAACGGATGAAATGTGATATAAATTGTGTAGTATGATCACTATATGTGTAGAATCATCTGTCAATAATTGTTTTGATGTCCCAATGTGTTTTGATTGAGTTTGGATGGGTTTTGTATCAAGAAAAACGTGTTTTTATGCTTCTGGAACACTGTTAATCGATTAACACATTTGGTTAACCGATTAACATGTGAAAAATGGTGTTTTACGTGAAATTTTGACTGGATAATCGGTTAACCATATGTGTTAATCGATTAACAGTGTCAGTTTTCAGAAAAATATTATTTTCAAAAACCCATAACTTTTGAACCGTAAGTCCGTTTTGGTCCCCGTTCGAAGCGTTGGGAAGCTAATTTTATTCTCTTTATGATAGTGGAATAGAAACATGGTTGTGTGCCATGGGTTGATAAGAAAAATATGGAAATGTAATGTATGTGGTTTTGTTTCCACCGAAACTCAAGAATCGGGAATCCGATTGATACGAGTCCAAAGCCTTTGGAAAGATAATCCAATAAGGTAGTGAATGGTGATGTGAGACCATGATTTAACCAAGGATGCTTGGTAGAGGATAGTAGTGGCTTGTGTGCCTTAAAACGTGTATGAACTATAATGTGATCATGTTTGACATGTTATGCTATTATATGTTTTACTTTTGTACAGTGTGTTATACCGTGTCTATTTAATTGTGAACTGTGAATGAGAGGATATGCATGTTAAAATGAATTAGGAAGAGTGAGGAAACTTACCCCAAACCTAATGATATGATTCTAGGTTGTGATATTGATTGATAAATAATCTAGATGGCGATGCTCGTGCATTCGATGTAGATGTGCATCCTTGCCGAGTAATGGTCTAGAGGAGAGTGAGACACTAGTATGGAACATGTGTGTGAACCTTTGTGTTCTTTGAGAAAAGGCAATTGTGGCCTTAAGGCATGGTGGCCTTGTGATTGTCGAATACAATCACGTTTGTGTGTAAGATCACGTAATCGTAACCGGTTATTTTTGATAGTGCGTTTCATGGGTCTCGAGCTCCTCTGAAACATGTGCACCACTACTTGGCAGGTTTGAGTCCCGTGTTAAGTACGAATGGCGCCCGTTGGGTGAATGCTTTTGACGGTATAAGGCCCGTGTAAAGTGACGGTTCATAACGGTTAATGGCCCGTAGAACCCGAATCCATTCGTGTGTCAAGTAGGTTGCAAGGATCCATGACCCGGGTTGACTTCTAGACGTAGAAGAGGACGGGAATAGGGGATGCCTTGGCATGGTTACCGATTAGTGATATTTTGAGTTGATGAACTCATGAACATGTTTCCATATAGTGTGAGATTGTGAACTCAAAGTCATTTCCCTTTCCCTTGACTTGAGTTAGGATTGATAGAACCTTGTACAGCCGAGAGGATCTATAGGATAGGGAACTCACTGAGATTTGATGTATCTCACCCCACTATAGTTGCTATATTTCAGGTAATTGCAGGTTGATTTACAAGTGGAGCTATGCTTGGATGTTTCAAGAGAAGCTCAGTTTTAGTTTTTCCGCTGTGTATTTTATTGTTCTTGTACAATGAGGAATATTGTACTTTCTTAGATTTTATTTTCTTTGGCTAGTTTCCATGACTTGTGCCATAGATTGTATTTGTGTTTTTAGAATGGACAAGTATGTGAACTATGCCATTAGGCACTTTTGACGCGTCAGTACCAAATAAAATGCGTGTATTATATTATTCTAGATATATATTATATAGGGCATTACAAACAACATGGTTACAACTATGCGGCACAAAAAGAAACCGTTGTCTACTTAAATGGTGTAAAACCATGAGCAAAATGTAGTCGCGGTTTTAATTAGTGGCCATAAATTAAGACCCTATACATTAAATAAGAATCGTGGCTAGATTCGGCCACTGTTAAGAACCGCGGCGCATGATAAACCGCGACCTTAACCTAGATAACCGTGGCCTATTCAAGCCACAGATGTATATAAAATGTGGCCCAAACAGGAAAACCGTGGCTTATAATTTAGGCCACAGATGCATATCCCAACAGTCACTTATTCGTGGTCAAACCGTGGCCAAAGCTTTCAACTACGGTTATTTTTCATATAACCGCGGTTTTCTGGCCGTGGCGGATAACCTCTTTTTTTTGTAGTGAGTTAAGAAGAATAACTTCTTAAAGTTAAAAAAAGTTGCCCGATGATGCTGTAAAGGAGTTGATGACGGTCTTCAACGATTCTTATCTCAAAGACAATGAAGGAATGATTCTTGCATCTTGTATAAGTAAGAACGAGGACATCAATGAGGTGAGTTATTCATGCATCTTACTGGATGGACCATTTTTTGTATTATTCTATTTTAATCCCGTCTCCCCCATAAGAGTGATAAGGTTTTATGGTTATACTGAGCTTGTTGTTGTATCTTGAACTGATGTGCAGTCATCTCAATAAGAGAAAACTGTATTCGTGTAGACTCCAAATGAGATATTAATGCACTACACCGCAAATGTTTTTGTTGTACCAAGTTTTTTTCTTTCTAATTATCTTGGGTTGCATGGAATATACCAATCAGATTTTCTTTGGGTTTCATGCAGAAGGAAGCAAGGGCTTTACTGAATGCTAAGAATAAACTTTGTTGTTAATATAATATGCAATTCTAAGGCTAAACCGTTGTGAAATTGAGTGGGTATTATTAGTGTTATACATAGTTTAGTTTAACATTAGAGGTAGAAGATAGAAGTAGTAGTTTGCTGTTGTTCGGGTTGTAAATACTAGTTTTGTGGTATGTGGGATAAAAGTAGTACTTTAGTGGTATTCTTAGGCTGCATGATGTATATTATTTAGATTTATTTATTGATACGAAGGCTAATAGTAATACTGGTTATTAATGTAGGATGCATTGTGGAGTGTAGTCCATGTGGCTCTGTGAGATACCCTTATTTTTTTGAAATAATTTATTTTGTTCTTGTATATTAATATAATGTGTGTTGTATGTTACATTTTAGGAAGCAAGAGCCTTGCTGATGCAAAGGCTAATACTGATTATTAATGTAGTCACTACAACAAAAATGACTTCCGGCAACAACGCAAAACCGCAACCTAAAGTGCAAAAACCGTAGCCTAAGGCTTTAGGGGGCGGTTTATCAAACGTGGAATAAACGGCCGTTGCCTATACCTTTAGAGCGCGGTTTTTTAATTTTTACCCACGGATTCAAAACACCGTCGCCTAAATCATCAAAGTCCACGGTTTTAGTCGTTGTTTTAGGCCGCGGTTTTCTAGTGACAACATAAAATAACCGTCCCCAAAACCAGAATATGCAACGGTTAGTAAACAACAACAAATGAAAACCGTAGCTAGTTTATTATTTTATTTAAAAAACCGCGCCTAAAACTTAGGAAAAGTTCACGGTTTTTAATAAGCAACACTTAAAAACCGTTGCCTATGAATTGGAAAAAATCAGTAAATCTTGTAACTTTTATGCTGAACTTTAAATTTTAAAGATATAGTTATTAAAGAATTTCCTATTCATTTATATGATGATACATTTCAACCATAAACCTTCATTTTATTCTAATATATTATATGTCAATATTATTAATTAAATGAGAAGAAACACATGTATTAATTAATCAAAACATATCATTATGAAGTATTAATAAAATGAAGTGTAATAAACACGTTGAAATGTAAAAAGAAATATTTTCAAAATAAATCCAAACTCTTTGAAATTTAATAAACTAATTAAGTGGTTTATGTAACTCCATAAATCCAAACTCTTTGAAATATAATAAACTATTTAATAAGGTGGTTTATGTAACTCCATAAAACAAAAAATAATTGTCCATATTTGAATCAATGAAGGACTTCATCATATTCATTGTATTGAGGATCATGAGAATCATCATCTTGAGAACCGTCAACTTGATCATATTGAAGTTCGTCATCTTGATCATATTGGAGATCGTCATCTAGATCATAATGAAAATCGTCATCATCTTGAAGATTGTCGTCATCTTGGAGATCACCATCTTGTTCATCTTGAGGATCATCTTCATTTCTAACCTGTAAGTATGAAGAAAATTTTTTATAAATTAATATAAACACTAAAAAAATCACCTTTTTAAAAAACTAAATATATTTTATTGTTTGATATAATGTATCTAAAAGTACAGAGCTATATCGCTATCGAGCATAATGTTACATATAATAGTTATACAGTTTAATTTTACTAAAATTTATAGAATGCATCACAACACCATGTCATATATTATAGTTCCTTATCTTATTATGCATACTTAATTAGTGAGCCCCAAATGTCAAAGACTCATAAATATTATTATTAGCTTCAGTATTTTATTAAAACTTATTAGCTTCAGTATTTTACTTAGTGCCTTATATTTTACTAAAACTTATAGGATAGGTATGTGGAATGGAAACGAAGACCAAGACTAGCTAGTACCATACACACACGTGCCTCTTGACTTCTTCTACAATATACATCACTATATTACATAGTATTATCTATAATTAAAAATAATTAAAATATTTTTGTTTAAATTAAAAATAAAATCTACAAAAAGTTCATGAGGTAAATTCTGAGGGATGTTTTTTTATTGAATCAGTATAAAGTTCATGCCAAATTTATACAATTACACATGAGACTTAATTAAATCAAATCAACAAGATATAGTGGGTAGGTAGCTATAACACATATCTCACTTTATAATTTTCAACTTAACAGTACAGGATAAACACATACCTCACTTTAAGTCAAATTTGGACATTTTTACTTTGACCATAAAAATTGACAAAACTCACGTACATATACATAATAAACACATAGTAACACATAACACACAATATTAAACTAAATAAACATGTTTCATTTCATTCTTTAAATATTCTAAGACTATGTCAATAGAGTTAATTACTTGTCATCACTGATTTTTCATGAATATGAGTAATACTACCATGACTGCTTCTATTGATCAATATTGGATGCAATTCTAGCAACAATCTCTCATAGATAATCATACTATAGAAAATTTCTGATTCAACTATTATGACAACAAATCCTATTTAATTAGAAACCATGGTTTGCATCTCATACTTACAATTCTTCCATTATATTAGTAACAAAATTTGATAAGAAAATATTAACTAATCCTAAGGGAGAACTCGATATAAGCAATATAAATCAGTACACTAAAGAAATAGCAACTCAACACTTAATAAAATAAATGCTGATTTTAATTAATATCAATTGTAGTACCTTTTGATGAGCAGGAGCATAGGTTGATGTCGATGAGCGCGGTGTTGGAATATTATCATTGTGCAAAGCTTCTCTCATCTTATCATTTACTTCCTCTTCACTTAAATGTGGATTTTGTTGCATATACATGCTTTTCAAAAGTGCCTCCATTGCTCCCATCTTTTGCGCCATGTCAGAAATTTTACCATCATATTGCATTTTCATTAAAGAAATTTCTTCATTTTTTTTCAACAATGATGGTGTGACAGTTCTTCCATAACATCTCACTCTACCGGGCTTTTCTTTTCCAAACAGTGATTGAAATGTTTGTGTTCCAGCTTCAGTTGAAGTTTCAATAGATTCTTGAAGTTTATCCTAATATATCAAACTATCAGTTTTGAGCAAAATTAAAAACTACATGTGCAATTAAAATGGATATTATAATTTAACTTACAATAGCAAATTGGGTTTCCTCATCCACTTGTTTTCCCTTGCGACTTTTTCGAGTTTCAATAAACATCTCAGCTTGAGTGACTTCCTGTCCATCCTTGTTTTCCCGCTACATTATTATTCATATATTAAAAAAATATTACTTAATAAACAATTGAAAAAACACATTATTCTATTGAGAATCACACACAAATACCATACCATTTTTGCACGAATTCTAGCAAAATTTGTCGGTCCTACACGATGCATAAACTTTTGCTTGCTCCTATTAACTGCATTCTTTTGGCTAATATCCTACAATACAAAAACGAAAATTAGGTTGTTAGCCAAAAACGACAAACAACTGAATTTAGGATCAACTGGATCCCTTTTTTTTCTCAAATGGAAGATTAGTCACTAAGCTTAGTTAAAAATTAAAGGACATTGTTAAATTTATAGTTCACTATAAATAAGATTTATCAAGTTACTAAGTAAGAGGCTATAGACGTTGAGAACTAGAGAGATGTTAAAATGCTCCACTAAATTACATTCAAGCATCACCTTCCATATAAATTTGAACAGAGAACTTATAAGTCTGTTAGTGTTAATGTCAGATCATATGTATTTGGCTAAGAACCTACGATAGCGTGTCGTTTACGTATAACCGTTGCTTATTACGAATAGACAACGGTTACGTTATGTCCGCGCTTCTAGAACCGTGGCTTAAAGTAAATAAGGGACGGTTTTCTTGCTGTTGTATAGAAACTCATCAACGCGTATAAAACCGCAGTATATTATACCTTAAAGGACGGTTTTCCAGCCGTTGCCTATTCTTCCGTTGCCTAAAGTCAAAAATGATGTAGTGAGTATGGGATGCATTACGTAGTTTTTTTGAAAATCTAAAGTGCAAATTTTGCCAAAACTCGATGAAAATCCAAACATACACATACTTAT
This sequence comes from Lathyrus tuberosus, assembly GCA_022829125.1. Taxonomy (NCBI): domain Eukaryota; kingdom Viridiplantae; phylum Streptophyta; class Magnoliopsida; order Fabales; family Fabaceae; genus Lathyrus; species Lathyrus tuberosus. The sequence continues at coordinate 476,669 of JALAZF010000874.1, forward strand.
TTTGCCTGCTGCCACACATGTCCAAGTGTTTATGTGGCTGATTGTTACACCATATGTATAAGTGTCGATCCAACTAATTGTTATACAATTACTCTTGTTTTCAAATGACACATACTTATGCCATTGATCTTTCTTGTGTACATTGTTTAATTATAGAATAAATGAAATTCAATTATATAAAAATACATCTTCAAGTAATCAAGACAAATATCTTTCTATTGAAAAGGACCTAACTGCAATTCTCCCGTTCTTGTTATGTTTTTTCATGAGTTCGTAATACCCATTTCTTACACAAAAAAAAGGTGCATATATGGAGGCTGCAAGAAGACAATGAGGTTGTGTAAGAATTAGAATTGAAGTCTTCAAAACTCCGAGAGTGCTGGTTGTTAAGGTAATGTAATAAATTAATTAATCTCTTTGAAAAACTTGTAGTATTTATTTATTTATTTAGTAAATCTGCCTATCCATTATCTAGCCTTCTTTAAGGCGCCTTCTAAAATTGTGAAAGACATTATTGCTCTCCAACACAATTTCCTTTGGTCGGGGTCGGCGGACAAGCCTTGTATTTCGTAGGTTAAATGGAGTCATCTTTGCAAACCCAAGGAAGATGGAGGCCTTGGAATCAAACATGTGGGGTTGTTCAATAAATCTCTCCTATCAAAATGGTTGTGGAAGTTTCTTTGTGACGGCAAAGAGATATGGAGAGCTCTTCTATCGAGCAGATACGGTAGCCTTTGTTCCTGTGTTTTAAAGCCTGAGCAGATTTGTAATAAGGCAGGAGCTTCTCTTTGGATGAAATATGTGATGTGCTTATGCAAATCCACTGACTTTCTTCTCTCTACTCGTTTCGAAATTGGTAGTGGCAGGGATACTTTCTTTTGGGACTCGGTCTGGTGCGGTGACTTCACCCTTCAAACTGTTTTTCCTAACCTTTTTCTAGGGGCTTCGAATAAGGTTTGTAAAGTGGAAGATATAGGGTGTTGGGAAAATTCAGAACCTTGGGCTGGATATGCAGGTAGCGGACCCTGCGGCGATTCTGTTGCTGCAGAATTTAATTAATTCCGTCCATCTGCAGCGCGACAAAAGAGATTCTTGGATTTGGTTGTTGGATAATTCTCACACTTTTTCTGTCAGATCCTGCTATAAAGGTTTCATTGTTGCTGTTGGAGGTTTTGCTTTGGAGGAAAACCAAGTTCTTGCTCTAAAAGTTCTTTGGAAATCAACAATTCCTTTGAAACTCAAAGTATTTGCTTGGAGGCTGTTTTTAAATAGGTTGCCGACGAGAATGAATCTCGTCACAAAAGGTATTGTGGCTGCCCCTCATGAGACTGTTTGTGTTTTTTGTTTTCGGGATGATGAGGATTCCGTCCATCTCTTCTTAACATGCCCGAAAGTTCTAACTATTTGGTCTAAGGTTTGTCAGTGGATCGGGATATCTAATCCAAACACCGATTCTTTGTGCAATCACTCTCTTCTCTGGTTCTTGCCTTTGGTTGACAAGTGTAATGAGGACATCAGTTGTTACATATGGTATATCACGGTGTCGTTTATTTGGACTGCGAGAAACAATATTTTATTCGATGAAGAATTTTGTGATGTTGATCAAATCTTTCATCGTATCCTTTCTTTCTCTTGGAACTGGTTGGACTATGGTCGTAGTAAATGTAGTTTCTACGATTGGGTGAAATCCCCTCTTGACTTTATGTAATGTAGGTTTGGGGTTTGTCCCTCTTTTTTTCTAGTTTTCCTTTTGTATTGGGTTTGAGAATCCCTCTTTTCTCCTCTTAATACAAAGTTGATTATCAAAAAAAAAGAGAAATGCCATTGCAATTACCCTTATTAATATTGCATTTCATTTGAAATTATGCTTTCTAATTTAATCCTTAATAGCACTTGAAGATACTTTAATATTCTTGCACAATAGAATCCTTGAAGATGCTAGCAAAATAGAGATCTTAGAAGTTATTGAAGTAGCAGGAATTGGCGGTGATTTTGAACTTGTGTATTGTTTATTAATTTATGCAGTAGTTACTCACTATAAGTAAAAGTAATTTTTGATTATGGATGTTGAAGGATCATTTATTTTTTAAAATTTTTCTTTCTCAACTCAAGATGGGTTTGGCTTCCGTTTTCAATGCTTAGTGTTTTCATAACTCTGCCACTTTTGTAAACTATGTACTCAATAGTCAATGAGGTTATGGCCTTTGTGCACTTTTATAGTTGCATATTGGAGCAAAGTCTCTCAGTGGATAACCTCTTTGTTTTTGTTCTAATATTCAAATACTTCAGTGTTCCAACTTTGTATCAGGTAATGCATACACCTTATTGTCAACGGTAAACTTTGAGAAATTTAAACTTTATGTTTTTTTTAATAATTTTTTATTGGTACTTCATATTGGAATAGATCGAATGCAAATAATTGAACAATTTGCTACCACTTCTTATTGAAGTTACAATATCGTGTACTTTGCTATGGTATTGCTGGTGCGGTTGTTTTTCGCTTGACAATAATACTTCTTGGAACAACCACCATTCAGGTGTGTTTTCAAGACATATATATTTCTCATAAAGGTTTTCATATTTTCTTTTTCTTTTTCAATAAATTATGTATACTTTTTATTGATTGTCTTGTTTTCATTAATACTTCGATATTTAGAGGTTTCAGGCAGCCAGCCTTCTATTGGCAGCAATATTACTCTTCTCATCATTTAAGGTGATGATTCTCATTATCCGATATTTAAGTACTTCTTACTTGCTTGGTATAAGGCATTCTACATGCATATTTGTTAATAAAACTTATGTACACCCTCAGATATGTTTAAGATATAAGTTTTTTGTGGATGCTTTTTGTTTTCATGTTGACAATTATAGTTATGTTTTCAGAAGATGCTGCTAGTTTCATGTGTTATGTTAAAACTGTTAGTTTCTAAACAAGCTCTATTGATTACTTTGTACTTTCATGGAAATTTTGCATGAAATTTTTGGCAGTAGATACCTAACATTCAAGTTTACTGCTGAAATTTGAGTTCAAACTCAGTCATTTGATTTTAATTTAATATTGGTAACTTAAGTTATTATAAATTCCAAAATTGGGACTTCTGGTACATAAAAGATGTGAAGTGTTATTTGTTACGAAAAGTGTTAGGGTGTGATTATCAATTTATAGTAGTCGACCATGCAAATATTTCCTTTTGAAAAAATTCAACTATTATAATGGAGCAATCACTCTAGAAAGTTGTTCCTCATTATTTGCACGGAGTCAGTAGTGTTTTAAAGAAGGTCTATTATATTTACTTATTGTTCAAATAGTTGTACTTTTTTAGAAGATTCCCAAATACAATCTATCATCCTTGTGTTGCAGCATACTGGAAAATCACTTCCTATGACTTGCAATCCCATAAAGTTTGTAACTTGGGATGGGAGGTGATCGAGATGGAAACCCAAACGTGACGACAAAAATGAGCTTTCGTAAGACGCAATTAAAAATGAAGGTTGAGAGACATTTTCAAGCTCTTCTTCGTTCAAAGAAACCCATTAACTTATGCAATCACTACTACAAAACACGCATTCAAAAACGCCATGGTCACCACGATTTTTTCCTACACCGTGGTGACTGTAGCGAGCGATTTTTGTCGGTGACGCGACCACCTTATCACTGAAGTTTGGGTTTTCCTCCGCAAGGAGAAAGGGTTGCTACTTTCTGATATCTTATTTATCCCGTGAAGCTGGAAGGGAAATGGAAGGTATCTAAAACTAACCTTGCATGTGAATGTTTAACTGAACACACGCTTAAAAAAGATTGAGGGGTCCGGGGTCAGGTTATACAATGGGTAGTTGTCAATTACCCATCCTATATGTGGTTATCCACAGGATGTTAGCTTTTAGGTCTCTCTTTGTAATTGATAGTGTTTATCTGCTGATGAGTTAGGAAAGTTTCTTGAAAAAGTGTGACAGTGAGAGTGAGTTTTGTTTATGTTTTTGGTAAGGTACTGGACCTAAGTTTTGATTGAGGTGAAGGTTCTGGACCTAGAAATTGGATTGGTATGCTCGCTAAGAGTCTGAAAAGGTTAGCTCCTCTGGGGAGAATCTTTGTACAAAGCCCAAGAGGAGGCTGACTGTGTTGAGGAAAGATCATTATACAAAGCCTAAGAGGAGGCTATTGCCGGGAATAACTGCGATCCCGGGGTAGGTCCAAGTGGGAAGTCAACTCTTGCCGAGGATTACAAAAGAGTTAAGGTATCAGAAGCCTTGAGGTTCTGATTGGAATAAGCTGACCCTGGTTGGGGAACTCTCATGAGAGAGACTGGGTTTCTGCTGGATATTGATCTAGAGTGCCCGGGGTTTCTTCCTATAATTGTAAGGAACTTGAGAATGTCTTTGAGACTCAAGGGGATTTAGACTGTCCAAGTCTACTGGTGTTGAAGAGTTTTATCTTTTGCAGGATGCCCAAAAGAGGGCAAGGGCCTTAAGGGATGAGAATCAACATTAAAGTGGCCTGAGGTTTGACACTGGAAAGACTGCTCTAGCAAAGGATGACTAAGTTCTGTCGTATACCTTTAAGAGGTCGTTAGGGTCATTGTATTAAGCCCAAGAGAAGGCATGAGAATTTCTAAGAAGCCGAAGAGGAGGCGGGGAAGGTTTTAGGAAGCCTGTGGGTCCCCAAACCAAGAGAAGTTCAAGAAATGCAATTCACATAGAAGAGATCATTCCATGAAAGTTCGAGGATTTGGAAGAAACTCAAGAGATGCTATTCACGGAGAATAGATTAACTATGGGGAGTAGAATTTCTTTGACAATTTCTAGGGGTGACAGTCTGAGAAAAGGTTCACCGAGAATACTGTCTTTCTCTTTGTTCCATATTATTTAACCCCAAGAGAAGGGAAGACTGTATCTAGAAATCCTATGGGGATCAAGTTTTGTTTGTATTTAAAGAGTGACCCATAGGGCTTTACCTAGTTCTAGATGTAGTTGCCGGGGAAAACTCTATATAACTATACTAGTATATATACAATTTATATATGACAAGTACTTTTTAAGGTATGAAAGAAGACTAACCATACGCAGCTTCCCACAATACAGTTATGTATATGAAAGTATATAAAAGAAAGCGGATAAACACTTACCTGTTGTAGAGCTTCCATGTTGTTTTGTTAGTTGTTCAACTAAGAAATTAAAGAAAGTTTTGATAGTAACTATACATTTGGATTCAAAATCAAAGGAGAAAGTATTTTGAACAGAGATCGGGGTTTACAGCTCAAGGAGAGTCCCAAATGATCATTTGTTTGAAAACTGGCGATCGCGCCGAGGTTTTTAAAAACACCGTGGGACTTATACAATGACTGAGGCCCAAATTACTTTGGTTTTCAAAAGGGGTTGGGTCTTACACTCTATTAGAGGCCCAAAGTTTTTTTTTGCATAGGAGATGGGGCTTACAACTCAGGGAGAGGCCCAAATTATTTTGAAAAGGCGACGATCGCGTCGTTGTTTTGAAAATATACTGAGGGACTTATTCAATACGTGAGGCCCAAAAAATGTTTATTTACAAAAAGGGGTTGGGTCTGACACTCTATTAGAGTCCCGTGAGTTTGAAAATGAATAAAGATGGGTCTTATAGCTCAAAGAGAAGCCTAGTTGATTTTGTTAAAAAGGCGACGATCGCGCCGAACTTTTGAAACTATACAGAGGGACTTATATAATGTGTGAGGCCCAAGGTTGTTTTTTTACTAAGGGATTGGGTCTTACACTCTATTAGAGGCCCATGAGTGTTTTGAAAAAGATTTGTTTAGGGTGATTAAGATCAAAACCCTAAATTAATTTTAAAATGTATTTTAATTAAATAAAAATTTGATTAAAATGATCAAAATTATCAAACATGTGTGAAAAACAAGTTGTGATCTTGGTTAATGTTTGAAAAATCATGTTTTTATCCACAAAATGATTGGAAACCATTTAAGTTTGGAAAATCAAGAAAGAAAAAATACTTTAAATGTCAAAAAACAAATAAAAAATAATTCTTTGCAAAAATATCAAGTATATGAAATAAATAATATTTTTGGGAAATTATTGTAAAATAAATTTTTTTAACATTTTTGTGAATTATTAACAAGAAAAAGAATCAACTCAAAATCATTAAAAACCATAGAGAAATTAATTTTTGAATCAATTAAATAAAATCACAAAAATTCAAATATTTCAAAATTCAAAAAAGGGCGCCAAGAACACCAAGTTCTTGCTCGCACCCTCTGTTTCTTCAGATTTGCGTTTTCCCCTCAATCTCACTGAATACTTGATGAAATCACACAATCCCCATATCAATCTACTTTCACCTCACAATCATGTCTATGGTCTTTAATTTTATTTATTTTAAGCATGGAATAAGAAATCAAGACAAAACCTCAAGAACCCTAAATTCTGCATGAAGGCTGGGAATTTTGATACACGATTCATACAAAGCAATTAATTTAGGGGAAACCCTCCATGCATGATTATGAACATATGGCAAAATTATTGTGCGAGGAAATATGCATGAATCATGAAATGACCAAGGATAGGGTTACTTGAAGGTCGTGGCAGCAAGAGCAATTTGATTTTTGAGTTGGAGGTGTTACAGATAAGTTGTGATGATCTGAACAGCTTCCCAACACCATATGGAACGTGTTTGAATGCTTGGAGTGATTGGAAATGGACTGGAACATATTATGGCACCTCAACTGCAACTTGGTTGAAAGCTTGAGCAATTGGCTGGTGATTTTGTGAAATTGGTGTTCCAGACTCAAAACCCGATAGTGACTTTCTTTAGAAGGCAATTTTGGAAATGAGAAGGTGATTTTGAGGAAAGCATCAGTTTGGGTGCTTTGGTGTACTTAAACTGAGCACAAATGAGCTTTATTTATAGTAGAGCAAGTTTTTTTTGCAAGCAATAGTGAATGGGGGCTGCATCAGGCCTTTGGCCTATTCGATCACTTTGGAATCTCAAGTATCCTCTACCCATTGACTAGAGGTTAGAGCACAGGCCTATGGTTCTTTGATTCAAGGATAAGGCTTGACTGAAGTGTTCATCTTTGCTCTGATACATGCCACCTCTAAGCATCCATTGAATGCCTCAAAACAAAATTGGAGTCTTGAGGCATCTTTAGCTTTTAGGGGTGCCAAACCTATATGTAGTTCCAAAGACTTGGGAGGCTTATAGATCAGTGTTTGTTCCTCCTTGGTCTCCCCTTGAGGCGTGCAGATGGATAAACTTGTTTGTCATTTGCACAAAATGATCAAATCGAGCCATATGCACAAATCTCCCTTGTCATGACAGTTGCAGCAAGGCATGTTGCAACTATCATAACTTTTAGCTCATATGGAATTTGATGGATTTCTTGGACATTTTGGAAAGATGATATGTCATATTTCAACATGATATCCAACTTTGGTTTTGAAGCAACTTGCATTTGGTTGAAAAATGCCTCAACATTTAAGTGTTGGAAAAATGTCATTTTCATGTTTTTAGCCATTTTGATCACTTCATAACTTAAAATCCATGAGGAATTGGAATGAGGTGTAGTTGACACTTTTAAAGTATGACATGAGAGCTACAAATCCATCTTTGGACCATCCAAAATGGTTGCTTGGACCTCAAGTTATGATCCTTGGAAGTTGGTACCCTAGCCACTTTGTTCCATAACTTAGAAAAAATTCTAAGTTTTTATGGTTACCCCTTTTACAAGTTATCCCACTTTCTTTGATTTTTCTTGATGAATGATGATTCAAATCACACATTAACATTGTTTTAGGGTTAAAGAACTATAATTATGAAAAATCTCAAATAGTTAAACTTTGACTTTTTGTGCACAGTTGACTTTTCATCAGATGAATTCCAAACTGTGCGATCCTTTATGAAATCAAGTCCTTGAACTAAATCAAACTTGATGGATATGTTCCATAGGGGTTATAGGGTGTATTGAATCATGTCCCAAGGTTTGGGAGCATGTCCTGGTCAAAAGTCAAAGGTACAGTTGACTTTTTCCTCGAAACCCTAATTGTTGTCTTGATGAAATTGAAACTTGTTGATCAAGCTTCTTGGATCAATCCATTATTGCAAATCGATCAATGTAGTGTATTGGAGACCCTCAAATCATGTCTTGAGGTCTTGGCTCATGTTTGGTTCCAGAAGCCAACTTAGGGGTGAATTAGGTCAAGAAACCATAATTCCTGATTTTTTATGAATGCATCCCCTGAGGCTAAATTGACTTGATGATTGGGTCCATGAGGTCCCTAGGAGTATCTTAAGTTGTGTTTTGAAGCAATGGCTTATTCCTAGAGGAAAATGTCCATCTGGAGGCCTTGGTCGACCAAAACCCTAATTTGGTGACACTGGTGATCCTGAGGCTTGATCTACTAGGAATCTTGCAACTTTGTGCCTGATTCCTATTGTGGGAGTCCTCTTGATCCTTTATGGATGTTTGAGAGGTTAGACAAGTTGAAGATCATGTCATATCTTGATTGATCCTTTGTCTAAGGATCTGAGAGGGCTTAAAACCCTAGTCCTTGATTGTAGTGAATGCTCAACAATCCTTGAGGAGATTGATGAGGCCTAAAGGTACATCCATATTGTGTTGATGATTTGCACAATGATGGGAAATTTTAGTGGTCAAAATTTGGGGTATGACAGATGCCCCATATTTAATCTTCTTGGACACGAAGGTGTGAATGGCGAAGGTATTAGGGCATTCGAGGTGCAAGATGATTAAATATCGGAATACCTAAAATTTTGATGGTGGTTATGAATGGTTGCTTGCCCATCCATCTTCTTTTGTTAAGCAACGATACTTAGAAAAGGTAAAAACTTCCCCCCGATCCTGGTCTTCAGCCAAGGAACTGGTCTCAGTTTCTGATGTAAACTTCCCCTCGATCTTGGTTTCCTACCAAGGAACTGGTCTCAGTTTCTGATGTAAACTTCCCCTCGATCCTGGTTTCCTACCAAGGAACTGGTCTCAATTTCTGATGTAAACTTCCCCTCGATCTGGGTTTCCTACCAAGGAACTGGTCTTAGTTTCTTATGTCAATAAACTTTCTTGACAAGGGACGCTATTCGTAGTGGTTTTCATCAAACTTCTCGCCGAATTTTCCTGGGGAGATGCCATTTGATGGAAAAAGTTTTGACGTCAGACTTGCTGGGGAACCCATTCGTCTGAGCTGCAGAGGTGTACAAACTTCTCTATTGGAGACGACATTTATTGACTCTACTAGGCAAAACGAGTCTCTTGAGAGACTGCTTTCTACTTGGCGATAATATATCATACCTTTCCCCGAGATCTTCTCGGAGAAATGCCATGTGATGCAATCCATTTTTTGAGGTGCTGGTGACCTTTTTGTCAGTGAACTTTCCTGAGAGAAACCGCTGTATTGCCGAATATCTGACTAAGAGGCTTTCTCTGGGGATTTTCCTTAATCTGGGAAAGCGGTGGTATCATATTCATTGGTGAATAGTGACATTTGTCGAAGGTCTTCTTATTTTTCAGAGGTTCAAGTTATAAAAGTGGTCGAGGACAGTCTCTAATCCAGAATAAACTGGGAGAGAGATTACTTAGATTGTTTACCTCCTGACGAGGAAATAACTAACAACTCGATTGAGAGGACTTTTATCACTTGGAGATAAGACCGACTAGAGTGATAATGATGCAATATGAATATGGATGTAAATCAATAATGCATAATGTATGTATGTTTATGCTGAGAAAACTGACACGACATATAGACTAGTGGATAAACATGACTGGATACTCGGCCACTGCAGGGGATGAAAAGTATCACTGGTTCAAGATAGCAATTCTGCCTTGCTTAGGAGAGAGATGGTCCCTGCGGGGAACAACGTTGATCGGGCTTAGCAGATAAGGACTCGGTCGGGGGTGTCGGATGGAATATTTGCATTTAACATAATTGATCCTCCATTCAGACGCACTGGCTTAGAAGGAGTACTTTGATTCTGCACTTTGAAGCTCGATTACTTCTCGAGTAGCGATCGATGTTCTTTCGATGTTCAACAGTCAAAAGAAATTGCCATCTTTATTTTAAAAGCAGAAAAAGTTTGACAAGTAAATTCACTTTTGTTTTATTTCAAGAATCGTTGATCATGTTAAAATGTATCAGTTTGTAAATCTAAAACAAACAAGAATTGCAAACAAAAGCACTGGGGCTCAAATTTTATTGATAGGATGGAAATCAACCAAGCGCATGATTCCATAGAGTATTTACAATGTTAGAAAATGGTAATTTAAGGGAAAAGGGCTACATTAAAACATAACGACCGTTATCCTTCTACCAACTTTGGATTCGGGACATCCTGAGCTTCCGTCGAAGATGACCTTGACTGAAATCTTCTCTACTGGATGGCATGACTATTGAGGAGTAGAACGGATCAGACATAGTTACTTGCCATTATCCCTAACTTTTGCCTGGATTGTACTTTGATATTTCCAATCCACCAGGATAATTTTTTATTATGTCTCTAATTTTTGCCTGGACCGCCTTTTCGGGTTTTCAATCCACCGAGACATTTTTATTTAATATTTTATTTAGGCGAAGTATTTCTTGACTACATCGACATTTGTGGGGTAGACAAATTCCTCTCCATCCATGGTTGCGAGTCTCAAGGCACCTCCTAAGAAAGCTTTCTTTACCACACAGGGGCCGTCATAATTCGGAGTCCATTTGTCTCGGTAATCAGTGAGGAATGATTGTGTCTTTTTGAGCACAAGGTCTCCTTTTCTGAAGACGCGAGGTCGGACCTTTTTGTCAAACGCCTTCTTCATTCTTTGTTGATACAACTAACCATGGCATAGTGTCGTTATTCACTTCTCTTTGATCAGATTCAGTTCATCGTGTCTGTTCTGACATCATTCAGCTTCTGTTAGCTTAGCTTTCATCAATACCCAGATCGATGGGATCTCTACTTCTATGGGGAGCACTGCCTCCATGCCATATACTAAAGAGAAAAGGGTTGCCCCTGTGAAAGTGCAGACAGATGTACGATAACCGTGAAGTACAAAGGGTAGCATTTCGTGCCAGTCTTTGTAGGTTATAACCATCTTTTGAAAAATCCTCTTGATGTTCTTGTTAGCCGCTTCTACCGCTCCGTTCATCTTGGGTCGATAGTGAGATGAGTTATGGTGTTCGATCTTGAACTCAGCGTACAACTCCTTCCGCATCTTATTATTCAAGTTGGATCCATTATCCATAATGATCTGGCCCGGAACACCGTAACGGCATATGAGATTGTTTTTGATAAATCGGACCACCACTTGTCGGGTTACATTGACGTATGCTGCTGCTTCAACCCACTTGGTGAAGTAATCAATGACTACCAGGATGAACTGATGTCCGTTTAAATCCTTGGGCTCAATTATGCCGATCATGTCGATTCCCCATATGGAAAAAGGCCATGGGGAAGAAAAAACTTTGAGATGCGTTGGTGGTACATGGATTTTGTCTGAGTATATCTGACACTTGTGACACTTCCTCATGTACTTGTAGCAGTCGGATTCCATGGTCAACCAATAGTACCCTGCTCTGAGAATTTTTCTCGCCATTTTGTATCCGTTGGCATGAGTACCAAAGGATCCTTAATGAATTTCCTTCATCAACATGTTTGCTTATGGTCTGTCTACGCATCGGAGCAAGACCATGTCAAAGTTTCTCTTATAGAGTATGTCACCGCTCAGGAAGAAGCTGCTTACTAGCCTTTTGATGGTATTTCTATCTTTCTTGGATGTCCCAGATGGGTATTCTTGTTTCCGAATGAAGCATTTGATGTCATGATACCAAGGTTTGTCGTCTATGATTGCTTCGATCGCGAAGATGTAAGCGGGCCATTCCAGGCGCATTACGTCAATCTTAGGTATGTCATTTCATTGACCTACACTAATCATGGAAGAGAGAGTGGCAAGTGCATCAGCCATGTGATTCTCTTCACGAGGGATATGATGAAACTCGATTCTGTTGAGGAATGGTAACAACTTTATCGCATAGTCTTTGTAAGGAATCAATCCTGATTGGCATGTGTTCCAATCTCCTTTGATCTGATTGATAACGAGGGCTGAGTCTCCATATACATCCAAGTTCTTGATCCTTAAGTCGATTGCTTCTTCGAGACCGATGATACAACCTTCGTATTCGGCCTCGTTATTGGTACACCTGAATGTCCGTCTGGCGGTGAAAGGAATATGGGTACCCTGAGGTGTTATGATGATTTCCCCAATTCCATTTCCGTAATGATTAACAGCTCCGTCAAAGATACGTCCCTATTGGGAACCTGGTTCTGGCCCTTCACTGGGTAATGGTTTATCGCAATCTTTTATTTTCAAGTACATGACATCTTTGTCTGGGAAGTCATCTCCGACCGATTCCTGATCGTTAATCGGTTGATGAACCAAGTGATTGGCTAAAATACTTCCTTTTGCGGCTTTCTGATCATGGTAATTGATGTCATATTCTGATAACAACATCGGCCAACAGACGATCGTTCCCGTGAGAGCAGGTTTTTCAAAGACATATACTTGATTGGATCCATTTCGGAGATTAACCAAGTAGTGTGACGAATCATATACTAGCAAAGACGTTTGGCTGCCCAAGCCAGAGCACAACAAGTTTTCTCAAGCTTAGTGTACCGAGTCTCGCACTCGGTGAATTTCTTGCTCAGATAGTAGATGAAGACTCTTTTCTTTTGGTTTTGTCTTGTTGGCCAAGTACACAACCCATTGAGTCATCCAAGACTGTTAAATAGATGATCAGCGGTCTCCCCTCCACTGGAGGTGACATGATAGGTGGGTTCAATAGATACTCTTTGATATTATCGAAGGCGGTTTGGCAGTCTTCTGTCTAAATGCAAATCTGATTCTTTTTGAGTAATTTGAAATTGGTGCGCATGTCATAGTCATGAGGAATATAAATCTGGAAATGTAGTTCAGACGTCCCAGGAATCCCCTGACTTGTTTTTCAGTCTTTGGAGAAGGCATTTCTTGAATGGCCTTGACCTTGTCAGGATCAACCTCATTCCCTTTCTGGCTGACGATGAACCCAATCAGTTTCCCTGAGCGGACACCGAATGTGCACTTATTGGGATTCAAGCGGAGTTTGTATTTTCTCAGCTGCTCGAACAATTTTGACAGGTGGGTCACATGCTTCTCTTCTGTCTTAGATTTGGCAATCATATCATTGACATATACTTCGATTTCTTTGTGTATCATGTCATGAAATAGAGTAGTCATGGCACTTTGATAGGTTTCTCCGGCGTTCTTCAAACCGAACGACATTACCTTGTAACAAAAAGTGCCCCATGGGGTGATGAAGGAAGTTTTCTCCATGTCTTTCGGCGCCATATTGATTTGATTATAGCCCGAGAATCCATCCATGAAGGAGAATACTTTGAACTTCGTTGTACTGTCTACCAGCATGTCTATGTGTGGTAAGGTAAAGTCATCCTTTGGACTTGCTTTGTTCAGGTCCCTGTAGTCTACGCACATTCTGACCTTTCCGTCCTTTTTCGAAACTGGTACTATGTTGGCTAACCATTGAGGATATTTTAATGTGGCGAGGAAACCCACGTCAATCTTTTTCTATACTTCCTCTTTGATTTTGATGGCCATGTCTGGATGAGTCCGTCTTAGTCTTTGTTTCACTAGCGGACATTCTGATCTTAAAGGTAGATGATGTTCCACGATGCTGGTATCCAACCCTGGCATGTCCTGGTAGGACCAAGTGAATACATCGGGAAACTCTTTGAGAAGCTTTATTAAACCTTCTTTGACAGTTGGACTGTGCAGGGCTCCAATCTTGACTTTTTTTGTCTCTTCCTTTGAGCCCAAGTTGACCGTTTCCAACGACTCTTTGTGAGGTTCAATGGACCTTTCCTCTTGTCTGAGTAATCGGGAGATCTCCTCTGGAATTTCTTTGTCATCTTCGCCTTCAGCCTCAAATACTGGGGATTCAAAGTAGGGAGAAGGCATTGGATCGTATGTTTCAATGGGGTTTAAAACAAGCTATCTGCATGACGTGATGATTTATTTTAGAAGAGATAGAGAGAAATGCAAGAGTGTGTGCAGTGTATTTTCTGAAAACTGCTTGTTTTTATTATTTGAGTTGTTTTTTAGGATTACCATTTTCTCAAAAAGCGAAAAGAGAAAACAACAATAAATGCGGAAATTACCGAACGACGTTATTTTATTTATGATCTTGTCGATTCTTGAAACTACAGCCCTATAAAACAAAACTCAGTGGCTTTAGGCAAAGCGAAGAGGTATATTTACAGAAAATTGAGCCCTATTAAAACATTTATTTCACCTGGGCAGGGTGAAAGGTTAAGATAAAGATGACAATTATTTCGACTTATGAACAACTTTTGGGACATCAACAGCAACCCATTGGCAGCGAACTCCTCGGTGAATCACAAAGTCTGGTACTTTCCTTCTTGATTTGTCTTCAGAAATAACGCTGATTTCTGGTGGAATAGGATCGTTGGAATCTGTCTCCTAGGCAGAGTTGTCGTAGGATGATTCCTCAGCTGTATCTTGCATAATGTTTGTACTCTCAGGTGGATCTCCCCATCCAGTTGGCTGGATGTCTTCGAGCCTGATATGAGAGCTTTCCGGAGCGGTGTATTTGACCAAGAAGTCATACTTTCCACTTGGTTGTCCTAAGGTATCCCATACTTCTTTGGAACTGGAGGAGTCATCCCTCTTGATGACGTTGACCTCAGGAAAGGCATAGTTAAGGAACTCTTGTCCTGTAATTATTGCGAATTCATCGTTGTACTGGATATTTTCAAAATGCCCTGAGTGTTGATCCCATGACATGGCGGGGACACAGGTATTCTTTTCAATGATGCTCAGCTGATATGCATCGTTCGGTTGACTCTTTTGTCCTGAGTCTCCTGGGTACGGCTTCCAGATAGGTATGCCATCCATTGGGATATAATAGTCGTGGTCAAAGTTGTCCTTCATCAGAGTGTCCTCCTCTAATGAGTTTGGTGGAGCACGACATTCTTCTGGATCACAATCTCCGTATATCATCTTGACATTTGACCTTGGTATATATCTCGGAATCTGGGCCAGAAAGCAAAATGGTGTAGGCACCTCTTCCTGAGACACATAACCATCCTCGTTAAGATAGGACTTCCATTCTTCATCAGTATCAGAGGAATCTCCCTCGTTGATGGTATGTACCCCTTGAGACACTGGGTGGAGGAAACCTCCACTATGGAAGAAGTTTTGAATGGGATGAAGACTTTCATCGTTATTAGCAGCCTGGGTACAGGTTGAAGAAAAACCGAGACCCTCATTTTTCTTATTGTCAGCAGGAACGACAAGCCGTCCCCATCCTTTGGTATCGTTACTTCTGATCACTTCGAGAGCATCTTTGTACGAGGAAATCGACGTTCCTCTTTCTGATTCATTGTCATTGCTCACCAAAAGTGCTTAGAACAGGGTTCCTACAACCTCTTCTGGTTTTACACAAGTGGACGACGATAAGTTACTCACGATCAAGGCTTGCTCCCCACAGACTCTGACGAGTTGGTCGTTCTTGACAAACTTCAGCTTTTGGTGAAGCGTCGAAGTGACTGCCCCAGCCTCGTGTATCCAAGGTCTTCCCAATAAGTAGTTGTATGTTGCTCGGATGTCCATGACCTGGAAAGTGACTTGGAAAGTGACTTGGAAGTGTGGGGACCGATAGTTATGGGAAGGTCGACTTCGCCAATAACTGTTTTCCGAGATCCATCAAATTCTTTGACGGTGACCTAACTACCTCTCATCGGAGATCCTTTAAATGATAGTCGCATTAGAGTGGACTTCGGCATTACATTTAGAGGTGATTCGGTGTCTACCAGTACGCCGGCTAAAGCATCGTCCTGTTAGTTGACTGTAATATTGAGTGCCAAATTATGATTTGGGCCCTCTTCCGGCAGTTCCTCATCACTAAATCCCAAGTTGTTGCAGGAAGTGATGCTGGAGATGATGCTGTCAAATTGTCTTATAGACACATCTTGTTCCACAAAGGCTTGCTCAAAGACTTTCTGTAGAGCCTCTCTATGAGCTTCAGAGCTGAGTAAAAGTTATATCATTGAAATTTTTGAAGGAATTTGCAACAGCTGATCAACAATGTTGTATTCACTCTTCTGGATGAGCTTCAGTATCTCATCATTGTTCTTTGAAAGGTCAGGATCACTGGATTGACCGACTGGTTGATCAGGAACTTTCGTTTGAGGTTACTTTTCTCTGGTCGGTTCTCCAACTCCTCGGTTGAAGATTCAACCTCTCCGTGTTACTCGACTGATGTCTGCAATATTCACGATGGAGGGTAATGGAATTTCATTTCCATTCTCAATTGTTGTAGCACCATATTTGTAAGGGATAGCCTTAGTTGATTCATACGGTAACGGTCCCAGTAGATAGATAACTACAGGAGCCTTCTGATTCTTCTGACCATTGTAAGTAATTTCAATCAGTTCCTGGTTGGGAACCTTCGATTCGTTAAGTAAAGGGATGATGGTACAAACATCTTTGGTCCTCTTATGATCAGAGATTATGACAACATCTTTGACTCGATCAGCGACAAAGTCTGGCATCAAATTGGGTGACCCAGAACTTGGACACAGTCGAATCTCTTTGTGGTCCAACTGACTCTGAAGGGCTGCTCGCACGAGGTAACATCCTTGATTATCTTCAGAGCAAACTCTACAGCGTTCATAGTTATGTGGTGGAACCTGGCCACATTTACTTTGTATGCAGTGTAACCTCACTAAATCTATTTCTGTTAATCGAACATCCTGACTTTGATGCCTAGTGGGGTTCCCATTAATCATATTGACTTGTTGTGTTTCTTCGTCTAAATAGATCGGAAGCCACCAGTGGTTCAACAAGTATTGCAGTGTTCTTTGAACGAGTGCACATCCTTGGTTGCTCTCACGACATCCTTTACAGTTTTGATAATTATGCGAAGTCAGAAAACCGAGATGGACTTGCTTAGCATGTAATTTCACCAAGCTAGTCTTTGTCAAGCGAATATCAAAGATTTGAATCATATTCATTTGATACTGATTTCTATCGCGGTAATACTAAATCCATCCAAGATCCATCTGACGCTGGAGGGCCTCTTGTACAAAAGAGTATCCCTGATTATTTATTGAGCAGACCAGACAGGAATCGTAATCATGTCGTGGCAGATTCTGATGTTGGCTTTTCCTTAAGTGCATTGCCACCAAGTTGACATTCATTTCCAGATTCTTATGGTTCTGAATGACGTTGGAATTGGTATAAGTTATGTTGACTTCACGAATTCGGTGATCCTGGATCCACCCGAAATCCAACTGTTCCTGTAGGGCTGATTGCACCACAAAATATCCTTGATTGTCTTTAGAGCAGATATCACACTGGTGATAGTTATGAGATGGTACATGCCCATATCCGCTTCATCTGCGATGTATTTTGACCAGGTTGGCCCTCAATTAGAGTACATCATGAATTTGATAGTTGTGGTTAGAATCTCCCTCTATTAAATTTATCGTAACTTTCTCGTGTTGAGGCAGCGGGTTCGTCTGAATGTTTGGATTTGTATCCTTGAAGGATAAGGCCCCGCTCCTAACAAGCTTATGTACATCGAATTTGAATATGAGACAGTTTTCTATGTTATGCCCCGATCCTCCTTGATGGTTAGGGCAAATCTGATCCGCTTTGAACCAAAAAGGCGGATTTTCCGGAATTGTAAGAGGAGCCCTGGTTTGGACATGCCCCTTGACCAGTAATAGTGGAAACAGTTCTGCGTACAACATTGGTATAGGGTCAAACCCTGGTGGTCGCGTTGTACAGTTGTTGTTGTACGGAGGACGAGCATGCTGAAGAGGCTGTTGTGTCCTTTGTTGATATTGTTGTTGATTAGGTTGGCTCTGAGCAACCTGAGGCTGATACGTAAGAACAGGAGCAGGGTTGATAGTAGGAGTTACAGCTACTACTGGTTGGTACCGTCGCCTTTGCTTTCCGAGAGAGATATTACCAAATTCTTGCTCTTTTTTCTTAGGGAAATCACTACCGTATCTTTTGGTACTGCTTGATGGTCCAGCGTCTTTTACTAAACGTCCTTCTTGGACTGCTTCTTCCAGACGAACTCTCATGCCTACCATCTCAATAAAGTCACTGGGCGTACTGGCGACCATTCTGTCGTAGTAAAATAAGCTCAAGGTTTTCAAGAAGATCTTTGTCATCTCTTTTTTCTCAAGAGGTGGACAAATTTGAGCAGTAATTTCATGCCATCTTTGAACGTACTCCTTAAAGGTTTCCTTGTCCTTCTGCGACATGGCTCTAAGCTGATATCTGTTCGGTGCCATGTCCAGGTTATACTTATATTGTTGAACGAAGGCAACGCCAAGATCTCTGAAAGTGACGATCTTAGTGCAATTTAAACCCATGTACCATTTGAGTGCAGCACCGGTTAAACTATCCTGGAAATAGTGGATCAGTAGCTGTTAGTTCTCTGTCTGAGTTGACATCCTCCGATCATACATCACCAAGTGACTTTGAGGGCAAGAGTTACCCGTGTACTTTTAAAATTTGGGCACCTTGAATTTGTACGGAACTTTCACATTGGGGACCAACAAAGGTCTGCGGCGTCCTTTCCAAATAGATCCTGACCGTGAATGGCTTGCAGTTCTTTTTGCATCTCCAGGAACTGTTCCTGGAATTCCCTCATTCTCTCGTCCATACTTTCGTTTCCACCAGAAGATATCTGTGGAATCTGTCCTTCTGGGACAGTGTGTACCATAGGTGGTGGTACAGTCATTATGGCGGTGACTCTTGGTACTTCCATTTCCCGAAGTTTGTAACCTCCAGGAGTTGCTGTCATGCCCCTTGCATCTTCGCTTTCCCGAAGTTTGCATCCTTCAGGCCCAGCGGTTCCTGCTGCAGTTTCCAGATCTTCTGAGATCGACGAAATATATCCTTCCGGGATATAGTTGAGTGGCATGCCCCAGGTGTAACGCCCCGATTTGTTAGTTTTATTTAATCGAGTCAATTTAATTATTTTCGTTTTTATATTATTTTATTCTTGACTTTTATTTTATAATATATTATTTTTCGTCGTTATTATGTTTGATCGCGTTTTGAGAGCGTTTGGGAGATATTTGAGCGAAAGGGTAAATTGGTCTTTTAAAAGGGTAGATATTTTTAGAAAAATAAGATATTTTTCTTTTCTTGAAATATATATATATAGAAAGATAGAGATAAGAGAGATATTTTATGAGATTGAGAGAAAGAAGAGAAAAACCAAGAGAAAAGAGAAAAGAGAGGAAAAAGAAGAAAGAAGTGGAAAATCGATCAACAAAGCTTGGAATCTTCGATTAATCGGGTAAGGGTGTGAAATATTATTATCTTATCCATGTGTATGATTATGTATGTGTGTGTTTGAATTGTTTGGTTGTTTTAGAGATATTTGTGGTTAGGTTGAATTTGAACACAATCGATAGAAATCGATGTTTTCGCGGATGAAATTCGGAATACATTGCGTAGATTAGTCGTATGAGGTTAGGCCGAGATTATAGAAACTCGTTTGGTTGAAATCGGTTGATATTGTGAGTTTTGACATTTTTGGGTTTTGAGAATGTGAGATTTTGCTGAAAATCGAACGTCGCAGAATTATCGTTTTATGGTCCTAAAACGTTGATATATATTTGGTATGGATTACTGTGTATTTGTTTCGAAGAAAATAATTGAATCGGTCGGTTTTTTGGACGAAAATGCCAGAATCCGTAGCGGCCCGCAGGGCATTTTCTGGTTTTCGGGAAAACTTCGGAAATTCATATCTCTTGAACCGTAAGTCGGTTTTGACGTTCGAAGCGTTGGAATTGGAAAGTTAATGAGATGTTCTTTCTAGGAAAAATGATTTTGAGGTCTGACCCTGGTCCAATCGGAACAGTATTTTCGAAACGTTTCGTTGTGTCCGGCCTCCGGTTTATGTTTTTGCGTTATTTTGAAATATCCATATCTTTTGCGTTGTTTATCCGATTGAGGTGTTCTTTATATGGATGTGAAGCTAAAAATATGTTCTATGATTTGGTGAAGAAAAATATTATTTTTAGCCGATTTTTAACCGACTTTTTCGGTAAACCGTAAACCGAATTGTTTGGTTATTTGTGAGAACGTTCGGTTGCCGTTTGGCACAATTGATGTAAATGTATGTGGATTGTGTGTGATGAATGCATGACTATATTGTGAATATGTATGCATGTCAAGAGTGTCATGAGTCATGTTGTATGTGAAGCATCATGGTGTGCATTCTTGTGTTGTGTGATTCTAATGAGAATCCGCTGTAACGTCGTGTGCCCGTGTGGGGTGTGAGCGACGGTTTGATTCCAGAGAGAATCTGCTATAACATCGTGAGCCTTAAAAATAAGAGGACTGAAAGCGATTTGATATATAGTGAGCCTTAAAAATAAGAGGACTGAAAGCGATGGTTATAGACGATCGTGGGCCTTATACAAAGAGGACCGAAAGCGATCGGATTGTGAGCCTTATACAAAGAGGACCGAAAGCAATCCATAAACGTCGTGAGCCTTATTCAAAGAGGACCAAAAGCGACGGGGAACATCGTATGCCCGACGGGGAGTTACATTGGTAACGAGCGATGGTTCCAATAAGTTCTTCAATTGAACTTGAGATGAAATGAGTCGGTACCGCATTGCATTTGCATAGAGTCGTGAGTCGGTCTCTATGAGTTGCATTGGTCATCTTGGTATATGTGCATTGGTGAATAAACATGTATGTGTGTTTATGTTGAATGAATGGTGATGAATTGAGATGTATTGGTGATACATGTATTTGAGCATGAATGAATATGCATATGTGAAGGATGCGTTAATTACGGATTGTTATACCGTGTATTTGATTTATGGTATATGCTTGGGGTTAGATGTATATATACATGCATAGTGATGAGTTGTGGTGAGAATGTGGTATATGTGTATTATATGTTGAGATATATAATTATATGCAACGTTATTATGATAATATTTCTCACCCTTCTGCTGGAATATGCTTTTTATGGCATAGTGCAGATTGCCAGCTTTAGAGGCGTGGAGGCAAGTGGAAGAGTTAGATCTTCGTCTTTGCTTAGGTCTTGGTGTCTGCTCTGATACGTAGCACGGGAGTCGGGGAACGATTATGTTATATACGTATATATTTGTAGGATATATTTTGTATGAATATTTTGATGTAGAAAATAGTTTATTTTGTAAAACAAGTCGGTTATGGATCTTTCCGCTTTATTCCATAATTGACATTTCCTTTATTATAGAAAAAGTTTCCCCTTTGAGGGTACTCTATTTTATGCTATGTATCAAGCATATGAGCAGGGATGATGTTTTGTTTATTTAAATGTGACATCCTTGTTTCTGTCGGAAAAATAAATTTTTTAGTTACTCTGATTTTATTTATGTATTATTTATTCGCGATGGGAATTGGGGTGTTACACCAGGGACGACCTTTAGGCATGGTATATCGAGGCTCATACATTTCCACTATGGGTGTAGATGTGATATCTGAGATCACAGTCCGTTGTTGTTGCATATGAGTTGCTTGCATATCGTTGTGAAGCTTTCTTAGATCCTCTTTCAGAGCGTCGAGTTCTTCTCTCAACTCTCTGTTCTCTTCCTCGAGATTATCCATTTTCTTTTGTTGACTGACCCGAGTATTGTACGAATGAGACAGTTTGACTCTAGAATTGAGACATAAACGTGAGATTCGCAGGTAAGAAGAATGCGCTACGTGAGAATGATGAATGATATGCAATGATTATATTAATTATATATTTTTGTTTAATCAAAATAAACTTCGACAATTGGATTGTAAATATCAAACAGTGGGGAGAACCCCATTTTATTGAATTCAAAGATTGCAGAAATGGAAATACAGTAATTTACAAAGTGCTGTAAAAGGAAATGTCTAAGCTAATGGATCCTGAGTCCTCTCTGAGGAGAGTTCAGGTGCTAGTTTTGGTACTTTCCTTTTCTTTGACCGGGGCTCTTTAGCCGTTGTCGGGTTGTCATTCCTTTGCCAAGTGAAAGGAGCAAGCAAATTCCTTTGGTCTTCTTGATTCTCTACAGCATGTTGCTCTAAAATCTAGATCAGAGCATCCTTTTCTTTTAACAGTTGCTGTATTTTCTTACACTCCACATTGAGAATATGGTACTTGTTTTTCCAAGACTTCTTCTCCTGTTGAACTCTGTTGAGAGTAACCTGACGCTTTTCTGTATCAGACATAAAATAAAGGACAGGGTCCCTTAACGGCAGAACTTCTTGACGAGGGTAAGGCATCCTCAGCTTGAGCGCTCTAGTTTATACCCAGTGGAGATAAGGTTCCACCGAGACACAATCTGGTTTTCCTAGAGACTCTCTTCCTTTCTTGTGAACATGTTTCCAGGCATGCACTATTTCTGTCTTTAGTGCTCTATCATTTTCTCCTTCCTTTAAGAAAATACCTTCCAGGTGAGCATTACACGGGACATGCCTCATCGGGTATCCAAATTGACGATGAACTAAAACTGGATGATAGTTGATTCCTCCTTTAGTTCCTATGAGGGGTACATTAGGGAAATTTCCACAATGGTCAATGATTCTGATCTTGTCATAGATTCGATTGTACCAGTCTATGTCAGATTTGGTAAGAGACATGATTCTCTGCGACCAACGTAAAGCATTCTTAGGATCCCAAAATGTAGCAGACTTGGGTAAGTGGGAAATGAACCATTTGTACAGCAGGGGTACACAGCAGGTGATCATTCCTTTGCTGTACAAATTCCTTAAATGTACAGAATGATAAGCATCTGCGAGCAAGGTCGGTACAGGGTTTCCAATCAAAAATATCTTAATGGCATTGATATCTACGAAGTTATCGATGTTGGGAAAGAAATAACCCGTAGGTAAGCAAAACAAAGATGTCCGCGAAAGTGGCCACGCTCCCTATACTAGCAAAGTATAGGGTTTTCTTTATCAAAAACTGGGTTGGCAAACATTGGATTCCACCCTTAGTGGTTATGTGAGTCCTGACTTCTAACTCGTCCAAATAGATTGCTCTTTCAATGGTTTGATCTTTTGGAATTTCTTCCAGTCCAAAAAAGGGAGAATGGTCAGTAATATGTAAATCAGCCAGGTGAGAGCACTCCTCCAGTGTTGGTGCTAGTTGATAATCTGGGAATGTGAAACGGTGATAGACCGGATCGTAGAACTGAATGAGCGTAGCCAGTATTCCTTCAATTACATGGACACTTAACAAAGACAACATTCCTCCATACTTGGCTCTAAAAGCATCAGGGTTGGTGATCATCCTTGCCAGACCTCTCAAATCCTCTAGTTTTGGAACCTTGAAGGTGTACTTGTGAGTCTTCCTTCTACCAAAATCCATAATGCAATCTCCTTATCTGACATTTGCAATCATTGTCTTAGTTTAATTTGAAAAAGAGGGACTAGAAGAGAAGTTTTTTGTTTAATGTTTTTTTATGAAATGAATGCATGAATGCAGCACACAAAAACATAGAAAAAACATGGGGTCAAAGGTTCGGTGCCATGAAGTCATGACTCTACCCATCCCCAAAGGTTTATACTGGTGGTTTTTTGTACTTGTCCTCAAAATCACTGACCCCTCTTGGGATAGCAACAACAGGCTGGAATCACCCGAGCGAGCTGCAGTATCTTAGAGTAATCTCAAATGAGGGTAGTATTGCCTGACAACCATTTTCGATAGCTTCCGCACTACAAAATAGTAACACGGTTTCAGTATACTAAAATCCTCAGCTTCTCAGATAACCCAATCGAACAATCTACTTTCAACAACTGAAGTCGTATAGGCATTGAATCTGCAAAGGGTGTCTCCGCTGATTCGATGGTCGACCGGGACCTCTTATTTGGGAGTCACTCCCTGTAAGATTACCCGTCTAGTGCCATCACTTATCTAAAGGTGTATACTCAATCTTTCCAGATGCGGCATCACACGCATTCCCATTAGCAGAAAAATAAACACGGATATCAATTAGGAAAAGCAGTATATATATTTGTCCCAACATCCTAGACCTCTAGTCCAATGATCCTAACAGTCGATGACATCCCTAGTAGAGTCGCCATTTTCCTGTAGCGAGCGATTTTTGTCGGTGACGCGACCACCTTATCGCTGAAGTTTCGGTTTTCCTCCTCAAGGAGAAAGGGTTGCTACTTTCTGATTTCTTATTTATCCCGTGAAGCTGGAAGGGAAAGGGAAGGTATATAAAGTTAACCTTACACGCGAATGTTTAACTGAACACACACTTAAAAGAGATTGAGGGGTCCGGGGTCAGGTTATACAATGGGTAGTTGTCAATTATCCATCATATATATGGTTATCCACAGGATGTTAACTTTTAGGTCTCGCTTTGTAATTGATAGTGTTTATCTGCTGATGGGTTAGGAAAGTTTCTTGGGAAAGTGTGACAGTAAGAGTGAGTTTTGCTTATGTTTTTGGTAAGGTACTGGACCTAAGTTTTGATTGAGGTGAAGATACTGGACCTAGAGTTTTGGATTGGTATGCTCGCTAAGATTTTGCAATCTTATGCCTACGTATTCCCGTTTAAACGAAACAAGGAAATCACAGCAATCGTAGTTCCTCCTATTCTAAGGGAGGAAAATGAGGTTTTGGTGTCTTGTTCAAAGCCCAAGATATGAAGCTAAAAAGGGGTTTGTGTCTTGTTCAAAGCCCAATATTGAAGCTAAAAGTTTGACTGAGAGAGAATTTGTCATCTCTAAAGAGGAATGGTGGACGTTTGTGTGCTTTGATCAAAGCACAAGTTTGATGCTAAAAGGTTGATTGACTCAACTAGGAATTTCTTTATACAGAGCCTAAGAGGAGGCTAGATAAGACCAACTCAACAAGAGAGTGTTTTTATATGTCTTGTACAAGGCCCAAGATTGAGGAAAAAAAGAGACTGACTCTTTGGGGGATATCATTATATAAAGCCTAAGAGGAGGCTAACAGTTTGACTTTTCCAGGGAAAATGTTCTTTTTGTCTTGTACAAAGCCAAGATTGAGGCTAAAAGGGGTTTTGACTCCATTGGGGAGAATTATTTGTCTTGTACAAACCCCAAGATTGAGGCTGAAAAGGGGAATTTAAATGACTCTGGTGAGGATATTTGTTTTTGTGTCTTGTACAAAGCCCAAGATTGAGGCTGTAATGAGTTCGACTCTGCTTGGGGAAATTATTCCTCAAAGCCTAAACGAAGGCTGAGAGGAAATAACTTGGTTGGGGAAGATATTTGTCCCCCGTTTAAGAGATGAAAATTTATGTCTTGTATAAAGCCCAAGATTGAGGCAAAGGGTTCTGACTCAACAAGAGAGTGTTTTTATCTGTCCTGTACAAAGCCCAAGATTGGAGCTAAGAGAGTTGACTCAACAAGAGGGTCTGATAAGGTGATTAACTCAACAAGACAGTCTGAAAGTTGATTGACTCAACAAGAAAGTATTTTATACTAAACAAGAGAGTGATTTGCAATCTCGTCTGAAGCCCGAGATTGTGGCTAAAAGGGTATTGACTCAACAAGAGAGTCCTCTATACTAAACAAGAGAGTGATTTGCTGTCTCGTACGAAGCTCGAGATTGAGGCTAAAAGGGTATTAACTCACAAGAGAGTCTGAAAAAGATACCTCCTCTGGGGAGAATCATTGTACAAAGCCCAAGAGGAGGTTGACGGTGTTGAGGAAAGATCATTACACAAAGCCTAAGAGGAGGCTATCTTTTGTCGGGGATAATTGAGATCCTGAGGCAGGTCCAAGTGGGGAGTCAACTCTTGCTGAGGATTACAAAATAGTAGAGGTATCAGATGCCTTGAGGTTCTGATTTGGGATAAGCTGAACCTGGTTAGGGAACTCTCATGAGAGAGACTGGGTTTCTGCTGGAGATTGATCCAGAGCGCCCGGGGTTTCTTCCTATAGGTGTAAGGAACTTTGGGAATGTTTTTGAGGCTCAAGGGGATTTAGAATGTCCAAGTCTATTGGTGTTGAAGAGTTTTATCTTTTGTAGGATGCCCAAAAGAGGGCAAGGGCCTTAAGGGATGAGAATCAACCTTAAAGTGGCCTGAGGTTTGACACTGGAAAGGCTGCTCTAGCAAAGGATGACTAAGTTTTGTCTTATACCTTTAAGAGGTCGTTAGGGTCCTTGTATTAAGCCCAAGAGACGGCATGAGAACTTCTAAGAAGCCGAAGGGACCTTGTACAAAGTCCAAGAGGAGGCGGGGATGCTTTTAGGAAGCATGTGGGTCCCTAAACCCAGAGAAGTTCAAGAAATGCAATTCACAGAGAAGAGATCATTCCAGGAAAGTTCGAGGATTTGGAAGAAATGCTATTCACGGAGAATAGATCAACTCTGGGGAGTAGAATTTCTTTGACAATTTCTAGGGGTGACAGACTGAGAAAAGGTTCATCGAGAATACTGCCTTTCTCTTTGTTCCATATTGTTTAACACCAAGAGAAGGGAAGACTGTATTTGGAAATCTTATGGGCATCTAGTTTTGTTGTATTTAAAGAGTGACCAACAGGGCTTTACCTAGTTCTAGACGTAGTTGCCGGGGAAAACTCTATATAACTATACTAGTATATTTACAATTTATATATGACAAGTACTTTTTAAGGTATGAAAGAAGACTAACCATACGCAGCTTCCCACAATACAGTTATGTATATGAAAGTATATAAAAGAAAGCGGATAAACACTTACCTGTTGTAGAGCTTCCATGTTGTTTTGTTAGTTGTTCAACAAAGAAATTAAAGAAAGTTTTGATAGTAACTATACATTTGGATTCAAAATCAAAGGAGAAAGTATTTTGAACAGATATCGGGGCTTACAGCTCAAGGAGAGGCCCAAATGATCATTTGTTTGAAAAATGGCGATCACGTCGAGGTTTTTGAAAACACCGTGGGACTTATACAATGACTGAGGCCTAAATTACTTTGGTTTTCAAAAGGGGTTGGGTCTTACACTCTATTAGAGGCCAAAAGTTTATTTTTGTATAGGAGATGGGGCTTACAACTCAGGGAGAGGCCCAAATTATTTTGAAAAGGCGACGAACGCGTCGTTGTTTTGAAAATATACAGAGGGACTTATACAATACATGAGGCCTAAAAAATGTTTATTTACAAAAAGGGGTTAGGTCTTATACTCTATTAGAGGCCCATGAGTTTGAAAATTAATAAAGATGGGTCTTATAGCTCAAGGAGAAGCCGAGTTAATTTTGTTAAAAAGGTGACGATCGCGCCGAACTTTGGAAAATATACAGAGGGACTTATACAATGTGTGTGGCCCAAGGTTATTTATTTACAAAGGGATTGGGTCTTACACTCTATTAGAGGCCCATGAGTGTTTTGAAAAAGATTTGTTTAGGTTGATTAAGATCAAAACCCTAAATTAATTTCAAAATGTATTTTAATTAAATAAAAATTTGATTAAAATGATCAAAATTATCAAACTTGTGTGAAAAACAAGTTGTGATCTTGGATTAATATTTGAAAATCATGTTTTTATCCACAAAATGATTGGAAACCATTTAAGTTTGGAAAATCAAGAAAGAAAAAATACTTTAAATGTCAAAAAACAAATAAAAATTAATTCTTTTCGAAAATATCAAGTATATGAAATAAATAATATTTTTGGGAAATTATTGTAAAATAAAATATTTTAACATTTTTGTGAATTATTAAAAAAAAAAGAATCAACTCAAAATCATTAAAAACCAGAGAGAAATTAATTTTTGAATAAATTAAATAAAATCACAAAAATTCAAATATTTAAAAATTCAGAAAACGGCGCCAAGAACACCAAGTTCTTGCCCGCGCCCTCTGTTTCTTCACATTTGTGTTTTCCCCTCAATCTCACTGAATACTTGATGAAGTCACACAATCCACATATGGTCTTTAATTTCATTCATTTTAAGCATGGAATAAGAAATCAAGACAAAACCTCAAGAACCCTAAATTCTGCATGAAGGCTGGGAATTTTGATACACGATTCATACAAAGCAATTAATTGAGGGGAAACCCTCCATACATGATTATGAACATATAGCAAAATTATTGTGCAAGGTAATATGCATGAATCATGAAATGACCAAGTTTAGGCTTACTTGAAGGTCGTGGAAGCAAGAGCAATTTGATTTTTGAGTTGGAGGTGTTACAGATGAGTTGTGATGATCTAAACAACTTTCCTACACCATATGGAATGTGTTTGAATGCTTGGAGTGATTGGAAATGGACTGGAACAGGTTATGGCACCTCAACTGCAACTTGGTTGAAAGCTTGAGCAATTGGCTGGTGATTTTGTGAAATTGGTGTTCCAGATGTTGTTTAAGTGTTTGGATCACATATATATGATGTTTATGAGTTGTGTGTGTGATTGGTTTATTTGGAATTGTTCTCAAACTCAAAACCCGATAGTGACTTGCTTTAGAAGGAAATTTTGGAAGTGAGAAGGTGATTTTGAAGAAAGCATCAGTTTGTGTGCTTTGGTGTACTTAAACTGAGCACAAATGAGCTCTATTTATAGTAGAGCAAGTTTGTTTTGCAAGCAATAGTGAATGGGGGTTGCAGCAGGCCTTTGGCCAATTGGATCAATTTGGAATCTCAAGTCTCCTCTAGCCATTGACTAGAGGTTAGAGCAGAGGCCTATGGTTCTTTGATTCAAGGATAAGGGTTGACTGAAGTGTTCATCTTTGCTCTGATACATGCCATCTCTAAGCATCCATTGAATGCCTCAAAACAAAATTGGAGTCTTGAGGCATCTTTAGCTTTTAGGGGTGCCAAACCTATATGTAGTTCCAAAGACTTGGGAGGCTTATGGATCAATGTTTGTTCCTCCTTGGTCTTCCCCTGAGGTGTGCAGATGGATAAACTTGTTTTTCGTTTGCACAAAATGATCAAATCGAGCCATATTGCACAAATCTGCCTTGTCATGACAGTTGCAGCAAGGCATGTTGCAGCTATCATAACTCTTAGCTCAGATGGAATTTGATGGAGTTCTTGGACATTTTGGAAAGCTGATATGTCCTATTTCAACATGATATCCAACTTTGGTTTTGAAGCAACTTGCATTTGGTTGAAAAATGCCTCAACATTTAAGTGTTGGAAAAATGTCATTTTCATGTTTTCAGCCATTTTGATCACTCCATAACTTAAAATCCATGAGGAATTGGAATGAGGTGTAGTTGACACATTTAAAGTATACCATGAGAGCTAAAAATCCATATTTGGACCATCCAAAATGGTTGCTTGGATCTCAAGTTATGATCCTTGGAAGTTGGTACCCTAGCCACTTTGTTCCATAACTTAGAAAAAATTCTAAGTTTTTATGGTTACCCCTTTTACAAGTTATCCCACTTTCTTTGATTTTTCTTGATGAATGATGATTCAAATCACACATTAACATTGTTTTAGGGTTAAAGAACCATAATTATGAAAAATCTCTAAAAGCCAAACTTTGACTTTTTGTGCACAGTTGACTTTTCATTAGATGAATTCCAAACTGTGCGATCCTTTATGAAATCAAGTCCTTGACCTAAATCAAACTTGATGGATATGTTCCATAGGGGTTATAGGGTGTATTGAATCATGTCCCAAAATTTGGGAGCATGTCCTGGTCAAAAGTCAAAGGTACAGTTGACTTTTTCCTCGAAACCCTAATTGTATATATCACAACAGTTTATTAGCATAACTGTTGTGATATGTGGCGCGCGTCCTGCCTTTCAATAACGATTTCCAGAACATTGTAGAAAAAACGAACTTACGACGACACTCTACTTAACAACGGTATATCAGACGTGATGGTACCCCTTTTCAAATCATTGTGAAATGGGTTTTCCGTAGTAATGAGTAACTTATGAATTATTGAAATTTTAGAATGTGCTCTATTAGAAGCAGGCTCATTTGTTTTAAAATTTGATTCTTTTTTTATTTATATCTATACAAAGAAACTGTATGTACTAATGTGTACAAGTTCCAGGGATTGGATGGTCAAGCAATTGAGCTTATGATTAAAGAATTGGTGTGATCTGGAGAGGACTCTTAGAATTTTATCTTTTATGTACTAATTTTTATGTACAAGTTTCAGGGATTGCATGTACTAATTTTTAATTTTAATTTTGTTTTTTTTATAATAATGCTAAAAAATTGAGGGTGGAATTTTTTTTAAATATTCACAATTTATGGCGGTTCAAACCGCCACAATTTACCATCACAATGAACAACGAAAACAAAAATCAAAACGAAATTCCACGACGTTTGTAACCGTCGCAATATTCAGGTTACGTCTGTTCCATAACCATCGTGAAATAGAACGATGGTTGGTGTGACGATTTTGAAAACTATCGCAATACACTCTCGCAACGCACGTTTTTGGGACGAAGATGAAACCGTCATAAAATGAAAATTGCGACGGTTCTAACTGCCGTAACCTGCCAAAATGAACAGTCGCAATTTCCCAATTTTCTTGTGGTGAAAGCTTACAAAATTATTTAAAAATATAATAATAAACCAACACAACAACAATGAAACAATACAAGAAGAATATATAGCTTTCTCAACAACACAAAAACAATCTCAATCTCACTCAACCACAACAACATAAAGAGGAAAATGGTAATAAATGCAGCACTGAATCACAGCAAAATATAACATTCAATTACAATAAAAATAACAAATAAAAACATTAAAACTAATCACACCTTCTAACATGAATAGTGATGAAATATCTTACGTTCCGTAACTTTAAAGAATGGAAAGAGGCCAAGAAATGATTTTCGTGTACCCTTCTTGAAGTTTCGTCTTTCCCCTTGTTGATTTGAATAAAAAATGACGGAGTTTGTTTGATGTCTTTTCTATCGCATTCTTTCGTTCTAAAGAGCTTTCACTAGGGCACCATTGTGTTATGACTTAAATAAATTAACACATGTTTTGTTTTAATGTAAGATAAATATTTTTCATCACGGTTGACAAAACAACTCTAATGATACTGGATACAATTTACCACAATTTTTCTTCCCACCCGTGGTGAATTGATATATGGATTTGTCTATAAAAGCTAAACAAGCGCGTCACTCACGATTTTGATAAACCTAACTCATTCCATCTTCAAAATTCATATTTTATTCTCAAAAAGTAATATTATATTGAAAAACATGGTTTAAAGATTAATGTTAAGTTTCACTTTATGAAGTAAATGATATGATTGAACCATAACATTGATCTTTAATTCTAAAATTTTCAAGGTAGTAAAAATGAATGAAGATTTTAAAACTTTGTATGTTTGTAAAACGAAACTCTCTGTGAGATTATGAAAACTAAACTCCCTGTGAAATTGTGAAAACTAAATTGAGATTGCAAAAACGAACGCCTCATTTCACCTCGGTTGGTAAAATTGATTGTGGTTAAAATAATTTTAAATTTAATATAAATATACAAATTAAGGGTACACACATTTTTTCAACAAAAAAGTGAAAAATTGTTGGTGTTGGGATTCGAAGCATGTAATTCTTTACCTATCACCATGGTTGCTATACTGGACCATGGTGAAAAGTTTTTTAATAATTAAAAAAAAGGCGCCTTAATATGAGTTATTACTGTGGTTATTTAAATGACCAAAGTAATAAGATGTTATGAAATGTGTATTTTGTAGTAGTGAGTATTGGTTCACTAGTGGAAGGTTGGGTAGTTCTCCCTTGGTGACAATAGAGCTTGAAAGATTCATGGTATTGGTATATTTGGACTTAAAATATTCGATGCTCGTGAGTTTTGTTTTCATAACGTGAGGTATGTTTTAGAGCTCAATTTTTTTTAATCCATAAGCATGTTTGATGATATGGGATATTGCACTAGATTTGAACATGAGGTGTTGAAGATTTTGTATGGTTGAATGATCATAGAAAAATAGTCTAAAATATGTGGTTATATATTTTAGAAGGTTCCAATATTGTTGGTCATTCAACATTAGCTAGTGAAGACTTCCATGACAAGAACAAACTATGAGTTTTGAAGTCAGGGCATGGTAGATGTATGAAGTTTGTTTCAGAGAATTTTAATGAGTTTTGCTGAAGACAATGGTTGAAAACACATTTTAGGACTTAGTTTTAATTGAGTTTCTAATGTAAGGATGGTGTCAAAGAAACCTTTATGACCAACAAATGTTTGTGCACATAAATATACTTTGATATACTTATGGAAGGTTTGAGTAGAAAGCTTGTAGACTAATATGTTTTAAAGGTTGTCTAATATTTCCTATTTTTAAAATTGAGTTAATCCTGATTGATGGTAAGGTTATGAATTATGTCTTAAACTACCATCCATAAAGTTGGAAGAGTTATGAGTTTTGGGAAAGGGAATCTGGACGATCAAAGTACATCATTAGAAGATGTGTTATTTTTACTAAGTCATGTCATGGGAGGAAGAGTAAATACTATGAAATAAAGGTTTTATAAACTATGCCCGAGAAGACTCGGTTATAGGTTAAAGTTCCTGTTATAGATACTAGCAGTAATGAGAGAATGATTACAGAGTCCTTTGAATATAATTTCTCATAGTATGGTTTGGAGGGATATTGTACCATCTCAAATGTATGGTTATGGTAGTATAGAGAGTTATGCTTTAAATATGGCATAAATGATGTAAAATTCAAAAAAACAAGGACTTTTAAGAAGGCATTCCAAAGCAGGTAGTGCCAAATATGGTTGAAGAGTCATGCTTGTGGTGTTGCTAGATTACCAACCATGAAAAGGTAAATGGTAGCAAGTGGATGCAAGTGGTGAAATCAAAGTTCAATTGTGGCTTGAATTTGATAAAGGTTGTTGAATAAGAAGCAGGGTCATCCCCTAGAATTTGGAGGCCCTGGTCCTATTTAAAAAATAGGCCCATTAAAAAGGAAGGTAAATTTTCTTTTTTGTTAAATAATACATTTAAATAGTAAAAGTGTAGGTATCAAGGATCCAACCATTGACCTTTGAGTCAAAAACAAACTTCTTTACCACTACGCTAATTAACTTACATTAATTATTAAATTCAACAACTAATACTTATATATTTATCTTAGATTTATAATTTATAAAAAATAATTTTTAGACCCCTATTTTTTTGGAGGTTATGGGTTATGGTCTACTTGCCTAGGCTCAAGGCTGACCCTGATAAAAAGTAGAACATGGTAGAGAGCAACAAACTGGAGAATTATATAACTATATCTTAAAACCTCAAGTGATGAAGAGAAGGAATAACATTTCAGGACGCTTAAAAATCAATGTTACATAAAGCTAAAAACACATTTGAAAATTCAACAAAGGACGTCGAAACCACAATGGTGGTTGTCAGGTGGTCAGCGGCAACGATGTCGGAGCCACAGTGACATCTTAGATAGTCCGCAGTGCGGTAGAGGTCGTGATTGGGCGATGAGCAGTCCTCGAGCATCGGATCCGATTCAATTGATATGTAAGAATCTAGTTTGATCATTTTGATTCCCAAATTTGTTCATTGATGAACCATGTACTCGACTATTATCACAAAAAACTGAAATTTTCTAGGTGCTCATCACCTTGCAATGTCCAAAATACATGCGTTCCAATCACCTCACTAAAACGTTAGTCGCAACTTTTTTTCTGAGTGAAAATCACCTCGCAAGTTGCTGAGTGAAAATCACTTCGCAACACACTTTTTAAAGTTGACTACGCAGGTCTTTAGAGTGCAGTGTGCAGAGCAGGGTGAAAGGCATTGGACAGAGAGCAACATTTTGCTGACTGTAATTCACCTCGCAAATCATACATTTGCTGGGTGAATATCACTTGGCAACTATATAAATATTTTTATATATTTATATTATACAAATTTAATTATAATAAATTTGAAATTATATAATATAATATAATATTTTTTTAAATAATAAAATATTATTATATATCTTTATATTATACAAATTTAATTATAATACATTTGTAATAATATAATATAATTAAATATTTTTTTATTCAAAAATATTTAAATTCAAATTTTATTAAAATTAAAAATGTAAAAATAAATAAAAATAATTAAAAATGTTACAATTTTTTGTTTACATAATTTAGCCGGGTGAAAATTACAACGCAAATCATGCATTTGTCAAATGTAAATCACCTAGCAACAATTTATAAAATTCTAAAATAAATAATAAATATTTAATCCTCATCTTCTTCACCATTTTCCTCTTCTTCCTCATTTTCGTTTACGGCTTCACCATCTTCTTCTTTTTCCTCATTCTCGTTTACCGCTTGGCCATCAATCGATTCGAATCCACCAATAAAAAATTAATTTAAAAACGAAAAAAAAACATATATAATAATTTTTATTTTGTTTTAAGTATAATTTTTTTTCTATTTAATACAAAAAAAATGAAAAAAATATGAATACTTTTTTAAGATAAACTAAAACCCTAATATACATTCTTTTTTAATATATACTGTTAAAAATATATTTGTATATATATTTGATTTAATTTTTTAACATTATAAAAAAAACCAAATTATTAACATATTATACTAACTAAAAATTAGAAATAATAAATAACAACAAGACATTATAACATGAAAAGAAAATTAATATACACATAAATAATATCTGCAATAATAAAATTTAG
The DNA here is from genome assembly GCA_022829125.1 of Lathyrus tuberosus. Taxonomy (NCBI): domain Eukaryota; kingdom Viridiplantae; phylum Streptophyta; class Magnoliopsida; order Fabales; family Fabaceae; genus Lathyrus; species Lathyrus tuberosus. The sequence goes on from JALAZF010000874.1 coordinate 511,346, forward strand.
GGTTAATTATACGATACCCACTTGCCAATAGGGCGACATTTGATTTTTCCCCCTTTAAAAAAATAATTTTGGAAAACCCCCCTGAATTTTTTGGGTACCCCCCCTAAACGTGTAAAACCAGGGGGGTAAATGAAAAAAAAATTTACAGGGGGGTAATTTTTTTACATAGGGAGGGCGGAAGGTGGGGGGGAAGACGTAAAATTTTATAATTTCAGGGGGGTAATAAAAAATTATTTTTTTAAAGGGGGGAAAATCAAATGTCGCCCTATTGGTAGGGGGTAATCATATAAATAACCCTAAAATTTATAACAACATGTACAATAATATAAACAACAACAAAGACATGTAAACCAGAATAATCAAATATTAGTAAGAAAAAATTGAAATTAAGTGTGTACCTTAAATTTGTGAGCTTCTGTAAAAATGTTGGAAGATATATTGATGATGAAGAAGAAGGGTGAGAGGAAAAATATTGTGTATTGTGAAAGGATCCGAAAGAAAAAGCATGCGTAAATGTTTGGTGAGTGGAATCTGAGAAATAAAAGTTTAATAAATAAGTTGTCTCTTTTATTATTGTTGCATGCGTCTTAGAATTTATGCATGTTAGTTTGCTGAGTGTTTATCACACCGCAACACATATGAATATTGCTGCATGAATTACATGTCGCAAATCATGTAGTTTCTAGATGGATAACACTTCGCAAAGCATGTGATGTTGCTGAGTGATTACCACTTCGCAACCCGTCTGACATAGCTTAGTTAAACTCTGCATTGAATTGATTGGTGATAATATTCAAATTTTGAATTTTGAAAACCACATTGCGAGGTGATTACCACACCTCAAACATTGTTTTAAAAATTCGTTTTCCTCCAAATGAATTGGGAAGTGATATATATATATATATATATATATATATATATATATATATATATATATATAATTTAGTAACTCTCATACAGCAACATTCTTTTTTTTTAAGTTTTTTTTTCAGGTGAAATTTACCCAATAAAATTACCACACTAATTTGAGCTTTGTAGTGTATAATTATAACTAGTGTCAAATATAACACTAATAATTACTCTAAAATACTTTAAATATTATAAAATATTTATTTTAATCTAACATCATGTTTTTAGCTCGTTAAAAATCGATTAGGTTTAAAAAGTTAAGGGTGTTGGGTTTCAAAATTGTTTGGTTGTAATACCCCATATTATTTAAATGCTCAATTGGATATCAGATGAGTATCTATGTGCTCTATCTTTGGATAATTGGATTAATGGAATCCTCTAAGTACTTTAAGTTTTGACATTTGGGATCAATAGAGCAGCTGGAGAACTCTTAAGAGATCAATTATTTTATTAAGGAGACGGATTAATATTTACTAATTCAAGTAGGTTTTGGTAACTCTGATAATTGATCAATTGGTTGAGACGACAAAATAACAATTGGAGATATTTTACCCTGTTGGATTATATTATATAATAATTGTATTATATATATATATATATATATAAGAAAAGAAGAAGAAGAAGATAGAAAAGAAGAAGAAGAAAAGGAAAGAGAGAAAGAAGAAGAGAAAGAGGGAAAGATGAAGAAGAGAAACTTATGGATCATCATCAATGTTCATCATCTTCTCCAAACTCCTCTTCGATCATCAGGTGGGTTCTAGATAGAGACTTTAGAGTAAATTTCTGGAGGTTTTAGAGTTAGGTTAGATTTGGATAAAATGAATAATTTTGTTAAATCAATGAAATCTAACGGATAGATTGATGAAATGTGTGTCTAAATGTGTTCTAACATGTTATTTTGGGTATTTGGATGCATTAATATCATGTGGGTTGAAGGTTTGGATCATTTTTGAGTCCCAAACCCATTTTGGGAGAATTCTGGTTCGTCCAGATTCGCCAGGCGGGTAGGTGGCGAGTCAGATTCGCCAGGGATTTGCCAGGCGAATTTACCTGGGACAGCAAAACATTATTTTTCGTATTTTCGCCATAACTTTTGATCTGTAACTCCGATTGACGCACGGTCGAAAGCGTTGGAAAGATAATTTTATGCTCTATGAGATGGTGGGGTAGAAAGCTAATTTTGTACAGCCGAGAGGATCTATAGGATAGGGATCTCACTGAGATTTGATGTATCTCACCCCACTATAGTTGCTATATTTCAGGTGTGGTCTGCAGGTTTGATTTACAAGTGGAACGATGCTGGGATGTTTCAAGAGAAGCTTAGTTAAGCTTATTCCGTTGTGTATTTTATTGTTCTTGTACAATGAGGAATATTTTATATTGATCTTAGTTTTATTTTATTTTTTGGCTAATTTCCATAGCTTGTACCATAGTTGTATTATGTTTTAGAATGGTCAAGTATGTGAATTACGCCATTAGGCACTTATGATGGTGTCAGTACCAAATAAAATGCTTGTATTGTATTATTCTAGGTATATATTATACAGGGCATTTCAGTTGGTATCAGAGCAGGTCGTATTCTCGACCTAGCCTTGAAACATCATAAGTAAATCTATTCATGCCTCTTAAGTGTGTCTTGCCATCATGAAACTTAAATCATACTTTGTAGTGTTGGGCCTGATCAACCTAATACTATGTATGTTATAGGTAGAATCATGGTTGAGTGACCATGAGGACTCCGTAGTGTTGTCGAAACTGGTGCTGTGAGGGAAGGCTCAAGCCAAGAGTCAGTTGTGAGGAGTTTTGGTCAGCTCAGTAAGGTTTTGGTAGAAGTTGTGCTTGGGTAGCATGGAAATTAAAGAGTAGTGTGGTTCAAGTAATCCTTAGGAATGGATGGAGTTCGAGAGTTAAGGATCTCTATCGGACGTTTTGATAAGGTATTAAGGAAAATGTAAAGTCGCTAGTAGAGCTGGATTGACCACTGATATGGATATGGATTTCAAGTAATCTCATTCTGTGGAAAAGAAAGGTTGTTTTGTGGGAACCTAGAGTAGTATAGAAGTGTGAGGAGGAACACAAGGATGTGTTTACATGCTTCAAGTGAAATAAGTATACGCCGGATGAAGACTAGGAGATAAATTGTGTATCTTTGGTTATGAAGAGAGATTAAGTTTGAGATATTACATCGGGATTTTCTGTATTCGATTAGAGACCAATTTGGAAATTGAAAATGTTTTGGTTTGGAAAAGTTGGATTTGGAGGTGTGGGAACCATTAAAAACGCAACAGAAAATTCTGCTTTTGGTGTGATTCGCCAGGCAAATCCGGAAATCACCAGGCGAATGGGGTCTCACCGCGGGTTCGCCAGGTGAAGTGCTGGCGAAGAGGAATTCGCCAAGCGAATTACTTAGTCGCCAGACGAAAATGAAGAAACAGAACTTGTGTAGCTACTGGAACTTTTGGGGTTTTATGGAATGAGGATTCGCCGCATGTTCGCCGGGCGAAGTGCTGGCGAAGGGGGACTCGCCAGGCGAAATTATTAATCGACAGGCGAATCTAGTTGTTCCAATAATTTTTCCTTTCTTCAGAAATTCATATCTTTTGACTCGGGTTTCCGGTTTAAGCGTTCTTTATATTGATATGAAGCTACGAAAGTGTCCTATGCTGTGGAAAGTGAAAATATTGTTTATGAGGTGGATTTTATTCGATTATGTGGAATAAACGGTATTAACAGTATGTTATAAGAAAGTTACACCTTGGTATTAAGAACGAGCGTAGTGGTAGCACCTTGGTCACAAGATTACGTGATGGATTCTTATTCTTGAGACAAGTGTGAAGGGACGTACCTTGTGAAGCAGTGAGTATTGTATTTTAGGAAGTAAGTGTGTGGTAAACAACGAGAAGCAAACCAAGATTTATTATAGACTAAGTGTAAATCATGGAACGATTTATACCAGAATGGTTTTGTAGATAGTTGAGGAGAATTGTCGGTTGCAAATCTTCCATTAAGTGATTTGGTAAGTGAAATGTCCAATGGACAGTGAAGGACAAGAAACCCCAGTTAATGTGTATGAAGGGATGAAAAGGTTCTTCAAGAGGATGCAATGCCCCGATTTATTTTCAAGTATGGAGAAACTTCTGTATTTGTAAATAATCGGAATATTCGAAATCTACCTTTTGTTGGACTAAGAATGTTGATGTTTTATGTCCCACCAAGAAGTTCAAGTGAGAGAACAAGGTTGTATGTTGAGTCTTGGTTGTGGACGAATCAGGTATGAATTGTGATTAAAAACCCCAGAATATCGTCATTATTGGTTTCCCGCAAGCGAAATTGTTTGAGTAGAAAAGTGAACTATCCCGCAAAAGAGTTGTCGTGTGACCGAGTCAGAATTTAGAATTCTACCTTGTCACTTTGTTGGAGTGTGTCATCTGCATGTGTTGACTTTGTCAGTTTTACCTGAGTGGATCATGGCTGGTGAATGTTATACCAGTTAAGGGACCGCGAGTTGGAAAATGATATTTCTAGTTAGAACAAATCGGATTGATGGTTGAGTATGGATGGCTTTGAATTAAAAGGAAAACTGATTTGTAGATTCTGCAGCAGTGTTAACTGATTAACCAAGGTGGCTAACTGATTCACATGTGCATTGAAGGTGTTACGTGGGATTTGGAGAAGTTAACCGATTAGCTCAGATGGTTAATCGACGAACGTATGGGTAAGTTATGGAATCTCTTGAGAACCATCATCTGTGTTTTGTTACCTTATGTTGTTACGAGTTGAGAGTATTGTGCGAATGGAAAACGGGATTTCAAGTAATTGAAAGACGGATTTGTGTTTTGAAATCGTAACTTCTTGAAAGGTATTGCATAGTTGACCACTCGTTCAGACGACGAGGGAGTTACTTTTGAAAAGTAATCTTGTGAACTGTGTTGAGTGTGAAAAAGTCTTAAGTGTATTACTGTTGAAGGACTTGAGGGCGAAGTTGGAAGATACTCTTGAAGTGTTGATCTCGAAAAGATCGTTTCGGTAATTTAATTTATGGTGTTATTAAGGAACGACCGGTTGGCCGGAGTTAGTAATTGTTATCTTCCGTGAGTCCTTGGTTTTGGATTTAGACCCCGCGAAAGTGGTATCAGTTGTGTGCAGTTGTGCTCTAACCAGAGGAGGAATTTGTAGTTTATATTTCCAAGTACTAGTAAGAATTGGACGTTCTGAAGTTAAGTATGTAACTTAGAATCGTTTATGAAATGGAACGAATGATAAGGGTTGATTCAACCGAGAAGTGTGTGTATGTGGAGTGTTGTACGTGAATTGGTGAGTAATATGGAAACTCACAATTGTGCTTTGGACAAGTTAAGTTGATAAGTGGTGACTCGCGTATGATTGAAGTATCGTGATAGTGTTATGTAATATTGGTTGAGATCTCGTGTCAACAAGGAATTTTTGAGTAAGTCGGAAAAATCCGTAAGAGGTATCGATTTGGAATGTGGTAATCAGAAACGGAAGTTGTTAAACTACTTTTGGATGAATTATTTCGAGTTTTGAATGGATTTGGAGTTGTATGGTTATAATAGTAACAGTGTAACTCCTACACCTCTATCATCTGGAGAGTGATGGATGGATGTTATTATATTGTGTATCGGTGAGGAAATTGTTCTACTAGGACGTCAGTAAGTTCTTGTATCATTGGTTGGTAAGGATCCAAGTGGACAAGTGTGTTCCTCCATTGACTGTTATCTACTTTGTGGTGCTTGAGGATTTGTGGTGTTCCACTATTTGGATTTGGATTGCGCAGTGAAAGGTGACAGACGAAGGAATTAAGCCAGGAAAATAAGAATTTAGAAGGATTGTTGCTTGGAAGTATGGAAATAAGGAGATTTTATTTTGAGTGTGTTACTTTTGGCGTGATATGAAAGAAGGGAAATATCGGATTGAATGAGTATAGTGTACAACATCAGACCAGATTGAACTGGTAAAAGAAGTTGTTTGACTAATTGTGAAGTGGTTTGAATGTTAAAGGATTTGATGAGTGTTTGTTATCCTGAATCAAGATAAGATATTACGATTTGGTTTGTGACTCAGTAGAGGAATGTAGAATGGTACATTCTTTTCGAAGTAAGATGCGACCAAGTGTTTTGGATGGATCAACAGATGAATTATGGGAAAAGCAAGTTGGAAGTTAAATTAATATTGGAATAAGAGTATAACTAAGGACACGAAGTTTGATAAATTGTGAAAATATGGATTTTTGGTCTGTGAAGTCAAGTTAGAATTGGAATACGTCAGAAATTTGGACGGACGTAAAGTTAAGTGTGGATCTAAGACAGGGGTATAAGTTGCAATTGTTGTTGAGTAGAGGAAATTCGGGGGAGAATTTCAATTTAAGGGGGGAAGGGAGTGTAATATCCCATATTATTTAAATGCTCAATTGGATATCAGATGAGTATCTATGTGCTCTATCTTTGGATAATTGGATTAATGGAATCCTCTAAGTACTTTAAGTATTGCCATTTGGGATCAATAGAGCAGCTGGAGAAATCGTAAGAGATCAATTATTTTATGAAGGAGACGGATTAATATTTACTAATTCAAGAAAGTAATTTTTGGTAACTCTGATAACTGATCAATTGGTTGAGACGACAAAATATCAATTGGAGATATTTTACCCTGTTGGATTATATTATATCATAATTGTATTTTATATATATATATATATATATAAGAAAAGAAGAAGAAGGAGATAGAAAAGAAGAAGAAGAAAAGGAAAGAGAGAAAGAAGAAGAGAAAGAGGGAAAGATGAAGAAGAGAAGCTTATGGATCATTATCAATGTTCATCATCTTCTTCAAACTCCTCTTCGATCATCAGGTGGGTTCTAGATAGAGACTTTAGAGTAAATTTCTGGAGGTTTTAGAGTTAGATTAGATTTGGATGAAATGAGTAATTTTGTTAAATCAATGAAATCTAATGGATAGATTGATGAAATGTGTGTCTAAATGTGTTCTAACATGTTGTTTTGGGTATTTGGATGCATTAATATCTTGTGGGTTGAAGGTTTGGATCATTTTTGGGTCCCAAACCCGTTTTGGGAGAAATCTGGTTCGTCCAGATTTGCCAGGCGGGTAGGTGGCGAGTCTGATTCGCCAGGGATTCGCCAGGCGAATTTACCTGGGACAGCAAAACATTATTTTTCGTATTTTCGCCATAACTTTTGATCCGTAACTCCGATTGAGGCACGGTCGGAAGCGTTGAAAAGCTAATTTTATGCTCTATGAGATGGTGGGGTAGAAACATGGTTGTAGGCCATGGAATGATGAAATAATTTTTATGTGATATGTTGTGTTAAATGTTTTACTTGTGTACATTGTGTTATACCATGTCTATTTAATTGTGAACTGTGAATGAGAGAATATGCATGTTAAAATGAAATAGGAAGAGTGAGGAAACCTCAACTTGAACTATAGGAGAATCTAGTAAGGAACTAGAAATTGTAGACAACTCTAGATGGCGATGCTCGGGCACGTGTTGTTGGAAGATACATCCTTGCCGAGTATTGGCCTAGTTGAGAGTGAAACACTAGTATGGAGCATGTGGTTAACCTTGTGGTTTAGTAAGGCATGAGAATCCTTAAGGCATTATAGCCTTGTGATTGTCGAATACAATTGTACTGTTGTATGTGATCATGTAATCGTAACCGGTTTATCTTGAGTGTAGTTTCATGAGTCTCGGACTCCTCTGAAATGGATGCACAACTACTTGGCAGGTTTGATTCCCCGTGCTGTACGAATGGCGCCCATGGAGCGTATGCTTGTGACGGTAAAAGGCCCGTGTGAAGTGACGGTTCATAACGGTAAAAGGCCCGTAGAAACCGAATCCATTCGTATGTCAAGTAGATTACAAGGATCTATGACTCGGATCGCCTTCTAGACGTAGAAGCGGATGGGAACAGGTGGTACCTTGGTATGGTTATCGATTAGTGATATTTTTGAGTTGATGAACTCAGGACATGTATCCATATAGTGTGAGATTGTGAACTCAAGGTCATTTTCCCTTCCACTTGACTTGAGTTAGGATTGATAGAACCTTGTACAGCCGAGAGGATCTATAGGATAGGGAACTCACTGAGATTTGATGTATCTCACCCCACTATAGTTGCTATATTTCAGGTGTGGTCTGCAGGTTTGATTTACAAGTGGAGCGATGCTGGGATGTTTCAAGAGAAGCTTAGTTAAGCTTATTCCGCTGTGTATTTTATTGTTCTTGTACAATGAAGAATATTCTATATTGATCTTAGTTTTATTTTATTTTTTGGCTAATTTCCATAGCTTGTACCATAGTTGTATTATGTTTTAGAATGGTCAAGTATGTGAATTACGCCATTAGGCACTTATGATGGTGTCAGTACCAAATAAAATGCTTGTATTGTATTATTCTAGGTATATATTATAAAGGGCATTTCATTGGTGGTTTCTTAATGCACCACCCAAGTTTCTTAGGCACCACGTGAAATTATTTTTTTGCCCCCTGATTCCGGATGTGCACATCCGGACGCACCAAATTTTTAAAAATCGCTGAAGTGTTCCGGATTTGCATATCCGGAAACAATTCTGATGTGCACTTCCGGAAGGATTTCTTATTAATTCGCGCCCGACATTCTTCCTCCCCCTCATTATTCACTTTTCCATTTCCAAAATCTCTCAAACTCTCTCAAACTCTCAAATTTTCAATCACCACAAATCTCGATTTTTTTCACTGGAGTTCGGCGCAGAGCAACTTCTACAACGATCAACACATTCCAAATCATATGTATCTCCAAAGCAGGGGAGCCAGGAGAGATCCTTCGCCATACGCAGTAGATTTTTTTTTTGATGTATCATATTTATATTACATGTATGTACTGTATTTTGACAGACGTTTATTATATATATATATCATTTTATTTTATATATGGATGTTGTCAAATGTATATTAAGTTGCGACGATTTATTAACATATGCGACCAAGCAAAAAAACCAATTTAAAAAACAAAAATAAAGTTCTGCTGTTTTCCGAATCTGCAGATCAGGAATGTTTCCGGATGTGCACTTTCGGAACGCATAAACTAAGATTGATTGAGGAACTCTTCACGTTCTCTCAAAGGTTTCCAGTATTCAGTCATATATTAATTACTTGAATGCTGGATGCTTTTGTAGGAACTTGATAGCTTCTTCTATGTAAATATTGAGTAATAAACCTATTCATTTTTATAATAATTTAGATTTCATCCCATCTCATCTCACCACTCCCAGCCCCTAGTTCCTCCACTTTCTTCAAAAACACTCTTAAACAAAGTGATGGATTCTTCTTCCTGTTCTTCCTAACTCTGAAACAAAGTTTTAAAGTACTCAATTATATTTCACCGAATATAAATCAGCATCAATATTTTTATTATATGGGATATATATGAACTATTATTTAGTATAGAAATTTTCCACTCCACATAATGTGAAGTGAAGTCTATTTAGATTTAGACAGGACACATGAGAAATAGGAAGCAGTCACTTTTCAGACAACTGCTGTCAATGTCTTAACATTCTTTACACTTAATGCTTATGGAAGTATTTGTATGGGAATCATTTAACAGAAGTTATAGTTTTACCTCATTATAATTTGACCATTCCAAAGTAGAAAGATGTGCAAGGAAATGCAAGTGATCCTATCCCCTAAAATTGGAATACATTATAGAACGGAATGTCAATGCTGAATAGTTAAAATAAAAAATAGTGCATGCTAACTATTTCACTATGCCTACTATCGCTATACTATCACTAATATCATATTTTCAATCAATGTCAACTCCACGTGACCAAGTTCTTCCCAAAAAATATTAAGTTCTATCACTATATATATATATATATATATATATATATATATATATGAAATTTATTAACGTAGACCCACTTGTTTTTATGAAGGTATATTTTAGCAAGCTTTAACTAAAAAAATAATTGAATGCACCTTAAGGTGCATGTTACTAAAACACACCTTCATAAAAATAAGTGGGTGTATTATAACAAATCCCTGTGGAGTTTGCTATAATACCCCCACTTGTTTTGATGAAGGTCTATTTTAGTAAACATTAACTAAAAACTGGTTAAATGTACCATAAGGTGCATGTTGATAAAATAAACATTCATAACAAGTGGATCTACGTTAGCAAACTCATATATATATATATATATATATATATATATATATATATTTTAAAATAAAAGTTATCATCAATTATTAAATTTTTTTTTTGCAATTAAGTCTCTAAATAATATAAAACTAATTAATAACCTCTAAAACATATTATTTATATTAATTTAATCCTTAATTAAAATAAAAATAGTATGATGTTACTTTTTGTCTTTTTAATAGCTTGAATGAATTGTACTAATGTTATATACTTCTTGAAATAAATAATAAAATTAATTACTTATTATATTTATGCAATTCAAGAATTAAATTAAAAAGCAAGTATTAGTTTAGAATTGTTTTTTTTTTTGTAAGCAAGAGACTAAATTGAAAGCGAGAACAATGGGTTCTCGAACCACTTACAAAAAAAACTGAGGAAGGCCTCGCAACAGAAGAAAATTACACCCAATTAAATCTTAAGTCAAGTAATACAAAGGAAATTTGCAAAACTCATAAAAGCTATAATTGGAGCGAGTAATTTTCCCAACAAAAGATCACTTCCACACCAACGCCTTGATGTTCCAAACCGTATCGAGCACGTACCAACTATCATTACTAAAAATAATAGCGTTGCGCAAAGTCCACAAATACCAAGTCGTGGCCAACCACACACAACCTTCTCTCCCTTTCTTCACCCTATTATGCTTGGAGAAAGAATGCCAAGATAAGAAGCTTTCTTTAATATCACTAGCCCTCCAATTATCAAAACCTATCCAATCGGCCACCTCCCTCCACACCAATTGAGAAACACAACAAAATAAAAAATATGGTCAATAGAATCAACCTCCAAGGAGCAAAAAACACACTCTAACCCTCTATTCGAAAACACACAACCTCTACAACTAAGAGCAAGTTTAGTAGGGAGCCTATTTAAAAAGCACCTCCACCCAAAAGCCTTAATCTTATACAGGACCACCTCTTTCCAAATAAGAGAGAAAGCTTCAACAAATTTATTATACGGACCAAAAGGATAAAGAGGGGAAGAAATTAAATTATAGAAAGCCCTCACCGAAAATACCTTCGAAGCACACCCCCTCCACGCCACCTTACCAACATCCCCGTTAGACGGCCGAACATAAATTAATAAATTCCTCAACCTTTGCAATTCTGCACCCGCCTTACCATCTACCGATCCGACTACCCCAAAATCACCCCAAATCCACCTATCATCAATCCAACCTCCCATGTAAGCTACCGAAACACCCTTAAGGTGTGACAAATGGAAGATAGATGGAAAATAATCCTTTAAACAACCTTCCTCGATCCACCAAGAAGACCAAAAAGAGATAGAAAAACCGTTGCCCATAGAAAATTTACAATTAGGCACAAAAAAATAATCCGGAAAAGTACTCACCATACCACATAAGTCCCTCCACCAAAAAGAAACACAACTCCCCTTCAACAAAGAAATTTCGGAATCTACCATCTTCAAAAAAATATCTCCATATCTAGATTTTAAAACTTTATGCCAAAAAGCATTAGGTTCCTTTAAAATCCTCCATCTCCACTTATTAATTAATGCCAAATTAAAGTCATCGACCCTTCTCAAACTCAACCCCCATTTTTCAAAAGGAAGACAAACCATATTCCAACTCACCCAATGAATTTTCCTCTTGTCCCCATTACTCCCCCAAAGGAAGTTACTTTGAATGCTAGTAATTTCTCTCACAACCTTCGCCAGAGCTTTATAAAAAGAGAGCATGAAAATAGAGAGACTAGAAAGCACCGATTTTAAAAGAGTAAGTCTTCCTCCAAAACTAAGTAACCGGTTGTTCCAACAAGAAAGTCTCCGTTTCAACTTCCCCACCAAATCCCTCCACAAATCTCTACTATTAGAGTTGTAACCAATAGGAATTTTGAGATAAACAAAATAATTTTCCTCCCTTTTACAAGAAAGGAAAAAAGAAGCCAACTCCAAAAACCTTGAATTAATATTAACCCCAATAAGTTTGATCTTATGAAAATTAATGCCCAAACCGGACACTAATTCAAAACCACTCAAGACCACTTTCATGGCCTAAAGATGTTTCCAAGTGCCCTCACCAAACAACAAAGTATCGTCCACAAATTGAAGGATATCCACAAAGCACCTTCCCCTTATGTTGAATCCCTCAAACTCCGAGTTCACCACCGATCTATTAACCAAGTGTCATACCCCAAATTTTGACCACTAAGATTTCCCACATTGTGAAAATCATCATCATAATATGGCTTTATCATTATGCTTCATCAGTCTCCCCAAAGATGGGTGAGCATTCACTACTATCAAATTTAGGGTTTCCAGCCCTCTCAGAGCTCTTAGACAAAGGATCAATCAAGGAATGACATGATCTTCAACTTGTATAGCCTCTAACATATCTACAATGGATCAAAAGGACTCCCACTTAAAGGATTAAGCACAAGGCTGCTCCCTTCTAGGTGGATTAAGTCTCAAGATCGCCAGTATCACCAAATTAGGGTTTTGGTCGACCAGGGCCTCCAGATGGGAAGTTTCATTTGGGCACAAGCAAAAGATCCAAAACACAACCTAATGTACTCCATGGAACCTCATGGACCCATTCATCAAGTTAATTTTGCCTCAGGGGATGCATACATCAAAAATCAGGAATTAGGGTTTCTTGACCTAATTCACCCCTAAGTTGACTTTTTGGGCAAATCATGAGCCAAGACCTCAAAGGAGGGTTTGAGGGTCTCTAATGAACTATATTGATCCATTTGGAACAATGGGTTAGTCCAAGAAGTTTGAGCAACAAGTCTCAATGTTATCTGCACCACAATTAGGGTTTTAAGGAAAAAGTCAACTATAACTTTGATTTTTGACCAGGACATGCTCCCAAGCCCTAGGACATACCCCAATATACCCTATGACACCCTTGGAACATGTCCATCAAATTTGATTTAGGTCAAGGACATGGTTTCATGAAGAATTGCATAGTTTGGAATTCATCTGATAAAAAGTCAACTGTGCACAAAAGTCAACTTTGACTTTTTGAGATTTTTCACCAAAATGGTTTTTTAACCCTAAAATGATGTTAATGTATGATTTGAATCATCATTCATCAAGAAAAATCAAGAAAAGTTGGATAACTTGTAAAAGGGGTAACCATAAAAACTTAGAAAATTTTCAAAATTAAAAATAAAGTAACAAGGGTACAAACTTTGAAGGATCATCAATCCTAAACCCCAAGGCCATTTTTTCTCATCCAAAGATGGATTTGTATCCCTCATTACCCTCTACAAAAACTTCAACTACACCTAAGTCCAATTCATTAAGGATTTTGAGTTATGGAGTGATCAAAATCAAGAAATCACGCTTTGTTCCAACACTTAGTGAAAATTTCACTAAGTCAGATTTTGCTTCACTTTTTGCCAAATGTAGAGGTATTTTTCACTTGGAATCAGAAGAGATCAAAATCAAACATGTTTAAACAGTTGTTGTATCATGTAAGGGCTTTCCAAAATGGCCAAGAACATTGCCAAATTCAACTTACACCATGAGATATGACATTGTCAAGTTGCCTTGCTGAAATTTGTCAAAGGCATGGCAGATTTTGCATTTTGGCTCGATTTGCCAAAATCAGCCAAATTCAAATGCTCCTATCCACTTGGACACATCTGAGGATTGAATCTAAAGGGGACAATCACTGAGCCAAGCCTCCAAAGTCCATGGAACAAGAAATATCATGTTGAACATAGAATGGCCAAAATAGGGACAAGACTTCAAATTTGGAATGAGACATTCAATGGAAGCATCAAGGTGGCATGGACTGAGCCATCCTCATCTGAAATCAGTCAAGACTTATCCAAGACCAAGGGGACCAAAGCTCTGTGCCCTAACCTCTAGTCAATGGCTAGAGGAGACTTGGATTTTCATTTGCCAACATTGGCCAAACTTACTTACCAGCTGCCATTCACTATTCCTTGCAAAACAAACTTGCTCTACTATAAATAGAGCTCAATTGTGATCAGTTTGAGGACACCAAAGCCATCTAACAGATGCTTTCCTCAAAATCTCTTTCTTTTGGCAAAAATGCCTTTCTTAGCAAGGTAACTATCGGGTTTTGAGTTTTAGAGCTTTCCCAATCAAACCAATCACTCACACACCTCACATACATCACATATGAGCTGATCAAACACTTAGATCACTTCTGAAACATCAATTTCACAAAATCACCAGCTGGTTGCTCAAATTTTCAATCAAGTTGTAGCTGAGATACCACGAATTGATCCAGCCAATTTCAATCAAGCCTAAGCATTCAAACACACTCCATAGGGTGTAGGGAAGCTGTTCAGATCATTACCACTCATCTGTAACACCTCCAAATCAAAAATCACATTGCACTTGCTGTCACGGCTTAGAGGTAAGCATATACTTGGTCATCTCTCAATCTATGCATATTTCCTCGCACAATAATTTGGCCATATGTTCATAATCATGCATGGAATGTTTTCCCTCAATTAATTGCATTGTTTGAATCGTGTATCAAAAATCCTAGCCTTCATGCAGAAATTAGGGTTCTTGAGGTTTCTTTATGATTTCATGTTTTATGTTTAATTTAAATGAAATTAAGTGTTATAGACATGATCGTGAGGTTGAGACGAGCATAATGATATGTGGATTGCATGATATGATTACGTATTCAGTGAGATTGGATGGAAAACGCAAATCAGCCAAACCCAGAAAAACGCGTGTGTTCTTGCTTGTGTTCTTGGCGCCTTTTTCACAAATTCAAATATTTAAATTTTGTGATTTTGTTTAATTGATTCAAAAATTAATTTCTCTCTGAGTTTTAATGATTTTGAGTTGATTCTTTTTTTAATAATTCAAAAAGATGTTAAAATATTTTATTTTAACAAAAAAATCCCAAAAATATTATTTATTTCATATGATTGATATTTTTGCAAAGAATTAATATTTTAATTGTTTTTGACATTTTAAATATTTTTTCTACATTGATTTTGCAACTTTTAATGTCTTCTAATTATTTTGTAGGTCAATACTTAATTTTTGAAGCATTAATCCAAGATCACAATTTGTTTTCCATGTGTTAAACAATTTTGATCATTTTTAATTGAATTTTTATTCAATTAAATACATTTTTGAAAGCAAATTAGGGTTTTTGGATTAATTTAACCCTCATAAATCATTTTCAAAACTCTTGGGCCTCTAATAGAGTGTAAGACCCAATCCTTTGTAAATAAAAACCTCATTTTGGGCCTCACTTATTGTATAAGTCCCGTTGTATTTCAAAATGTTCGACGCGATCATCATCCGTTGAAAAACCAACTCTGGGCCTCTCCTCGAGCTATAAGACCCATTCAAAACTCGTTGGCCCTCTAATAGAGTGTAAGACCCAATCCTTTTTTTGACCAAATCATTTTTGGGCCTCAGTGTATTGTATAAGTCCCGATACCGTCAAAAACAAACGGCGCGATCGTCGCCTTTTGAAAAATAACCTTGGGCTTCTCCTTGAGCTATAAGACCCATTCAAACTTTTTGGGCCTCTATTAGAGTGTAAGACCCAACCCCCTTTTAACCAAAATCATTTGGGCCTCACTTATTGTATAAGTCCCTCTGCGTTAAAAGGAAAATTTCGGCGCGATCGCCATTTTTAAAAATCAACTGGGCCTACCCTCGTGTTATAAGCCCCACTCTTTTTCTTTAAAACTTTTATGGCCTCTTGAGAGAGTGTAAGACCCATCTCTCTGTATAGAAAACCTTTTTGGGCCTCAGTCACTTGTATAAGTCCCTCTGTACAAATTCAATAGTGCGCTCACTGATAAAACCCTGGGCCTCTCCTTGAGCTGTAAGCCCCAAATCTTTCTTTTTTAAAGCACTTTCTCCTTTGATTTTGAATATATTGTTGTTTTCAATCTTTCTTTGTTGAACAACTAACCAAAAAGCATGGAAGCTCTACAACCGAGTAAGTGGTTATTGCTTTCATTTACCGCTTTCATATACATATAACTGTATTGTGGGGTTGTTTCGCTGTAAGTCTTCTTTTATAAACTCATATCAACTGTGTAATAATAGTATAGATATTTAGAGTTTCCCCGGCAACTACGTCTAGAACTAGGTGACGCCGTTTCGTTTATTCGTAGAAATAGACAACTAGATCCCCAATAGGATCACCAGATACAGTCTTCTCTTCGGATGTCCTCATTAGGAATCGTCAAGAAACTCTACTACCAAAGATGAATGTATTCTCCGTGAATGGCATCTTTGAGTTTCTTCCAAATTCTCGGACTTTCCTGACTTTGATCTATTCTCGGTGAATAGCATTGCCTTGAATTTCTCGGGGTTTGGGGACCCACGGGCTTCTTAAAAGCATCGGCCTCCTCTTGGGCATCGTACAAGGACCCACATGCTTCCTAAAAGCAACTCCTCCTCCTCTTGGGCTTCATACAAGGACCCGCCGGCTTCTTAGAAGTATTCACAGCCTCCTCTTAGGCTTCGTATAATAATCTCTTCCTCCGGGAATGATAGCCTCCTCTTGGGCTTAGTACAAGGACCCGTAAGCTTCTTAAAAGTCTCTAGCCTCCTCTTGGGCTTCGTACAAATTATCCCGACGACCTTCTAGAGGTATAGGAACAGAACTTCGTCATCTTCATAGAACAGTCCTGTCATAAAGTCTACTACTGTTTCTCAAAGCATAGTACAAAAGATAAAACTCTAGACTTGGACAGTCTAACTTCCTTGAGTCTCAAAGACATTCTCAAGTAACCCCTTCGTTAAATAGGAAGGAAACCCGTAGACTCGGACAGTCTCAATACCCTTTGGATTTCCCGTCTCCTCAAAGAGAAGGAAATATCCCTGATCCTCAAATCAAATCCCTGTGTACAGTGTTGCTCATATAAGAACTGATTTTCTCTTTAAAATCAGTATACTGGATCTGTCACTCAAATGAAACAGTTACCATAGCCTCCTCTTGGGCTTTGTTCAATGATTCTTTCTAGCGAAGCAAACGTTTAGCCTCCATCTCGGGCTTCGTACGAGATACCAAAATTCTCCCCAGCGGAGTCAAACAACATTTAGCCTCTCTCTCGGGCTTTGTACGAGACACATAAGAGACTCCCTCGTTGAGTCAATTACCCCTTTCGCCTCCATCTCGGGCTTTATACGAGATACAAAAAGATTCTTATTGAGCCAAATAAACAACAACCTCCATCTCGGGCTTTGTACGAGATACAAAGACTCTCTTGTTGAGTCAAACCTTGTAGCCTCCATCTTGGGCTTCGTACGAGATACAGAGACTCTCTTGTTGAGTCAAAATTTTAGCCTCCATCTCGGGCTTTGTACGAGATACAAAGACTCTCTTGTTGAATCAAACTTTTAGCCTCCATCTCGGGCTTCGTACGAGATACAAAAACACTCTCTTATTGAGTATAAAAGATTCTCCTGTTGAGTCAACCCTTTTAGCCTCTCCCTCGGGCTTCGTACGAGACACATAAAAACTCCCTCTTGTTGGGCCAATAGCCTCCTCTTAGTCTTTGTATAAGAAAACCACTGGTTAATCCAATTAACCTTTTAGCATCTAAGCTGTGCCTCGTTCACGGTACACAAACATCAACAACTCCTTCCACTTAATCTAATCACTGTAAGCGGCAAGCCTCTGGATCATCTACATCCATGCCACTGTCCCTCTTTTAGCATGAGAAATTCCTAAGGAAAGATAGCATTGCTCTACACTGAGTTAAAGTCTTCTCCTTCAGGTTAAAATCCCCTATAAAGGAAATTATGGCGTTGCCGGATTCACAAATCCCGGTTAAAGTAATTCTCCTTTATAAACAGTTGTGACATACAACCCCCTCTTTAGAGATGACAAATTCTCTCTAAAGTCCAACCCTTCAGCTTCACGTCTTGGGCTTTGAACAAGATACAAATAGACCTTTCAGCTTCACATCTTGGGCTTTGAACAAGATACAAATCACCTTCAGCTTCACATCTTGGGCTTTGAACAAGATACAAACCACCTTTCGATTCACGTCTTGGGCTTTGAACAAGACACCAAAAACACCCATTTCCTCCCATAGAATAGGAGGAACTACGAACACTCTGATTTCCCTGTTTCGATAAACGGGAATATGTAGGCATAAGATCGAAAGAAAAGATCTTAGCGAGCACAATCAACAAAAAACCAAAATCCCATACTCTCACATACTTATCAAAAAGCATCAGTCCTAACATCCTAATCCTTGTTCCCCGCCAGAAATATTTTGTCCAAATGAAAAGAAAGAAAACCGTATTGGCGAAAATACAAATAACCAGTACAAAGGCCCCCCCCCCCCACACATTGATAGCATTCGTAACCTAACAGACCGCTGTTTAAACTCAGTATGCAAAGCAGGGTTAATTGGAGACATCTATTTCCCTTCCTTATTCAGCTCACAATAGGATAAAAAATGAATCGACCTGTAGTTTAAGCTCAAACCGTAGAGAGCGACCAGCGCTTAAGAACCACGTCCAAAATCGCTCGCTAAAGAAAAATGGCGCCCACCGTGTGGCCGATTCTTTCTTTCTTATAATTTAAACCTTGGGTAAGTCATTTTCATGGCGGTGGCCGCCAACAGAAAAATGGCGCCCACCGTGGGGCCCTGTTCGTCTCTGTTTTCTTTCTTCCTTTTCATCTCTTGTGTAAATACCACAGATTGGGGCTTCCGCCGGGGAACCCATTTTCTGTCAGGAACTTAGGATTCATAGCTTTAAAGGTCTAGGATGTTTAGGACAAATATATATACTATTTTTCCTAATTGCAATACATGTTTATTTTTCTGCTAATGGGAATGCGGGTGATGCCGTATGTGGAAAGATTGAGTATACACTTAAGATAAGTGATGGCGACGAGGTCGACCATCAACCTCAGTGGAGGCTGACTAATGTAACCATTCTCTCACCTAGACAATGGGTCAGTTGTGATGCCTGAGAAGCTGAGGAGCCAAACCCTTTCGTAGTGTGGAAACTATCGGAAATAGTTGTTACACGATACTACCCTCATTTGAGGCTGGTGATCTATTCTCGGTGAATGGCACTTACTCTAAGATTGCACTACAACTCGCTGGCGATCCGCTTGTTGTTTTGTTTTCCTGGGAGGAGCTGATGATAATGAGTATAGGTACAAAAATCACCCTAGTATAAACCTTTGGGGATGGGTAGAGCCTTGACTTCATGACAACGACCCTTTGACCCCATGTTTTTTCTATGTTTTTGTGTGCTGCATTTATGCATTCATCTAAAAAACATTAAAACATTCAAAAAATTCTTCTCTTATAGTCTCTCTGTTTTTCAAATTAAACTAAGAATGTGATTGTAAATATCAGAGAAGAGGATTACGCTAATGGATTTCGGTAGAAGGAGAACTCATACGTACACCTTCAAGGTTCCAAAACTAGAGGATTTGAAAAGGTTAGCAAGGATGATCACTAACCCTGAGGCTTTCAGAGCCAAGCACGGAGGTCTGTTACCACTGTTAAGAATCCATGCGATTGAAGGAATCATGGATGCACTCGTTCAGTTTTACGATCCGGTTTATCACTGTTTCACATTCCCAGATTACCAGCTAGCACCAACGCTGGAGGAGTATTCTCATCTGATTGATCTACATATCACTGATCGAGCTCCATTTTCTGGACTGGAAGAAATTCCAAAGAATTGGATCATTGCAAGAGCAATTCATTTGGCCGAGTCTGAGGTTAGGACTCACATGACCGCTAAGGGTGGCATCCAAGGTTTGCCAGCCCAGTTCTTGACGAAGAAAGCCCTGTATTTTGCCAGTATAGGGAACATCACTGCTTTTGAAAGCGTCTTTGCCTTACTCACCTACGGGTTAATTTTGTTCCCCAACATCAATAACTTCGTCGATATTAACTCCATTAAGGTTTTTCTCATTGGAAACCCTGTGCCGACTTTGCTCGCAGATGCGTATCATTCTGTACACTTAGGAAATTTGTACAGTGGATGGGAGATCACATGCTGTGTACCTATGCTTTATAAATGGTTTATCTCTCACTTGCCCAAGTCTGCTGCTTTTTAGGATTGCAAGAGTGTCTTACGTTGGTCGCAGAAGATCATGTCTCTCACCAACTCTGATATAGATTGGTGTAATAGGATTTATGATGGAATCAGGATCATTGACCGTTGTGGAAACTTCCCCAACGTACCCCTTATAGGAACTAAAGGAGGAATCAACTACCATCTGGTATTGGTTCGCCGTCAATTTGGATACCCGATGAGACACATCCCACGGGGTGTTCATCTGGAAGGTCTTTTCTTCAAGGAAGGAGAAAGTGACAGAGCACTAAAGACGGAAATAGTGCACGCTTGGAAACATGTTCATAAGAAAGGACGAGAGTCTCTAGGAAAACCAGACTGTGTCTCGGTGGAGCCTTATCTCCACTGGGTACAAACTAGAGCTCTCAAGCTAAAGATGCCTTATCCTCGTTACAGAATTCTTCCGCCGAGGGAATCTGTGATGTACTTCATGACGGAAACTGAAAAGCTTCAGGTTACTCTCAACAAAGTTCAACGGGAGAGAAGGTCTTGGAAGAACAAGTACCGCACCCTCGACGTAGAGTGCATCAAAATACAGCAATTACTGAAAGAGAAGGATGCTCTGATTGAAATTTTAGAGCAGCATGCTGTAGAGAATCAAGACGACCAAAGGAATTTGCTCTCTCCTTTCACTTGGCAAAGGAACGACAACCCGACAATGGCTCCAGAGCCCTGGTCAAAGAAAAGGAAGATATCAGAATCAGCACCCGATTTCACTTCAGAGAGGACTCGGGACCCATTAGCTTAGGTTTCTGTTTCCGCATCTTGTAATCTACTGTATTTCCATTTCCGTAATCCTTGGAATTTCAATAAAACGGGGTTTCCCCACTGTTTGATATTTGCAATCTAATTGTCGGAGTTTATTTTGATTAAACCAAAAGAACAATTAATATAATCATTGCATTCATCATTCTCACACTGCGTATTCTCCTTACCTACGAATCTCACGTTTGTGTCTCGATTCTAGAGTCAAACTGTCTCATTCGTACAATACTTGGGCCAATCGTCAGAAAAAGATGGATGATCTTGAGGAAGAAAACATAGAGTTAAAAGAAGAGATCGACGCTCTAAGAGAGGATATGAGAAAGCTTCGTAACGACATGCAAGCCATGGCAGAAGCTCAGCTACAAAAAACTGTGATCTCAGAGATCACCTCAATGCCCATAGTGGAGAAGAATGATCCTAGGTATCAGATGCCGAAAGATCGTCCCTGGGGCATGCCTGTTAACTATATCCCGGAAGGATACGTTTCGCCGATCACTGAAGATCAGGGAATCGCAACAGAAGCCGCTGGGCCTGAAGGTTACAAACATTGGGAAAGCGAAGATGCCAGGGGCATGATGAAGACTCCTGAAGGTTACAAACTTCGGGAGGCGCCAAGACTTACTGCCGTAGTCACGGTACCACCCCCTGTGGTGCACACTGTCCCGGAAGGACAGATTCCCCAGATACCTCCTGGTGGAAACAAAGGCATGTTCGAAAGAATGAACGAGTTCCAGGAACAGTTCCTGGGAATGCAAAAGGAATTGCAAGCTATTCGCGGTCAGGATCTATTCGGAAAGGACGCCGCAGACCTCTGCTTGGTCCCCAATGTGAAAGTCCCGCACAAATTCCAAGTGCCCGACTTTGAAAAATACATGGGTAACTCTTGCCCTCAGAGCCATCTAGTGATGTACGCTCGACGGATGTCAGCTTAGACGGAGAATCAGGACCTACTGATTCACTACTTCCAGGATAGTTTAACCGGTGCCGTATTAAAATGGTACATGGGTTTAAACCGTGCCACGATCAGTACTTTCAGAGATCTTGGCACTGCCTTCGTCCAACAATACAAATACAATTTGGACATGGCACCCGACAGAGATCAACTCAGATCGATGTCGCAAAAGGACAAGGAAACCTTTAAGGAGTATGCTAAAAGGTGGCGTGAAATTGCCGCTCAAATTTGTCCGCCTCTTGAGGAAAAAGAGATGACAAAGATCTTCTTAAAAACCTTAAGCTCATTTTACTATGACCGAATGGTTGCCAGTGCGCCCAGTGATTTCACCGAGATGGTCGGCATGGGCGTACGTCTTGAGGAAGCCGTCCGAGAAGGACGTTTGGTAAAAGACACTGGATCGACGAGCGGTACTGAAAAATACGGTAGTGCTCTCCCTAAGAAAAAAGAGCAAGATATTAGGAATATCTATCTTGGAAAGCAAAGGCGTCGTTATCAGCCGGTAGCAGCTGTGACTCCTGCTACCAGCCTTGCGCCTATTCCTACGTATCAACCTTAGGTTGCGCAGAGCCAACCTGATCAGCAAAGGACACAACAGCCTCTTCAGCAGGCTCGTCCTCCATACAATAACAACCGTACAACACGACCATCAGGGTTTGATCCTATACCCATGTTGTACGCAGAATTATTTCCGTTACTAATGGCTAAGGGGCACATCCAGACTAAGTCTCCTCTTACAGTACCGGAAAATATGCCTTTTTGGTTTAAGGTGGATCAGACATGCCCTTATCATCAAGGAGGATCAGGGCATAACATAGAGAATTGTCTCAATTTCAAGTCCGACGTGCAAAAACTTGTTAGGAGCGGGGTCTTATCTTTCAAAGATACGAATCCCAACGTTCTCACGAACCCGCTGCCTCAACATGAGAAAGCTGCAGTCAATCTGATTGAGAAAGAGACTAACAATGTCTATCAAATTCACGATGTACTCTTGTTGAAAACCAATCTGGTCAAGATGCATTGTAGACAGAGTAGATATGGCCATGTGCCACCTCATAACTATCACCAGTGTGATATCTGCTCTAAAGATAACCAAGGATGTTCGGTAGTGCAATCAGCTCTACAGGAACAGATGGATCTCGGATGGATCCAAGAGCACTGAGTTCGTGGAGTTAACATGGTCTACACGAATTCTAACATCATTCAGAACCACGTCATCTGTGCAATGAATGTCAACTTGGTGGCGATGCACTCAAGGCAAAGCCAGTATCATAATCTGTCGCGACGTGATTACAGTTTCTGTCTGATTTGCTCGGTAAATAAACAGGGATGCTCTTTCATACAAGAGGCCCTCCAACGTCAGATGGATCTTGGATGGATCCAAGACTACCATGATAGGAACCCTTATCAGATCAATATGGTTCAGATCTTCGATATTCGCGTGATGAATACCAACCTGGTAGAATTACATGCTGAGCAGGTCCGACTCGGATTCTTAATATCACACGACTATCAAAGCTGTAAAGCAGGTTGCGAATACAATCGAGGTTGTACCCTTGTCCAGGAGGCACTTCAGCACTTGTTAAATCATTGGTGGATGCCTATCTACATGGATGAGGATACTCAGCAAATTAGTATCAGTAACAGGAATCCCACTCGGCGTCAAAGTCAGGATGTCCGATCAGTGGAAGGTAACCTAGTGAGGTTACATTGTATTCAAAGTGGGCGCGGCCAGGTGCCCCCACACAATTACGACCGTTGTAGCGTCTGTTCAGAAAGTAACCAAGGGTGTTACCTTGTGAGAGCCGCTCTTCAGGGTCAGGTGGACCGTGGAGAGATTCTCCTATATTTGGGTTCTGGACCCATCGACTGGACGCCAAACTACCTTGCCAATCAAGTCGAGGATGTTGTCACAATCTCTGGTCATCACCATACCAGGGATGTTTTTGCCATCATCCCTCTACTTGACGAATCTAGAGCTCCCAACTGGGAACGGATCGAGATTACTTACGATGGTCAGAAAAATCAGAAGGCTCCCGTAGTCATCTATCTACCGGGACCACTACCGTATGAATCAACTAAGGTTATCCCTTACAAATACGGTGCAACGACAGTTAAAAATGGAAAGGAAATTCCATTACCCTCCGTTGTGAACATTGCAGACATCAGTCGTGTAACACGGAGTGGTAGAATCTTCAACCGAGGGGTTGGGGAAGTTAACAAAGAAAAGGAACTTCAGACAGAAGCTCCCGATCCACCAATCGGTCAATCCAGTAATCCCGACCTTTCAAAAAATAATGATGAGATGCTGAAGCTCACTCAAAGGAGTGAATATAACATTGTGGATCAGCTGTTACAGACTCCTTCAAAGATCTCGGTATTATCACTGTTACTCAGTTCAGAAGCCCACAGGGAGGCTCTACAGAAAGTCTTGGAGCAAACCTTTGTGGAACAGGATGTAACAATCAGACAGTTCGATAGTATTGTCTCTAACATCACTTCCTGCAATAATTTGGGATTTAGTGATGAGAAATTACCTGAAGAGGGTCGCCGTCATAACATGGCGCTCAATATTACAGTTAACTGCCAGGACGATGCTTTATCTAGCGTACTGGTAGACACAGGGTCAGCCCTGAATGTTATGCCGAAGTCCACTTTGACGCAATTATCATTCAAAGGCCCTCCGATGAGAGTCAGCAAGGTCGTCGTCAAAGCATTCGACGGATCCAAAAAAATGGTTATCGGCGAAGTTGATCTTCCCATAACTATTGGTCCTCACACTTTCCAAGTCACTTTCCAGGTCATGGACATCCGGGCAACATACAGTTATTTATTAGGAAGACCTTGGATACATCAGGCTGGAGCGGTCACTTCGACCCTCCACCAAAAGCTAAAGTTCGTCCAGAACGGCCAACTCATTACAGTCTGTGGGGAACAGGCCTTGCTTGTAAGCAACTTGTCATCATCTACTTGTGTAGAACCCGAGGAGGTTATTGGAACTCAGTTCCAAGCACTGTCGGTGAGCAAGGACAATCAATCCGAAGGAGGAACTTCGATTTCTTCATACAAAGATGCTATCAAAACGGTCGAGCGTACCGATACAACCGGATGGGGACAGCTTGTCATTCCTATTGACAATAAAACAAAGAAGGGTCTTGGTTTTTCTGTAACCTGTACCCGGACAGCTGCCAACGATGAAAGTCTTCATCCCCTTCAAAACTTCTTCCACATTGGAGGTTTCCTTCACCCAGTGTCTCAAGCAGTGCATGCTATCAATGAGGAAGATTCCTCCGACACAGATGAAGAATGGAAGTCCTATCTTAACGGGGATAGTTATATGTCTCAGGAAGAGGTGCCTATGCCTTTTTGCTTTCCTACAGAAAGTTCGAGATTTATACCAAGATCAGACGTCGAAATGATATATGGGAATTGTGATCCGGAAGGATGCAGTGCTCCGCCAAATTCGTTAGAGGAAGATACTCCGATGAAAGATAATTTTGACTACACCTACTATGGCCCAATGGATGGTCTGCCAATGTGGCAACCTTATCTAGGAGACTTGGGGCAAGAGAGTCAGCCGAACAATGAAAATCAGCTGACCGTCATTGAACAGAATACCTGTGTCCCCACCATGTCATGGGATCAACACTCGGGTCATCCTGAAACTGCTCAACATGAAGATGAATTCGCAACATTTGTAGGACTTGAGTTCATCAACTTTGCTTTTCCTGAGGTCAACGTCATCGAGAGGGATGACTCCTCCAGTTCCAAAGAAGTTTGGGATACTCTGGGAGAACCAAGTGGAAAATTCGACTATATGGTCAAGTACACCGCTCCCGAAAGCTCTCGTATCAGGCTCGAAGATATCCAGCCAACTGGATTGGGAGATACAGCTGAGAGCATCAATGCTCTACAAAATACAACTGAGGAATTCTCCTACGACAATTCTTCCAGGGAAACAGATTCCAATGATCCTGCTCCATCAGAAATCAGCGTCATTTCTGAAAACAAATCAAGGAAGGTGCCAGACTTTGTGATTCATCGAGGAGTTCGCCACCAATGGGTTGCTGTCGATGTTCCGAAGGCCGTTCACCAGTCAAAGTAATTGCCATCTTTAACCTTTCACCCTGCCCAGGTGAAACGGATGTTTTGATAGTGCTCGCTTTCTGTAAATTTCCCTCATCACTTTGCCCAAAGCGACAGAGTTTTGTTTTATAGGGCTGTAGTTTCAAGAGTCGACTTGTTCATCAATAAAATAACGTCGTTCTGTAATTTCCGGAGTAATTGCTGTTTTCTCTTTTTGCTTTTTCAGAAAATGGTAATCCTAAAAAACAATTCAAAAATAAAAACAAGCAGTAAAATAAAACATTGCACACACTTGCATTTTCTCTATCTCTTCTAAACACGAATCATCACGTCATGCAGATTTCTTGTTTTACACCTCGTTGAAACATACGATCCAATGCCTTCTCCCAACTTTGAATTCTCGGTATTCGAGGCTGAAGAAGAAGTTGACAATGAAATTCCAGAAGAGATCTCCCGACCACTCAGACAAGAGGAAAGGTCCATTGAACCTCACAAAGAGCCGTTGGAAACGGTAAACTTGGGTTCAGAAAAAGAGAGAAAAGAAATCAGGATTAGGGCACTGCTAAATCCAACTGTCAAAGAAAGTTTGATAAATCTTCTCAAAGAATTCCCCGATGTATTCGCTTGGTCTTATCAGGATATGCCAGGGTTGGATACCAGCATCGTGGAACATCACTTACCGTTGAAATCGGAATTTCCGCCAGTAAAGCAAAGGTTGAGACGCACTCACCCAGACATGGCCATCAAAATCAAAGAGGAGGTACAGAAACAGATTGACGCGGGTTTCCTCGCCACATCAGAATATCCTCAATGGTTAGCCAACATCGTACCCGTTCCCAAAAAGGACGGAAAGGTCAGAATGTGTGTTGATTACAGAGATCTGAACAAGGCAAGTCCAAAGGGCGACTTTCCTTTACCACACATTGACATGCTGGTTGACAGTACAGCAAAGTTCAAAGTTTTCTCCTTCATGGATGGATTCTCGGGCTATAATCAAATCAAAATGGTGCCGAAAGACATGGAGAAAACTTCGTTTATTACCCCATGGGGTACCTTTTGTTACAAGGTAATGCCGTTCGGTTTGAAGAATGTGGGGCAACCTATCAAAGGGCCACGACTACTCTGTTTCATGACATGATACACATAGAAATCGAGGTATATGTCGATGATATGATTGCTAAATCTAGAACAGAAGAGGAGCATGTGACCCACCTGTCAAAACTATTCGAGCGGTTGAGAAAGTACAAACTCCGCTTGAATCCCAACAAATGCACCTTCGGTGTCCGTTCAGGGAAACTACTAGGGTTCATCGTCAGCCAGAAAGGAATTGAGGTTGATCTTGACAAGGTCAAGGCCATTCAAGAAATGCCTTCTCCGAAAACTGAAAAACAAGTCAAAGGATTCCTGGGACGTTTGAACTACATCTCCAGATTTGTATTCCTTATGACCGCGACATGTGCGCCGATTTTCAAATTACTGAAAAAGAACCAGGATTGCGTTTGGTCAGAAGATTGCCAAACCGCCTTCGACAGTATTAAGGAATATCTGTTGAATCCGCCGATTCTATCACCTCCAGTGGAAGGAAGACCACTGATCATTTACCTCATAGTTCTAGAGGACTCAATGGGATGTGTACTTGGCCAACAAGACGAAACTAAATGGAAAGAGTCTGCCATTTACTATCTAAGCAAGAAATTCACCGACTGCGAAACTCGGTACCCGATGCTTGAGAAAACTTGTTGTGCTTTGGCTTGGGCAGCCAAACGTCTTTTCCAATACATGATTCGTCATACTACTTGGTTGGTCTCTAAAATTGATCCAATCAAGTACGTTTTCGAAAAACCTGCTCTTACGGGAAGGATTGCCCGTTGGCAGATGCTGTTATCAGAATATGACATAGAGTACCACGCTCAGAAAGCCGTTAAAGGAAGTATTTTAGCCGATCATTTGGCTCATCAACCGATTGACGATCAAGAGTCAATCGGGTTTGACTTTCCAGACGAAGATGTCATGTATCTAAAGATGAAAGACTGCGATGAACCGCTACCCAGTGAAGGGCCAGAACCAGGTTCCCAGTGGGGACTTATCTTTGACGGAGCAATTAATCATTATGGAAACGGAATTGGGGAAATCATTGTTACCCCTCAGGGTACCCACATTCCTTTCACCGCTCGACTTACGTTCAAGTGCACGAGCAACGAGGCCGAATACGAAGCTTGTATCATGGGGCTCGAGGAAGCAATTGATTTAAGGATCAAAAACTTAGACGTATATGGCGACTCAGCCCTAGTATCAATCATATAAAAGGAGATTGGAACACATACCAATCAGGACTGATTCCTTACAAAGACTACGCAAGAAGGTTGCTACCTTTCTTCAACAGAGTCGGGTTTCATCATATCCCTCGTGATGAGAATCACATGGCTGATGCATTAGCCACTATTTTTCCATGATTAGTGTAGGTCAATGGAATGACATACCTATGATCGACATCATGCGCCTTAAACGGCCCGCTTACATATTCACGATTGAAGCAGTCATAGACGACAAACCTTGGTATCACGATATCAAATGCTTCCTTCAGAAACAAGAGTACCCATCTGGGGCACTCAGAAAAGACAGAAAAACCTCAGAAGATTGGCTGGAAACTTCTTCCTGAGCGGTGACACTCTCTATAAGAGAAATTTTGACATGGTGTTGCTCCGATGCGTCGACAGACCAGAAGCAGACATGCTTATGAAAGAAATTCATGAAGGATCCTTTGGCACTCATGCCAACGGACACACAATGGCGAGAAAAATTCTCTGAGCAGGGTACTTCTAGTTGAACATGGAATCCGACTGCTACAAGTACATGAGGAGGTGTCACAAATGTCAGATATACTCCGACAAAATTCATGTCCGCCATCACATCTCAAAGTTCTTTCTTCCCCGTGGTCTTTTTCCATATGGGGAATCAACATGATTGGCATGATTGAGCCCAAGGCTTCAAACGGACATCGGTTCATCCTTGTAGCCATTGATTATTTCACCAAGTGGGTCGAAGCAGCGTCATATGCCAATGTAACCCGACAAGTGGTAGTCCAATTTATCAAAAACAATATCATCTGCCATTATGGTGTTCCAAGCGAGATCATTACTGATAATGGATCTAACTTGAACAATAGAATGATGAAAGAGTTATGCTCTGAGTTCAAGATCGAACACCATTACTCATCTCCCTACCGACCTAAGATGAACGGAGCGGTAGAGGCAGCTAACAAGAACATCAAGAAGATTGTTCAAAAGATGGTCGTAACCTACAAAGACTGGCACGAGATGCTACCCTTTGCTCTTCACGGTTATCGTACATCTGTCCGCACTTCAACCGAGGCTACCCCTTTCTCTCTAGTGTATGGCATGGAAGCAGTGCTCCCCATAGAAGTAGAGATCCCATCAATCCGGGTATTGATGGAAGCTAAGCTCACCGAAGCTGAATGGTGTCAAAGCCGACACGACGAACTGAATTTGATCGAAGAAAAGAGAATAACGGCACTATGCCATGGTAAGTTGTATCAACAGAGAATGAAGAGGGCGTTCGACAAAAAGGTCCGACCTCGTGTTTTTAGAAAAGGAGACCTTGTGCTCAAAAGGATACAATCATTTCTCACTGATTCGCGAGGCAAGTGGACTCCGAATTATGATGGCCCCTATGTGGTCACGAAAGCTTTCTCAGGCGGCGCCTTGAGACTTGCAACCATGGACGGAGAGGAATTTGCCTACCCCACGAATGTTGATGTAGTCAAGAAATACTTCGCCTAAACTTAAAAAAAAAAAACGTCTCGGTGGATTGAAAACCCGAAAGGGCGGTCCAGGTAAAAGTTAGAGACATGAAAAAAATCATCCCGGTGGATTGGAAACATCATAGTACAATCCAGGCAAAAATTAGGGATAATGGAAAGTAACTATGTTCAACAGAGGCAAGTCCCTCAGCAGCAGTTACAGCATCCATCGAAGAAAAACTCCAGTCAAGGTCATCTTCGACAGAAGCTCAGGATGTCCCGAATTCAAAGTTGGTAGAAGGATAGTGGTCGTTATGTTTCAACGTAGCCCTTTTCCCTGTAAATTACCATTTTCAAACATTGTAAATACTCTTTGGAATCATGCGTTTGGCTGATTTTCATCTTATCAATAAAATTTGAGCCCTTGTGCTTTTGTTTGTAATTATTATTTGTTTTAGCTTTACAGAACTACGTTGTTAACATGATTAACGATTCTTGAATTGAAAAAAAAATGAATTTACTTGTTAAAACTTTTTCTGCTTTTTTAAAATAGAGATGGCAATTTCTTTTGACTGTTAAACATTGAAAGAACATCAATCGCGTCTCCAAAGGTGTTCGAACCTCAAAGTGCAGAATCAAAGTACTCCTTCTAGACCAGTCCGCTTGAACGAAGGATCAACTGTATGAGATGCGGCTTTCCCATCTGATACCCTCGGCCGAGTTCTTATCTCCTAAGCCTGACCAGCATCACCCCCAACAGGGACCGTTTCTCCTAAGCAAGGCAGAATTGCTATCTTGAACCAGCGATATTTCTTCCACGCCCCGCGATGGCCGAGTATCCAGTCATGTTCATCTTTTAGTTTGTATGTCGCGTCAGTTTTGTCAGCATAAACATACGTACATCATGCATTATTGATTTGCATTCACATTCATATTGCATCACTATCACTCTAGTCGGTCTTATCCCCTAGTGATAAAAGTCCTCTCAATCAAGTTGTCAGACCTTTCCTCGTTAGGAAGTGAATCATCTAAGCAATCTCTCTCCCGTTTATCTCTGGATTAGAGACGGTCCTTGACCACTTTGATAACTTGAACCTCTGAAAAGCCAGAGAAAACTTTCAACAAATATCACTCTTCGCCATTGAAGATGATATCCTTGCTTTCCCGGATTAAGGAAAATCCCCAGAGAAAGCCTCTTAATCAGAGATTAGGCGGTACGGCAGTTTTTCTCCGAAAAAACCACTAATGAAAAGGTCATTGGCACCTCAAAATTTGATTCCATCATATGGCATTTCCCCGAAAAGATCTCGAGAAAAGTATGATGTAAGCCCCCAAACGAAAACAGTCTCTCAAGAGACTCGCTTTCCCTAGTAGAATCGACAAATGGCGTCTCCAAAACAGAGAAGTTTGTGTACCTCTATAATTCAGACGAATGGGTTCCCCAAAAAGTCTAACATCGAAACTTTTTCCACTCAAATGGCATCTCCCCAGGAAAATTCGGCGAGAAGTTTGAAGGAAAACCGCTATTAACAGCGTTCCTTGTCAAGAAAGTTTATTGACAAAAGAAACTGAGACCAGTTCCTTGGTAGGAAACCAAGATCGAGGGGAAGTTTATTTCAGCAACTAAGACCAGGTCCTTGGTAGGAAACCAGGATCGAGGGGAAGTTTATATCAGAAACCGAGACCAGATCCTTGGTAGGAAACCAGGATCGAGGGGAAGTTTACAAAAGAAACTAAGACCAGTTCCTTGGTAGGAAACCAAGATCGAGGTGAAGTTTATATCAGAAACCGAGACTAGATCCTTGGTAGGAAACCAGGATCGAGGGGAAGTTTACTTTAGAAACTAAGACCAGTTCCTTGGTAGGAAACCAGGATCGAGGGGAAGTTTAAATTAGAAACTAAGACCAGTTCCTTGGTAGGAAACCAGGATCGAGGGGAAGTTGACAAAAGAAATTAAGACCAGTTCCTTGGTAGGAAACCAGGATCGAGGGGAAGTTTATTTCAAGAGAAACTGAGACCAGCTCCTTGGCTGAAGACCAGGATCGAGGGGAAGTTTACCTTTTCTAAGCATCATCGCTTAGCTAAAGAAGATGAATGCATAAGCTACCATTCATAACCACCATCAAAATTTTGGGTATTCCGATATTTAATCCTCTTGCACCCCGAATGCCCGAATACCTTCGTCATTCACACCTTCGGGTCCAAGAAGATTAAATAGGGGCATCTGTCATACCCCAAATTTTGACCACTAAGATTTCCCATCATTGTACAAATCATCATCATAATATGGGTCTACCATTATGCTTCATCAGTCTCCCCAAAGATGGGTGAGCATTCACTACTATCAAATTTAGGGTTTCCAGCCCTCTCAGAGCTCTTAGACAAAGGATCAATCAAGTAATAACATGATCTTCAACTTGTCTAGCCTCTAACATATCTACAATGGATCAAAAGGAATCCCACTTAAAGGATTAAGCACAAGGCTGCTCCCTTCTAGGTGGATCAACTCTCAAGATCGCCAGTATCACCAACTTAGGGTTTTGGTCGACCAGGGCCTCCAGATGGGAAGTTTCATTTGGGCACAAGCCAAAGATCCAAAACACAACCTAATGTACTACATGGAACCACATGGACCCATTCATCAAGTCAATTTTGCCTCAGGGGATGCATACATCAAAAATCACGAATTAGGGTTTCTTGACCTAATTCACCCCTAAGTTGACTTTTTGGGCAAATCATGAGCCAAGACCTCAAAGGAGGGTTTGAGGGTCTCTAATGAACTATATTGATCCATTTGGAACAATGGGTTAGTCCAAGAAGTTTGAGCAACAAGTCTCAATGTTATCTGCACCACAATTAGGGTTTTAAGGAAAAAGTCAACTGTAACTTTGACTTTTGACTAGGACATGCTCCCAAGCCCTAGGACATGCCCCAATATACCCTATGACACCCTTGGAACATGTCCATCAAGTTTGATTTAGGTCAAGGACATGGTTTCATGAAGAATTGCATAGTTTGGAATTCATCTGATAAAAAGTCAACTGTGCACAAAAGTCAACTTTGACTTTTTGAGATTTTTCACCAAAATGGTTTTTTAACCCTAAAATGATGTTAATGTATGATTTGAATCATCATTCATCAAGAAAAATCAAGAAAAGTTGGATAACTTGTAAAAGGGGTAACCATAAAAACTTAGAAAATTTTCTAAGTTAAAAATAAAGTAACAAGGGTACCAACTTTGAAGGATCATAACTCCTAAACCACAAGGCCATTTTTTCTCATCCAAAGATGGATTTGTAGCCCTCATTACCCTCTACAAAAACATCAACTAGACCTAAGTCCAATTCATTAAGGATTTTGAGTTATGGAGTGATCAAAATCAAGAAATCACACTTTGTTCCAACACTTAGTGAAAATTTCACTAAGTCAGATTTTGCTTCACTTTTTGCCAAATGTAGAGGGATTTTTCACTTGGAATCAGAAGAGAGCAAAATTAAACATGTTCAAACAGTTGTTGTATCATGTAAGGGCTTTCCAAAATGGCCAAGAACATTGCCAAATTCAACTTACACCATGAGATATGACATTGTCAAGTTGCCTTGCTGAAATCTGTCAAAGGCAAGGCAGATTTTGCATTTTGGCTCGATTTGCCAAAATCAGCCAAATTCAAATGCTCCTATCCACTTGGACACATCTGAGGATTGAATCTAAATGGGACAATCACTGAGCCAAGCCTCCAAAGTCCATGGAACAAGAAATAACATGTTGAACCTAGAATGGCCAAAATAGGGACAAGACTTCAAATTTGGAATGAGGCATTCAATGGAAGCATCAAGGTGGCATGGACTGAGCCATCCTCATCTGAAATCAGTCAAGACTTATCCAAGACCAAGAGGACCAAAGCTCTGTGCCCTAACCTCTAGTCAATGGCTAGAGGAGACTTGGATTTTCATTTGCCAACATTGGCCAAACCTACTTACCAGCTGCCATTCACTATTCCTTGCAAAACAAACTTGCTCTACTATAAATAGAGCTCAATTGTGATCAGTTTGAGGACACCAAAGCCATCTAACAGATGCTTTCCTCAAAATCTCTTTCTTTTGGCAAAAATGCCTTTCTTAGCAAGGTAACTATCGGGTTTTGAGTTTGAGAGCTTTCCCAATCAAACCAATCACTCACACACCTCACATACATCACATATGAGTTGATCAAACACTTAGATCACTTCTGAAACATCAATTTCACAAAATCACCAGCTGCTTGCTCAAATTTTCAATCAAGTTGCAGCTGAGATGCCACGAATTGATCCAATCAATTTCAATCAAGTCTAAGCATTCAAACACACTCCATATGGTGTAGGGAAGCTGTTCAGATCATTACCACTCATCTGTAACACCTCCAAATCAAAAATCACATTGCACTTGCTGTCACGGCTTAGAGGTAAGCATATACTTGGTCATCTCTCAATCTATGCATATTTCCTCGCACAATAATTTGGTCGTATGTTCATAATCATGCATGGAATGTTTTCCCTCAATTAATTGCATTGTTTGAATCATATATCAAAAATCCTAGCCTTCATGCAGAAATTAGGGTTCTTGAGGTTTCTTCATGATTTCATGTTTTATGTTTAATTTAAATGAAATTAAGTGTTATAGACATGATCGTGAAGTTGAGACGAGCATAATGATATGTGGATTGCATGATATGATTACGTATTCAGTGAGATTGGATGGAAAACGCAAATCAGCCAAACCCAGAAAAACGCACGTGTTCTTGCTTGTGTTCTTGGCGCCTTTTTCACAAATTCAAATATTTGAATTTTGTGATTTTGTTTAATTGATTGAAAAATTAATTTCTCTCTGAGTTTTAATGATTTTGAGTTGATTCTTTTTTTAATAATTCACAAAAATGTTAAAATATTTTATTTTAACAAAAAAATCCCAAAAATATTATTTATTTCATATGATTGATATTTTTGCAAAGAATTAATATTTTAATTGTTTTTGACATTTTAAATATTTTTTCTACATTGATTTTGCAACTTTTAATGCCTTCTAATTATTTTGTAGGTCAATACTTAATTTTTGAAGCATTAATCCAAGATCACAATTTGTTTTCCATGTGTTAAACAATTTTGATCATTTTTAATTGAATTTTTATTCAATTAAATACATTTTTGAAAACAAATTAGGGTTTTTGGATTAATTCAACCCTCATAAATCATTTTCAAAACTCTTGGGCCTCTAATGGAGTGTAAGACCCAATCCTTTGTAAATACAAACCTCATTTTGGGCCTCACTTATTGTATAAGTCCCGTTGTATTTCAAAAAGTTCGACGCGATCATCATCCGTTGAAAAACCAACTCTGGGCCTCTCCTCGAGCTATAAGACCCATTCAAAACTCTTTGGGCCTCTAATAGAGTGTAAGACCCAATCCTTTTTTTGACCAAATCATTTTTGGGCCTCAGTGTATTGTATAAGTCCCGATACCGTAAAAAACAAACGGCGCGATCGTCGCCTTTTGAAAAATAACCTTGGGCCTCTCCTTGAGCTATAAGACCCATTCAAACTTTTTGGGCCTCTATTAGAGTGTAAGACCCAACCCCCTTTTAACCAAAATCATTTGGGCCTCACTTATTGTATAAATCCCTATGCGTTAAAAGGAAAATCTCGGCGCGATCGTCATTGTTAAAAATCAACTGGGCCTACCCTCGTGTTATAAGCCCCACTCTTTTTCTTTAAAACTTTTTGGGCCTCTTGAGAGAGTGTACGACCCATCTCTCTGTACAGAAAACCTTTTTGGGCCTCAGTCACTTGTATAAGTCCCTCTGTACAAATTCAACAGTGCGCTCACTGATAAAACCCTGGGCCTCTCCTTGAGCTGTAAGCCCTAAATATTTCTTTTTTAAAGCACTTTCTCCTTTGATTTTGAATATATTGTTGTTTTCAATCTTTCTTTGTTGAACAACTAACCAAACAGCATGGAAGCTCTACAACCGAGTAAGTGGTTATTGCTTTCATTTACCGCTTTCATATACATATAACTGTATTGTGGGGCTGTTTCGCTGTAAGTCTTCTTTCATAAACTCATATCAACTGTGTAATAATAGTATAGATATTTAGAGTTTCCCCGGCAACTACGTCTAGAACTAGGTGACGCCGTTTCGTTTATTCGTTGAAATTGACAACTAGATCCCCAATAGGATCACCAGATATAGTCTTCTCTTCGGCTGTCCTCATTAGGAATCGTCAAGAAACTCTACTCCCAAAGATGAATGTATTCTCTGTGAATGACATCTTTGAGTTTCTTCCAAATTCTCGGACTTTCCTGACTTTGATCTATTCTCGGTGAATAGCATTGCCTTGAATTTCTCGGGGTTTGGGGACCCACGGGCTTCTTAAAAGCATCGGCCTCATCTTGGGCATCGTACAAGGACCCACAGGCTTCCTAAAAGCAACCCCTCCTCCTCTTGGGCTTCATACAAGGACCCGCCGGCTTCGTAGAAGTATTCACAGCCTCCTCTTAGGCTTCGTATAATGATCTCTTCCTCCGGGAATGATAGCCTCCTCTTGGGCTTAGTACAAGGACCCGTCAGCTTCTTAAAAGTCTCTAGCCTCCTCTTGGGCTTCGTACAAATTGTCCCGACGACCTCCTAGAGGTATAGGAACAGAACTTAGTCATCTTCATAGAACAGTCCTGTCATAGAGTCTACTACTGTTTCTCAAAGCATAGTACAAAAGATAAAACTCTAGACTTGGATAGTCTAACTTCCTTGAGTCTCAAAGACATTCTCAAGTGACCCCTTCGTTAAATAGGAAGGAAACCCGCAGACTCGGACAGAGTCAATACCCTTTGGATTTCCCGTTTCCTCAAAGAGAAGGAAATATCCCTGATCCTCAAATCAAATCCCTGAGTACAATGTTGCTCATATAAGAACTGATTTTCTCTTTAAAATCAGTATACTGGATCTGTCACTCAACTGAAACAGTTACCATAGCCTCCTCTTGGGCTTTGTTCAATGATTCTTTCCAGCGAAGCAAACGTTTAGCCTCCATCTTGGGCTTCGTACGAGATACCAAAATTCTCCCCAGCGGAGTCAAAGAACATTTTGCCTCTCTCTCGGGTTTTGTACGAGACACAAAAGAGACTCCCTCGTTGAGTCAATTACCCATTTCGCCTCCATCTCGGGCTTTATACGAGATACAAAAAGGTTCTTATTGAGCCAAATAAACAACAGCCTACATCTCGGGCTTTGTACGAGATACAAAGACTCTCTTATTGAGTCAAACCTTGTAGCCTGCATCTCGGGCTTCGTACGAGATACAGAGACTCTCTTGTTGAGTCAAACTTTTAGCCTCCATCTTGGGCTTTGTACGAGATACAAAGACTCTCTTGTTGAGTCAAACTTTTAGCCTCCATCTCGAGCTTCGTACGAGATACAAAACACTCTCTTGTTGAGTATAAAAGATTCTCCTGTTGAGTCAACCCTTTTAGCCTCTCCCTCGGGCTTCGTACGAGACACATAAAAACTCCCTCTTGTTGGGCCAATAGCCTCCTCTTAGTCTTTGTATAAGAAAACCACTGGTTAATCCAATTAACCTTTTAGCATCTAAGTTGTGCCTCGTTCACGGTACACAAACATCAACAACTCCTTCCCCTTCATCTAATCGCTGTAAGCGGCAAGCCTCTGGATCATCTACATCCATGCCACTGTCCCTCTTTTAGCATGAGAAATTCCTAAGTAAAGATAGCATTGCTCTACACTGAGTTAAAGTCTTCTCCTTCAGGTTTAAATCCCCTATAAAGGAAATTATGGCATTGCCGGATTCACAAATCCCGGTTAAAGTAATTCTCCTTTATAAACAGTTGTGACATACAACCCCCTCTTTAGAGATGACAAATTCTCTCTAAAGTCTAACCCTTCAGCTTCACGTCTTGGGCTTTGAACAAGATACAAATAGACCTTTCAGCTTCACATCTTGGGCTTTGAACAAGATACAAATCACCTTCAGCTTCACATCTTGGGCTTTGAACAAGATACAAACCACCTTTCGCTTCACGTCTTGGGCTTTGAACAAGACACCAAAAGCTCCCATTTCCTCCCATAGAATAGGAGGAACTACGAACGCTCTGATTTCCCTGTTTTGGTAAACGGGAATACGTAGGCATAAGATCGAAAGAAAAGATCTTAGCGAGCACAATCAACAAAAAACCAAAATCCCATACTCTCACATACTTATCAAAAAGCATCAGTCCTAACATCCTAATCCTTGTTCCCCGCTAGAAACCTTTTGTCCAAATGAAAAGAAAGAAAACCGTATTGGCAAAAATACAAATAACCAGTACAAAGGCCCCCCACATTGATAGCATTCGTAACCTAACAGACCGCTGTTTAAACTCAGTATGCAAAGCAGGGTTAATTGGAGACATCTATTTCCCTTCCTTATTCAGCTCACAATAGGATAAAAAATGAATTGACCTGTAGTTTAAGCTCAAACCGCAGAGAGCGACCAGCGCTTAAGAACCGCGTCCAAAATCGCTCGCTACACCAAGCCCTTTAACCCTTCCGCTACTATCACATAAAGAAAAGGAGATAATGGATCTCCTTGTCTCAAGCCTCCCTCCACAATAAATTCCTTCGTAGGACTACCGTTAACTAAAATCGACATCTTACTCGAAAAAACCAAAGCATCTATCCATCTCAACCAAGTTTCCCCAAACCCCATTTTATGAAGCATAAAGGTAAGAAAATTCCAACTAACCTTATCATACGCCTTCTCGAAATCAACCTTGAAAAGCAAGCAACCTTTTTCCCTCCTTCTTAGCGAAATCAACCACCTCATTAGCCACCAAAACTCCATCAAGAAGTTACCTTCCGGGAACAAAAGCGCTTTGGCAACTTGAAATAATCGAGTTCAACACCAACTTCAACCTCGACGCCAAGAGTTTAGATAAAGCTTTATAAACACACCCAACGAGAGAAATATGTCTATAGTCATCCAAACACAAAGGGTTAGAAGATTTTGGAACCAAGGTCAAAAAAGAAGAGATAAAAGATTTAGAGAGAATAGCTCCGGAATAGAAGCTTTGAAAACAACCTATAAAATCATCCTTCATAAAATGCCAACACTTCTTGATAAAAAGAAAAGAATAACCATCGGGACCCGGGCTTTTAGATCCTTCACAACTCCAAACCGCCTCTTTAATTTCCTCCTCCGAAAAAGGTGCTTCAAGAAAAGAATTTTCCGTAGGACTAATACCCTTAAAAGTAATACCTTCTAACACCGGTCTAACAAAGTCCGCCTCAACAAATTTAGAGGCAAAATGTCTCCTCACTTCTTCCTTAACATCCTCCACCTTATTAATGACTCTGGTGTCCGTTCTAATGGAACCATAAAATTACGTCTTCTCCTCTCTTTCATAACTCTATGGAAATACTTACTATTAGTATCTCCATCATTAATCCACTTCATTCTAGCCTTTTGAATAAGCATATTTTCCTTAATCTTTAAATTCACCCAAAACTTACCACTTCCACTCTTTTTCTTTCTCAACAAAACTTCCTCCTCCACCTCCCCTAAAACAACCTCGTCATCGTCCCCTTCATTCAAATCCTTAACACCCTCCTCCATATTTAAATCAAACCTTCCAAAAATAGTAGTATTCCACCACTTAAGGCTTTCTTTTAAAATCCTCAATTTTTCCTTAAGAACAAAATCTCTTCTTCCCACCACATGAATCCTCCTCCACTCTTTTTCAACAAAAGGAAGAAAAGAAGAATTAGAAAACCACTCATTGTTAACCCGAAAAGGTTTCAGACCCCAATCCGCTTTGTCCCAAATAAGCCATATAGGACAATGATCGGATACATCCCTATCCCCAATCAATTGACCCACAACCCCCACTCGTCAATTAAACCATTTGATACCAAAAACCGATCAATCTTACTTTTAGCCTTTCCTTCGCCACTATACCAAGAAAACTTTTTACCCTTACACGGTAAATCCACCAAATTACCATCCTCAATAAACTTCTCAAAGTACCTCCATTCCGAAGACGCATTGAAGACGGTTCTACCTCTTCATTCATTTACTTTTTTCACCGAATTAAAATCGCCCCCAAACAACCACCCTCCATCCGAAAAATTAGCCTTCAAATCTAACAACTTCATCCATAAAATCCTCTTCAAAGCAAAAGAGCAAGGGGTATAAATATTAACCACATAATAGAATTTATTTTTCCAACTAACTTTTACTCCCAAATACCCCTCACCTCTAAAACTACAAATGACCTCCACCGAATTAGTTTTCCACAAAATAAGTAATCCTCTCGACATACCTTCCGAATTTACAAAAGAAAAATCAATATCCTCCCTACGCCAAAAGCTCCTCGCAACAACCTCCGACATATCTTGGATCTTCATTTCTTGAATTAAAAACAAGTCCGCTTTGCCCTTTGAAATAATTTGAGATATCCTACTCCTTTTAACTGTACTACATCCCCCTCTAATATTTAAAGATCCCACGATCATTTCAACAAAATTAAGTTCGTCTTCTCTCTACACAACTTTACTTTATCCGCTCTCTCCATTTTGGCTATATGTTTTTGGAAATCTCCCATCGATTCACCCTTCTCTACATCTAAATTGGAAATTTCCCTCCATAATTTTTCTCCAAGAAAAGGATCCAAATTTTCAAAAAGTCTAAGGTTACACCTTCCAATTCCAGTTTCCGCAGAATTTTCACCATGAAAACAAACCCTCTTAACAGAATCCCAACTATTATCACTAGTCCTCTTATCCATTCCAGTCATTTGAGATGAACTGCCATATGCCCCTCTAACTTTTTTTGTCCCTTTATTCTTTCTCTTCCTCCTGATGAAACCATTAAAGTTGCCTCCCTTTTCATATAAATGTTTTAATTTCAAACTTTTTAACATTTTCCTATTATTCAAACCGTGACCCTTCGAACGGACCAAAAGGTGGTCCCCACTTTCCAAACAAAGTCCAGCTTTAGGAGAAGACATATGATCTGCAGCAGGTAAAGAGCAGGGTACGGTGGACCCCTGCATAGAAGACTCAGCGATGCTACAGTCCCCACCCGGATTAGATTCAAAAAGAGACTTTTCTTTTAAGGAAAAAATAGCATTGTCAAAAGACCCTTTTTCTGACACACCGTCCTCAACACGTCTTGTGTCACCATCCACTGCTTTACTAGTAATAGAAGCTAAACCCTCCATGGTTTTATCCAAAGTAAACAACCCAGCTCCATGGACCAACCCAGATGCCACCCCGTCTTCCTCGATAGTCACCGGCGAGCGAACCCGAAAACCCAAATCTTTCGACCTTCCATCGCAATCTTCCTCAAAAAATCCGTCAAAGTGGCTCCTGAGTCCATCAGATAAAGAAACCGAATCCTTGTCAGACTCCAAAACCGTTCCATGGCTTCCAACTGAGTCCTCCATCAACGATGCTTGATACTCTTCACGAAGATGGATTGTAAAGTAAACATTATCTATCAAAACCTGCATAGAATTTTTGAAGACGAAACCTTGCGGCACCTTCAACGAGATCCTCGCCACAATTTTTCTAGTTCCAGACAAAGTTGCTTCATCAACACATATGGACGTTCCAATCGAGTCCGCAAGAACCTTGAAGAAATTGTCGCACCACGCATGAAGCGGAACTCCACTCAAACACAGCCAAACCACTCTATCGGAATCTACGTCAGTTTCTCTCCATGGTCTTAACTCTTGAAACCATTTCTTCCAGCAATACTCCCCTTCAACGATCAAGTTGTGGATATCGCCCTCCTTTGCTTCCTCCAACAAACATAACAACAACCCCATCAGAGTGACCAAGATAGAGGAGAAACCTTCAATTTCCAAACCAAACTGCACATATGCCTGGTCCTCCTTTACCGTGTAAGGGTAAGACATCCCTGGCCTATGTACCACTCCCACATATGCTTGACGCAGCTTATCCTTCTTAACTACCTCAGAAGAAAAGACAACCACCTTGTTCTCCTCCACCTTCTCCAACGGCACCTCGTTTCTCTGACCCAAAACCTCCTTGCTCACCACTTCAGCAAAACACCTCTTATTATCTCTCCTATTTGAACCACCCTGATTGAAAAGGAACTCACTCTGTCTCCCACCGTAACGAAGAAAACCACCTCCATTCCCCCCTGTTCCCTCCGTCTTCTCTCCCCGCGAATTCCTTTCAAACCTTGGGAGGTTTGCATGCAGTTTCTGGCCATCAATTTGTATACTATCAATCTTCATAGCTAACAACCTCGCCTCTTCCACTCCCTTAAATCTCGTAAAACCAAATCGTCTACCCGAACTATTCCTCCTAGGAGAAATCATTACCTCCACGACGTCTCCTTCGCAACCGAAAAGCTTGAAAAGGTCCACCGCGCTCATCCGATCAGGAAATTCAGTAAAGTAAATCGACACCAAAAAAGAACCTCCATCTGCCCTCGTCCCTTTCCCCTTAGTGAAAACATCCCATCTTGGTTTGATCTCACGGAAAGAACTCCTTTTTGCAGTCGTCCATTTCATTTCAAAAACGAAACCACCAATACCAACTCCCAACACCACCGAAAGAAATCGCGGAACCACCGTAAAGCTAATCAAGATGTGAAGGTCCCTAATTCGAAAATCAGGAATTTAAACCAAACACACCTTGAAACCCTTTAATGAAAACTGAGATTTCACCGATTAATGGACCTGAATCATAGTCGAAGATCGTTAAGTTGCCGGAGAAGAAACGAAATCGAAGAGGAAAAAGAGAAGCGAATATATATATATATATATATATATATATATATATATATATATATATATATATATATATATATATATTAGTTTAGAATTGTAATTTAAAATTATTCACTAAAAATATTTATTTTAATTCGTGTATAAACAATATTTGCAATTTTTATGACCAAACAAAAATAGATAAAATATTAAAATTAAAGTTACACCTAATTTTCTCAAATAAAAAATAATAAAAATTATAACAATTTAACAAAATCTTTATTTTTTATTTATAAAAATGATATTTATGAAATTTAAAAACAAGTAATTAATTATATCATAAATATATTGTTAGATCAATGTGCAATGTCGTTGAATGAAAATATATTTTTGTTAAACCATATTAGCCATTATAAAAATTCATTGACAAGGAAAAATAAGGATAAAAAATAGGCAGGGCAGAAGTCAAATTGCTGACTTCTTTAATATTTGGACATTACTTTACCGCCAGACTATTATACAAGAAACTTTTAAACAATGGTTTTTGTCAAATATAGTTGTTCACAAGTTAATTCGGAGGACTAGTTTTGCCACAAAATAAAACGTGAGGCAAGGCAATGGCCAGGCTTGACAATTTAACCTACTATTCTCTAAATTAAACTTGACACTCCCTTGATATTTTATAATGTCAAAAGTGTCTGATAATTTAGTGAGGGGGAGATATCGAAAAAAGAGGGGATGATGAAAAGAGAGGAAGGTGAGGTAGGATTACTTTCGAGCAGGTCTGATAATTATCCGGTGGTTAATGATATTATCCTGGAAGTGGAAAATATTAAAGCTGCAACTTTTGATGAGGCAGTAGGCAGGTGCAGAATAAATATGTGTTTAGAGGAAAGAGGTAGGCAAAAAGTAAGTACTCTGTCTGAAGATACTAGGGTAGATGAATCGACTGATCACATTGAAGATTGGACAACACATACGGCGAAAAATGTACTTTTCGATGGGGCCAAGGAGAAAGTGAAAAGTTGTGGTAAAAGGATTAAATATAAACAATTACTGGACCCACATGGGTTGAGCGGTCAACTTGTTTCTCGTGGAGCAAAAACAAAAGGTGTCAAAATTATTAAGCCTTCGCAAGTTCAGAGAGGGTGTAGTGAAGTAGGAAATAAAAAGAACAATAAGGAGCTTGATAGGGTGGATTTTTACTGCGAGAATTCCGCGGATTCTGACATAATTAGGTGCAATGCAAGAGAATGGAAGAACTTAGAATCCAATGTAAGGGGAAGAATTTGGGAAGCTTTATCTAAATAGGGGGTTGTGGCGAAGGACAATAGGAAGGATTACAAAAAAAGGATTGATGAAATGGAAAAGAAGGATAATAACAGAAGGTGGGAAAGGAAGGAGAATTTAAAGTGAAAATAATGATTATTGGAACTTTAAATATTAGAGGGGGAGGCAGTGTGGTAAAGAGGCGAAGGATTAGCCAGATTATTAAAAGAGGGAAGGCGGACATGTTCTTCATACAAGAAACAAAACTTGCGACAATGTCGGAAGTGGTAGCTAGGAGCTTCTGGTCCAAAGAAGAAATTGGTTTGTCGTGTTCGAACTCCGATGGATTGTCGGGGGGAGTGGCAATTTTGTGGAAAGTTAACAATATGGACGTTTTATGTAGTTTCAAAGATGAGGGGTTTGTGGGTATTAAAGTTGCTTGGAGGGGTAAATATTACTATGTCATTAATGTTTATTCTTCTTGTGCTTTGGATAAGAAACGATTCTTTGGAGTAAGTTATTGAGGTTAAAAACTAAGTTTTCGGATGGGGAATGGTGCATTGGAGGAGATTTCAAAGCTATTTTGGATCCTTCGGAGAGGAAAGGAAGAGGTTTGAGTTCTAGAAGGAGGGAGATGGAAGAGTTTGCAGGGTTTGTCGCGGACATGGAGTTGGTGGATGTCCCGTGTAAAGGTAGTAAATTTTCGTGGTTCAACGGAGAGGGATCTTCGATGAGTAGATTAGATCGTTTCTTGGTTTCGGAAGAGGTGATTATTCGTTGGGGGTGATTGGTCAATTTATTGGTCCAAGAGATGTCTCAGACCATTGCCCGGTTTGGCTTGTGGTGGACTTATCGGATTGGGGTCCGAAACCTTTTGTCTTCAACAATGAGTGGTTTTCCAATAAACACTTTCTCGGTTTTGTTGACAAAGAGTGGAACGGTCTTAAAATAGAGGGAATAAGCGATTATGTATTAAAAGAGAAACTAAGGCTTCTTAAAAATAGCCTTAGGATGTGGAATAGGGAGGTTTTTGGGAGAATTGATTTGGAAGTGGAACAAGGCGTGTTGGAGTTGAATGAGAGTGATGTTAATGCGGCGTTGGGCGAGGGTTTCTTGTCGGAGGATAT
This sequence comes from Lathyrus tuberosus, assembly GCA_022829125.1. Lineage (NCBI taxonomy): Eukaryota > Viridiplantae > Streptophyta > Magnoliopsida > Fabales > Fabaceae > Lathyrus > Lathyrus tuberosus. Next base: position 556,242 of record JALAZF010000874.1, read on the forward strand.
GTTGAATAAGCGTCGGTTGGCGACTAGTAGTTTTTGGTTGAAGTTGAGAATAAAGGAGAACATACTTATTCAAAAGTCTAAGCTTAAGTGGCTTAACGACAGAGACAATAACTCTAGCTATTTTCATAGAGTTATAAAAGAAAGAAGAAGAAGTAACTACATTGGTTTCATTAATTCGGATAGAGGCGTTTTGTCTTTGGTTAGTTAAGTAAAGGAGGAGGTAAGGAGCCATTTTGCTAATATTTTTGTTGAATCGGAAAGCTCTAGACCAATCTTGGAAGGGATCCATTTAAAAAAAATCAATCTTGACGAGAGGTCTATGCTTGAGAGCCCTTTTATGGAAGAGGAAATTAAGGAGGCGGTGTGGGGATGTGGGAGCAACAAAAGCCCAGGGCCGGACGGGTATTCTTTTTTGTTTATTAAAAATTGTTGGTCCTTTATTAAGGAGGACTTCTTTCGTTACTTTAAAGGGTTTTATATAGAGGCTTTGCTTTCTAAGACAATAACTTCTTCTTTTTTAACGTTGATTCCGAAATGTGCTAATCCTTTAGACTTAGGCGAGTTTAGACCTATTTGCCTAGTGGGGTGTATGCACAAGGCTCTTTCGAAGCTTTTGGCTTCGAGGCTCAAAAGGGTGTTGAATACTTTAATCTCGTCTTCGCAAAATGCCTTTGTGCCGGGAAGGCAATTGTTAGACGGGGTGGTGGTGGCTAATGAGTTGGTGGATCACACTAGTAAGGCGAATAAGAGGTGTACGCTTTTCAAGGTGGACTTCGAGAAAGCCTACGATAAAGTTAGTTGGGAGTTCGTTAGATATGTGATGAGGAGAATGGGTTTTGGTAATTTATGGATGAGATGGATGGAGGCTACTATTTTTTCTAGTAAAATGTCCGTTTTTGTTAATGGGAGTCCAACGAAGGAGTTCGTGGTTGAGCGGGGATTGAGACAAGGCGATCCGCTTTCCCCTTTTATTTTTGTCATGGTGGTAGAGGGCCTTACGGGCTTGGTGAAGAGGTCTTATGGCATAGGTGACTTTGCGAGTATGGGCGTGAATAGTAAATGCGTGGTTGACATTCTCCAATATGCGGATGACACAATTTTGGTGGGTGATGGTAGTTGGAGACATTTATGGGCAATCAAGGTGGTCCTTCTTGGTTTTGAGTTATCTTCAGGTCTTAGTATCAACTTTCACAAGAGAAAATTGATTGGTATAAATGTTCCTAGTGGCTTGATCGAGGCGGGGGCTTTGTTTCTCGGTTGTAAGACGGAAGTTAAGCATTTCTCTTTCCTTGGCATCCCCGTTGGCTACAATCCTAGGAGGATTTCTACTTGGGAGTCTTTGATCAAAAAGTTTGAGAAAAGATTGTCTTCGTGGAAAGGTAGATTTTTGAGTTTCGGTGGTAGGATCACCCTCCTTAAATCGGTACTAAATAGTTTATCTATTTTCTATCTCTCCTTTTACTTGGCACCGACAACTATTCGTAGTAAGATTAACAAAATCCAATCTAGTTTCCTTTGGGGCGATTCGAATGTGAAAAGGAAAATACATTGGATAGGATAGGACTACCTTAGTTTACCATACGAGAAGGGTGGTATCAATTTGATGCGGATTCAGGACTTTAATGTGGCACTTCTTTCCAAATGGAGATGGAGAATTTTTTAGGGATCGGAACATTTGTGGTTTAAAATGCTACAAGCGCGGTATGGGGATTTAAAGTTACTGATTTCCAATTCAGAGGTGGTTATGCACAAGAGGTTCGCGGCATCTACTTGGTGGATGGACATCCTTGGTATCTCAAAGCATCAACAACAGGACTTTTTTTACTAACAATTGTTTTTTTGCAGGTTGGCTGTGGATTCACCACTCCTTTCTGGCGAGTAGAGTGGATAGGTAGTGACACCCTCAAGAATGTGTTCCCTCAGTTTTTCACTAGATCTTCACTGAAAGACATGGATGTTACGACTTTAGGAGGGCGGACGAATGATGTTTGGAATTGGGGGGATTTGGGTTTGGCAGCCTTTGAGTCTACACCAGCAGGAGAGGCTGCTGTCAGCCACGAAGAGGATATCTTACTCGACAGTTCTGCCCCAGGTGTTGCTGAGTTAGGCAATGTTTTGATCCTTAGTAATGCTTCAGGTGATGCTGTTGTACAGGTGGTTTCGAGTATGCAGTATGCGGTTGATGAGTTTCAACAAGTGGCTCATGTTGAGCAACAACATGCTCGTAATTCGGTGGTTGAAGGTGCGTTCTCGCGGGAGGATTTTGAACGGCAGCGGGAGGACCTTCGCAGTAATCTTTACCAGGTGGTGATTGATTCTGGTTTGAGGGATCCTGTCCAGTGGAGTTTAAAGAAGGGAGGTAGTTACTCTGTGAAGTCTTTCTACCGTCAGCTTTGCGACCTTCGCACTCCTTATGGTCCGGTTGACAGGTTTGATGAGGCTTTTTCTTTAATTTGGAAATTCTCTGTTCCGCTGAAAGTTAAAGCTTTCGGATGGCGTTGTTTTCTGAACCATTTACCGTCGAAGGATTCACTTGTTTTTAGAGGTATCACAGTGATGGGGAGCGACGTTAGCTACGTTTATGTAATCAGTGTCCGAAGTCATTGCATCATATTCTTTTGTCGTGTCAGGTGGTTCAGGCTGTTTGGAGGGAGGTGGCAAATTGGGTGGGTTTGCAATGGACAGGGATAAATGATATTAAGGGGGATTTCCTTTATTGGTTTAAGTTATGTAAATCATTGAGGATTAGAGAAGGGAAACAGGGATGTATTTGGTTGGCGGTCTGTTGGGTTGTGTGGAATCTCAGGAATAGCATCGTGTTTAAAAAGGAAGGTTGGAGTGTTTCTGATACGGTATGGAAGGTTAAGTATACCATTTGGCGGTGGTCTTTTATTGGAGATTTTACCCATTCCAATTGTAATCTGTACGATTTTAACAAAGACCCGTTGTTTTATTTGTCTTAGGTTCCAATTGGTAGGTAATCTCTCTTTTGTCGAGACCCTTCTCGTTGTTTTGTACACAGGTTCGAGTACCCTTAGTACTCCTCATATTGGAACTTGCTTTATAAAAAAAAAGTCAAAAGTGTCTGGATGAGAAATACATTAAATTTCCGTATGAAATTTTCAGTAGGCATGTTGAAATTTTTGGTACAGTTGAAATTTCCAGTAGTTTATTTGGAATCTCCTGTGTACTTAAAATTTTAAAATTTTCGATATAGTGCAAAATGTTCTGGAAATTTCAAATTTCTGTGTTGATATTGGAAATTTCACCCTAAGTGAAATTTCTGGTAGTTGTATTTTTAGGGTTTTTTTGGACAATCAGGATTTTGCCAACAGTTTTGTGCGGCTGTGATGGCACCGATAATTTGTATGGTCAAGAATGGATTCAAACTTGTATAAATATGGGTCACCTGTTGTTGATAAACACATCTCAAAAAATTAATCTTCCCCCATTTTTAATTAAGGCAGAAGTGTACTTCAACAGAGCTTCTCCTCATGTAGAGTTCCAGCTTCCCGATGGCACACCTATTTTTTCAGTCTGACATCGAAGTTGAATGAATTGTTGTCTGATAGCGACAATAGAAAGGTGAGAAAGATCGAGTTTCGTGAAGACTGGATTGATACAAACGGGAGGGTGTAATACAATCTTATTGAGTTGATGACCAACGAAGGTGTGAAGGAAATGTGGAAATCATTTCTCCGTAGGATAACAAAGGGGTCGATCGAGTTAGATGTGAAGCTGTCAAGATCCGTTGACGACATAATGGAGATGCTGAAACTCCTTAAGCGCCTGGTAGTGTTTAGGTTTTTCTTATTTATTAATAATATTGTAATGCTAAGTGTTTTATGTTTAAGATATGAAAACCATTGTCGGATGTTAGTTAACGTTCACACTGCAATTTAAGGAAGAACACTAATATTAGCTAATAAAGTGTTATGATAAAGATGTCTGAATAATATACAAATAATATAAATAATACAAAATGTATCTAAATAGGTCCCCCACGGGCTATGCGTGCAGCCAGAGCTAATCTAGTATATACCTCACCATCTGGGTTTACCAAACCCATGAAGTTATTTATACTCAATGCAATCATCTAGAGGATAGTGCATCATTAATAGATACTCGGTCATTAGAAGGCCCATCATCAGCTGGGGGCAGGGTGATGCAAGGGTGTGATGCAGTGAGGTACCACTCCAAGTATCCATCCTCACACTGCAAGGGGTACTGAACAGTGACCGCTCGATCTCTGATGGCACGACCGAAGCTGAGGAAGTTACTCTAAAACAACCAGTCTGGAATATCTGGGACTAGTCGTGAGATACCCTGAACATAACCATATTATCGCAGACACCTCTCAGGCAAGTGTCTCACAACCATGGTCTCCCACCGCATATAACCTGAATATAACGACGACTCCTCGAACTCATGGTGGAAGATATGACTAGTGTATGGTATCCAAATGACATCATCTATAGTAAAAGTATCGAGCCTCCTCTTATACTCAGCAACACCACCAGGATGTGCCAATCTCCCCTTCCACGTCTTCGCTCCTGGGGCCCTTACCTCGCAATGTTGCACCCTCCCATCAGCTACAAGCTGGTCGTATATCTTCTGAAGCCAATACATGTGAAGGTACGCACCCCTGGTCTCACCAAACTCCTCCAGCACCTCCTCCTCAGACAAACTCAAATCATGTGACACAACCTAACAAGCGGTGGTCACGCTAAGAATCAGAGTCGTTTTGAATCTGTCACCGACAGGGAGATGGAACAATGCAGAGACATCATCTAGAGTGAGAGTCATCTCGCATAACGGAAGATGAAATGATGATATCTCGTTGTGCCACCTCTCAACAAAGGCACTAAGCAATGGAGCGTCCAACGTGGTGATTGAGCAGTGGGCAAAATCAAATAGCTCGAAGTCCCGTATAATCCGAATGACCTGCTCAGGCATCAGAATCTTCGGGAAACCCTTCATCTTTGATCTGTGAGATGTGTTCTTCAGTGTGGGTCGCTCCTGTGACAATAAAATATAAACAAATTGGTTAATACTTAATTATGACAGGCATACATAATAAAAAATTAATACTAAACATAAAATACATATACCTCGTCCTGCCATAATCGTAAGGCCACATGCTTAGCATACTCTGTAAGCACAGACCGGTAGATGGATCCTCCTAGGAATCCTTCATCAATGTGCACAGAGGGCTTAGTCAAAGGAGCCGTAACTTCCACCTCAACAGTAACCGATGGACCCGACTCATTAATAGTAGAATCTGGTTGTACCACATTAACAGCCTCTTGACCAACCTCCTCAACAACCTCCTGAACAACTGGATCAACCACCGGCTCAATGACCGACTCAAGCACCAGCTCACCGACGGGATAATCTACAGGAACGTCTAACACCACCCCATATGTAGCATGTTATGCTGATCGAACTCCAAGGCGTCTAGTGGAACGAGGTGCCCAGAAATGACCCCGATCATATTTCCGCTTCTGGTGTGAACCGTTGGAGAACACTCTTCCTGCCCGTAGCTAGGAAGACTCTGCATCAGCACCCCGGGTAGTCCTACCCTGGTTTAATGCTCGATCCACATCTCTCTCTAAAATATTACCGTCTCTGCCTCGGGATTTCACTGCATAAGAAGAAAAGAAATAAATATTAGGAAAAAATAACAATGGCAGCTACCGGAAATTTTGAAATTTTGGTATAAAACTAAATTTTTATAACTACAGGAAATTTCAAAATTTCTGGTACAAAATTTAATTTTTAAAACTACCGGAAATTTCAAAATTTTTGATACAAAACTAGATTTTTAAAACTACTGGAAATTTTGAAATTTCCGGTACAAGAATATTCAGTTTTGTACCTGAAATTTTAAAATTTTCGACAGATATTTTCGGAAATTATGAAATTTCAGGTATAAAATACTGGAAATTTTAAAATTTCCGATATAAAATACCAGAAATTACGGTATTTCTGGGAAAAACTTGTTTTGAAATTTCTGGTAGTTGTTTTGAAATTTCCAGTATGCGCCATGAAATTTAAAATTTATGCTGCTGCACCGTAAATTTGAAATTTTGGGAAAAAAATTTTCAGGGTTAGTTTGATATATTCATATAGAATGAGGGTGTGAGGTTTTAGTATGGGGGTGGCAGGTTAATTTCTCGTCATGCTTGCCTTGTTTTTTGGGTCGGGTCTGTATGTGATAAACAATAAGAAGTGGGGTAAGAAGTAGAGAAAAGAGTATTTTTTGGTCTATAAATGGTTTCTAAACATATTAGAGATGAACTCGTGCATGTACTCCAAGTAGTTTAAGAACCTACCCTCTACCTTAACCAATAGTGGATCGAGTATTTGGCTTGATTCTAAGGTAGGTTATGGTATGTAGTTTTGTATTTCTCTGGTGGAGTCTGATCTGTTAATAATAGTTTTATCGGTATAAACTCTAGCCTAATTCATAAGTGGTTGGTATGCAGTTTGATTGGTTCTTCTTCTCTCCTTTTCTTTTGGTTTGTTGTTATATAAGTTAGATGTTTAATTTATTTTTTTAAGATTTTTATTTGTATTCTTAGTGGTTATCTATGCACTCTTATCCTCATGCTTTGGAATTATCTGTATTTTTGTGGTTTTCACCTTTTTTATTATTAATATATTATTTTGTCATTTAAAAAATTAATTACTATCTTTTTCTTATTAATTATTTGTTGTACTATTGATTTTATGAGTTCACTTCATTGTAAATTGTAATCCCACTCTTCCCACCAAATAAGAAAGTGGATAGTATTTAAGGATATATTAGCATATAGTATTTTAATAGATGTTAGTGTTCTGTTCTAGAATCAAAATTAGGTGTAACCTATTATTAAGGAATCCTGAACATGTGGTACACTGATCTCTGTTATAAAGGTGTCGGGGTGGAACTACAAGGTTTATACTCAAATACATAAGTCGGTTCAAGATTTACGATGAGTGTAATGAAAAGTGGAGATCAGAAAAGTGTACATTGCCTTTTACGTGAGGTGGCTTTTATAACTTGAATCATATGGAGTAGATTGACATAAATTAGGGCCTTAGCTTCTTTGGGCCATTAGCAGGCCGATAATAGTTTCCCCCAAGGCTTGTTGGATGTTATTGAGCTAGGAAAATCTTTAGTGGCCGTGACCGGCCTCGGAGAGTGTTGTATGCATCGAGCTAGAAGTGGAAACACTTTGACTCGTTTGAAAAAGTAGTGGGGACCAAATGTATTAAACGACTTTCCATTATTAAAACTTTTTGCTGCTTCTTACTGATGTGTAGATTAAAGTGACTATTTAGGGCATGATGTTGCTTATAGTGCACTCAAGTATACTCGAGTTCGTTTACATTTTCCACGAGAAAATACATCTATTTTTTTTTAAATAGGCAATTTCATTAATTAGAGATTAAGGAAATCTCTCAACCAACGAACTACAAACAAACGAAACAATAAATCCATTACAAAAAATTGAAAGGGAATTTTTACCATTCGTACAAACTATATTTCTTACTATCCTTTCTTCCTAGAATCAACCAATTCCACGAGTAAACAATTATTTCGTTAACTATCTCGTCAATGTTACAAAATTCGTCTCGGAACAATATATTATTTCTCCTCCTCCATATGTTCCAGCATGTGATAAACCAAATTGAACTTAATTTTTCCTCTTTTCCGCGACCTTTAAGGCGAAAGTGCCAATCTTTCTCATGAAGCCTACAATGTATTTCTGAAATTCTCCCTATGTCCACCCAATCACATATTTTATTCCAAACCCTCATTATTTTTGGCAAAAAAAAACAAATGGGAAGCATCTTCAGCCTCGAGAAAACAAAACACACAGACCTTCCCGTGCTCATTAGCAATAATATGTTTTACCGCTAGATTCGACCTCGTTGGTAACCTATCAATAACTAACCTCCAAGCGAAAACTTAAACTTTAAGAGGAATAGTAGTGCTCTAAACTCGGTTAATCATCTCAATAGTATTAACATCTTTAGAGTTCAGGGAATCTAAAGAAATGAGGTGAGTGTAAAATGAACTTACAGTGAATCCTTCCGACCGGTCGAGGGACCACTCCCAATTATCCTTAGTCTGCTGTTGCATTTTGACCTCGTTCAGCATTCTCCTACAATCATTCAATTCGGGCTGGAACTGCTGAATATCACCATCTAAGTTATCCTCAAAATTCCAAATCCAATGACCTTCAATCCAATCCCCCATGTCACGAACTGAACACAATTTCTTGCTACTCGAGATGTACAGAGAAGGAAACCTTTCTTTCAACGCCACTTCCCCCATCCACAAAGATTGCCAAAACGCCGTCCCTTTGCCATCACCAACTTTTCCAATCATGAGGTGACTGAAACTGTCTACATCCTTAGAAATCGACACAGACAAGAGATCTTTCATCCATATAGAATCCTGATTGGAACTACCTTTTTCCAAGAAAGTTTGGACTTTCAAACTCAAGTTTTCGTATCTACTTACGAGAAGAGGTCTCCAAATTTCATTGCCTTCACTGCAGAATTTCCAAATCCATTTGGCCAGAAGTGCCCTATTGAAACACCTAACATTCTTGATGCCAAGCTCCCCACAATATTTAGGTTTGCATATTGTCTTCCAGCTAACCCAAGAAACGAAATTTTAGTTCGAGGATCCGACCCAAAGGAATCGGCGTTGGATGGCAATAATCTCCTTCACTACTTTCTTAGGAGCCTTGAAAAAAGCTAGAGACTCTTCCTATTGATAGTTTTCGGCCAACCCAACTTGACAATCTATTTTTCAGACAATTGATGATAGGTTTCCAGAAATCGTACCCGTGATGGTTGCCTCCAATCATTAATCCAAGGAACTTGAAAGGCAGGTTGCCGACATGCAATGAAGAAACTGAACAACTGCATCAATTAACTTCTTCTCCATTCCTATCCCAATCAAGCAACTTTTAGAATAATTAATTTTAAGGCCTGAAGTCAGTTCAAAGGCCCTAAGAATAGCTTTGAATGCCCAAATATTAGATGCCGAACCAACTCCGAATAGGAGAGTGTCATCAACAAATTGTAACAAGCTGACAGACGGACACTGATGAATCTTGAATTTCTAAAGCAGGTTGTTAGTTGAAGCTTTTCTCACCACACAGGCCAATCCTTCAGCGACTATTGCAAAGAGGAACGGGGATAATGGGTCGCCTTGTTTTAATCCCCTAGACGCCTTAAAATCCTTTGACGGGCTGCCGTTAATGAGGATAAAAAAAAACTGTTAAAGACAGAACCCCTAATCCATTTCAACCACTTATTCCCAAATCCCATTACAATCAACATTTCTTCGAGGTAGGACCAATCTACACAGTCGTAGGCCTTCGCGAAATCAACCTTAAGAAGTGCTGGGACATAGTGGGAATCGACTTTTTGAACTGTGTTCTTGAATTCTTCAAGACGGGTTCTTTCCCTAAGATGTTTGCGTCTTCGTTCATAACTCTCGTCCCGAAGACAGAAAGTCCATAATCTATTGATTTTATAATGTTTCTTTGCAGCTGATGTAACACCCCGATTTTTCATATTTACTTTTAATCGAGGTTTGGAGTGTTTTTATTTTAATTATTTAAGTTGGGTAATTTTGAGTAGAGTTTTATGGTATTAAACTTAATGTAGAGTTTTATGGTATTAAACTTAATTTGGGGGTAACTAGATTTAATTAAATTTTATTTATTTAAATAATAGAGAAAATATGAGTATATGAGTTTTAGGGAAATAAAATAGATTTTTAAACAACTTAAGGAGGTGGTGGAATTATAGAGAGTTGAAGGGAATTAATTAAAATAAAATAGAATTAAATTTTATTTATTTAAGGCAGAAAAGTTGGGAGAGTTTGGTAGTATGTGAAACATTGTGAAAAGAGGCAAGGGAGAGAAGAGCAAACCCTAGGAAGCTTTTGGATGGAGAAGAGAGAAACACATAACCAAAGCTTCAAGTTTCTTTGAATTCAAGATAATGGGGGTGAGAAACTGTTCATACTATGGGTGTTTAAGCATGTAGGATAGAGAGGATTCATTCTCCTCTTTCCCTATTCCCTTTTTCCTCTTCCTTCATTGATGTGGGATTTGAGTTCTGGGAGATTTATGCAAAACCTCCACATTTATATTGATTTAATTCTATTTTGGTTATGTTAATCTTTCTTAATTTCTATTGTTGATGTGAATTTTGTCTGACTATATGGCATGAGGAAATTGAAGATGTTGTTGTTCATATGCTTATGCTATGTGTTGATGAAAAATTATAATGAAGTGACGTGATAATATTAATTTGGTGTTTTAATGTGTTATTTGCCATATGATTCAGGTACTATAAGTTTATATGTGTTTTGGGATAGTTGGAACTCAAGTATTGGAGTTATGGGTCTGTTTCATTTAAGAAAAATCATAGAAAATGTAGAAAATCGCAGATAGACATAGAAGGGGATTGATCGTCTTGTTTCATGAATAACTTGAGTTTCATAAGTCCGTTTGAGGTGCGGTTAGTTGCATTAGAAAGTTAACATGATAATATTTCTTTTGAATGGATAATTTGGGTCTAGGAGGGCTACAACTGTAACAGTTATATGATTTTTATACCAGAAGTATAGTCAAGTTTCAGTCATGTGTTGGTTGTCTAATTTAACGCATACCTTGATTTTCATAAGTCCTTTAAGAGTAAACTTTATATCATAAGAAAATTAACAACATTTCCTTCATATTGGACTTAATTAGTATCTCATTTAATTAATTTTTGTAGGAGAAATACTAATTACAAGTCTGACGTTACATTTTGTCCAGTGTCTGCACCAGTTTCTATTGTTTCATTAAATTTTACCGATTGAGATCTTAAGTATTATAAAATAAAAATAATATTATTAAAATAGACTCTATAAGCTTTCCAAAACATATTCATTTGCTTGATTCCGAATCTATTTGATATTTTAAATATTTACTTGAATCTGATGTATGACTAGTAGGAAACATGATTTTGGGGATTTTTATTATAAGATGCTATATGAATTAAGTTATTAATGATTTAGGCCATAAGTCCAATATTTTGATGATATATTTGTGTGAAATTATATGTGGATATGTTAAGAGTTTAGTTTGAGAATTAAATTAGTAGAGTTTTGTGTTATTTTATATGTTTAGAGCTGAGTTTGACACATTTAAAATTGTGTTGAATTAAACGAGTTGAGTTTTTTAGTCATCTGATATGTTCAGAGTTGATTTGGAAAGTAAATGAGTTAAGGTTAGAGTACACCTTAAGATTCTTAATTTTGAATAAAAAGTGGTAGAATTATTGTTAACTTTGTTGAGTTATGAGCAGACCTTGTTGAACGTTGATGGTTGTATAATACTGTTTTTACCATGTTGTTGAGCATTGTTGAGAAATTATATATTTAACTATTATGATGAGTTACAATGAAATTGTTGAGTTATCTCGAATGTGTGGTTCTCAAGGGAACCACTGTTGTAACCTTATCTTGGCGATGCTTATAATAAGATGTTTAGTTCAAAGAGGAACCATTGGCGTAGCCTTGTATTGGAAATGTTTATGCAGAGTTTTAGGTTGAGAGAGGATCCGATGACAAGTATGGGAGTTTGAGGTTTGAGACGAGTATTAAATTTTTTTGTTGTATTCATGCATAATGTATATCAGAGATAAATGATAGACTTCATCTAGTGACGAGTCTCAGGTTCAGAGATGAAACATATGACGAGTCTGAATGTGACAGACTTCGGTCCAAGGATGAGTCTCAGGTTCAGAGGTGAAACCTGTGATGAGTCTGATGGTTCAGATATGGAACCAGTTAAGAGAGGAACCAATGAGCGGTGGATTAATTAGTAACATTCCTCTGATATCCAAAAAAAACCTTGGTACCACATGCATTAGAGTAGAGAAGTTGATATACATTGCATTCATAACCGCATTTATGATTGATTATTATTGTGGATGAGCAACTTCTAGAAGCTTCTAGGAAAAAACTGATTTCACATCGGAATGAGAGGGATCGTGAGGTTATGCAGGTATGGGACTGCATGGTTGAATGAAGGCTTATAAGGATTTATTGGTATTACCTATACCAACAAAATGCATCTATTTTTCAGTAGACTAAAAAAAAGAACTCCATATTCAAGCGTGCTTGACTTGGGGTAGTATTTGGATGGGTAATCTTCTAGTAAATTTCAAAGAAAGCGTGTGAGTGGGGCCAATGCATGCTGAAAATGAAGGTGCCAAGAACCACAAGAAATGGGGGTGGGGGTTGAATTGGGTTTCTAAAAAACAATGCTTTTTCAAAACTGATTCAAAACGCAAACACACGAACAATAAAAATGACACATTATTTTTATATTTGTTCACTGTTAACTAAGCTACCTCTAGTCCACCCTACTAAAGTGATTTCGCCTTCTAAATTAGGACTTAATCCATTATAACCAAACAGATTACAAACACAAAAAATACAATCGTCTTTGTCTTCTCGAGTATACAGACAAACCCTAGTCACTCAAGGAAATCACTCAAACAAATTTGACATTTTATAGACTGTGTTTAAAATGAATGCTTCTACAAAGCAGATTAACACAAAGTTTAAGTACAATGAATGACTCACGCACTATGAACAAAAGTTCTATGTGTGTTTATACAATATTCACAAGAATAATATTATCAGAGAAAATGCAGCACCGTGTGAATGGCGTATCGAGATCGTTAACCTCATTAATTGTTCCTTATATAGCCAAGAAAAGATCTGTTGGAGGGTAGAATAGTAATCTTCCGGAATTAACTGACACCTTGAATAACCGTCATCAATGGTGGGAGACAAAATCGTACATCATAAATGTCCTTACTCCATGAAATTCGCGTAGTGGAAGGAAATTTTTGATCTTGTAATGTGTAATGTTTAGATCACGTAAAACGATTTGATCTGTTCTTCTAATCTTCATAGGCTTCTGAATAAATGTTGTTTGAAGCATGTTTAGAAGAATCAAGGGCATTTTTGAGAGTCTTCAGAACTTAAGTCTTCAGAGTCTTGAAATTCTTCCTTAGAACACGGTCTTCAGAATCTTTAACACTTCGTTCTTCAGAATCTACAGCTTGAACGCAGAATCTTGAAGGTAAGCAATCCTTCAGAGGCTTCTTCAGTCAGAGTCACAATCATAGGACTCACCACGAAAGTTCTGTAGAACAGTTGTCTATAATATTTTTAGGACTTGACAACATCTTATAACACACTTGTTTCTCTTCAGAGTCAGAGTGTGTTTATTCTAGAATCTGATGATGTCACACGTCAATGCTTCAGAGTTAGAACCTGTTAAGCAAACGATGTACACTTGACAGAAACCATTATTATACAAAATTGTTCTTTAAGAATCAATGTATTATTATCATCAAAACTAAAGGCTAGATGTAGAACCAAATCTTGGTCTAATAAAAAAGTTTCGTGTTGGTTTATTGGGTTAGTCGATAATCCTAAAAGTAGTCTGGGGCATTATAAATGGTATCAGAGCAGACTTTTCCCAATACGATGTAGTTCATGGATGAACTAGGGGGAAGTTGGTGGGCATGTAACTCCCGAGGCCGACGAGGGCAGAGAGTGGTGGCCGGTGCACAAGGCATGACAATGAGAAGCTCCTAGCAGCTTTTAGGCAACAACTGAATTCACATCATAATGAATGGGATCCTGAGGTTGTGCAGATATGGGACTGCATTGTTGAAGGAAGGCTTATAAGGATTTATTGGTACTCCCTTTACCAACAAGATTCATCTTATTTTTGGTTTCCTAACAAATAAGAAATCCATAGTTAAGTGTGCTTGAATTAGAGTAGTATTTGAATGTAACCTTTTGGGATGTTTCACGGAAAGCGTGTGAGTGAGGACAATGCATGCTAAAAAGCCCGTGTTGGTTTTTGGGGTCTATCGATAAATAATAAAAGTAGTCCGAGGGGTTACAGATGACCTATCTTGTTGCTCACTTTCGCATATATATATATATATATATATATATATATATATATATATATATATATATATATATATATATATATATATTGCTGAGCATAGAGGAAAATTTGTGTACTTTTTGCAAGTCAGTTTTCCTTCAGAGGCATTTCTAATTACCATGTGTCTTCATCCCTTCTCTTTTGAAAGTATTTACCAGAATAGTTGCAGCTCTTTACTTAAAGCTGATACCTTTCTCCATTCTATATGTGTCACCAACTTTGCCTTTCCATGTACCCTTCCCACCACAAAATTTTATCTTCAGAAATTTTGTTCTTTGATCAAGATGAGTGACAACTTTATCCGCATAGCTAGCGATTGTGGGACTGATGCTTCTTCTTTAACGAGAACAAGAATATATCATAGTTCGAACCCACCCCTAGGCCATGATCAATTGGGCAATTAATTTATATCCTTAACTAATGATTCTGATTTAAAAAGGGTAATTTGGGGTTCCCAGGATGAGATAGGTTCCTATAACGATTCTTTTTTTTTTTTTTTTGGAAATTATGCATTATTTTTATTAAAAATTGATAATTAATTTTTTCTTTGCTTTTCCAACACAAACTTTCCATTTTTAGATTTCTTAACACGTGCCCTTAGGGAACAAGTTAACATTACCCATTAATATAATATAAAAAACATGTAATCACAGGTTCAAGCTAATGGTGAAAATGTCCGATGAAACTCCTAAAGCGACTTTGACATTGTTTGTTCAAGAGACACAAAAGCTACTAAATACAATAACCCAAATGAACTTTAGATATTATCCTCTGACGACGAGTCACTTCTCATACACTAATTAAAGACTCGAAAATCAATTACAACAAAACAAAGCAACAACAAAGCCTCATCTAAGAAAAAAAAACCAAAAACCATAAAACTTAATTCCAATTTTGAAGAATTCTTTCATGTTTTAACATTTAATTTGATGTTTCACCATGCATTTCCATTATTCATAAATTATTAATTTTGAATTTAAATTAGACTATTTTCTTTTGTTATACTAATGTTATTATCTATATTATATAATTTTTGTAATAAATAATATCTACCATAAATAAAATTTTGTTTTATTTTAACGACTTCCATTTATCATCCGCACAATCTTCTTTACCACCTATGCATCGCACGGGTCCTACTCAAGTTTAATATTAAAGTTAAATTCATCGCGAGATTGATATGTTCGAACAAGGAAATGCTATGGACTTCCATGGACTCGGGTACTGTTGTACCCTAAAATTTGCCCTCACCCTTTCTAACCCTAATTGGCTTTTGTTTCTCATTCATATGCATCCTCATTAGGTCATGACCGCAACCATTCATTTGCATTGGCTCTTAAAGCATTTAATCAAGGATCATCCCTCAAGTGACTTATCATCTTTCTACAATTTGTGGCTCATGTGGATTCAAGATCATTAAGTGTTAGTTCATTAAAACCTCCCAAGGAAGGGTCTTTAGTCAAAGTCATTTGGGCATTGACCATATCATGATCACATGGTTCAACACATGAGTCAAGGGTTCCAAATACTTCATGGTGGTCCATTCATCTATTTTTATTGGGTGGATAAAGCTAGAGATATTGACAAATGAAGATTTGGATTCAACTGGCAAAATGTCAAATGAGGGGTCAAAGTCAAAGTTTGACTTTTGGGTCTTTGGTCATCCATGAACATTTCAAGTCAAGATTCATGAAATATGGAATTTTGTGCAAGTTTAATCAAGAAGAATCATGAAAATCAAGGAAAATGCAAGCTTGGGGATTTTGGAATATTTTCTAAGTGTTAAGAAGTATGCTCATTTGGTCAACTTTCTAAGGTTCTTGTGTTTGACTCATGCATGCGAATTCAGCAAACAAGGGCTTCCATTGAATATCACATATGATACTACATGTTGAAAAAAGATTTGAAATCAAATTCTCCCTCCAATTGGGATATATTTGGTGCTAAAGTTAAGGTTTCACTCTTGTACAAAATTCCAATAACTTAGAAATTTTTCTAAGTGTCGAAGCATGTTCATGTGCATAACTTTCAAGCCACCTTGTGATTGATCCAAGCACTTAATGAAGACACATGAGGTATGAAATTGAAGAGGGTATTTAGTACTATACAATCGTTCAAGATTTGGTCCAAGAATCATCCCCCAATAGGGAGATATTTGAAGCTAAAGTTAAGGGTTCAACATTGTGTAAAATGGCCAATAACATATAATATTTTCTAAGTGTCAGTCAATGGTGATAGCCCAACTTCATGCTTTCGTGTTTTAATATGCAAGCATTATCTTAAGAAGGTTTCAACATCAAAGTTGTACATTGCAACATGATCTTTCCAAGGATACCAAGATTGCCTCAATTAGATCACCCCTCCTCAATTTATGGCCTTCCAAAGTGTCCATGTTGACATGTTTTTGGGTCATGGATCATAAGTGTTAGCAAATTGGTTCATGACATTTGGTGCACATGATTAAAATTATAGGTCATTAATTGGTTTGCAAATGTTCAAAGTTCATGCAAAACCTTCAAATGCATTTGATTCATGATTATTCAAAATCATTCAAGGCCAAACCATGATCAACCTTTTGTGTTCATAATCCATAATCACATATTATTTGATTTAAAGCAAGTTCTAATCCATTATCCATCATCCAAAACACTTCAAAATCATGTCATGGAATGAGCAATGCAAAAGCAATCCATGAGTTGGAAAAGGTTGTTAGAGGGAGTGAGATCATGAATTTTATTCCTTCATGTTGATCCAAATCTGACTCTCTCTCTCTCTCTCACTCACTTTCTCTCTCTCTCTCTCTCTCTCTCTCTCTCTCTCTCTCTATCTATCTATCTATCTATCTATCTATCTATCTCTCTCATCACACACCTTCCTTCTATAAATTGAGAGAGATCCTAGTACATTTCTAAAGCTCTAGCAGCCTGAATTACTCTACCAATCTCGTGGTGAAGAAGCTCTGCCACTTGATTTCGTCAGCACAATACAAGGAGTTTCAGTGTGATTTCTCTTCCCATATAAAGAGTGTATCATTCTCTAACGCTAACGCAAGCAAAATCAAGCCAAAAGGACCTATGAAGAAGGAGAACAAAGCTCATCTTCAAGCACATCTGAGCATATTTCATGTAGGTTAGTTTGTTAACCATTTCGCTTGATTCTTGTTGCAAATCTGTGTGTAGTAAGATGTAGATTATTAGCTCTATGCTTGTTGCTATTTATCTTGCACCATTGGGATTTGATTTTAAATTTTAGATTTAAGGTTCATGAGGTTTTCTGCAAAATTATCTTGATGTTGATGCTTAATTTAAATTTCGATTACATGATGATGTTTGTCTTGGATCCATGGTTCTAATGATTATCCATTTATGTATTTCTGTTGAGATTTGAGGATTTCATGTTTTTGAAGCTTTGGAGAAGACAAAGATGGAGTCTGCACATTTTTCACATGTTTTTTCATTTTTGTTTTAATTAATTTGTGAAAATCCAGATGTCACATGATTTAACCCTTAAATTAGTTGACCTAATGATTGATTCCTAAGATCTCATGGTTCAGCTTTTGAATTAGATCCCACGTGGCCTTACATCGCATCTGTTGGTTTTGGATAAGGTAAGTTGTTAAGATCCAACGGTGGAGCGAAGTTTTGAGATGTTGACCTCAGATGCATTGGATTGTGATCAGATGGTTGTGATTTAGTGAGATTTCATCACATGGACCTTGAGAGTTGAAGGCTCGTTGGGCTCAGATGCACATGGGCCTAGACACATTTTATGTTTTTTTACCCCCCATATTTCTTATTACTAACACATTCTTTTTTAGGCTTAGGCTCAAATTGCTAACTGCGCCTCTATCTCACTCTTTCCACCTCTATTTTTCATTTGTTCATAATTTTCATATTTTAAATGCTTTTTTGGATTTTCTTTTTTTCAAATTGCATTAAATTTTATTTCCTTTCATTTTATTGAATCCATTTTCTGTTTGGAGTTTGTTTTAACGTAGTTGATATTATTTGGATGTTTTACACTTCATTTTTATTTTTATTTTGAACTTGTAATGTTATAAAATGCTTGATGATGATGCCTTGATATTGTTTGATTGTTTGAACTTTTGTGGTCTTGTGTAATGGTTGACTTGTTGTTTGATTCACATGTTCCCTTAGTAAGTCCTTGATTCAATTTAATTAATTTGTTTAAGTTGATTAAATTAAATTAAAGATTTTAGTATGTTCATCTATTCATGATCACATTAGGATAACTTTCCCTCCAAACCCCAGTTTAAGATCTTCTTTCTTCTCATGTCTCATGTATGCTTCCTTTAAGCTTTCATCTTGTGTGATTATTTGTGTGAATCTTATTATTCATATGAATTCATCTTGATGCCTCATGTGCATTTCATCTTTGTTTGTGTTTATTTGCCATTGATCTTATGATTCATCTTTGATATGCATACTTTGATTTTCATTTTGTGCATTTCATACCTTCATTATCTCACCTCATATGCTAACCATGTTACTTTGTTTTGTGAGGTATCATTTGAGGAAAATTCATCATTTGGACATTTATAATCTTTGATCATTTTGTTGAACATTCATGATTCATCTCATTTATTTCTTTATGGCTTAGATTAGGTTTATCCCCACTTGGTGGGTTTTTCATACTTCCCCCTACCTATTTACAATGTAATAGTTTAGGGCCTTTTACTTTCTTTTATATATTTGTATGCTTGTGTATAGGTTAGAAAAGATAAAATTGAAAGTGTTTAGAAAATAATTTCAAAATAAAAAGATAAATAAAGCTTGATCCAACGTCAAGTCATTTTTCAAACTTATTAACATGGATTGTTTATCATACCTCACCTTAGGTTTCCTCCATCTCTTCTCATTCACCCTTATCCAAATCATTCCATTAAACCCAAACAAGTCTTGTATGCTTTCACCCTTGTAAGTCGATTGCCTTGCTCATCACCATCAACCTACCTTGACCTAATCACCACCCTTTCACTTCATCCCCTTTTTTCTCTTCTCTTCCTAAGCAAAAACCTTAGTCTTGGGCCAAGTTGATTTTCAAAACCTTTTTCTAAATAAACTTGGATGGTCATGGAGTGGTTAGGCGAATGCCTTGTCCTATCCTGAGTGTTTGACACTACCTTTAGGGTTCACTGTCTAAAAGTAAGATAATTTCTAAATAAAATGAATGATGTCCTCCTTGTATTGAACTAAAGAGACGGGATTGAGTGAAGACTTCTTCCTCTTCGAGTATTAGGATGCTCATTTTAGAGTGTGCGGTCTCGATGCTCGTCTTTCAATACGAATACGTGACTATATTCGCCACACCATTTTCAAAGTAAATATTTTGAGATAAAGAATTAGGTACTACGTGCAGGGGTTCATATCCAAGGACTTATTTCACCCCTAAAATCAATCCTCACAAATCAAATGTGACGTCTTACCTCGGTGGCAAAAATCCAAGCCTTTTCAAAAAGGGCACGTTATTTCCATCCTACCGCATAACAAGCTAATGCATAAGTCTCCTTGCATGCGAGCGGCAAAACTTATTGCTAGGATGTGAATGTTATTGTCGTCCATTAAAAGTAACAAACTTATGGTTCCACAAACTAAGGACGCTCTGATTCTTCATTAGTCAATGAAGATATGTAGGAACAAGATTGCGAGATCTTGGTGAGCCACCTTCTTTCACAACCTTCTTCCATAATCTTATTTTCTTTTCGCCTTTAGTTCCGCAAACTACGAGGCTTTGACTTCCTCATTGCACCATGAGGGTACGTAGGCACGAGGGCCCCAATCCTCCCCGAGCACTTTGTTTCTAAAACCTTTTCTTTTCCTTTTGAAGCATTACTAGAAAGCATAATCCATTAGCAACATCCTTACACATAAGGCAAGCGAATGGTTCCCATCGAGTACGATGGATGTGAGAGGTTTTAATACCTTCCCCTTACATAATCGACTTTTGAACCCATCTTTTGGTTGCGAGACCATCTTATCCTTCCTCTTGGAGTTTTCTCGATGTTTTCCCTTCCCCTTTGGGATAAATAAAGTTCGATGGCGACTCTGTGGTTTTTTTGCATAGCGACAGGTACTAGTCTCTCGCTATCCACCACATTAGTTAAATATGATACTCCTGTCAACCCCAGACCCGTGTGACTATCCACCATATGAGTATTCATGAATTTTGCAATATCCATGGATATTTATGGATATCCATAGATACTACTATTTAAATAAATTTTTGTTAAGAAAATTATAATTAACTAAATTTTATTTATCCTCTTTTTAAAGACATATAAAAATAGTTTTAAATTTGGCAAACAATAACAAAATAAATTACAGTCATTTTATTCCTTCTTTTATCACATGATTATACTAGATTAAATATAATAGTAATAGTAATAATAATTATTATTATTAATTTTATTATTATGATTATAATTATAAAAATAGTTTCATAATCGTCAAAATTATTAAAATAATAATAATGGTTTCATATTTAATAAAATGATAATAATAATAATATTAATATTAATAATAATAATAATAATAATAATAATAATAATTTTTTATTCAATAAATTAATATTTAAGTACTAACAACTATTAATGGATACGGATATATACCCACAGATACAGGTACCACCAAATCTGTATTCGTATCAATGAACTAACAGGCAATTAAATATCCGTTAATTTTCCCCGTGGACATTCAATAAATTATTGAACTCATATTCGTAATGGATTTTACCCACGAGTATGGAATTTTTTTATCATCCCTAGTTTGAACCTATCAACAAATTCATTAGAAATTTCACCACAAATGGCACACACCTTAGGACAAAAGGGTTTTGTTTACAAATGAGTACCATGATTATAAATTAGATATTGAGAAGTATTTCTATGACATATAGTTTTGGGTTGTGAAAAGTGAAGATATATACAAGTGTATCACAACAAAAGTATATTGAAGCATTGAAGGTAGGGATGTCAATGGATATCCATGGGGACAGATACTATGATATATGTATCCGTATTGTTGGATAAATATGATATCCATATCCATGCGGGTATCCGTTAAGAGGGTAATCAGTGGGTTTTACGGTATCCACAGATATTTACCGATATCCATGGATAATATTTTTTTATATAAAATATTTTTTGAAAAAATATCTTTAACTTCTTTTAAAGACACAAAAAGTTATTATCACATAACATCCATACAATTCGCTCTTAATTTAACAATAAAAATCCATCATATTAATTTTCTTATCACTACGCCAAAAATGGCTTTTACTAGCGCACCTTAGACAGCGCTTTTATGCAAAAGCGCTGCTATAAGTTAAATAAAAAATAAAACACAGAAACTGTATACGAAAAAGAGTAAAAGCGCTGCTAAAAGGCCTACCTTAAACAGTGCTTTTTGTAAAGCGCTGGTAAAGGACCACATTAGCCAGCGCTTCTGGGAAGCGCTGCTAAAGGCCTATATTAGCCAGCGCTTTTCTCAAAAGCGCTTTCTAGAGTCATATAAATTTAAAAAAAAAATCTCAAAAGCGCTGCTAAAGGCCCATATTAGCCAGCGCTTGTCAAAAGCGCTGCTAAAGGCCTATATTAGCCAGCGCCTTTTCTCAAAAGCGCTGTCTAAGGTCTTATTAATTAAAATAAAAAATGGAATAGTATCAGTATTCTTTCCCTCTATACTGCGAACTGTGAACGACGAGAACGAACGAAGAACAGCTCTCGCCACCGTCGTCCACCGTCCTCCACCGCCTCGGTTACAGTCTCGCCATCGTACTTCCTCCGTTGTCCTTCACCGTCCTCCACCGTACTCCACCGTTCTCCACCGTTTTGGTAAGATTTCTTCTTTTCTGTTATGGTTAACGTTAGAGATGATAAATAGTGGTTCTACTCATGAATGTAGCTTGGTACTGATGTTGGGATAGATGGTTAGGGTCATAACAAAACTCCATTACTTTAATCATTACAAGTTTTTTCTCAGTCATCCAACAACTGTTCCATGGATTTGTAAGGTCCATTTCTGATATGAACATTTCTGCATTTAGGGTTCTTCTGATATAAACATTTCTGCATTTTCTGATATGAACATTTATGCATTTAGGGTTTTTCTGATATGAACATTTCTGCATTTTCTGATATGAACATTTCTGATACAACTGTTCCAACATACTGTCTCTTTTATAAACAACTATGCCTTGATTAACCAAAAAAAAAATTTAAATGAAGATATAGAGTGGGGTATAGGTACTAAGTGTTTTGTTGTTCTCTTATGGATATTAATATCTTGGTTTTATGCTAGTGAAAGAGGTAATATAATAAAATGTTATATATTATGTCATTTTCAATATATATATATGCTCTTCTTTATTTTTCGTTTTATATATCATTTGGTATCATAATTTATAGCTTAGACAAGTACTTTCATCATAATTTATATTTGATATCCTTGTTTTCTTTATTACAGGTTAGATGGCTACTAACGAGGATCACCCACATAATGATTCTATTCATGATGGAGGTGAGAACGTAGCTAATGTGGAAGAGGAAATTAAAAGAGGAATAACAGTTATGAAGAAAGTGATTCGTGATAGATGTGCATTGGAGCCCACAAGGCCTTCTTATTGAGCCTAAAGGTTATACGTTGACAAGTTTTATTGGTGCACTTGTAAGGAATGAGGTTCCTATTACTTGTGATGATTGGAGAAATAAACAGTTGAACGAAGCTAAAGGAAAAATTTGGAGTGAGATAAAGGTACCATAATTATGTCTTTAATTATGCCAACTAATTATGTCTTTTAAATTACTTGTACTAACGCACAATGTGTATGTTTTTCTTAGAGGTGTTTCAACATTGATGATGATAGAAGACCTTTTTGTCTCAAATTGGCCGAAAACTACTAAGAGGGTTTAGAACATTTTTATCAACCAAGTTTCTTAGGGATGCAGAAGGTACTTTTGTTGATGTAGAGCTTCCATCTAAATATGGATGTTTGATTTCACAAAAAGAATGAGACACGTTTAAAGCTAAACGAATAACCCCATAATTTCAAAGGGTGAGTGAAACAAATCGGGAAAGAGCATCAAGTCCCGCGTATCCATACAGATAAGGACGTGTTGGATATGGAAGCTTAGAACAGTCTATAGTAAGTATCTATAAATTGCAATGATATACTTGTTCATCATGAGTTATATTTGATCATATTATTTGGCTTAATGTGTAGTTACAAAAAGAGAATAGTTCTGAAACATCTCTTCCGGCACATGTTTTGTGGAAGGAAGCCCGTGTGGGCAAGGATGGAGTTGTTAAAGAAGATGTTCAACAAGTATTTGAGAAATGTGTAAGTATAACATTATTTCTTTAATTAAATCAAAAATTTATTAACAAATATTTGACAAATATTCGATATTCATCTGATTTTCAGGAGACTCTATCTCAGTCTTGATCTCCAGATGAAGCCAATGATTCCAGGAGCATACTTAGTCGGGCATTAGATGTCCGTGAGTATTCTAGTCGGGTGAGGGGTAAGGGATTTGGGATCACTCCGACATCCTTGAATATTAAAAAACAAAAGGCTCCTAGTAATAAAGAACTTCAGTAAAAATTGGAAGCACTGCAAGCTGAAGTTCGTGAATTAAGAAAGGAAAAAGAAAGAGATAGCGTTTTGGACAAAGATAGTATCAACTGTACCTTTCAACCGAATATTCCAGAGGTAATTATATATATTTTTATGAAATTAAATTAGTAGCTTAAATTATTTAATTGACATATATACACATTAACAATGTCTTATTTATTATTGGTTTTAGGGCATTTCCCCTTGTCACCTCTACTTAGCGTCACCAACTTATCGGATGGTTGGCAAGGGAAAAGTGTATAACACTTTGGGAGAATTACTTCACACTAAACCGCTCCCTACTGGATGTTTGAAAGTCTCGGTTGATATTGCTTTAGAGATGGATGCATTATTACCATATCCTGACGATGGAAGAGCGGACGCCAGAGGAGTGGGAAGGGAGACACTGGTTTGACAGAGGAATAACGACACTAGTTATTTGGACTGTGAAATTGTTGAAGTGAGATATGAAGTATTGAAGAGTTTAAATATGAAATGGTTAATAAAATTTGAATGACATGTGAAAGTATTTTTTTCAAAGAAAATTTCAAAAAAATAAAAGAGAGAAGTATAAGAAGACTATTTTTTTAGAAGATGAAAATATAAGGTATAATAAACTAATGATATTTAAGTGATTTTTATAATTTATTAACGAATATTGATATCCGCTGGCACATATATCATTAAAACCGTATCCATGTCCACTAACAAACGGATATTTAAATATCCATTAATTTTATCCGTAGATATCCATTAAGCTACCCACCACATATCTGTGACGGATTTTATCCACGGATATCCGCTGGTATGGAGTTTTTTGCCATCCCTAATTAAAGGGTAAAACATCGATGCATGCATACCAAACAAAAGCATAAAAGACCGAGATGGTGGATAAATCCAGAAGTACCATTATCTTGGGTCTCGGGATAAAATTCTAAGGGATGTCGGTTGGGAGAATACTTTGGATTTCAACTGGTCAAAGCTTTAATCATTGTATATGACCAAGGTTTTCGCTAATAGGTTGTGTCTTAAACAGTAACTCTACTCATTCTGAATGATAGAGAACAAATCAATAGTGGAGTAATTACAAGACTTTACATGATCATTGATGATTTGGAATATATAAAGGTGAAGATTGATTAAGAGGACAAATATTCAAAGATGTATTATTTTCGTTGAGTCTCATCATGGGAGGAAGAGTATATTGTGAGATGTGGAGGTTTTAGAAACTATGGCGGAGAAGACTCATTTAGAGGTGAAGGTTCCTCCTGCTATAGATATTACACTATTTCAAAATAGATATTTCGTCACACTAAACTACAACGGTCTGATTGTTAACCATGATAATACCTCATTTTTGGGCGGACTTTGTTTATTTATATTTATGAAAATACATTGCACTATGGTCAAACTAATGAACCGTGATTATACATTTTTGGAGTGACAGGGTTCGAATCCCAGCTCCAACAATATTCTACTTCTTCGTTACAATGAATGTTTTCCTTATAGTTATAATATATAAATTAAAATTAAAATACCCATCATCACGGTTGTTAATTTGAACAGTTGTAAAAGTCATCATTACATTTCATCACGGTTTTTGAATACAACTGTGGTGAAATTGTTTACTCATATATAATATAGCAAATTAGCTTTCGCTTCCTTACAATATCGCCCTATCTATCACAGAAAAATCCTAACATACATTTTCTTTATCTTCTTTTTCGTCATTAGCTCTCGCTTCATACATAAAGGTGTCCTTCTTCTTCTTCTTCTTCCTTGTTCTTCTTTTTCGTGTATTTTTTTTTATGATTCACCTGCTTTTCACATGATTTTCTTCTTGTTCGAGAGTGTATAGTTTTTTAATCGTATGTTGTTGTTGTTGTTGTTTTATGTTGTTGTTGTTGTTGCATGTTGTTGTATGTTATTCCGAAAAAGGGTTTCTTTTCTTGTGTTT
This sequence comes from Lathyrus tuberosus, assembly GCA_022829125.1. Classification (NCBI taxonomy): domain Eukaryota; kingdom Viridiplantae; phylum Streptophyta; class Magnoliopsida; order Fabales; family Fabaceae; genus Lathyrus; species Lathyrus tuberosus. The sequence continues at coordinate 581,874 of JALAZF010000874.1, forward strand.
AGATTTCATATCCTTCTCTCAAAATGAATAATGGGAGCAATAAACTTATCCACGAGATTCAAGTTACAAAGGAGGTTATTGATATGGTGGATTTAACAAGGGCGAGGAAGCTGAATCTGTTAGGGATCACATTACTGTTGTTGAACCGTCTAATGGAACAGTCTTTAAGAAGATTCATTTCAAGAATCTTAACCCTAAAATGACAAAGAAGGTAGAAGCTATTATGAATGACCTAATGAATCTAGATGTAATTGATTATGAATCATATGAAGACCTTGAGAACTATAAAGACCTAGAGAATTTCACGAATTCAACTAGGCATGAAGATTAAACACCATGTTATGTTTTACATGATATTTGTTGTTGGTTGTTGTTGTTGACAAGTTTTTGTATGTTCTGGTTGTTGTTGCTTGTTATGCTACAGTGTACTACTAGTTTATGTTAACATGCTGCTTTTTGTTGTGGCATGATTTACTTCCTTTTTGGGTTAATAATGTACTGCTGGTTGTTGTTGCTAGTTATGTTACAATGTTAATGCTAGTTATGTTGTGGTTGTTGTTGCTTGTTATGTTACATTGTACTACCTATTTATGTTAACATGCTGCTTTTTTTTGTGACATGATTTACTTACTTTTTAGGTTAATAATGTACTGCTGGTTGTTATTGTTTGTTATGTTACAATGTTAATGCTAGTTTATGTTTTCAAAACAGGTTAACATTCTAAAAGTTGTTTATGTTTCAAAATCTGGTTCAAGAGAACTCATACTATGAGTGTGGTTGATAAATGGTTTGTTTTGCTATGGAGAAACAATACAAGAACTATGAAGCAATTTTGGAAGTTTCATTCGCCTTGTATTTTTTCTTCATGGCAACACAAAGTAGATCAACTTCAGATCATTCCACGAATCTTTTCGATAAAAGGTATGTTATTGTCGTTTGGTTGATGTATGTTGTTGCTGAATTTATTATAATGTATGTAGATTGTTTGTTTCACTAACCTTCATTGAACATACATTCATTTAAAGTGATTTAAAAAATAATAATCTGAAAAATTAAGTTATATTTGAAATGCAACTTAGATCAAACATGTTTTTCGAATTGCATCCATCTCGTAATTCATCTATATTGCTCTTTACCACGTTAAACTTGGTTTATAGCTCCAAATTCTTCAAAGCAACAATTCATTCTCTATTAATTTATATTGCTAAACATTAAATGTGTTGAGAAATTGAATCATCTTCATCGTTGCCATCATAATAATTTTCATCATTGATTAAAATAATGATGATGATAGCGATGACGATGATGATTCAAAATTAGTAAACATATTGATGCTTTGCAAAATAAACTAAGAATGAACAATTGCTTTGAAGAATTTGGGACATTGAATCAAATACTACGTTTTAAGAAGTAATAGATGAATTACGGTATGAATGCAATTTGAAAAACAGTGGTCCGTTTAAGTTGTTTTTCAAGAATAATTTAATTTTTGAAATTCTTATCTTGTACATCAATTTAATGGTTGTATATGTTTAGTGAGGTTAATGAAAAACAAGCAATCTACATATATTATAATAAACTCAGGGTACTTTTCACAATGATTATATTCTGTAACCGTGGCGACATGTTAATTATATTCTAAATAAGTTGATTATTTTGCTGGGTTTAGATCCCATGACCTAAATATATATCAAAACCGTTGTGATAGGTAACACACTACCTAGCTTATAAAAACGGTCGCACGTCTGTTGTGGAAACCACCATACATATAATTACACGCTACCTAACAACGGACGTGAAACCGTCATTATATGTATTTCACAACCATCATTATCTGTGTTTTCTGTATTAGTGCTAGTAGTAAAGAAAGAAAGATTACAAAGTCCTCAGAATATAATTTGACTTTGTAATAAGGTTTGGAGGGAGATTGTACAATTTCAAATGTACAGTTATGGTGGCCTTAAGTGTTTTGCTTTGAATGTGGTTGAAGGGATGCAAAACTCATAAATGGAGACCTTCAAAGAGGCATTCCAAAAAAAGTGGAGTCAAATATGGATAAAGAACCATTCTTATGGACTTTCTAGATATATTACCTAAGCAGAATAAGGTGAATGGTAGCAAGTGGATGCAAGTGGTAAAGTCAAGGATCGAGAGTTACTTGAACTTAATAAAGAATGTTGAATGATGAATACAACAAGGTAGAGAGCATCAAAATGGAAAATTTTAGAACTACGCCTTAAAATGTTAAGCGATGAAGACAGGGAATTGTATTTCAAGAGTGCTAGAAACTAATTTTCCAAAAGCTAAAAAGTGGTAGAAAAATCAACAAAGCATGTCAAAATCAACAAATAAAAATAGTATCCAAAAAGATTTGGCATCTGTGTGTGTGTTGTATTTCAAGAGTGCTAGAAACTAATTTTCCAAAAGCTAAAAAGTGGTAAAAAAATCAACAAAGGATGTCAAAATCAACAAATAAAAATAGTATCCAAAAAGATATGGTGTGTGGGTGTGTGTGGGTGTGAGAGAGAGAGAAAACTATCCTTTCAAGAAAATATATTTAATTTGATACCAAAATAAAATTAGCATTCACATTTTTAAAATTATACTAACTATTTTATTTACTTCTAATTTATTAGGTTTTAAGTTTTTTATATTATATAAAGTTACAAAAAAATTCTAATGACAAAATCAAACATATTTTTCAAAAATTATTTATTGACAGTTTTTAATTGAATATCAAATTGATATTTATTTATATTTTGTTATATTTATCTTCTATCTAACATATATGATATAATTCACGATCATTTAAAAATACTGAAATTGTTTACTCAGTTGTGTTAATGAATTTTTTTAATTATATAAAATTATTAATTTTTAATCAATTTATTAATACAAATTGCTTATAAAAAAAAATTTATAAATTTTAAAATACTTTATAATATAATTTGGAAAAATGTATTTTATATATATATATATATTTGGTATTCTGTACGATTCAAATAAATGATAAGATAAGTCTTTTTATGTCTTATCATATCTTATTCTTATTCTATTTTATATTTTATCATGTTTCTATTATATTTTGTCATCAAATGGACCCTAAAATTCTATACAACCATAACCATAATGGGAATCGTTCATATTTCTGGTAAAGAATGAAATTACGTATGTTATATGTTATGTATGTGAAACCTTTAACTTTGTCACAACTATAATATATTAAGAACGACAATAGTTGTTCTAACTTGGAGATGGATTGGAAAAAAACTAATTGTATTTGTAATTATTATGACTGGACCAAATTGCCAATAGATTTTTTGTAAGGCGCGTCCTAAGTTGGTTTTTGTAATCGAGTTCGATACCCCTTAATATCCTATAGTGAATTTTTGCCTATAAAAAAAAAAGAACGACAATATTTAAATATGAGGTGTTTTTATCAATTTATTTATTTTTTCATATTTTATGAAATATTTTGACTTGTTCTATATTTATATCGATAGATTACTCAATTCAACCATGTCATTGATTGATAAAGAAACACCAGTTTAAAATTTTGTTAATCCAAATTCACCATTAATTGATAAAAATACACTTTCTTTTATTGACTTTTAATAAAGTTGTCAAAATTATTAAAAATTAAAATTTAACCTAAGTTAAAACTGGGTTAGAAAAAAGAAATAGTGGCGGTATGAACTATTACAATTTCACATTTGAAAATGTTAGCAACTGTCGCAATAATCGTTAAAAATAAATTGTTAAATAAAATTGTCGACGGTTGTATGTTTTGGAGGAAGTTTCACAAATTTTGTATTATTTTATTGATGTATGGGAAAATGCTTTGACCACCTGTAATTTTTACGCGTTTTATCAGTATTCTTTAGACATTACATTGTAGGTATAGTTGGAAGATATTTTCTGTTCTTAGAGTTGGGTGTTTTTCTCTTTTTGTAATCTAGATTAGAGTACCTCTAGTGCTCTCTTTAATTTCAAACCCTTACTTACAAAAAAAAAAATTGATGCAGGAGCGACATTTTTTCAAATCATCGCAACTGGCATGTGACTCATGATTTTGCAATAGTTGAAAAACCACTACTACACGAATTTAGTGACACTTAGAACCGCTGCAACATCGAAAATATTGTTGCAAATATTTTTTTTTCTTGCAGTGAATGCTCTATGAGCACTAGGGAATGAGACATCAATTTTCTATCGAAAATTGTAATGTATTAGTTTTGTAAAAATTGTTAGATAGATACGGAAATAACAAATAGTACGTTTTTTAAATAATCAATCACAATTTTTTTATAAATTAAAAAATAAAAATAAAATTTTTTCTCTACTTTATAATCACAACCACCCTATAAAATTGTAAGATATTCGTTTTGTGAAAATTTTTAGATAGACATGGACATAATAAATAGTTTTATAAGTAATTAATCACAATTTTTTTATTAATTAAAAAATAAAAATAAAATTTTCTCTTTTTTACAATCACAACCATCTCATAAATCTAATTAAAAAATAAATAAAATTTAAAGTGTAGAAATGAGAAGATTACGATTGATAATGTGTGTGAGAGAAGGTTAAGTGCATGTAAAAAAAGATAAGGATTGAAGCTTTCAGAAACCCAAAAAGCACTTCCATGACTTCTCAATTTACAGTAATTTGGTGTCATGGAAGCCTTTGAGGGTTACCGAATGCTTTCTCCTTTCAAATCCCTTACACAATTCTATAAGATTAAAAACAAATGAATGTCTATTTATATTATACGAAGATGACAGATTCATTTATTCTCTAAGATCTTACAACTAATTGATTTGCATAATTTTAGATAAATGCATTTTATTGATTAAAGATTGATTAGTGCGTTGACATTCTGGTATGCAAAACGTGCCAGCATATAAGATAAAACAGCATCATATCGCATATCAAGCGTGCTTTAGAGATGCATGCAACTCTCTCCATGCAGAATAAGTTATGTATCCAAAGCGCCACGTACACATTCTACTACCAATCTTTTTTTTTCAAAATATATTCCACTGCCAATCTTGTTAGATATAATTGAATCAACTAAACGAATTGTCTTAACTATGTTTCCACTTTCTTTTAAAAATTTCAACCCTCCTAAAAACAGTCTCATATTACAAAGTAGTAATTGTGTCTTAAGTCTTGTTTATGAGGTGTCAAGTCAATAGATATATGATTTTATAATCTTAAAAGACGTAATTATTTACTCTCTCATTACAAGATTTGAAATAGAGATGTTGATAATATATAAAAGTATAATATAAAATCGACTCAAAATGATTTTTAAAAAATACTAATTTCGTCTCTAGATGTATAATTAACTTTGTTGAGTGGGTGATGTAGCTCAAATGATATTTATTAGTTTAGTTAAAATAGTGTGAGCCATTGATCTAAGGTTCAATTTTTGCTAATAATTTTTTTTGGTTAAATTTTTTTTTTTCTTCTAAAAGCAATGAAACTTATAACAGACTGCACAAGGGGTGCATCAACCCTTACAAGCTAAACAATTACAACTTCCCCTTAAAACACCCAAGAGGGGCAGAATACCAGTCAAAGAAAGAAACACTATTAAAAGTCCTAATTGCAAATAACCACTTCCAACTGAAGTATTTTATAGAGTTCAGCAGATTTAAAAAAGACTTTGGCTTATTGAAAGAATCTATGGTTTGACAGAATTTTGGTAAAACAATTTTAATGATAAAGATGAAGAAATCTGGCCATGAACAAAGATGTCGAAGAAGATGTCCTAACCTGAAGACATGACATCCTGAAGTACTGCACTAATTTAGCAGGTTTTAAATCTGTAACAAATCTGCCCAAGATTTGATGCACTTTCTAGGAATGGATCAATGACCAGAGATATGAAGCCTAAGACTGCCGAAGCCTATATAAGTAGATTTAGAACTAGGGTTTGATATACCTTTTGTCACTTGTATAGAATATAAGGGTTTAGAGCAGTGAGAGCCGTTGGCTCTCTAGGCTTTGTAAGCCTTCCTGTGTATCGGTTTGATGCACTGTCATAGGCATAGGTATCATACATATCCAAAAGCCTTTAGGTAATGGATTGTGTATTGTTCTTCGATGAAACTTTTAAGAAAATCTAAGCTAGCGTGTTGGTCAAGAAAGCTTGACAGAATTCTATATTGACAGGAATGATATAGATAATCACAGTTAGTGATTAAGAGAAGTGAGTGGTGTATCTCATATCAAAGAGGATGTTCTTTGGTGAAGTCTTCATAGGGTAGAGATTTGGATATAAAGTTGTAAACGGGGGAGTTTAGCTTTGTAATAATTCTACAGATAGTGGAGACTTCTTCCTTGATTGGTATCCCCCAGATGTAGGTGAATTGCACCGAATTGGGTTAACAATTGCTGTGTCTTTTATCATTCTGCAGATTTAATTATTCTGTTAGTGTTCATGATAAACTTGTTGGAACAGATGTCGTAACATCTGTGTTTATGTAGTTCTGATATTCAAGGTATCAGTCTGCTGTTGTGCTTCTTTGTTTAAATGAATATGCAAAACAATGTCTTGACATGTGTTAAGACATCTGCTGTCTCCAACGCCAGAATTTCAATTGATATCAGAGCAGGCATCCTGTCTGTTTCTGGATGAGATCTTTGGGAGATACTTTCTGGCGTTTAAACAAGGATTAGTTTTGAAGATCAGATCATCAACTCAGACCTACTCAAGGGTATTAATGTATGGGATAGATGTTCTGGATCGAAGGTAACAACCCGGTGGTTGTTCATGTTGCTGAGGAGGTTTTACAACAACTGCAGGAGAAGTGGCTAGTTCTCTTGTTGGGGTGTCTTATAAGATGTTCTGACATCTTATAAGATGTTTCTGATGGAAGAGCTCTGGAATTATGGGATTCTGGAGTTGTTACTGAAGACAGATGGTGGAAGATCTCAATCGTCGGCCTCTATAGTTGAAGATATATGTATCTTTTTATCCCAAAGTCGGGAGCGATGCAATGAAGAGAGTTGTTGGAAGATGTATGTTATGGTGACTTGGTACTTGGAAGCTTGGTTCCATGGTGCAGTTTGAAGTCAGTTGAAGAGGAGGGGAGTTGAGTTTAGGTTAATCAAGTTCTTGCTCTGAGAGTTTGATAAATTATTGATCAGCTAAGTTGTCAAAGATACTTCAGAATTCTCTCAAGTCCACTCATAAAGGTGTCTCAGTCATGCATCTGGAGTTTTCTAGTTAATCTTCTGACTAGAAGGTATTTCTGTGAAACACAAACCTGAAGACAGTGGAGGTGATTTATTTTCACCATCCAAAAACAGTAAGGAAGGATTCAAATCTCTTAACCCTAAGGGTTCTAAATAAAGATTTTAGAACGATTGAGGTAAATAGGGTTCGTTCAGAGAGAATCCTAGTTACTTGAGTCAATGGTGGTAGCCTTGGTATCTCAACAAATTATTTGTCAAAGAAGATACTTGCAGAAGACTGAACACTTGATAAGTGTTCATGAAGTGATCGGGTGGAGCATAGCTACAACAATGAAGAAGGGTTATTGGACAAGGATTTAAGATCAATTGCTATTTGTGGAATTCACAAGTATTTAATTGATTATCCTTGAAATTCAAGATTGTTGATGTTCAACAAGATGTTGGAACATCTCATCATCAGAGTTTGTGCAGAATCATGGGAAGGGTACTGTATACGCTTTAGCATCTGTTTTGGTCTTGGGTGTTGACCTAAGAATCTACTTCAGTCTGGTGTGACAGAAGCATGTGATCTCTGGAGAGTTTCCTTGCAAGAAACTAGTCTGGACAATGGTGTTGTTGAAGATGAAGATGAAGACATCATAATCTTGATGGTTATTTCTTGGATCAGTTTATTTCTGATCTAGGAGGAATTGAGTGCTGGTGATGGCACAGATTGGATCAGTTTATTTCTGATCTAGGTACTTATGAGCATGTGATCTTGCTCATTTTGAAGGTCAAGGCTAAGTGGCAGTTATCTCTGACTTTCTACAGATTGCTCTACTAAGGAAAGTGGCATTCTTTGGTATAGCTATGGTGTAGTCTAGGACTACTTTCTCTTCTGAAGATTCAGACGTGGCAGGTGTGAAGTCTTTGAAGTTTCAAAGCAGTTATTCATTAAGGTGTGAGCTTGTATGGAATATCTGTGATAAGTTTAAGCAGGATGGAGGTTGTTACTCAAACTTGGTTGTTGAATCAAGTCTATGAAAGCATGGAACTCTTGTTCTGTTAAAGGGAAGAGGTTCTTCTAAGTGGCAGAAGGAGGAGCTGAATTCAGCAGTTGGATGTCGTATCAGAATGTTTTGACATCTACCTTAACCTCAGAGTCTTAGCTGGTGATGTGGCACATCAGCTTAAGATAAGGTGATCTACAGGAGAATGGAAGTTATGGATGCTTCAAAAAGGTGTATCTCATGGAGTTTGTGGGAGCTGTGGAAGGAGAAGATGTTATATGTCTAAGGCTTGGTGGATCCAAGATGTCTTGCTATGGAGCAATTAGTTCATGTAACTTGAAGATCAGATTTCATTGGTGGATCAGTGTATCTTGTGGGAGTTCTGAAGAAGAGTGAGATCAATCAAAAGGTGGCATTTGGTTGGTTTCATAGTGTGCATTCAAGCAGGGTGCTTGAAACTAATTATTCTTGGACAGAAGGGTAGTTGGTTGAAAACATAAGGAGGATCTGGTTCATCTTGGAGCTTGTGGTAGAAGTTCTACGTAGAAGATGGAAGTATGCCTTCTTTTGGTGGATGAGAGTTTATTTCTCTTTGGGTTTCTGGAGTTCTCTTTGTTCAAGCTGGTGGCGCAGTATTGTGTGAAGATCTTCAGTTGGATTACTATGCAGATAGTAAGTCCAGTGGCGGAGCATATCAAGAACCATGGTGTGTGGTGTCTGTGATGTGTGAAGAATGTCCTAACAGATGTTAGAAAATTTTCTGGGATGGTTATCCTTGGAAAAGGATTCTAATTTCTGTGAGGAACTGGTTACTTACATCGTGTGTAAGAAGTATTTACCTTTTCATACGAGAGAATGATGGAGTAGAAGAGCTATCTTGGAAGTCTGATGTGAGGGTTTTGGTAAGACTGTAGTGGATCACGGGTTGATTACATGAAGGTCTGGATTCTGATGTGTTCAGAATATGGATGTGGATATTAACCAGGAGAATCGAAAGTATTCCCGGTTATCATACAGGAGAATGATGAAGGAATGACTTTCTTGGATTATGGGGTGTCTATCCAATTTGTTGGCCTTGCTAAGGTCAATGGAAAAGCTTGAGAAGGGGATATTTTCCATTGCTACAAGTTAAGCTAGAGATAAGCGGATCAGTTTGGCAAGCTGAGAAGTTCTGGAGCATGTACACGATATTTGACATCGTTGAGAAGATAACAAACTAAGAGGTATGGTATCTCTTTGAGGAATGTGGATCATTTCAGATCAATTAGATTTTATCTCAGGGAACATGGAGGTCTATACATGAGAATTCAAGAGGAATTCGTGTGGTGTATAGATGGGTTCAAGAAAAGGGGGATCAATGGAGCTTTGATTTTAATCCAAGAGTTTGTTAAGTTAGGATGGCGATCCTAATGTGTCCTCGCGGGAAGCATTTTGGTGTTCATGTGTGAGTGATTATTGGTTCTTGTCAGAAGAAGCAATAAGTGGAGTTGATGATTATATTCAGCAGGTAGGTTGGACAGAGGTTGCGCTCTTGAAGACTTAAAGATGCGTCTTATGTTTTCCATTCATCAGCATAAGTGTTCATTGGAGGAGCATTAGTTATCTTAGATATGGGGAGTTTCTCCTTGACCTAAGATGTATTACTGCAGGGGTGTAGTTCTGTATTCAGTTTGTTTGGGGGTACCTCAAGCAATATGTGGTGAGGTGTCAAGAGGGATGTCTCGACATTACTGTTGCAAGGTCGTGGGTGACTTGACAGTATAAAGTTAATTCCATCATTTAAATGTCAATACAAGTATCTTGGGTGCTAACTAAAAGATGTTTGAAGAAATGACTTAACATCTTGGTCAGTTAATCTTGGTCTTCTGTTTAAAAGGATTATTCTAGGGACTCATGAAAAGGATGGTGTCTATGCTTCGGATGAACTGAACAAGCCTGACGAAATGTCTGGACATTATTTAAGACCGGAGGGTGGGCCCTAACTGGCTGTCTTGAACGGTGGAGAGTGCTTCCTAGAGAAGGCATAGGTAACATGTGTCTTGATACAAGTGTTCCTTTTGGACGGTTACTTTTAAAAGTTGAAACAGTCTTAGTTGGGCGGTGCACAGTTATTAATGTTGAATTTACTTACCTGAATTTATTTCATCATTGAATTGTTCAGTGGTAACTTATTGGGACCGTGGATCTCTAGAGGAACTGTGTAGGTATTTAAAGAGTGAATCTGTTTGTGGAATTCCAGGTTGTGGGTTGATTCATCATGTCTTTTATTCTTGTTTGGAAAAGTAACATATGGATATGGAACTGCATTGGCTACTTTTGTCAATTTTTGGCTAAAGAGGGGGAGAATGGTTGTGTGGTGATGGGTCTTTCAACACACATCTGGTGCATCCTTGCATTTGTTTCGCAAGGATGTTGGAGAGGGTGTTCTAACATTCTATCTGAGTCTTTCCCTTTGTGCCTTGTGATCTGAGTTAGGAAGCAGGTTGTGTCTTGTGACCTGAGTTACATGCTCTATGTACTAAATGTTACGCACGATACAACTGGACCTTCTTATGGGTTCTCTGATGCCCCTTAAGAGGAAGATTTATCCCTCCGTGGCAAGTACTGGTTTGAGAGGGAGTGGGTTATGTACTCTTCCTCATGTACACCAACATACAGCTAAGGATTTCAGGGGTAAGAAAGAACTTCAGAAGTATTCCAATCATATCTACCAAACGCCGAACTTTCTTTTTCTGGCCAAGGAAGTTTTAACCAAAAAATTGTCAAAAAGGGGGAGATTGAAAGCTCTGCTGATTTGAGTAAATTTTTGGAAGAACAGAATGTCAAAAGATATGTTTAAACATGAAAAAGTCTGATGAAAGAAGACTGGTCATATATGATGTCCTAACGGATGTCTTGACATCTTGATCTGATATTGCAGGATGTTTCTAAATCGGTTGCAAGATTTAAGGAGCAATCAAAACATGGATCAAGGGAGAAATAAACAGAAAATTCAAAGCCCAAGGAAACTGAAGCCTATAAAAGAAGACTTAGACCTAGGATTTTATATGGCTTTGGTAACCTAGTTCTCTTGTGTAAAAATAAGGGTTTAGGGTTTTGAGAGTCGTTGGCTCTCTAGGTTATAAGTCTCCCTTTATATCGTTTGATGCAATGTGGTAGACATAGGTGCCGCACAGATCCATAAGACTTGAGGTATTGGATTGTGTATTGTTCTTGGATGAAGCTTTTAAGCAAATCCAAGATAACGTGTTTGTCAAGTATGCTTGACAGAATTCTGTATTGACAAGGATGATGTAAATATCACAGATTGTAATTAAGGGAAGTGAGTGGGGTATCTTGTATCAAAGAGGTTGTTCTTTGATAAAGACTTCATTGCGTAGAGATTAGGATATAAAGTTGTAAACGGGGGAGTATGTCGTAACATCTGTGTTGTTGCAGTTCTGATATTCAAGGTATCAGTCTGCTGTTTCTGTTCCTTGTTTAAATGTGTATGTAGAATAATGTATTGTCATGTGTTAGGACATCTGCTGTCTGCATTTCCAGAGTTTCATTGTGTCTTATGACCTGAGTTACATGCTTTATGTACTCAGATCCATGAAGCCTACAACTGATCTCTATAGGGGGAGGGGGAGTGTGTTTGAAAGAAGTGTCCAGTGTTCTGGTGTTTCAGACTTTCTTCTTGTTTCTTTAGGAGTCTCAACTACTGGACCTTTCTCAACTTCACTCACCCTGGGAAGAGAAATGTTGTGTTATCTTCTTCCTCATGTACACCAAAATGAATCCGGTGTGCTCAGTATTCTAATCATAACCGCCATTCATACCAAAAGGAGTTTTAGCCAAAAGTTGTCAAAAGGGGGAGATTGAAAGAACCTTGGGTTTGACATAATTTTGGTAAAAAAATTTTAATGATAAAGATGAAGAAATCTGGCCATGAACAAAGATGTCGAAGAAGATGTCCTAACCTGAAGACATGGCATCCTGAAGTACTGATCTGATTTAGCAGGTTTTAAATCTGTAACAAATCTGCCCAAGATTTGATGCGCTTTCTAGGAATGGATCGAAGACCAGAGATATGAAGCCCAAGACTGCTGAAGCCTATATAAGTAGATTTAGAACTAGTGTTTGATATACCTTTTGTCACTTGTATACAATATAAGGGTTTAGAGCAGTGAGAGTCGTTGGCTCTCTAGGCTTTGTAAGCCTTCTTGTGTATCGGTTTGATGCACTGTCATAAGCATAAGTATCATACATATCCAGAAGCCTTTGGGTAATGGATTGTGTATTGTTCTTGGATGAAGCTTTTAAGCAAATCCAAGTTAGCATGTTGGTCAAGAAAGCTTGACAGAATTATATATTGATAGGAATGATGTAGTTAATCACAGTTTGTAATTAAGGGAAGTGAGTGAGGTATCTCATATCAAAGAGGATGTTCTTTGGTAAAGTCTTCATAGGGTAGAGATTGGGATATAACGTTGTAAACGGGGGATTTTAGCTTTGTAATAATTCTACAGATAGTGAAGTCTTCTTCCAGGATTGGTATCCCCAGATGTAGGTGAATTGCACCGAACTGGGTTAACAATTGTTGTGTCTTTTATCATTTTGTAGATTTAATTATTCTGTTAGTGTTCATGATAAACATGTTGGAACAGATGTCGTAACATCTGTGTTTATGCAGTTCTGATATTCAAGGTATCAGTCTGCTGTTGTGCTTCTTTCTTTAAATTATTGTGTAGAACAATATCTTGACATGTGTTAGGACATCTGCTGTCTGCAATGCCAGAATTTCACTTATTATCAAAAACTCTACAATTTCTAGCATACCATAATGTAGGCGAGTTTCGGCTTACCCCGGTAAAAAAATATTTTTGAATCCCTCCTTAAATGTTAAAATTCTATGTTTTTTGCTCCCTAATCGTCAAAGTTACCCTCTATAATATTTTTTTTTTGTTTACACCCCAAATTCTGTGTTCAAATTTCACACTTAAGGGGGGTAAAATAAAAAAATATATATTACAGGAAGAATCCAAAAAAATTTATATTACAGGGGAGTAATCGAAACTCGCATACATTGCAGGGGGTCTTATATATTTAACCCTTTTTTTTCACAATGTAGTCATTTAGACAAGTTACTGTTATTGGGTATTGGCCTCTGTTTCCTTGTGGTGGAAAAGAATCTTCCTTCTTAAGTTTAAAAAAGATGAGCATTACTATGGAAAACACCTCTCATAAAAGTTTGAAAAGGGATACAATCACGCCCGACCAACCGTTGTGAGGTAAGGTTTGATTGTTTGTATGATTCATTCCACTATGGTCGTGCGACCGTGATTATAAGTCAAGTAGCGCACAACCTATCACAGTGGTCACTTTAAACAACCGTTGTTGTATGTGTCAACCAGTCAAAATAGTTACTTCAAACTACCATTGTTGTATATCTTTTAATGAAATAAAAAATACAACAGTAGAACAACAACAACAACAACAAAAACAACAACAATATCAACAACAAAAAGAAGAACAAGAAGTACAATAAGAACAATAAGAAGAAGAAGAAGAAGAAGAAGAACAACAACAATAATAATAACAACAACAACAACAACAACAACAACAACAACAACAAGAATAACAACAAGATTAACAAGAACTGCAATAACAACAACAACAACAAAAAGAATAACAAGAATAACAACAAGAAAAACAACAACTAACATTCCTAACTTGAATCCATGTTTTCCTTGTCTCGTTCTAGTTGGAGAAGAGGTGATGGAGTTGTGAAATTAATTAATGAAAGAAATGATGTTTTCGAGTTTTTTTTATGAAAGAAATGATGTTTTCGAGCTTGATTTAGTGGAGAATTAGAGTGTCGTAAATGGAATATGATGTTTGGAGATAGATGATGAAGTTCGTCTAAGTTGGACTTCCATCTAAGTTTTAGGTTTCACTAAAGGTTCTGTCTTGAATGTTTATACTCACTCAATAAACACGCTTGTATTCTCCCATGATCCTGAGTGACTTTTCACCATGGTTGGAAGTTACATACGTGGTAAAAGTGGCTTAAAAAATATAAAAAAAGGTAGGTGCTAGGATTCGAACTCTTGACCATGCGTCACTTTTCATCACAGTTGGAAGTTTCAACTGTGGTAAAAAGTGGATTATAAATAAATAAAAAACAAAATTGTAGGTGCTAGGATTCAAACTCGTGGTCATGCTCCACTTTTCAATATGGTTGGAACTTCCAACCGTGTTAAAAAAGTGGTTTAAAAATAATTAAAAAACAAAACTGTAGGTGTTAGGATTTGAACTCATGACCAGACGCCACTTTTCACCACGGTTGGAAGTTCCAACCGTAGTAAAAAGTGGCTTAAAATGAAAATAAAATGAAAGTGCCTAAGTGAATATATTCTACCAAGATGGATACTTTGGCCGAGGTAAAATGGCATTACGAAAGGTACTTTTCGTAGCAGTGGATCCTCCTAATTGGTTTATGGGTGTGCTAGTAAATAAGGCCAGGTATAGTATTTACATCTCTTTTTGTGAGGAACCTTGGATAGGGGATATTCCTCTTAAGGTTAGGTTTTAACCTTCATATCTCATTTTTCATAGGCTTTTTATTATCTTCCTAGTTCCAAGTCCAAGAAGGTAAAGTGAGTGAATTAGGAAAGTGAGATGGTGGAATGATAACTTGGGATCTTAGGTGGAAGAGAGTGTTCTTCATTCATGAAGGACCCTTGGTCTCTAACTTTTTTTTTTAATTTTTAATTTTTTATTTTTCAGTCAATTCCAACTTAGTGAGGAAAGTGATATGTGGTTTTGGAAGCATAATAGAGAAGAAATTTTTTCATCGGCATCTACTTACTTAGTCGAAGTAAAACTCAATCCTTTCTTTGAAACTCACCTAGTGATGGAAATCCCATCTCTTCCTTGCAATTGGGATAATGGATTCCCTCTAAGGTCATGGTATTCTCTTGGCAATTTTTGTTGGATAGGTTCCCTCTAGAGAGAATTTGTTCAAGCATAAGGTTATTGTTGGCCAGGATGGTCTTTCAAGTATGTTGTGTGGGGATCAACTTGAATATTCCTCTCATTTGTTTTTTACCTATAGCTTAGCTTACACTGTGTGGTACAAGATCTTTAAGTGGTTGGGGTTACATGTGATGCTTCTTGGGGAGCGTAGGATTTTTTTTAGTTGGTTATACCTTTATGAGCTAAGGTTAAGAGCGGGGGAGGTTTTGCTATGATTTGTCATGATGTGGCGTGGGTCATTTGGTCGGTGCAAAATGATTAGCTTTTCTCAAGTTCGTCAACAAATGTGAAAAAATGAAAGAGAATAGTTTTTTTACTTGGAATATAGTTTCTAAGTAAGTATTCATTGAACTTAACCTTCTTCTACGATTATCTTCAAAATCCTATCATCTTTCTAAACCGAAAGCAAATCAAGAATTTGAACCTTCTCTAGAGTAGTTCAATGGTTTTGTTTATGCTATGGCTTCCTTGTTTTGTTGATAGTAGATCCAGTGGTATGAGATCTTGTCGACTTTACTGTTGGTGATGCTTTTTTGAGCGGATGCTCTTTGTGAAGCATTATGTTCTGTTGGCTGCTCTTGACTACGATTTTGTTATTATTTCTTGTTTCCTCCTTTTTGTCTTTTTCTTAGATGTGTTTCTTTTTCTTGTCACTTCTTGTGCTATTTGATATTTATCACTTTGTAGCTTTAAAAATAAAAATAGAAATTGTTGATATTTATAAATCAACAACAATAAGAAAAGCATTGTTGACAAATAATATTGTTTGACAAATTTACCTTTCAAGAACAATGCAAGTTAATCTAGTATTATAGGATTTTGGTCCAAATTTCACAAAAATAAATGTTGGAATTTCACTGTTGATGTAAAAAGCTTGTTGCTAGGTAATATTTAAACATTTCTTTAAATGCTCTTTGATTCTTGATGTTTTCTTTCATCTTGGTGAGCCCCGAAACCCAACTCGAATTTAAGAGAGAGAGATTTAATTGATCTTTTTTTTATAATTTAATACTTAAATTCTTATCATAGTATATGATAGTATATTCATTGTCACTATCTTGTTTTCCCTAACTTCATAATGATTATACTAAGGCAAATCCCATAGCTTGTACAAGATTCTTTCGTCAAAAAGTTCATCTTTAATTCTGCGGAGGGTCAAAATGGGCTTCTTTTTGGATGATCAGACATGCGTGATTTAAAAACTTGAAAACTTAGCCATAGATGTTTAAAGTCAAGGTGTAAATTAGCTTACCTGATTGGCAGATGTCCATTTACATGGATAAAATTTCTAAACTTATTGAGGTTTGGAGTTGGAAACTGGTAGGTTACTCTAATATAAAGGTCTTCAATAAATTTCCATTTGCACAAATCAGGCTAGTACAACTTAATGGTAAAGTTATAATGTTTTATTTCAATGGTAATTCGAATGGTGGGAGGTGTTATAAGTTCTGTGAAGTAGAATCTGAAGGATCAAAGTTTATCATAAGCAGATGTATTACTTTCTGTAAGACTCTTTAAGGGAGGAAAGATAAAAGGCATAGAGATAAAAGTATAAAAAACTATGATGGAGAAATTTTTTACAGTAGCCACTAATTATCATTGGACTCGTGATAAGGCAATGAGAGATTGAACCATCTCATGCATACATTTATATTGTCCTTGGTTAATTAAAGTCATGGTGGTAGATTGTAGAATGATGCCTTGAAAACTCAATTCGGAAGAATAGGAAAACATCTTTCAATACATTAAGAAACCAGAGGCGTCCAAACTGTAAATAGCGACAGGAAAGTTAGGGAAAAATGAGAAAGAGCAGCCACTACTACGGAAAACCCATTTAACAACGGTTGGGAAAAATATATAATCACGCGGGTGCAAGCGTTGTTATGTAGAGTGTGGTTGTATATATGATACATACAATCACGGCCCAGTAACCGTTGTAATATACTAGAAAGCGTGCACCCTATTACAACAGTTTTTCAAACGACAGTTGTGATAAACTTAGCGCGCGAGATATTATAACAGTTTTGCTATATAACCGTTGTTACATTTTCTTCACAATTATAGTTCTTTTATAATAAATCCCATATTTTAACATGTATTATTGTTCACCATATCACAACAGAAAATACAACTCACATTTGTGATAAAGTTATGATAATAATATTAATTGTATCATATTCAATACACAGTCAGTCAACATACAAACCTAATTGACTATAACCTATTTCGTCATTGTTGTTATAACAAATTCAATGAACAATACAAATAAAAAAATCCATGTAATCTTCAGTTGTTTCTTCAGGATCTTCACCTTCAACTTAAATTCGTCCTCCTTGGATTTGAAGTTGTTAACCATCTCCTTCTCCTCATTCAAGTTCATTACTAGTGATGATATTATTTGTTTTACCCAAGGATCCATCTCGTCATCCAACCAAGCAAAGTGAGAGCATTTTTTGTATCCTTGAATCTTATACATCCCACATCCATAGAAACGACGACCTGGTTTTGAATCGGTCCATGCAGTCATCAACGGAGCGTCGAGACCACACTTGCATACGTACCTTGAACGACTTGACAACCTGCTTACATGGATACAACCAAGCTGTTGAGACATTTTAATGGAAGGATTTGATGGAAACTTGAAGAAACTGGGTGAGAAGAAGACGAATAATGACTGGGGGAAAAGAAGACGAAAAAAAAATCAAAAGGATTTGATGGAAATTATGACTTTCATCTAGTTTATGAAGCTATAAAGAAAAAGTACAAGGTGAATAAAGTTTACACAATAGGTTCATACTTCTTGTATTTATCTTCATAGCTACACAAATCATATGTATCATAGCCAAAGTATGCGCTTTGTTAAGGTGGTGAAGACGAATCTGAAAAATAAAAGAACATTCACCAAATGAAAAAATGAGAACCCACTTTTAACAAGAAACATAAACCAAATCGAAGCATAAGTTAAATGAACGAACCTCAAGTTAGCGATTGGTGAAGAAGAATCTGGAGACGTATCTGAAGGTTGAAGGATGTTAGGATAATGTTATGATAGAGAAGATTGAAATATGTTAGGGTTTTCTTTTGAGAGAAACGGCTGTTATGTACTGAAAGATAGACATTTTCGCTTATATACTAAAAAATATCACTTTTCATCACGGTTAGAAAGAAAAACTGTGATGCAATTTACATATTTTACAACGGTTGGTTGACTTAACTGTTGTAAAATTATTTATAATTTATTTTTTAAATAATGGACTTAAGTGACACACACTTAATGTACTCTAAAAAATGGAAAAAAAATGTAGTTGTTGGGAATCGAAGCTTGCTACACATCATTTATTACTACGGTGTTTTGAGGCAACCGTCATTAAATTTTTGTTGATAAATCCAGCTACTGACTGGGCGCGAAAATGTTAACCTATTATAACAGTTTATATGAATCTGTTGTACACGTGGCGTGGTTGTTTGCGCGTTTTGTAGTAGTGAGTGGGTTAGCGATTCAAGGTTGTGGTCGGAGGCTCAAGATATGTGATCTCTGGCGACAGAGGGTTGTCATCCAAAGTCTGGCTAGTGAATTCGAGTAGAGCTCTGGTGCCGGAAGTGGCCGGATGAGCAACATTGATCAATAAAGTGACAACAAGTTAATGGTGTCAGTCTAGGCGGATCTCATGTTGGGTTGGTTTGGTCAATAGATTTGTTTTGGTAATGTATTATATTTTCGGACCATTATGGATCTGTTTGGGGTTTGGTAACTACAAATGTGTATCTCTATCACTTTCACTACTACAAATAACGCTTTTTATGACGAAGCTTACACCTTGAACAATAAACAACTAAGGGTATATGTTCTGGGGGCGCCATGTTTTAGTTATAAAAAAATCAATCTTTTCCCTTGGTTTTTACAAAAACAAACATAAATGTTGCTCAGGGTTTGAGGTTCGATTCCCAGCTCTTGCAATTTTATGTTTTATTTAGAACCAAAAAGGTGCCTTTATTCTTTTATGGATTTTACGTCGGATATTATACCTCGGTTTTTGAATAAACCGAGAAGAAAACTCTCTAATCTTTTATTCCTTTTGGAATCAAAAAATGCGCCATTATTTTTTATAGATTTTATGTCGGATATGTTACCTCGGTTTTTAGTAAAACCGAGATAAATACTCTTTAAATTTTTTATTCCCTTGGAGTTAATGTTAAGTCTAGCTCATTAACTTTTTGAGCCCTAGTGAAGAAAAGAACACCAATCTTCTTCAAAGAGAATGGGAGCTCGAACCAACACATTTCCTTACAAGTCTATTATCACATTTTTGGCATGTACAAGTTCTCCATTATTGTTGTTGTTGTCGTTTGTTGTTCTCATTGTTGTTATTGTTGTCGTCATCGTCGTTGTCGTTATGTACAATCACCATTGAATTAATGAAAATGTCTTATTTGTCTCTTAGATAATTTAACCAGTATTAGAAATCAAAATGGCTAAATTAAAAGAAACTCATTAATTTATCCCATCTAGGAAATCGCGTACAAAAGGCACTTCCCTATTTCTTACTAGAAATTTCTCAGCTGTTCAACTCTCTTGAAATACGCATACAGTCGTTCGACTAATAAACTAGTAAGGAACATCTCAATCCTTCATAACACGGAAATACGTAACTCTAAAAGTTTTTCTCTTATAAGAACCTGTTTTTGTCGAGTCCAAATTTGTATCTATATGTTTGTGTTTAAATCCTTATCTAATCTATGTTTGACTACAGTTAGCCTGTTTAATGAGCTTCTTATTAGTTTCACGTCTCTCACAATTGGCCTCCATCCTTCAATTAAATACATACTGAGTATAGACGTGTATCCCTAAAATGAGTCTAAATGCTTCTAAATGTTTAAATGACTCTATATCTGAATATAAATGACTTCATGCTTAAATTGCTCATATGCCCTGACACTTTTTGATGATGTCAAAAAGGGGGAGAAATATATTGATTGATTTTGATTAAAAGAAGGAAATCTGAAAGAAATATGAAAGAATGTAGAACTCAAACAAAGTACGCTTATAAAATGCGTTACTACTAACGTTTGTTGTTATCCGAGGAACTCTAAACAAGTTCACTAGGCATTCTAAAGACAGGATAAGAAGAAGAACTACGATCATAGAATAAAAGCTGTCTAAGAAGAATCAGAATCAGGAAGAAAACTCTGAAAGCAGTCAAGGCAAAGTCTACATTTCAAGATGCACACTCAGAAGATCTGTGCAAATCAGAAGTCAACAACTGTCTGAAGATCTGGATTAAAGATCCAAGCAAGAATCCATTCTGATGTTTATCAGGAACCATTTGAGATAAAGACGATTTGGTATCAGACTAAATCATCAATTGGAAATCAGATTCAGTACACAAAGATTAGTATCAGGCTCTCAATCAAAGCAAAGCTATGGATTACTGTCAAAGTACCTTCATTGGTATCCTATCAGTACACAAAGGAAATACTCTTCAAAGTAATATCAAAAGAACTCCTTCAGCATCAGAACCAACAAACTCTGGTATAAAAGTCAGCACATCATTTTTACATCCGACTAAAACAAGATGTATCAGATTCAGAATCAAGCGTTGATTGATCACAAGTTTTAACCTTCATTTGGTATCTGATCAAAAAATCAAGCTTTGATAATTCAACTGAGTTGTGACAATAACAAGGTCTGAAATGAACCTGTGTTCAAAGTCAAACTCTGAAAAGTCATGATCAACACTAGTGATTAAATTTAGAAACTCTGAATTTCGATTCTAAAAGATCCCGATATCTGACTTATGGAAATTAGGGGGAGACTACCCAGAAGATTAAAATGCAAAATCTAAAATCTTCTTATAGCCTGAAACTCAAGGGGAGTGTCTCAAAAGACAGTTTCTGATATACAACGAAGCTATGTTTATTAGTCGAAGAACTGCTCTAATTCTGTGCTCAATTGAATCTACTGAAAAATAGAAATTCTTCAGGCGACTCTGAAGATAACAAGCTCTGATCTGACAACAAAGGAAACTGAGTTCTGAAGATCTGAAGATGAAAGTTCTGTTGAACTAGTCCATATGCTAAAGACTCTTTGTTTTCCTAAAGACAAGATAGAGAAGTAACTCTTTTCTATTCCTGTTCTGGCAACTCAAGTTGTTACTCTGTATATCTTTGGATTATATAAAATCCTAGATGATCTCAGATAAAGCTTTGAGGATAACTCATTCAGGGGGAGCTATTGTTCTATACTCTGAATTTGTTTACTTTGGTGATTACCTTGTATAAAATGTTCAATCAAAATACTTGGTTTTGTCATCATCAAAAAGGGGGAGATTGTGAGAGCAAGAATTGTCTCTACAAGTCAATCTATGTTTTAATGATAACAATGAGTATTTATGAAAGAACCATTTTATGGTCTAAGGTGTGTTGTGTGCAGATCATAAGAACTAAAGACATCAGAACCAACATACCCCAGCTAGATGTACTATGATTGAATATATATATATATATATATATATATATATATATATATATACATATATATATATATATATATATATATATATATATATATATATATATATATATATGCGAAGTTACTATGTGTGACTAAAGTCGCGAGAAGCAAGAACGCTTGTTTATCTAGTCATGATCAGTCAGATCCAAGGTTGCCAAGATTGCTGTTGCAATGCTCTTGTGGATCCTCTCTGAAAGTGATTAAGATTTTGAAGATAGTGAAGCTTCTGAAGAAGTACACTCAGAAAGAACCGAAGTTATGAAGACTCTGAAGAGAGGCTCTGAAGATTCGGAAGACTTAAAGTAGAAAAAGGATAACGTTCTTAAAGACCAAGTGCTGAAGTTCTGAAGACAGATTCCTAACGGACTTCTTCAATCAACGGAAGACTTGAAGCATCAGATATTCTGCTATAAAGACTCCACTCATGCTTCATCAAATTAACATCAGAAGCCACTGAAATTTCGAAGTCTAAATATTACCGTTTTGAGTTAAATGTACACACTGCCCAAGAAAAGATGTCTGGTCACTTCCTCCTCTGCAAAAAGAAGATGTGTCAGTACAACTCAATATATCACAACGTCTCCTTTCCAAACAGCCAACAGTATTCTCTAACGGCTATATTTCTACTGGCCATTTAATGGAAAAAGTTTTTGCTTCTGATGTGTCGATCACTTGTAGAATTACTAACTGAATGTTCATCTACAAAATTGACCAAGTCATTGTGTGAAGATAGCAACAACGATGAGTTCTCGTTGTAACACTTAGAATATTCAAAGCTGTCATTATTTCACTCATGGAAACTGTTGTTGAATCTCCAAAGAATAAATCAACACAACAACAACAATCAAACAGAAGCTGTTGATGAAGAATACAACATTGAAGATAAGTCAAGTCATCAACCTACCTTCTCGTCAAAGCTACATTGAAGATCTGAAGCAAGGAGTTGCTGCTCAAAGCTTGCTCAACCAGAAGACGAAGAAGAAGAAGATCTACAAGATGTCTACAATCATAATATCAAATACATCTTTGTAGTTTCTTAGGAAAGCAAGGAGCTGATTGCTCAAAACTTGCTTGAACACATGTGTGTGTTCTTTGTACTTAAACCTAGGAGAAACTTGCTTATTAAGAAGCACAATTTATAATCTCCAGTTTTGAGACTCCTCAAGTGAACGTTATATCCTGATGGGATCCCTGAACGGTTCATCTGTGAGTTGAGGCCCTTGTGTAGATCACGTGGTGATCAAATACTTGAGATGACAATGGTTGAGGGTCATTGTGGAAAATCCTAAAATATGGTCAGTAGCGTTATATTCATTGTGATGAATCCCAGAACGGCTAGCTGTGAAATCCCAGCAGTGGGTCTGCTCGGTCAATGAACGTTATATCCTGTTGGATCCCTGAACAGTTCATTGGGTTGTTAGTCACAGTGCGGCTGTGCAAGTGGTTAGTCACCAGCTATTCCCCGTGCAAGTGTAATCATGATTCGGTTATAGTGGATTAAGTCATTGTGTTCAAGGCGAAATCACCTGAGGAGGGTGGACTGGATTAGCCCGTGTGGTGAACCATGATATATCGTGTGTCCTTTACTCTCTTTCTTAATATCTCTATTTATGTTTCTGCATTGAATATCAGAACCTCATATTAAGCAAAGTCAGAACCTTGCAGCCTATCTATGATAAGCTTTCGCAATGCAAGTTCTGAGTATCGTATCTTATGATCAGAACCTATACGGTTCTCATACTCTATAGTTAATAGATTAGAATATCTCAACGAACATTGAAGGTTCTTGAGCGTCAAATTGACAAGATGCGAAAAGTTTCAAAAAGAGTAAATACACAATTCAAATCCCCCTTTCTTGTGTCTTTCTCGCACCTTCACCTAGATTATATTGAGAAAATTTTTTCATGGAAAATGATTTCACATAAAAAAAAACATGAAAGAGAAATGGATGTGTGTTTAGTAATAAATTTTTCAATGCTGTCAACTGAGGAAAGCAATATATTTCTCCATGTTTTCTTTGATCAACAACATAGGAGTTTTATTAAATAAATACAACAACAACATCAACACCATTATTTTAGATATATTGCAAAGGCACAAAAAGTGTTTTGTTCAAGATAGAAGAACATTGAAGATTTTTTTTGCCTTGCTATCCATCCCAAAGAATAATGGTTAGGGCGACTTCATATTAGTAAGGATTAAGGTAAAATCTGTTTAACGAATGATTTTATAGTAAAATCTTATTATTTTATCCATCGGTTAAATAGAAAACTGAAGGGTTAGAACATTTTGTTTACACTTATAAGCAAATAAAATCATACATTGCGATAACAGAGAATCGAAGCTTGTACTGAGCTATTTTTTCACTTCGCTTTTTTGAAAAACCGAGGGAATTTGTGTTTTTTATTTTTTCAATAATAAAAAATAGTGCGCCTTGGCTTTATACCTCAGTTTTCTATTGTTTGAGGTGAAAACGTCGTAATGAAATGCGTTATTTGTTGTAGTGATCTTAAGTTAGTTGGCTGAAAATAACATGATTGTCATGTCTTGATACAACAACTTCTATTAGTGGCTATTCGTGACATTTTACCGTGAAATATAAGGGTAACTATAACCAGATTGTTCTTATTCTTCAATGCTATATGTAGTAAAGTTAGTGATCCTGGAAATTTAAAAGACTTGGAACATGAAGCTGCAATTATCTTGTGCCAATTAAAGATGTTTTTCCCTCCATAATTCTTTGACATTATGGTTCACTTAGTTGTTTATCTAGTAAGGGAGATTATAATTTGTGGTCCGTTTTATTTACGATGGTGTTATCTAGTAGAGCGTTACATGAAGTTTTTAAAGAGTATACAAAGAATCAACACTATCCGGAAGCTTTGATCGTAGAAAGGTACATCATAGAAGAAGCTATAAACTATTTGTCAGAAACGAACTCTATAGGAATTCCTGAGTCTCATCATGATGGATGTTATGATGGTAGAGGTATTCAAGGTTTAAATTTTAAGTCATTTAACTGAGAAGTAGTTCGTCAAGCACATTTTTATATATTGAATAACCTTAGTGAAGTTCAACCTTACTTGACTGCACACAAAATTCTTATAAAGGAAAAATTCCCTCGAATGAATGAAAGATAGTTGTTGAGAGAGCATAACAAAACTTTCATAAATTGGTTTAATGAAAGCGTTTCTAAAGAGAGTAGCCCATCAGATACATTTAAATAGTTGTCACATATGCCTAAATTTGATATAATTACTTAGAGTGCAAACGACATTACTAAATATTCATTCTATACAAAATCAAAGGATGAGAATTTGGCAAAATGTACAATGTTTTTATTTCAGGAATATGCAAAATATGGTTCTATATTCTGTAATATGATTCTGTAATATAGGTGCATACAATAGTAATAAAAGAATTATCCCCTCGTTTTTTTTACATAAAACCGAGTTAATAACATAGAGATATTACCTCGGTTCAACATAACACTGAGAGTTAATATTGGGCGCGCCATTCAGTTCTGAAAATAATAAAAAATGTTGATGCATGTAATCGAACCCATCTGCAGATAACTTTACCCCTCAGTTTTTTAATAATCGAGGGGTAAAGTGGTAGCTTTTAAGTACGCCATTCGTTACCTCGCCTTTGTAATCCAAGTTAAATGCATTGCGCGTCCGATGTTAGAAGTGTTTTTTTAGTAGTAGTGTTTTGTTAATTAAGAAAAGAAGACAGAGAGAAGATGTGTTAATCATTGTTTAAGAGGAAAATGTATAGATTCCTTTAAATTCTAAAAATTTGGGAAAGCTTTGAAGGTATCTAAGGGGATGGGGAAACACTTATAAACACATTGAATTTTTGTGAATCATGTATAGAGAATTAAAGAGATTGGGAAACACTTGAATAGAAAATAGAACTTGTTCTTGATAACTTGGAAGACTATTTTGTTATAACTCATTTGTAATCGTTTGTAACAATTATATATACTATAGTGAATCAAAGAGCTTTTCTCTCTCCTAAAGTAATCTAGTTTAAAAGAACTGGTTAAATAAATCATGTGTACTTGTCTTTTATATTCCTCTTGCTTTTTATGGATTGACTTACACAGTTTGGGAGGTTTTTTTTGTTGCTAAACACCATTTATTTTTATTATGATTTCTCTTAGTACCACATTTTTTTTATTTTCAGTAAAACTAATATTACTATTAGCGTTTATGATAAGAGTTTGTAATAATCAAGAGTGATCGTACCTGGTTCTGACAGTTTCTGGTGGCTAACGACGTCTGTTGAACTTTAGCTCTGGGGAGGTTGAAAGACGGCCGGGGGGGGGGGGGTGTACCTGCAAGGCACTCCGACGCTCAAGTAAGGTGGTTGTCAGAGAAAAAGCAAGTACGGAAGTGAGAGTAAGAAAGTGTGTCACCTGACCCTCTCAAGTGAGAGGGTATTTATAGAGCCCCCAGCGTGGGGCCAACGGTTACTTGCATTGGGCTGGAATGCCAGGCCCAATCCAAGTAACTGTCAGGGCTTACGTGGCGTAGTGAAGACCAGCACGTGGTCTTCGCCCTGGGGTAACCGTTCCTAGATCTCCAGAATTAGGGCAGACCGATTCCATCGGGAGTGGAGCGGTTACGTGAGAACGTGTCCTCGCGGGGAGAGACGTGTCCTCGCGGGGAGGACTTGCTGCGTGGATGGAGATGACTCCTAGCGAGGAGCAACATCCTCGTGTCGAGGAGGGGGATAACTCCGGGGAAGGCTCAATGCTTCTGCCCGAAGCTCTACCCCATTTGTGCCCGACACTGTGGTGTGACACTTGCCCGACACTGGCTTGACTAAGTCCTTCGTATGGACCGCCCCAGAGCGTGTGGGCTGGGCCTGCTCGGATGTGGAGCAGGTCTCCGGCCCAGTCCGGAACAGGAGCCCCCAAGTCGTTGCTCTGAGACGTCAGAGTGATGACTTAAGGGTCCAGGTTATGTCGAGGGCGTGCTCGTTCGGGAAGAGGCTTCGAGAGGGGAGCAGTTGGTGAACCGGGCAGAAATGAACACGCATGCTCGTGCGAGACTGGCCGTAGAGGAGAAAAGTCGCGGGGATACGAGGAGTCACGGCCGAGGCGAATGAAGAGACGCGTGTGAGGGAATGAACAGACGTGCCTGGGGAAGCATGCGCCATGTGTCACACCTCATTATTGCATAGGGCGGCTACCCTAGGGTAGCGTACTCGATTGCCTAGGGACTCCTCGATCTCGTGAGGGGCTTATAAAAGGGGCGAGTTCATGCCATTTGCACGTTCCCACCTTTTTTGCTCTGCATCTCATCTAGTCACCGTTACTGCTCCGCCGCCGTACGCCGCCATGTACTGCCGTTTCTGCTGCTCTAGTCCGCTCTCCACTGCTCAAGTAAGTTCTTTATCCTTTATGGTTCATTTTGTTTTATCTTTTTTAGTAGTTTTTCGGTGAGTAGAGGGTATTCCTGACGCTCTGTTAGGGTTTCACTGGGAACGGCGGGACGTTCCTAGGGTTCCGGTGGTTTTTGACGGTGGTTTGGGATGAACATACCGAGGGCAAGATGAATGTCCTGAGGACTCTTATGAATGCGCCGAGGACGCGCGATGAATGTCACGGGGAAGTGAGATGGGGAGATCGGGGAGCGAAGCGAGAAAGGACGGGGTGACGGCCTCGGGCAGTTCGCCGTGTCCCCGAATATTTTCTTGCTCACTGCCCTTTCACTTGATCTGCGGTGGAAGGGTGGACTTGGTCGTGACCGACAAATTCACCTGTTTCCTCTGCTTTTCAGGTAAAAATGGCCGCGAGGATTCCGGGGATTCTCTACGTAGACACCGAGCCCGACGTGGATGGACCCGCTCAGATCCCCGGGGAGGCGACCGTGCGTCCGACAGCCGAATTGGCCGGGGAAGAGCCTCTGCGTCTAGGGTCGTGTTTCTCGGTTGATGGCACAGACGCGTTCGCCTTTGTCGAGAACGTCCCCGAAGGAGAGGAGGCCACATGGACGGTTTACTAGCCCCGGGTACACCATCGCATCTACTCAAATTATCGCGGGCTGCGGTTTTCCATGTACGAGTTCGCCTTTAAAGAGGTCGGTATCCGCCTCCCCTTCAATAGCTTCCAACTAGGGGTTTTCAATCGTTTGCACTTGGCGCCGTCGCAGCTTCACCCCAACGCGCTTGCTTTTATGAGGGCCTTTGAAATCATCTGCGACTATCTCCAGATTGGGATCACCCTCGAGCTCTTCTTCCGCGTCTTCCATTTGCAACGCTCAACGGCAATGGGCGACATAGTTGGGTTTCTCTCAATCAACCCAGGAAGTTGTTCAAGGCGTATGCGGATTCAATAAGGGGCTTCAAGAGAAGGTTCTACTATGTCATTCCCGCAATGCACTCGGCCGTGGGTACACTTTATGACATTGTGGCTGACGGATCCGGGGGAGAGAGGTTTGTGTCCAAGTGTCCCCTGGAGTGGGAGGATGCCCACTTTGCGCTTGGCACCGAGGATTACGTCGTGAAACATAGCGCACTGTCGGAGGATGACAGGGGGGCGTATGCCACGTTGGTCGCCTTTGTCAATGGTTTCAACCAGGCAGAATATGTCGGTAGGGATGGAAACTTCCTCCTCGACTCCCAAGGGAGGGTTGTGTGAGAGGCTCGCTATATAAACACCCGGGGGCTCCTCGAATGCAAGTCTCCCGACGAGGCCAAAAGGTTCTTAGGTGGGATTTCCTCTCCCTGTTCGGGCCTTTATTTTGCTTTGTCTTTGTGCTAACTTTTTCTGTGTTTTCTCTTGCAGCTCAAATGTCTAACGCCACCGAGCGTATCATGAAGTTGGCCGCCGAGCAGGCACCCAAGCGCACCAAGAGCCGTGTCCAAGATATTATCCAGACTGTAGTACCGGTTGGAGCAACAAGTGGTTCCTCCTCGCCACAATGCAGCCAGTCACCTCCCTTGGAGAGCACCCCTGCCAAGAAAGCAAGGACCGAGGGGCCTGTCCTCGTGGATCTCGTGGACTCTGTCTCACCGGAGAAGTTTCAGATGCCCGCTTGCCACCTCCAGCAGAATTTGTTCGGGGGAAGCCACCCTGTCATCGCTGACGCTGAGGTGAAGGCGGTTCTGGGTATGGATGGTGCGGCCAGGAGAGAGGCGCTTGACGAGGAACTTTCCGCCATGATGCGGGTCTTCGAGACTTCCTTGATATTGAATGATGGGGCCACCTCTTCCTCCGAGCTTTAGAAGCTGAAAGACGACTATACTTCCCTCGAGAAGGAGAAGGATAAGGTCGCGGCTGATCTGCTGAAGGCCCAGGCCGAGTGCGAGGACCACGCCAATACCCTCCGCGAGCTGAATGAGGTTAAGTCTGCCCTGAAGGCGACTTAAGGGGAGCTTGATTGCTCTCGAGAAAAGGTCGGGGAGTTGGAGGCTGCTGTGCGTCCCGCGGAGAATGAAACTCCCGTGGAGAAAAATCTTACTAACCGCGCCGCTTTGATTGGTAAAATTTGGGAGCTTCAGACAGATAGTCTGGAAGCTCTGGAGATAGGCTTTAAGAATGCCGTGGAGCAGATCGGCGTTGAGAATCCAGGTGTTCCGCTGGTGCTCTACAGAATCAACCCGTTCCTTCGTGTGGTCGACGGCAAGCTTAATCTTCTAGAGGAGGGGGAGGAGGAAGATGGAAGGCGGGTCGAGGATGACATCATTGTGTAGTTCTATTGTTTGTTCGGCCTGCGCGCAGTTTTTTTTGTAGTGATTTGTGCCCGGCGTATGTGCCAGGGGCTTTTTTGACATATTTGTAATATTTGTACACTGGGCTTCTGCCCGTTTTAATGTACCCTTGTTTACTTGCTAGTATTGTTTGCATGGTTTGAATTGTGTGTGATGTATTATTTGTTATACTTTATTTTTGCCTAAGTAATAAGGCTTTTGGATTTGCTCGACCTTGATAGTCCCTGACCGCGTGGAGAGCTGGTCGGGCGGCCGGAGGCGTATTCCGACCTTTAACGAGGCTAAGAGCTTGGTCGAGGTCTTAGCTTCGTGGCATGAACTTCCCATCGCGAGCTGGGTGTTCTGCCCGATTGGTACAAGGACGGTGGGCCTCAATCGAGGTATCCCCGTCGGATCAAAGGTCCTCGCGCACACACAACGCGGTCTCTGATCATCGTGTTCTGTGTAGGGGTGTCGCGCTCGTACCTAAGCGGGTCCCCGTGATCGCGGTGCTAGTGAGCCACGGGCAGTGCTTAACTGTAGTACTGTTTGAGCTTCTCAGCATTCCATGGTCGAGCAAGTTCTTCCCCGTGCAGATTTTTGAGGAAGTAGGCTCCTGTCCCCGTTTTCCCGCGGACGCGGTACAGGCCCTCCCAGTTCGCGGTGAGTTTGCCTTCTCGCGAGTCCTTCTGGTTCCTGCGTAGGACGAGGGTGCCTACCTGAAAATCACGTTTGATAACTTTGTCGTTATAATGTAGTGTTATTTTTTGTTTAAGTGACGCTTCTCGGAGAGAAGCGCCCGAGCGTGTTTCTTCGACGAAGTCGAGCTCTTCCTTCAAGGTCTTGTTGTTCGCGTCCCCGTCGAAGGGGGTTTTGTCCTCCTCCAGGGTTCCCTGATCTCCACGGGGATCACTGCTTCCGTTCCGTAGGTCAAATGGAAAGGGGTCTCCCCGGTCGTGGAGTGTGGGGTCGTCCGGTAGGCCCAAAGGATGCTGTGTAGCTCCTCAACCCACCGTTGTTTAGCGTCGCCTAGTCGGCGTCTCAATCCTTGGAGAATTACCTTGTTCTCCGCCTTACCCTACCTGTTAGTTTGGGGGTGCTCGACCGACGTGAAGTGCTGCTTCGTGCCCAGTTTGGTGACGAAGTCTTGGAAGTTATTGTCGGTGAACTGTGTTCCGTTGTCGGTGACAATGGCTTGAGGCACGCCGAATCGGGCGAGGATGTTTCTTTTGTAAAAACGCAGTATGTTAAATGTCGTGATTTTGGCCAATGCTTCCGCCTCGATCCACTTCGTGAAATAATCCACCCCGACGATGAGGTATTTGTTTTGATATGATCCTACGACGAAGGGGTCAAGGATGTCCAGCCCCCACTAAGCGAACGGCCACGGGGAGGATAACGTTTTGAGCTCGCTGGGCGGAGCGAGGTGCATGTCCCCGTGTCGCTGGCATCTGTCGCACTTCTTGACGGGTTCCTTGGCATCTTGTTGCATGGTTGGCCAGTAGTACCCTGCTCGAAGCGCCTTACGGGCTAACGAGTGGCCGCCGAGGTGCTGGGCGTTGATTCCCTCGTGTATTTCCTGGAGAATGCCAGGGACCTTAGTCTCCTCGACACACCTGAGGAGGGGGATAGAGAACCCTCGCCGGTATAGCTTATCCTCGACTACAGTGTAGGAGCACGCCCGCCTTTTAACTATTCCTGCTTCTTTGGGATCTTCGAGCAGTTTTCCTATCATGAGGTATTCGTATACCGGGGTCATCCAGCAGCCGCTGTCCCCTATGGCGTTGATGTCCAAAACCATGGCCGGTTTGTCGATGCTCGAGCGGGAAAGCACTTCTTGTATGACGGATTTGTTCCCGCCTTTCTTCTTTGTGCTCGCCAATTTCGACAAGACATCTGCTCGGGCATTGTTCTCGCTGGGGATGTGAGTTACTTCCACAGAGGTGAACTTTTTCATCTTTTCTTTTACCAAGGCCAAGTATTCTATGAGTCTGTCATTCTTAGCTTGGTACTCCCCTCGGACTTGCGTGGCTACGAGCTGGGAGTCGGTGAAAAGTTTGACCTCCTTGGCGCCGAGGTCCTCGTCCAGCCAGAGTCCTGCGAGGAAGGCCTCGTATTCGGCTTGGTTGTTTGATGTCGGGAAGGATAGTTTGAGGGATACCTTGATCAGGATGTCTTCCTCATTTTCGAGGATGATGCCCGCCCCGCTGTCCTTCAGGATGGATGCTCCGTCGACATAGATCGTCCATTTCTGTGACCCGTCGGTCGAGGGTTCCGGGATGGTCATCTCTGCTACAAAGTTGGCCAGTACCTGTGCCTTCAGGGCTTTCTCCCTTCGTATTGGATGTCAAACTCGGCGAGCTCGAGTGACCACCTGAGCATCCTCCCCGCCATGTCCGGTCGTCCGAGGAGCTGCCTTATAGGCTGTTCGGTCCTTACGACGATGGTATGGGCGAGGAAGTAGTGGCGTAGCATCCTGGCCGCGGTGATGAGGTCTAGGGCGACTTTCTCAATCTGCTGATATCTGAGCTCGGGGCCATGGAGGGCTTTGCTCGTGAAGTAGACTGGCTTTTGCCCGTCCGAGGTTTCCCGAATAAGGACGGCGCTGACTGCTTCACTCGTGATCGCAAGATACAAGAAGAGTGTTTCCCCATTCTCAGGCCGTGAGAGGACCGGGGGTTGCGACAGGACTTGTTTTAAGTGTGCGAGTGCTTGCTCGCATTCCTCGCTCCAATCAAACTCCACTTTTTGTCGAAGAAGTTTGAAAAATGGGAGTGCGTACTGCGCGGATTTGGCGACGAAACGGGAAAGGGCGGTGAGCATCCCGTTCAATGATTGTATCGACTTCTTTGAGTCTGGGGTAGGGAGCTCGGAGAAAGCCCTACACTTGTCGGGGTTCGCCTCGATTCCTCGTTCCGTGAGGTAAAATTCGAGGAACTTCCCCGCCCGAACGCCGAAGGTGCACTTGTCGGGATTAAACCTCATGCGGCACCTCCTCGCCGTGTCGAACACCTTCTTGAGGTGCGCGGCGTGGTCGACTTCTTCTGCAGACTTGACGATCATGTCGTCCATGTAGACTCCGAGCATGTCGCCGATTTCAGCCCGGAAAATCTTGTTCATCATCCATTGGTAGGTCGCACCGGCATTCTTCAGACTGAAAGGCATTACGTTGTAATAGTAGTTGCCCAACGCGGTCATGAAGGCCGTGTGTTGTTTGTCGACCTTGTCCATGGGAATTTGGTTGTATCCTGAGTAAGCGTCCATGAAGGATAGTAGGCAAGGGATAACAGTCTTTCGGGCAAGCCCGGTTAAGATCAGTATAATCAACGCACATTCTCCATTTTCCATTATTCTTTTTAACAAGTACAACGTTGGACAACCATGTCGTGTATTTGGCTTCCGAAATAAAATTTTCCTCTAGGAGGTCTTTTACAGCTTTTTCAGCAGCCTCCGCTTTCTCGGGAGACTGCCTGCGTCTACGTTGTGCTATGGCCCTAGCAGTCGGATCTACAGCGAGTTTATGGCAGGCCACCTCGGGGTCGAGGCCAGGCATCTCGGATGTGCTCCACGCGAAGAGGTCAGCATTCTCCCTTAGACATGCTTTCAGCTGCTCCTTTGCCAGGTCGGGGATCCCGGCGCCAATCTTCACGTTACGGTCTGGATCGTCCCCGAGGGTCACGAGCTCGAAGTCTCCATCTGGGATGGGGCGCACTGGGTGGAGAGGCTGCCCGTTGTTCTCCGCCTGGTGGTTGAGATCTTCGACTCTGTCTTCGTCGGGCTCACCTGAGAACCTGCTGTCGAGGTCGACCGCGTTGACGCGCGGGAGAGGTACCTGTTCGGCATCCTGGGGTGGCTTGGCCACGGTCTTGGGTTTGGGGCCGATGGAACTTAGGCCTTTGATGGCAGCGTCGAAGCATCTTCTGGCCGCATCGATGTCCCCCGTGCATCGTCACTACTCGTCCCCTGGTCCTGTAGTACTTCATTTTGAGGTGGACCGTTGATGGTACCGCCGTAAGTTCAGCCAGGGTGGTCCTCCCGAGGATGCAGTTGTAAAGGGACGAGCATTCGACCACCAGGAAACGGATCTTCACCTGCCGTGCCGTGTCTTCGGCCCCGAACGTAACCATTAGCTCCACATATCCCCAAGGTCTGGTGGTGGGTCCATTGAACCCCTGTAGATCTGAATCATCATACGGGGTCAAATGCCTCTCGTCAAGCTGAAGGGTCCCGAACAAATGAGAATACATGATGTCGACCAAACTCCCCTGGTCGACTATGATCCTTCGAACCTCAAAGCTCGCCATCTGCGCCCTGATCAGGAGGGGAATAGTGGTGTTTGGTGCTCCCCCGGGGAGTTCCTCGAGGTAGAAGGTGATGGGGTTGGAGTTTCCCCTCACCTTCTCGAGGGTGATCGCCTTCGCCGATGTCGCGGATTCCAGTTCATCAAATTTTCGCTTGATTGATCCAATCGACAATTTCTCGGGACCACCCCCGGAAATGACCATCGCTTTGGGGAAGCCTTCCCAGGTGCTGCGGGCAGTGACGGGGTCCTCGTCGGGGAAGGTCGCCCACATGTTACAGATTGCTTCTTCGCCCTCAATGATCGGGGGGACGAAGAAGTCCTCGGGTCGAGTGATGCTGAGGGCGACCTGAAGCTGGTTGTCGCCGGGAGGAGGTGTTGTCTCCTCGACGTTCTGCGCTTCCCGTGAACTCGAACGAGGAGGGTCGTTCTTTTGGGAATATTTCTTCAAGTGCCCCTCTTTGATGAGAATCTCAATTGCATCCTTGAGATGGATGCAGTCTTCGGTCACATGCTCGTGGCTCCAGTGGAACTTGCAGTACTTTGATTTGTCAACGTTTGATTTGGGAGCAGCGGGCTTCGGGAAGCAAACTCCTCCTTTCACAAACTTGGAATTCTAGCATTCGGAGAGGATTCGAGCCCGGGGAGCGTTGAGCGGGGTGTACTCCGTGAATCGGCCAGCCGGTCCACGCGGTTCCCGAGGATCACGGTCGCGGTTCTCTTTCTTTCTCTCTCCTCCTCGTCGAGGAGAAGATTCTTCATCTTTGTGGCCGCAGGGGCCCTCTCTGCGTCTCGTCTCAAGGGCGATCTTGGCTGCTTCCGTCTCCTCGAGTTCGATGTACTTCTGAGCTCGAGCGAGAAGGTCCTCGAGACGCCGGGGTATTCGGAGGCCAATGGATTTGGAGAAGTCAGACCCTGCACGCAGTCCATGGATAATTAAATATTTCTTCATGTCGTCGATCGTATGGACCTCGACGGCTTCTTTGCTGAACCTCTCGATGTAGTTTCGGAGAGATTCTTTCCTCCCTTGGAAGATGCTTTCTAGGGCAGCCTCTGTCTTCGGGTGTGGACGAGACGCGGTGAAGTGTTTAGTGAAGCATTGCTTCAGTTGCTTCCATGACGTGATCGACCCCTGTTCCAGACCCTTATACCAAGTCATGGCTCCCTTCCGCAAGGTGGTGGGGAACAGCCTGCACCTGATGGCTCCCCTGACATTTCGGAAGCCGAGCATTGCTTCGAAACTCTCCACGTGATCATCAGGGTCGGTCAGCCCGTCATAGGTCCCCAATGGTGGGGGTTTCTCCATGCCGCCGGGATAGGGGCGTTCATGATTTCCCACGACAAAGGGGTCCTCTGGTCCTCGTCGTCGCTACCGGTCGGGGATCTCGAAGGTGATCGATGGTGCCATGGAGGGGAGTTCCTCGAACGGTTCTTCGGTCTTTCTTCGGTCTGCTTAGACTTCTTGGAGGTGGTGGAGGCCCTGGGTTCCTTCCGAGGCGGGGAACGAGGGCGTTTCTGGGAGATCGTCGGCTGGGGGAGCTCGAGACGCGGTCGACGACCCTGGCGTACCGGCGACGGGGTCCGGGATTCTTCGGAAGGGGTCCTTCGCGGGGAAGGAGAACGGCGAGGTGATGGGGGACGACGATGTCTTCGTGGGGAAGATCGTTGTGCCCGTCCTTGCTCCAAGGCTTCGATTCTGGTGTTCTGCTACGTGATCAGCTGATTGGTTTGGTTGATCAGTGCAAACAGGGCCACGGTACTCGGGTTCCCGTTGGGCGGCGTAGCAACTGGTTGGAGAATGACGTGTTGATTGTCCTGGCGGGCGGCGTTGTAAGCTACATCTTGGGAGTCCGGGGAGGCGGTCTTCCCGTCTCTTATGTCGCCTTCGCCGCCGTTGAGGATGACGGCGTCCTCACGGTGGTTCCCGTTCTCAAGTTGTGCGAGCACGGTGTCCAGAGCCTGGTTAACTGTCGGGTTGGCCATGTTGGTGATGAATGGAGAAAGCTTTGGTTTATTGAGCAGAAAAATGGGGAAGCTTATAATTTCCCACAGACGGCGCCACTGATCGTACCTGGATCAGACAGTTTCTGGTGGCCAACGACGTCTGTTGGACTTTAGCTCCGGTGAGGTTGAAAGACGGCGGGGGGGGGGTGGTGTACCTGCAAGGCACTCCGACGCTCAAGTAAGGTGGTTGTCAGAGAAAAAGCAAGTATGGAAGTGAGAGTAAGAAAGTGTGTCACCTGACCCTCTTAAGTGAGAGGGTATTTATAGAGCCCCTAACGCGGGGCCAACGGTTACTTGCATTGGGCTGGATTGCCAGGCCCAATCCAAGGAACTGCCAGGGCTTACGTGGCGTAGTGAAGACCAGCACGTGGTCTTCTCCCTGGGGTAACCGTTCCTAGATATCTGGAATTAGGGCATACCGATTCCATCGGGAGTGGAGCGGTTACGTGAGAACGCGTCCTCGCGGGGAGGACTCTTGCATGGCGGGAGAGACGTGTCCTTGCAGGGAGGACTTGCTGTGTGGACAGAGATGACTCCTAGTGGGGAGCAACATCCTCGTGTCGAGGAGGGGGATAACTCCGGGGAAGGCTCAATGCTTCTGCCCGAAGCTCTACCCCATTTGTGCCTGACACTGTGGTGTGACACTTGCCCGACACTGGCTTGACTAAGTTCTTCGTATGGACCGCCCCAGAGCGTGTGGGCTGGGCCTGCTCGGATGTGGAGCAGGTCCCCGGCCCAGTCCAGAACAAAGAGAAAATGAGTGATGCACTGACAGTGTAAAAATATTTTACACTGTCAACCAATCACGACCATGAATCCTACCAAGTCAGACTGTAATTTTTAAAAAATTTATATGACATAAAAAAATGTTATGTTTTATTGCATGACAGTGTAAATTTTTTTTATACTGTCAATACGTATCAATTAAACCCAATAATCAAATAGTAACATTATTTAAAAGATTATTAATGAATATCAGATTTCAATTAACTAATATTTTTTGAGAAAATATATATTTAGTTTTGTAATCATGGTTTTCCACTTCTCCATATTTTTTTTTAATAAGCAATTCATTAATAAGTGAGCAAAAGTATTGCTCAAATAGAAGCTACAGTATGCACAACACTACTTCCTAATGCTAGAAAGAGGAAAATAATGCCAGTCATAAAATTCAATAGTAAAAGTAAAATTACAACAGAGACCCATCCAAATCCACGATCTATAAATAATATCCGTCAATCATTCATCGAAACTAAACACCGCCCCATTGAATTGAATGTCATTATGCATTAACCAAATGCTTCACACCGTCGCCATCTAAATGATCCCAAGAGTGATTCTAACTAAATTATTCTTCAATCTGTTATTGACCAACAGAAACCTGATACATTCCTCTAAGGACAACTCGTTTCGAACCCATACTCTCTTCTTTGATTGTTTCATCCCGTTTTTTTAGGATATTTGGCATAACGGGTCTAAATGGGATGAATATGTCTGTTTTCCATCCCTACCAATATTATGTCAAATAATGGAATCTATTTGATATAGTTTTTTAGGGGTGTGGTTCTTATACGGTGACTATGTTAATAATGATAAAAATATGTTATGTATGCATGACCCTAATTAAAAACTTAAAAGGACGTCAATGTGCTCTCTATGTAAACAATCTCTACATATAAAGTAATTCTTAAGTAGATGTCACATACACAAACATCGCTCATTATGTTAATGGCCAAATACTCATTGCAAGACATTCTGGCACTATTCAATTTTCACCTACTTTTTCTATATCCAATGTGTTGTTCATACCTAAATTTTCCTTAAATTTGCTATTTGTTTCAAAGTTGTGTGAGTCATCTAATTGTAATGTCCTTTTCTCTAGCTCACATTGTTTCATTCAGGACAAAGTTTCATTGAAGATGACTGGTTTGGCTGAGAGGAGGAATGGATTGTACTACTTAATCATAGAAGACAAGACCATACACAATCTGTCAAATAAAGTCTCAGCAGCCAATGTCTCTATACCTGACACAGACACAGCCTTATGGCATTTTAGATTAGGACATTTATCACACAATAGATTACTCCTTTTGCATTCTATGTTTCCTTTCATTCCTGCCAAAACCAAAGATCTTTGTGATGTATGCCACTATGCTAGGCAAAGGAAACTTCCTTATGTTGTTAGCACAAATAGAGCTTTACAATCATATGATATGATCCATTTTGATATTTGGGGACCCCTTGCAATAAAATCTTTACATGGCCATTCTTATTTCCTTACTGCTGTAGATGATTATAGTAGGTACACATGGATAACCCTCATGAAATCTAAGGCAGAAACTAGACAGCATGTTGTTAATTTTATCAAACTTGTTGAGAAACAATATGGATCTTAGGTCAAGATAATTATAACTGATAATGGTCTTGAGTTTAGCATGCCAGAATTTTATGCTTCTTGTGGTATAGTCCATCAAACTAGTTGTGTTGAGTCCCCACAACAAAAAGGAAGACTAGAAAGAAAACATCAACATATTTTAAATGTTGGTAGAGCTTTACTTTTCCAATCAAATTTACCAAAACGGTTTTGGTCTTATGCTGTTGTCCATGCTATTTCTATCATAAAAAAAATTCCTACTCCTATTTTACAAAATAAATCTCCTCACTTTCTATTACACAATGAACTTCCTAATCTCCACATGTCATACCCCAAATTTTGACCACTAAGATTTCCCATCATTGTGCAAATCATCATCACAATATGGATGAACCATCATGCCTCATCAAATGCCTCAAGAGTTGTTAAGCATTCACTACAATCAAAATTAGGATTTCAAGCCCTCTCAGAGCTTTTGACAAAGGATCAATCAAGGAATGACATGATCTTCAACTTGTCTAAACCTCTTAAACATCCACAAAGGATCAAAAGGACTCCCACTTTAAGGATTAAGCACAAAGCTGCTCCCTTCTAGGTGGATCAAGCCTTAAGATCGCCAGTGTCACCAAATTAGGGTTTTGATCGACCAGGGCCTCCAGATGGAAATTTTCATCTGGGCACAAGCCAATGATCCAAAACATAACCTAATATGCTCCATGGAACCTCATGGACCCAATCATCAAGTCAATTTGACCTCAGGGGATGCATACATCAAAAATCAGGAATTAGGGTTTCTTGACCTAATTCACCCCTAAGTTGACTTTTGGGGCAAATCATGAGCCAAGACCTCAAGAGAGGGTTTGAGGGTCTCTAATAAACCAAATTGATCCATTTGGAACAATGGATTAAGCCAAGAGGTTTGAGCAACAAGTCTCAATTTCATCTGCACCACAATTAGGGTTTTAAGGGAAAAGTCAACTGTAACTTTGACTTTTGACCAAGACATGCTCCTAAACCCTAGGACATACCTCAATACACCCTATGACACCCTTGGAACATGTCCATCAAGTTTGATTTAGGTCAAGGACATAATTTCCTGAAGAATTGCACAGTTTGGAATTCATCTGATAAAAAGTCAACTGTGCACAAAAGTCAACTTTGACTTTTTGAGATTTTTCACCAAAATGGATTTTTAACCCTAAAATGATGTTTATGTATGATTTGAATCATCATTCATCAAGAAAAATCAAGAAAAGTTGGATAACTTGTAAAAGGGGTAACCATAAAAACTTAGAAAATTTTCCAAGTTAAAAATAAAGTGACAAAGGTACCAACTTTGAAGGACCATAACTCCTAAACCACAAGGCCATTTTTTTCCATCCAAAGCCTGATTTGTAGATCTCATTACCCTCTACAAAAACTTCAACTAGGCCTAACTCCAATTCATTATGGATTTTGAGTTATGAGTGAGCCAAAGTGGCTGAAAACATGAAAATGTACCATTTTCCAACACTTAGAAAAATTCTGTCCAAGACAGATTTTGTCGAAACACCAAAACTTGTGAGATTTTTTCACACAGTTGCAAGCTGGATTAAGTCCAAAGTTAAATATCAACGTTGTTGCATATGTTGCCAAGAATTCAAAGAACTCAACAACATGAATTGATTCAACTTGACCCAAGAAAAATCCTTACACAAAGTCATGCTGCTGCAGGCTGTTTTGAGAAAATCAGTTTGCATGTTTGCTTGCCACACGATTTTGAGCCAAAAACTAAGGATCACTATGCCACCTGTGTTCAAACCAATAACATTGCATCTGATCCAACTGATAAATCTGAGTCAAATAGCCAAGGAATCTTCCAACTTGAAGTTCATCCACTTTGGCACATTTTGCCTTGAATTCAAAGTGCATTAATGTGGAATAGTGCATTGTCAAGGTAGCTACCCTACTCAGTCAATTTCTCTGATTAAGCAACATTAAAAACATCTGAGGAATGTGGTTTTGGTCAAGGCATAGCCCTGCTCTTGGGAATGGCTAGCTTGCCTTGCTTTAGAAGAAATCCTCCAAGCCAATCCATGCAAATATGATCTGATCCAGCAGCCATTCACTATTCCTCCAAAACAAAAGTTGATCACCTATAAATAGAGGTCCCAATGGATCATTTAACTGACACCAAAGCCAGTTACAGCACTGCTTTCTCTCATTCTTTCTTAAACCTCAAGTTTTCTTATTTTTGAGTAACCACTATCGGGTTTTGAGTTGCAGCCACAATCAATCCATTCCAATTGCTCAAACACATCACATATGATGTATTTGAGGTGTCCAAACACTTAAACACCAACTGTAACACCCCAGGCTCAAAATCACTCTTCAACCAAACCATTATGCTTCAATTTTGCAGGTGGAGGTCTCTAGCTTGATCCAGAAGGTTTCAGAGTGTTCCAAAGCTTGCAACACACTCCATAACATCCATTGAAGCTATAGGTATCATCAATTCACAACTGGAACACCATCTGGGCAAAGTTCCATTTCAGCTTGCATCAAGGTGAGCTTCAAACTCAAACTCCATAATCCATGCATATTTCCTCGCATGATATTTTTGCCATTTGATTGCCATCATGTGTTGATTGTTTTGCCTTAAGAAATTGGATCATAGACCTCATAACCATGCCTGCACGATTGCATTTGCAAATTAGGGTTCATCTGTGTTCATCATGATTATTTTACTCCACACTGAAAATGAATAAAATTGGGTATTGCCATCTTATTCCTTGTGAAAAAACGCACGAGTTTGGTGTTTGAATCATGTCCAATGGTTGAATCATGTCCAATGGTTGAATCATGTCCAATGGTTGAGAGATGAGTGAGATATGGTGCTTCACGCACGAGCTCGAGGAAGAAGATGGCCATGGCGCCATTCTTCAGAAAATCCAACAAGTTTAATATATATTTTTCACTTGCCATGTTATTAATGAATTGGCATTGCGCCCCAGCGGTTCATCAGCTGGTTTTGTGAGTATTGGCAAGCGAGAGGTCTGGGGTTCGAATCCCCCTCGCCCCAGACTTCTTTTTACCACTTTTTTATTTTGTTATTTTTTATATTATTATTTTTAATGATTTGAAAAATTAATAACTCCTTCAATTTTTATCATTTTTTATTGGTTCTTTTTGCAACAATTCACAAAAATGTTGAAATATTTTATTCCACCAAAAAATTAGATTTATATTATTTATTTAATATAATTAGTATTTTTGTGA
This sequence comes from Lathyrus tuberosus, assembly GCA_022829125.1. NCBI lineage: Eukaryota > Viridiplantae > Streptophyta > Magnoliopsida > Fabales > Fabaceae > Lathyrus > Lathyrus tuberosus. Next base: position 623,237 of record JALAZF010000874.1, read on the forward strand.
ATAAATTCGTTTTTAATTGTTTTTAAACATTCTAAAAATGAATATTTACTTTGAAAATCAAAACCTAATGAGCTTAAATATTCCTTGTGATTATCCCTCATTTTTTCAAACCATAAGCAAAATCATAAGTGGATTATTCAAATTTATTTTGAATTTTGTTTGATTTTCTTTAAATATTTACTTTTAAAGATTAAAATTAGGTTTTTTTGATTCAACTTTCAAAATTGATTATCAAAACACTTTGGGCCTCTATTAGAGTGTAAGACCCAACCCACTTGTACAGAAATATTTTGGGCCTCATTCGTTGTATAAGTCCCTCTGTACATTTTCAAATAAACGGCACGATCATCGCCTTTTGAAAAATAACCCTGGGCCACTCCTTGAGCTATAAGACCCATTCAAAAACACTTTGGGCCTCTAATAGAGTGTAAGACCCAATCCCCTTTTAACCAAACCATTTTGGGCCTCACTTATTGTATAAGTCCCTCTGCGTTAAAAGGAAACCTCGGCGCGATCGCCATTTTAAAACGGAAAAATCACATGGGCCTACCCCCGTGTTGCAAGCCCCACTCTTTTTTCTAAAAACTTTTTGGGCCTCTTGAGAGAGTGTAAGACCCATACCTTTGTACAGAAAACATTTTGGGCCTCAGTCACTTGTATAAGTCCCTCTGTACAAATTCAAACAGTGCGCTCACTGATAAAACCTTGGGCCTCTCCTTGAGCTGTAAGCCCCAAATCTTTCTTTTTCAAAGAACTTTCTCCTTTGATTTTGAATATACTATTGTTTTCAATCTTTCTTTGTTGAACGACTAACCAAACATCATGGAAGCTCTACAACCGAGTAAGTGTTTACCAGCTTTCATTTACCGCTTTCATATACATATAACTGTATTGTGGGGCTGTTTCACTGTAAGTCTTCTTTCATAAACTCATATCAACTGTGTAATAATAGTATAGATATTTCGATTTTCCCCGGCAACTACGCCTAGAACTAGGTGGCGCCGTTTCGTTTATTCGTAGAAATAGACTGCTAGATCCCCAATAGGATCACCAGATACAGTCTTCTCTTCGGCTGTCCTCATTAGGAATTGTCAAGAAACTCTACTCCCCAAAGATGAATGTCTTCTCCGTGAATGGCATCTTTGAGTTTCTTCCAAATTCTCGAACTTTCCTAACTTGAACTATTCCTTGTGAATAGCTTGCCTTGAATTTCTCGGGGTTTGGGGACCCACGGGATTCTTAAAAGCATCGACCTCCTCTTGGGCATCGTACAAGGACCCACAGGCTTCCTAAAAGCAACCCCGCCTCCTCTTGGGCTTAGTACAAGGACCCTACGGCTTCTTAGAAGTATTCACAGCCTCCTCTTAGGCTTCGTATAATGATCTCTTCCTCCGGGAATGATAGCCTCCTCTTGGGCTTAGTACAAGGACTCGTCGGCTTCCTAAAAGCCCTCAGCCTCCTCTTGGGCTTCGTACAAATTGTCCTGACGACCTCCTAGAGGTATAGGAACAGAACTTAGTCATTTGCATAGAACAGTCCTTTCATAGAGTCTACTACTGTTTCTCAAAGCATAGTACAAAAGATGAAACTCTAGACTTGGACAGTCTAATCTCCTTGAGTCTCAAAGACATTCTCAAGCACCCTTCAAAAAAATAGGAAGGAAACCCGTAGACTCGGACAGTCTCAATACCCTTCGGATTTCCCGCTTCCTTAAAGAACAGGAATAACCCGGATCCTTGAATCAAATACATGAGTACAGTGTTGCTCATATAAGAACTGATTTTCTCTTTCAAAATCAGTATATTGGACCTGTCACTCAACTGAAATAGTCATCTTAGCCTCCTCTTGGGCTTGGTACAATGATTCTCCCCAGCGGAGTCAAACAACATTTAGCCTCTCTCTCGGGCTTTGTACGAGACACATAAGAGACTCCCTCGTTGAGTCAATTACCCCTTTAGCCTCCATCTCGGGCTTTATACGAGATACCAAAAGATTCCATCGTTGAGTCAAAACCTTTTAGCCTCTCTCTCGGGCTTTGTACGAGACACATATTAGCCTCCTCTTAGGCTTTGTATAAGAAAACCACTGGTTGATCCAATCAACCTTTTAGCATCAAAGTTGTGCCTCGTTCACAGTACACAAACATCAACAACTCCTTTCCCTTCATCTAAATCGCTGTAAGCGGCAAGCCTCTGGATCATCTACATCCATGCCACTGTCCCTCTTTTAGCATGAGAAATTCCTAAGGAAAGATAGCATTGCTCTACACTGAGTTAAAGTCTTCTCCTTCAGGTTAAAATCCCCTATAAAGGAAATTATGGCATTGCTAGGATCCGCGTATCCTGGTTAAAGTAATTCTCCTTTATAACCCGTCACCCAAAAGTAGTGACAAACAACCCCCTCTTTAGAGATGACAAATTCTCTCTAAAATTGAGACTTTTTTAGCTTCATATCTTGGGCTTTGAACAAGATACAAATAAACTCTTCAGCTTCATATCTTGGCCTTTGATCAAGATACAAATCACCTTTCGCTTCACGTCTTGGGCTTTGAATAAGACACCAAAAACACCCATTTCCTCCCATAGAATAGGAGGAACTACGAACGCTCTGATTTCCCTGTTTTTGATAAACAGGAATACGTAGGCATAAGATCGAAAGAAAAGATCTTAGCGAGCACAATCAACAAAAAACCAAATCCCATATCTCCATCAATCAAAAGCAGTAATTCAAAAAGCATCAGTCCTAACATCCTAATCCTTGTTCCCCGCCAGAAAATCCTAGAAAGAGAGAAAATCGTATTGGCGAAAATACAAATAACCAGTACAAAGGCCCCCCACATTGATAGCATTCGTAACCTAACAGACCGCTGTTTAAACTCAGTATGCAAAGAAGGGTTAATTGGAGACATCTATTTCCCTTCCTTCATCAGCTCACAATAGGATAAAAAATGAATCGACCTGTAGTTTTAAGCTCAACCGCAGAGAGCGACCAGCGCTTAAGAACCGCGTCCAAAATTGCTTGCTACACCACAGTCTTAAAGTGTTTGGCTCATTAGCTTATGCTCTACCCTTCAAGCTCATAGAACTAAGCTTGAGCCAAGAAGTAGGAAGTGTGTATTTCTGGGTTATAAAAATGGTATGAAGGGTGCTGTCTTATATGATGTTAATAACCATAAAGTCTTTATCTCTAGAAATGTCACACACCATGAACACCTATTCCCTTACCAATGTAATGGTGACATTACTTGGAATTACCATGTTCAACATGATTCACAACATTCTTTTAAAAGTTCTCTTACTGATACAAATCATAATAAAAATCATGACCACAACATTTCCACAACATTAGACCCTCTATCACAGAATAATGATCTTGATTCCAACATTCCACATCAAGATGACAATTCCAATCAACACATCCCTACTCACAATCCTGAACAAATTAACCAAAATAATCACAATTCAGATGTTTTAGAAAACACAGAACATGTGATTGAACCTGAACAGACTGACCATAATAAACCTCATAATCATTCTAGACCTGTTAGAGCTAAACAAATACCTACTTACCTTTCTGATTATGTGTGCAATTCATTTCTCAGTCAAGCTAATAAGTCATCTTCAGGTAATAATCACACACTTTATCCTATTTCCTCTTTTGATTCTATGTCTCATATTTCTGATTCTCACCATGCCTTTACCACTTCTATAACACAGCATCATGAACTAAAGAATTATAAAGAAGCTTGCTTGTCTGACCATTGGATCCTGGCTATGAAATCTGAATTGGATGCATTGAGCAAGAATGACACTTGGAAAGTAGTTGATCTACCACCTCATGTTAAGCCTATTGGGAGTAGATGGGTGTATAAGGTAAAGCACAAGGCAGATGGCACTATAGAAAGATATAAGGCCAGGTTGGTAGCTAAAGGCTACAATCAAATTGAGGGCTTGGATTTTTTTGATACTTTCTCTCCTATAGCTAAACTCACCACAGTGAGAACCCTTATTGCTACTGCTGCTGTTAATGGCTGTTTTTTACATCAATTAGATGTAAATAATGCTTTCTTGCATGGTGATCTACAAGAAGATGTATACATGACTATACCTGAAGGAGTTATGTGTGACAAACCCAACCAGGTGTGCAAACTGATGAAGAGCTTGTATGGTCTTAAGCAGGCCAGCCGAAAATGGTATGAAAAATTGACTGCTTTACTTATTCAACAAGGGTACAAACAATCAAATTCTGATTACTCATTATTTACCCTTAATAGTGCCAACATTTTTACTGTTATCCTTGTGTATGTTGATTATATAATCCTAGCTGGGAATTCTATGAATGAGTTTGACAGGATTATATAATCCTCGCTACAAAAAAATGGCGCCCACCGTGGGGCCCTTCAAAGTTAGATCTAGACACGGTCTTCCTTTTCATCTCTTGTGTATACCACAGATTGGGGCTTCCACCGGGGAACCCATTTCTGCCAGGAACTTAGGATCCTTAGCTTTGAAGGTCTAGGATGTTTAAGACAAATATATATACTGCTTTTCCTAATTGCTATACGTGTTTATTTTTCTGCTAATGGGAATGCGGGTGATGCCGTATGTGGAAAGAATGAGTATACACTTAAGATAAGTGATGGCGACGGGGTCGACCATCAACCTCAGTGGAGGCTGTCCAACGCAACCCATTCACTCTTCTAGCCAATGGGCCAGTTATTAAGTCTGAGAAGCTGAGGAGCCAAACCCTTTCGTAGTGCGGAAACTATCGGAAATAGTTGTTACGCGATACTACCCTCATTTGAGGCTGGTGATCTATTCTCGGTGAATGGCACTTACTCTAAGATTGCTCTACAACTCGCTGGCGATCCGCTTGTTGTTTTTCTTTCCTGGGAGGAGCTGATGATAATGAGTACAGGTACAAAAAATCACCCTAGTATAAACCTTTGGGGATGGGTAGAGCCTTGACTTCATGACAACGACCCTTTGACCCCATGTTTTTTCTATGTTTTTGTGTGCTGCATTCATGCATTCATTTAATAAAACATTAAAACATTCAAAAAATCTTCTCTTCTAGTCTCTCTGTTTTTTAAATTAAACTAAGACTGTGATTGCAAATATCAGAGAAGAGGATTACACTAATGGATTTCGGTAGAAGGAGAACTCATATGTACACCTTCAAGGTTCCAAAGCTAGAGGATTTGAGAAGGTTAGCGAGGATGATCACTAACCCTGAGGCTTTCAGAGCTAAGCACGGAGGTTTGCTGCCACTATTAAGAGTCCATGTGATTGAGGGAATCATGGATGCGCTCATTCAGTTCTACGATCCGATTTATCACTGTTTCACATTCCCGAATTACCAGCTTGCACCAACGCTGGAGGAGTATTCTGATCTGATCTATCTACACATTACGGATCGAGCTCCATTTTCTGGACTGGAAGAAATTCCAAAGAATCTGACTATTGCAAGAGCAATTCATTTGGACGAGTCTGAGGTTAGGACTCACATGACCGCCAAGGGTGGCATCCAAGGTTTGCCAGCCCAGTTCTTGACGAAGAAGGCCCTATATTTTGCCAGTATAGGAAACGTGACTGCTTTTGAAAGCATATTTTTCTTGCTCACCTACGGGTTATTTTTGTCTCCCAACATCAATAACTTCGTCGATATTAACTCCATTAAGGTTTTTCTCATTGGAAATCCTGTGCCAACTTTGCTCGCAGATGCATATCATTCTGTACACCTGGGAAATTTGTACAGCGGAGGGGAGATCACATGCTGTGTACCTTTGCTTTACAAATGGTTTATCTCTCACTTGCCCAAATCTGCTGCTTTTTGGGATTGCAAGAGTGCCTTACGTTGGTCGCAGAAGATCATGTCTCTTACCAACTCTGATATAGACTGGTGTAATAGGATTTATGAGGGAATCAGGGTCATTGATCGTTGCGGAAACTTCCCCAACATACCCCTCATAGGAACTAAAGGAGGAATCAACTACCATTCGGTATTGGTTCGCCGTCAATTTGGATACCCATTGAGACACGTCCCACTAGGTGTTCATCTGGAAGGTCTTTTCTTCAAAGAAGGAGAAAATGACAGAGCTCTAAAAATGGAAATAGTGCACGCTTGGAAACATATTCTTAAGAAAGGACGAGAGTCTCTAGGAAAACCGGACTGTGTCTCGATGGAGCCTTATCTCCATTGGGTAGAAACTAGAGCTCTCAAGCTAAAAATGCCTTATCCTCGTTACGGAATTCTTCCGCCAAGGGAATCGGTCATGTACTTCATGACGGAAACTGAAAAGCTTCAGGTTACTCTCAACAAAGTTCAAAAGGAGAGAAGGTCTTGGAAGAACAAGTACCGCACCCTCGACATAGAGTGCATCAAAATACAGCAATTACTAAAAGAGAAAGATGCTCTGATTGAGATTTTGGAGCAACATGCTGTAGAGAATCAAGATGATCAAAGGAATTTGCTCACTCCTTTCACTTGGCAAAGGAATGACAACCCGACAATGGCCCAAGAGCCCCGGTCAAAGAAAAGGAAGATATCAGAATCAGTACCCGATTTCTCCTCAGAGAGGACTCGGGACCCATTAGTTTAGGTTTCTGTTTCTGCACCTTGTAATCTACTGTATTTCCATTTCTGTAATCCTTTGAATTCAATAAAAATGGGTTTCCCCACTATTTGATATTTGCAATCTAATTGTCGAAGTTTATTTTGATTAAACCAAAGAGCAATTAATATAATCATTGCATTCATCATTCTCACATCGCGTATTCTTCTTCCTTACGAATCTCATGTTTGTGTCTCAATTCTAGAGTCAAACTGTCTCATTCGTATAATACTCGGGCCAATCGTCAGAAAAAGATGGATGATCTTAAGGAAGAGAACAGAGAGTTGAAAGAAGAGATCGACGCTCTGAGAGAGGATATGAGAAAACTTCGTAACGACATGCAAGCCATGGCGGAAGCTCAGCTACAAAGAACTGTGATCTCAGAGATCACCTCAACGACCATCATAGAGAAGTATGATCCTAGGTATCAAATACCGAAAGATCGTCCTTGGGGCATGCTTGTTAACTATATCCCGGAAGGATATGTTCTGCCGATCACTGAAGATCAGGGAATCACAACAGAAGCCGCTGGGCCTGAAGGTTACAAACTTCGGGAAAGCGAAGATGCCAGGGGCATACTGAAGACTCCTGAAGGTTACAAACTTCGGGAAACGCCAAGACTCACCATCGTAGTCACGGTACCACCTCCTGTGGTGCACACTGTACCGGAAGGACAGGTTCCACCAACACCTTCTGGTAAGAAGGAAACTATGTTTGACCAAATGGATGAATTCCAGGAACAGTTCCTGGAAATGCAGAAGGAACTGCAAGCCATTCGCGGTCAGGATCTATTTGGAAAGGACGTCGCAGATCTCTGCTTAGTCCCCAATGTGAAAGTCCCGCACAAATTCCAAGTACCCGACTTTGAAAAATATAAGGGTAACTCTTGCCCTCAGAGCCATCTGGTGATGTACGCTCGGCGAATGTCAGCTCAGATGGAGAATCAGGACCTGCTGATTCACTACTTTCAGGATAATTTAACCGGTGCCGCACTCAAATGGTACATGGGTTTAAACCGTACTACGATCAGCACATTCAGAGATCTTGGTACAGCCTTCGTCCAACAGTACAAATACAATTTGGACATGGCACCCGACAGAGATCAACTCAGATCAATGTCGCAGAAGGACAAGGAAACCTTTAAGGAATATGCTCAAAGGTGGCGTGAAATTGCCGCTCAAATTTGTCCACCTCTTGAGGAAAAATAGATGACAAAGATCTTCTTAAAGACCTTAAGCTCATTTTACTATGACCAAATGGTTGCCAGTGCGCCCAGTGATTTCATCGAGATGGTCGGCATGGGTGTACGTCTTGAGGAAGTCGTCCGAGAAGGACGTTTGGTAAAAGACACTGGATCGACAAGCGATACTAAAAAATACGGTAGTCCTCTCCCTAAGAAAAAAGAGCAAGATATTGGGAATATCTCTCTCGGAAAGCAAAGGCGACGTTATCAGCCGGTAGCAGCTGTAATTCCTGCTATCAACCCTGCGCCTATTCCTACGTATCAACCTCAGGTTGCGCAGAGCCAACCTGAATAGCAAAGGACGCAACAGCCTCTTCAGCAGGCTCGTCCCCAATACAACAACAACCGTATAACACGGCCACCAGGATTTGATCCTATACTCGTAACGTACGCAGAGCTGTTTTCGTTATTGCTAGCCAAGGGGCACATTCAGACTAAGTCCCCTCTTGCAGTACCGGAAAATCTGCCTTTTTGGTTTAAGGTGGATCAGACTTGCCCTTATCATCAAGGAGGATCAGGGCATAACATAGAAACTTGCCTCAATTTCAAGTTCGATGTGCAAAAACTTGGTAGGAGCGGGATCTTATCCTTCAAGGATACGAATCCTAACGTTCTTACGAACCCGCTGCCTCAACACGAGAAGGCTGCAGTCAATCTGATTGAGGAAGAATTTAACAATGTCTACCAAATTCATGATGTACTCTTGTTAAAAACCAATTTGGTTAAGATGCATCGTAGACAGAATGGATATGGCCATGTGCCACCTCATAATTATCATCAATGTGATATCTGCTCTAAAGACAATCAAGGATGTTCGGTAGTGCAAGCAGCTCTACAGGAACAGATGGATCTCGGATGGATCCAAGAGCACCGAGTTCGTGGAGTTAACATGGTCTACACGAATTCTAACGTCATTCAGAACCACGACATCCGTGCAATGAATGTCAACTTGGTGGCAATGCACTCAAGGCAAAGCCAGTATCATAATCTGCCGCGGCACGATTACAGTTCTTGTCTGATTTGCTCGATAAACAAACAGGGATGCTATTTCATACAAGAGGCCCTCCAGCGTCAGATGGATCTTGGATGGATCCAAGACTACCATGATAGGAACTCCTATCAAATCAACATGGTTCAGATCTTCGATATTCGCGTGATGAATACCAACCTGGTAGAGTTACATGCTAAGCAGGTCCGACTCAGATTCTTAATATTACATGACTATCAAGGCTGTAAAGCAGGTTGCGAAAACGATCGAGGTTGTACCCTTGTCCAGGAGGCACTCCAGCACTTGTTAAATCACTGGTGGATGCCAATCTACTTGGATGAAGATACTCAGCAGATTAGTACCAGTAACAGGAATCCTACTCATCGTCAAAGTCAGGATGTTCGATCAGTGGAAGCTAACCTAGTGAGGTTACATTGTATTCAAAGTGGGCGTGGCCAGGTGCCACTACACAATTATGACAGTTGTAGCGTCTGTTCAGAAAGTAACCAAGGGTGTTACCTTGTAAGAGCAGCTCTTCAGGGTCAGGTCGATCGTGGAGAAATTCGTCCCTATTCGGGTTCTGAACCCATCAACTGGACGCCAAATTACCTTACCGATCAAGTCGAGGATGTTGTCACAATCTCTGGTCATCACCATACCAGGGATGTTTTTGCCATCATCCCTCTACTTGACGAATCTAGAGTTCCCAACCAGGAACAGATCGAGATTACTTATGATGGTCAGAAAAACCAGAAGGTTCCCATAGTCATCTATCTACCAGGACCATTACCGTATGAATCAACTAAGGTTATCCCTTACAAATACGGTGCAACAACAGTTGAAAATGGAAAGGAAATTCCATTACCCTCCGTTGTGAACATTGCAAACATCAGTCGAGTAACACGGAGTGGTCGAATCTTCAACCGAGGGGTTGGAGAACTTAACAAAGAAAAGGAACTTCAGACAGAAGCTCCCGATCCACCAGTCGGTCAATCCAGTAATCCCGACCTTTCAAAAAATAATGATGAGATGCTGAAGCTCATCCAAAGGAGTGAATACAACATTGTCGATCAACTGTTACAAACTCCTTCAAAGATCTCGGTATTATCGCTGTTACTCAGTTCAGAGGCCCACAGGGAGGCTCTACAGAAAGTCTTGGAGCAAGCCTTTGTGGAACAGGGTGTAACAATCAGACAATTCGATAGCATTGTCTCTAACATCACTTCCTGCAACAATTTGGGATTTAGTGATGAGGAATTACCTGAAGAAGGTCGCCGTCATAACATGGCGCTCAATATTACAGTTAACTGCCAGGACGATACTTTAGCCAGCGTACTGGTAGACACAGGGTCAGCCCTGAATGTTATGCCGAAGTCCACTTTGATGCAATTATCATTCAAGGGCCCTCCGATGAGAATCAGCGAGGTCGTCGTCAAAGCGTTCGACGGATCCAGAAAAACGGTTATCGGCGAAGTTGATCTTCCCATAACTATTGGTCCTCATACTTTCCAGGTCATGGATATCCGGGCAACGTACACTTGTTTATTAGGGAGACCTTGGATACATCAGGCTGGAGCGGTCACGTCAACCCTCCACCAAAAGCTAAAGTTCGTCAAGAACGATCAACTTGTCACGGTTTGTGGGGAACAAGCCTTGCTTATAAGCAACTTGTCATCATCTACATGTGTAGAACCCGAGGAGGTTATTGGAACTCAGTTCCAAGCACTATCGGTGAGCAAGGACAATCATTTCAAAGGAGGAACCTCGATTTCCTCATACAAAGATGCTATCAAAGCGGTCGAAAGTACCGATACAACAGGATGGGGACGACTTGTCATTCCCGCTGACAATAAAACAAAGAAGGGTCTTGGTTTTTCTGCAACCTGTACTCAGACAGCTGTCAACGATGAAAGTCTTCATCCCCTTCAAAACTTCTTCCACAGTGGAGGCTTCCTTCACCCAGTGTCTCAGACAGTTCATGCTATCAATGAGGAAGATCCCTCTGACACAGATGAAGAATGGAAGTCCTACCTTAACAAGGACGGTTATAAGTCTCAAGAAGAGGTGCCTATGCCTTTTTGCTTTCCTACAGAAAGTCCGAGATTTATACCAAGATCAGATGTCGAAATGATATATGGAGATTTTGATCCGGAAGGATGCCGTGCTCCGCCAAATTCATTAGAGGAGGACACTCCGATGAAAGACAATTTTGACTACAACTACTATGGCCCAATGGACGGTCTGCCAATGTGGCAACCTTATCCAGGAAACTTGGGGCAAGAGAGTCAGCCGAAAAATGAAAATCAGTTGACCGTCATTGAACAGAATACCTGTGTCCCCACCATGTCATGGGATCAACACTCAGGTCATTCGAAAACTATTCAACATGAAGATGAATTCGCAACGTTTGCAGGACTAGAATTCATCAACTATCCTTTCCCTGAGGTCAACGTCATCGAGAGAGATGACTCCTCCAGTTCCAAAGAAGTATGGGACACCCTGGGACAACCAAGTGGAAAATTTGACTATATGGTCAAGTACACTGCTCCCGAAAGCTCTCGTATCAGGTTCGAAGATATCCAGCCGACTGGATGGGGAGATGTACCTGAGAGCACAAATGCTATGCAAAATACAACTGAAGAATTCTCCTACGACAATTCTGCCTGGGAAACAGATTCCAACGATCCTGCTCCACCAGAAATCAGCATTATTTCTGAAGACAAATCAAGGAAGGTGCCAGACTTTGTGATTCACCGAGGAGTTCGCCGCCAATGGGTTGCTGTCGATGTTCCGAAGGTCGTTCGCCAATCAAAGTAATTGCCGTCTTTTAAACCTTTCACCCTGCCCAGGTGGAACGGATGTTTTGATAGGGCTCGCTTTCTGTAAATTTCCCTCTTCGTTTTGCCCGAAGCGACAGAGTTTTGTTTTATAGGGCTGTAGTTTCAGGGATCGACTTGTTCATTAATAAAATAACGCTGTTCTGTAATTTCCGCATTAATTGTTGTTTTCTCTTTTTGCTTTTTCAAAAAATGGTAATCCTAAAAAACAATTCAATAATAAAAATAAGCAGTAATAAAAATGAAACACTGCACACACTTGCATTTTCTCTATCTCTTCTAAACACAAATCATCACGTCATGCAGATTGCTTGTTTTACACCCAGTTGAAACATACGATCCGATGCCTTCTCCCAACTTTGAGTTCCCGGTATTCGACGCTGAAGAAGAAAATGACAACGAAATTCCAGAAGAGATCTCTCGACTACTCAGACAAGAGGAAAGGTCCATTGAACCTCACAAAGAGCCGTTGGAAACGGTAAACTTGGGTTCAGAAAAAGAGAGAAAAGAAATCAGGATTGGGGCACTGCTCAGTCCAACTGCCAGAGAGAGTTTGATAAAGCTTCTCAGAGAATTCCCTGATGTATTCGCTTGGTCTTATCAGGATATGCCAGGGTTGGATACCAGCATCGTGGAACATCACTTACCGTTAAGATCGGAATGTCCGCCAGTAAAGCAAAGGTTGAGACGCACTCACCCGGACATGGCCATCAAAATCAAAAAGGAGGTACAAAAACAGATTGACGCGGGTTTCCTCGCTACAGCTGAATATCCTCAATGGTTAGCACACATCGTACCCATTCCCAAAAAGGACGGAAAGTTCAGAATGTGTGTTGACTACAGAGATCTGAACAAGGCAAGTCCAAAGGACGACTTTCCTTTACCACACATTGACATGCTGGTAGACAGCACAACAAAGTTCAAAGTATTCTCCTTCATGGATGGATTCTCGGGCTATAACCAGATCAAAATGGCGCCGAAAGACATGGAGAAAACTTCGTTCATTACCCCATGGGGCACCTTTTGCTACAAGGTAATGCCGTTCGATTTGAAGAATGTCAGGGCAACCTATCAAAGGGCCATGACTACTCTGTTTCATGACATGATACATAAGGAAATCGAGGTATATGTCAATGATATGATTGCAAAATCTAAAACAGAGAGTGAGCACGTTGAACATCTGTCAAAATTGTTCGAACGTCTAAGAAAATTCAAGCTCCGCTTGAATCCCAACAAGTGCACCTTCGGTGTCCGTTCAGGGAAACTACTAGGGTTCATCGTCAGCCAGAAAGGAATTGAGGTTGATCCTGACAAGGTCAAGGCCATTTAAGAAATGCCTTCTCTGAAAACTGAAAAACAAGTCAGAGGATTCCTGGGACGCTTAAACTACATCTCCAGATTCATATTCCTTATGACCGCCACATGTGCGCCGATTTTCAAGTTACTCAAAAAGAACCAGGATTGCATTTGGACAGAAGATTGTCAAACTGCCTTCGACAGTATTAAGGAATACCTGTTGAATCCTCCAATTCTATCACCTCCAGTGGAAGGAAGACCACTGATCATTTACCTCATAGTTCTAGAGGACTCAATGGGATGTGTACTTGGCCAACAAGACGAAACCAAACGGAAAGAGTCTGCCATTTACTATCTAAGCAAGAAATTCACCGACTGTGAAACTCGGTACACGATGCTCGAGAAAACTTGTTGCGCTTTGGCTTGGGCAGCCAAACGTCTTCGCCAATATATGATTCGTCATACTACTTGGCTAATCTCCGAAATAGATCCAATCAAGTATGTCTTCGAAAAACCTGCTCTCACGGGAAGGATTGCCCGTTGGCAGATGTTGTTATCAGAATATGACATAGAATACCACGCTCAGAAAGCCGTTAAGGGAAGTATTTTAGCCGATCATTTGGTTCATCAACCGATTGACGATCAGGAATCAGTCGGGTTTGACTTCCCAGATGAAGATGTCATGTATTTAAAAATGAAAGATTGCGATGAACCGCTACCCAGTGAAGGGCCAGAACAAGGTTCCCAATGGGGACTAATCTTTGACAGAGCAGTTAATCATTATGGAAACGGAATTGGGGCAATCATTGTTACCCCTCAGGGTACCCACATTCCTTTCACTGCCAGACTTACGTTCAAATGTACGAACAACGAGGCCGAATACGAAGCTTGTATTATGGGTCTCGAAGAAGCGATTGATTTAAGGATCAAAAACTTGGACGTATATGGCGATTCAGCCTTGGTCATCAATCAGATAAAAGGAGATTGGAACACATACCAATCAGGATTGATTCCTTACAAGGACTATGCAAGAAGGTTGTTACCCTTCTTCAACAGAGTTGATTTTCATCACATCCCTCGTGATGAGAATCACATGGTTGATGCTTTAGCCACTATCTCTTCCATGATTAGTGTAGGTCAATGGAATGACATACCTAAGATTGACATCATGCGCCTTGAACGGCCCACTTACATCTTCACGATTGAAGCAGTCATAGACGACAAACCTTGGTATCACGATATCAAATGCTTCCTTCAGAAACAAGAGTACCTGCCTGGGGCATCCAGGAAAGATAGAAAAACCCTCAGAAGATTGGCTGGAAACTTCTTCTTGAGCGGTGACACTCTCTATAAGAGAAATTTTGACATGGTCTTGCTCCGATGCGTCGACAGACCAGAATCAGACATGCTTATGAAAGAATTTCATGAAGGATCCTTTGGCACTCATGCCAATGGACATGCAATGGCGAGAAAAATTCTGAGAGCAGGGTACTACTAGTTGACCATGGAATCCGAATGCTACAAGTACATGAGGAGGTGTCACAAGTGTTAGGTATACTCCGACAAAATTCATGAACCGCCATCACATCTCAAAGTTCTTTCTTCCCCGTGGCCTTTTTCCATATGGGGAATCGACATGATTGGCATGATTGAGCCCAAGGCTTCAAACGGACATCGGTTCATCCTTGTAGCCATTGACTATTTCACCAAGTGTGTCGAAGCAGCGTCGTACGCTAATGTAACCCGACAAGCGGTGGTCCGATTTATCAAAAACAATATCATCTGCCGTTATGGTGTTCCAAGCGAGATCATTACTGATAATGGATCTAACTTGAACAATAAGATGATGAAAGAGTTGTGCGCTGAGTTCAAGATCGAACACCATAACTCATCTCCCTACCGACCCAAGATGAACGGAGCGGTAGAAACGGCTAACAAGAACATCAAGAGGATTGTTCAAAAGATGGTTGTAACCTATAAAGATTGGCACGAGATGCTACCCTTTGCTCTTCACGTTTATCGCACATCTGTTCGCACTTCAACAGGGGCTACCCCTTTCTCTCTAGTGTATGGCATGGAAGCAGTGCTCCCCATAGAAGTAGAGATCCCGTCAATTCGGGTATTGATGGAAGCTAAGCTTACAGAAGCTGAATGGTGCCAAAGTCGACACGACGAACTGAATCTGATCGAAGAAAAGAGAATAACGGCACTATGCCACGGTCAGCTCTATCAACAGAGAATGAAAAAGGCGTTCGACAAAAAGGTTCGACCCCGCATCTTCAAGAAAGGAGACCTCGTGCTCAAAAAGATACAATCTTTTCTCACTGATGCTCGGGGCAAATGGACCCCGAATTATGATGGCCCATATGTGGTCACGAAAGCTTTCTCAGGCGACGCCTTGAGACTTGCAACCATGGACGGAGAGGAATTTGCCTACCCCACAAATGTTGATGTAGTCAAGAAATACTTCGCCTAAAAAAAAAACGTCTCGGTGGACTGAGAACCCGAAAGGGCGGTCCAGGCAAAATTTAGAGACATGAAAAAAATCATCCCGATGGGTTGGAAACATCAAAGTACAATCCAGGCAAAAATTAGGGATAATGGCAAGTAAATATGTTCAACGGAGGCAAATCCCTCAGCAGCAGTTACATCACCCATCGGAGGAAAACTCCAGTCAAGGTCATCTTCGACAGAAGCTCAGGATGCCCCGAATTCAAAGTTGGTGGGAGGATAGTGGTCGTTATGTTTCAACGTAGCCCTTTTCCCTGTAAATTACCATTTTCAAGCTTTGTATATACTCTTTGGAATCAAGCGTTTGGCTGATTTCCATCTTATCAATAAAATTTGAGCCCTTGTGCTTTTGTTTGTAATTCTTATTTGTTTTAGCTTTACAGAACGACGTTGTTAACATGATTAACGATTCTTGAACAAAATGAATTTACTTGTTAAAACTTTTTCTGCTTTTAAAATAAAGTCGGCAATTTCTTTTGACTGTTGAACATCGAAAGAACATCAATCACATCTCCAAAGGTGTTAGAACCTCAAAGTGCAGAATCAAAGTACTCCTTCTAGACCAGTACGCCTGAATGAAGGATCAACAATGTCAGAGACCATGTTTCGTCTGACATCCTCGGCCGAGTTCTCATCTCCTAAGCCCGACCAACATAAGCTCCCAACCGAGACTATCTCTCCTAAGCAAGGTGGAATTGCTATTTTAAACCAGCGATATTCCTATACGCCCCGCGATGGCCGAGTATCCAGTCATGTTCACCCGTCAGTTTGTGTGTCGTGTTGGTTTTGTCGGCATAAACATACATACATCATGCATTATTGATTTGCATTCACATTTCATATTGCATCACCATCACTCTAGTCGGTCTTGTCCCCTAGTGGTAGAAGTCCTCTCAATCGAATTGTCAGTTCTTGCCTCGTCAGGAAATGCTGCGTTTGAACGATCTCGCCTTCAGTTTATTTCTGGAAAGAAGTTGGTCCTTGACCAATTTGATAACTTGAACCTATGAAAAACCAGAGAAAACTTTCAATAAGTGTCATGCTTCGCCATTGAAGATGATATCCTTGCTTTTCCGGATTAAGGAAGATCCACAGAGAAAACCTCGTAAATTCGGCAGCACGCCAGTTTCGCTCCGAAAGACCGCTGATGAAAATGTCACCGGCACCTCAAAATTGGACCCCATCATATGGCATTTCTCCGGGAAGATCCCGAGAAAAGTATGATGTAAGCTCCCAAACGAAAACAGTCTCTCAAGAGACTCGTTTTCCCCAGTAGAATCGACAAATGGCATCTCCAACAGAGAAGTTTGTGCAACTCTACAACTCAGACGACTGGGTTCCCCAGCAAATCTGACATCAAAACTTTTTTCACTCAAATGGCATCTCCCCAGGAAAATTCAGCGAGAAGTTTGAAGGAAAACCGCTACAAATAGCGTCCCTCGTCAATAAACTTTATTGACGAAAGAAACTAAGACCAGTTCCTTGGTAGGAAACCAGGATCGAGGGGAAGTTTACATAAGCAACTGAGACCAGTTCCTTGGTAGGAAACCAGGATCGAGGGGAAGTTTACATAAGCAACTGAGACCATTTCCTTGGTAGGAAACCAGGATCGAGGGGAAGTTTACAACAGAAACTGAGACCAGTTCCTTGGTAGGAAACCAGGATCGAGGGGAAGTTTGTTTCCGCAACTAAGACCAGTTCCTTGGCTGAAGACCAGGATCGAGGGGAAGTTTACCTTTTCTAAGCATCATTGCTTAGCAAAAAAAGATGAATGCGCAAGCTACCATTCATAACCACCATCAAAATTTTGGGTATCCCGATATTTAATCCTCTTGCACCCCGAATGCCCGAATACCTTCGTCATTCACACCTTCGGGTTCAAGAAGATTAAATAGGGGCATCTGTCATACCCCAAATTTTGACCACTAAGATTTCCCATCATTGTGCAAATCATCATCACAATATGGATGAACCATCATGCCTCATTAAATGCCTCAAGAGTTGTTGAGCATTCACTATAATCAAAATTAGGGTTTCAAGCCCTCTCAGAGCTTTTGACAAAGGATCAATCAAGGAATGACATGATCTTCAACTTGTCTAAACCTCTCAAACATCCACAAAGGATCAAAAGGACTCCCACTTTAATGATTAAGCACAAAGCTGCTCCCTTCTAGGTGGATCAAGCCTCAAGATCGCCAGTGTCACCAAATTAGGGTTTTGATCGACCAGGGCCTCCAGATGGAAATTTTCATCTGGGCACAAGCCAATGATCCAAAACATAACCTAATATGCTCCATGGAACCTCATGGACCCAATCATTAAGTCAATTTGACCTCAGGGGATGCATACATCAAAAATCAGGAATTAGGGTTTCTTGACCTAATTCACCCCTAAGTTGACTTTTGGGGAAAATCATGAGCCAAGACCTCAAGAGAGGGTTTGAGGGTCTCTAATAAACCAAATTGATCCATTTGGAACAATGGATTAAGCCAAGAGGTTTGAGCAACAAGTCTCAATTTCATCTGCACCACAATTAGGGTTTTAAGGGAAAAGTCAACTGTAACTTTGACTTTTGACCAAGACATGCTCCTAAACCCTAGGACATACCTCAATACACCCTATGACACCCTTGGAACATGTCCATCAAGTTTGATTTAGGTCAAGGACATGATTTCCTGAAGAATTGCACAGTTTGGAATTCATCTGATAAAAAGTCAACTGTGCACAAAAGTCAACTTTGACTTTTTGAGATTTTTCACCAAAATGGATTTTTAACCCTAAAATGATGTTTATGTATGATTTGAATCATCATTCATCAAGAAAAATCAAGAAAAGTTGGATAACTTGTAAAAGGGGTAACCATAAAAACTTAGAAAATTTTCTAAGTTAAAAATAAAGTGACAAAGGTACCAACTTTGAAGGACCATAACTCCTAAACCACAAGGCCATTTTTTTCCATCCAAAGCTTGATTTGTAGATCTCATTACCCTCTACAAAAACTTCAACTAGGCCTAACTCCAATTCATTATGGATTTTGAGTTATGAGTGAGCAAAAGTGGCTGAAAACATGAAAATGTACCATTTTCCAACACTTAGAAAAATTCTGTCCAAGACAGATTTTGTTGAAACACCAAAACTTGTGAGATTTTTTCACACAGTTGCAAGCTGGATCAAGTCCAAAGTTAAACATCAATGTTGTTGCATATGTTGCCAAGAATTCAAAGAACTCAACAGCATGAATTGATTCAACTTGAGCCAAGAAAAATCCTTGCCCAAAGTCATGTTGCTGCAGGCTGTTTTGAGAAAATCAGTTTGTATGTTTGCTTGCCACACGATTTTGAGCCAAAAACTAAGGATCACTATGCCACCTGTGTTCAAACCAATCACATTGCATCTGAACCAACTGATAAAATCTGAGTAAAAAAGCCAAGGAATCTTCCAACTTGAAGTTCATCCACTTTGGCACATTTTGCCTTGAATTCAAAGTGCATTAATGTGGAATAGTGCATTTTCAAGGTAGCTACCCTACTCAATCAATGTCTCTGATTAAACAACATTAAAAACATCTGAGGAATGTGGTTTTGGTCAAGGCATAGCCCTGCTCTTGGGAATGGCTAGCTTGCCTTGCTTTAGAAGAAATCCTCCAAGCCAATCCATGCAAATATGATCTGATCCAGCAGCCATTCACTATTCCTCCAAAACAAAAGTTGATCACCTATAAATAGAGGTCCCAATGGATCATTCAACTGACACCAAAGCCAGTTACAGCACTGCTTTCTCTCATTCTTTCTTAAACCTCAAGTTTTCTTGTTTTTGAGTAACCACTAGCGGGTTTTGAGTTGCAGCCATAATCAATCCATTCCAATTGCTCAAACACATCACATATGATGTATTTGAGGTGTCGAAACACTTAAACACCAACTGTAACACCCCAGGCTCAAAATCACTCTTCAACCAAGCCATTATGCTTCAATTTTGCAGGTGGAGGTCTCTAGCTTGATCCAGAAGGTTTCAGAGTGTTCCAAAGCTTGCAACACACTCCATAACATCCATTGAAGCTGTAGGTATCATCAATTCATGACTAGAACACCATCTGGGCAAAGTTCCATTTCAGCTTGCATCAAGGTGAGCTTCAAACTCAAACTTCATGATCCATGCATATTTCCTCGCATGATATTTTTGCCATTTGATTGCCATCATGTGTTGATTGTTTTGCCTCAAGAAATTGGATCATAGACCTCATAACCATGCCTGCACGATTGCTTTTGCAAATTAGGGTTCATCTGTGTTCATCATGATTATTTTACTCCACACTGAAAATGAATAAAATTGGGTATTGCCATCTTATTCCTTGTGAAAAAACGCACGAGTTTGGTGTTTGAATCATGTCCAATGGTTGAGAGATGAGTGAGATATGGTGCTTCACGCATGAACTCGAGGAAGAAGATGGCCATGGCGCCATTCTTTAGAAAATCCAACAAGTTTAATATATATTTTTCACTTGCCATGTTATTAATGAATTGGCATTGCGCCCCAGCGGTTCATCAGCTGGTTTTGTGAGTATTGGCAAGCGAGAGGTCTGGGGTTCGAATCCCCCTCGCCCCAGACTTCTTTTTACCACTTTTTTATTTTGTTATTTTTCATATTATTATTTTTAATGATTTGAAAAATTAATAACTCCTTCAATTTTTATCATTTTTGATTGGTTCTTTTTGCAACAATTCACAAAAATGTTGAAATATTTTATTCCACCAAAAAATTAGATTTATATTATTTATTTAATATAATTAGTATTTTTGTGAATAAATTCGTTTTTAATTGTTTTTAAACATTCTAAAAATGAATATTTACTTTGAAAATCAAAACCTAATGAGTTTAAATATTCCTTGTGATTATCCCTCATTTTTTCAAACCATAAGCAAAATCATAAGTGGATTATTCAAATTTATTTTGAATTTTGTTTGATATTCTTTAAATATTTACTTTTAAAGATTAAAATTATGTTTTTTTTATTCAACTTTCAAAATTGATTATCAAAACACTTTGGGCCTCTATTAGAGTGTAAGACCCAACCCACTTGTACAGAAATATTTTGGGCCTCATTCGTTGTATAAGTCCCTCTATACATTTTCAAATAAACTGCACGATCATCGCCTTTTGAAAAATAACCCTGGGCCTCTCCTTGAGCTATAAGACCCATTCAAAAACACTTTGGGCCTCTAATAGAGTGTAAGACCCAATCCCCTTTTAACCAAACCATTTTGGGCCTCACTTATTGTATAAGTCCCTCTGCGTTAAAAGGAAACCTCGGCGCGATCGCCATTTTAAAACGGAAAAGTCACATGGGCCTACCCTCGTGTTACAAGCCCCACTCTTTTTTCTAAAAACTTTTTAGGCCTCTTGAGAGAGTGTAAGACCCATCCCTTTGTACAGAAAACATTTTGGGCCTCAGTCACTTGTATAAGTCCCTCTGTACAAATTCAAACAGTGCGCTCACTGATAAAACCCTGGGCCTCTCCTTGAGCTGTAAGCCCCAAATCTTTCTTTTTCAAAGCACTTTCTCCTTTGATTTTGAATATACTATTGTTTTCAATCTTTCTTTGTTGAACAACTAACCAAACAGCATGGAAGCTCTACAACCGAGTAAGTGTTTACCAGCTTTCATTTACCGCTTTCATATACATATAACTGTATTGTGGGGCTGTTACACTGTAAGTCTTCTTTCATAAACTCATATCAACTATGTAATAATAGTATAGATATTTCGAGTTTCCCCGGCAACTACGTCTAGAACTAGGTGACGCCGTTTCGTTTATTCGTAGAAATAGACAGCTAGATCCCCAATAGGATCACCAGATACAGTCTTCTCTTCGGCTGTCCTCATTAGAAATTGTCAAGAAACTCTACTCCCCAAAGATGAATGTCTTCTCCGTGAATGGCATCTTTGAGTTTCTTCCAAATTCTCGAACTTTCCTGACTTGATCTATTCATTGTGAATAGCTTGCCTTGAATTTCTCGGGGTTTGGAGACCCACGGGCTTCTTAAAAGCATCGGCCTCCTCTTGGGCATCGTACAAGGACCCACAGGCTTCCTAAAAGCAACCCCGCCTCCTCTTGGGCTTAGTACAAGGACCCTACGACTTCTTAGAAGTATTCACAGCCTCCTCTTAGGCTTCGTATAATGATCTCTTCCCCCGGGAATGATAGCCTCCTCTTGGGCTTAGTACAAGGACCCGTCGGCTTCCTAAAAGCCCCCAGCCTCCTCTTGGGCTTCGTACAAATTGTCCCGACGACCTCCTAGAGGTATAGGAACAGAACTTAGTCATTTGCATAGAACAGTCCTTTCATAGAGTCTACTACTATTTCTCAAAGCTTAGTACAAAAGATGAAACTCTAGACTTGGACAGTCTAATCTCCTTGAGTCTCAAAGACATTCTCAAGCACCCTTCAAAAAAATAGGAAGGAAACCCGTAGACTCGGACAGTCTCAATACCCTTCGGATTTCCCGCTTCCTTAAAGAACAGTGTAATACCCCAAAATTTACTCTCACTTTTTGTCATTTTAGCATAGCATTATTATATATCATATCATATCCATCTCATTAGCATTGTAGTTCATTTAACATAGAAAAATGAAGCATAACATTCCTCTTACCATCAAGGCATGTGATCAGGTGGAAGGTGGACAATCGAGGGATCATTCAAAGCACAAAAAGGTCAATCAAGTTGCCTCAAGGCAAGCCAAGAGTCTCTCATGTCTCATACCATCTCAATTGATCATCCAAAACCTCAAGGAAGTGAGATCCAATAGGAGATTGAAGCCCTACATCTTTCATCATGCAAGAGGTTCAAAAAAAAAATTGAAGGAAAACCCTCAAAAGAGATAGCTCATTGATCGAAAATCACCCTCAAGTGGCATATTTCATCATTCTTTAAGAGGATACACAACATACTCTGAGGAATTTGAAATTGAAGACTGCACATTTTTCTCCTAGGAGGTGGGCACCAAAATTAGGGTTTCTAATAAAATCAAGATATCTTTGATTTTTTGGACAAAACTTGATGTCATGGTATTCTATATGTTCTTAAGTGTATGTATGTGGAAAATCACCTCTCAATTGGTTTTAGAAGTGGTTCAATTGAAAGAAAGATAAAAAATCAGAGAATTTTGGGGCCAAGTCAAATAATCAGGAGAAAAAGTCAACTCTTGACTTTTTGAGGCCAAATTCATAAAATTCATGTTATATCTGTCCAATGTACAAAATTTGGTCAAGAAACTCCAAAGGAATAATGAAAAAATCAAGAGGTGGAAAGTTGCCATTTTTGGAAGAAGAAGGGTTACTAAAAATAGCAAGTTTTGGCCATTTTGCATCAGAGTTTGAACCAAGGCCATTTAAAATTGAAGCACCAAATGAAAATTTCACTCGGCCATAACAAAAGATCTTGTTTTAAGCTTCACATCCATATGTGGAACATCTGTATTGGATAAAAATTGAGTGAGATTTGATTGATCAAAGTTTGAGCAAAGTAGGTTCAAAACTAGGTCATGACCAAGATTTTCAGGTCACGCGCGCAGTCATTTCAACAAACAGTTGGTGGGCCAAATGTATACCTATTTTTCTCAATGATAAAGGCTTAATTTGCAAAACTTGTCAACATCAAAAATGTTCCTTGTAATGTCCTCTTCAAGTTTCATGTTGGGCAAAATTTGGTTTGATCAAGTTATGATGGAGAAATAATGGTCTCAAGTTAGGATCATCGTGCTGAGATTTCATGCCAAGATGCCTTGCCAATTTACCTCATCACCACGCCCTTGTACCAGTTCCATTTATGGATGTTATAAGTCATGTTCCAACCTCTTCCAAGCATCATTTCAACTCAAATTTCAAACCAAACTTGTATCATTACATCCCCACTTTCAAATGAATCCAAAAACTCATCCAACCATTCACTAAGTAGAGAGATTTCCACTTGCAAATCACCATGAATGACATTGATGCATTAACAGTGGTGCACGATTTTTGGTTCACACACACCACAAACACTTCATCACATCAGCTTTCCACATTAAACCAAACACACATGACTTACACCTTGCACACTTGCCTTGGCATACATGAGAATGGAAAGAAACAAACTTGCTGAGCAAGTTTCTGCTACAACTAGCCGTGCCTTCATTTTCTTTTCACCTCCACCATAGCATATCATGAGTTGCCATCACCATACCATTGCTTCCCCTAACTAACTTGACTCAGTTAGTTAGGGATGACTCACCCAAACCACCATGACTCAGCTGACTCACTCAGTTTAACCATGGTTAGCTCACATTATAAATAAAAATCACTCTCTCAAATTTCATTTCTAACTTCATTCTCTCATTTCCACTCCCAAAGTACTCTCATTCTCTCAACATTCTCAGGATTTTCTTCTCTCTCTGTGCACGAATTTCACTATCCTCTATCACATTTCACCTTCATCATCTTCTACACTTCATTGTTGGCCAAGAACAAAGAAGGAGAAGTTCCATTGTCCAAGCATAGCATCTTCATGGTTTGGAATTATTTTTGCTCAAGATTTCCACATCAAGTAGCATTTATTTTTCTAAGGTGTAAGTTCAGAATCTCAAGTCTCCCTCTGGCTTTCTCAAGAATTTTCAGAAGCTACAAGTTCAGGTTCCAAACTCTCAAACTTTTCCCTGGTGTTTAATTGTTTATTTAGTTGTTTTTATGGTGATTTGAGCTTAATAGAAGCAGTTGAAATCCGGCTAGTTGATATGCACCTTAGGTGTTTAGATCTGAAAATCTAGGGCTTATTTGTTGGTTTCGTTTCTCTGTGATTGCTTGGTATTTGTGGATTTGGATGATGAATATGGTTTGTACATGAGCTTAGCTTTCGATTAGTATATTTTTTGTGGATTTTTGGAGAAATCAAGGTTGCAGACGGTGGTGGTTTGGCCGGAGAAGGTGACCAGAGGTCACCTCCGGCCGGTGACTGTTAGAGCTAGGGTTTATGCACGTTTTAATCTCGTCCATCCATTTTCCTTGATCGTGCGGCTTGTATGATGACAACACATTGAATTTCACATGCACCTCACGTGCATTATTTCTGATTTCACTTGAACATAGTGTGGTGCGGTACATTGTATGTTATGTGTTCCCCCTCGTGTGCGCCTTGATCTTGCTTACTTTTACTTGTTTGTTGACCTGACCTGATCCAATGGTGATCCTTGCTTTGACTTGTGTTTACCGAGAGTGTACGGTTGTAAATGTGGAACGCGCGTTTAATGGACTGAGTCAGATTGATATCCACACCTCCCTGTTTCTAAAGCCCAATTGATTTGAACTAATACTTTGCTAAGTCCATACCCCCATTCATATTGCATTTTTATTTTATTTTCATTTTTTCTACATGTTTGCTTTTTAATTTTTAAAAATACCAAATGGCATTATAAATTTCCATAAAAATTCATGAACATCAATAAAACATTTAGAAAATTTTTCATGATTTTATTTCTTGGTTTTATGACATTTTTGCCCCTGTTCCACAATTTTATTTGATTTTCTTTTGTGTGCATTCTTAATGTGGTACATGATTTTGTTTAATTTTGTTCTTGATCATTACAAATTGTTTTGAGTTGCTTCTTTTTGTAGTGGGTCATTAACATCTTGAATTGTGTTAAGTGATTTTTATTGGATTTTTTAGGTCTTGTTATGGCATGTTTTGATGTTCATCTTTGCATTACTTTGCATGTGCATCCAATTTGACTTAAGTGCATTGTATAAAACCTTTTTGCCTTGAATTTTTACATGATACTTTGATAAGGGATTCATTTCTGATTTGTGAACCTCAAAACCATGTTTTCATAATTTTCATGAACTCATTTGATTTTTGTTTAAAACATTTCATTTGAAGCATTACAACATGTCATATCCTTGTAATCTTTGTGCATGTTTACATGATTGCTTTTGTGCAAACTTGCATGATCATTTGCCTACTTTGTGAACTATTCATTTGACATTATAGGTCATTGGTACATGTTATGTGTCATCATTGCATGTTCACTTTCTTTGAACTTTATGTGTCCTTAATAGGAAGTACTTGTGTTATCTTTTGAATTTCCATCTCCTTTCTTCTTCTATTGCTTCTTGAATGGCTTGATAGGTGTTTTATGAATGCTTGTGATGTGTTTATATATCATTCTTCATTTCATTTCAATTCTGATCTTTGGATTACATGTTCCATTTAGGCATGTTTCTTCCATTTCTTTTCATCTTTCATTCTCCCTTTTCTTATGGTAACATGTTCTAATGTCATGGATGATGTTTGTTGCCTATCCACTTGGGCTTGCATGATAATGATCATTTGTTTTCCATGTGAGGTGCATTCTGGTTGTGATTAATAGGATTTGATCTTTCATCTTATTCTTTTCATCTTTATGGTGCATTAAGTGTTCTTTTTCTTCTTATACTTCTTATACATGTTTACTAACCATGTAGGGGCTTTGGTAAGTTGCAATTGAGTGTGGATAAGGAATCCACATTCAAACTTCTATCCTTTCTCTTTTACAATTTCATCTTGTGTTTGTTAAGCACTTATGTGCTTTTTCTTAATAACTCACCACTTTCCCTTTTTGGATTACAATTCATCTTATACTTTAGAAGTGAATTGTTTAATTCATTCTTTCTTTAGACTTTAGGTTTAAACCTCACAAACCATTAGGACCACTCCCTTTAATTTTCAATTAGGATTGAGTCTTAGTTCATATAGATTTTTACCTTTGCTCCTCTCTTGAGTCTCTCTTCTTATCTCAAAGAAAATTCAAAAAATATAATAAAGGTAGGCATTTATTGCATTTAGGCCTTTCATATAAAGAAAAGGTTATAAGGGGTCTTCTCTTATAATCTTAGAATGTGTAGCATATAGCCCATCTTGGGTCAATGTGTTAAACATTTGATCTTGTATGAGGGACTTAAATGCAATATTTGTTGAAGATACAAATAAAAAACACTTCTTCATTTCTTAATCAACAAAAAACACTTAATAAACATAAGTATGCTAGTGTGTTTGAACCTTAACAATTGGAACTAGGTGTGGGGGTCTTCTTCACATTTAGTGTGCTTTCTTACTCATTCCATCTTGGAATGTGAGAATGTACACATTCCAATGACTAAGATTCAGATACACTATCATATGCAAACAAATGAAAAAACTCTTAAAAGACAAAACAAACAATGACGTCTTTCCTTCGGGAATTCTTTTCTCACCTCACTCATTCTCAGCGTACGAACGTGTTTCTACTCGTTCTCTTGCAAGATGGTAACACACTCGGACCAGCGAGCCTACAAACACCTGAGCTAGAACGTTAGCCGTTCCTAAAAAACACAAACAATCCATCCCTAGTGAGGGGAACTACGTCGCTCTGATTCTCATGTTCCCGATGAGATACGTAGGCAGTGGGGTAGGGCCCATTCGAGCACTTCTTTTATTTTCCCTACATTTGTTTCTTTTTCTCTCTCTTTTTCCTTTTCCTTTTCCAGTTCCTTTTCCAGTATCCTTTCCTTACACCCTTTGATCGAAGCAAGCAAGCGTGGATCCCATCGGGTACGATGGACGCGAGAGGGTGTTAATACCTTCCTCTCACGTAACCGACTCCCTTACCCTTTCTCTTGGTCGCAAGACCATGCTCTTTCCTTCCTTCAGGTTTATGCGGTGTTTCCTTTCCCTCTCTTGGGATAAATACACATTGCTGGCGACTCTGTTTCGGTGCCACTTTCGCGTTTGTACTAAGATGAAAATCCCGGGAGCGACAGCTGACGACTCTGCTGGGGACAGGTTGACCTATTGCTGGTCCATCCTAAGCGAGTCAATCCTAGCGCTTGTTTGCTTTTCTTTCATTGGGTGTTTACTGTTGTATTGTATTTGCTGTTTACTGTATTTTATTACTTGTACCGTATTTACAGCATGTTAGCATTTACATTTCATATATTATACTGTGTTACACTGTTCTGTCTGTTTGGCGGGATGGGATTTCTGAGAGATGAGCTCAGTACAAAGGCTCGAGTATACACTTAGATTTAGAGTGGAGAGTAGTGGGACCTACGTGCCATCTGTGTACGTGGGTAATCACGAAATTCACAGCTAGACGAGGCTATCTTGGGACCCATCATGGCGTGCGCATCTTGCGTATTCCAGGATGTCGATCTAGAGAGCTGTCGACTCTAGTGACCGATCATGAGGACCTTAGTGAAAACATCTCTCTTTAGCGGTGACAGTGGCAGACCACATTCTGTGGCAAACCCACTCGCACCCGAGGGCCCAATTTGGTACTTGCATAGGATGACCTTTATTTTCTAAGGTGAGTCAGTGGACGACCTCTTTGATTGGCATAGCATTGTATCCTACGGGTTGAATGTGCTATCGCTTCTCAAACCTCCGAAGCTGACAAGCCTTATTTTCTAGGAACCACATGTGAGTATGGGTGGGATGTTTACAGGTTTGCAGGTAACCCAGCCTCCTACATACCTTACTTGTGATTCTATGATTATTACAAATAGTGTATCCTATGACAGTGGTTTGAGTATTCATCTCAGATATATATTGCCAGATTCAGTGCAGAGACACAGTGCACACAGTTCAACACAGACACCGACACTTGGATACCTGATCACATGCCTTTTGCATTTGCATAATCATATCATAACAGGTTATGTTTGTCATTTTCAGGTACTTACCATATTGTCTGATTCCAATCATGAGTTCCCAAGATGCTGAGGTTAAAAGGAAGAATAATGTGTCATACAAATTCCCTGATCCTAAGCTGGATGTATTGAACAAGATGATAGGTATGGCTGGTTCTGATGTTCTCATCACTTTTCAGAAGGAGTATGGAGAGCTGATTAAGATGGTTTGTGCATTCACAAAGTATGAGAAGGATGGGTTGCATACTTTCTTACAGTTCTATGAGCCATCAATGAGATGTTTCCTATTCCCTGACTACATTCTGATGCCCACTCTGGAGGAATTCTCATTTATTTTGGGAATTCCAATCACGTCTGCTATACCGTATTTTTCTGAAGGTGCTCTTGCCCCTGAAGTAATCGCTGCTGTCCTGCATCTGGACCTGTTTATTGTGAAAAGTGGCCTAAGCAGACTCAAAGAAGATGAAGGATTTCACTTGGAGTTTCTTTTTCGACAAGCTCAGGAAGCTGCCAAGGCTAGCAATTGGACTACTTACAACGCTGTGTTAGCTCTTTGTATCTATGGCTTGGTGCTTTTCCCTGGTCAGCCTGATTTTGTTGATATGCAGGCGTTGAAAGTGTTTGTCTCGAAGAATCCGATTCCTACCCTGCTAGGGGATTTTTATCACTCCGTACACTACAAAAATGAGAAGGCAAGAGGGAGTTTGGTTAGTTGTTGCACCCAATTGTTATGCCATTGGCTCTTCAAACATTTACCCCGGACTGGTGCGTTTGTAGAAACTGCTGAGACAATGAAGTGGTCCAAGAGACTGATCGGTTTGACTGCCAATAATATTATTTGGTTTGATCCCAAATTGCTGACAATAGAGCTTACTGTCAAATGTGGAAGTTTTCCTAATGTTCCTCTACTTGGAAGAAGAGGTGGGATTAATTACAACCCAGTGTTGGCAGTTAGACAATTTGGTTATGCCTCGAGACATCCTCCTGCTGATGAAGAGATTAGCGCTTCTCTGTTTTTCGTAGGGACCAAGAATGAAAGAGTGCTGGAAGTAATAAATGCTTGGAAATTTAGGCAAAGAGAGGGAAAATTGACTTTCGGCAAAGGAGACTGTAGATCATACCCTGACTACGATACTTGGGTTGAGATGAAGGTCAAAAAGCTGTTGTTACCCTTTTCCCGAGAAGTTCTCTTATGTCCAGATCAACATTCCATGGTACCGCCCGAAGAGTACGAGAAATTGAAGAAAATGGTTAGAGATCTACAGATAGAGAACTCTGGAATGAGCAGATGTCTTCAGAAAGCTCTAGCTGACAACAAAGAGTTGGAAATGAGAGCGTTGAAAGCAGAAAAAACCCTGGCGGACAAAGAAGAAGATTTTGATGAGAGAGCTCGATACTTCCGGAAGCTTACCTTGGGAGCGGATGATACTAGTCAGGCTCATAAGGCTACAAAGCAGGCGCTGGCCCGAAGCAAGGATTCGTTAGCTAAACTCCGTCAAGCTTGGGATGAGGTCAGAATTGAGAACTCCGAATTGCAGGCCCAGCTAAAAGATAAAGATGAAGAGCTGAAGAAAGCACACGTGGAAAGAAGAAAGTATCGATAAGATCTTGGCAAAAGTCAAGAACAAGTGAGTAATGTTGAAGGTAAGCTGAAAATCACCAATAAGGAGCTTGAAGATGTCACAGCAGAGCTGAAACTGGTTAAAATTCAAGCTGGAATCAAGAGGCGCAAAGGAGCTAATGAAGATGAAGCCTTGCTGATGCACGTGGGGTCATTAGAGGATGCATTGGAAAAAAGGGACGTAGTGATTAAAGAGCTGATTGAGAAGCCGCATCATCAGCGTACCCGCATCCTGTTTGAGGAGATTAAGTACTCCAGCCAAAAGCTGAAGGATGTAGAGCTGTCGGATTAGTGATTTTTGTCATTTCTTTGTAATTTGTAATGGTTACCATCAGAATTGTTGATGGATCCATTTGACTGCTTGTTTCTTATTTTGTTGCTGAAACTACGACAAACGTGCTTGAGAAGTTTTGGGAATTTGTATGAAATGGGTTACTTCTGTTCACAATTTCTGATCTTCAGATATAGGTGATGTGATATCTGCACACTAGCACACTACAAAATCACTATTTCTGGTCTTCAGACATCTGTGATCGATGTATATGAATATCTCTTCATGGCAAAACTCAGTAATCATGACTCCTGGTCTTCAGGAATTTTTGGTTACGATTGGAATCAGGATATGAAAAGTATTTTGAAATGACAAACATAACTTTGCATTTGCATTTGCATATCATTTTTGCATCGCAGGTTTTCCTTTTGTAGGCGCCTACTAACCTTTATTTGGTTTTCAGGCACGATAGCTGATACACCAGTTCACTGATATTCTACCCGACGCAATCAAGCAAGAGTCATGGAGCAAGTTCAGACAGAGTTAGCTGATTTGAGGGGAAGGATGGAACAGTTCATGAACCTCATGCAGGGGATTGCACAAGGTCAGCAAGAGCTGAGGACTGGTCAAGAAAACATAAGGATTGGACAAGAAGCTATGAGAACTACTATCCAGAGGCTGGAAACTGAAATCCCAAATCGCAACGTGCGCACTCCTCCTGTTGGCACAATCCCTGCTGGTGGGGTACATCTGGGATTTGATAACAATGAGGATGGTCAGGAGGACCAGTTCACTGCAGTCAACAATGACATGGGTTTCTACAATGACGACCAGAAGTATGAAGGGCTGGATGAAAGGCTCAAGGCTATTGAGAGCCAAAATCCTCTTGGAATTGATGTAGAAGACATGGGTCTCGTACAGGGTGTGCGAATTCCTCCCAAGTTCAAGCTTCCTGCTTTGGATAAGTACAACGGCAGTACCTGTCCCAAAACACATTTGTAAGCTTACAATCGCAAGATTGCCACTTACACCGAGGACCAAAAGCTCTGGATGTATTTTTTTCAGGATAGCCTGTCAGGCGCTTCCCTGGAATGGTACATTAAGCTGGACAGGGTTTATATAAGGAGTTGGAAAGATTTGTGCGCTGCGTTTCTGAAGCAGTATCAATATAATCTGGACATGGCACCTAATCGTACTCAATTGCAGAGTATGACTCAGGATAACAAGGAGGGCTTTAAGCAGTACGCACAGAGATGGAGAGAATTGGCTGCTCGAGTTCAACCACCCTTGGGTGATCGTGAGATGGCTGATATGTTCATGAGCACACTTCAAGGGACGTATTTGGATAGACTGGCTGCATGTCCCTCCACGGGGTTTGCCGACATTGTCGTTGCTGGGGAACAAATAGAAAGTATGCTGAAACTGGGTAAGATTCAAGATGTTGCTTCAAGTTCAAAGAAACCCTTTGCCAATGGACCAAGGAAAAAAGAAGGGGAGTCCAACGCTGTGTATAGAGGAGGGGGCAGAGGAAGGAATCAGTCCTATCATCAGGTGGATGCGGTAACCATTCCGGTTCCAGCTGGACAGCAAACGCCAGATCAGCAAGGTAGACCCTGATTTCAGAACAATAGATAAAGGGACCGTAAATTTGATCCCTTGCCTATGACATATGCTGATTTGTTACCACAACTGCTCAAAGAGAAGTTGGTTGAACTTCGAACTATAAAGCCGCTGGATTCCGGAAAATTGCCTCAAGGTTACGATGCTAATGTTCGATGTGAATATCATTCTGGTGCGCCAGGTCATTCAATAGAAAAGTGCTGGGACTTTCAACATAAGGTTCAAGATCTGATCGACGCAAAAGCTATCAACTTCTCTAGGCCGCCGAATGTTCGTGACAATCCAATGCCTCATCATGGAGGTGCAGGTACAAATGCCATTTTTGATGGCGAGAAGTTGAATTTGATTACTGATGTTAAGTTGGTGAAGACTCCGCTGTTGATTGTAAAAGAACGTTTGTTAAAAGGAAAGGTATTTCCTGGATGCGCCTCTGATTGCAAAGATTGTTCAAAGCAGGTTAATGGCTGCAGTAAGTTGAGAGTTGGACTGCAGGATCTTATGGATGAGGGAAGTCTTCAGTTTGATAAAGTAGAGAAAGAACAGGATGTTTCTGCCATTACCATTTACTATAATCCAGTCGAGATACAGGTGCCTGTTGAGGAGCCTGTTGCTATCATCGTGCCCGAGAGGCCGAGACCAGTTACGATTATAGTTCCTGAATCGGCTGCTTATGTGTCTAATAGGGCAGTTCCGTGGCAGTATGGAACTGATACTCGTCAAGGAGGAAGTCGGCAGAAGGCAGAGGCTGTTGGTACTAGCATTGAGAATGTCAGTGGACCAAGTGGTTTTACTAGGAGCGGTCGACTGTTTGCTCCCAAGACTCTAAGGAATGATAAAGAGGCTGAAGCCGCTACAAGAACGAAAGGAAAATAGGTTGTTGATGACAAGGTGCCTGCTCAGGAAGAGGACCCTAAAGTCAATTTTGATAATGATGTTGAGGAATTTATGAGGGTTATCAAAAAGAGTGATTACAAGATCATTGACCAGCGTAATCAGACACCCTCTAAAATTTCGATATTATCCCTGCTAATGAGTTCAGATGCACACCGGGCTGCTTTGTTGAAAGTTCTGAATATGGCATACGTTCCCCAAGAGATTACAGTGAATCAGTTGGAGGGAGTAATTTCTAATGTGAATGTGAGCCACGGGTTGGGATTTACGAACAGGGATTTGACACCGGACAGACGTAAGCACAACAAAGCACTGCACATCACACTTGAATGCAAAGGAGCAGTTTTGTCGCATGTGCTGGTTGACACAGGTTCTTCCTTAAATGTGTTACCCAAAAAAGCCCTGATGAAAATTGAAGTAGATGGATTGGTTCTGAGACCCAGCGATCTGATTGTGAGAGCTTTCGATGGATCCCAAAGATCGGTGTTTGGGGAGGTTGAACTACAAATATAGGTTGGTCCACAGATATTCAAGACGACCTTTCATGTTATGGACATTCAGCCTGCTTATAGCTGTTTGTTGGGCCGACCGTGGATTCACGCAGCAGGCGCAGTTACCTCCACACTTCATCAGAAGCTCAAGTATGTGTTCGAGGGTCAAGTGGTTACTGTTTGTGGCGAGGAAGATATATTCGTAAGTCATCTATCCACTTTCAAATATGTGGAAATGGATGGAGAGATTCATGAAACTTTGTGCCAATTTTTTGAAGCCCTGAATATCAATAACTTACCAGAGTCTACTTCAGCAGCAGTGGTGTCAAATGTGCCAGGTGGGCCGAGTGCATCAATTGCATCATACAAGCAGGCCAGAGAAGTGGTCGAAAGCGGGAATGCCCAGGGTTGGGGTAAAGCTATAGATGTGTTCGTGAAAGAAGATAAGTTTGGCATTGGATACCAGCCGGGCCGGATGCCAGTTCCTCGATTCCGTGGGCCAATCAACTTCAACAGTGGAGGAATTATCAATCCCAACCAGTCATGCTCAGCAATAGAAGATGGCACTGAAAGCTCAGATTATCTGGACAGATGGGTATATGCACTGGCTCCAGGCGAGACGTTGCAAAATTGGTCTAGTGAAGAAATCGTTCATGTTGTTCACCATTCAGAGTAATAATTCTTGTCTTTCATAATGCATGAAATCCCACACTCTGCCCAAGGTGTGAGGATCCATTTGTAGGGCCACCATATTTTCTCATATAATGTTCAAATATCAATAAAAGGACGTTTTTGTTTACAAATTTGTGTTCCTTTACTCTTTCTTTATTTTATTTTTGCACAAAGAAAATTAAAAATGATAATGCACTTTCTTTTCTTTTGTTTTCAAGCAAATAATCTAAAATAAAGCATAAACCCAATCATGGAGACTGGATTCTGTGGATTTCTCTGAAAATTATTCTGTTATGCCCACGTATGATTTCGACAATCCGATCTATCAAGCTGAGGAAGAAAGTGATGAAGACTATGAACTCCCGGAAGAGTTGGCTAGGTTGTTGAAACAGGAAGAGAAGACCATTCAGCCTCATCAGGAAGCTCTTGAGATCATCAATATTGGGTCAGAGGAAAGCAAGAAAGAGATCAAGATTGGTGCGAGTCTGCGGGCTGATGTAAAGCAAGAGCTGATAGTCATGCTACGGGAATACGTTGACATCTTTGCTTGGTCATACCAAGATATGCCAAGTTTAGATACAGACATAGTTGTGCATAGACTACCATTGAAAGAGGACTGCCCACCGGTCA
The DNA here is from genome assembly GCA_022829125.1 of Lathyrus tuberosus. NCBI lineage: Eukaryota > Viridiplantae > Streptophyta > Magnoliopsida > Fabales > Fabaceae > Lathyrus > Lathyrus tuberosus. The sequence goes on from JALAZF010000874.1 coordinate 657,617, forward strand.
AGCAGAAGCTGCGCAGGACAAAACCAGAAATGGCTTTGAAGATTAAGGAAGAAGTACAGAAACAGTTGGATGCAGGTTTTCTGGCAGTAACCAACTATCCTCCCTGGGTGGCCAATATAGTACCGGTGCCGAAGAAAGATGGCAAAGTCAGAATGTGTGTGGATTACAGAGATCTCAACAAGGCGAGCCCTAAAGATGATTTTCCACTCCCTCATATTGATGTGCTGGTTGATAATACCGCTCAGTTTTCAGTGTTCTCATTTATGGATGGATTTTTCGGGTACAATCAGATAAAGATGGCGCCTGAGGACATGGAGAAGACGACATTCATTACCCCGTGGGGTACCTTCTGTTACAAAGTAATGCCTTTTGGGTTGAAGAACGCAGGGGCAACTTATCAAAGAGCAATGGTGACGTTATTCCACGATCTAATTCATAAAGAGATCGAGTGCTATGTGGATGACATGATTGCTAAATCAAAGAAAGAAGAGGAACATCTGATCAACTTGAAGAAGTTGTTTGAGAGGCTGAGGAAATTCAGGTTGAGACTGAATCCTAACAAGTGTACTTTCGGCGTGCGGTCCGGAAAATTGCTTGGTTTCATTGTCAGTGAAAAAGGGATAGAGGTTGATCCTGCTAAAGTGAAAGCTATACAAGATATGCATGTACCGAGAACTGAGAAAGAAGTTCGCGGCTTTCTAGGAAGATTGAACTACATTTCAAGGTTCATATCGCACCTAACTGCCACTTGCGAACCGATATTCAAAATGCTACGAAAAGATCAAACGGTCAGGTGGAATGATGATTGTCAAAATGCATTCGATAAAATAAAAAGATATTTGCAGGAACCTCCAATTCTGATACCTCCAGTTCAAGGAAGACCACTGATTATGTACTTGACAGTGCTCGAAGGATCCATGGGTTGTGTTCTCGGTCAACACGACGAGACAGGTAGGAAAGAACATGCTATCTACTACCTGAGCAAGAAATTTACAGATTGTGAATTGCGTTATTCAATGCTTGAGAAGACATGCTGTGCACTCGCATGGGCCGCCAAGCGATTGAGACAATACATGCTCACATATACAACCCTGTTGATCTCTAAATTGGATCCGGTCAAGTATATTTTTGAGAAACCAGCACTTACAGGCAGAGTTGCAAGGTGGCAGATGGTACTGACAGAGTACGATATTCAATTTACTTCGCAAAAGGCAATCAAAGGAAGTATACTATCAGATTATCTTGCGCAACAACCTCTTGATGATTACCAGCCCATGAGATTTGATTTCCCTGATGAGGACATCATGTTTCTTAAAGTGAAAGACTGCGAGGAACCACTTCTGGAGGAAGGGCCTGACCCTGAGTCCAAATCGAGTTTGATGTTTGATGGGGCAGTTAATATGAATGGGTGCGGAGTTTGTGCTGTCCTTATTACGCCAGAGGGTGTTCACATGCCCTTCACTGCCCGAGTAACTTTCAGGTGTACCAACAATGAAGCATAATATGAAGCTTGCATACTAGGGATCGAGGAAGCTATTGATTTACGAATCAAGACCCTCGATATCTTTGGTGATTCAGCACTGGTAATCAATCAAGTAAAGGGAACTTGGCACACACATTAGCAGAATTTGATTCCGTATCGAGATTATAAGAGGAGATTGCTGACATTCTTTACAACTGTCAAGTTATACCATGTTCCCCGAGATGAGAATAAGTTTGCAGACGCCTTGGCCACTATCTCTTCGATGATCAAAGTGCATGGTTGGAACTTTGTACCCAGGATTGATGTATCTCGTTTTGATAGGCCTGCTTTTGTGTTTGAGGTTGATGCAGTGTCTGACGGTAAGCCATGGTACCATGACATCAAATGCTTCTTAAAAAATCAAGAATACCCGCCTGGGGCATCTTCCAATGACAAGAAGACATTAAGAAGGCTAGCTGGTAGTTTCTTCTTGAACAAAGATGGTGTGCTGTATAAAAGGAATTTTGACACGGTTCTGCTCAGATGTGTGGATAGACACGAGGCAGACCTGTTGATGACTGAAGTGCACGAAGGCTCTTTCGGTACCCATGCCGGAGGACATGCGATGGCTAAGATATTGTTGAGATTAGGGTATTATTGGCTAACCATGGAGTCAGATTGCTGCAAGTATGCTCGCAAGTGTCACAAATGCCAGATCTATGTAGACAAAGTGCACGTCCCTCCCAATCCGTTGAGTATCATGTCATCTCCGTGGCCATTTGCAATGTGGGGCATTGATATGATCGGGAAAATTGAGCCTACTGCTTCAAACGGCCATCGTTTCATCTTGGTCGCCATTGATTACTTCACTAAATGGGTTGAAGCAGTATCTTACGCCAATGTCACTAAGCAAGTAGTGGCTCGTTTCTTGAAGCGAGATATCATTTGTCGATATGGAGTGCCCGAAAGAATCATTACTGATAATGGTTCTAATTTGAACAACAAGATGATGGCTGAGCTATGCCGGGACTTCAAAATCGAGCACCACAATTCTTCTCCGTACCGCCCGAAAATGAATGGCGCGGTCGAAGCGGCCAACAAAAACATCAAGAAGATTGTGCAGAAGATGGTTGTCACGTACAAAGATTGGCATGAGATGTTACCACTGGCTTTGCATGGATATCGAACATCAGTCCGCACGTCCACTGGGGCAACACCATACTCGCTTGTATATGGTATGGAGGCAGTTCTACCGATAGAAGTGGAGATTCCTTCTCTCCGAGTATTGATGGATGTTAAGCTAGATGAAGCTGAATGGGTACGAGCCAGATTTGATCAGCTGAGCCTTATTGAGGAGAAGCGATTAGCAGCGGTATGCCATGGCCAGCTATATCAGCGCAGAATGAAGAGGGCATTCGATCAAAAGGTTCGACCTCAAGTCTACAAGGTCGGGCTTGTGGTAATCAAGAGAATACTTCCTCCGAGTACAGATCACATGGGCAAATGGACTCCTAACTATGAAGGTCCGTTCGTGGTAAAAAAGGTTTTCTCAGGTGGAGCCTTGTTGCTGACAACTATGGATGGTGAAGATTTTTCATCCCCTGTTAATTCAGATGCAGTTAAAAAATACTTCGTATAAAGAGACCCGCTGGATAAAAGAAAAAAAGAATCCAGGCAAAAAAGGGCATCCCGGCGAACCAAAAATAGAATAAAGGTTCGGGCAAAAATTAGGGATATAATTGAAAAGAATTGTACACCCGGTAAGTTGAAAATCCGAAAGGGCAACTTAGGCAAAAATGGGTATCCCGGTGGATTGAAAACCTGAAAAGGCGATCCACACAAAAGAGGGATTAAAGCGAATGACTGCAGTCTGAATTAATCTGTACGTTTTCTACTCTTCAGCAAACTGGCAAAAATTCCAAAGGAGGAGTTGGTCCAATCATGAGCTTCTGAAGGCAAAGATAATCAGGAGAGTTGGAGTACATACTGGCTATAACAGAATCAGAAATCAGTTGGAATCCAATTTCCGCATTATCATTAGGATAGATTTCTTTTCTCAATTTTATGGCAATCGCCTCTTTCAGGGGTTTGCTTCTGATTGTAAATTCGCCAATTTTTGGCATTTCATCAATAAAGTTGAATATTCAGTCACGGGCTTTTATTTTCATTTTACTGTTTTGTTTGCAAAAACGTCCGATTTTTGATAATAAAACGTTACTTTGAAAATATTTTGGCCTTGCAAAAAAAAAAAACATGAACAAAGACAATCGAAATTACGTTGCTTGTTGGACAACCTTGGATGATGGACCCAAAAGACCACGCAATATCCAGGGGCATGTGCATATTTTTTTTCTGTTGCAGGTAATGAGCACGATCGATCCAAATAGCATGATCGTAACCACGAGCAGATATTTGCTATGACTTGATAATGTTGTATCTTATTAAGTCGGTTCTTCCATTCAAGAATTCCCACTAAGTCTCGTGACGACAACGGTGTTCGAAGATGGATTTCTTCTGTGTTGATAACGGTTATTAATGCAGTGAATACTCCAGGTTGACAACAAGTGCCAATCCTCCAGTACCTTGCAGAAGATGTGAAAGGTAGTTCAAGGTAGAGTGTTTGTCTAAGAGTTTGAAAACGCTTGGTTTTCTATAAAATCCTCTTAAGAGACGAATCTTTTAGTACTAACATCCCTTGTGGAGTTTACTCTTGGCAGGATGTACCAGCAAGTGGTAGTATCATGTCTCCCGCAGGTTTCGGCATGGGAAATTTGTCAAAGAATAATCCCCAGCGGAGTTATTGACTCTCCTAAGCCTGGGGCATGCAACCTCCCCAGCAAAGAATATCCCCAATCTATGATCCCCAGTAGAGTTTGAGGACATTTGGTCTTCTGTAAAATCCTCTCGAAGGGCAGCCCCAACAAGAGATGCTTTAAAGCAGTTTTCTCCAGCAGAGTGTGTTATAAACTCATTATTCCCAGCGGAGTCGTCAAAGGGAAAGTTCGCCCAACATGGGGCACTGTGACATTTAACCTAAGCTCGACAGTCTTCTTCCTCAGTAGAGTACCGAGGAATTGCTTTGGGTTTCCTCAACAGATCTCTAGGGACTCTTTCTCAGTATGTTGCAACGGATTGTCTTTCAACCAAGATTTGGATATCCCCCGCAGAGTAGCCCTGATCCCCGGCAAGATCATATCTTTGGTAATGATATCCCCACAGAGTTCAGCATTGAATCTTGTCCGCTATACTCCCCAGCTGAGTCGCGGTAATTTCCCCAACTTGGTCTATGTGGATCAACGAAATCTCTTCTTCAGCAAGGTGTCAGCATATGATATTACCCAGCCGGTGGTGTAATTCTTGGCATTGCCCATTTACAACTCAAAGTCCAATTTATTTTTGGCACATATACAGTTTGTTCATATTATTCCAGCCTGTGGGATAATATTGCAGATGGTTGTTCCAGCCAGTGGGATGATCATTATATACGGTTTGTTCATATTATTCCAGCCTGTGGGATAATATTGCAGATGGTTGTTCCAGCCAGTGGGATGATCATTATATACGGTTTGTTCATATTATTCAAGCCTGTGGGATAATATTGCAGATGGTTGTTCCAGCCAGTCGGATGATCATTATATACGGTTTGTTCATATTATTCCAGCCTGTGGGATAATATTGCAGATGGTTGTTCCAGCCAGTGGGATGATCATTATATACAGTTTGTTCATATTATTCCAGCCTGTGGGATAATATTGCAGATGGTTGTTCCAGCCAGTGGGATGATCATTATATACGGTTTGTTCATATTATTCCAGCCTGTGGGATAATATTGCAGGTGGTTGTTCCAGCAGGTGGGATGATCATTTGGCAAAGCTTCCAAAGCCGGTTTGGTAAGCATCATAGTCCAAGTTTAATTTGGCAAAGCTGCAAAAGTCCATCTGAGGATGGCAATTTTGAGATTCCAAAGCCTGTTTGGTAATCATTGAAGTCCAACGACAGATTGGCAAAAATCCAGCACGAACTGGTAAAAGTCCATTGTTTAGAATGGCAGAGCAGCTAAAGTCCACCAGCAGTGTGGCAAGCCAGTAGTCGCCTGGCGTCGTACAAAAGACATTTTTTGAAGTCCACCAGCAGTGTGGCAAGCCAGTAGTCGTCTGGCATCGTACAAAAGACATTTCTAGAGTCCATCAACAGTATGGCAAGCCAGTAGTCGTCTGGCGTCGTTTAAAAAGACATTTGTTAAAGTCCATCAACAGTATGGCAAGCCAGTAGTCGCCTGGCGTCGTTCAAAGGACAGATTTCTCTGACCACGTTCATTGAAGATTCAATCCAGCAGTCTTATTGGGTTTATATCCCTTTTGTTCTTCATCATCCAGAGCAAATTTTGGTTATATTTGGTATTCAATCACTATATACCTTGAAAGTCTGAAAGCAATCGCTTTCAGGCATTCAGGTCTACAGCGTTTGAATAGGGGCAGCTGTAATACCCCAAAATTTGCTCTCACTTTTTGTCATTTTAGCATAGCATTATCATCTATCATATCATATCCATCTCATTAGCATTGCAGTGCATTTAACATTGAAAAATGAAGCATAACATTCCTCTTACCATCAAGGCATGTGATCAGGTGGAAGATGGACAATCGAGGGATCATTCAAAGCACAAAAAGGTCAATCAAGTTGCCTCAAGGCAAGCCAAGAGTCTCTCATGTCTCATACCATCTCAATTGATCATCCAAAAACTCAAGGAAGTGAGATCCAATAGGAGATTGAAGCCCTACATCTTTCATCATGCAAGAGGTTCAAAAAAAAAAACTGAAGGAAAACCCTCAAAAGAGATAGCTCATTGATCCAAAATCACCCTCAAGTGGCATATTTCATCATTCTTTAAGAGGATACACAACATACTCTGAGGAATTTGAAATTAAAGACTGCACATTTTTCTCCTAGGAGGTGGGCACCAAAATTAGGGTTTCTAATAAAATCAAGATATCTTTGATTTTTTGGACAAAACTTGATGTCATGGTATTCTATATGTTCTTAAGTGTATGTATGTGGAAAATCACCTCTCAATTGATTTTAGAAGTGGTTCAATTGAAAGAAAGATAAAAAATCAGAAAATTTTGGGGCCAAGTCAAATAATCAGGAGAAAAAGTCAACTCATGACTTTTTGAGGCCAAATTCATAAAATTCATGTTATATGTGTCCAATGTACAAAATTTGGTCAAGAAACTCCAAAGGAATCATGAAAAAATCAAGAGGTGGAAAGTTGCCATTTTTGGAAGAAGAAGGGTTACTAAAAATAGCAAGTTTTGGCCATTTTGCATCAGAGTTTGAACCAAGGCCATTTAAAATTGAAGCACGAAATGAAAATTTCACTCGGCCACAACAAAAGATCTTGTTTTAAGCTTCACATCCATATGTGGAACATCTCTATTGGATAAAAATTGAGTGAGATATGATTGATCAAAGTTTGAACAAAGTAGGTTCAAAACTAGGTCATGACCAAGATTTTCAGGTCACGCGCGCAGTCATTTCAACAAACAGTTGGTGGGCCAAATGTACACCTATTTTTCTCAATGATAAAGGCTTAATTTGCAAAACTTGTCAACATCAAAAATGTTCCTTGTAATGTCCTCTTCAAGTTTCATGTTGGGCAAAATTTGGTTTGATCAAGTTATGATGGAGAAATAATGGTCTCAAGTTAGGATCATCGTGCTGAGATTTCATGCCAAGATGCCTTGCCAATTTTCCTCACCACCACGCCCTTGTACCAGTTCCATTTATGGATGTTATAAGTCATGTTCCAACCTCTTCCAAGCATCATTTCAACTCAAATTTCAAACCAAACTTATATCATTACATCCCCTCTTTCAAATGAATCCAAAAACTCATCCAACCATTCACTAAGTAGAGAGATTTCCACTTGCAAATCACCATGAATGACATTGATGCATTAACAGTGGTGCACGATTTTTGGTTCACACACACCACAAACACTTCATCACATCAGTTTTCCACATTAAACCAAACACACATGACTTACACCTTGCACACTTGCCTTGGCATACATGAGAATGCAAAGAAACAAACTTGCTGAGCAAGTTTCTGCTACAACTAGTCGTGCCTTAATTTTCTTTTCACCTCCACCATAGCATATCATGAGTTGCCATCACCATACCATTGCTTCCCCTAACTAACTTGACTCAGTTAGTTAGGGATGACTCACCCAAACCACCATGACTCAGCTGACTCACTCAGTTTAACCATGGTTAGCTCACATTATAAATAAAAATCACTCTCTCAAATTTCATTTCTAACTTCATTCTCTCATTTCCACTCCCAAAGTACTCTCATTCTCTCAACATTCTCTGGATTTTCTTCTCTCTCTGTGCACGAATTTCACTATCCTCTATCACATTTCACCTTCATCATCTTCTACACTTCATTGTTGGCCAAGAACAAAGAAGGAGAAGTTCCATTGTCCAAGCATAGCATCTTCAAGGTTTGGAATTCTTTTTGCTCAAGATTTCCACATCAAGTAGCATTTATTTTGCTAAGGTGTAAGTTCAGAATCTCAAGTCTCCCTCTCGCTTTCTCAAGAATTTTCAGAAGCTACAAGTTCAGGTTCCAAACTCTCAAACTTTTCCCTGGTGTTTAATTGTTTATTTAGTTGATTTTATGGTGATTTGAGCTTAATAGAAGCAGTTGAAATCCGGCTAGTTGATATGCACCTTAGGTGTTTAGATCTGAAAATCTAGGGCTTATTTGTTGGTTTCGTTTCTCTGTGATTGCTTGGTATTTGTGGATTTGGATGATGAATATGGTTTGTACATGAGCTTAGCTTTCGATTAGTATATTTTTTGTGGATTTCTGGAGAAATCAAGGTTACAGACGGTGGTGGTTTGGCCGGAGAAGGTGACCGGAGGTCACCTCCGGCCGGTGACTGTTAGAGCTAGGGTTTATGCACGTTTTAATCTCGTCCATCCATTTTCCTTGATCGTGCGGCTTGTATGATGACAGCACATTAAATTTCACATGCACCTCACGTGCATTATTTCTGATTTCACTTGAACATAGTGTGGTGCGGTACATTGTATGCTATGTGTTCCCCCTCGTGTGCGCCTTGATCTTGCTTACTTTGACTTGTTTGTTGACCTGACCTGATCCAATGGTGATCCTTACTTTGACTTGTGTTGACCGCGAGTGTACGGTTGTTAATGTGGAACGCGCGCTTAATGGACTGAGTCAGATTGATATCCACACCTCCCTGTTTCTAAAGCCCAATTGATTTGAACTAATACTTTGCTAAGTTCATACCCCCATTCATATTGCATTTTTATTTTATTTTCATTTTTTCTACAAGTTTTCTTTTTAATTTTTAAAAATACCAAATGGCATTATAAAATTCCATAAAAATTCATGAACATCAATAAAACATTTAGAAAATTTTTCATGATTTTATTTCTTGATTTTATGACATTTTTGCCCCTGTTCCACAATTTTATTTGATTTTCTTTTGTGTGCATTCTTAATGTGGTACATGATTTTGTTTAATTTTTTTCTTGATCATTAAAAATTGTTTTGAGTTGCTTCTTTTTGTAGTGAGTCATTAACATCTTGAATTGTGTTAAGTGATTTTTATTGGATTTTTTAGGTCTTGTTATGGCATGTTTTTATGTTCATCTTTGCATTACTTTGCATGTGCATCCAATTTGACTTAAGTGCATTGTATAAAACCTTTTTGCCTTGAATTTTTACATGATACTTTGATAAGGTATTCATTTCTGATTTGTGAACCTCAAAACCATGTTTTCATAATTTTCATGAACTCATTTGATTTTTGTTTAAAACATTTCATTTGAAGCATTACAACATGTCATATCCTTGTAATCTTTGTGCATGTTTACATGATTGCTTTTGTGCAAACTTGCATGATCATTTGCCTACTTTGTGAACTATTCATTTGACATTATAGGTCATTGGTACATGTTATGTGTCATCATTGCATGTTCACTTTTATTTGAACTTTATGTGTCCTTAATAGGAAGTACTTGTGTTATCTTTTGAATTTCCATCTCCTTTCTTCTTCTATTGCTTCTTGAATGGCTTGATAGGTGTTTCATGAATGCTTGTGATGTGTTTATATATCATTCTTCATTTCATTTCAATTCTGATCTTTGGATTACATGTTCCATTTAGGCATGTTTCTTCCATTTCTTTTCATCTTTCATTCTCCTTTTTCTTATGGTAACATGTTCCAATGTCATGGATGATGTTTGTTGCCTATCCACTTGGGCTTGCATGATAATGATCATTTGTTTTCCATGTGAGGTACATTCTGGTTGTGATTAATAGGATTTGATCTTTCATCTTATTCTTTTGATCTTTATGGTGCATTAAGTGTTCTTTTGCTTCTTATACTTCTTATACATGTTTACTAACCATGTAGGGGCTTTGGTAAGTTGCAATTGAGTGTGGATAAGGAATCCACATTCAAAATTCTATCCTTTCTCTTTTACAATTTCATCTTGTGTTTGTTAAGCACTTATGTGCTTTTTCTTAATAACTCACCACTTTCCCTTTTTGGATTACAATTCATCTTCTACTTTAGAAGTGAATTGTTTAATTCATTCTTTCTTTAGACTTTAGGTTTAAACCTCACAAACCATTAGGACCACTCCCTTTAATTTTCAATTAGGATTGAGTCTTAGTTCATATAGATTTTTACCTTTGCTCCTCTCTTGAGTCTCTCTTCTCATCTCAAAGAAAATTCAAAATATATAATAAAGGTAGGCATTTATTGCATTTAGGCCTTTCATATAAAGAAAAGGTTATAAGGGGTCTTCTCTTATAATCTTAGAATGTGTAGCATATAGCCCATCTTGGGTCAATGTGTTAAACATTTGATCTTGTATGAGGGACTTAAATGCAATATTTGTTGAAGATACAAATAAAAAACACTTCTTCATTTCTTAATCAACAAAAAACACTTAATAAACACAAGTATGCTAGTGTGTTTGAACCTTAACAATTGGAACTAGGTGTGGGGGTCTTCTTCACATTTAGTGTGCTTTCTTACTCATTCCATCTTGGAATGTGAGAATGTACACATTCCAATGACTAAGATTCAGATACACTATCATATGCAAACAAATGAAAAAACTCTTAAAAGACAAAACAAACAATGACGTCTTTCCTTCGGGAATTCTTTTCTCACCTCACTCATTCTCAGCGTACGAACGTGTTTCTACTCGTTCTCTTGCAAGATGGTAACACACTCGGACTAGTGAGCCTACAAACACCTGAGCTAGAACGTTAGCCGTTCCTAAAAAACACAAACAATCCATCCCTAGTGAGGGGAACTACGTCGCTCTGATTCTCATGTTCCCGATGAGATACGTAGGCAGTGGGGTAGGGCCCATTCGAGCACTTCTTTTATTTTCCCTACATTTGTTTCTTTTTCTCTCTCTTTTTCCTTTTCCTTTTCCAGTTCCTTTTCCAGTATCCTTTCCTTACACCCTTTGATCGAAGCAAGCAAGCGTGGATCCCATCGGGTACGATGGACGCGAGAGGGTGCTAATACCTTCCTCTCACGTAACCGACTCCCTTACCCTTTCTCTTGGTCGCAAGACCATGCTCTTTCCTTCCTTCAGGTTTATGCGGTGTTTCCTTTCCCTCTCTTGGGATAAATACACATTGCTGGTGACTCTGTTTCGGTGCCACTTTCGCGTTTGTACTAGGATGAAAATCCCGGGAGCGACAAACAAGAATAACCCAGATCCTTGAATCAAATACATGAGTACAGTGTTGCTCATATAAGAACTGATTTTCTCTTTCAAAATCAGTATATTAGACCTGTCACTCAACTGAAACAGTCATCTTAGCCTCCTCTTGGGCTTGGTACAATGATTCTCCCCAACGGAGTCAAACAACGTTTAGCCTCTCTCTCGGGCTTTGTACGAGACACATAAGTGACTCCCTAGTTGAGTCAATTACCCCTTTAGCCTCCATCTCGGGCTTTATATGAGATACCAAAAGATTCCATCGTTGAGTCAAAACCTTTTAGCCTCTCTCTCGGGCTTTGTACGAGACACATATTAGCCTCCTCTTAGGCTTTGTATAAGAAAACCACTGGTTAATCCAATCAACCTTTTAGCATCAAAGCTGTGCCTCGTTCACAGTACACAAACATCAACAACTCCTTTCCCTTCATCTAAATCGCTGTAAGCGGCAAGCCTCTGGATCATCTACATCCATGCCACTGTCCCTCTTTTAGCATGAGAAATTCCTAAGGAAAGATAGCATTGCTCTACACTGAGTTAAAGTCTTATCCTTCAGGTTAAAATCCCCTATAAAGGAAATTATGGCATTGATAGGATCCGCGTATCCTGGTTAAAGTAATTCTCCTTTATAACCCGTCACCCAAAAGTAGTGACAAACAACCCCCTCTTTAGAGATGACAAATTCTCTCTAAAATTGAAACTTTTTTAGCTTCATATCTTGGGCTTTGAACAAGATACAAATAAACTCTTCAGCTTCATATCTGGGGCTTTGATCAAGATACAAATCACCTTTCGCTTCACGTCTTGGGCTTTGAACAAGACACCAAAAACACCCATTTCCTCCCATAGAATAGGAGGAACTACGAACGCTCTGATTTCCCTGTTTTGGATAAACGGGAATACGTAGGTATAAGATCAAAAGAAAAGATCTTAGCGAGCACAATCAACAAAAAAACCAAATCCCATATCTCCATCAATCAAAAGCAGTAATTCAAAAAGCATCAGTCCTAACATCCTAATCATTGTTCCCCGCCAGAAAATCCTAGAAAGAGAGAAAATCGTATTGGCGAAAATACAAATAACCATTACAAAGGCCCCCCACATTGATAGCATTCGTAACCTAACAGACCGCTGTTTAAACTCAGTATGCAAAGCAGGGTTAATTGGAGACATCTATTTCCCTTCCTTCATCAGCTCACAATAGGATAAAAAATGAATCGACCTGTAGTTTTAAGCTCAACCGCAGAGAGCGACCAGCGCTTAAGAACCGCGTCCAAAATCGCTCGCTACACCACAGTCTTAAAGTGTTTGGCTCATTAGCTTATGCTCTACCCTTCAAGCTCATAGAACTAAGCTTGAGCCAAGAAGTAGGAAGTGTGTATTTCTGGGTTATAAAAATGGTATGAAGGGTGCTGTCTTATATGATGTTAATAACCATGAAGTCTTTATCTCTAGAAATGTCACACACCATGAACACCTATTCCCTTACCAAAGTAATGGTGACATTACTTGGAATTACCATGTTCAACATGATTCACAACATTCTTTTAAAAGTTCTCTTACTGATACAAATCATAATAACCATCATGACCACAACATTTCCACAACATTAGACCCTCTATCACAGAATAATGATCTTGATTCCAACATTCCACATCAAGATGACTATTCCAATCAACACATCCCTACTCACAATCCTGAACAAATTAACCAAAATAATCACAATTCAGATGTTTTAGAAAACACAGAACATGTGATTGAACCTGAACAGACTGACCATAATAAACCTCATAATCATTCTAGACCTGTTAGAGCTAAACAAATACCTGCTTACCTTTCTGATTATGTGTGTAATTCATCTCTCAGTCAAGCTAATAAGTCATCTTCAGGTAATAATCACACACTTTATCCTATTTCCTCTTTTGATTCTATGTCTCATATTTCTGATTCTCACCATGCCTTTACCACTTCTATAACACAACATCATGAACCAAAGAATTATAAAGAAGCTTGCTTGTCTGACCATTGGATCCAGGCTATGAAATCTGAATTGGATGCATTGAGCAAGAATGGCACTGGGAAAGTAGTTGATCTACCACCTTATGTTAAGCCTATTGGGAGTAGATGGGTGTATAAGGTAAAGCACAAGGCAGATGGCACTATAGAAAGATATAAGGCCAGGTTGGTAGCTAAAGGCTACAATCAAATTGAGGGCTTGGATTTTTTTGATACTTTCTCTCCTGTAGCTAAACTCACCACAGTGAGAACCCTTATTGCTACTGCTGCTGTTAATGGCTGGTTTTTACATCAATTAGATGTAAATAATGCTTTCTTGTATGGTGATCTACAAGAAGATGTATACATGACTATTCCTGAAGGAGTTATGTGTGACAAACCCAACCAGGTGTGCAAACTGATGAAGAGCTTGTATGGTCTTAAGCAGGCCAGCCGAAAATGGTATGAAAAATTGACTGCTTTACTTATTCAACAAGGGTACAAACAATCAAATTCTGATTACTCATTATTTACCCTTAATAGTGCCAACAATTTTACTGCTATCCTTGTGTATGTTGATTATATAATCCTAGCTGGGAATTCTATGAATGAGTTTGACAGGATTAAAGAATGTCTAGATAGCAATTTCAGCATCAAGGACTTGGGTCTGTTGAAGTACTTCTTTGGTTTGGAAGTTGCACATTCAAAGGAAGGCATTTCTTTGTCTCAAAGAAAATATTACCTTGATCTTCTTCAAGAATCAGGACTTCTTGGATCCAAACCAACCAATACACCACTTGATCCTTCCATAAAGTTACATGCTGATGGTGGCAAACCCTTTGAAGACATTGGAGCATACAGAAGGTTGATTGGCAGGTTACTCTATCTTAATACCACCAGACCTGATATTACCTATGCAACACAACAACTCAGTCAATTTTTACACAGCCCAACCATGACTCACTTTCAAGCAGCATGTCGTGTTATTCGATACCTCAAAAGCAGTCCTGGCAGAGGCCTCTTCTTTTCCAGAAATTCAGAATTCCAAATACTTGGATTTTCTGATGCAGATTGGGCAGGATGCTTATATTCGAGAAAGTCAATTTCTGGTTATTGTTTCTTCTTAGGATCCTCACTCATCTCATGACGTGCGAAGAAACAACAGACCATTTCAAGATCTTCTTCTGAGGCTGAATATAGGGCATTGTCTTTTGCCACTTGTGAGCTGATTTGGTTGACATACCTACTGAAGGATTTGCAAGTCACTTGTAGCAGACCATCAGTTATGTACTGTGACAGCCAAAGTGCTATGCACATAGCTTCTAATCCCGTGTTTCACGAACGTACCAAGCACTTGGAGATTGACTGCCACCTTGTCCGTGAAAAGATTCAACAAGTAGTGCTTAGACTTCTTCCTATCTCAACTCATGATCAACTTGCTGATTGTTTGACTAAAGCCTTGCCTATTGTCACTTTCAACAAATTTATTTCCAAGCTTGGCATGATCAACATCTACCATGCTTAGCTTGAGAGGGGCTGTTAAGCTTATCACACTCACCTTTGTATTAGTGATCTAATCTAGTTCATTAGAGAACTAATTTCATTTTAGTATGAAAATTTACTTTCCCGCCATTTTACATTTTCAAACACTTTGTATATATAGCTTAAGTCTCTCTCTTGTAAACTGAGTTGATTGATTCAATACATGTACACAGCTCCATTTTCATCTTCTTCATCCCTATTTTCTTGTTCTTGATTTCCAGTTCACAATTAGCTTGATAACTTTGATACATTATTACCTTTTGTAAGATTATTCCTTAAAGCTGTCGAAAATCAAAATTGTAGAAAGGCAAAAAGAAGCAAAAAAGTTGACTATGGATGTCGGAACCACGATATTGTGGCTTCGATGACCGGCAGTGCTGTGGTTTTCAAGATCAGGCGACAGGACCTAATCGGGTCCAGTTCAGTTTGCGGATCAGTTCGTTGATGGATTGTATGTTAGAATATTACAATTATATCAAATATAAAATATGATACTAAGATATACTCTAGGATACTCTAAACAAATATAATAAATATTATAAGAAATTTATAATAGTTTAATGTTGAAAATCATTTTCGGTGTGTTGTTTTATCGTATCCACAGGGATTTTGTTAAGATATATAGATGATCGTTGTTCAATAGTTTAACGTTCTAAGAGAAAGGTTTTCAAAGAGTTCTGGTTTTGTAAAATAAGTTTTGTAGCAAAGAGTAAACTAGAAAATGGATGTTTTGTTTTAAGAAAAGCATGTCAAGATTAGATTTCGTTAACCCTTTTCATACGTATCCTATTAATCAAGCATGTGAACATAAAATCGCATATCCTCGTGAATCCGTTTATTTCTAAAGCGGCTCTGTGGGTATTATTGTTTTAATCGCTAGATGATTTCTCAAAATAATAATCGAAACAATAAACATAAAGATCGATGCAAAGCAAATATTAACTTTCAAATATATGTCTAGAGTTTATTGGTTAATAGATGAAGAAATTAGATCAAGACTTAGAAAATCTATGTCGAGAGTGATTCAAACCATAAATACAACATTAAAAGCAAAGATCTTTATCATCTATTGATCATAAACCTTGTTCACATACAAAAGATAAAAAGAAATACATAATAGAAAGATTAACCAGCTCTAATCTTGACACAAAAGTGTTTAGCTACCCATCACCATGGTAGCTTGATCAACAAGTAAAAAAGAAAGCTTTGCTACCATCAAAGTCGAAGAATCGAGGATTGATGCTCCAAAGATTTAATTCTCACTTCTTCTTGAGTTTTAAAGATTTGTTTGACCTAAAACACCTTTCTAATCTCTAAAATGCTGAAAAATGTAAAAGTTACAAGTCTCTTCAAAATGTCTTCCAAGGAAGATATTTATATCATGTGCACAAAGTGCAGTGAGTGGCACCGCGCTAAGCGCCATCAGGAGCGCGCTAAGCGCAGTAAGGAAAGCAGAGGAAAAATCCCAGATAACGCGCTAAGCGCGGTAGCAGACCGCTTAGCGCGGTTGAAGGCCTTAGCTATTGCCTCAACATTAAAAATGCGCTGGAACCGCGCTTAAAAGCACGCTAAGCGCGGGTTATTGACACGATCGCTTTGAAATGATCTTTTAGGCCTTCTTTCCTTCACCATAGGTTCCTATCCTCAAATATAAACAAGAAGACCTGTCAAAAAGCATCAAAATGATCATAATTCACAATATTTACAATAAAATTGGAAACTTGCATATTTACACTAAAACTAATAGATTTACTACTAAAATATTAAGGAAACCATTGGAAAAGGCCATAAAATATTATCAAAAGTATGTACAATTTGGCCCTTAACAACTCTCTCCAGCTTATTATTTTGTTTCTCCTCAAACAAAAGTGTCTCAAACATAAAACGAACCCGAAAATCCGCACAAGAATTCAAAATCAACACAATAGAACAACGACAATTTCAAGGTTCAAAAAGTAGAAGTACAAACAAGATAACTTATCAAACTCTAAACACATCATGGAGATGAAACTATTGCTATGTGCAAAAACACAATTCGAAACTTCTTGTGCAATACAAGTTCAAAATAAATCACGCCTAAGCCCACATTCATCATTGGATGAAAACAATATGAGGTTTTATCACTCACCAAACAATCCTGCAAACATCCGGAACAAATTATGCATTCAACAACAACATGCATTAATGACTGAAAAAGAAGAAATCACAAGGTCTTCTAGGGTTGTAATTTTGGCTTGGCTACACGGAAGGGTCATTTTTCAAAGTCATTTAAATAAAAAATGCTTATTCCTAAGAGAGCAATCAAATCTCACAATCATTGCACTTCAAGACCTTAACCTTCTTATTTTCTTTTATTTGAGGCATCATTACAAATTTGATCTTTTTTGTTGGCAATTCATGCCCAATTTCTTTTCTTTTTCATTTGTTTTTTTCTTTTAAGCTCTTTCATCATTCAAAACCACTTTATTTTTCATGATGCCTCAATCTACCTTTTTCTCCCCACTTTGAACACAACCAAAACATGATAATTAAGAATGCTCTCACACATATAAGGCAAGGAACAACAAAAGCAACCATACTTAAGGTTGGGGTTCAAAAGTTTCACAACAAAATTTCAAGATCCATTTCAAAATTCACTTATTTTTCATGTACAATATTTACACGGTTCAATTATTCACACGGGTCTTGATACAAAGGCTCAATGGGGCTATCAAATACTCGCTCGCTCACAAGTTAGATTGATCATTCTTATTTGTTCAAGTGGTTTTCCTCAAAATACACTAAAATTGCCTTCATCCTTTTCTTCCTTTTCCACAAATTAACACACATGCATCATTTCAACATAACAAGAACGAGTTAAACAAGAATGTCGATATCCCGCATATATTATACAATGAAAGTTTCCTCATAAAGGCAATGTTGTAAATGATTCATAATTGAAGAAGTATTTCAAAAGAAGTAATGACTACAAATTTTTTACACTCATCACAAGTTTCATTTTCATGCTTAGTTTAGAAAGCGATAAAAATATACCTTGCACGGTACCTTTACTCGATCATACCATTACCACTCAATTGCCCATTGATTCATCAATCTTGGCATTAGTCACAAGGTTCTTTAAAGTTTTCAACTTGGGAATGTTATTCTCTCAGTTACTTATGGTTTGTTGCTTATAATACCAGTTGATAAGGGTTGATATTGAAGTTGACTGGAGTTGGGAATTCATTGAATATTTGAGTTTTGATTGGGATGTGAATTTTGATTGATCAAAGTTTAAGCATGTGAAGTTTGAAAACGGGATTCATGTGGATTACTTGGAATTCAAAATACAAGTTCATTAAGTTATATCCAAACCTCTATTCATATCCATTTCTATGTCATCGTCCATAGCATTTTCTTTTTGTCCGATTCAATATCCAAGGTTAACCCATAACCATTTTTGACCTATTGTCCACTTTTAGATTCATTCTTGGGTCATGTCCATTTTAGACTCATTTTCATCTAAATCCAAAGTAAAATCCATGTCCATTTCCTAAGTCACATATTCATATCCATATTCAATTTCTAAATCCATATTCAATTTTTCAACTCATTTTTCACTAACCATTTTCATCTAAATTCAATGTCTAATCCATGTTCAAGAGTCCTTAAACCATTTTTTGTCATAATCCATATCCATTTAAATCCATTCTCTTAACCAATTCCTAAATCCACATTTAAATGTTAGGTCCAATTCATCCATTTTCCTTTTAACCAGTATCTATTTGAAATATCCAAAAACCACATTTCAAATGTCCAATTCAATTTCCAAATTCAAATGACCAAGTCCAAAATCCATACCAAGATAACATTCTAAGTCATTTTCAATATTACACTTCAATTTAAAACCAAACACAAGCCACAAGCCAAATTCCAACAGTTGAAGACAATTTGGGGTTTAGACATTCTTTTTCTAGCCTATCATGACCCGTTTTGTGCGTGTGGTAATGGGATATGGAAGGAGTTTGGTTCTATTCACATGGAGATACACAACCTGCTTTAGTCCAAGGAAGCTACAATGCATAAACACATAATATTATGTCACAATTCTGCAAGGATAGTGCAAGAGATTTCATAATAGAAAATCATTACCACAGAAAAGAATTCACACCAGTTGGAATAAAAAAAGATTATGACAGTTTTCTTCTAACAAATTCCCCTAACAATTACAAAACCTCAGAACCATTCATTCTAACAGTTCCACAGAAAAAAAATCTAACCAAAAAAGCTCACATGACAGTTAATCTCTAACTGTCACAATAACCAACTGACCGAATCTAACAGAAAAAATTCTCCGATCTCTATCTCCAGGTTCCTTCATTGCTCACCTCATCATCATATACGAAAAAACCTTCATCAATTCTTGAGTAATCATTACCAATCTTCCACTTCACTCTCTCCCTTCTTCAGATTTCACCATCAACCTCTAATCGCTGAAACACCTTCAATCTTCCGCCATCATCAACCTTCAACACTCTTCATCAGTTGCAAATTTCGTTGATCACCGCTTGAAACCATTAACAACTTCATCAATTCTCCAATCAATCTGCATCATCTCCAATTCACAGAACCTGTGAAAATCAAGATTCAACTTCATCAACTACAAATTCACAAGCAGAAAAACAGAATGCGGTAGAGCAATTCAAATAAGGAAGACGAAGAAGAGCGAAGTGCGAGCATTACCTGAGAAGTCTTCGACGTCATCGAAACCGCACCGGATTTGAATCGCGTTTGAAGGTGGCGATCCTCGAAATCGTGGTTGAATGAAAAGTGATTCTCAGAATCGCATTTGAAGAAGCACTTATGGTAACTGTCGTGTCTACAATCGCGTTGAAACCTAGTGTTCTAGGAAGGTTGGAAGAAGGAGAGAACGAAGGATAACGTGGTGAGTGAGAACGATACTGGATTGACGGAGGCGCTTTGTTTTGGAGGTGATTGACCATGGGAGTTCGGCGGTGAAGTGAGAAGATCGTCGACGGCAACGGGAAAAGATGAAGAGAATGAGAGTTGTTGGAGGACTAGGGTTTGCTTCTCCTAGATTATTATGCTGCTGCAATGGCGGGTCGGGCTTCATTAAGCCCAGGATGCGATGCCACCCGCACCATCCTCATGCTTCCCACACCTTCTTCCACTGCGTACCCCCCTGTGGTAAGGTTTTTAATTAATTTCCTTTAGTTTTAAAGTTAGGCTTTTAGAATTACTTAACAACTTTAGAATTTGTTTTTTAGGAATTAATCTTGATTAACCTTCATTTTTAAATCTAGTATTGATTTTAGTTAATTAGATTAGAAGTTGTTCTAGGCGTAGACATTAATTTTTTTTAGATTAGAATTTAACCTCGATTTTCAATAAACTTTTACATAGTTTAGTGATTTAGGCCAATTAGATTTAGACTTCATAATCTATTTTTGCTTAATCATATCCTAATTGATGTTTTTGCCTAATGGTTCACTAATCGTTTCTGGCTTGATTGCTCGATAATTGTTTTTAGCTTAATTGCTTGATAATCATTTTTGCTTAATCACACTAATTGTTTTTGGCTTAATTGGCCACTATTTGTTCATTAATCATTTTTAGAATTAGAAATTAACTTTGAACTAATTGGTCATAGAAATAGTTTGGTTTGATTTTGTTCTAACATAGAATAAACTTTGATTTAGTTCTAACATCGAGTAATCATTTTAATAGTTTCATTTGGTAACTTTGTTAATAGTCCATAATACTTGTTACATGTTAATCTTTGACTAATTGTTTGCGTACATTTTAGAATGGATTTCAATTACTTCTTATTGACAATTCCCATTTGAACTTTGACTAATCTTTGAGTTTATTTTATAGTGATTCACATTAAACATAAAAGTTGTTGTAGTATACACAGCTGCTGTGCACAAAGGGTGCTGTAAAATGTTGATATCCTGGCTAGCTGCATATACACCCATTCTGTCCTGGAAATAGTAGCTGTTATAGATTGTTTTTACTTGTTGCTAGTTTTTACAGCTATGCAGGTGCTAGAGCGTTGTTGTTGTTGCTGTTTATGGCTTATAACCTTGTTTTATTGTCTTAAGAGCATTTGGTTCCATGCCTTTCACGGACACGTTTCACTTTCTAACACTTTTGCTCCTTTATGCTAGGTTACTAGAAGCTTGTCGGTTTGCTTATAGTTTGCTTGCGTTGCTACGGATTGATATCCGTTCGGTATTACTTCTCTTCTCTTTTACTAATTTCACATTTTTCCTTTTTATGCCATGAGAAGTAGGATTGGGAGTCCATGCCACTTGGCCGGCAATGATGGAAGTCCTCAAAGGAGGCTCTGTTTTTTATTGTTTAATATTGTGCCTGAAGACCTCTATGAGGCATCCCATTCCCATTTCCCCTGGTAAGACCTCTAAGGAGGCAATTGACGGAAGGCAGGGTTCGCAATCAACCCCCGTTATTCTAGTTGAGTCGTTCTTAGCTCTCATTACATGATTGAAGCTTTGAAAATCACCTGTTCCTGTTATTGAGTCGGTCAAGTGGAAGATAGGGTTTGTAACCAACCCCCACGCCTTGTCTATAGCTCGCATTGACCAATGCTGACGCTTGTGTGATCTGATTCACATCTTCCCCTTTCTTACTCTGTTCTCCATGATTCTTGATACCATTGGGTGAACACCCATACTTCCCACACTTAGCTTGTTTGCTTCGGTTGATATGACCCCTTGGCTAAAGCTCCCCTCTTTTTCTACTTTGATTGTGTGACATCTCTGTTTATTGACACTGTTTACTCTTTCATTGCTTTCATTTCATTTTTTGATTGATTCATCCTGTGTTTACTTGTCTGATGACATGATCCCGTAGGATTCCTAGCTCCACTTAATTTTTGATTAAGTCGGAGGTAGGAGAGACATTAGGATAACAATCCAGGTATGCTAACATTAGGTAGACTTCCCTTTCTTACCTCAACCATAGGGCCATCATTGTATGATAACATTAGGACCTAGTTTCCCCTTAGCATTTTTCTTTCAAACTTTGAGTCTCTTCTCTCTCTCTCTCAAACAAATTTAAAACACCTAATAAAGTTAACATGTATAGCGTATGAGCCTTGTACATGGGAAAGTGGAGAGTGAGGGATTTTCCTTCACTTTCCTAGAGTGTTTAGCGTACTTCCCGTCTTGGGTCGATATACGAGGCATTCGATCCTATGTCATAGACTTTAGTGCGATACGTGTCACAAACACAAAGATAATCAAAACATTTCTTCTAAAAGACAAAAACAAACAAACAATTCTCTTCTCATCTTCCTCACTCCATTCGTAAAGGATGCGTCACTTCCGTTCTACCGCAAACAGGTAAATGCCTAAGACTCCGTACAACGAGCTGCGACACCTAAACTGCTGGAACGTGAGCCTGGACGTCTTCCGTAAAAAACACAAACAAAGCAAAGCCATCCATAGTGAGGGGAACTACGTCGCTCTGATTCTCGCGTGCGAGCGAGATACGTAGGTAGGAGATCGTACGAGATCTCTCAGAGCATAATCCTTTCACCCTTCCCTTATCCGTAGTCCGAACTACGTTGACTCCAATTCTTCATTGGTTAATGAAGATACGTAGGCATAGGATTGCGACGATCCTTACGAGTCTTGTGTGTCCTTTTTTTTCTCTTTTTTCCCCGTTCCTCCATCTCGCATTTTCTTTCCAGTTTCCAGCCAGCAGCGGAGCTCCAGATGACGACACCCTTTGATCGAGACCGCAAGCGTGGATCCAATCGAGTACGATGGGCGCGAGGGGGTGCTAATACCTTCCTCTCGCGTAACCGACTCCCGAACCCAGTTCTCTTGGTCATAAGACCATGCTCTTTTCCTTCTCTCAGGTTTACGCAATGTTTCCTTTCCCTCTCTTGGGATAAATACACATTGCTGGCGACTCTGTTTCAGTGCCACTTTCGCGTTTGTACTTGGATGAAAATCCCCGGGAGCGACAGGGAACAACACATAATAAAAAATTTTCTATCAAAACTAACAATTGCAAAAATACTCAAAATACAAAAATATATTATCATAATGCCAAAATTTGCGACACCCAAAATAATGGTGCCGCACATATGTTCCTCATCCTTTCAAGGATGGTACAAAATGATTCAGAAGTACAATAAAAGCAGAACAACAAAATCCTGAAAGTTCAAACATAAATATAATATAAAGTAAACAAAAGATAAGATAAACCCAAGATCAACTTCTCAAAACTGGCCTCTAAACCAATCTCCCATGTGATCTCCCCGCTATCATCATTATCGTCATCCGCAGCCTCATCATCCTCTGCATCCTCTGCATCCTCATCATCCCTAGCAGCCTCTGGCTGGGGTACCTGAGCACCCTGAGGCAGAGCCTGCCCTCTTTGAAAATTGAAAGGCTTATCCCAAGGCCAAGCTACATAAGCGTCAAATTCCTCCTGTGTCGGGAACAAATGCTCAACCTGTGGCTCACGAACCTGCAAATGCAAAGCTCGCATGGATGAGTGCAAAAATGTAAAGGACCTCTGATGAGCCATATGCACATCCAACATGCACATGCACGCGACGCGCTCATCAAATTCTTGATCAGCTGGTGGAACTTCGTCGTGCTGCTGTAGTGGTTGATCTGGGTGGGCTGGTGAAGGTGGTGGTAGTGGTGGCTGGTCAAGTTTCGACATACAGTGACTTTGGATCCATGTGTCAGTCACTACCCCCTTTATGGTCTTGTGGACCACACCCGGGATTGGGACACCCGCTCATGTACACAGGCCCATAATAAGTCCCGAAAATACCAAAATCGCAGGGACCTTAGTACCCAAGCGATGTCCGCTAGCAACTATGACTCGGATCTCATCAGAACGAATCTTTGCAACATCAACCTACCTCTCCTGCATGATATAGTAAAGCATACATGCAATGTCAACTAGAATTGAGGAGGTATGACTCCTTGGCCTGATGTTATGCAGGACAAGGGTCATCAGAACCTGAGTTGTAGTATTCATATCTCCTCTCTTTAATATCTTCGACCTTCCCGCCGCATTCAACTAAAATCCTCGACCCGGATGTGCCAAGGCCAATCACACATTCTCCAAATTCTAGTTCTTCCTAGCCACCCTCTTATAGTAGGAGCATTGTTCACCTTCGGCCAAAACCAACGATTTGCCCAAATATTCCTTAATCGCATCTCTAGAAAACAACACCTCTCTCCCTTTCACAAAGGGCATAGAGGTGTACATATGACCCTCCACTCGAATGACATTCGCATAGAACCCACGCACTATCTCATAGTTGAGCAGGGTCGGTGGAGTTAAAAGAGCTTGCCAACCATGCGACTCAATGATGTTTTGACAGCCGCAAAACTCCCCTTGTGGGTTAATCCTAAAAATACGCTTCATCTAAATACTTCTTCGGGTAAGCTCGAGGTATCGACCCTGCTGCTTAGCCCCCAAAAATCTGTGTGCATCATACTCCACAAGCGACTGTCTCTGTTGCAATGATTGTCCAGTGCTAAAACGGGGACGCTTAGGAGCCATCTGCAACCAAGAAAAAACAGACCAAAACAACACCAAACAAGTTAAACAACCATCCAAGAAATTCAAGAAAAATCATAAGAAACCCCAAGTCAACATAAAACTGTCAAACAGTCTACGAAACATGATAAATCGAGGATTTTGATCGCAGGGGGGTGCGCTTAGCGCGACCAGAGCACGCTTAGTGCGGTCAGGCATGCAAGCACAATGTGCTCTACAGCCAACCTGCCCCAAACACACATATCCTGCACAAAAATCATCAAACATTAGAAAAATGAAAATAACCAGAACAAGGAAAGAGGGGCGCACTTAGTCGGCTTATAGCGCGCTAAGCGCGCCTGCGACAACAAGCAAAATCTTTTCCTCTGCCATTAAAATGGAGCTGCACAACCTATAATCAATTCACCCTCACAGAATCCTAAGGCATTCATTATCAAACTACCACATAAACAATAACTAAACAACAAATAAAATAGTTTGTGACTTAACCCTAACATTGTTCAAATGGGTTTAGAACCTATTCTTCAAACACAACTCTAAAAATCAAATCCATATTAATCCAATCAACGCCCTAATAGCATGCAATCTACTTTACCAGAATAAATAAAAATAAAACTTTGCAAACCTGCTAGTGAATGAGAGAAGGATGAATGGGATCTTGAAGAGCAAGAGTTGAGTTGAGGGAATGAAATGGAAGCACAAGGATGAAGTAGCCGTGAGGAGACAAAATCAGGGAAATAAGGGTTTTATGGTTTTTTAACCGTTTAAACAAAACAGACCCATGGCCCACTTACCTCATTTTCCACTTAGGCCCACAATTTATTGGGCCTGTTCACGTGACCGCGGTAAGCGACCTCAGCTGCGCGCTAAGCGCACTAAGTGAAACTTAGCCAATGAAGTTTAGCTCCAGGCTGTGTTCTCCCGACTTTTCTGCCAGATTAAATTCAAAATACTAAAAAAAACAATAAATACTTACAATGTTGGGGTGCCTCCCAATAAGCATTTTGTTTAACGTCGTTTGAGCTCAGCGGTCCAATGCGACCTCAAGGATCGCAAAAAGGCACTGCAGCGGTATTTCGCTCGAAATCTCCACCAAGATAAACTTCGACCTCTAACCATTTACAGTCACACTCTCATTTAATAGTGTGCCTTCAATGAGAATCGCCCCATAGTGCTTGATCTCCTTAATTTGGAACGGACTGGACCATTTGGATTTCAACTTCCTAGGGAACAGTTTCAATCGCGAATTGAACAGTAATACCAGCTCCCCTTCCTTAAATTCTTTGGTCACAATCTTTTTGTCATGATAAGTCTTCACTATGTCTTTGTACATCTTGTTAGAGTCATATGCTTGAAGGCACAATTCCTCCATTTCATGCAATTGTACCTTTCTTTTTTCACCTCTTAAAGTTGGATCGAAATTCAAAAATTTTAAGGCCCAAAATGCCTTATGTTCTAACTCCACCAGTAAATGATAATTCTTACCATAGACAATTTTGAAAGGTGTGGGACCAATCGGAGCTTTGAAAGTTGTCTGATAGGCCCACAAAGCATCATCGAGTTTGTTTGACCAATCTTATCTAGAAGCCGACATCGTTTTCTCAAGAATCCTCTTAATTTCTTGATTTGATACCTCCGCTTGCCCATTTTCCTGTGCATGGTTTGGTGTTGCAACATTGTGCTTTACACCATTCTGCTCCAATGGTTTTTCTAGCGGAGTGTTGCAAAAGTGGGATCCTCCGTCACTTATCAACACTCTCGGAGTACCAAATCAAGAAAAAAAAATTTTATATAAAAATTGTATCATAGTTTTTCCATCCGCTTTAGCACACGCTATCGTTTCTACCCACTTGGACACATAGTCCACTCCGACCAAAATGTATTCATTGGAAAACAATCATGGAAATGGGCCAACAAAGTCTACGCCCCAACAATCAAATACCTCAGGCTCCAGCATGTTTTGTAATGGCATTTCATTCCGTTTTGAAATTCCACCACTCCTTTGGCACTTGTCACAACTTTGTGTATGTGCATGCGCATCTTTGAACAAAGAAGGCCAATGAAAGCCCGATTGGAGGACTTTTGTTGCCGTTCTCAAACCAATAAAATGACCTCTATAAGGATAGTTGTGACAATGCCAAAGGATATTATTAGCCTCTTCTTTCAACACACACCTTCTCAAAATTTTATCGACACCAAGCTTAAACAAATACGGTTCATCCCATATAAAGTACTTGGCATCATATACAAATTTATTTTTCTGGTTACGAGTTAGGCCTTCCGGTATTAATCCGGCGGCTTTGTGATTTGCCATGTTGGCAAACCAAGGTCTAACTTGTACCATAAACAACTTTTCATCAGGAAATTCTTCCTTGACCTCTCTTTCATTCTTGGTCACCTCAACATTAACAAGGCAGGATAAGTGATCCGCCACTAAATTCTCGGATCCCTTTTTGTCGCGAATTTCTAATTCAAACTCTTGCAACAAAAGGACCCAACGAATTAGCCTTTGTTTTGAATCCAGCTTGGTAAGCAAACACTTAATCGCCGCATGATCCTTGTAAACCACAACCTTAGACCCAATTAAGTATAACCAACATTTCTCCAATGCATACACTATCACAAGAAACTCTTTTTCTATTGTGGCATAGTTTACTTGAGCTTTATTCAAGACCTTGCTTGCATAGTTTATAGCATGAAAAAATTTTGTTCTTCGTTGACCTAGTACCGCATCCACCGCATAATCACTCGCATCACACATGAGTTCAAAATTAATATTATAATTTGGCGCAATGATTATGGGCGCGGTATTCAAACTTTATTTTAAAGAATTAAAATTTATCATGCAAGACTCATCAAATTCAAATAACTTATCTTTGTTGAGCAAATTACTCAAAGGCTTTGCGATTTTTGCGAAATCTTTGATGAATTTCCAATAAAATCCCGCATGACCAAGGAAGCTCCTTATACCCGTCACATTTAATGGTGGTGGCAATTTTTCAATGACGTCCACCTTGGCTTGATCAACTTCAAGGCCTTGTGAAGAAACTTTGTGGGCGAGCACAATTCCTTCCGTTACCATGAAATTGCATTTTTCCCAATTAAGAACCATGTTGGTTTCCACACACCTTTTCAATAACACATCTTAGTTTTTCAAACAAAGATCAATCGATGGTCCAAAAACCGATAAGTCGTCCATAAACACCTCAATTGACTTTTCAATCAAGTCCAAAAATATTACTTGCATACACCGTTGAAAAGTGGTCAGCGCATTACACATCCCAAACGGCATTCTCCTATAAGCGAAGATTCCAAAAGGGCAAGTGAAAGAAGTTTTCTCATGGTCCTCTGGGTTCACAATAATTTGATTGTAGTCCGAATAACCATCCAAAAAACAATAGAATTCTTGACCGAAAAGTCTCTCGAGCATTTGATCCATGAACGGAAGAGGGAAATAGTCTTTCCTTGTAGCTTGATTAAGCCTACTGTAATCAATGCACATTCTCTATCCGGTCACAGTTCTTATAGGATCAACTCATTCTTCTCATTTTGAATTACTGCCATCCCTCATTTCTTTGGTACCACTTGCACTGGGCTAACCTATGGACTATCGGAAATCGGGTAGATCATTCCGGCGTCCAACATTTTCACCACTTCCTTCCTAACCACTTCTTTCATGGTAGGATTCAAGCGACGTTAAAGTTGGGCTACCGGTTTGAAATCGTCTTCCATGAGTATCTGATGCATACAATAGGAAGGACTTATTCCTTTTAGATCGGAAAGAGTCCACCCCATTACATCTTGATTCTTTTTCAACACACAAATAAATTTGTCCGCCTCATTTTTTGTTAGCCCGTTGCTTATGATCACTGGTTTATGCCCCTCATCATCAAGAAACACATATTTAAGATGAGAGAGCAACAACTTCAATTCCAGCTTGATTTCTTCATTATTTTCCTTTTCCAAAATTTCCACCCTTTCTTTCAAGGGAGGAATCTCATCCAATTCTTCAAGTTATCGCAAACACTTTTCGATTTCTTTTTCTTCATTCTCATTAACACCCAAAAAAGCATTTGTAAGAACTTTTGATAATGGGGTAGGAACTTGTAATTGCCTTGTTACTTATTCAATCACCTCCTTCGTTGCATCGATTCTAAAATATTCACCTTTGTCCTTCGAATGCTTCATGGCTTTACATAGATTAAAACAAATATCCTCGTCTTGAACTCTCGCTTTCATGAGACCGCATCCATATCGATGGCCATTCTAGCAGTTTCATAAAAGGTCTTCTAAGAATCAAGGGAGTGTGTTCATCTTCTTCCATATCAATCACCACAAAGTCGATGGAAAACAATAATTTGTCTACCTTAACCAACACATCTTCCGCTACACCGTGAGGACGGGTATTGGATTTATCGGCTAGTTGCAATGTCATTTGAGTAGCTCTCTACTCCATATGTCCCAACCTTTTCACAATGGACAGCGGTATCAAATTTATACTTGAGGCTAAATCGATCAACCCATTGCCAACATAAATATTTCCTATTGTAACCGGCAAAGTAACTCGTCACGGGTCACTTTCTTTCCGCGGAAGAGTCCATTGAATGATCGCACTATAACTAGCATCAACCATGGTTGTTTCTTGATTTCGTGTACCTTTTCTTCTTGGCGAGAATATTCCTTCATGAATTTTGCGTATTTTGGCATTTGCTTCAATGCCTCAGAAAATGGAATATTAATTTGCAATTGCTTAAAATATTCAAAAACCGAGCATAGTGCCTCGTATTATCTTTCTTTGATGGAGCATGAGGATACGACAAATTTTGCATCAAAATAGTACTCACTTGTTCCTTCCCCTTCCTAGTTTTTTTAATTTTCTCTTGTCTCATTTTATTTTCTTCTTCCTCACTCTTTTTCTTTTCATTTTCAACTAATTCTCCCTCAACATTCTTTTCTACTTCTTTCTCATCGATGGCTTTTTCTTTTTCAACTACTCTCTCTCTTTCCACAACTTCCTCACTTATACCCATATCAATTTCTCTACCACTTCTAGTAAAAATAGCCTTGCAATGCTCTTTTGGATTCACTTGAGTATTCGCCGGTAAACTTCTTTATAGCCGCATCGGTGTTCTTTTGATTAGACATTGACATTTGCATGAATTGAGTGAGGGTGTCTTCCATCTTTGAATTTCCACTTGGAGCTTATGCAGGTTGAGTGTAGTTTTGATATTGTTGTTGACGATTAGAAGTTATGGCATCTTGAGGCCTCCATTGTTGTTGTTAACCTTGATTACCTCTTTGTTGGTAACCTTGGTTTCCTTGTTATTAAGGTGGTCAAGGTTGATACCCTTGGATTTGATTTCCCGCATAATTCGCCTCTTCCACAACCAGAGGACAATACTCGGTAAGGTGATCTCCCTGACGAAGCTCACAACTCGCCACTTGTTTGTTGTTGTTTGGAATTTCTTGCATTTCTTTGATTTATTGTGGAAGTTTTGACATTTGTTGAGTTAACAACTCCACTTGTTCTGAAAGCAATTTGTTTTTTGCAAGAATCACATCATTTATTCCCAACTCAATCATGTCAGGCTTCCTTTGAGGTGTACCACGATTGTGATTTCCTTGGTGATTATTGAGTGCCATCCTATCAATAATAGCAATTGCGTCTTCGACGTTCTTAACATTAACGATCCACCCGAAGTAGCATCCAACAGAGTCTTGTGGACCGATTGGAGTCCAGTTCAGAAGATGTGAACTTGAGTTAGTTCATCAAAACCATGGCCTTTTCATTTTCGTAACATGGATTTGAACCTCTCCCAAGCTTCATTGAGAGATTCATTTCTGCCTTGAACAAACACCAAAATTTTCGTCGTTGCTTCCATGAATCGATTGTGTGGAAAAATTCGTTCAAGGAACTTTTCTTCCAACATATTCCAGTCCGTCATAAACAAAGTGAATTGATCAAGATACCATTCCTTTGCCTTCCCGATTAAGGAATGCAGAAATAGTCTCTTAAACAACGATTCTTCTTCAGCTTCCGGCGCTCCCGTTGCAACCGCAATTTCATAGAATTTTGTGAGATGAGTGAAAGGATGCTCTTGATCCATACCGGTAAAAGGATTTTGATATATAAGCGCAAGAATTCCAGTTTTCATCTTTGAATGCCTCCCATTATGGGCGTTGCGCACAAACTGAGCATTATGCCTTGGACTGTTGGTACATGGTGTTGAAGCAGAAGGTTGTGGTGGAGGTGAATTTGCCATGATTGGTGTTTCAATTAGTGTGGATGAAGAAGATTCTCCTCGCTCTTATCTTTCTCTAGCAAGTTGTCGT
Source organism: Lathyrus tuberosus (assembly GCA_022829125.1). Taxonomy (NCBI): domain Eukaryota; kingdom Viridiplantae; phylum Streptophyta; class Magnoliopsida; order Fabales; family Fabaceae; genus Lathyrus; species Lathyrus tuberosus. The sequence continues at coordinate 688,292 of JALAZF010000874.1, forward strand.
CTCCTTCGTGTTCTGCTATTGATCCTACGAGCAGTTCTTTCAATCTCAGAATCAAAAAGAAGTTCTTCTGCAGGTACACTCCATCGCATAAACAGATTCTGCACATGTTGTGAAAAACGGTACCGGAATAACAAAGTATATTTGGTTTATTGAACACCAAGAAATCCACAAGGGTAGAAAAGAAAGAAAAACTTGAACAAACAAACGAAACCCTATTAGGGTTCACAAAGGAAGAGAAAAGAGGAAGAAGAATAGATAATTGGTTAAATCTGTTTTACTATTCACTTTCTCAATAGGGTTCAAAGATTACAAGTGAATACCAACAATTAACCTCTCTCAACCTAATAAGGTTTTGTTACACCTTAGGAAGAGAGACTAGTATGTTATTTATAATAAACCTAACATACTAAACTAATGGGATTTTTAACAATTACCCATTACAAGCTAACTTAGGGTACAAGATAACTTAAACACTTTGATCCATAACACAAGGCCCAATTCGATCTCCTACATACTAGAACACAATTCGACTACAGCATGTAGGTCTTCGACAACAACATATGAGCGGACTTCGACGGTATGCTAAAGCTAGAGTTCGATCCAATATCTCACAAATCTCCACCTTGGAACAAACTCTATAACATCAAGGAACAAACTATCTTTCTTCATGCAGCTTTATCAACTGCATATAGTGGAAAAACTAGCAACTAGGAAATGTCTTTGTGATCATATCAGCAGCATTATGATCTGTCGAAACCTTCAGCACTTAGACTTCTCCTTGCTCGATTTCCCCTCTGATGAAATGCAGCCTCACATCAATGTGCTTGGTTTGCTCATGATAGGTTGAACTCTTTGACAGGTGCATTGCACATTGACTATCTCATTTAACAGTGATAACTATACCTTGAAGTTTCAGCTCCTTTGCAAAACCTTCAAGCCACAATGCTTCCTTTACAGCTTCAGTTAGGGCGATATATTCCGCTTCAGTGGTTGATAAGGAAACAACCTTCTGAAGTGTTGCTTTCCAACTGATTGTTGTCCCAAACATAGTGAACGCATATCCAGAAATAGATTTTCTGGAATCCATACAACCTGCATAATCAGAGTCGACATATCCTTCGATTGCTGCTTTACTATATTCACCCAAGTCTCCACCATAAATTAGGACTCTATGCATAGACCCATTTATGTACCTTAAAATCCACTTCAATGCTTGCCAGTGAGCCTTTCCAGGATTCGCCATGTACCTGCTTACAAGACTTCCTGCATATGCTATGTCAGGTTTAGTACAGACCATAGCATACATCAAAGAACCCACTATATTAGCATATGGAATACTATTCATATAAGCTCTTTCGACATCAGTACTACGACACTGATCTATACTTAGCTTGAATTGAGGGTTTGTCGGAGTCACAACAGGCTTTGAATTCGACATACCATACTTTTCGAGAATCTTACGTAGGTATGCCTCTTGAGATAAGCATAATTCCGACTGCTTTCTATCTCTTCGAATGTCAATCCCAAGAATCCTGGATGCAGCTCCCAGATCCTTCATGTCGAGCTCCTTATTGAGTTCAGCCTTCACCCTCATTACATCTTCGACATTGTTGCTTGCTATTTGAATATCATCCACATAAAGCAACAAAATAACAAATGAATTACCAGGTCAAAATCTGAAGTAAACACAGTGGTCGAACTGACTTCTAATGAAACTTATGCATGCCATGAACTTGTCGAATCTCCTATTCCACTGTCGAGGAGATTGTTTCAGTCCATATAAAGATCTCTTCAGCTTGCATACATAATCTTCCTTCCCCTTTTTGACATACCCTTCAGGTTTCCTGATCAGGATTGTTTCATCTAGATCACCATACAAGAGCGTAGTCTTCACATCCATCTGTTCCAGTTCAAGATCGAATTGTGTCACCATGGCTAGTAACATTCGAATGGACCTATGTTTCACAACAGGAGAGAACACATCATTGAAGTCGACACCTTCTTTATGAGTGAACCCCCTAGCGACCAATCTTGCCTTGTATCTCTTCGATGCCACTCCTTCGATTACTTCCTTAATTTTGAAAATCCATTTACAACTGACTAACCTGGCTCCAACAGGTTTCTTGATTAGTTCCCATGTGTTGTTATCATGAAGAGATTTCATCTCATCATCCATGGCCTTCAGCCATTCAGTCTTCTTTCGACTCCTTATAACTTCCTTATAGTCTCTAGGTTCCTCATCGAGAACCTCACTTGCAGAGATTAAGGCATAAGCTATAAGATTTGCATACCCAAGTCTCTAAGGTGGCTTGATGACTCTCCACGACCAGTCTCTTGCTAGCAGGTAGCCATTATCAGTCTCCTCATCTTCGACAACATCTTTTGCTTCTTCTTCAACTTCATTTGGGGTACGTAATTCAACATCCACATGCTCCACCTCAACAGGAATCTCCCCCTATTCCAGCTCTTCGTCAGCATCACCAGTTTTCTTGAAAGCCATCTCAGCTTCATTGAAAACTACATCTCAACTGGTGATACACCTCCTGTGGCCTGGCTCTAGGCATCATAGCCTATAAGCTTTGACTCCTTCAGGGTATCCCATGAACATGCATTTCATAGCTCTAGGTTCGACCTTGTCTTGCCTAATATAAGCATAGGCCACACAGCCAAATACATCTGTCGAGACTAGGTCGATGTCCCGACCAAAATTCTTCAGGTGTCTTCATTCCCAAGGCAGTCGAGGGACATCTATTTATTAGATAAGCTGCTGCCCAAACAGCCTCCGCCCAAAACAACTTATTCAATCCAACACTAACCAACATGTATCTAACCCTTTCAAGGATTATTCGATTGAATCTCTCAGCTAAGCCATTTTTTTTAGGAGTACTTGCTACAGTCTTATGCCTTTCTATCCCAGATTCAATACAGTAACTGTTGAACGCTTCGTTGTAGAACTCAAGGCCATTGTCAGTTCTCAACCTCTTAACCATTTTGCCAGTTTGAGTTTCGACCAAAACCTTCCAACTTTTGAAATTCTCAAAAGTTTCATCCTTCGTCTTCTGAATGAATACCCATAACTTTCTAGAATAATCATCAACAATGGATTGAAAATACCTTGCACCTGAGTGTGATGGACTCCTTGCAGGCCCTCAAAGATCAGCATGAATGTGATCCAGGGATCCATGTGTTCTTTGCTTGCCTTTGTTAAACTTCGCCCAACAGGATTTACCAAAAACATAAGATTCACAAAACTCCAACTTTTTGACTTTGTCACCACCTAGCAGGTTCTGCTTCTCCAATTCGACCAGGCCTCTTTCGCTGACATGCCCCAATCTCATGTTCCATAATTCTGTCTTCGACACATGTTTCGTGGAAGCTATATTTGTCGAACCACTTACAACCTCAGCCTCAAGGGTATACAAGCCTTGTTTCTTCACGCCTCTCAAGACTTCCTTCGAACCCTTCATGACTCTTAGGATACTTTTATCTCCTTGGAAAACATATCCCTTCCTGTCGAATTCACCAAGAGAAATTAAATTTCTATTCAAATCAGGTACATGCCTGACTTCAGTCAATAACCTTATTGACTCATCATGGAGCTTGAATCTCACAGATCCAATACCTAAAAATTTGTAGGGTTTGTTGTTTCCCAGCAGCACTGATCCACCATCTTGATCACATAGCCCCTCGAACAATTCTCTGTTTAGAGGCATGTGCCAAGTGCAACCTGAATCCATAATCCACTCTTTTCTTGAGTCGCCGCATGAAACTACAAGGACATCAGATGAGTCAAAGTCATCTTGAACAATAGTTGCGTTTCCATTATCCTTACCTCAATGATCGTTTAGGCGTTCAGGGCACACCTTTCTTGTGTGACCCTCCTTCTTACAGTGATAACATCGAATACCAGATGTTTCGCCACTATAATACTTCTGCTTACTTTTACGTTTCTTCTTGTCGAACTTGCCATCCTTTCGCAAGAATTTTCCCTTAACGGCCAAAACTTCATCAACCGTCGAAGGTTTATGCTCCTTTCATTCGTTTAGGTCCTTAGAATACAAGGCTGATTGAACTTCTTCAAAGCTCAGGGACTCCCTTCCATACAAGAGAGTTTCTTTGAAGTGAGCATGTGTTATGGGAAAGGACACAACAACAACAGTGCTTGATCTTTGTCATCGATCTTCACATCAATATTTTCAAGATCAAGAATCAGCTTGTTGAACATATCCAACTGCTCAGCCAAAACATTTTCTTCACTCATCTTGAATGAATACAAAGCTTGCTTCAGGTAGAGTAAACTTACCAGAGATTTGGCCATGTACAAACTTTCAAGTTTCAACCATAACCCCGATGTCTTAGTCTCCTTTGATGCCTGTCGAAGAACCTTATCACCAAGGCTCAACCATATTGTGTTATGGACTTTCTCTATCATTACCGTCTTTTCTTTTACCGTTAAGGCAGCATCCATGGCTGCCTCTCCTTTCAACGCTTCCAAACAACCCTGCTGAACCAGTAGGGCTTTCATCTTTAAGCGCCACAGACCGAAATTGTTCACTCCGGTGAACATTTCAATCTCATACTTTGTTGAAGGCATCTTCTCCACGCTCACGGCACTAACTTGTTGTAAAAAACGATATCGGAATAACAAAGTATATTTTGTTTCTTGAACACCAAGAAATCCACAAGGGTAGAAAAGAAGGAAAAACTTGAACAAATAAACGAAACCCTATTAGGGTTCACAAAGGAAGAGAAAAGAGGAAGAAGAATAGAGAATTGGTTAAATCTGTTTTACTATTCACTTTCTCAATAGGGTTCAAAGATTTCAAGTGAATACCAACAATTAACCTCTCTCAACCTAATAAGGTTTTGTCACACCTTAGGAAGAGAGACTAGTATGCTATTTATAATAAACCTAACATAATAAACTAATGGGCTTTTTAACAATTACCCATTACAAGCTAACTTAGGGTACACGCTAACTTAAATAATTGGATCCATAACACAAGGCCCAATTCGATCTCCTACATACTAGAACATAATTCGACTATAGCATGTAGGTCTTCGACAACAGCATGTGAGCGGACTTTGACGACATGCTAAAACTAGAGTTCGATCCAATATCTTAAAGCACACTTAGCCAAAAAAAATTAAAAAATACAAGAGAATTACAGGGGTAAGAGATTCACAATACAAATATCTTAAAATCACTAAACTATTGCAATGCTTACAATATCCTAATCAACAATACCTGACAACGACGCCATTTTTTTGAAAAGCATTTTTGGTGGGTTGTTTTATCGTATCCACAGGGATTGTGTTAAGATATATAGATGCACGCCGTTCAATAGTTTAACGTTCTAAGAGAAAGGTTTTCAAAGAGTTCTTGTTTTGTAACATAAATTTTGTAGCAAAGAGTAAACTAGAAAATAGATGTTTTGTTTTAAGAAAAGCATGTCAAGATTAGATTTCGTTAACCCTTTTCATACGTATCCGATTATTCAAGCATGTGAACTTAGTTTCGATCAATAAAATCACGTATCCTCGCGAATCCGTTTATTTCTAAAGCGGCTCCGTGGGTATTATTGTTTTAATCGTTAGATGATTTCTCGGAATAACAATCGAAACAATAAACATAAAGACCGATACAATGCAAATATTAACTTTCAAATCTATGTATAGAGTTTGTTGGTTAATAGATAAAGAATTTAGATCAAGACTTGGAAAATCTATGTCTAGAGTGATTCAAACCATAAATACAACATTAAAAGCAAATATCTTCATCATCTATTGATCATAAACCTTGTTCACATACAAAAGATCAAAAGAAATACATAATAGAAAGATTAACTACCTCTAATGTTGAGACAAAAGCTTTTAGCTACCCATCATCATGGTAGCTTGATCAACAAGTAAAAAAGAAAGCTTTGCTAACATCAAAATCGAAGAATCGGGGATTGATGCTCCAAAGATTTGATTCTCACTTCTTCTTGAGTTTTAAAGATTTTTTGACCTAAAAACCCTTTCTAATCTGTTAAATGCTGAAAAAAGTGAAAGTTACAAGTCTCTTCAAATTATCTTCTAAGGAAGATATTTGTAGCAAGTGCACAAAGTCCAGTAAGTAGCATCGCGCTAAGCACCATCAGAAGCGCGCTAAGTGAGGTCAGCAAAACAGAGGCAAAATCCTAGAAAGCGCGCTAAGCGTGGTAGCAGACCGCTTAGCACGGTTGAAGGCCTTAGCTACTGCCTCAACAGTAAAAACACACTGGAACCGCGCTAAGCGCGGGTTACCGACATGATCGCCTCGAAAATGATCTTTTAGGCCTTCTTTCCTTCACCATAGGTTGCTATCATCAAATATAAGCAAGAAGACCTGTCAAAAAGTATCAAAATGTTCATAATTCACAATATTTACAATAAAATCAGAAACTTGCATATTTACACTAAAACTAATAGAATTACTACTAAAATATCAAGGAAACCAATGGAAAGGGCCATAAAATATAATCAAAAGTATGCACAATTTGACCCTTAACATTTAACATCATGTTATTTGCTCATTTCGATTTTTTGGGTTTCAATAGGTATAAAGATGTATCTTTATCATTCTTTCAAATTAATACTTAAGAATATAATATAAAATACAAAGGGAGGAGGTGGACATCCTAAGGAAACTTAGACAGGAAAAGGTAGATATTCATATGATTTTGTTCTTGAAATTTGGGAAATTCTTGGAGGTATCTAAGTGAATTGAGAAATACTTTTGAAAATCTAGTACTTATGGGATTATAAATAAGAGATGGAGAGACTGAGAATCACTTGGGTAGAACATAGGGTTTGTTATTGGGAACTAGGATAGCTATTTTTTTAAAATCTTTTGTAATATCTTGTAGCAATACATGGAAGTATAATGAATTAGATTGTTTCTCTCTCCACCGATAATAGACTAGTTTGATCAAACAAAATAAACAAGTTTTTTTTTGTGTTTTTGGTATGTTATGTTCTTTTCTTGTTATGGATTTTGTTGTCATTGGTATTTGTCTCACACAAATATACTCTTCATGAATTTAATAGTAAAGTTAAATTCATCGAGTGATTGATGTGTTTGAACTAGGAATGGCTATGGATACCCGTCGAGACGATAGTAGTCTCCCGCCACCCACCCATTAGATAAATATGTTACTCGTGCCCATTTGGTCTTAGTCGAGCCCTACCCACTTCTCATGTCGTCATGGTGGAGATGGTTCCCTATCACGTGCCATTGAGTCCTCGTCTCCTAGTTGTTGTATTTTTTCAGTAATCATGGTTTTCTCAAGTTTCCTATATCCCACACGAGAAAATCTATGGGGGTATTTGTTTTTGGACTTGTTCAGCTTTCCCGCTTCACTTTTAACCTATTATAAACATAGGAAAAATATAAACGTACATGGTTTATCCATAAAATTATAAGAAAATACCACTGGTACTAACCATGAATTCCTCACTACTACGAGATTCACAAACTTTTTCCAAACCTTCTTGTCAAGACAGGGATATTTCACCCATGGGTGCTCAATATTAGGCTTTGGCTTTGTAATGTATTCACTCTTGAGTCGTGACTAAAAACTCCTCCAAGCGTACCAGCATAAGTTATCCATTTTTTTCAACTTCGAATCATCACTAAATTCAAACGTCAACTACACATTTAAAACAATAATAAGTATATATTACTGTTTATATAACGTATTATTAAATCGATAACAATTCAAATTACTACCTGAATGTTTGTACATATGCTTTTATTTCACCTCATCCAATACATCCTTCCAATCATCTAACAAAATGATGACTTTGCTACGTCTAAGGAACGCAACAAAACTCTTAATCATTAAAGAATTAGAAACATCTAGAATAGTATGAACAATACTAAACTCGACCAGAAGTTTAACACTTGAATTGTGGACTTTTGTTTGTGAAACTATCATTGTGGCACCTGTTTGATTTTTTTGTGTTCTCCTACTACAGATTACGAATCATTTATCTTGGTTTTATTTGTATGCATAACTTCATCACTGCAAGATGAAGAAGAGATCATCTATCAAGACATAAGCACCAACAACAATAAGCAAGCATTAACAATAACAATAAGCATCATCAACAATAAATACATAAGCATAAGCAACAATAACAAGCATCATCTTTAACAATAAGCATCAACAACAACAAATAAGCATCTTCAACAACAAATATATAAGCATAAATAACAATAAGAATCAACAACAACAATAACAACAACAACATTAAGCACCATCAATAAAATTAAGCATCATCAACATCAAATAAGCTTTAACAACAACAAATACATAAGCATCAAGAACAATAAGAATCAACAACAACAACAACAACAACAACAACAACAAAAGCAATAACAACAAGTATCATTGTCAACAAAACATCGACAACTACAACAAGAATAATCTTCAATAACAACAACAACAACAAGAAGCATCCCAACAACAACAACCATCAACAACAATAACAAGCATCAACAACAACATGATGCATCATCAATAACATTAAGCATCAACAACAATAGATAAGTATCAACAACAACAAATACATAAAGATCAACAACAATAAGAATTAATAACAACAACAACAACAAGCATCATCTTCAATAAGCATCAACGACAAAATAAAGAATCAACAACAAATAAATAGCAATGCAAAATGTAGGTACTATAGATGCATGGGATGAAAAGTTTGCGTACCGGAAACGTGATGAATAAGTAAAAAAAATATTGTCATAATCTTAAAGTTCCTCCTCGATAGCTAAACGGAAGGCTAGTCAAGAATGAAGAACGTTGAAAATGGTCTCGGCTCCCTCCTCGACGGTACGAGGGCAGATGAAAATGTTGAAAATTTTGTTGTTTCTTCAAGTTTGAAGATGATGTTAAACGTTTCATTAGGGTTGAAACTGGTTTTGTATCGTTGGGGTTGAAATGGTGTTGTACGTTTCTTTAGTGTTGAGAATCGCGTTGTTTCGTCAGGGGTTGTTTCTTGATGGAAATGAAAATATGCAACTAAAGAGACAAGTTAGCTAGCTTTATGTAAAGTAATTAAAAGATATCACCACATTTGCTTCTGAAAACCGTTCTGATATATGATAAAAAATTTAAAAAAAGCGTCATGTCTTAAACAAATAAAGTTTTTAAAAAATGATAAAAAAAATATACCACAACTGTTTTTTTAGAAAACCGTGGTGATATAATATTGACATTACTGATATTTTAAAAAAACGTCAGTGCATTGACATTGGCAAGTTGGGTTACATGTTGCGAACTGGACAATGGATAGCATTGGCAAGCTGTTGAGTAGGTGGGGGTATAAGGATGGTTCCTTTAGGTTATGGACAAAAGTTTTAGACATTCAAGAGGGATTTATTTTAATTAAAAGAGATGATGATGCATATGACTTTGCTACATACTTCAGTGCAATGGAAGTTAATGGGGATATATTTGTGAAACATTCTCTAGAAATAATGGATTTTGAGGATAGAGAACCTAGGTGTGTTAATGAGATGAAGGATTTGGATGGGTTAGAAGATGAGGATGTTGAAAGGTTAGATGATAGTGAAGATGAGAGAGCTACTGCTCTAGTTGATGGCTTTTAAGGAATTGATGTAACATTGCCCATCAATGTAGATACAAGCAATCTTGATACAAGTATGAGTGGGCTTAATGTTAGGCCCAATAAGAAAATGGACCAAGATGATTATTATAGTGATGAATTGAATAGTTCTGACCCAGATGATTCATATGATGATGAATGGCCCATGTATGAAAGATTTAGGAAAGAGCACCTCAATAAGGACTATAAGTTCAAGTGGGGCATGGAATTTAATTCACTTGTTGACTTTAGGGATGCTATTCGTGAGTGGTCAGTGCTCAATGGGAGGGAAATATCTTTTGTGAAAAATGAGAGCTATAGGGTAAGGGTTGAGTGTAAGGCTAAATGTGGGTTTTTAGTCTTATGCTCTAAGGTGGGCCACAAACACACTTTTGCTATAAAAACACTCAAAGACACCCACACATGTGCTATGGTTTTGAACAACAAATCTGCAAAATCAAAGTGGGTGGCTAAGCATGTGGTAAAGAGGATGCAAACATGTGACACAGTTAGGATAAGAGATATCATGCAAGATATAAGGCAAAACTTTTCTGTGGGTATTAGTGTTGCAAGAGCATGGAGGGCTAAGTTGATTGCAAAGAGGATAATAAAAGGTGATGCTGATAATTAGTATGCATCCATTTGGAGGTATGCAGCTGAGTTAAGAAGGGTAAATCAAAGCAACACAGTTAGGAAGGTTAGGATAAGAGAAAGTGGATAGGAGGGTGCAAGGAAGAGAAGAACGGGGGTGGCATATAAGTGCACCAAATGTGACAAGTTTGGTCACAATGCATTGACTTGCAAGGCCTCCTGACAGGACCCCAATGCACTTAAAAGAAAGGTACTCCTTGTGTCTTACTTTACAATGACTTGTTTGATTTATAATTCAATTACATTTCAATGACTTGTGTATTACATTTGATTGTGTAGAGAAAGGTTAAAAAGGAACAAAAACATGATAATGCACCAACTGCTGCTGATAATGCTCAAGCTGATAATGCACAAGGAAATGCACAAGGAATTGCTACTGATAATGCAACAATTGCAATTGATAATGCACTAATTGCTACTGATAATGCGCCAATTACTACTAATAATGTTTCTGATAATGCACCAATTGCAGTAGTTTCTGATGCTGCCCCAATTGCTGCAGATTCTATGAATCAGACCCAACCACCAACTGTTATGAGTCAAAGTGGATCTTGTGTTGTTAATTCAGTTAAAAAGAAGAAAGAAAGAACAAGAAAATGAGAGATTGAGTGTTATGTGTTGTATATCCAATTAAGTACTATGTAGTTGCCTTAAGTATTATGTAGTTGAATGTCATTTTGTGGTTATAACAACTTGTGGTTATGCCAATTAAGTATTATCTAGATGACTGTCATTTTGCGGTTATAACAATTTGTGCTTATATCAATGATGTAACAGACATATGCACCAAGTGTGCTTTTCAAGTATTTATGTATCAAATTGCAGAATTTAATGTAAATGTTTTGTGAATGTTTGTGTCAAATCTTTGTGAAATTATAACATTTGAAGCTGATTGAATACATAACAAATGCTTTCATGATAAGAAACTGATTGAATACATTTCAACTTACATCAAACCTTAACAATTAATCCCAAACAACCTAAACAACTAATTCCAAACACGAGTTGATTACATTAACTTAAACAATATTGCAAAGATTAACCATGACAGACCAAGTACAAACAACATCCATAAATTTTTCCTCTTTTCCATTTGAATCTTTCTTTTCAATTTTTCTATTTTGATAATGCTTCCTTCTGCACCATACTTCTTCAATACTCTGCTTTCAATTTCCTAAGCAATCTCCTTTGCAAATTCTCTCAAATAACCCTTTGTGACTTCACAATCACAACATCTTGATTGATTCATGTCGTTCGATTCAAGCTCATTAACAAAATTGTCCCACACAAACAAACCACAACTATTCTACAAATTAAACAATCATTAACACATAATTAGGAATTAACATATGGTGTTTGATACAAGCTGAAAATAAACTCACCAAGGAGTTTCGACATTTCCAGAATTTTCTACTTGGATTTTCAATGGTGTTTGATACAAACATCTTCGTCGTATCGTTGAAACAGGGGCATCCTTTGGCCCCGTTTCTTTTTTCCATAGTAGCTGAAGTTCTTGCCCTCTTGGTCAGAAGAGCTTCCAACAACAACCTTTTGTCTGGGTTCTGTTATAATGGCGTGGATTCTATCAAGCTCCTTCAGTTTGCTGATGATACTATCTTGATTTGTGATGGCAAGCTTCATAATCTTTGGGCTCTAAAATCTATTATGCGTGGGTTTGAGATGATTTCGGGTCTAAAGATCAATTTTTCCAAAAGCTGCTTGTACGGTGTCGGCCTTCACCAAACTTTCCTTAATGCTGCTGAAGCTTTTCTCTTCTGCAAGGCTGGAATGTTGCCTTTTAAATTCCTTGGAATTACTATTGGAGGAAATCATCGTAGGCTTTCGTTCTGGAATCCGGTTCTCTCGTCGCTTAAAGCTAGACTTTCATCGTGGGCTGGTAGGAATCTTTCGTTAGACGGAATAATTACTCTGATTAATTCGGTTCTGACTAATATTCCTATTCATAGCCTGGCTTTCTTCAAGGTTCCGTCCAAGATTGTTAAAAAGATTATATCGATTCAGTGTCGCTTTTTGTGGTCGGGATCCGTGGATAAGAAGAGAATTCCTTGGGTGAATTGGCTTTCCGTTTGCAAACCTAAAGAGGAAGGTGGTTTAGGGATTAAACGCATAGGGTTTTTTAATAAGGCGCTTGTCGTTAAATGGTTCTGGAAATTTCTCAACGGTAGGAATGAAATATGGAGGAAGTTATTAAGGTGTGGGTATGGTTTCTTATTTAAACTTGCTTTGAGTTCTGAGATGGAAGGTAATCCTTCTAATTTATCTCTTTAGATGAGGGACCTGTTGTCGCTTAAGATTATCAACTCTTCTTCTCAATTTTTTGATTGCGTTCAACCTATTATGGGAAGGGGCACTTCTGTTCAGTTTTGGCATCATAATTGGTGTGGTGATTTTGACTTAAAATCTGTTTTTCCAGTTCTGTTTTCTGCTTCTAGTATTCAAAACTATTGCGTTGCAGATCTTGGCCACGGGTCAAATGAGTGCTGGCAGTGGAATCTCAGCCTTCTTTGGCCTGAATTGACGGTTATTGATGATAGAGTTGTTCAGGTTTTATCTGGTATTGTGAGTGAAGTTTCGATGAACCAAACGGAGGAAGACACTTGGATTTGGAAGATGGAAAACAGTTCAATTTTTTCTGTCAAGTCCTTTTACAACTTATGTTGTTCGGGTTTAAGAGGAATTGGCATACCGGCTGAAACTCTTAGTGTGCTCCAGGAGATGTGGGGTTCATTTATTTCAATGAAAATTAAGGCTTTTATTTGGAGATTGATGCTTGATAGACTACCGAACTGCAAGAACTTAGCTGCTAGAGGGATGATTTCATCCGCTCACGACAAGGTTTGTGTCTTGTGTTTCATGGAGGATGAAGATGTTACTCATCTTTTTTTGTCTTGTTCAAAAATTCAAATGCTTTGGAATAAGATTTTTGCTTGGTTGGATGCTTCTCCGTTTCTTGCCGACTCTATTTTATCTTTTGCTAAGGGTTGGAGTTTTCTTTTTCACATTTCTTCCATGAAAGGTATGACTAGCTTCATTTGGTATATCATGACTTGGAGCATTTGGTCCTTAAGAAATAACATTATTTTTGGAGATGAGGTTTGTGACATCGACGCTCTCTTTTATCGTATTTTGATCCTCTCTTGGAGATGGTTAGAGATTGGTAGTGTCAAATGTAGCTTATATGATTGGTTTAAATGTCCTATTGATTTTTTGTAATGTTTTTTCTCTTGTGGCTTTTTAGCCGTTTTTTGATCCTTTGTACTGGGTTGGAGAAACCCTATTTCTCCTATTAATACAATTGCTTATCAAAAAAAAAAAAATCCAAACTAAACTGTGGCAAAACCGGAGCCTTAAACTTACATTTCCAAACTGAATAGCTACAATATTACCGCAAAAATATCGTAGCAAATCTCAAGCTAATTTTTTATATATTATAATTAATTCTAATTAAAACTAATCAAGCAAGATTAAAATTATTCATAAAATTAATTACGCTAGTTAAAATTTTTATAAATTATTTCCTCAATATTTCTAATTAAGATATTCATTATTATGAAATTAATATGATAATGGAACACAAATGAGTGCAGAAAAATAAGAAATTACATATATATTGGGCAGAATGAACACAAATCAAACAAAATTATGATACATACAAGGGTAACAAAAGAAGCAAAGACCCGAAATTGCAGCTCACACACCCAACTAATGAGTCAAATGCAGAAAATGATACTACTCCCTGCCGAGGTAGAAAAGTGTTTGGCTGATGGTCTGCAAATAACATGGAAGAATGAGTCTTTGTAGAAAGCCATTGGGAATTCTACGATCTTGTTGATTTGTGGTGCATTGACTGAAACATCAGGAGAATTCACATAACTAACATTGGTGTATAAGTTTGTTATGTTCCTGCCTCTTGTAGGCAGCGGAAGCGATGTTCTTCGAGTTGGCATGGTAGATTTACCAGATGGTGCGGGAGGTACCAGAAGCTGAAACAATAACCAAACCAAAACATAATCCATTTGTTAATTAATAGTTTAGACTGGCAGTATAACAATTAATCAGAGTATAATGAAAAATTCACGGCATAGACGGAGGCGCCACATCAATTGAAACTCAATACACAATAAACCTGCTCATAAAGATATGCAACAATCAGGTAGCAAATAACAGAGGAACTTAGTTCCTACTACCCACAATTCAGATACAGAATAAAAGCGGAAAATCTGCAAATGAATCTCATATATATATATATATATATATATATATATATATATATATATATATTTATATATATATATATATATATATAACATAAAGAGTTTGTCTGTCATACGCAGATCCATACATGCACAGTCCAAAAGATATATATACATAATAATCACACTCGATCTCCCCGACTACCCGGTGCTACATATCAAAGCCGACCGACAAAATAATGAAGACCTAAGCTTTACAAAAAGACCTCCAGCATCTAATCTGCAATGCCTCATAGAGCATTTAAAACAGCAGAAGGGTGAGAAACATAATCATAATATAATTGCATATAATTATATAATAACACAAAATACTCACGTAAAATATTCTCACCACAACTTACACCAGAATTCAAATACAAAACAACACAATGCATATTTCATATATCCATCACCAATGCATATCAATCATGCACAATACAATTATCACCAACACAAATATATATATATATATATATATATATATATATATATATATATATATATATATCTCAACTCATCAATTCCAATCACAATTCCACGCAAAATCAATCCATTCATGATTTATGCAAATGTACAGAGACCGACACCACGACTCTATGCAATGCATATGCGGTACCATCCATCCATCATCTCAACACTAGTTCACTCAGGAACTATTGGAACCATCGCTTGTTACTTAGTGTCACTCCCCGTCGGGAAAACGATGTTCCTCGTCGCTTTAGGTCCTCTTGGCATAAGTCGTACGACATTTATGGATTGCTTTAGGTCTTCTTTGTATAAGGCGCACAATCCGATCGCTTTAGGTCCTCTTTGTATAAGGCGCACGATCGTCTATAATCATCGCTTTAGGTCTTCTTTGTATAAGGCGCACGATGTTATAGCGGATTCCCTCTGGAACCATTTCGTCGCTCACACCCACTAGGGCACACAACATCACAAGAATGCATATCATGATGCTTGGCATACAATGATTCATGACATTCAAATGCACACATATTTGCAACCATCTCAATCAACAATAATCATGCTTTGCAATTCAAGCCCAAAATAATGCATTTATTTGCCATACGGCCACAAAACATCACCACACCATCTAAACACATGCATTTGCATCATACAACAGCACACAAATCATACCATATCTTATCAAAGGCATATAGCATGATAACACATCAAATACACACAATTTAAATCGTACAAGTTGACAAAACGACACCTTTCTAAATTCTCGGCCTAATTTAATCAGCCAACAATCTCAAAACCCTTTTAATAAGAAAGAACATGTCAAAAGCTTTCCAACGCATCAAACCGCGCCTCAAACCGACTTACGGATCAAAAGTTATAAAGAAAACAAATTGGGAAAAGCTGTCATGTTCGCAATGCGAAGCTCCTAGCAAGTCCTTTGCTCCCTCATTCGCAGTGCGAATACCCCAGCGAACCATGGCAGAAAGGAAAATAGCCTACCATTCGCAGTGCGAGTCTCTAGCGAATGCCTAGCCAACACTGGTTCGCTGCCCCATTCGTAGTGCGAACGTCTGGCGAACCAAGTCATAACTGAAATGAGGTAAAGTTCGCAGTGCGAGTCTCTGGTGAATGTTCCCCCCACACCTTCGCAGTGCGAATAGCCAGTGAATGCTCGCTTTCCCCTTCGCTAGGGGATTCGCAGTGCGAACCTGCGAATTCAGAAAAACCCAGCAGCGCTGTTATTTCCCCAAAACCATATTTTCCCCACCAAAACACTTCCAAACCAACACATAGCAATCAGAACATAACTCAATCATGGTAACAAGTATTCTACAATATTTACACCGATTTTCAACCGCGAAAACATTGATTTCTCTCTTCCGACCTAGAATCAAAAAGCTATAGAACACCACAAACACTCACACACACACACACACACACATTTACATAATCATACACAAACATATTATAACCGAGTTTCGCACCCTTACCCGATTTAATCGTGTTTTTGAAAGTCGGTTGATCGATTTTTTAATCCACAAGTTTTTCTCTCTTTTCTTCTTTCTCTTCTCTTTCCTTCTTTCTCTTTTTCTTCTCTTCTTTTTCTTTCCTTACTATTTTTCTCTCTTTTTATTTCTATTTATGTTTTCTAACTTAAGAAAATAAATGAAATGACCAAAATACCCCTATACTCAAATATCTCGCAAACGCTCCCAAAACGCGATAAAACATAACAACAATGGAAAATAATATATTTTCAAATAAAAGTCAAAAATAAAATAATATAAGACTAAAATAATCAAAACGACTCAATCAAATAAAAGTAACCAAAACTGGGGCGTTACAGGCAGTGTCATTCAAATCACAGAAACCAATTGAAATCACTTGCCTCATTGCCATTAGATCCCCCAAGAGTGGGCAGACCAAGATGAACTATTTGTTTATTATCAACAAGCTTACTTGAATAACCAGAAAAGGATGAAAATTTTCAAATATAAGTATATTAATTTTCACAATATGTATGGTTTGTACTACAATAACTTAGTTATTGTTATCTATACCAGGATCATATGCCATATACATGGCCAAGATTTTTTAAAAAACACTGGTGCCATCATTTCCACCCACCTGCAAAACAAGTTCTTTACATGTTAAATTAAAAATTCTATTTGACATCACAAACCATTTAATAATGGAGTTAAAAGAAAATCATGTAGCATAGTGCAATTACTTACCCTACACAAGGAAGAGCAGTGCTATTATCATCACACCTTCCGCTACCTTTGGTTTTATAATACCTTATGTACACAGACATCATAATACCAACAGTGAATTTTAGTAAACAGAGCTGGAACAAGATAATAAATGTATTACCAAAGACAGTGTTGGTGGGGTTAGAGGAGGCTTGATTCTTGGCAGCATCACCAATCAATCTTTGAGTGTTGGTAAAAGCAACACAAGAAGGTGTTGTTTTGTTTCCTTGATCATCGTGTATGATTTCAACTCAATCGTTTTGTTCTTGCCACACTCCAACACATGAGTACGTCTTGCCAAGGTCAATTCCTATAGCAACTCCCTCATACTTTGTTGCCATTGTGTTTCAACTTCGAGTGAATGAAACCGTTTGTGGAGAAGATTTAAATTGACTTCAAACTTTGGAAGATAGATAGCTCTGTATAGTAGTACAAAAAGTATTCAAGTCAAAACATTAGTACATCAGATCATTGTTCTTACTGATATGATCATCAAAATCAAACATCAATTCACCAAATCAAAGTCATATACACAATACCAACATTATATTCGATGTTGTTAATCTAAGTTAACGTTGCGTAGCACCGACCCTCTAAAATGCTATATCGGTATAACCGTTATTGCAAAGACAAAACCTAGCATAACAGGTTTATAATTAGTGATGTTAACAAAAAGCATAACAAAGATTTTAACAATGAAAAACATTTAATTAAGTAGTATGAAGGATGTTATACCAGATTCAAATGATGAACATGTGTTAAGACCTTCAACTCACAAAGAAATTCTGATGATGCTTGTACATTCATCTTCTTAATTGCTGTTTTCTGCATACAATAAATTGTATGAGAGGATAAAAACTAAGCTATATCATGCTCTGAAGATATCGAACACTAACAAAAAGTAAAGACTGAGTTGCTGGAGTTTCGTACCTCGCCTCTTAGTTCAGCATAATAGACGGCTCCGAATCTACCTTGGCCAATTTTACAATCCAAACTGAAGTTATTTGTAGCCCTTGCTAGCTCTTGATATGAAAACTCAGTTGAATTTGCCACCATAATTCCTGTAAGGCCAGCAGCACTACCGATACCATAACCACTGGTACTATAACCACCATAAAATCAGTATTACAGTAAACTTTATGATGGAATATGAAGGAATCAAAGGAAAACATGTGGTAACTAGCTACAAGTGAACTATGAAGATAACAAGAGCTCTTCTTCCCGAGTATAAAGAGTATTATCAACCTTTGTTCAGAACAAATTAGAAGAAACCTAAAGTAAATGTATATGTAAAGTTCAAATATATACCCTTGAACTTGTGTAAGAGACAGAGGGGAAGTGAAATTTCCCCCAATTTTCTTTGAACTGCTTCCCTTCCATTGCTTTGGATAGCTGCTTTGTCATAAGCCCTGGTTTTCAAAAAATCAAAAGGGAGATACATGTTGGATGCAATCCTAATGAGCTTTATAATTCATGATAATAAATTCAGTGCAGGTAAAATATAATTCATTTGTGATAACGACCTTGCAGCTTCTACTTCGCTGTCGAATAACCCAAGATATATATACTTGCAGGAAAGCATAGGAACCTCTATAACCAAAACACCTTTGCCAATTGTTTCCCAGAAACATGCATCATACTACTATCTTTGACATGTTTCTCCTAACATGAGAGAGAGCCTAAAGACACTTTAAGAGCTAAAAGCTGAAACTGATTTGCTTTGAAGGCCATTACATGCTAGAATTCCTAATATCTCGTATAAATCATAGTATACTAATTGACTTGAATTAATAATAGGTCCTCACATTTTGCCAAGGAATTGTCCCATTCGAGATTCCCAACAGCCACACATGTGGAGTGTTACTCCTCTGTATTTTGAACTCCCCCTGAGAAACCAGTACTTTGACGACGAAGAATGTGCACAAACTCCTCTTTGGTGGTTGGTTTTAGTATTTGATAAGAGATAACTTTTATTTGACTATTTTAATTAAGGAAATCACTATAATTCTACAAACACTCACATGAGCCAGATCTTGAGATGCGACAATTGTACTCAGTCGACGCTGTAGCAATGCCTGCATATAACCAAAGAAGCCAGCTCCAACAAGCATTGCAATTCCTACAAATTGTAAGGCAAACACTTTGTTTATTTGTAACTAATAAACACTCTAAAGATAGGATCTGAATCGATTCAGTTTACCAAGAGGAAATCCACTTTTGTATTGATAAGCACAATCCTCAAAGCGTAGTTAGATCTCCCGAATGGCTTGGTTTCCCCTGTCAATAACAAGTAGGGAACAACTGCTTCCAACATAAACCACATCAAAGTCATTAGAGAATTTCGCCTCTTCACTTGGTCCATATTCATAATATCTGCAACATTG
Organism: Lathyrus tuberosus; assembly: GCA_022829125.1. NCBI lineage: Eukaryota > Viridiplantae > Streptophyta > Magnoliopsida > Fabales > Fabaceae > Lathyrus > Lathyrus tuberosus. The sequence continues at coordinate 707,942 of JALAZF010000874.1, forward strand.
ATATTTCCTCGAATCGCTAATTTTCCTAATTTCCATATTCATAATATCTGCAACATTGATATTTCCTCGATCATCAACCGTAATCCCCTTAGGATGGTTCATCCTAGCCTCTCTTAATCTTCCATCAACATGTCCTGAATAACCTTCCGCCGATCCCGCTACTAATTTTGGTCTGCTGTCTGCAAATTTCACAACAACAACAACAACAATTATCATTAAAAAAAAAGTTGTTAGTAATTAGTGAGATAAAATCATAACTCATAAGATTAAGCTACAACATTGTGACACTTACCCAAAGAAAGTGAAGATGAAATCTTATAAATGTTACTATTAGCCGAATCCAGAACAAGAAGCTCCCCATTAGATAAAACCTCAACTGCATAAGGCTCAATTCCAAGCTCACTTCCATTAAACACAGTTTCTACACTGTACCCACTCTCAAATTTCATCATTGACTTCCCAGGAATCACTGTCATTCAACATTCCAATTCCACATCACAACCAAAAAACAACAGATTAAAAAGAGATAGATTGGGATAGATAGATCTGTACCTTTTTTGGTGGTTGGTTTGAGAGAGAAGATCCATTTGGTGAAAGCAGGAACAACATTTGAGATAAACCCATTGAGAAACTCTAAAGAAAGAAAGAAAGTATCAGTATAAAAAAAAAGGAAAAAGATAGATTAATTGGGTATATAGGAATGAATTACTTACTTGCAGGTGAGATGGTGGAGGGTAATGGTGGTGCAGCTGAGACATTTGCGAGGAGGAGTAGAAGAGACAAACCAAAACGCTGAAAGCAGGTTCTCCACTTTTAATAATATGTGTAAACAAAACCACAACTTTGGACATACTCACATTAGCTGCAACATGCCCAATTGTATGTGCCACTGCAACCTACAATCCAAATTCACCCTTCAGTCATTCATTTAAACACGTTACAGACAATATGATACTCATAAAAAAAACGAAACAAAATTGCATGCTTATAGGAAACAAAGCCTACAATTTCATTTTTTAGAACCTGAAAAAATAATTAGAATCAGAAATGGTTAGCGAGAATCAGAAACAACGATGGATTAAAACAGAGAACAAGACGATCGATTGAAGACTGAGGGGACTGACGATTTCAATTGAAGAATGAGGAAGACAATATCGATCGCAAATGAAGGAATTAAGACGATCGGAGTCGGAAGACAACGAGGTCGATCAGAGTCGGAGGAAGATGGTGGCGATCGACGACGGTTACAGACAGACAGGTCGGTCGGAGATGGAGAACGAGATAAATATTTGAGAGTGAAGATCAAGCTGTAGATAAAGAATATAGTTTTATATAAAATTATTAAATTTTAATTATATATATATATATATATATATATATATATATATAATTTTTTCAATACAAAATATATAAGTTATTTTATTTGGAGAAAAATAATATGCTTATACTTGTTAAATAAAAAAATAGTTAAATAGTATAAGTAATAATTATTTGTAATTCAATTATATGATTGTCTTTTTAATAGAAATTAGCTACAAAATTATTTTGTAGTAAAATTATGGTAGCTAATCGTCCATTTTCTTGTAGTGTCACCATTAATTGATAAAAATACACTTTTTCTTATTGACATATAATAAAGTTGTTGAAAATATTAAAAATTAAAATTTAGCATCAGTTAAAACTGATTAAAAAAAAGAAATAGCAACGGTATAAACTATTACAATTGTACATTTGAAAATGTTTGCAATTGTCGTAATAACCTTTAAAACTAAATTGTCAATTAAAATTGTCGACGGAGGCATGCTTTGGAGGAAGTTTCACAACTGTTGTAATATTTTATTGATGTTGGGATGACTTTTTTTTCAAATCATCGTAAAACTGGCTAGTGACTCTGTTTGCTTGGTAAATTCGCAAACAACCGCTAATCTCCTAATTTATGAAAAAATTAGTTTTCTTACAGGACCGATCAAACAAATCTTAGGACAATGTGCTTTAACAATTTTGACAATTTATGTTAAAAAACCTTTTGTTTATTGAATTCAACATTGTTTTCATCAAATTGTGTTTTTTGACAAAAGTAATAAAAACTTTGCTTCTTGAACTAAATGGCGAAAGGTAAATAACTTGCAGGAAAATTACAGAAATGTAAAGGGAATTGTAAATGAAGAACTTAAAACTATTAAAATGCAAGGAATGAAAACTGGTGTTTTTCAAACGTACATTTTCTTATTAACTACTCTTTTCTCTCTCACGGTTACTTTGAGTATTTCTTGAGTGATTTGTACAAATTCTGAACACGCCAAAAATCTAACACTAAGACTCCCTATTTATATACAATCGAAATAACTACCAATAACAACTATTTCTCCAAATGGTGACAAATGGCAATCTGCATGCATTCGTCAACTAGATGCATTCCACGCGTCCACTACGCCAAACAAGACATTAGACAGCGCTTTTTTAGGCCTTAGACAGCGCTTAAAAGCGCTGCCTAAGGTTGCGCTGTCGTAGGTAAAGACAACGCTTTTTATTTATGAAAATGCGCTCTCTAAAGTATACATTAGACAACGTTTTTTCCGTAAAAAGCGCTCTCTAAAGTGGGCCTTTAGACAACGCTTTTTCAAAAGTGCTGTCTAATGTATACGTATAAAATTTTAATGAATTTTTTTATATACCTTTAGAGAGCGCTTTTTCAAGAAAAAGCGTTGTCTAAAGGGCCCCTTTAGACAGCGCTTTTTAAAGCGCTGTCTAATGTATGCCTATAATTTTAGTTATCAATTTTTCTATCCTTTAGAGGGTGCTTTTTAGGAAAAGCGCTTTCTTTTGTGAACTATAGACAGCACTTTTTCTAGAAAGCGTTGTCTTTTCTATACGTATAATTTTAATGATTTTTTTAAAAATCTCATTTTAACCATTTTTTTATGCAGAAACCTGTATAATTCAAGTCATTTCAATAAACCTGTATATTTCACATTTCCATTAACAATTTCTAGTATGGTTCATTAACCATTTCCACTAATCCCATAAATCACATAAACTACATAAACCATTTCCATTATAATTCAAGTTATTTACATTAACTATTCACAAAACTATACAATTACAATCCAAAAACACATAAAGGGCATAAACCATTCACAAAACTATACAATCCCATAAAATAAACCATTCACAAAACTATACATTCACATAATCCCATAATCCTATACCTTATATAGGATTCTTTTTTCAATAAGGTATTCGCACAATTCCTCCTTAATTTCTTGCAATTTATCCTTCGTGTAATGAGAACACACGTATTCATCAAAGTACTACATAACAAAACAAAATATGCATGATTTAGTTAAAAATAATAAATTATATGACATATCCGATAAATATTAAAATAAATCCTAAGTTATAAATCCATGCATACCGTAATAGGAATCTCTAATCGATCCATTTGAAGGATTTCTCTAATAAACCTCAAAACGAAATACCCGCAATCTATGCCATTACGCTGACGAGGGCACTACACATAGACAAACAAATAAAAATTAATATATAGTTGTTTTGTGTTATCAAGTAGCATCACTAATAAGCAGCATTGTGAAAATTAATATACCTCCACTTTGACCCATGTAACGTTGGTTGCTTTAGCCCGTGCTACTCGAGATTCTCTTTGTGCTCGGTATACGAGTATTGCTCTATAAAAGAAAAACGTAAATTTAGAACAATCTCACAGAAATAATTAAATATACAAATACACATGAATATTTTGAACAATCTCACTTACGTATCAACCACATCCTTCATATCCTGATATGTTGACCAATCAGTATCCAATGAATTCAGATAATAGACCACTTCTCTTGTAGGATTAATGGCAACCAACAACCAGTGTCCACTCTAAAATATAACAAAATTTTAGATGGATAATTTTTACGCAAAAGATACAAATTAAAGATTAGAATGAAATTAGAATGAAAATATTACCCGTTTCTAGTATTATACGGAAAAAGAAACAAACTTTTTGTCTTGCTGGCCATAAATCTCCCAGTTAAGTGGTCTTTTACTGAAAGTGCATTCATACCAATTGCCGGTGCATTGACAAGGGTGCATGAGAAGAAATGGAATTTGTTTGACAATTTCGTCCCCCGCATCAATTTTTCATACAAGCACCTTAAATAAAAACATAATAAACATTAGATTAATTTCATTGAAATATGTAAATAAATTGTTCAACTAAATAAATAATAGATTTATCGGAGTGTATGAATGCATAACACCGATGCCTAATTCAATATGCTTAAAAATTTGCTCCATGTCCTCTCTTCCGATTATCTCGGAATGATGCCAAGCAAAGGTTTATTGCTTCCTTTCCAAATTCAGGATAATCATCATCAATTTTCATCCACTGTGGTGAATCTGCCGGATGTCGAAACTTTCCATCAATAATTCTTTCATCTGCATGCCATGTCAAGTGTCTTGAATCGGTCTCACTACGAAACATGCGTCTAAATCTCAGAATTATAGGAAAATACCATAAGACTTTTGCTGGAGACCACTTTTCCTTATATCGAGAGACACCGCATTTAGGACACTCATTTAACGATGCATACTCATTTCGAAACAAAACGCAATCGTTTGGACAGGCATGTATCTTATCATAGCTAATACCAATAGAGCACAACATCTTTTTGGCCTCATATGTTCCATTGGGAAGAACATTATCCTCTGGAAGCATATCTTTCATAAGGGCCAATACCTCTGTGAAACTTTTATCCGACCATCCATTGCCCGCCTTTAAGTTGTACAACTTTAATACCGCAGACAATCTTGTGAATTTCGTGCAACCATTATATAAAGGTTTCTCTGCATCGCTTACCAACCTCTTAAACATTTTGGGACAATCCTTAAGATCTTCTTTAAGTGCTTCTGCAATCTCTTCGACTCGATCAGAATCGTATGTATCTGTGTCATTGTCGTTTGAAGCATAGGTCGTATTATCCCCCGGTTCAACATTCCCGTTAATTTTCTCACCATGCAAATTCCAACATGTATAACTTCTATCAATTCCACTCCTCATTAAATGCGATGCCAACTGAACCGCGTCAACCCGACTCCCAAAACAACAACCCAAGCAAGGACATCTCATTCGACTGGGGTCTTTGGCGTGCGCAATGGCAAGCTTAACGAATTCCGATACCCCATTCTCGTACTCTTTCGACAATCGACTTGAAGACATCCATTTCTTATCCATAGTTATACTAATTAAACTAAACAAAAACAAAAATAAAAAATATTTACTTGTAGGGAAACGATCCGACTTTCACACTTTGATCACAAGTAACCCCTATATATAGCAAATTCAATAAGTTAGTAACTCCATAATATCAGTTCATTCAAAGCACTACTAATTACAGTGGCGAAAGAGAATAACTAATTACCTTTAGAGATGTAAACAACTTCTAGACCCACACAGTGTCCAGATAGGTTAGAATTACCAAGATCCCCCTGTACACGTATCATAAAATGAAATATCATTAATTGACCAATTATGAGTCATAACTTGATAAGTGGCAACATGTAATCACAAACAAGCAACAATTAGAGGAAAACACCTACATAGTGGCCTCAAAAGTAAGTACTCTTTCTCAATATATATAGTTAGTCACTATATAATAGCAATGTTGTGATTGGTTATGGCCATATATTTATGTTACAGGAACTTAACTTGGATGGTTTCATATACCATAACTAATTCACCATTTATTCTTTTTTCTATATAACTTACTAACTTCTAATTTCAAGCTAATGTCATAACAGTCCAATTCATCAATAGCAAACTCTTTAGTGTTTTATCAAACTAAGTATAACTAGTTTCACAATAAAAGAAAATTTTAACATAACAAATTTCTAAAAGAAACTAACTATAACATATTTTAACATAACAAACTTCTATAACTATAACTACTAACTTCTATGACTATAACTACTAACTTCTGTGAAGAAACTAACTAACTTTTATAAGAAAGTTTTAACATAACAAATTTCTAAAAGAAACTAACTATAGAAAATTTTAACACAACAAATTTCTATAACTATAACTACTAACTTCTAAAAGAAACTTTTAACTAATTTCTAACAATTCAACATCAAACTAACTTTCACAATAATACATTAACATAACAATTAGCTTACTAATCATCTCAAATTTTACTAGTAGCTCTAACATCAGTCCATAACAGTTTGGCAACGGTGATATTTATGTAGCTGGAATTTGGCATAATACAACACGGACTTTAAACATGTTTCCAAAATAATTATCTAATGCGATGAAATTTATGATATGCATATTGGCATAAGCATTTATACAGGCTGGGGAAATGAGTAATCCAAATTTTGTTAGTAATTTTGATTATATATATTAAAGCCCTAACCACTAACCAATTCTATAGCTGCACTAAAAACAATCTTTTACCTAGAATTTTTACTGATGTGATTTTTGTTTTTTGTTTCTTATGCAAATACAGTTCTAAGGTACTGTCTATTACAGTCTTCAAAAACCAACATTGATTCTCTCCATCAAGATGTGACAAAGTTACCACTTAATGCTATTTCATCTTGATACATTTATATAAAACATTCATTCTGATAAAAAAAATAACAGAACGACGGCAATGCTGACGGCAAGAATGAACGGCAACAATAACAACGATGGAAATAACAATGTATGAAGCAAGAACAACAACAACAACGTACCTCTTCTTTTCATTTTCATCTTCTCCTTCATGAATGCAAGAATGAACGATGGCAACGGTGAGCAAAAAGAAACGGTCGAGAGCAAAAAATGAAAAGAAGTTTCTGAAAATGATATGAAATGTGTTTTATATTTTAATTTATAAATGACCTTAGAGGGTGCTTTTCAAAAACCGCTTTCTTAAGTGCTACCTATAAGAGCGCTTTCCTTAAAAGCGCTTTCTAAAGTGAGGAGAATTTAAGACCTATAGCAGCGCTTTCTGAAAGTGCATTCTAAAGTTAACCTATAAGAGCGCTTTTTTAAAGCGCTTTCTAAGGTAAAACCTATAGCTGTTCTTTTCAAAAAGCGTTTTCTAAGGTGGCTTCCATTTAGGACATTTACCAGCGCTTTTAAAAAGCGCTTTCTAATGTCTATCTTTTACAGCGCTTTTTTTTAGCGAAATTTTTTAAAGACCTATAGCAGCGCTTTGTCCAAAAAGCACTGTCTTTGGTGCGATGTGAAAAGCCAATTTTGGCGTAGTGGTCCTATTTCAAAATGAAACTCCCTCCTAAATTTGAATTTCAAACATCTGTCAAACGAGGCCTATCACCCCTCTGTCGAAATATTTCTAATCCTTAGAAAAATCTGCCAATGCTTTCCTTTAAGTAACATTTGCCTTCGACTGGCTTTCTCCTATCATAAATACATCCCTGTCGAAATACCCTGACAAATTTTCAAATTTGTTCTGAACAATTACCTATGCGTCGAAATTAGCAACCTACAAATTGCCCCCCAAAAAATGCATTTTCGACAAAGGGAGAAAAGCATTTTTTTGCCAATGCAATCCGACGCCGTCAATAATTCGACCAGTGACTGTTCATATGATTAAACGTTTGTGTTGTCCAAGTCGTCATTGCACTTTTCTCAAACGTCTCTGCAGCCCACGCTTTTAAGATCTTTCATCATCACTACCCTAGTCCCTAACGGATCATGGGTCAAAACTTAAATGCCACCGTCTGAAACAATCCACTTCATAACTTCCACGTGTCCCACAATCTTTTCATTATTTCTCCATTAAATAAAAAAGAAACTTCTGAATTCTAACCGCTTCAGCCCCTTTTCTTCCTATAAATAAGTAGAAAAAATTTATTTATCACGTTTCCTTTCTTTTAAGCAAGAACTCTCTTCAACTTCATCTTCTTCATTTCCCTGTATTTTCTTCTGCAATCAACCATGGCATCTTCCGCTACTCCCCAAATCACAAGTAAAGATTCCAAAAAATCCAAAAACTTACCACCTGTCCACAAGATCCTTGGGCCAAAGGTGGTGGGGAACCAACTGTACCTACCAGAGCCTCCAAATGAAGAGGAGAAACGACGTATTTACCAGTCTCAGGTACTAATTCCTATTTTAATTTCTGGTAAATCTCATGCAATGCTAGGACCCTTACCTGATTTAGCCCTAGATCCTATAAAAGTGAGAGAATTCTTTCCAGCTTACCACCGTTACAAACCCATAGCTAACGGGGTTAGGCCTAGAACCGATAAGGAGAAAATCATAGACGAAAAATCCAAGGTAGACGACCAAGGGTCTCCTTCTGAGGAAGTCATAAATTTAGAGTACATGAACAACTTTAGAATCTTTAGGTCTTGTCCTTTGTCGAAAGACCCCTCTTATTATCTAGCCTGGCTGAAGAAAATAGAGAAAGTTAAAGCTGATGTTTGGAAAACTATGGGCATTTTTTACCTTATCCAACTGTCAAAAGTAGGGCCAGGTTATTGCCCCTCCATGCTTCTAGCTTCCCTTTACTTTTGGGACAGCACCTATAACAATTTCCATCTTCCTTGTGGAATGATTACACCCACTCTTTTCGACGTGGCTGCCATACTTGGCCTAAGACCACTAGGAGTGGATTATGATCCTACCCTACTATCCGACGATTCCATAGGCTTCGACAGAAACAAGGCCACCTTCACAGCCTACATTGCCAATTATCATGATAAAGAAACCGAAGAAGTCTCTGATCAAGAGCATGTAGCCTTCTTAGACCTTTGGCTGTCAAGATGTGTTTTTTGCTCTAGATCTCTTCAAGTGGCGAAGCGTTATATTACCATAGCAAATCAGCTTCATGCTGGTTATCAACTGTGCCTCAGTGCGATGATCTTGGCGAACCTATACGAATCTCTTGGCGAATGGGTTACCTTCCTGAAGAATATCAAGGACAAAGGGAGTCTATTGTTGTCAGGACCATTTTGGCTCTTACAACTGTGGCTCAATGCCACCTTTGAAGCTTCCTTACCCAACAAGCAAACTGTGGACGAAACTGCTCTGAAAGACAGAAGAGTCGAAGGCACCAGACTGGCGCAGTTAACACCCAATGACGAAGGTCTGAGCCTTCAACAAACTTTTACTAGCTATGTTATGATGTTTGCTAAACGTCATAACTTCACTTCCAATATGGCCCCTTTTGCTGATAGAAAAGTTGGACCCGAGTGGCTCACCAGGAAACTTCCATTAGAATCGAAAGCTCTAGAAGATGAATTCCTTAATGTATGGGAATCTTTTCTCACTCCTAGACTTTTATTTTCCAGACTCGCTCCCTCAAAGATGAAGGTCTCCCTAGTTAACTACCAACCCAATCTGGTCTCTCGACAGTTTGGGTTAATACAAATAAAACCAAAACCCCTCTTCTCAAGGAAATGTTCTTTGATTCACTACAATAATGACCCACACCGAAGATGAGTGTTCTGGGTTGTTGGCGAAGTACTCAAACTTGGTCGAAATTCAGCCAGTGCCTTTTAAACCTAGCTTCCTCTGCACTCAAGAGTTTGACGAATGGTGGAGGGCTTATTATGATTCTCAATTTTTTGACGTGCCTTCTTTCACCATCCAACTGACCAGAGCTTTCGCCCTTGTGCAGGATAAAACAAAGAAAGGTACTTCAAGACACGTCAAAGAAATCCAAGCATTCCAGAAATACTTTGAAACTGCCTACAGGCCCAACGAACTTAGTCGAACCATAAGCCAAGCAATTGTTACTTTGAAAGAAAAATTGACCAGAAAGTTGGATGAGTTAAAACTACCTGCATACGTTCGACCAGAACAATGTTATGAGATAGCTTTTAACCTCTATCCACCGAAATTTTCCCCTCTACCATCTGCTGAATTTGGCGTGGCTTTTAGCCCTCCATTTCCAGATTGGTTCACTTGTGGGGATTCTATGAAACTTCTTCGCCAAGAATATGAAAAACGTGCTAAGCGAGTGGTTCCGACTAAGTACACCTTGGACAATTTCAAAGGCCACCTTCATATTGGCATAGAACACGTTCGCGTGGAAACTCCTATATATGAAGGTGTGGAATGGGAAGGTGTTCGACACCACTTTTTTCATTAACCCACACGTGTATATGTTAATTTATGTTTAAACCTTTTCTTTCTTTATTTTCCAGCCATCAAAATTCCTACCAAGAAGTCAGCTACTGGCGAAGCGTCAACTGCAGAGGATGCAGAAAACCAAAAAGATACTACCAAGACACCTTTGGCGAAGGTATTATTTTGCTTTTCTTTTGGTCAATATATTTTTTTTCTTCTGAAATACTAATAAAATCTCTTTTGTTCCACAGGGAAATCGAAGACCTCCTTCGACGCCAAAGAAAAGAAAGGAAAAAGAACCTGACATCAAAGTTATTGACACCGATGATGGCGAAGAATCACCAGACCAAGTGAAACCTTTAAGGAAGAAAAAGAAACCGAAAAAATCTCAACAACAAAAACCTCCTGCTTCCAGAATATTGGAAAAAACCCCCCCTCAAAAATCCTAACGAGAAAGTCACCCCTGCTCCAGCAGAAAGCAAAAGTTCTAGTCTTAAGACTGAGATTCCCAAGGTATGCATTTTTTCTATTTTCTTTTATAATTCGACGCGGAAAGGCAGTTTTCTTATAATGCCTTTTTCGAAGAGGAGTGTTAGAATGGCATGAGCATGATGATTCAGTTGTCTCTTGAAACATCGTCTGAAGTTGTTTAAGAGTCAAGTTCTTTTACATTGTCGATTCTAGGATTGTGTAACTTTTTTCCTTGTTGAAATTGTTGTTTATTTGAGCCGTTTATCTTGTCTTGGTGGAATTTTATGCTCGGGAAAATCCTCTTGTTTTCAATGAGAGGCATACTTTGCCTGAGGACAAACAATGAGTTAGTTGGGGAGAGTTTGTTAGATGTCAAACATGCTACATATTTGTATTAAATACTTGGCATTTTTCTAAGCTTTCTTTGTTTAACTTGTTGATTCTTATGGTGTTTTGTTGTAGTTCTTCAAATATTGGAATATACCTTTGGTGCTTGTAATATGTGTGTTATTGTGAAGGAAAAGGCATAAATTGATTAAGAAAGTAAGACATGAAAAGATGATGCAAGCTGCCAAAGAGAGAAGAAATCAACAGCAGGGTTTGCTAGGAAAATCTTGGCGAAGTCCCAGCGAACGGGAGCGAATATTCCAGCGAGAAGATTCAAGAGTCAGGGCCTAACCAACATAAAATTTGCTGGGCGAAGGTGCCAGCGAATGTTCGCTGATTTTCTCGTTGGGCGAAGGTTCTGGCGAAGGACATTGCTAAGCCAGTAGCTAACCAACCATAAATTTGTTAGGCGAAGGTTTTGGCAAAGGTTCTCCTGGGGAATGAATCCTTCGCTTAGCGAACCCGCGATAAAAAGTCTTGGGCCGTTTAAGTTTCTGAAGTACTTTTAAGTGCCATTTTTATGCATTCGCTAGGCGAATGATGTCCTTCGCTAGGCAAACACTGCAGAATTTCTGAATCTTATAAATAGATTTTCTGTTCTCCTTGGGATCATAACTTGTACCATTTACACCAAAAACCCTAGAGAATAGATTTTTTCTGAGTTTTGTCTCCAAGAAGTGATTTTTCACCAAGAGAAGCTGGATTTGCATCCATTATCGATTATTCGACTCGGATGCTATTTCATCTCCTCCCGATTCTTGTGAAACAAGCAACCATGTATATGAGTAGCTAAGCACTTTTAGTGTCAAGATTAGTGGAGGTAATCCATCATTTTTGTATGTATTGATATTGTATTAAGTTTATGAACTTTGTTAATGATAAATATAGAGAAGAAACTTTGTTTTTATGGTTCATCTTTTGTTTTGATTCATGATTGAGAAATATGTGTTAAAACTTGACCTAAGGTTCAATCCATCAAATATTCATGAGGCTAGAGATAGTTTTGATTGTTGATGTTCATAAATATTGTTCTTAAATGTTATCATATTGATAGTTTGTGTGAGAGATCAACAAAGGATCAATATGATAAATCCCACAACAAGTGTTTGAGAGAAACTTGTTGAGAGGATATGTATGTTTATTTATCGTTAGCAAGTTTACACGCTTTTTCGAAGATATACGTACGAAACGGATTACCGGCTACTAATTTTGACATGTTTTTTACGAATTGTTAAAACAAATATTTTTACCGTTTATTACTTAAATTTGAATGCAAACGTTCCGACTGAAAATTACTAAACCCTTTGTTACTTTAAGTTTAAAAAGATTTCAACTGTAGAACGGTGGTGATATCTCTAAACAATCTCTGTGGAACGATAACAAAAACCCTACTCTATTTGTATTTCAACAGCACCACGTACAACATTTGTTATGGGAACTTGATCATTAGCATTATCATCATTTCCATATGTACGTTGGTGGAGGGATCCACTTATTCTCTGCAACATAATATTCGTTATATAACTCTTTATAAAACGCTAAAATTTCAGATAAAACACATACCACATATAATTGAATACAAGTAATATTGAATGCAAGTATAACGGCTACATAATATTTGTTATAAAACACTAGCATTTTAGATAAAACGCATACCGCATATAACTCTTCTAACTTTTCCATATTTTTCTTCCGATTTTCCCGCTCTACTTCTAACATCTTCCTCTGTTCTTCTAACTCCTTCTCAACAACTGGAATCTTTTCTTTTTGCACTTGTAATTTGGTGTTTTCAGTGCTTTTTTTGTTGGACTAAAAAATAATCTCAGGACGACGTTTTCTCTAAGACCACAAATGCGCCCACCATGCACATCTGTTCCGATAGCTTCTATTAGTATATCATGTTGTGGTTTCGGAACAAATGAGCCTCCACGGGCCTCCTCAACCAACATATCCTCTACAACATGCATGATAATATTAATAATGTAATTACCACATCATTTAAATAATACATAACATACGCACAACAAATCATACTTACAATTTTCTCAGCAACTGCTCTTGCCGGATCTGAGGTGTACTCTCCATTTGGTCTTAGTCGAGCCCTCTTCCACTTCTCATGCCTTGACGGTGAAGATGGGTTGCGATCACAACTAATGGAGTCCTCATCTCCCATTTGTTGTTTTTTCCATCCATCATTATCTTCTCCAGTTTCCTGTAACCACCACGAGACAATCTATGGGGGGTAAATGTTTTTTGATTTATTTTGTATTCCTTCTTGACTTTTAGCCTCTTATAAACATAGTGAAAAGGTGATTAGAATATATAAATTATTAGCATAAAATTATCAAGTTCTTCTTGGAATTTCTCCGAACTACGTCCCTTCGTAAAATTTTTCCAAATCTTCTTCGAGAGATAAATATATATCACCCATGGACGCTCACTACTATGGAAAACATATACAACAACGGTTGGAAAAGGGATAAAACAACGCTTGACCTGCCGTTTTTACTTAGGGTGTGTTGTATATGCGCTACTTACAATCACGGTCTTATGACCGTTGTAGAATACCTGAAAGCGCGCTATATATGATCACGGTTGCTATAACTAACTGTTGTGGTATATACATTTAGGTAAATAACATTTCATAACGGTTAATATAAATAACTGTTATTGAAAGTACCCAGAGTTTATTATATAATATGTAGATTGGTTGTTTTACAATAAGCCTCACAGCAACATACAACCATTCAAATTTATGTAGATTACATTCGTCTCATTGTTCATCTCACGCTGTTTAATATATAGAATGTGGTTCAATGGTCTAAGTCCTTCATGTCATCAATTCCTTCTATTCTAGTTTAATTTGAATAATATCATTAAATTGTTGTTATTCAAATAAACTATAAGAGAAGATATGCATGTGATGAAGGAATCAGGTCATTGATACACATTCTATATGTTAAACAGCGTGAGATGAACGATGAGATGGATGTAATTTTGAAAACATTGATTGATATAAGTTGTTTTTTAAATACAACTTAATTTTCAAATTATAAGTTTCTATGTCAATTTAGATGAAATGTATTTTTATTGAAGGGTTAGTGAAATAAACAATCTACATAGCATATAATTAACTCAACTTCATACAAAACCATACAACAACACAAGATATTATGTAATGTTTTAAGAATTTAAAGAACAAAACATTGCTAAGTCACGAGAAGCTTATTTCTTGTGACTTAGCAATATTTTGTTCTTGTTCTTAAAACATTAATCAACAACAACAATATACAACAACACTTATCAACAACACAACAACATACAACAAAATAAGGTTCAAGAACAACAATAGCAACATACAACAAAAACAACAACAACAACATACAACAACATACAACAACACAAGATATTATGTGATGTTTAAAGAACACACCTTTTTTTAAAACTAATCGTGGATCTGGAACAAATTATGATTTTCATCTAGTTTATGAATCTATGAAGAAGAAGTATAAGGTGAATGAATTTAACACAATAGCTTCATACTTCTTGTATTTTTCTTCATAGCTACACAAACCATATGTATCATAGCCAAATATACGCTTTGTTAAGGTGGTGAAGACGAATCTGAAAAAATGAGAACATTAGCCAAATAAAAAAATGAGAACCCATTTTTAACAAGAAATGTAAATGAAATCGAAACATAAGTTTAATGAACGAACCTGTAATATGATTAAAGAGTATCATAGTGATTGGTGAAGACGAATATGAAGGTTTAAGAAAGTTTAAAGAGTGACATGGATGTTAGGATTATGTTATGAGAGAGAAGAGTGAAATATGTTAGGGTTTTAAACTTTCACAAGATAATTTTAAACTTTTACAAGATTTCTTTAGAAAAACCGTGATTAAATAATTTTTTATTTATTTGTGAATCCAATGGTGAGAGAGTTATTAATTATTGTTATTGTTATTTTTCATTACTGTTGCGATTATTGTTGTTATTTTTGTTGGCTTGTACTATTTTTTTTTGTAAAACAATAATAGTGTATCAATGAAAGAGTGTATAAAACAATAATAAATAATTTCATTAAGAGGGCTAAAAGGGAAGAGCACATAAATAATTTCATTACATAATTTTATCAATGTCGGAACAGTATCCCCTAGCAGCAAAGGGATCTTCATAATCTATAACTCTCTCCTCACTACCCTCGTCAGAATCATAGTAACAAATCTTCCTAGGTACCTTTTTCTTCTTATTATTTAGCTTCTTCTTCTTCTTCTTCTTCTTCTTCTTCTTCTTCGTGGCCTTCATAACCCTCAGTGTATCCCTGACAGTAGTCGATCCAGATCACTAGACCTCATCAGTTGACTGTTGATCATGGTGTAGTACTGTGGTGACTTCAGTTGAGATATTTTTGTTACCATTCTCAGATGGAGAACTCATGTTTCTATATGAAGTTAAGAAGAATAGTTTTGAAGAAGTGGAAATTCATTATTTGAAATTGTACCTTTATAGAAAAGGTTGAAGAATAAACATCTGATATTTAATGCTTGCAATGATTACTTCCAATGCTTGATATTCTTGAATGATATTGTGACCGTCTTGAAAAATGAAGAAAATTTTCAATCGTTAAAGTTGGGAAAAGCGTTTCTCTCTTTCAGGAAGAGCATAGGTTGTACAGATAATATTACAACTGTTGCTTACAATCCGTGATTAAATAATCTTAAATTTTTTATTTATTTAGGAACTTAAGTGACACACGCTTTTTGTAATAGGAAAAATGGAGAAAATATAGTTGCCAGGATTCGAACCTTGTACCACTCACTTTATCACCATGGTTGTGTCTATTAACTGTGATTAAATAACTTTCAAAAAAATAAATAAGCATTAACCGCATCCAGTCTCAGATATTACAACGGTGGAAGGCATGACCGTAATAATATTATGTTACCGAATGTGTATTTTGTAGTAGTGGTTCCAGACCAATCTTAGGCTCCCTAATGTAGTCACGTGTGAGCCGTGACTTAAAGCTCCTCCAACATGTACTAGCAGAAGTTACCCACCTTTTTTGTAAGTTCTTATCATCATCCGTAAACTCAAAAATCAACTACATTTAAATCAATAAGAATGTATTAGAAGTTATAGAAAGTCATATCGAATAGACGAAAATTAAAATGAATACCACAACGTCTGTCCATATGTTATCTTTGACGGTCTCTGGCACTTGTTACCAATCATCTATCAATATACTAACTTTTCTATGTCCAAGGAACACAACATAATTTTTAAAAAGCAAAGAATAGTCACCCTTAACTACTCTGTAATATGAATAAAAAGCGATAGGAAATTTGTTACCAGATTTGTGGACTTTTGTTATTTTGGTAAGCATTGTGGCTCCTCTTCTGGATCTTTTATTTCTGTTTTGAGTATCACTTTTCATAGTTTCCTCGGCAGTAGATGAAGAATACGATGAAGATAACATCTATGTTCAAAAACAACAACAACCTCAACAACAACAACAACAACTACTACTACCATAACAAAAGATTAATCAAGTTTTCTCACACACATTCAACAACAGCCAGAAAAACAACAAGAACAACAACATTAAAAATAATGGAAAATGAAGTTTACTGTATATGCATGGGAAAAAAAGTTGTACATACTGTAAACGTGATGACTAAGTAAAGGTGAATATTTTGGTTGAAACATATAATGTTGTTGTTGTATTCCTCCTTGACGATGACGATGGTGTTTGTATTGGCGTTGGTGTGTTGTCTTTCTCCTCAGATGACTACGGGTTAAAAATAAACAACGAATGGAAAATGATGAACCGATGAAAAATGATGAACAAATGAAGAAAAGATGAACGATGATGATGAAAGATGAAAGGTAGGGTTGATACATTGATTCATTTCTCATAATTGAATGTTAGGGTTGAAATAATGTTTCGTATCGTATCGTTTCTCAGCAAAGAATCGCTACTGAAGAGACAAGCTAGTTAGCTGTGATAAAAATGAATGAAAGATACCACCACTATCAACAACCAAAACCATGGTGATATATTAGTTGCTTAATTAAATTTTATAAAGAAGCGCCAATATATTGCAACTTAAAAGATTTAAAACAAATTAAAATATGGCACAACGGTTCAGCTTTTCAACCGTGATGATATCACATTTATTTAAAAATTAAAAATAAATAAAAATACAAAGGCGCGACTAAATGATAAAGAAATAAAACATTTGAGGGTGCTCAGATTCAGACCCATGAAAGGGTGATTATATAACCACAATCATATCAATCAACTGTGATTATATCATATCAAAATGTTAATAAGTAAATAAAAGAAAATGTTCGTGCGTTAAGTAATAGACATGATCACGGTCCTTCGTAGTACCGTGATAACAATGGCGTTGTTGTTTATACATCTTGTAGCAATGTTTATACCTTTATGAGCTAAGGTTAACTGTAACACCCCAATTCCCATCGCGAATAAATAATACATAAATAAATCAGAGTAAATAAAAATTTTATCCTTAGACAGAAACAAGGATGCCACATTTAAAGAAAGCAATCACAATCCCTGCTCATAAATTTGATACATAACACAAAATGGAATAAACATAAAAGGGAAACATTTTCCAACAAAAGGAAAGTTCAATTATGGAATAAAGCGGAAAGATCCATAACTGACTTGTTTTACAAAATAAATTATTTTATAACATCAAAATATTCATACAAAGGTAATACAAAATAGATCCAACAAATGTATACATATATAACAAAAGCGTTCCCCAACTTCCGTGTTACATATCAGAGCAGACATATCGACAAAAGGATAGAGAACTAATCTTCACAAAAGCCTCCAAGTTACTAATCTGCAATTGCCTCATAGAGCAACAAACCACAGCAGAAGGGTGAGAAATAACAACAAAATCAAGATTGCATAATAATATGCAAACACATATAAATTCACATACATAATTATTCTCACCACAAGCATCACATATTAATACATATAGCATGCCACAAATACATAACATATTTCTAATAATCCAACAACATAGCATATATCAATTATACCAACATAATCACATATTCGCACATAAGGCATATCAAAGTTATAACATATGGAAACACACCACCACATCACGTATATTTATATATAGCATACCATATAGAATTAATACTATCATTATAATGTACAACATCCCCACAAAACATAGCATATGTCTATATATAAAACATATCATCCATAACCAATGCATTTATCACAAATGCATATTAAATCACCAATGTTATCACGAGCTCAACACATAATCAATGAGTTCACAATTTCCCACATATAATCAATCCATTCACAAATTCCCACATATAATCAATCCATTCAGAAATTCCCACATATAATCAATCCATTCATGATTTATACAAATGCACAGAGACCGACACAACGACTCTATGCAATGCAATGCGATATCAATCCATCCATCATTCTCATCATTAATTCACTCAGGAATTATTGGAATCATCGCTTGTTACTTAGTGTAACTCCCCGTTGGGCAAACGATGTTCCCCGTCGCTTTAGGTCCTCTTTGTATAAGGCACACGACGTTTATGGATCGCTTTAGGTCCTCTTTGTATAAGGCACACGATCTGATCGCTTTAGGTCCTCTTTGTATAAGGCACACGATCGTCTATAACGTCTCTTTAGGTCCTCTTTGTATAAGGCACATGACCGTTATAGCAGATTCCTTTTGGAATCGTTTCGTCGCTCACACCCACTAGGGCACACAACATCACAAGAATGCATATCATGATGCTTGGCATACAAATGACTCATGACAATCAATGCATCTTCACAATCAACAATATGAATTATTTCATCGTCATTATTCATGCATTGGAAATCAATTCAAACAATGCATTTACTTGCCATAAGGCCACCAAATAACACACATTGAATTTCACATAAGCAATGTATTTCATCATAATCCACAAACCACAACAATCCCACAAAACATCATAACAACATACATTAATATTCAAACAAACAATGTATTTTACCACACAACAACATCATTATCACATGCATTAACATCATATAAATCGCACAAAAGCCCCACATTTATATGACGATAGCATATCACATCGAACACCAACAAACGCAACAAAACCTACAAACCACTAATCATCCTCTACCAAATATTCTTAGTTAACACATGGTATCACATAACCATTTATTAGCCCGTTGGATTCTCTTTCCAAGGCTTCAAGTCCCATATCAATCGGATTCCCGATCCATGAATTTTGGTGGAAATATAAACTACACTTATCACATTCATCATAATATTTAACTCTACCATATCAATCTATGACATAAACATATGTTCTTATTCCACTATCATAAAGAGCATTGAAATAGCTTTCCAACGCATCCGACCGTGCCTCAATCCGAGTTACGGATCAAAAGTTATGAAGAAAACAAAATCGAAAATCTGTCACGTTCGCTTTCCTATTCGCAATGCGAACCCCCAGCAAACCGTGGCAGAGAAAAAACAGCATAACGTTCGCAATGCGAACATCTGGGAGAACCTTCGCTGGGGTTCGCTTTGCGAACCTGCGAACCCAGAAATTCACAGCAGCGTCAATATAGGTCATATGGGACCAAAATTCATCATTTCTTCCACCCAAACACTTGCAAATCACAATATATCAACCAAAACATGTTCCAACATAATCAACAAGTATTCTACACAGTTTATATCGAGTTTCACCCGTGAAAACATCGATTTCTATCTAATTGATCACAAATTATCAATGAGAAAAAGTTGTGAAACAACCAAAACAATTACAACAAACAACACATATACATACACAAGCAAGATATAATCGAAACTTCTCACCCTTACCCGATTAATCGCGCTTGAAACGGATCTATGTCGATTTCCGCCTCTTTTCCTCTTCTCCATTTATTTCCTCTCCTTTTCCTTCTTTCTCTCTTTCTTTCCTTTCCCTTTCTTTTCTCTCTTTTTCTCTCTACTTTCTATTTATTAAAAATATCTAATTTTTTCTAAAATATCTAACCTCTCAAAATGACCATTTTATCCCTCAGCTCAAATAGCTCGCAAACGTTCTCAAAATGCGATAAAACATAAGAACGATGAAAAATAATATATTGCCAAATAAAAGTCAAGAATAAAATAATATAAAAACAAAAATAATTAAATCGACTCGATTAAATAAATCGGACAAAACGGAGCGTTACATTAACAGTGGGGGAGGTTTTGCTATGATTTGTCATAATGTGGTGTGGGCCATTTGGTCAGTGCAAAATGATTAGCTTTTCTCGAATTTGTCAACAAATGTGAAAAAATGAAAGAGAATAGTGTGTTTAACGGGGAATATGGATTCTAAGTAGGTATTCATTGAACTTAACCTCTTTCTAAACCGATAGCAAATCAAGAATTTGAACCTTCTCTAGAGGAGTTCATTGGTTTTGGTTTTGCTAGCGGCTTCCTTCTTTTGTTGGTGGTAGATATAGTGGTATGACCTCTTACCGACTTTTCTGATGGTGATGCTTTGTTGAGCAGATGCTCTTTCTGAAGCATTCCCTTCAGTTGGCTGCTCCTTGACTATGGTTTTGTTATTTTTTCTTGTTTGCTCCTCTTTGTCTTTTTCATAGATGTATTTCTTTTTCTTGTCACTTCTTGTGTTATTTGATGTTTATCACTTTGCAGTAGGGTTTATTTCCCACTTTTATCTATTAATATATATTATTTTTCCTTTTAAAATAAAAATACAAGTTGTTGATACAACAATAATACGAAAAGCATTGTTGACAAAATGGAGAATTGTAGAACTACACGGTAAAACCTTAAGTGATGAAGTCATTAAATTGTATTTCGAGAGTGTTAGAAACCATTTGCCAAAAGCCAAGAAGCAGTAGAAAATCGACAAAGGACATCGAAATCGCGGCGGCGGCAGCTAGGAAGTTGCCGTCAACTTTGGCGGAGCCACAATGGCAACTTTGATAGGTCGAGGTGTGTCAAAAATCAAGACTAGGCGGCGGGCAGTCCTCGAACATCAAGTCCGATTCAGTTTTTTTCTTAAGAATCGAACTAAGTTTTTTCTATTCATATCTACATTCATTGATGAATCACATGTTAAAATATTGTAATTATAACTAATGTCAAATTTGATTATATGAGAATTAATTTAAAATATATTGTAAAATATTTATTATAATCTAACACGTGTTTTTACCCGTTAAAAATATGTTAGGTTTGAAATGTTAAGTGCATGGTTTTAAATTGCGGTCCATATTACCTAATGCGGCCGTAATATTGCGGTTGTAGTAGTGTCTGCATCCGCATTAGGCGCAATTGTGATGTGATTGCAAATCATAATAAAAATCGCATCATAATACCGCAACAACCGAATCATAACACCGCAACTGCCACATCAATCCGCATCAGACCATAATAGACCGCAAGAGATTATGCAATGCTCGCAAAAATTATTTGGTCTACATTCCTTTCTATTAATATCATAGTTGTAAGGTATTTTTAAAAGTATTAGTGATATTCAAAATGATTGCAAATAATTAATGAGATATATATATATATATATATATATATATATATATGAATATTTAGAGAGAAAATAGAAGACATGTGAAATCTAAAATAAATAATAAAATATAATATTTTATATTCATAAATATAAATTTATATCGCTGCAATATGCATCTCAACAACTGCAAAAGTCACAATCGCAATAGCCACAATCGCAACATTATCCGCAGTCGCAACCGCAATTTAAAACCATGATTAAGGGTGTGTTTGGTTTCAAAAGGTAAGGCTGCTTTATATTGCATATATTCCTATCTATGTCCCTATTTACTCTCTCCAAAGCAACACAGCCAAGTTGTAAGCAAAACTACTCTAATTAAAATTCAATCCTTATCAAGCAATAGTCACAAAAAAGATTTGGCATCTTTGTATATATTCTTTCATCTCTCTCTATATATTTCAACTCTTTCTGTGTATACAGTGACACAAAAACGTATCAGACAGCAAAGGAAGGAAAATAAAAGCAAATCTAGACAAAGAGAACAGAATAATGTTGGAAGAAATATGATATGACCCAATATTCTTTTCACCTCTATCTTATAGCAAGGGACAACCCTATCTTATGGCAAGGGACAACCATGCATGTCTATAAATATAAGCACAAGTAAATATTTCTTTATAAGTTAATTAATATTGATTGAGGAACTCTTCATGTTCCCTCAAAGGCTTCCGGTATTCAGTTATATATTACTTGAATGCTGGACACTTTTGTAGGAACTTGATAGCTTCTTCTATGTGAATATTGAGTAACAAACCTATTCAGTTCATTTAATAATTTAGATTTCATCCCATCTCATCTCATCACTCCCAGCCCCTTGTTCCTCCACCTTCTTCTAAAACACTCTTAAACAAAGTGATGGATTCTTCTTCCTGTTCTTCCTAACTCTGAAACAAAGTTTTAAAGTACTCAGTTATATTTCACCGAATATAAATCAGCATCAATATTTTTATTATATGGGATATATATGAACTTTGATTTAGTATAGCACTTTTCCACTCCACATAATGTCAAGTGAAGTGTATTTAGATTTAAACAGGACACTTGAGAAATAGGAAGCAGTCACTTTTCAGACAACTGCTGTCAATGTCTTAACATTCTTTACACTGAATGCTTATGGAAATATTTGTATGGGAATCATTTAACAGAAGTTATAGTTTTACCTCATTATAATTTGACCATTCCAAAGTAGAAAGATGCGCAAGGAAATGCAAGTGATCCTATCCCCTAAAATTGGAATACATTATAGAAAGGAATGTCAATGCTGAATATTTAAAAATAAAAAATAGTGCATGCTAACTATTTCACTATGCCTACTATTGCTATACTATCACTAATATCATATTTTCAATCAATGTCAACTCCACGTGACCAAGTTCTTCCCAACAAATATTAAGTTCTAACACAAAATTATATATATATATATATATATATATATATATATATATATATATAGGGAACGTATCAGATATTAGAATAATAATTTATATTTTATTTTATATTCACAAACTTAGTCATTAAGTTTGTTAGAGGGTATTTTAGTATTTTATTGTTGCTTTTGGTAACCCTAATTTTAGCTTATAAATAGGGTAGTTATCATTCCAATCATTTGTATCTTTTTATCCTTGTGTAGCCGTCATTCAATATAATATATTCTCTTCTTCATCTTCATTATTTCACCTTGTACACCAACAATTGGTATCTAGAGCTCCGGTTGGGATCAACGGGAAACACGAGTGAAACATGAGAATTTTCTTGTGTGATTGAATTTTGTTCTTGATATTTGTGTTGAATCTTGAACGAAGTTCTGATCGGAATCATAAATTTGTGATTCTGTGGGTTGGGAAACACTGTGTGCGGTGAGATTCTGAGTGTACTGTACAAGGTTGAAGATGATGAACAGCGGCGGCGGAATGAACACCAAGCTCCCAGTATTTGATGGCAAAAACTGGAATCGTTGGATGATTCAGATGCGAGTACTGTTCGGTGCTCAAGATGTTCTAGATCTTGTCACCGAAGGTTACGTTCCGGTAGCAGCAGATGCGACGGAAGAACAGAAGAACGCGCAGAAGGATACAAGGAAGAAAGATCAGAAAGCATTGTTCTACATCCATCAGTGTGTGGATGCGAATGTGTTTGAGAAGATTGCAGATTCTACGACGGCGAAGGCGGCGTGGGACACACTGGTCAGATGTTACGGTGGTGACGCATCAGTGAAGAAGGTGAAGCTTCAGTCTCTACGTAAGCAGTACGAGAATCAGAACATGAAGAACAATGAGAAAGTTTCTGAGTACATCTCCAGAGTGATTCTAATCACTAATGAGATGAAGGCGTGTGGAGAAACTCTTTCTGAACAAGTAATCATTGAGAAGGTATTGAGATCCCTTACTCCTCAGTTTGATTACATTGTGGTAGCAATAGAACATTCTAAAGATCTGAGCACCATGAGAATTGAAGAGCTGCAAAGCAGTCTAGAAGCGCAAGAGTTGCGTTTGACTGAGAGAACTTCTGAAAGGGAAGTAGAGCAGCAGGCTCTGAAAGCAGTTTCTGATAGGAAGCATCAGAAGCAGTCAGAAGCTAGGAGAAGATCTGATGGTGGTCAGAAGTCAGAAACCTCAGCTTCTGATAGGCAAAAGAATGCTCAGAAGGGAAAAGAGAAGTATGACAAGAAGAAGATCCAATGTTACTGTTGCAAGAAGTTTGGTCACTTTGCTAGAGATTGTTGGTCAAACAAGGAAAGGAAGTCAGAAGAAGCAAATATAGCCAGAAGTTCTGATGATGAATCTGTGCTATTGATGGCTTCTGAATCTGATGATACGAATTTGACAGACTGGTGGTATATGGACACTGGCTGCTCAAATCATCTTACTGGAAATAAGAAATGGCTGGTTGATTTTGATTCTGAGAAGAGGACAAAGATCAGATGTGCTGATGACAAATATCTTAACGCTGAAGGTATGGGAAATGTCAGAGTTGTTCTGAACAATGGGAAAACAGCATTGATTCAGAATGTGTGGTATGTACCTGGCATCAAAAGCAATCTGATGAGCGTGGGACAATTAATTGAGAAAGGTTTTTCAGTTACCATGAAGGACAATCTTCTGAAGCTGTATGACTGTAATCAGAAGTTGATTATGGAGTCAGAACGGGGAAGGAATAGAACATTCAAGGTGAATGTCAGAACTTCTGATTCTGAATGTCTTAGTGCAACAAGTGTTGTGAAAGAAAGTGAGTTGTGGCACAGAAGATTTGGTCATTTGAATTTCAGAAGCTTAGAACATCTGAATTCGAAGAAGCTGGTACATGGAATTCCTACAATTAAGAAGCCTGAGAAGTCATGCAGAGTGTGCATGGAAGGAAAGCAACCAAGATTGCCATTTGCATCAGAAGTTGCTCCAAGAGCAAAACATGCCTTGGGAGTAGTACATTCTGATGTGTGTGGTCCATTTCCAGTAGAATCGTTCGGAGGGAATAAATACTTCGTGTCATTTGTTGATGAATTCACAAGAATGATATGGGTATCCCTTATTAAGTTCATACATGAGGTGTTTGGTGAATTCAAGAAGTTCCGAATGAAGGTTCAGAATCAGAGTGGTCAGACTCTGAAGATTCTCAGAACCGATGGTGGGGGTGAGTATAACTCCAAAGAGTTTCAGAAGTTCTGTGAGGAGAATGGAATTGAGCATGAGGTTACTGCTCCTTACACTCCTCAACACAATGGTCTTGCTGAAAGAAGAAATCGTACTCTGCTTGATATGGTGAGAAGCATGCTGAAGGAGAAGAAGCTTCCTCAGAACTTCTGGGGAGAAGCTGTTGCCACCGCAGCATATGTGCTCAACAGATGTCCAACGAAGAAGATGAAGGAAATAGTTCCTATTCAGAAGTGGACGGGAGATAAGCAGAGTGTTAGTCATCTAAAGGTGTTTGGTTCTGTTTGTTACAAACATGTTCCAGAAGCTAGAAGACAGAAGCTGGATGATAGAAGCAAAGTAATGTTACTGGTGGGGTACCACAGTACGGGTGCATACAAGCTTTATTGTCCAGAAACTAATAAAGTTGAGTTCAGCAGAGACGTTATTGTGAAGGAATCAGAAGTTTGGAATTGGGATAAGTCTCAATCTGATTCTGATGTAAGAACTTCTGAAGAAAGGTCAGAAATAAGAATTTCTGAAACTGATGGTGATTCTGACTCTGAAGGAGACTCAGAAGATGAAGGTGATTCTGATGATCCAGATTCTGATGATGATCAAGATTCTGGTGGTGATTCAGATTCTGGGAATATGCCAGATTCTGAAGGTGGTCAAAGTTCTGAAGGAAGTCCAACTTCTGAAGCAAGAGGTTCTGAAGGAGAAACTTCTGAGGTTAGAACTTCTGATGTTCAAGCATCCGAAGAAAGTTCTGAACGAGGTCAGAGGCCACAGAGAATCAGAAACATTCCAAGAAGATTTGAAGAGTTTGACATGTTGCAAGACACTGAAGTAGATTCTGAGGGAGAAATTATTCAGTGTGCCATGTTAGTAGACTCTGAACCTGTGAGTACAGAAGAGGCTCTCAAGCAGAAGTTCTGGCTAAAGGCCATGAAAGAAGAACTTGAGGCCATAGAGAGAAACAAGACTTGGAAGCTGACAGAACTTCCAAAGGACAAGAAAGCCATCAGCGTCAGATGGGTTTTCAAGCAGAAGCTAAAACCAGATGGATCAATTGGCAAATACAAAGCGAGGTTGGTAGCAAGAGGATTTCTGCAGAAACCTGGCCTGGATTATTCTGAAGTGTTTGCACCTGTAGCGAGACATGAAACAATCAGATTGGTGATTGCAATAGCTGCTAACAGGAATTGGCCTTTGATGCATTTAGATGTGAAATCTGCATTTCTGAACGGTCCATTAGAAGAAGAAGTTTATGTGTCACAACCTCCTGGATTTGTGAAAGAGAATCAGGAAGGGATGGTGTACAGATTACATAAAGCTTTGTATGGATTAAAGCAAGCGCCCAGAGCTTGGAATCAGAAGATCGATTCATTTTTCAAGAAGCAAGGGTTTCAGAAATGTGAGATGGAATACGGTGTTTATGTTCAGCATATTTCTGAAGGAAATATGATTCTGGTGTGTTTGTATGTTGATGACATACTGTTGACCGGAAGTTCTGAACAAGAATTAGCGAAGTTCAAGAAGGTGCTGATGAATGAGTTTGAAATGACTGATCTCGGGAAAATGACATACTTTCTAGGGATGGAGTTCAGATATTCTGAGAAAGGTATCATTTTGCATCAGCTGAAGTATGAACGAGAACTTCTGAAGAGATTTAAGCTGCAGAATTGTAAGGCTGCTATCACACCTGCAGATACAAATCAGAAATTAGATTCTGATTCTGATGGTGAGGATGTGGATGCTACAACTTTCAAACAGTTGGTTGGTTCTCTGAGATATTTGTGTAATACCAGACCTGATATTTGCTATGCAGTTGGAATGGTTAGTAGATTCATGAGTAAACCTAAGTGGTCCCATTACCAAGCTGCTGTCAGGATTCTGAGGTATATCAAGGGAACTCTGAAGTATGGAGTGTTGTTCCCTTCTGGAGGAAAGTTTGAATCAGAACTTCTGAGTTATTCAGATTCTGATTGGAGTGGAGACAGAGTTGATAGAAGAAGTACTTCTGGATACTTGTTCAAGTTTCTGGGAGGTCCTATTTCTTGGAGTTCTAAGAAACAACCTGTTGTTGCGCTATCAACCTGTGAAGCTGAATACATTGCAGGCGCTGTTACCGCATGTCAAGCTGTGTGGATTCTGAACTTGCTGGAAGATCTGAAGATCAAAGTTGACAAGCCTCTGAAGCTGATGATTGATAACAAGTCTGCGATCAACCTTGCCAGAAACCCAGTGTTGCATGGGAGAAGCAAGCATATTGAGACAAAGTATCACTATCTGAGAAGTCAAGTTCAGAATGGAGTGTTAGAAGTTCTGCACTGCAGCACCCAGAAGCAGTTGGCAGATGTTCTGACGAAGGCTATCAAGACTGATCAATTTCTTCGCTTAAGGGATGGAATTGGAGTTGTTAGTTTTGAGGAAATATAAATTAAGGGATGGTATTAGAATAATAATTTATATTTTATTTTATATTCACAAACTTAGTCATTAAGTTTGTTAGAGGGTATTTTAGTATTTTATTGTTGCTTTTGGTAACCCTAATTTTAGCTTATAAATAGGGTAGTTATCATTCCAATCATTTGTATCTTTTTATCCTTGTGTAGCCGTCATTCAATATAATATATTCTCTTCTTCATCTTCATTATTTCACCTTGTACACCAACATCAGATGAGAATGTCATCTTTATGTGAGAACATGAGAATGGATCTGAACCATTAAATTTTAAAATAAATGGTCGAAATTATGTGTCAGTTTTTTTTCTCTCTCCTCCATCATTTATTTTAATAATGGAGGAGAGAGAAAAACAAAAACCACACATAATCTGTACTATTTATTTTAAAATCTAATGATTCAGATTCATTCTCATGTTCTTACATAAAAATGTCATTCTCATAGGATATGAACCCTATATATATATATATATATATATATATATATATAAATGACATTTTCATATGATACATTTCTTATATGGGTTCATATCCTATAAGAATGTCATTTTTATGTAAGAACATGAGAATGAATCTGAATCATTAGATTTTAAAATAAATGGTGGAGATTATGCGTGGTTTTTATTTTTCTCTCTCCGCCATTATTAAAATAAATGATGAATGAAAGAGAAAAAAAACTGACACATAATCTTCACCATTTATTTTAAAATCTAATGGTTCGCATTCATTCTCATGTTCTTACATAAAAATGGCATTCTCATATGATATATATATATATATATATATATATGGAATTTGCTAACGTAGACCCACTTGTTTTTATGAAGGTCTATTTTAGCAAGCTTTAACTAAAAAATAATTGAATGCAACTTAAGGTGCATGTTACTAAAACACACATTCATAAAAATAAGTGGG
Source organism: Lathyrus tuberosus (assembly GCA_022829125.1). Taxonomy (NCBI): domain Eukaryota; kingdom Viridiplantae; phylum Streptophyta; class Magnoliopsida; order Fabales; family Fabaceae; genus Lathyrus; species Lathyrus tuberosus. The sequence goes on from JALAZF010000874.1 coordinate 736,533, forward strand.
TGTATTATAGCAAACTCCGGTGGAATTTGCTTTAATACACCCACTTGTTTTTATGAAGGTGTATTTTAGTAAACTTTAACTAAAAACTGGTTAAATGCACCCTAAGGTGCATGTTGTTAAAATAAACCTTCATAACAAGTGAGTCTACATTAGCAAACTCATATATATATATATAATTTTAAATTTTAAAATAAAACTAATCGTCAATTATTAATTTTTTTTTTCAATTAAGTCTTTAAATAGTATAAAACTAATTAATAATCTCTAAAACATATTAATTATATTAATTTAATCCTTAATTAAAATAAAAATAGTATGATGTTACTTTTTGTCTTTTTAATAGCTTGAATTAATTGTACTAATGTTATATACTTCTTGAAATAAATAATACAATTAATTACTTATTATATTTATGTAATTCAAGAATTAAATTAAAAAGCATGTATTAGTTTAGAATTGTAATTTAAAATTATTCACTAAAAATATTTATTTTAATTCGTGTATAAACAATAGTTGCAATTTTTATGACCAAACAAAAATAGATAAAATATTAAAATTAAAGTTACACATAATTTTCTCTAATAAAAAATAATAAAAATTATAGCAATTTAACACAATCTATATTTTTTATTTATAAAAATGAAATTTTAAAACAAGTAATTAATTATATCATAAATATATTGTTAGATCAATGTGCAATGTATGAAAAAATATTTTTGTTAAACCATATTAACCATTATAAAAATTCATTGACAAGGAAAAATAAGGATACAAAATAGGCAGGGCAGAAGTCAAACTGCTGACTTCTTTAATATTTGGACATTACTTTACCGCCGGACTATTATACAAGAAACTTTTAAACAATGCTTTTTGTCAAATATAGTTCAGAATTTTTTTACGTAAATACCCCTAATTTTGGAAAAAATTCCCTAAATAACCCATGTTTAAAAAATTTCCCAAAATGCCCCCATTAGGGTTTTGGTTTGAACTATGTCGCCATTGGAATTGGCGACTCCCTTGTAGAGGTCTAACCATGTCGCCAATACAACTGGAGACACCCTTCCAAGTCGCCAGTGCAATTGACGACACAGTGTAATGGTTAAACCAAGTTGCCAATCCAAGTGGAGACATGGTGTGTTTTGTTTTTTTTTTTAAATATTGGAATATTATATTGATTTTGTTTGCACAATGATATAAAATTTTCATTAATTCAATAAAATATTATATTAATTAATCTTCGTGACCCGGTGTGTAACACCCGAATTCTCATCGCGAATAAATAATACATAAACAAAATCAGAGTAACTAAAAATTTATTTTTTCGACAGATACAAGGATGCCACATTTAAATAAACAAAACATCATCCCTGCTCATAAATTTGATACATAGCATAAAATAGAGTACCCTCAAGGGGGAAACTTTTTCCATAATAAAGGAAATGTCAATTATGGAATAAAACGGAAAGTTCCATAACCGACTTGTTTTACAAAATAAACTGTTTTATACATCAAAATATTCATACAAAATATATCCTACAAATATATACATATATAACATAATCGTTCCCCGACTCCCGTGCTACGTATCAGAGTAGACACCAAGACCTAAGCAACCGAAGATCTAACTCTTCCACTTGCCTGCACGCCTCTAAAGCTGACAATCTGCACTATGCCATAAAAAGCATATTCCAGCAGAAGGGTGAGAAATAACAACTATAACAAGATTGCATAATAATATGCCACAACACAGATAATTCACATATATAATATTTCTCACCACATACATCACATATTAACACATATAGCATGACACCAATACATAACATATCACACATAATAAATCGAATCATGATTTTCCACACATAACACATTCCTTCACAATTCTCACCACAATTCATCACAACTCACTCATATACATCACAATGTATATATCTATACAAAACCAAGCATATTCATCATGCACATTTTCACAATTCTTATCATTCCACATAAACATTCATATTCATGTTTATTTATCAATTCACAATTATAGAGATGATAAATGCAAATCATAGAGACCGACTCACGACTCTATGCAAATGCAATGCGGTACCGACTCAATCATCTCAAGTTCACTCAGGAACTCTGCTGGAACCATCGCTCGTTACCAATGTAACTCCTCGTCGGGCCGACGATGTTCACCCATTGCTCACACCCCACATGGGCACACAATGTTTATGGATCGCTCACACCCCACCTGGGCACACGACCCGATCGCTCACACCCCACACGCGGGCACACGATCTGATTGCTCACACCTCACCTAGGCACACAATCCGATTGCTCACACCTCACATAGGCACACAATCGTTCGTAATCATCGCTCACACCTCACATAGGCACACGATGTTACCACGGATTCTCATTAGAATCGCTCAACACAAGAATGTACTTCATTATACTTCACATGCAAAATGACTCAAGACATTCTTGAAATGCATACATATTCACAATATATTCATGCATTCATCTCATACAATTATATACCATCTACATACATTCACAATTCAACAATATGAAATATCTCCTCATCATTATTCATGCATTGAAAACAATTCAAACAATGCATTTCATCACATACCACATACCACAACAATCATACAATCACAATTACTTTCACAAGGGATTCACACCACAAAGGCTACCCACAATCTGATTGCTCACACCTCACCTAGGCACACAATCGTTTGTAATCATCTCATACAATCACATACAATCTATATACATTCACATCAATGCACTATTGTATGATTCACATCCAAAACACACATTGAATTTCACGTAAGCAATGCATATTATCACAAACCACAACAACAAACCACGAACAAACACAACGTCATAACCACGTACATTGATATTCCATCAAACAATGTATTTATCGCACAACAACAACATTATCACAACATCTCATTACATGTATTCACATCATATAACAGCACACAAGCGATACGTTATATAACAAAAGCATATAACATGATACCACATCAATCGCACACAAATACGACGGGAAAAGTCGACAAAACGACACGTTTCCAAAACCACGACTTAAATAAATCATCCACTAATCCCAAAACCATTTTTACAAGAAAGAACATTTCATAAGCTTTCTAACGCTTCGAACAGGGACCAAAACGGACTTACGGATCAAAAGTTATGAATTTTCAAAGTTTCGGAAATTTTCCCTTTCGCGCCAGACCTGCACGCTGAGCGCCCGATCTGCGCGCTGAGCGCGAAACCTTCTACGAATTTCAGCCTTAAAACACCGTTTTTAGACTTTCGGACATCCGTTTTCGATTCCGTAAAAAGCTGCGATCTCAGAATTCGACGTAATACAATATTTCCATCATTAAAAAGCCATCTAACACATTTTCCATTTTTGAAATATTTTGAAACATAATTTTATCATTGAATTCTAAATTCGAACTCGCTCGAAACCGCGGGAAAACACGCAAACAACCATTCCCGATTAAACCCAAACCTTACCCGACTACACCACGCAACTTATTCCGAGTTTCAACCGTGAAAACATCGATTTCCACTCATTTCTATCATTATTTCCCTAACTCTCACAAACTATCTCATTCAATCCAAAACTCTCTAAATCATACCAACGAGTACTCTCGATTAAACCCAAACATTACTCGGCTATTCTACACGATCTATTCCCAATTCTAACCGCGAAAACATCAATTTTCATCAATTGTTCATCAATTTATCAATTAGAGAAAAGTTGTGAAAACAACCAAAACAATTACACAAACAACACATATACATACACAATCGAAATATAATTGAAACTTCTCACCCTTACCCGATTAATCGCGATTGAGACGGAGTTTCTTCGATTTTCCTCTTTCTCCTCTTCTCTCTTTTTCCTTCTCTTCTCTTTCTCTTCTTTCCCTTTTCTTTCTTTTCTTTTTCCTTTCTCTCTCTTTTCTCTCTATTTCTCTTTTTATAACAAATATCTAACTACCCAAAATGACCATTTTGCCCTTACGCTCAAATATCTCCCAAACGCTCTCAAAATGCGATAAAACATAAACAACGATGAAAAATAATATATTGTCAAATAAAAGTCAAGAATAAAATAATATAATAATAAAATAATCAAATAGACTCGATTAAATAAAACTGACAAAAACTGGGGCGTTACAACTCTCCCCCACTTAGAAATTTTCGTCCTCGAAAATCTAACTGAGACAACGACTCCGGACACGACTCTCGCATCCGACCAACAAACTAACGCGCCAACAAAAACCCACCACGAATAACGCAAACTGACAAACCACCTTGCTAACAGCAGCTACAACAACAACAACAACACGACAACGACGACAAGATGCAAAGCCCATACAATGCACTTGACGACTAACTCACGACTCAAAGGATACCCAAGGTACGAACACATAGGTTCACTCTTGAACCGAAACACAACAAGATCGTTACCATTACCGTAGTAACACTCCTCTAATTCCCCATCATAGGAATTTGCTATGCGCACTCGAACCATCACCATGGAAACGAGGCAACCACAGAAACAAGAACGTAAAGTTCCACGACACAACATCGTCTCATCAACATAAAAAAAAACCAGAATACCAAACATCCTTGTCACACAACCTTATTCCAACAATGCTACGATTCACCAACCGAACATATAACCAAAACATCCATCTACATAGTAGCCCATGGATAACATTTAAACCTTTCACCTAACACTTCCATTCTGAAACGTCCAAAGGTCTCATCATTCCTACATGTTTCCAATGTTCAACCTACGAACTCTTACAAGTTACACACGAATATACGAATTGTGCCATATCACACTTTCGCTGCGTACTCTGATTACTCGTAACCATCAAAACTACCAATTCCACGTCCAAAGTCTAACTCTTTCTCATATTCGCCAAAACTCAGTGTTCACTTTTAATATACCCAACTTCACACTCTACTGTGTTTCTCACACACCAGACACAAGTCTCTGAACTGCTCAACTAATTTAACTCCCTGACCATCAAAACAGACATGCATAACAACTTTCGACTTAACTCATCAGGCACAACCTTAGCTTTTCCCGAAGGATACTCCAAGCCAAATTCATAACTCGTCACGAATTCTAACCATCCTCGTTGTCTCATACTCTATTCCTTCCGACCAAACAGGTACTCAATATTCTTTTGATTACTAAACACTTCGAACCCAGAACCATAAAAATAATACCTCCAAATTTCCAACACAATACCACCGCAACCAACTCCAAATCCTGAATAGTATAGATCCTCTTATGAATCCTCAATCGTCATAAAGCATAAGCTACGACTTTACCCTCTTGCATTAACACACAGATTAAACTCATCAAAGACACATCACAATACCTTACAAACAGATTATTAGGATCACACAGAATCAAAACTGGAGCCGTAGACAATTTCTACATCCGCTCACCAAAACTTACTCATAATGAACGTCTAAAACAAACGACTCACCCTTTGCAAGTCAACCGAAGTAACGAAAATGCTAACTTGGAAAAAACCTTCCATAACATCCGGTAATAACCAACTAAAGTCCAAAAGATCCTAATCTCCTTAACCAACTTCGGAGTCTCTCATTGTAGAACTAGATCTACTTCCGATAGATCCATGAAAATACCATCATCAGAAATAACATATCTAGGAAAACTAACCCTTTCCAACCAAAATCCTCACTTGAATAACTTAGCATAACTCTTTGTCTCCTTTCGACACTTGTAATCCAATTCTCAAACACTCTACTTGTTCTTCCTCTGAGTTTATAACAAATCCAAATATCCTCAATTAAAACCACTACGAACTTATCCAAATTCACGACACAATCAAATCGGCCACTAAATCTCCACACCATTTATATAAGAAAGAACATCTCAATCCGAGTTACGAATCCCAAGTTATGGATTTAGAAAAAAAAAAAAAACTCAAGTTTCAAATATTTTTTTTTCAAGTCGCGCTAAGCGGGCTCTGTCCCGCGCTGAGCGCGCTCCTCACTGCCTGGAGAGGTTCAAAATTCTGCAGACCGCGCTGAGCGGGCATCTGCGCGCTGAGCGGGCACTGCGATTTTCAGAAAAATAGCCCTTCGACAGTCCTTCCCAAAACTCACCAACATAACAAGTATCAACAACCCACTAAAAGGAACTCTTAATATCAATATTGCATCCGCACAGAAGGGTTTTCTCAAGATTTCCATTAATGCTCGAAAACTCCAAAGACTCCAAACCTCACCAGAACTCTAAGTTTCACTTTCCAAAGTCTCAATACCATTATACAGCTCATGCTTGTTATTCCGCTCAATCATTCTTCCTTTTTGTTACTTACAATGCTGGAGCTCTCCAAGACGACACACTTGGCCTCACAATTCTCCTTTCCAGTAAATCTTCCAACTGCTCTATCAGTCCGGGTACTTCTAATGCTAACATCCAATATTCCATCCGGAAATACATCTGAAAATCACACACAACTTGCAGCCCATCACTGTAGCCATTTTGCCAATCTCTCTAGAAAACTATCATCACAAACATAACAACATCTTAGTTTCACGTCCTAAAAGTTCTACCACTTACTTAGCAGATCCAAACCTCAAATCCTCACCTTCGTCCAATTTGAGTTCACACTCTTCTCTTTGAGAACAACCATAGTAATACCCTATCATTCTCTCTCAATGACCCCCCAACTTGACCAATATACAAAACCTCAAATCCGACTCATCTTCCAATATAAAAATCTTCATCGACTCGTCAAAACAATCCATAATCACTTTCTTAATTCCAAACAATTCATTGAACACACTATCAAGGCCGGAAAGACACGTCTATTCCATCCAACATAATTCCCGTCTGCTATCAACAAGAGATTAAGGGTGATCAGTTCCTCAATTTGTCAATAGACAGCCGACAATCATGATGGGGCATAAACCGTCTTTAACAACTATAATAGCATTCCTTACATCCTGTGCACCAATCTACCTAAGGCACAAATCCTTAGTTGACATAAGCCTTACCTCCGCATCCCCTCTTAAACCGGGAACCAACACGGCCCAAACAACACTTACACTCTTACAACCAACGGCACACTGAGCCAATGCTCCCTACCTGAAGCAACATGGAGAAGTACAAGCTCCTCCCCCACTTATCACATTCTAACTCCTGCAGACAAGGATTAGAAAACCAGAAAGTACTGACAGTGTCCCACGCACATGTCACGTACTAAGAAACAAACAACCACGACAGTATTCAACTGTCACACCAACTGACTCAACAACTTGGCCGGACAAACCGACCTGCTCTGATACCACTTATGTAACACCCGAATTCCCATCGCGAATAAATAATACATAAACAAAATCAGAGTAACTAAAAATTTATTTTTCCGACAGAAACAAGGATGCCACATTTAAATAAACAACACATCATCCCTGCTCATAAATTTGATACATAGCATAAAATAGAGTACCCTCAAGGGGGAAACTTTTTCCATAATAAAGGAAATGTCAATTATGGAATAAAACGGAAAGTTCCATAACCGACTTGTTTTACAAAATAAACTGTTTTATACATCAAAATATTCATACAAAATATATCCTACAAATATATACATATATAACATAATCGTTCCCCGACTCCCGTGCTACGTATCAGAGCAGACACCAAGACCTAAGCAACCGAAGATCTAACTCTTCCACTTGCCTCCACGCCTCTAAAGCTGACAATCTGCACTATGCCATAAAAAGCATATTCCAGCAGAAGGGTGAGAAATAACAACTATAACAAGATTGCATAATAATATGCCACAACACAGATAATTCACATATATAATATTTCTCACCACATACATCACATACTAACACATATAGCATGACACCAATACATAACATATCACACATAATAAATCGAATCATGATTTTCCACACATAACACATTCCTTCACAATTCTCACCTTAATTCATCACAACTCACTCATATACATCACAATGTATATATCTATACAAAACCAAGCATATTCATCATGCACATTTTCACAATTCTTATCATTCCACATAAACATTCATATTCATGTTTATTTATCAATTCACAATTATAGAGATGATAAATGCAAATCATAGAGACCGACTCACGACTCTATGCAAATGCAATGCGGTACCAACTCAATCATCTCAAGTTCACTCAGGAACTCTGCTGGAACCATCGCTCGTTACCAATGTAACTCCTCGTCGGGCCGACGATGTTCACCCATTGCTCACACCCCACATGGGCACACAATGTTTATGGATCGCTCACACCCCACCTGGGCACACGACCCGATCGCTCACACCCCACACGCGGGCACACGATCTGATTGCTCACACCTCACCTAGGCACACAATCCGATTGCTCACACCTCACATAGGCACACAATCGTTCGTAATCATCGCTCACACCTCACATAGGCACACGATGTTACCACGGATTCTCATTAGAATCGCTCAACACAAGAATGTACTTCATTATGCTTCACATGCAAAATGACTCAAGACATTCTTGAAATGCATACATATTCACAATATATTCATGCATTCATCTCATACAATTATATACCATCTACATACATTCACAATTTAACAATATGAAATATCTCCTCATCATTATTCATGCATTGAAAATAATTCAAACAATGCATTTCATCACATACCACATACCACAACAATCATACAATCACAATTACTTTCACAATGGATTCACACCACAAAGGCTACCCACAATCCGATTGCTCACACCTCACCTAGGCACACAATCGTTTGTAATCATCTCATACAATCACATACAATCTATATACATTCACATCAATGCACTATTGTATGATTCACATCCAAAACACACATTGAATTTCACGTAAGCAATGCATATTATCACAAACCACAACAACAAACCACGAACCAACACAACGTCATAACCACGTACATTGATATTCAATCAAACAATGTATTTATCGCACAACAACAACATTATCACAACATCTCATTACATGTATTCACATCATATAACAGCACACAAGCGATACGTTATATAACAAAAGCATATAACATGATACCACATCAATCGCACATAAATACGACGGGAAAAGTCGACAAAACGACACGTTTCCAAAACCACGACTTAAATAAATCATCCACTAATCCCAAAACCATTTTTACAAGAAAGAACATTTCATAAGCTTTCTAACGCTTCGAACGGGGACCAAAACGGACTTACGGATCAAAAGTTATGAATTTTCAAAGTTTCGGAAATTTTCCCTTTCGCCCAGACCTGCGCGCTGAGCGCGAAACCTGCTACGAATTTCAGCCTTAAAACACCGTTTTTAGACTTCCGGACATCCGTTTTCGATTCCGTAAAAAGCTGCGATCTCAGAATTCGACGTACTACAATATTTCCATCATTAAATAGCCATCTAACACATTTTCCATTTTTGAAATATTTTGAAACATAATTTTATCATTGAATTCTAAATTCGAACTCGCTCGAAACCGCGGGAAAACACGCAAACAACCATTCCCGATTAAACCCAAACCTTACCCGACTACACCACGCAACTTATTCCGAGTTTCAACCGTGAAAACATCGATTTCCACTCATTTCTATCATTATTTCCCTAACTCTCACAAACTATCTCATTCAATCCAAAACTCTCTAAATCATACCAACGAGTACTCTCGATTAAACCCAAACATTACTCGGCTATTCTACACGATCTATTCCCAATTCTAACCGCGAAAACATCAATTTTCATCAATTGTTCATCAATTTATCAATTAGAGAAAAGTTGTGAAAACAACCAAAACAATTACACAAACAACACATATACATACACAATCGAAATATAATTGAAACTTCTCACCCTTACCCGATTAATCGCGATTGAGACGGAGTTTCTTCGATTTTCCTCTTTCTCCTCTTCTCTCTTTTTCCTTCTCTTCTCTTTCTCTTCTTTCCCTTTTCTTTCTTTTCTTTTTCCTTTCTCTCTATTTCTCTTTTTATAACAAATATCTAACTACCCAAAATGACCATTTTGCCCTTACGCTCAAATATCTCCCAAACGCTCTCAAAATGCGATAAAACATAAACAACGATGAAAAATAATATATTGTCAAATAAAAGTCAAGAATAAAATAATATAATAATAAAATAATCAAATAGACTCGATTAAATAAAACTGACAAAAACTGGGGTGTTACAGGGTGCATCCAACCAGCCACCAGTTCCACATCCCCTAGGGACCCTCACTCGTTGCACTCGTTGCACCCGTTGTACTCGTTGTACTCGCCCCCCTTGTTCCCCTTGTTGTTGATTTACGCCCGGTGTTTGAGGGGTCGAAGTCTCAGGAGCAGTCCTAGATGGTTCCCTTAGGATGTCTTGCATTCCCGTGAAGTCTTGGAGACTGAAACTGAGCGTGTGACCCATGCCATTATAGTTTAAGGGGGTGATTGGTGTGCGGGCAGCCCAATTGAAGGGAGACATTAGTGTGAAGGATTCGTTGATGAAAGGTTGAAATGGTGTTTGAAAGCCATAAGGATGTTGAGAAGGTTGGTTAGGGTATGATGTTTGGGCGTTTGGGCTATGAAAATATGTTTGTCCAATTTGGCTATGGTATGATGTACCCTCGTTTTGGCTGTATCTTTGTGACATGTTGGGGGCATAACCATATTGAGTCTCTTGATAATAATAATTTTGTTGAAGATGATATGGGGGACGCTCTTGGTATTGTGGTTGGGTGTATGGCATGTTTGGATGGATAATGGGTTGGTAATTTTGCTGGGTAGGGGGTTGTGAGTAACATGGCCTTATTGGCCTACATACCAAGATGAAATAGTTTGGCACAACGATGAAATGAGAAGAAAGAAAAAAGGGCGCCCAAACAGCAAGCGTATAAGAACCGAAATGGATATCGGTGATAAAATGATACGACTATGCAGTATCTGTTGTCAGCCCGGCCACAACAAAAAACATTGTCCCAATGTTGGAGGAACATCTGCATCATAATTTATCTTATCTTTTTGTTTGTTGTAACCAAATGTTTTCATTAATGCATTTCTCTTTGTTATAACAATTTAAACAACATATAACAATAAGTTGATTGATACCTTGTATGTTCCAAAACATCATGTCGATCGGTGGCTTGTCTCGCGAAAAAATAACTTTACCTCAACGACGACGATACATTTTGTGAGTAAAACAAAGTTGTGAGAAGAGATGTGGAACAAACCAAGCTTAACACCCCTATTTATAGTGAAAATTTTCAGTTTGAAGGGTGTCTCCACTTGGATTGGCGACTTAGTTTAACCATTACACTGTGTCGCCAGTTGCACTGGCGACTTGGAAGGGTGTTTCCAGTTGCATCGGCGACATGGTTAGATCTCTACAAGGGAGTCGCCAATTCCAATGGCGACATAGTTCAAACCAAAACCCTAATGGGGGAATTTTGGAAATATTTTTAAAACATGGGTTATTTAGGGAATTTTTTCCAAAATTAGGGGTATTTACGTAAAAAATTCATATAGTTCATAGTTGTTCACAAATTAATTCGGAGGACTAGTTTAGCCACAAAATAAAACGTGAGGCGCAAGGCAATGGTCAGGCTTGACAATTTAACCTACTATTCTTTAAATTAAACTTGACACTCCCATAATATTTTATTATGTCAAAAGTGTCTGGATGAGAAATACATTAAATTTCCATATGAAATTTTCGTTAGGTATGTTAAAATTTTCGGTACAGTTGAAATTTCCAGTAGTTTATTTTGAATTTCCTGTGTACTTAAAATTTTAAAATTTTCGGTATAGTGCAAAATGTTCTGGAAATTTCAAATTTCAGTGTTGATATTGGAAATTTCACCCTAAGTGAAATTTTCGGTAGTTGTATTTTTAGGGTTTTTTTGGACGATCAGAATTTTGCCAACAGTTTTGTGCGGCTGTGATTGCAGCAACAGTTTGTGTGGTCAAGAATGGATTCAAACTTGTATAAATATGGGTCACCTGTTGTTGATCAACACATCTCAGAAAATGAATCTTCCCCAATTTTTAATTAAGGTAGAAGTGTACTTCAATAGAGCTTCTCCTCATGTAGAGTTCCAGCTTCTCGATGGCACCACCTCTTTTGTCGGTCTGACATCGAAGTTGAATGAATTGTTGTCTGATAGCGACAATAGAAAGGCGAGAAAGATCGAGTTTCGTGAAGACTGGATTGATACAAACGGAAGGGTGTAATATAACCTTATTGAGTTGATGACCAACGAAGATGTGAAGGAAATTTGGAAATCATTTCTATGTAGGATAACAAAGGGGTCGATCGAGCTAGATGCGAAGCTATCAAGATCCGTTGACGACATAATGGAGATGCTGAAACTCCTTAAGCGCCTGGTAGTGTTTAGGTTTTTCTTAATTATTAATAATATTGTAATGTGAAATGTTTTCTGTTTAAGATATGAAAACCATTGTCGGATGTTAGTTAACATTCACACTGCAATTTAAGGAAGAACACTAATATTAGCTAATAAAGTGTTATGATAAAGATGTCTGAATAATATACAAATAATACAAATAATACAAAATGTATCTAAATAGGTCCCCCACGAGCTATGTGTGCAACCCGAGCTAATCTAGTATATACCTCACCATATGGGTTTACCAAACCCATGAAGTTATTTATACTCAATGCAATCATCTAGAGGCACTACTAGTCCTCGGCATGATCTACTAGAGGAGGCGGCGACAATGCGTCATTAACAGGTACTCGGTCATCAGAAGGCCCATCATCAGCCGAGGGCAGGGTGATGCAAGGGTGTGATGCAGTGAGGTACCACTCCAAGTAACCATCCTCACACTTCAAGTAGTGCTAAACAGTGACCGCTCGATCTCTGATGGCACGACCGGAGCTAAGGAAGTTACTCTGAAACAACCAGTCAATCCCTGGAGCTTGAATATCTGGGATTGGTCGTGGGATACCCTGAACATAACCATATTATCACAGACACTTCTCAGGAAAGTGTCTCGCAACCATGGTCTCCCACCGCATATAACCTGAATACACTAGTACAGGAAAGACTTTTTACATCGGGCGAAAAACACATTTTACATCGGATCTGGGTCCGATGTAAAGCCAAGCGATGTAGTAAATCAAAGATATTTTACATTGGGTAATAGCCCGATGTGAAAAATACACCTACTACATCAGTTGACTGTTACGTATGATGTAAAATATGAGTTTAGCTTTATTTTTTTTTAAATAAATGCACATTTAACATCGGTTTCTTTTCTGGCCCGATGTAAAATGTAGGCTATTACATCGGTTGCCTTTCTGACCCGATGTAAAATATAGGTTTTTACATCAGTTGCAAGGGACGACCGATGTAATATGTATGATATCTTTCTTAAAAATAATACTTATTCAGTCTCTCAAATTTTGTGTTGACAAATAAATAATAATGTTATGATGTAATTCATTTCACCTGTATTTTCTTTAGTACTCCTATAAGAATTTAGATATAATAATTTGGACTGTCATATTTTGAACACCATAAAAATTAACAAGGAGTTAGATACAATAAAAAGTAGATGTCATTACAAGATTTCGCACTAAATTAAATTAAAAACAACAATAGTAATCTGAGGAAAATTTTACATAAAAGTCCTAAGATACTCCTATTGAACAACTAATCTCTGTAAAGGATCCAGGAAGACCTCGAAGCTAACATCATCCGTATAGATAATATCACCTCCAGGGAGGGAAGCTTCAGTGTTATATGTTGCAGAAGGATTTAACTTGGCTAGTAGAAATCGAGCCTGCACATTGTACATGAACGCCAAACATGTCACATGCCAAAATAGTTAAATGGTCAAAGTCACCTTAAACGAAAAAAATACTGGAATGAAACAAAAGAGTTCAAAGTATATGAATGTAAGCTAGGATCCATGCTGATCACAAACAACCAGTTGAGGCACAGAAAATCAATCTTTCATTATTAAATTTGAATCATCATGAGGAGCTCGTAGCAACTGAGCAAATGCCTGCAAAATATTTTACTCAAATTAACTAAATTTCCAATGTGAACATAAGATCGTTACTCATTTAGCAATGTTGTAAATAGCAGATGGACATAGCATGAATTTCCTAATTAAGACCTTAATTTTAACCCTTTGTGAATTTGATAAGGAAAGAAATTTTAACACATGCAATGAAAGAAATTTTAAACAAGGAGCAAACAAGGAGAGAAATTTTAAACAACCCTTTGTGAATTTGATAAGGAAAGAAATTGATCAAGATTCTTAATGAGCAAACAAGGAGGAACAGAAAATTCAAACTGAGTAATATAACATATCAGTAGCATAGTTCAGACAAAACTTTGAAAGGAATAAGGTGTACGTAATGGGCTTAGTTCTCCCATTGTACCTGTTGTCCATACCTGTAAGGAAACTTTCTAGTTATAACTTGACATAAATTTGAATATTCAAACCAATGAAGAGAAAGGGAGTATTAAAATTCTAGAACATATTGATTATAAGACTATTCAAACCAAATAGTTGAAAATTAATTCTTAGTATATCAGTATTACGATCATATAATGAAAATAAAACTACTGAATTTCATATCAGAGCGAACTTAATACATTGCTACTTATTAATGAAATCTTCACTCGTGACATGTGAGTTGTGACATCTCGGTGTGGTTAAAAAGAACTTGAGAAATATAGGAGTAACATTTTGGCAATATATATTCCTCATTTCCATAAGCCAGTAATTAACAAATACTTAATCAATAGAAAATAAAATTCACTTTCTTTTAAATTATTAGATTTCTAGGAATAATATATATTATTGGTAAACCTCATTTGCAGAATGCACTTCTGATAGGCTGATTCTCCGCTCTTCTAAAATAAACTGCTCCTTCACCACAAGATCCATAACCTTAAATTGAAAAACAACTTAGTTTCATAAGTACCAAAATATAACAATAATTGTAATAAGAATGAATCTGCATAACTTACAGTTGCTCTAGTAATTCCAGGAAGGCAGTAATCAGCATCTGGTGTCAAAACACGGCCATCAACCTGACAAATTTTCTGTTCCTCCTTGTTAGCTCATTAAGAATCTCGATCAATTTCTTTCCATAGCATGTAATAACCGAACCATCAACCTGACAAATATTAACACATGCAATGAAAGAACTATAGATTATACACTCAATCAATCTCAGCTTTATTTGATTTAACTTGAGGTTAAAAAAGAAATCAAATCGTTGAAGGTAAAACTATAATAAGCGATTCTTTCATTTAGAATCCTAAATTAAAAGTGAACTATCTCCCAAATCGACTAGCAAGTAGCAACTTCTCTAGTCCAAGCCTATGACAGTGAACACCGAACAGATATAGAAGAATTAACAGAAAAACAAGAAGCAGAATAGAACCTTAGTAGAGAGGACAAGACCCGAAAGCAATTGCAACGGCAGTAATGATGACCTGATTGATAGCGGAATAAACGGCACCGTGAGCTGAAGCGGCCTTGGCGGCAGCGGCGATTACATTCGCCGACGATTGAATAGCGATTTGGTCAAGCAAACATCGAAATCGTGAACGGTGAGGTTTCAATTTCAAGTGCCAAAATCTTCGAAGAAATGGTGACGCTTTAGATGAAGTAACATTGTAGAGCGTTCGCACGAGAGCAAGTTCGTCCTCATGCTTATGGCGATGCCGCTGGCAATTAGTGAATGATGAAATACCAGGATAGTAACCGCCAGGGAGGGTATCAGGGTGAGTGTAGGGTATAGGATATGGAGAGGGTGAAGAGGAGTATCCTCTATAATAGACTAAGGATGGATTGGGATTAGGGTTAGGATTAGGGTTGGTAATTGAGTTGGGGTTAGTGTAATCGTAGGTTTGTTGCGGTGGTGGAGGAGGAGAGCTACCGAGGAGGCCAAGCTTGAGGTGAACCTTGCCGTGGGGCGGCCGGAGGGTCGAATAACAGGAAACTTGCAGTTGATAGTCGAGTGGTTGAGTTCGTGAAGGTCTTTGAGGGGAAGGCGGAGGGTGGCGATGATGGATTTGGGGGAGGGGGTATCCGAGGGTTTGGAATGGAAGATATGAATTTGTGGCTGTGCGGAGAGGAAGAATATATGAAGCGCGAATGAAGAGGAAGAAGAAATGAATCGTGACGGAAAGAAGATATGAAATTCTAATGAATATCACGACTAGGGATTTAGAGTTTTAAAGTGGTTTTTAGATCGTTTGGGATGTGGCCCGATCTAAAATCCTTTCACAGATACCTTTTTACATCGGGCTCAAATTTAGGTCCGAAGTGAAATTCGTTTTTAATATTTTGTATTATTTTCTTAGAGAATTTTTTACATCGAACACAAATTCAGACCCGATGTAAAATATTTTATAACAAATCTTCATATTATTTACAAAATTGCAACCTTGTTATTTTTTCATCAGTAGACTTTTCACATCGGGTGCAAATTCAGATCCGATGTGAAATCCTTTATAACAAAATTTCTTATTATTTACGAAACTGCCACCTTGTTATTTTTCACATCAGTGGATATAAATGTCTGATGTAAAATCCTTAAATCAAATATTTTTCACTTCATATTATTATGAAATCTGATGTAAAATCTTTTGACAAATATTTTTTACATCATATATCTTGAAATCTGATGTAAAATCATTTAACCAAATGTCTTTTTTTTAGTAGTGATATAACGACGACTCCTCGAACTCACGGTGGACTATATGACTAGTGTATGGTATCCAAATGACATCATCTATAGTAAGAGCATCGAGCCTCCTCTTATACTCAACAACACCACCAGGATGTGCCTATCTCCCCTTCCACGTCTTCGCTTGTGGGGCCCTCACCTAGCAATGTTGCACTCTCCAACCAGCTACAAGCCGGTCGTATATCTTCCGAAGATAATGCATGTGAAGGTGCGCACCTCTGGTCTCACCAAAGTCCTCCAGCATCTCCGCCTCAGACAAACTCAAATCATGTGACACAACCTAACAAGCGGTGGTCACACTAAGAATCGGAGCCGTTTAGAATCTGCCACCGACAGGGAGATGGAACAATGCAGGGACATCATCTAGAGTGACACTTATCTCTCATAACGGAAGATGAAATGATGATGTCTCCTTGTGCCACCTCTCAACAAAGGCACTAAGCAATGGAGCGTCCAGCATGGTGAGTGAGCAGTGGGCAAAATCAAACAGCTCGAAGTCCCGTATAATTCGACTGACCTACTCAGGCATCAGAATCTTCGGGAAGCCCTTCATCTTCGATATGTGAGATGTGTTCTTCAGTGTGGGTCGCTCCTGTGACAATAAAATATAAACAAATTGGTTAATACTTAATTATGACAGACATACATAAAAAAAAATTAAAACTAAACATAAAAGACATATACACCGTCCTGCCATAATCGTAAGGTCATATGCCTAGCATACTCTGTAAGCACAGACCGGTAGATGGATCCTCCTGGGAATCCTCCATCAATGTGCACAGAGGGTTAGTGAAAGGAATCGTAACCTCAATCTCAACAGTAACCGATGGACCCGACTCATCAATAGTGGCATCTGGCTGTACCATCTTAATAGCCTCCTAAGCAACCTCCTAAACAACTGGATCAACCACCGGCTCAATGACCGACTCCAGCACCAACTCACCGACAAGATCAACTACATGAATGTCTGACACCACCTCATATGTAGCATGTTAAGCTGATCGAACTCCAAGGCGTCGAGTGGAACGAGGTGCCCGGAAATGACCCCGATCATCCATCCGCTTCTGGTGTGAACCGGTGGAGAGCACTCGTCCTGCCCATAGCTAGGAAGACTCAGTATCAGCACCCCTGGTAGTCCTACCCTGGTCTAATGCTCGATCCACATCTCTCTCTGCAATAGTACCGTCTCTGCCTCTGGATTTCACTGCAAAAGAAGAAAATAAATAAATATTAGGAAAAAAATAACAATGGCAGCTACCGTAAATTTTGAAATTTTTGGTATAAAACTACATTTTTATAACTACCGGAAATTTCAAAATTTCTGGTACAAAGTATAATTTTTAAAACTACCGGAAATTTCAAAATTTTTGATACTAAACTAGATTTTTATTACTATTGGAAATTTTGAAATTTCCGGTACAAGAATATTGGGTTTTGTACCGAAAATTTTAAAAATTTCGGTAGATATTACCGGAAATTATAAAATTTCAGGTATAAAATACCGGAAATTTTAAAATTTCCGATATAAAATACCGGAAATTACAGAATTTTCGGGAAAAACTTGTTTTGAAATTTCTGGTAGTTGTTTTGAAATTTTCAGTATGCGCCCTAAAATTTGAAAATTCTGCTGTTGCACTGTAAATTTGAAATTTTGGGAAAAAAGTTTCAGGTTTAGTTTGATATATTCATACAGATTGGGGTGTGAGGTTTTAGTGTGGGGGTGGCAGGTTAATTTCTCATCATGCTTGCTTTGTCTTTTGGGTCGGGTCTGTATGTGATAAACATTAAGAAGTGGGGTAAGAAGTAGAGGAAAGAGTATTTTTTGGTCTATAAATGGTTTCTAAACATATTAGAGATGAACTCATGCATGTACTCCAAGTAGTTTAAGAACCCTACCCTCTACCTTAACCAATAGTGAATCGAGTATTTGGCTTGATTCTAAGGTAGGTTATGGTATGTAGTTTTGTATTTCTCTGGTGGAGTCTGATCTGTTAATAATAGTTTTATCGGTATAAACTCTAGCCTAATTCATAAGTGGTTGGTATGTAGTTCGATTGGTTCTTCTTCTCTCCTTTTCTTTTGGTTTGTTGTTATATAGGTTAGATGTTTTATTTTATTTTTTTTAAGATTTTTATTTGTACTCTTAGTGGTTATCTATGCACTCTTATCCTTATGCTTTGGAATTATCTGTATTTTTGTGATTTTCACCTTTTTTTATTATTAATATATTATTTTTTCATTAAAAAAATTAATTACTATTTTTTTCTTATTAATTATTTGTTGTACTGTTGATTTTATGAATTCACTTCATTGTAAATTGTAATCCCACTCTTCCCACAAAATAAGAAAGTGGATAGTATTTAAGGAAATATTAGCATATAGTATTTTAATAGATGTTAGTGTTCTATTCTAGAATCAGAATTAGGTGTAACCTATTATTAAGGAATCCTGAACATGTGGTACACTGATCTCTGTTATGAAGGAGTCGGGGTGGAACTACAAGGTTAATACTCAAACGCATAAGTCGGTTCAAGATTTACGATGAGTGTAAAGAAAAGTGGATATCAGAAAAGTGTACATTGCCTTTCACGTGAGGTGGCTTTTATAACTTGAGTCATATGGAGTAGATTGACATAAATTAGGTCCTTAGCTTCTTTGGGCCATTGGCAGGCCGATAATAGTTTCCCGCAAGGCTTGCTGGACGTTATTGAGCTAGGAAAATCTTTAGTGGCCGTGACCGGCCTCAGAGAGTGTTGTATGCATCGAGCTAGAAGTGGAAACACTTTGAGTCCTTTGAAAAAGTAGTGGGGACCAAATGTATTAAATGACTTTCCATTATTAAAACTTTTTGCTGCTTCTTACTAATGTGTAGATTGAAGTGACTATTTAGGACATAATGTTTCTTATAGTGCACTCGAGTATACTCGAGTTCGTTTACATTTTCCACTAGAAAATACATCTATTGATTTTATAATGTTTCTTTGCAGCTGATGTAACACCCCGATTTTTCATATTTACTTTTAATCGAGGTTTGGAGTGTTTTTATTTTAATTATTTAAGTTGGGGAATTTTGAGTAGAGTTTTATGGTATTAAACGTAATGTAGAGTTTTATGGTGTTAAACTTAATTTAGGGGTAACTAGATTTAATTAAATTTTATTTATTTAAATAATAGAGAAAATATGAGAATATGAGTTTTGGGGAAATAAAATAGAATTTTAAACAACTTAAGGAGGTGGTGGAATTATAGAGAGTTGAAGGGAATTAATTAAAATAAAATAAAACAAAATTTTATTTATTTAAGGCAGAAAAAGTGGGAGAGTTTGGTAGTATGTGAAACATTGTGAAAAGAGGCAAGGGAGAGAAGAGCAAACCCTATGAAGCTTTTGGATGGAGAAGAGAGAAACACATAACCAAAGCTTAAAGTTTCTTTGAATTCAAGATAATGGGGGTGAGAAACTGTTCATACTATGGGTGTTTAAGCATGTAGGATAGAGAGGATTCATTCTCCTCTTTCCCTTTTCCCTTTTTCCTCTTCCTCCATTGATGTGGGATTTGAGTTGTGTGAGATTTGTACAAAACCTCCACAATTATATTGATGTAATTCTATTTTGGTTGTGTTAATCTTTCATAATTTCTATTGTTGATATGAATTTCGTCTGACTATATGGCATGAGGAAATTGAAGATGTTATTATTCATATGCTTATGTTATGTGTTGATGAAAAATTATAACGAATTGATGTGATAATGTTAATTTGGTGTTTTAATGTGTTATTTGCCATATGATTCAGGTACTATAAGTTTATATGTGTTTTGGAACTGTTGGAACTCAAGTATTGGAGTTGTGGGTCTGTTTCATTTAAGAAAAATCATAGAAAATGCAGAAAATCGCAGATAGACATAGAAGGGGATTGATCGTGTTGTTTCATGCATAACTTGAGTTTCGTAAGTCCGTTTGAGGTTCGGTTAGTTGCATTAGAAAGTTAACATGATAATATTTCTTCTGAAATGGATAATTTGGTTCTAGGAGCGCTACAACTATAGCAGTTATCTGGTTTTTATACCAGTAGCATAGTCAAGTTTCAGTCATGTGTTGGTTGTCTTATTTAACGCATACCTTGATTTTCATAAGTCCTTTAAGAGTAAATTTTATATCATAAGAAAATCAACAACATTTCCTGCAAATTGGACTTAATATTGGACTTAATAAGTATCTCATTTAATTAATTTTTGTAGGAGAAATACTAATTACAAGTATGACGATACATTTTGTCCAGTTTCTATTGTTTGATTAAATTTTACCGATTGAGATCTTAAGTATTATAAAATAAAAATAATATTATTAAAATAGACTCAATAAGAATTCCAAAACATATTCATTTACTTGATTCCGAATTTGTTTGATATTTTAAATATTTACTTGAATGTGATGTATGACTAGTAGGAAACATGATTTTGGGGATTTTTTTTTATAAGTTGCTATATGAATTAAGTTATTAATGATTTAGGCCATAAGTCCAATATTTTGATGATATATTTGTGTGAAATAATATGTGGATATGTTAAGAGTTTAGTTTGAGAATTAAATGAGTAGATTTTGTGTTATTTGATATGTTTAGAGCTGAGTTTGACACGTTTATAATTGTGTTGAATTAAACGAGTTGAGTTTTTTAGTCATCTGATATGTTCAGAGTTGATTTGGAAAGTAAATGAGTTAAGGTTAGAGTACGCCTTAAGATTCTTAATTTTGAATAAAAAGTGGTAGAGTTATTATTAACTTTGTTGAGTTATGAGCAGACATTGTTGAATGTTGATGGTTGTATAATATTGTTTTTACCATGTTGTTGAGCATTGTTGAGAAATTATATATTTAACTATTATGAGTTATCTCGAATGTGTGGTTCTCAAGGGAACCACTGTTGTGGCCTTATATTGTCGATGCTTATAATAAGATGTTTAGTTCAAAGAGGAACCATTGGCATAGCCTTGTATTAGCAATGTTCATGCAGAATTTTAGGTTGAGAGAGGATCCGATACCAAGTATGGGAGTTGGAGGTTTGAGACGAGTATTAAATTTTTTTGTTGTATTCATGCATAATGTATATCAGAGATAAATGATAGACTTCATCTAGTGACGAGTCTCAGGTTCAGAGATGAAACCTATGACGAGTCTGAATGTGACAGACTTCGGTCCAGGGATGAGTCTCAGGTTCAGAGGTGAAACCTGTGATGAGTCTGATGGTTTAGATATGGAACTAGTTAAGAGAGGAACCAATGAGCGGTGGATTAATTAGTAACATTCCTCTGATATCCAAAAAACCTTGGTACCACATGCATTAGAGTAGAGAAGTTGATATACATTGCATTCATAACCGCATTTGTGATTGATTATTATTGTGGATGAGCAACTTCTAGAAGCTTCTAGGAAAAAACTGAATTCACATCGGAATGAGAGGGATCATGAGGTTATGTAGGTATGAGACTGCATAGTTGAATGAAGACTTATAAGGATTTATTGGTATTACCTATACCAACAAAATGCATCTATTTTTCATTAGACTAAAAAAATAAGAACTCCATATTCAAGCGTGCTTGACTTGGGGTAGTATTTGGATGGGTAATCTTCTAGGAAATTTCAAAGAAAGCGTGTGAGTGAGGAGAATGCATGCTGAAAATGAAGGTGCCAAGAACCATAAGAAATGGGGGTGGGGGGTTGAATTTGGTTTCTAAAAAACAATGCTTTTTCAAAACTGATTCAAAATGCAAACACACGAACAATAAAAATGACACATTATTTTTTATATTTGTTCACTGTTAACTAAGCTACCTCCAGTCCACCCTACCAAGGTGATTTCGCCTTCTCAATTAGGACTTAATCCATTATAACCAAACAGATTACAAACACAAAAAATAAAATAGTCTTTGCCTTCTCGAGTATACAGACTAACCCTAGTCATTTAAGGAAATCAGTCAAATTTGAGATTTTATAGACTGTGTTTACAATGAATGCTTCTACAAAGAAGATTAACACAAAGTTTAAGTACAATGAATGACTCACGCACTATGAACAAAAGTTCTATGTGTGTTTATACAATATTCACAAGAATAATATTATCAGAGAAAATGCAGCACCGTGTGAATGACGTATCAAGATCGTTAACCTCATTAAGTCTTCCTTATATAGCCAAGAAAATATCTGTTGGAGGGTAAAATAGTAATCTTTTGAAATTAACTGACACCTTGAATAACCGTCATCAATGGTGGGAGACAAAATCGTACAACATAAATGTCCAGACTCCATGAAATTCGCGTAGTGGAAGGAATTTTTTGATCTTGTAATGTGTAATGTTTATCTCACGTAAAACGATTTGATCTGATCTTATAATCTTCACAGGCTTCTGAATAAATGTTGTTTGAAGCATGTTTAGAAGAATCAAGGGCATTGTTGAGAGTCTTCAGAACTTAAGTCTTCAGAGTCTTGAAACTGTTCCTCAGAACACGGTCTTCAGAATCTTTAAGACTTCGTTCTTCAGAATCTACAGCTTGAACGCGGAATCTTGAAGGTAAGCAATCCTTCAGAGGCTTCTTCAGTCAAAGTCATAATAATAGGCCTCACTACGAAAGTTCTTCAGAACAGTTGTCTAAAAGCTTTTTAGGACTTGATAGCATCTTATAACACACTTGTTTCTCTTCAGAGTCAGAGTGTGTTTATTCTAGAATCTGATGATGTCACACGTCAATGCTTCAGAGTTAGAACCTGTTAAGCAAACGATGCACACTTGACAGAAACAATTATTATACAAAATAGTTCTTTAAGAATCAATGTATAATTATCATCAAAACTAAAGGCTAGATGTAGAACGAAATCTTCGTATAATAGAAAAGTCTCGTGTTGGTTTATGGGGTTAGTCGATAATCCTGAAAGCAGTCTGGGGCGTTATAAATGGTATCAGAGCAGACTTTTCCCAGTACGATGTAGTTCAGGGATGAACCAGGGGGAAGTTGGTGGGCATGTAACTCCCGAGGCCGACGAGGGCAGGCAGTGGTGGCCGGTGCACAAGGCATGACAATGAGAAGCTCCTAGCAGCTTTTAAGCAACAACTGAATTCACATCATAATGAATGGGATCCCGAGGCTGTGCAGATATGGGATTGCATTGTTTAAGGAAGGCTTATAAGGATTTATTGGTACTCCCTTTACCAACAAGATTCATCTTATTTTTGGTAGCCTAACAAATAAGAAATTCATAGTTAAGCGTGCTTGAATTAGAGTAGTATTTGAATGTAACCTTTTGGGAAGTTTCACGGAAAGCGTGTGAGTGAGGGCAAAGCATGCTAAAAAGCCCCGTGTTGGTTTCTGGGGTCTATCGGTAAATAATAAAAGTAGTCCGAGGGGTTACAGATGACCTAGCTTGTTGCTCACTTTCGCCTATATATATATATATATATATATGGATTGCTGAGTATAGAGGAAAATTTTTGTACTCTTTGCAAGTCAGTTTTCCTTCATAGGCATTTCTTATTAGCATGTGTCTTCATCCCTTCTCTTTTGAAAGTATTTACCAGAATAGTTGCAGCTCTTTGCTTAAAGCTTATACCTTTATCCATTCTATTTGCGTCACCAACTTTGCCTTTCCAAGTACCATTCCCACCACAAAATTTTATCTTCAGAAATTTTGTTCTTTGATCAAGACGAGTGACAACTTTATCCGCATAGCTAGCGACTGTGGGGCCAATGCTTCTTCTTTAATGAGAACAAGGATATATCATAGTTCGAACCCACCCCTAGGCTATGATCACTTGGGCAATTAATTTATATCCTTAACTAATGATTTTGATTCAGAAATGGTAATTTGGGGTTCGCAGGATAAGATAGGTTCCTATATAACAATTTTTTTTTTTTTTTGGAAATTATGCATTATTTTTATTAAAAATTGATAATTAATTTTTTCATTGCTTTTCCAACACAAACTCTTCACTTTTAGATTTCTTAACACGTGCCCTTAGGGAACATGTTAACATTACCAGTACTACGAAAAACCCATTTAGCAACGGTTGGGAATGACATATAATGACGCGGGCGAAGACGTTGTTATGTAGATTGTTGTTGTAAGTTCAATGTTTCTACAACGGTCTGGAAACCATTGTTGTATTCTGGAAGCACGCGTTATATTGCAACGGTTAGGTATTTTAACCGTTGTAATATAAATTAACTATCACAACGGTTATGAGTATCAACCGTTGTCATATATATTAACTATCACAACGGTTATGTGTCTCAACTGTTGTGGAATGTACCCTTAGTTTATTAAATACAAATATATATTGCTTTTTTTACCATACACCTAATTAAAGAAATACAACCATTAAAATTGGTAAAGAACTATATAATCTGAAAATTAAACTGTTCTTGAAAACCAACTTAAACACACCACTGTTTTACGAATTGCATCCATTTCATTCGCCACATTTTATATCCCTTAACATAAAATTTATGGTTCAATGGTCGGTTTCCTTCAATCCATCGATATCTTTTATTATAGTTTACCTCATCATCGCCAAAAATCATCGCGATTTTATCATCATAACAATCATGATCTTAACAACCACAATGATTAGTGACGACGATGAGGTAAACTATAAGAAAAGATATCAATGAATTGAAGCAACCAGACCATTGGACCATAAATTTTATGTTAAGGAACATTAAATGTGCTGAATGAAATAGATGCAATTCGGAAAACATTGACATTGTAAAGGTTGGTTTTCAAATACATCCTAATTTTCAGATTATAAGTTTCTATATCAATTTAACTGATTGGATTTTCAATAAAAGGATAGTGAAACAAACAATATACATAGTATATAATAAACTAAATTTCATATACAATATCAGAATAAATTCATATATATGTACCTTATCAGAATGAATTCATATGTATTTACCACCATCATCATCACCATGTGAAACAAACCCTAAGAAGTGGGAAGCAATGAAGAAAATTAGTTAGTATTCAATTTAACTATATACAATATACATAGTATATATATATATATATATATATAAAAAATAAACTAATGTTCTATATCAATTTAACTGATTGTATTTTCAATAAAAGGATAGTGAAACAAACAATATACATAGTATATAATAAACTAAATTTCATATACAATATAAGAATGAATTCATATATATGTACCTTATCAGAATGAATTCATATATATATATGTACCACCATCATCATCACCATGTGAAATAAACCCTAAGAAGTGGGAAGCAATGAAGAAAAACAACCAAAAGTTGAAACAAAACCCTAAGAAGTGGGACTGTACCATTACAATGAAGTTCACCTTGCTTGTGAAGCATTGAAGTCGAATCTGCATAAAATGAGAACAATCAACAAAAACAACATGAAGCAAACGAGATAATGGGAACTTGTAAGACCCTAATTTTTACCCCTAAGATTTCACTCATCTCATTTGCATTTCAATACCACAAACAAGATCACAGTTTGTGTTCCTCCTGAGCACCTGTGTGATTCTCTTGTTCTTACTTGTTTCTGTTTACTAACCTCTAACCAAAATACAAAAAAATATGCTGTCGTTTGCTTGTTTCTCTCTCTGTGTGTTGTGCAGGTGCGTCAAAGACAATGAAGTGGCTTCAAATCATAAGTGTTTGTTCAAAAGCAAGATGTCTTGTGCTGAGATTCTTCAGTTTATCAAGCAATGATGCATATGAGTTTTGGGTTCAGACAGATTTAGATGGTCGTTGTTTCGGTTGTGATTTGTTGTGTGGCACATTGTATCAAAGGCTTGTGAAACAAAAATTCAAGTTTGGTTTTGGGCTAAAAAAAAAGAGACTTGCTATCCATTATCCACATCATTTTAACCATTTTTCACATATTCCACTTTTTGCTATCTAAACCATTTTTTCCACTTCCATTTCTAAATCCATAAATATCCATAAATATCCATAAATATTCAATGTCCACTTTCATTTTTTATATATATCCAATTTCACCTTTTTGTCCATAATCATAACCATATCCAATAACATTCATTTTTCTTAAACCATTTTTCATTATCATTAATCTACTAAAAGCCATTTTTTTTCCAAAGCCCATTTACAAATAAGCCCATGATACAAACAATTACCAAATAAAAATTCACTATATCATTGAGCCCATTTTTTTTTACAAACTTGGAAAAAGTGAGAAAATATTACAAGCCATCAGCCAACCCACTACGCACGCTCTCAACAAACTACAAGCCGCAGCAACTCACATTTGAACGCCATTTCCACTCCCCAGCTCCAACAGCCACGCAACAAAACGGCAAACACTTCAAGCCGCATCCAAATCCCAGCTTTATCAAGCCGTCCACACCTCACGCCATACAAGCAGCTCCAATCCGAGCCAAAATCAAACACACGAGAAAAATCCTGCACACCAAAACGCGGAAAAGAATTCAAAACGACTTAAACCAGTCCAAAACGGCAGCAAAATTTTCATCCAATCCATCTATAAATAACAGCCTCACCTCCTTCCAATTTCAAGCTTGAAAAGCCTCAGAAATGCTGCAAAAATCAATACAACTCAAGCTTCAATAAACTCCCAAATCCTTCATCATCTTCTTCATTCTAACCTTCAAATTCCATCGTCAAAACCATTCCATAAACTCTGTTTTGAATTCAATCTCCATTAACTCTCCAATTCCAAATTTCTACTTCAATTCTTCCACTTGCAATAAAAATTCATACAAGTTTCCACGGGTTCCGATTTCATCACTTTGAGCCACACAACAACACAAATCGAAAAAAGCTTCGTCCAAATTCATCAACAATTCCAATTCAACATCAACAACAACAATTCATTCTCCATTTTGAAGAAATTCAAGCTATAATCAGAGGAAGAAAAATTGAAGAACATTTCTCACCACTTTGAAGGTAGTTTGAAGCTTTTTCGGTAATTTCGAGTCGTATCCGTCGGTAACGATTCTTGAAACCGATTATACCGTTGTGTAGAGCATTTATTCCCGATCGAAACTGTGCAAAATTTTCTTCCCGTCGCTGCCATAATAGTGAAAACCGCGAGCTCCATTTTCCATGGCTACAATGAATAGTTCCCGCGGCTACATGAAGAAGAAGAAGATAATTCTCATTTTCTGACTTTATTTTTCTTTTCATTTCCTTTTAGTATATGGTTTGTTTCTACTTCTTTTTTTTAAGAAAAAACGGTGGGCCTAGCCCATTACTACCATCACCTCCACTTCAATTCATACCTCCCTTGTCATTTCTTTATTTCCTTAAAAAAAATAATTCCAATTTGTTTCTTTTTTTTTTAAAGTAACTTTTGATTTAGATTTTTTCTTAAATTCTGGTTTTAGAATTTTGTTATAAAAGTTTCTTGAAAAAAAGTCATGAAAAAATTTCTATTATGTGAATTATCTTTTTATTTCTTGTTTTTTTCATTTTATCTTGATTTTTTCATTTTATTTCATTTTGGTTTGGTTGTGTGGATCATAATTTTTTAGATCCACTTTTCTTCATCTATTTACTTTTTGATCGATGAAAGTCGAGGTGATCGTGAAATTTCTTTGGTGAATTTCGATCGAGACGAGATCATTTCCACCTTTTTCTTTTCGTGTGGCACCGCTTTAGGATAACGATCCCTATATCGTTTATCTCGCGTGCATTAACACATACATTTCATGGCCGGCCTCATTCGTAGGGTAATTGCTCGAACAAATTACTCGGCGTGCGCTTAACATAGACCAAAATTTGTCCCGTCTCGGAAAACTATCAAAAATAGTTGATATTTGTCTTTTAGTTCAAAACTTATGGAACTTGTTGTTAGGAGGCTTTGGTCTTATCAATCCTCTAATGAGTTCTCATTAATCTTGACCTAAGTGCAAGTATCCAATTATAATTGATCACTAACTTTAACTACTAATTACTAACTTACTAACATTTACTCTTGTACTAATTTCTTTACAATTACTTCTCGCACCCTATCTTTTTTACTTTTATGCTTCATTTTATCATTTCAATTCATGTTTATGCTTCCGCAATTTTTCCTTTGTCCGTTGGACATATGTTTATGCTTATGCAATTTTTCCTTTGTCCGTTGGACCTATGTTTATGCTTCCGCAATTTTTCCTTTGTCCGTTGGACACATGTTTATGCTTATGCCTTTTTCTTTTTGTCCACTTGGACCTAAAACACTAATAAAGGTCAAACCTCTAAAAACTTGTAATTCTAATCTTGGACTATGGTTACTATCCTATGCAAATGGACTTGGAGTTTTGAACTTAGACCTTGGACATCCAATGCAATTCTTGGAACCTTGGACTTAGAACTTAGGACATTCCTTCCTTTGCTTTGGAATTATGGTTCGAAGACTTGGAAACATACTTGTGTGGTTAGGCTATTCTCTTCCTTAGCTTTTCTTTTATGCTTTAGGATAGTCTCTTCTTCTCCTCCCCATTCTTTAATTTTCAAAACTCTCTCTCTTTTTCAAAACCTTCTTGATTTCAAACTTTCACCGCTTTCATAAACAAACCTTGACTTTGTCAAGTGACTTTACTCTTTTCCTTTCATTTCTTAATCAAATGCTAAACTACATAAGCATATTGACATCTTTTTCAAAATACTTAAAAAACATCAAACTCATCACTCTTTTTTTGTGCCCTCGTGCACTTTTTCCTTTAACTTTTTCATAAGTTTAGACATGATTCATTTCTTTAAGCGGAATTATTCGCTTGGGAATGACGACTTGTCTTTACATTTAAAATCAACCAAAACAAACAATTTTCACTCTTTGTACCACGAACTACGGGGTTTTGATCCTACATTGCACATCGTGGGTACGTAGGCATGAGACGACAAGTCTCTCCAAACACAAAAATCTTAAAAACAATTTCTCTTCTCATCTCCTCAATCTCTTTTCAAGCAAACCTTTTCAGACCAAAAGCGGTAGATATTTCAAAGGGCTCCTATAGAGTACTATAGACGTTTTGGGTGCTAACACCTTCCCATTGCGTAACCAACCCCCCGAACCCGGACTCTCTTCACTTGTTCTTGTTTAGAGCTTGTGTAGGTTTTGTTCGCTCTTTTTCCTTTCCTTTTTGGATAAATAAAAGTGCGGTGGCGACTCTTGCTTTTCGAGTTAAGTTAATCAATAGCTTACACTCACGATTTTGCCGCTACAGAACTATCTAACAAAAAGATTGAAGTAAAAGACTACCTTATTTTCCATAAACAATATATACATTACGCTTGCTACCGCCAGCATCATCACCATGTTCATCTAGTTTTAGATTCTGCAAAAAGAAATACAAGGAGGAAGAAGCTTAAATCAAAAGCTTCATACTTCTTGTATGTCTTTTCGCGGATTCTATAAAAAGATGAAGTTTGCTGCCAAAAATGGGTGCTAGGGTTTCGCTGTGAAGGAAACGGCGCTACTGTCAAAAATAGAAAGTTAATTCCCTTAAATAGGTAAACACTTTACAACGGTTTTCTAAAATAACCGTAATGATAAGTATATATATTATTTTAATAATATCACAACGGTTAGTTATATCAACCGTAGCGATAACCCTTCTAATTGATACAAGGTTCGACTCCTGGCAACAACATTTTTCTATAATTACGTAAAATAGAAAAATGTTGTTGCCTGGAGTCGAACCTTGTATCAAGTATAAGGGTTATCGCTACGGTTATTATTACTAACCGTTGTAATATTATAACCCTTGCTCTTCCCAGAGTAGAGAACACTCTGGCCATAATGATTTAAAATTTTCTCCATTTTTCAAAAATTATCGTTCCAGAATATCAACCGTTTACAAGTTATCATCATTGCAAGCATTAAACTATTAGACTTTTCATCTTCAAACTCATCAATAAATAGAAAACTTTACATTTCTTCATAATATATTCTTCGTAACAATGAGTTCTAAAAATGAGAATGCTAGAATCACCAATGAGGAATATCAGGCGCCAATTGAGGAGGTCCAACCAGCAGCTAGGGATGCCTTAAGGGTGAGGAAGGATAAGAAGAAGAAGAAGAAGAAGAAGAAGAAGAAGAAGAAGCTGAAGAAGAAAAAGATAAAGAAGAAAAGGAGAATAGTTTATTATGATTCCGATGAGGGGAGTGAGGAGAGATGTCTGGATTATGAAGATGCATTTGCAACAATGGGCTCTGACATTGATAAATATATGTAATATGATTATCAATGTACTCTTCTTAAAGGAATCTTAATAAAAGATTATTTTATATATGCTCATCTCTTACAGTTTTATTTTTAATGTTATATGTACTATTCTCTTGCACTTAAAAACACTAACAAAAGAAATAAAATATAGGTTTAAACGAAAAACAATGATGAATTTTGAGTTTTGAGGTTAAATCCCCATAACACTTACAAAAGAAATAAAATATATGTTTAAAATACAAAAATATGACAAAAAATATGGTTGCTGGGAATCGAAGCTTATTACATGTATTACAACAGTGTTTTAATACAACCGTGTTTAAAATGTAAAAATATGGAAAAAAAATGTAGTAGCTGGGAATCGAAGCTTGTTACAAAACTTGTATTACAATATTTCTTTAGTACAACCGTCGTTAAATATGGCGTTATAAATTTTTTAACGTATTACAACGTTGGGATACGAATTCGTGGTAAACCTGGCGTCGTTAAATGGGTTTTTCGTACTAGTGTACCCATTAATATAATATAAAAATATGTAATCACAGGTTAAAGATAATGGTGAAAATGTCCGATGAAACTGATAAAGCGACTTTGACATTGTTTGTTCAAGAGACACAAAAGCTACTCAATACAATAGCCCAAATGAACTTTAGATATTATCCTCTGACGACGAGTCACTTCTCATACACTAATTAAAGACTCGAAAATCCATTACAACAAAACAAAGGAACAACAAAGCCTCATCTAATAAAAAAAACCAAAAACCATAAAACTTGATTCCAATTTTGAAGAATTCTTCCATGTTTTAACATTTAATTTGATGTTTCACCATGCATTTCCATTATTCATAAATGTATTAATTTTGAATTCAAATTATACTATTTTCTTTTGTTATACTAATGTTATTATCTATATTATATAATTTTTGTAATAAATAATATCTACCATAAATAAAATTTTGTTTTATTTTAACGACTTCCATTTATCATCCGCACAATCTTCTTTACCACATGTGCATCGCGCGGGTCCTATTCAAGTTTAATATTAAAGTTAAATTCATCGCGAGATTGATATGTTTGAACAAGGAAAGGCTATGGACTTCCATGGACTCGGGTACTGTTGTACCCTAAAATTTGCCCCCACCTTTTCTAACCCTAACTGGCATTTGCTTCTCATTAATATGCATCCCCATTAGGTCATGACCGCAACCATTCATTTGCATTGGCTCTTAAAGCATTGGATCAAGGATCATCCCTCAAGTGATTTATCATCTTTCTATAACTTGTGGCTCATGTGGATTCAAGATCATCAAGTGCTATTTCATTAAAACCTCCCAAGGAAGGGTCCTTAGTCAAAGTCATTTGGGCATTGACCATATCATGATCACATGGTTCAACACATGATTCAAGGGTTCCAAATACTTCATGGTGGTCCATTCATATGATTTTATTGGGTGGATAAAGCTAGAGATATTGACAAATGAAGATTTGGATTCAACTAGTAAAAAGTCAACTAAGGGGTCAAAGTCAAAGTTTGACTTTTGGGTCTTTGGTCATCCATGAACATTTCAAGTCAAGATTCATGAAATATGGAATTATGTGCAAGTTTAATTAAGAAGAATCATGAAAATAAAGGAAAATGCAAATTTGGGGATTTTGGAATATTTTCTAAGTGTCAAGAAGCATGCTCATTTGGTAAACTTTCTAAGGTTTTTGTGTTTGACTCATGCATGCGAATTCAGCAATCAAGGGTTTCCATTGAAGATCACATTTAATACTACATGTTGAAAAAATATTTGAAATCAAAATCTCCCTCCAATTGGGAGATATTTGGTGCTAAGGTTAAGGTTTCACTCTTGTACAAAATTCCAATAACTTAGAAATTTTTTTAAGTGTCGAAGCATGTTCATGTGCATAACTTTCAAGGCACCTTGTGATTGATCCAAGCACTTAATGAAAACACATGGGATATAAAATTGAAGAGGGTATTTAGTACTATACAATGGTTCAAGATTTGGTCCAAGAATCATCCCCCAATAGGGAGATATTTGAAGCTAAAGTTAAGGGTTCAACATTGTACAAAATGGCCAATAACTTAGAATATTTTTTAAGTGTCAGTCAGCGGTGGTAGCCCAACTTCATGCTTTCGTGTTTTAATATGCAAGCATTATCTTAAGAAGGTTTCAATATGAAAGTTGTACATTACAACAAGATCTTTCCAAGGATACTAAGATTGCCTCAATTAGATCACCCCTTCTCAAGTTACGGCCTTCCAAAGTGTCCATGTTGACCTGTTTTTAGATCATTGATCATAAGTGTTACCAAATTAGTTCATGACATTTGGTGAACATTATTAAAATTATAGGGCATTAATTGGTTCGCAAATGTTCAAAGTCCATGCAAAATCTTCAAATGCATTTGATTCATTATTATTCAAAATCATTCAAGGCCAAACCATGATCAACCATGTGTGTTCATAATCCATAATCACACATTCTTTGATTTAAAGCAAGTTCTAATCCATTATCCATCATCCAAAACACTTCAAAATCATGTCATGGAATGAGCAATGCAAAAGCAAGTGAATTTGGCCAAGTTGGGTACAAGTGTGACACGGGTTCATGGCAGTTTCATCACACCATGTTCAAGCCAATTTTCCTTCCAACTCGAGCAACCATTCAAAACAACTCTAATTGGTATTCATTAATATCATGGCATACTTTGCAAAACATCCAAGATCAGATCAAAGGGTGGAGAATTGATCACATGAGCACATCACAAAATGCGTGAAAACTCACTGCACAAGGACATGTCAGATAAGACAAAGGCAGAGAATCTTCTAGATTTGGGACACCTCATAATTCCAAATCTTTAGCAAATCATTCCCTAATGATTCTCCACTAAAAATCAGGTGCTTGGAAGGCTCCAACGGATCAAGTCATGAGTTGGCAAAGGTTGTTAGAGGGAGTGACATCATGAATTTTCATTCCTTTATGTTGATCCAAATCTGACTTTTTCTCTCTCTTTCTCTCTCTCGCTCTCTCTCTCTATATCTATCTCTCTCTCTCTCTCGCTCTCTCTATCTCTCTCTATCTATCTATCTATCTCTCTCATCACACACATTCCTTCTATAAATTGAGATAGATCCCAGTACATTTCTAAAGCTCTAGCAGCCAGAATTACTCTACCAATCTCGTGGTGAAGAAGCTCTGCAACTTGATTTCGTCAGCACAATACAAGGAGTTTCGGTGTGATTTCTCTGCCCATATCAAGAGTGTATCATCCTCTGAAGCTAACGCAACCAAAATTAAGCCAAAAGGATCTCTGAAGAAGAAGAACAAAGCTCATCTTCAAGCACCTCTAAGCATATTTCATGCAGGTTGATTTGTTAACCATTTCACTTGATTCTTGTTGCAAATCTGTGTGTAGTAAGATGTAGATTATTAGCTCTATGCTTGTTGCTATTTATCTTGCACCATTGGGATTTGATTTTAAATTTTAGATTTAAGGTTCATGAGGTTTTCTGCAAAATTCTATTGATGTTGATGCTTGATTTAAATTTCGATTACATAATGATGTTTGTCTTGGATCCATGGTTCTAATGATTATCCATTTATGTATTTCTGTTGAGATTTGAGAATTTCATGTTTTTGAAGCTTTGGAGAAGACGAAGATGGAGTGTGCACATTTTTCACGTGTTTTTTCATTTTTGTTTTAATTAATTTGTGAAAAGCCGTATGTCACATGATTTAACCCTTAAATTAGTCGACCTAATGATTGATTCTTATTATCTCATGGTTCAGCTTTTGAATTAGATCCCACGTGGCCTTACATCGCATCCGTTGGTTTTGGATAAGGTAAGTTGGTAAGATCCAACGGTGGAGCAAAGTTTTGAGTTGTTGGCCTCAGATGCATTGCATTGTGATCTGATGCTTGTGATTTAGTTAGATTTCATCACATGGACCTAGAGAGTTAAAGGATCATTGGGCTCAAATGCACATGGGCCTAGACACATTTTATGTCTTTTTACCCCCCATATTTCTTATTGCTAACACATTCTTATTCAGGCTTGGGCTCAGATTGCTAACTGCACCTCTATATTTCATATGTTCATAATTTTCTTATTTTAAATGCTTTTTTGGATTTTCTTTTTTTTCAAATTGCATTAAAATTTATTTCCTTTCGTGTTATTGAATCCATTTTCTGTTTGGAGTTTGTTTTAACGTAGTTGATATTATTTGGATGTTTTACACTTCATTTTTATTTTTATTTTGAACTTGTAATGTTATAAAAAGC
The DNA here is from genome assembly GCA_022829125.1 of Lathyrus tuberosus. Classification (NCBI taxonomy): domain Eukaryota; kingdom Viridiplantae; phylum Streptophyta; class Magnoliopsida; order Fabales; family Fabaceae; genus Lathyrus; species Lathyrus tuberosus. The sequence continues at coordinate 771,849 of JALAZF010000874.1, forward strand.
TTGATGATGATGCCTTGATATTGTTTGATTGTTTAAACTTTTGTGATCTTGTGTAATTGTTGACTTGTTGTTTGATTCACATGTTCCCTTAGTAAGTCCTTGATTCAATTTAATTAATTTGTTTAAGTTGATTAAATTAAATTAAAGGTTTTAGCATGTTCATCTATTCATGATCACATTAGGATAACTTTCCCTCTAAACCCCAGTTTCAGATCTTCTTTCTTCTCATGTCTCATGTATGCTTCCTTTAAGCTTTCATCTTGTGTGATTATTTGTGTGAATCTTATTATTCATATGAATTCATTTTGATGCTTCATGTGCATTTCATCTTTGTTTGTGATTATTTGCCATTCATCTTTGATATGCATGCTTTGATTTTCATTTTGTGCATTTCATACCTTCATTATCTCACCTCATATTCTAACCATGTTACTTTGTTTTATGAGGTATCATTTGAGGAAAATTCATCATTTGGACATTTATAATCTTTGATCATTTTGTTAAACATTCATGGTTCATCTCATTTATTTCTTTATGGCTTAGATTAGGGTTATCCCCCCTTGGTGGGTTTTTCATACTTCCCCCTACCCATTTAAAATGTAATGTAATAGTTTAGGGCCTTTTACTTTCTTTTATATATTTGTATGCCTGTGTATAGGTTAGAAAAGATAAAATTGAAAGTGTTTGAAAACAATTTCAAAACAAAAAGATAAATAAAGCTTGATCCAACGTCAAGTCATTTTTCAAACTTATTAACATGGATTGTTTATCATACCTCACCTTAGGTTTCCTCCTTCTCTTCTCATTCACCCTTATCCAACTCATTCCATTAAACCCAAACAAGCCCTGTATGCTTTCACCCTTGTAAGTCGATTGCCTTGATCATCACCATCAACCTACCTTGACCTAATCACAGCCCTTTCACATCATTCCCTTTCTTCTCTTCTCTTCCTAAGCAAAAACCTTGGTCTTCAGCCAATTTGATTTTTAAAACCTTTTTCTAAATAAACTTGGATGGTCGTGGAGTGGTTAGGCGAATGCATTATCCTATCCTGAGTGTTTAACACTACCTTTAGGGTTCACTGTCTAAAAGTAAGACATTTCCTAAATAAAATGAATGATGTTCTCCTTGTATTGAACTAAAGAGACGGGATTGAGTGAAGACTTCTTCCTCTTCGAGTATTAGGATGCTCACTTTAGAGTGTGTGGTCTCGATGCTCGTCTTTCAATACGAAGACGTGACTATATTCGCCACACCATTTTCAAAGTAAATATTTTGAGATAAAGAATTGGGTACTACCTGCAGGGGTTCCTATCCCAGGACTTATTTCACCCCTAAAATCAATCTCACAAATCAAATGTGACATCTTGCCTCGGTGGTGAAAATCCAAGCCTTTTCAAAAAGGGCACGTTATTTCCATCCTACCACATAACAGGCTAATGCATAAGTCTCCTTGTATGCGAGCGGCAAAACCTATTGCTAGGATGTGAACGTTAACGTCGTCCATTAAAAGCAACAAACTTGTGGCTCCACAAACTATGGACACTCTGATTCTTCATTAGTCAATGAAGATACGTAGGCACAAGATTGAGAGATCTTGGTGAGCCACCTTCTTTCACAACCTTCTTCTATAATCTTATTTTCTTTTCGCCTTTAGTTCCGCGAACTACGAGGCTTTGATTTCCTCATTGCACCATGAGGGTACGTAGGCACGAGGGCCCCAATCCTCCGCGAGCACTTTGTTTCTAAAACTTTTTCTTTTCCTTTTGAAGCATTACTAGAAAGCATAATCCATTAGCAACATCCTTAAACATAAGGCAAGCGAATCGTTCCCATTAAGTTCGATGGATGTGAGAGGTGTTAATACCTTCCCCTTGCATAATCGACTTTCGAACCCATCTTTTGGTTGCGAGACCATCTTATCCTTCCTCTTGGAGTTTTCTCGATGTTTTCCCTTCCCCTTTGGGATAAATAAAGTTCGATGGCGACTCTGTGGTTTTTTTGCATAGCGACAGGGACTAGTCTCTCGCTACGCACCCCATTAGTTAAATATGATACTCGTGTCAACCCCAGACCCGTGTAACTATCCACCATATGAGTATTCATGAATTTTGCAATATCCATGGATATTTATGGATATCCATGGATACTACTATTTAAATAAATTTTTGTTAAGAAAATTATAATTAACTAAATTTTATTTATCCTCTTTTTAAAGACATATAAAAATAGTTTTAAATTTGGCAAAAAATAATAACAAAATAAATTACAGTCATTTTATTCCTTCTTTTATCACATGATTATACCAGATTAAACATAATTGTAATAATAATAATAATTATTATTATTATTATTTTTATTATTATGATTATAATTATAAAAAAAGTTTTATAATCGTCAAAATTATTAAAATAATAATAATAGTTTCATATTTAATAAAATGATAATAATAATAATATTAATAATAATAATAATAATAATAATAATTTTTGATTCAATAAATTAATATTTAAGTACTGACAACTATTAATGGATACGGATATATACCCACAGATACAGGTACCACCAAATCTGTATTCGTATCAATGAACTAACAGGTAATTAAATATCCATTAATTTTCCCCGTGGACATCCAATAAATTATTGAACTCATATCCGTGATGGATTTTACCCACGAGTATGGAATTTTTTTATCATCCCTAGTTTGAACCTATCAACAAATTCATTAGAAATTTCACCACAAATGGCACACACCTTAGGACAAAGGGGTTTTGTTTACAAGTGAGTACCATGATTATAAAGGAGATATTGATAAGTATTTCTATGACATATATTTTTGGGTTGTGAAAAGTGAAGATATATACAAGTGTATCACAACAAAAGTATATTGAAGCATTGAAGGTAGGGATGTAAATGGATATCCATGGGGACGGATACTATGATATATGTATCCGTCCTGTTGGATAAATATGATATCCATATCCATGCGGGTATCCGTCCTGTTGGATGAATGCAATTTGAAAAACAGTGGTTCGTTTAAGTTGTTTTTCAAGAATAATTTAATTTTTGAAATTCTTATCTTGTACATCAATTTTAATTGTTGTATGTGTTTAGTGAGGTGTAATGAAAAACAAGCAATCTACATATATTATAATAAACTCAGGGTACTTTTCACAACGATTATATTCTGTAATCGTGGCGACATGTTAATTATATTCCAAATAAATTGATTATTTTGCTGGGTTTAGATCCCATAACCTAAATATATATATCACAACCGTTGTGATAGGTAACACACTACCTAACTTATAAAAACGGTCGCACGTCTGTTGTGGAAACCACCATACATACAATTACACGCTACCTAACAACGGACGTGAAATCGTCATTATATGTATTTCACAACCGTCATTATCTGTGTTTTATGTATTAGTGCTAGTAGTAAAGAAAGAAAGATTACAAAGTCCTCAGAATAAAATTTGACTTTGTAACAAGGTTTGGAGGGAGATTGTACAATTTCAAATGTACAATTATGGTGGCCTTAAGTGTTTTGCTTTGAATGTGGTTGAAGGGATGCAAAACTCATAAATGGAGACTTTCAAGGAGGCATTCGAAAACAAGTGGAGTCAAATATGGATAAAGAACCATTCTTATGGTCTTTCTAGATATATTACCTAAGCAGAATAAGGTGAATGGTAGCAAGTGGATGCAAGTGGTAAAGTCAAGGATCGAGTGTTACTTGAACTTAATAAAGAATGTTGAATTTTAGCTTCAAAGAATGTTGCATTGTTCCGAATTTTAGCTTCAAAGGGCGTGGTTATTTGGGTATCAATGCGTGGTGGAAGGAGGTGAATTGTTATTTTATTAACATCTACGCGCCGTGTGACAAGGTGGGGAGACAATAAATGTGGGCTGAGTTAGTAGGTTTAAAAAACAGGTTTGTTGGCGGTGAGTGGATCTTAGCTGGGGATTTTAACGCTATTAAGGTGCCGGAGGAGAGAGTTGGAACGGGGAGAATTAGTTGGTCGGAGTTGGAAGATTTTGCTGTTTTCATTGAGGATATGGATTTGATTGATTTGCCGGTAGTTGGGAACAATTTCACTTGGTTCAAAGATAATGGTTTGTGTAGAAGTAGAATTGATAGATTCCTAATTTCCGGTGGTATAATTAATTGTTGGAATTTGGTAGCTCAACAGGTGGGTAAGAAGGATGTGTATGACCATAGGGTGATTTGGATTAAAGCTAATGTTCAGAATTGGGGGGCGAAACCGTTCAAATTTTTTCCTTGCTGGTTGGATCATCCCGAGTTTTTTGGGTTTATTAGGAGGGAGTGGGAGGAGTTCAAAGTGGAAGGATCTGCAGCTTTTATTTTGAGTGAGAAACTGAAAAATCTTAGAGGAAGATTACGTTGGTGGAACAAGGCCATTTTTGTAACGCCCTAGTTTTGATCATTTTATTTAATCGAGTCGATTTAATTATTTTGAATGTTAAATTATTCTATTTAGGACTTTGGTGTGATAATATGCTTTTATGCTATGTTATGATGTATTATCTCGTTTGAGAGTGTTTTCGGGAATATTTGGGCTTAAGGGCATTTTGGTCATTTTATAACTATTAATGAGTTAGAGAAAATTATAGAAGTAATTTGTAGAGAAAATATGATGTAGATAGAGAAAATAAGAGAATTGGGAGAGAAATAGAATTATGTGGTAAAAATAGAAATGAGAGAAAAAGAAAATAAAAGAAAAGAAATAGGAATAAGAGGAAGAAAATAGGAGAGAAAGAGAAAAAGGAGAAATAGAAAGAAGAAGAAGAGAAAGAAAGAGGAAGAGGGGAAAAAGTGAAGAAAAGAGTGGAAATCATCAAGAACAAGAGCTAGATCATTTGGAATCCGGGTAAGGGTGTGAAACTCGATTATTCTATACATGTGTGTGATTATGTATGATTGTTGTGGTTGAAAAAATTATGTTTGGTAAAGTTTTGAGTATATGTGGGTTTTAGGTCGAAAATGATAAAATGAGTAGAAATCGATGTTTTCACGGACGGAATTCGATATAATTTGTGTTAGGTGATCTCTATATGTGTATGAACTATTACTATTAATTGTTTTGCTGATGGAAGTGATTTGGAGATGAAAATGGAGATTTTGGGGGTTTTGGAACAGTGTGCACGCAGCAGAATTTCTCTGCATCTGGTGCAGAGCGCCGGACGAAAGGCCCTGAGCACCGGGCGATGCGTCCTTTTCGCCGGGCGGTTTTGAGCGGCGCAGAGGTGCCAAGCTACTGACTCTTTGAGTCATTTTGGTGGGATTGGTGTCGCCTGTGCTTCGCCGGGCGAAGCAGAGGCGAAGCGTGTTTCGCCAGGCGGGGAGCATGCTTCGCCGGGCGGTTGGCTGCTTTTGGAAACAATTTTCTTTTTTTTTAAAATTCATATCTTTCGAACCGTAATTCCGATTTAAGCATTATTTATATCATTGGAAAGCTATTGAGCTGTACTTTCTTATTATGATGGGTTGGAATTTATTAGCCGATTAAATTATATCGGGAAATGTGAATAGTGTCGTTTTGTCGACTTTTACCGTTTTAATGCTGTGTAAATGATGGAATGCTATTTGTTGTGGGTTGCAGTTAGTGATAAATACATTGTTTAAGTAAGTATCAATGTATGTGGTTTCGAGGGTATGATTAATGTATGATATGGCGGCCTCTGTGACGTAAATCCACAGAAAGATGAATGGTAAGGTATTGATTATCATGAGACTGCTATAATAGTAATATTTGGTGTGTGAAGGGATTCCAATTGTGTCAGGATACTCATTGGGGTAGAATGACTATGTTGTCGTTCCTAATGAGGTGTGCACTGGGGTAGAATGGCTTATATGTCGTTCCTAGTGTGGTACTCACTGGGTTAGAATGACTATGTTGTCGTTCCTAGTGATGTACAATTGAGTTGTCGTGTCCACTAGGGTAGAATGACTATGTTGTCGTTCCTAGTGGGATACTCATTGGGGTAGAATGACTATGTTGTCGTTCCTAATGAGGTGTGCACTGGGGTAGAATGGCTTATATGTCGTTCCTAGTGTGGTACTCACTGGGGTAGAATGACTATGTTGTCGTTCCTAGTGATGTACAATTGAGTTGTCATGACCACTGGGGTAGAATGACTGTATGTTGTTCCTAGTGGGATACTCATTGGGGTAGAATGACTATGTTGTCGTTCCTAATGAGGTGCGCACTGGGGTAGAATGACGTTGATGTCGTTCCTAGTGTGGTACTCACCGGGGTAGAATGACTATGTTGTCGTTCCTAGTGATGTACAATTGAGTGGTCGTGCCTAGTGGGATATTCATTGGGGCAGAATGACTATGTTGTCATTCCCAATGAGAGGTGTACTAGGGTAGAATGACTATGTTGTCATTCCTAGGGAGGTATGTATTGGGGGAAGAATGACTATGCTGTCATTTCCAGTTATGTGATACGTGGTATTGTCAGGTCTTGATTGGATTGGTGAACTATGCATGATGGATATGTTTAGGTGGAATGGTAGAATGGTGAGAATGTGTTATGTGTATTATTATGTTGATATATATATAATTATATGCATTTATATTATGGTTGTTTTTCTCACCCTTCTGCTCGTTTTATAATGCTCTATGAGGCATTGCAGATTAGAGTTGCTGGAGGTCTTTTGTGAAGATTTGTGTCTTCACCCTTTTGTCGGTCGGCTCTGATATGTGACACCGGGTAGCTAGGGTGGCCGTTTGTGTTTATTGTGTGCTATGTATATGTATCTTTTGGCTAGTACATGTACAACTTGGTGTATAACAAACTTTTTACATGATATATGTATTTACGTTAATCAGATTTTAGATTTTCTGCTTTAATTCTAATTTCTGAAAATGTGGGTGTAAGGAACGAAGTTTCCTCTGTTGATTGCTACCCCACTGTTGCATATCTGTATGGGCAGGTGTTAGATGAATTGTTTGGTTTCAATTTGATGTGACCCTTGGTCTATGCCATGTTTTTAAATATCCTCTGATCAAATTTCGAAATTTTCTTTTAATGCTTTAAATGCATGTTTTATTTGGGGTGTAGATTGGAGGCGTCACATTAAGTGGTATCAGAGCCAGTCCGTGTCAGTTTGTGTTAGTCCTTGTTGGTCTTTGTGGTTCGGTGAGCTGTTTGTTTAACCATTGTTGTTGTTATTAGAAATGAACAGAATATGGCTCGGGCTGTGCAGGGTGTACCGAATGTTGCGGGTAATAATGAGTTCAGGAAGAACGAATTGCCTATCTTCAAGGGAAGATATGATCCTGATGGTGCACAATTTTGGTTCGAGGAGGTTGAAAGAATCTTCCATGTGACGGATTGTGCTGAAGAGGATAAGGTGAGACTAGGTACTCACATGCTGGAGGAAGAAGCAGCTGATTGGTGGTTTGGTTTACGCCAAGCGTTGGGAGTGGATGATGAAGGAGTTACTTGGGATTTATTTGACCGAGAGTTTCGGAGGAAGTATTACCCTGAGGGTGTGAAGGAAAAGAAAGAGATTGAGTTCTTGGAGTTGAAACAAGGCAATATGTCTGTTGTTGACTACACTGCTAAGTTTGTGGAACTGGTGCAGTTTTATCCTCATTATCCAGAAGCGACTGCTGAATTTTCTAAGTGCGTGAAGTATGAGGACGGATTGCGTCCGGAGATTAAACGGGCAATCGGTTATCAGAGGATTAGAAGGTTTTCTGATTTGGTGGACAGTTGTAGGAGTTACGAAGAGAATCGTAAGGTGCGTGCTACTCCCTATGAGAATGTGAATGACAGGAAAGGGAAACAACAGTCTCGTAATGGGAGAGGAATGTCTAGTCCTCCGAGATGTTACAGTAAGTGTTACAAGTGTGGGGACGTAGGACATCGTCAGATGGATTGTAGGAGGAATAAACTGAAATGTTCCAAGTGTGGAGGTTCGGGACATGTTGCAGTTGATTGTAGGAGAATTGGGGTGAAGTGTTTCAACTGCGGTGAAACAGGTCATATCAGTACGGGGTGTACGAAACCGAAGGGAGCTCTGACTGGTAGGAAAGTTGTTGCATTGGCAGGAGATGAGACTACTAGTGCGGATCGTCTGACTCAAGGTACTTGTTTTATTGTTACGCCTTTAATTGCTATTATTGGTACTAGAGCGACTCATTCGTTTATTTCGTGTGAGTGCGCAAAGTGTTTGAATTTGTTGTTGTCTTCTTGGAGTAGTAAGATGGTTATCGATACTTCTGCTTAGGGATCAGTAATTATTTCTTTGGTTTGTTTAATTTGTTCTTTGACCATTTATGGTAAAGACTTGTGATGGTTTTGGTGTGTCCACAGTTGGAGAGATTAGAATGAGATAAGTGGGGGAGAAGCTGGTACTTCTCCATGTTGTTTCAGGTATAGAGCGCTGGCTCAGTGTTCGGAATTGCAAGATTATAAGTGTAGTTTCTAGTTCAATAAGGGATGCGGAGGTAAAGATTATGTCAACTAAGGATTTGTGCCTTAGGTAGTTTTGTGCATAAGATGTAAGGAATGCTATTATAGTTTGGTGGAGACGGTTTATGCCTCATCATGGTTGTCGGCTGTCTATTGACAAATTGAGGAACTGATCACCCTTAATCTCTTGTTGATAGCAGACGGGAATTATGTTGGATGGAATGGACGTGTCTTTCCGGCTTTGATAGTGGTGCGGAACGGATTACTTGGAAGGGAAGGAGTTGGTTACAGATCGCGTTGTTGAGTCGATGAGGATTCTTATATCAGAAGATGAGACGAATTAGAGGTTTGAATATGTGGATTAAGTGGGAATGTCTATGAGGGATAATGATTGGGCATTACTAAGGGTTGGTAAGGAATAAGATGATAATAGGAGGAGGCGTGTTAACCAGTGAGTAGTATGGGAGCTTGCAGTTGTGTTTTGCATAGCGTGAGTTTTGAATTGTGACGAATTGCAAATGATTTAAAATTCTTTTATAGTTCCTTTTTGGTTGGTTGGTTGTTGCAATAGGATGGAATTTGGATTATCAGGAGCAGGAATTGTGTGTGGAGTACGGACAGTGGCATAGAGTGACGATTGAGAATAAGGGTTGACTTTCAGGATTAAGCAAAGAGTATGGTATTGGTTGAGTTTGATTAGAATTACAATTGTTGGAATGTTTGATAAGCGTAGTGATGGTTTGAGTAGAGGCTTCGAAGTTAGTAAAGGTGATTAGAAATTTGTTGGATTTTGTTGGTTATTATCGAAGGGTATGGAAGGCTTTTCCAAGATTAGTGTTTTCGTTACTTCAGTTAACTTGCAAAAGGGAAGTCGATCGTTTGGGATGTATCTTGATGAGTATAGCTGGTGTGTTAATATAAGAGGGTAAAGTTGTGGTTCATGTTTTCGACATTTGAAGATTTGTGAAAGGATCAGTACTATTGTGGAATTGTTTGCAGTGGTATCATGTTGTAATATTGGAAGTATTATCTTTATGATTCTAGATTTGAAGTGTTTGGTAATGATAAGAATATTGTGTACTGGTTGGAAATATTAAAAGTGAACGGTGGTTTGGTGAGTATGCGAGAGAGTTAGACTTTGGGCTTGAGATTGGGAGACTTGGTAGTTACAAGTCATCAGAGTGCGCAGCGGAAGCGTGATGTGGCACATTTCGTATATGCGTGTGTGACTTGTAAGAGTTTTTAGGTGGAACATTGGAAATCTGTAGAAATGATGAGATCAATGGACGTTTCGGAATGGAAGTGTTAGGTGAAACGTTTGAATGGTATTCATGGGATACTAAGTAGGAGGATGGTTTGGTTGTATGTACGATTGGTGAATCCTAGCATTTATATAATAAGGTTGTGCGACAAGGGTGTTGGTATTCTGGTTTTGTTGATGTTGTTGAGACCTTGTGGCGTCGTGGAACTTCAGGTTCTTGTTGGTGTTGTTGCCTCGTTTCCATTGTGATGGTTCGAGTGCGGGTAGCTAATTCCTGTGTGAGGAATTAGGGGAGTGTTACCTAGGGAGATGGTAACGATCTTGTTGTGTTTCGGTTCAAGAGTGAACCTGTGAGTTTGTGCTTGGGTATTCTTGAGTTGTGAGTTGGTCGTCAAGTGCATTGTATGGGCTTTGCATCTTGTCGTTGTTGTTGTAGTAGTGGTCGTATTTTTGTTGTTGTTGTTGTTGTTGCGGTTAGCAAGGTAGTTTGTCAGTTGTGTTATTCGTGGTGTGCCTTTGGTTGGCCTGTTGGTTTGATTAGTCGGATGCGTGAGTCGTGTCCGGAGCTGTTGCTAACAGTATATTTTCGAGGACGAAAATTTCCAAGTGGGGGAGAGTTGTAACGCCCCAGTTTTGATCATTTTATTTAATCGAGTCGATTTAATTATTTTGAATGTTAAATTATTCTATTTATAACTTTGGTGTGATAATATGCTTTTATGCTATGTTATGATGTATTATCTCGTTTGAGAGTGTTTTCGGGAATTTTTGGGCTTAAGGGCATTTTGGTCATTTTATAACTATTAATGAGTTAGAGAAAATTATAGAAGTAATTTGTAGAGAAAATATGATGTAGATAGAGAAAATAAGAGAATTGGGAGAGAAATAGAATTATGTGGTAAAAATAGAAATGAGAGAAAAAAAAAATAAAAGAAAAGGAATAGGAATAAGAGGAAGAAAATAGGAGAGAAAGAGAAAAAGGAGAAATAGAAAGAAGAAGAAGAGAAAGAAAGAGGAAGAGGGGAAAAAGTGAAGAAAAGAGTGGAAATCATCAAGAACAAGAGCTAGATCATTTGGAATCCGGGTAAGGGTGTGAAACTCGATTATTCTATACATGTGTGTGATTATGTATGATTGTTGTGGTTGAAAAAATTATGTTTGGTAAAGTTTTGAGTATATGTGGGTTTTAGGTCGAAAATGATAAAATGAGTAGAAATCGATGTTTTCACGGACGGAATTCGATATAATTTGTGTTAGGTGATCTCTATATGTGTATGAACTATTACTATTAATTGTTTTGCTGATGGAAGTGATTTGGAGATGAAAATGGAGATTTTGGGGGTTTTGGAACAGTGTGCACGCAGCAGAATTTCTCTGCATCTGGTGCAGAACGCCGGGCGAAAGGCCCTGAGCGCCGGGCGATGCGTCCTTTTCGCCGGGCGGTATTGAGCGGCGCAGAGGTGCCAAGCTACTGACTCTTTGAGTCATTTTGGTGGGATTGGTGTCGCCTGTGCTTCGCCGGGCGAAGCAGAGGCGAAGCGTGTTTCGCCGGGCGGTGAGCATGCTTCGCCGGGCGGTTGGCTGCTTTTGGAAACAATTTTCTTTTTTTTTTAAAATTCATATCTTTCGAACCGTAATTCCGATTTAAGCATTATTTATATCGTTGGAAAGCTATTGAGCTGTACTTTCTTATTATGATGGGTTGGAATTTGTTAGCCGATTAAATTATATCGGGAAATGTGAATAGTGTCGTTTTGTCAACTTTTAACGTTTTAATGCTGTGTAAATGATGGAATGATATTTGTTGTGGGTTGCAGTTAGTGATAAATACATTGTTTAAGTAAGTATCAATGTATGTGGTTTCGAGGGTATGATTAATGTATGATATGGCGGCCTCTGTGACGTAAATCCATAGAAAGATGAATGGTAAGGTATTGATTATCATGAGACTACTATAATAGTAATAGTTGGTGTGTGAAGGGATTCCAATTGTGTCAGGATACTCATTGGGGTAGAATGACTATGTTGTCGTTCCTAATGAGGTGTGCACTGGGGTAGAATGGCTTATATGTCGTTCCTAGTGTGGTACTCACTGGGGTAGAATGACTATGTTGTCGTTCCTAGTGATGTACAATTGAGTTGTCGTGTCCACTAGGGTAGAATGACTATGTTGTCGTTCCTAGTGGGATACTCATTGGGGTAGAATGACTATGTTGTCGTTCCTAATGAGGTGTGCACTGGGGTAAAATGGCTTATATGTCGTTCCTAGTGTGGTACTCACTGGGGTAGAATGACTATGTTGTCGTTCCTAGTGATGTACAATTGAGTTGTCATGACCACTGGGGTAGAATGACTGTATGTTGTTCCTAGTGGGATACTCATTGGGGTAGAATGACTATGTTGTCGTTCCTAATGAGGTGCGCACTGGGGTAGAATGACGTTGATGTCGTTCCTAGTGTGGTACTCACTGGGGTAGAATGACTATGTTGTCGTTCCTAGTGATGTACAATTGAGTGGTCGTGCCTAGTGGGATATTCATTGGGGCAGAATGACTATGTTGTCATTCCCAATGAGAGGTGTACTAGGGTAGAATGACTATGTTGTCATTCCTAGGGAGGTATGTATTGGGGGAAGAATGACTATGCTGTCATTTCCAGTTATGTGATACGTGGTATTGTCGGGTCTTGATTAGATTGGTGAACTATGCATGATGGATATGTTTAGGTGGAATGGTAGAATGGTGAGAATGTGTTATGTGTATTATTATGTTGATATATATATATAATTATATGCATTTATATTATGGTTGTTTTTCTCACCCTTCTGCTCGTTTTATAATGCTCTATGAGGCATTGCAGATTAGAGTTGCTGGAGGTCTTTTGTGAAGATTTGTGTCTTCACCCTTTTGGTGGTAGGCTCTGATATGTGACACCGGGTAGCTAGGGTGGCCGTTTGTGTTTATTGTGTGCTATGTATATGTATCTTTTGGCTAGTACATGTACAACTTGGTGTATAACAAACTTTTTACATGATATATGTATTTACGTTAATCAGATTTTAGATTTTCCGCTTTAATTCTAATTTCTGAAAATGTGGGTGTAAGGAACGAAGTTTCTTCTGTTGATTGCTACCCCACTGTTGCATATCTGTATGGGCAGGTGTTAGATGAATTGTTTGGTTTCAATTTGATGTGACCCTTGGTCTATGCCATGTTTTTAAATATACTCTGATCAAATTTCGAAATTTTCTTTTAATGCTTTAAATGCATGTTTTATTTGGGGTGTAGATTGGAGGCGTCACAGTTTTTGGTATTGTTGATTTAGATATTGAGGAGAAGTGTCAGGCTGTTGAGAAGTTAGATGACATGGTCGACTTTGGTGGGGGTTCAGATGTGTTGAAATTTGCCGAGAGTTATAGGATGGCGAAGGAAGATTTGTGGAACAAGTTGATGTTGCAAGAAAGCTTGTTGAATCAAAAGGCGAGAGTGAAATGGTTAAGGAACGGTGACATTAATTCTCGTTATTTCCGTACTGTCTTGAAGTCTCGCAACCGAAGGAGTTCTTTTTCAGTTTTATAAACAGAAGGTGGCTTGATTGAAGAGGTGCAGGAGGTGAAGGAGTTTATTAAGAACTTTTATCAGTCTAGATTTTCTAAAGTGGAGATGAAAAGACCCAGACTGAAGGTTGATAATCTACCAAAATTAAACTCGGAAGACAGAGGTTTGTTAGAGAGAGAGTTTTCTGCTGAGGAAATTCGCGAGGTGGTCTTTAAATGCGACGGTTCTAAGAGTCCAGATCCTGACGGTTTTAGCCTTAAATTCATCAAGAGGAGCTGGGACATCATTGGTACTGCTGTAGTGAATTGTATTGTCGAATTTCACCGGACTGCCAGGTTACCAAAGACGATGACTTCTTCTTTTCTAGCTCTGATTGCGAAAGTTGTGAATCCTCAAGGTCTTAAAGATTACAGGCAGATTTGTTTGATTGGGTGTATTTATAAAATTATTTCGAAACTGTTAGCTGCTCGTTTAAAGAAGGTCATTGGTAAAATTGTTGCCCATTCTCAAACTGCTTTTATTCCGGGTCGTAACATTCTTGATGGGGTTTTAGCTTTAAATGAAATAATCGATTTGGCGAAGCGTAAGAAAAAGCCTTGTCTCATGATGAAGTTAGACTTTGAGCAGGCGTATGATTGCGTCGACTGGGATTACTTAGTTTCGTTGATGAAAGCCACTGGTTTTGGAACTAGATGGATTCTTTGGATGAAAGGCACCGTGTTTAATAGTTTTATGTCGGTTCTAGTGAATGGTGGAACTACGGCTGACTTTAAGGCGTCGAAGGGGTTACGTCAAGGGGACCCATTGTCGCCTTTTTTATTCGCTTTGGCTGCTGAAGGTTTGGCTCTGTTGGTCCGTAGGAGCAGCTTGTTGGGTAAATTATCAGGTTTTTCGATTGGCAATAATGTGATTTGCAACTTGTTACAGTTTGCGGATGATTCCATGATCTTGTGTGAAGCTTCGTGGGCTAATTTATGGGGTCTGAAAGTAGTTATTCGCGGTTTCGAGTTGGTTTCTGGCCTTAAAATTAATGCTTGGAAGAGTAGTATCATTGGTGTAGGAGTTAATTCTGGTTTTATCAGTGCAGCTTCTCAATTCCTGTTGTGCAGAGTCGGGGTTACTCCGTTCAAGTTTCTGGGTTTATCAGTTGGTGGTGATCATAAGAAAATGTCGTTTTGGAGGCCGTTATTTGATGTTTTCAGAAGCAGATTAGCAACTTGGAGAGGTAGAATGTTATCTATTGGGGGAAGGGTGACGCTATTTAACTCGGTTCTTGCGAATATTCCAATCCACTGGTTTTCGTTTTTTCTGGCGCCTAAGGTTGTCATCAAGAAGATTCGGGCGATTCAGCGTAATTTTTTATGGTCAGGTACGTCTGATAAAGGTAGTGTAGCGTGGGTGAGTTGGAACACTGTTTGCAGAGCAAAAGAGAAAGGAGGCCTGGGCATTCGAGATATAGGGGTGTTCAACAAAGCTTTGGTTGCTAAATGGTTGTGGCGGTTTATAAAAGATAGAGATGCGATTTGGTTTGGTATTATTAAAGAGAAGTACGGTGAAGTCAGTTCAGATTTATTGGTGAGGGATACTCCGTCGGGTTACAGGTTCCAATCGCTTTGGTGGCGTGATATCATCAAGTTAAAAGATGACACACACAGGGGCTGTTTTCTTGACGGAATCCGGTTGACTTTGGGAAGGGGGAATTCTTTTCTGTTTTGGAAGCATGGTTGGTCGGACGTGGGCACTTTCGCTACTTCTTTTCCGCTGTTGTTTGAGGCTGCCGTTGACAAAAACATTCTGGTTAATGAGGCGGGAGTTTGGAGGGATTCGGGTTGGTTCTGGAAAGACTTCAGGCTGTTGTTGGATCGTTCTTCTCTTTCTGCGTTGGAAACTTTGGAATGGCAGCAGTTAGTTAAGGTTTTGGAACCTTTGCGGCCGGTGACGGATGGTCTTGACGACATCAATTGGAAATGGAGTTCTGATAATGTTTTCACAGTGGATTCTTTGTATAACAGGTACATGACAGATGAAAACTTAGTTTTTTCTAATCTGAATTTCAGTATTGCTTTGGAAATATTATGGAATTCTTCGATACCGCTCAAGGTCAAGATTTTTGGTTGGCGTTTATTGCTTGATAGACTTCCTACTAGGGCCAATTTAATGAGTAGAAGCATAATCACCAACCCTCACGGTTGTGTTTGTGTGTTTTTCTTTTTAGTCGTGGAAGATATTAATCATGTCTTTTGTCATTGTTCGAAAATTCTGTTATTATGGAATAGAGTCGGGAAGTGGATTGGCATTAATCCGATTGTTAACGGCGAGTGCATTGAGTTTGTGAAAGAGTGGTTTGGGATGGTTTCCAAGTTTTGTTCCGTTAATAATGCTTCTTTGATTTGGTTTGCCACTTGTTGGATAATTTGGCAATCTAGAAATAGCATTATTTTTAAGGGTGAATTTTTTGATGTGGACTCACTGTTTCTTTGAGTTGTGTTTACTTCTTGGTGGTGGTTGGCGTTGGTTAAGAAGAAGAGGAATTTCGGTTGTAGTTTTTACGATTGGACTCTGCACTCTTTGGATTTCTTGTAATGGTGTGTAGTGGTTGTTCTTTTTCGTTTCATTTGTTTTTGTAATTGGGTTGGAGTACCCCTAGTACTCCCTTCAATTATATTTCGCTTATCAAAAAAAATTAAAGAATGTTGAATGATGAATACAACAAGGTAGAGAGCAGCAAAATGGAAAATTTTAGAACTACGCCTTAAACTGTTAAGCGATGAAGACAGTGAATTGTATTTCAAGAGTGCTAGAAACCAATTTGCCAAAAGCTAAAAAGTGGCAGAAAAATCAACAAAGGATGTCAAAATCAACAAAGGAAAATAGTATCCAAAAAGATTTGGCATCTTTATATATATATATATATATATATATATATATATATATATATATATATATATATATATATATATATAGTATTCTGTACGATTCAAATAAATGATAAGATAAGTCTTTTTATGTCTTATCATATCTTATTCTTATTCTATTTTATATTTTATCACGTTTCTATTATATTTTGTGCATCAAATGGACCCTAAAATTCTATACAACCATAACCATAACGTGAATCGTTCATATTTCTGCTAAAGAATGAAATTACATATGTTATATGTTATGTATGTGAAACCTTTAACTTTCTCACAACTATAATGTATTAAGAACGACAATATTTAAATATGAGGTGTTTTTATCAATTTATTTATTTTTTTCAAATTTTATGAAATATTTTGACTTGTTCTATATTTATATCGTTAGATAACTCAATTCAACCATGTCATTGATTGATAAAGAAACACCAGTTTAAACTTTTGTTAATCCAAACTCACCATTAATTGATAAAAACACACTTTCTTTTATTGACAATTAATAAAGTTTTCAAAATTATTAAAAATTAAAATTTAACCCAAGTTAAAACTGGTTTAGAAAAAAGAAATAGTGGCGGTATGAACTATTACAATTTCACATTTGAAAATGTTAGCAACTGTCGCAATAATCGTTAAAAATAAATTGTTAAATAAAATTGTCGACGGTTGTATGTTTTGGAGGAAGTTTCACAAATGTTGTATTATTTTATTGATGCAGGGGAAAATGCTTTGATCAACTGTAATTTTTACGCGTTTTGTCAGGATTCTTTAGACATTACGTTGTAGGTATAGTTGGAAGGTATTTTCTATTCGTAGAGTTGGATTGTATTCTCTTTTTGTAATTTGAGTTAGAATACCCCTAATACTCTCTTTAATTTCAAACCCTTACTTACAAAAAAAATTGATGCAAGGGCGACATTTTTTCAAATCATCACAACTGGCACGTGACTCATGATTTTGCAATAGTTGAAAAACCACCACTACACGAATTTAGTGACAGTTAGAACCGCTGCAACATCAAAAATATTGTTGCAAATTTTTTTTTTTTCTTGCAGTGAATGCTCTATAATCACTAGGGAATGAGACATCAATTTTCTATCGAAAATTGTAATGTATTAGTTTTGTAAAAATTGTTAGATAGATACGGAAATAACAAATAGTACGTTTTTAAAATAATCAATCACAATTTTTTTATATATTAAAAAATAAAAATAAAATTTTCTCTCTACTTTATAATCATAACCACCCTATAATATTGTAAGATATTCGTTTTGTGAAAATTTTTAGATAGACATGAACATAATAAATAGTTTTATAAGTAATCAATCACAATTTTTTTATTAATTAAAATATAAAAATAAAATTTTCTCTTTTTTATAATCACAACCATCTCATAAATCTAATTAAAAAATAAATAAAATTTAAAGTGTAGAAATGGGAAGATTACGATTGATAATGTGTGTGAGAGAAGGTTAAGTGCATGTAAAAAAAGATAAGGATTGAAGCTTTCAGAAACCCAAAAAGCACTTCCATGACTTCTCAATTTACAGTAATTTGGTGTCATGGAAGCCTTTGAGGGTTACCGAATGCTTTCTCCTTTCAAATCCCTTACACAATTCTATAAGATTAAAAACAAATGAATGTCTATTTATATTATACGAAGATGACAGATTCATTTATTCTCTAAGATCTTACAACTAATTGATTTGCATAATTTTAGATAGGGTTAATACCCCTTTTGCCCCCTGTCATATGGGCGAAATCCCAGAAACAACCCTGTAAAAAAAAAAACACAGATTCCCCCTTGTCATTTGAAGATTCTACTGTTTTGACCCCTCTTGAAATTCAGTCAACAATTTCTATGACGTGGCAATATTTTTTTATTTTTTATTATTATTTTTAATTACGTGGACGAATTATGTGGCATTTTTTATTATTTTTTATTTTTTAAATTTCATATGGCATTTTTTTGTATTATTTTTTATTTTTAATTTAATTCTATTTTTTTTCAAATTAATAATTTAAAAATTATTTTATTTGGGCCAAGTACATATTCCAAATTTATTAGCCCAAATACATATTCCAATTTTATTAGCCCAAGTCTTTTTTCATTTAATATACATTACACAAATTTCTTATATAAATCCTTTATTTTTTCCTACATCAAACGATGTGGGACTTGTAACGCCCCAGTTTTAATCATTTTATTTAATCGAGTCGATTTAATTATTTTGAATGTTAAATTATTCTATTCATGACTTTGGTGTGATAATATGCTTTTACGCTATGTTATGATGTATTATCTCGTTTGAGAGTGTTTTCGGGAATTTTTGGGCTTAAGGGCATTTTGGTCATTTTATAACTATTAATGAGTTAGAGAAAATTATAGAAGTAATTTGTAGAGAAAATATGATGTAGATAGAGAAAATAAGAGAATTGGGAGAGAAATAGAATTATGTGGTAAAAATAGAAATGAGAGAAAAAGAAAATAAAAGAAAAGAAATAGGAATAAGAGGAAGAAAATAGGAGAGAAAGAGAAAAAGGAGAAATAGAAAGAAGAAGAAGAGAAAGAAAGAGGAAGAGGGGAAAAAGTGAAGAAAAGAGTGGAAATCATCAAGAACAAGAGCTAGATCATTTGGAATTCGGGTAAGGGTGTGAAACTCGATTATTCTATACATGTGTGTGATTATGTATGATTGTTGTGGTTGAAAAAATTATGTTAGGTAAAGTTTTGAGTATATGTGGGTTTTAGGTCGAAAATGATAAAATGAGTAGAAATCGATGTTTTCACGGACGGAATTCGATATAATTTGTGTTAGGTGATCTCTATATGTGTATGAACTATTACTATTAATTGTTTTGCTGATGGAAGTGATTTGGAGATGAAAATGGAGATTTTGGGGGTTTTGGAACAGTGTGCACGCAGCAGAATTTCTCTGCATCTGGTGCAGAGCGCCGGGCGAAAGGCCCTGAGCGCCGGGCGATGCGTCCTTTTCGCCGGGCGGTTTTGAGCGGCGCAGAGGTGCCAAGCTACTGACTCTTTCAGTCATTTTGGTGGGATTGGTGTCGCCTGTGCTTCGTCAGGCGAAGCAGAGGTGAAGCGTGTTTCGCCGGGCGGTGAGCATGCTTCGCCGGGCGGTTGGCTGCTTTTGGAAACAATTTTCTTTTTTTTTAAATTCATATCTTTCGAACTGTAATTCCGATTTAAGCATTATTTATATCGTTGGAAAGCTATTGAGCTGTACTTTCTTATTATGATGGGTTGGAATTTGTTAGCCGATTAAATTATATCGGGAAATGTGAATAGTGTCGTTTTGTCGACTTTTACCGTTTTAATGCTGTGTAAATGATGGAATGCTATTTGTTGTGGGTTGCAGTTAGTGATAAATGCATTGTTTAAGTAAGTATCAATGTATGTGGTTTCGAGGGTATGATTAATGTATGATATGGCGGCCTCTGTGACGTAAATCCACAGAAAGATGAATGGTAAGGTATTGATTATCATGAGACTGCTATAATAGTAATATTTGGTGTGTGAAGGGATTCCAATTGTGTCAGGATACTCATTGGGGTAGAATGACTATGTTATCGTTCCTAATGAGGTGTGCACTCGGGTAGAATGGCTTATATGTCGTTCCTAGTGTGGTACTCACTGGGGTAGAATGACTATGTTGTCGTTCCTAGTGATGTACAATTGAGTTGTCGTGTCCACTAGGGTAGAATGACTATGTTGTCGTTCCTAGTGGGATACTCATTGGGGTAGAATGACTATGTTGTCGTTCCTAATGAGGTGTGCACTGGGGTAGAATGGCTTATATGTCGTTCCTAGTGTGGTACTCACTGGGGTAGAATGACTATGTTGTCGTTCCTAGTGATGTACAATTGAGTTGTCATGACCACTGGGGTAGAATGACTGTATGTTGTTCCTAGTGGGATACTCATTGGGGTAGAATGACTATGTTGTCGTTCCTAATGAGGTGCGCACTGGGGTAGAATGACGTTGATGTCGTTCCTAGTGTGGTACACACCGGGGTAGAATGACTATGTTGTCGTTCCTAGTGATGTACAATTGAGTGGTCGTGCCTAGTGGGATATTCATTGGGGCAGAATGACTATGTTGGCATTCCCAATGAGAGGTGTACTAGGGTAGAATGACTATGTTGTCATTCATAGGGAGGTATGTATTGGGGGAAGAATGACTATGCTGTCATTTCCAGTTATGTGATACGTGGTATTGTCGGGTCTTGATTGGATTGGTGAACTATGCATGATGGATATGTTTAGGTGGAATGGTAGAATGGTGAGAATGTGTTATGTGTATTATTATGTTGATATATATATAATTATATGCATTTATATTATGGTTGTTTTTCTCACCCTTCTGCTCGTTTTATAATGCTCTATGAGGCATTGCAGATTAGAGTTGCTGGAGGTCTTTTGTGAAGATTTGTGTCTTCACCCTTTTGCCGGTCGGCTCTGATATGTGACACCGGGTAGCTAGGGTGGCCGTTTGTGTTTATTGTGTGCTATGTATATGTATCTTTTGGCTAGTACATGTACAACTTGGTGTATAACAAACTTTTTACATGATATATGTATTTACGTTAATCAGATTTTAGATTTTCCGCTTTAATTCTAATTTCTGAAAATGTGGGTGTAAGGAACGAAGTTTCCTCTGTTGATTGCTACCCCACTGTTGCATATCTGTATGGGCAGGTGTTAGATGAATTGTTTGGTTTCAATTTGATGTGACCCTTGGTCTATGCCATATTTTTAAATATACTCTGATCAAATTTCGAAATTTTCTTTTAATGCTTTAAATGCATGTTTTATTTGGGGTGTAGATTGGGGGCGTCACATTAAGTGGTATCAGAGCCAGTCCGTGTCAGTTTGTGTTAGTCCTTGTTGGTCTTTGTGGTTCGGTGAGCTGTTTATTTAACCATAGTTGTTGTTATTGGAAATGAACAGAATATGGCTCGGGCTGTGCAGGGTGTACCGAATGTTGCGGGTAATAATGAGTTCAGGAAGAACGAATTGCCTATCTTCAAGGGAAGATATGATCCTGATGGTGCACAATTTTGGTTCGAGGAGGTTGAAAGAATCTTCCATGTGACGGATTGTGCTGAAGAGGATAAGGTGAGACTGGGTACTCACATGCTGGAGGAAGAAGCAGCTGATTGGTGGTTTGGTTTACGCCAAGCGTTGGGAGTGGATGATGAAGGAGTTACTTGGGATTTATTTGACCGAGAGTTTCGGAGGAAGTATTACCCTGAGGGTGTGAAGGAAAAGAAAGAGATTGAGTTCTTGGAGTTGAAACAAGGCAATATGTCTGTTGTTGACTACACTGCTAAGTTTGTGGAACTGGTGCAGTTTTATCCTCATTATCCAGAAGCGACTGCTGAATTTTCTAAGTGCGTGAAGTATGAGGACGGATTGCGTCCGGAGATTAAACGGGCAATCGGTTATCAGAGGATTAGAAGGTTTTCTGATTTGGTGGACAGTTGTAGGAGTTACGAAGAGAATCGTAAGGTGCGTGCTACTCCCTATGAGAATGTGAATGACAGGAAAGGGAAACAACAGTCTCGTAATGGGAGAGGAATGTCTAGTCCTCCGAGATGTTACAGTAAGTGTTACAAGTGTGGGGACGTAGGACATCGTCAAATGGATTGTAGGAGGAATAAACTGAAATGTTCCAAGTGTGGAGGTTCGGGACATGTTGCAGTTGATTGTAGGAGAATTGGGGTGAAGTGTTTCTACTGCGGTGAAACAGGTCATATCAGTACGGGGTGTACGAAACCGAAGGGAGCTCAGACTGGTAGGAAATTTGTTGCATTGGCAGGAGATGAGACTACTAGTGCAGATCGTCTGACTCAAGGTACTTGTTTTATTGTTACGCCTTTAATTGCTATTATTGGTACTAGAGCGACTCAATCGTTTATTTCGTGTGAGTGCGCAAAGTGTTTGAATTTGTTGTTGTCTTCTTGGAGTAGTAAGATGGTTATCGATACTTCTGCTTAGGGATCAGTAATTATTTCTTTGGTTTGTTTAATTTGTTCTTTGACCATTTATGGTAAAGACTTGTGATGGTTTTGGTGTGTCCACAGTTGGAGAGATTAGAATGAGATAAGTGGGGGAGAAGCTGGTACTTCTCCATGTTGTTTCAGGTATAGAGCGCTGGCTCAGTGTGTTCAGAATTGCAAGATTATAAGTGTAGTTTCTGGTTCAATAAGGGATGCGGAGGTAAAGATTATGTCAACTAAGGATTTGTGCCTTAGGTAGTTTTGTGCATAAGATGTAAGGAATGCTATTATAGTTTGGTGGAGACGGTTTATGCCTCATCATAGTTGTCGGCTGTCTATTGACAAATTGAGGAACTGATCACCCTTAATCTCTTGTTGATAGCAGACGGGAATTATGTTGGATGGAATGGACGTGTCTTTCCGGCTTTGATAGTGGTGCGGAACGGATTACTTGGAAGGGAAGGAGTTGGTTACAGATCGCGTTGTTGAGTCGATGAGGATTCTTATATCAGAAGATGAGACGAATTAGAGGTTTGAGTATGTGGATTAAGTGGGAATGTCTCTGAGGGATAATGATTGGGCATTACTAAGGGTTGGTAAGGAATAAGATGATAATAGGAGGAGCCGTGTTAACCAGTGAGTAGTATGGGAGCTTGCAGTTGTGTTTTGCATAGCGTGAGTTTTGAATTGTGACGAATTGCAAATGATTTAAAATTCTTTTATAGTTCCTTTTTAGTTGGTTGGTTGTTGCAATAGGATGGAATTTGGATTATCAGGAGCAGGAATTGTGTGTGGAGTACGGACAGTGGCATAGAGTGACGATTGAGAATAAGGGTTGACTTTCAGGATTAAGCAAAGAGTATGGTATTGGTTGAGTTTGATTAGAATTACAATTGTTGGAATGTTTGATAAGCGTAGTGATGGTTTGAGTAGAGGCTTCGAAGTTAGTAAAGGTGATTAGAAATTTGTTGGATTTTGTTGGTTATTATCAAAGGGTATGGAAGGCTTTTCCAAGATTAGTGTTTTCGTTACTTCAGTTAACTTGCAAAAGGGAAGTCGATCGTTTGGGATGTATCTTGATGAGTATAGCTGGTGTGTTAATATAAGAGGGTAAAGTTGTGGTTCATGTTTTCGACATTTGAAGATTCGTGAAAGGATCAGTACTATTGTGGAATTGTTTGCAGTGGTATCATGTTGTAATATTGGAAGTATTATCTTTATGATTCTAGATTTGAAGTGTTTGGTAATGATAAGAATATTGTGTACTGGTTGGAAATATTAAAAGTGAACGGTGGTTTGGTGAGTATGCGAGAGAGTTAGACTTTGGGCTTGAGATTGGGAGACTTGGTAGTTACAAGTCATCAGAGTGCGCAGCGGAAGCGTGATGTGGCACATTTCGTTTATGCGTGTGTGACTTGTAAGAGTTTTTAGGTGGAACATTGGAAATCTGTAAAAATGATGAGATCAATGGACGTTTCGGAATGGAAGTGTTAGGTGAAACGTTTGAATGGTATTCATGGGATACTAAGTAGGTGGATGGTTTAGTTGTATGTACGATTGGTGAATCCTAGCATTGATATAATAAGGTTGTGCGACAAGGGTGTTGGTATTCTGGTTTTGTTGATGTTGTTGAGACCTTGTGGCGTCGTGGAACTTCAGGTTCTTGTTGGTGTTGTTGCCTCGTTTCCATTGTGATGGTTCGAGTGCGGGTAGCTAATTCCTGTGTGAGGAATTAGGAGAGTGTTACCTAGGGAGATGGTAACGATCTTGTTGTGTTTCGGTTCAAGAGTGAACCTGTGAGTTTGTGCTTGGGTATTCTTGAGTTGTGAGTTGGTCGTCAAGTGCATTGTATGGGCTTTGCATCTTGTCGTTGTTGTTGTAGTAGTGGTCGTATTTTTGTTGTTGTTGTTGTTGTTGCTGTTAGCAAGGTAGTTTGTCAGTTGTGTTATTCGTGGTGTGCCTTTGGTTGGCCTGTTGGTTTGATTAGTCGGATGCGTGAGTCATGTCCGGAGCTGTTGCTATCAGTATATTTTTGAGGACGAAAATTTCCAAGTGGGGGAGAGTTGTAACGCCCCAGTTTTGATCATTTTATTTAATCGAGTCGATTTAATTATTTTGAATGTTAAATTATTCTATTTATGACTTTGGTGCGATAATATGCTTTTATGCTATGTTATGATGTATTATCTCGTTTGAGAGTGTTTTCGGGAATTTTTGGGCTTAAGGGCATTTTGGTCATTTTATAACTATTAATGAGTTAGAGAAAATTATAGAAGTAATTTGTAGAGAAAATATGATGTAGATAGAGAAAATAAGAGAATTGGGAGAGAAATAGAATTATGTGGTAAAAATAGTAATGAGAGAAAAAGAAAATAAAAGAAAAGAAATAGGAATAAGAGGAAGAAAATAGGAGAGAAAGAGAAAAAGGAGAAATAGAAAGAAGAAGAAGAGAAAGAAAGAGGAAGAGGGGAAAAAGTGAAGAAAAGAGTGGAAATCATCAAGAACAAGAGCTAGATCATTTGGAATTCGGGTAAGGGTGTGAAACTCGATTATTCTATACATGTGTGTGATTATGTATGATTGTTGTGGTTGAAAAAATTATGTTTGGTAAAGTTTTGAGTATATGTGGGTTTTAGGTCGAAAATGATAAAATGAGTAGAAATCGATGTTTTCACGGACGGAATTCGATATAATTTGTGTTAGGTGATCTCTATATGTGTATGAACTATTACTATTAATTGTTTTGCTGATGGAAGTGATTTGGAGATGAAAATGGAGATTTTGGGGGTTTTGGAACAGTGTGCACGCAACAGAATTTCTCTGCATCTGGTGCAGAGCGCCGGGCGAAAGGCCCTGAGCGCTGGGCGATGCGTCCTTTTCGCCGGGCGGTTTTGAGCGGCGCAGAGGTGCCAAGCTACTGACTCTTTGAGTTATTTTGGTGGGATTGGTGTCGCCTGTGCTTCGCCGGGCGAAGCAGAGGCGAAGCGTGTTTCGCCGGGCGGTGAGCATGCTTCGCGGGGCGGTTGACTGCTTTTGGAAACAATTTTCTTTTTTTTTAAAATTCATATCTTTCGAACCGTAATTCTGATTTAAGCATTATTTATATCATTGGAAAGCTATTGAGCTGTACTTTCTTATTATGATGGGTTAGAATTTGTTAGCCGATTAAATTATATCGGGAAATGTGAATAGTGTCGTTTTGTCGACTTTTACAGTTTTAATGCTGTGTAAATGATGGAATGCTATTTGTTGTGGGTTGCAGTTAGTGATAAATACATTGTTTAAGTAAGTATCAATGTATGTGGTTTCGAGGGTATGATTAATGTATGATATGGCGGCCTCTGTGACGTAAATCCACAGAAAGATGAATGGTAAGGTATTGATTATCATGAGACTGCTATAATAGTAATATTTGGTGTGTGAAGGGATTCCAATTGTGTCAGGATACTCATTGGGGAAGAATGACTATGTTGTCGTTCCTAATGAGGTGTACACTGGGGTAGAATGGCTTATATGTCGTTCCTAGTGTGGTACTCACTGGGGTAGAATGACTATGTTGTCGTTCCTAGTGATGTACAATTGAGTTGTCGTGTCCACTAGGGTAGAATGACTATGTTGTCGTTCCTAGTGGGATACTCATTGGGGTAGAATGACTATGTTGTCGTTCCTAATGAGGTGTGCACTGGGGTAGAATGGCTTATATGTCGTTCCTAGTGTGGTACTCACTGCGGTAGAATGACTATGTTGTCGTTCCTAGTGATGTACAATTGAGTTGTCATGACCACTGGGGTAGAATGACTGTATGTTGTTCCTAGTGGGATACTCATTGGGGTAGAATGACTATGTTGTCGTTCCTAATGAGGTGCGCACTGGGGTAGAATGACGTTGATGTCGTTCCTAGTGTGGTATTCACCAGGGTAGAATGACTATGTTGTCGTTCCTAGTGATGTACAATTGAGTGGTCGTGCCTAGTGGGATATTCATTGGGGCAGAATGACTATGTTGGCATTCCCAATGAGAGGTGTACTAGGGTAGAATGACTATGTTGTCATTCCTAGGGAGGTATGTATTGGGGGAAGAATGACTATGCTGTCATTTCCAGTTATGTGATACGTGGTATTGTCGGGTCTTGATTGGATTGGTGAACTATGCATGATGGATATGTTTAGGTGGAATGGTAGAATGGTGAGAATGTGTTATGTGTATTATTATGTTGATATATATATAATTATATGCATTTATATTATGGTTGTTTTTCTCACCCTTATGCTCGTTTTATAATGCTCTATGAGGCATTGCAGATTAGAGTTGCTGGAGGTCTTTTGTGAAGATTTGTGTCTTCACCCTTTTGTCGGTCGGCTCTGATATGTGACACCGGGTAGCTAGGGTGGCCGTTTGTGTTTATTGTGTGCTATGTATATGTATCTTTTGGCTAGTACATGTACAACTTGGTGTATAACAAACTTTTTACATGATATATGTATTTACGTTAATCAGATTTTAGATTTTCCGCTTTAATTCTAATTTCTGAAAATGTGGGTGTAAGGAACGAAGTTTCCTCTGTTGATTGCTACCCCACTGTTGCATATCTGTATGGGCAGGTGTTAGATGAATTGTTTGGTTTCAATTTGATGTGACCCTTGGTCTATGCCATGTTTTTAAATATACTCTGATCAAATTTCGAAATTTTTTTTTAATGCTTTAAATGCATGTTTTATTTGGGGTGTAGATTGGGGGCGTCACAGGACTCTCTTCATCATTAATTTGCAACGACCCACCCATACATCTCTCTCATCTTTCACTTGGAGAAACAAGAAACAAATAGTAAAAAAGTGCACCCACCATCCTCGAGTTTTCAATGTTGTTGAGGAGCGAAGGTGTGGTTTTATCACCTATCTGAAGCTCCTTATCATCAATAAAGGTTCGGATTCCATGGTTAGAAAGAGCTTTATAGAGATTACCGGTGAAACCGAAGCGAGTGTCGGTGCCTCTGAAACTGATGAACACATCATAGTTGAATTCATAAGAGAAGGAGGAAGAGGAATTTGATTGCCTAGCCATGAGAAGAAATGGTAGTGAGAGTACCTTGAAGCGTTGTATTATTGTCAGGATCTGGATCTGTAAGCAAGACAATATAAAAATGTCAAGCCTTATTTATGAGTGTTCATCTAATATTGGTTGCAAAGCTTCCTTCCTATTTTCATTGATTATTCTAAAGCTATAAATGTTGGAAAAAGAAAGGTTGACTTGAAGGCAGCATGAGAATATTTTATATCCATGTTGAAACACCTCATCCTCCTTCCATGTGACTTCTTGGAAATATCTTGACACAGATTACTATTCATTATTTGACAAAAATGACTGAAAGAACAAATAATATATTGTGTAACAAGTATAACAACCATAATTCATTGTAAATTGTCAAAAATTTCTTTTATAAGTATGACTTTAAGATCATTGAACCATGTCATAAATTGCACATCATGATGTTGCAATCATTCATCCATATTTCATTCATTTGTTTGCAATCTGGGGCTGAAAACCAAATCATTAGAGTTAGTGAACAAACAAATACCATATCAGAGGAGACAATGCTTAAATTAAATAAGCATGCCTTCAAACTAATGTATCAATTGAAAGTAGAAACAATAAACAGAGAAACGTGATTATATTTGTATGAAGAATCATCCATTCTCGACCCATTATTACGTGGAAATTATGAATACAAAATCTGAAAGTTGTTGTAAATATTACTGGGTTACAGTTTTACTTGTTTCCACAAGATATTCAGCCCAATATTTCCAAGTTGAGCCTTTTTCTATAGAACCTTTTCCACAAAAAATGACCAATCTTAACTAGAGATATTTCAGCCAACACTTGAATTCTGTGTGTCATGGAGTCACCATAATGAGCACGAAGTATCTCTTCAACCTTCTGTCAATCTACATCCTTTAAAGCAACAAGCAATATCTAGAAAGACACTTTGCTACTCTTTCTCCAAAGCATCAAAACTTACTATTTGTAGCAGTAGGTGGTTCCTAAAAAGAAAATGGTGGGTGTACTTTTTTACTATTTGTTTCTTGTTTCTCCAAGTGAAAGATGAGAGAGATGTATGGGTGGGTCGTTGCAAATTGATGATGAAGAGAGTCCCACATCGTTTGATGTAGGAAAAAATAAAGGCTTTATATAAGAAATTTGTGTAATGTATATTAAATGAAAAAAGACTTGGGCTAATAAAATTGGAATATGTATTTGGGCTAATAAATTTGGAATATGTACTTGACCCAAATAAAATAATTTTTAAATTATTAATTTGAAAAAAAATAGAATTAAATTAAAAATAAAAAATAATACAAAAAAAATGCCATATGAAATTTAAAAAATAAAAAATGCCACATAATTCGTCCACGTAATTAAAAATAATAATAAAAAATAAAAAAATATTGTCACGTCATAGAAATTGTTGACTGGATTTCAAGAGGGGTCAAAACAGTAGAATCTTCAAATGACAAGGGGCGAATCTGTGTTTTTTTTTTTACAGGGTTGTTTCTGGGATTTCGCCCATATGACAGGGGACAAAAGGGGTATTAACCCTTTTAGATAAATGCATTTTATTGATTAAAGATTGATTAGTGCGTTGACATTCTGGTATGCAAAACGTGCCAGCATATAAGATAAAACAGCATCATATCGCATATCAAGCGTGCTTTAGAGATGCATGCAACTCTCTCCATGCAGAATAAGTTATGTATCCAAAGCGCCACGTACACATTCTACTACCAATCTTTTTTTTTCAAAATATATTCCACTGCCAATCTTGTTAGATATAATTGAATCAACTAAACGAATTGTCTTAACTATGATTTGAAATAGAGATGTTGATAATATATAAAAGTATAATATAAAATCGACTCAAAATGATTTTAAAAAATACTAATTTCGTCTCTATATGTATAATTAACTTTGTTGAGTGGGTGATGTAGCTCAAATGATATTTATTAGTTTAGTTAAAATAGCGTGAGCCATTGATCTAAGGTTCAATTTTTGCTAATAATTTTTTTTGGTTTAAATTTTTTTTTCCTTCTAAAAGCAATGAAACTTATAACAGACTGCACAAGAGGTGCATCAACCCTTACAAGCTAAACAATTACAACTTCCCCTTAAAATACTCAAGAGGGGCTGAATACCAGTCAAAGAAAGAAACACTATTAAAAGTCCTAACTGCAAATAACCACTTCCAACTGAAGTATTTTATAGAGTTCAGCAGATTTAAAACAGACTTTGGCTTATTCACTACTACAATTTGTATATATAATAGCACTAATTTAATAGCACTTTACTTTTAAGTGCTATCAAAAATTTCACACTAAACCCTATAATAGCGTTTTTTAGTCGGGCGCTATTATATGTGGACACCTATAATAGTGCTTTGATCAAAATGATATTATAGGTTGGTATCAAAAGAAAATCAAACAACGTCAGGAAATCTATAAATGAGTGTACATCCTTTAATAGAACTTTTGGAAATCGCTATCACATGGTTTTCTAAAAAATTGAATTAAAAAAAAAAGAAAGGATATCGTGCAATATTGGTATTTTACCTGTTGAAACACATTTACGTTCGCCATCGCACTACTTCCTTTCCCAAAAACCCAGAACAATTCTTCTTCTACCAACAAATCAAGCACCAAAATGAGACCTTCATCCCATTGAACTCACTTTCTTCCACACCATCTCATCGTCAAGCTCAAACTCTTTTTCTCGTTCATACAACTCCACATCCATTCGTATTTGTATCATCCAAAAAACCTAAGTCCTTCATTTTTCCTTATTTCACTCATCTCAGAAAACAATTACTCTCAAACCTAACCTCATGAACTCTCTCAATCTCATTTTTTCCATCATGGAAAAATTAATTTTTGGAAACAAATTCTCTCTATATGGTTCTCCCATAGATTCCTCTTCCTTGGAGGAGCACTATCAGCTCTTTTACTCTGTTGGGGTTATATTCCTCCACAATCCTTATCCCAAACAAAAACCCTAATTTAAAACATTAACTTTCTCATCCACTCCCAATTTAGGGTTCGACACGCCTGACCAATTGCGAAATAGGGTCCACTCTGGACAACACGGTTTAAAAATGAGAAGAGAAACATGATGAATGGCTTCAGATTCATCCATCTTTATTCATTGGAGGAAAAGAAAAGGATTTGATGTTCACAAGATTACAACCCTCGTTGTGCTGTCTACTCAGAACTTTCCCTTGTACTGGTGATTTCTCTGCCACATCTTTGTTATGTTTAATTTAGAATTTTTTTAGGAAAATAATATGTTTTACTTATAATTTATTAGAATTGTGAGAGTGATTATTCTTAATACTTGTTTGTTTTGGAATGATTTTGATTTAGGAAGTGGCATGGGAGGTTTGAGGTGTGTCGTAGTTTTGTAGTTTAGTGTTGCAATTTTGATTTGGGAGGGCAGTGGTGTAGAACTTGTTTTTTGACTTGGGAGGTTTGAGGTGTGTTGTAGTTGTGTTCCCTGTGTTCTATTCTATTGCATTAGACTTGCGGTTCCGACATCAATACATTTCATACTTAGCCAACATAACACTAAATTCCTACGATGCCACAATCATAAGCTTATTGTCGAAAACATGCTTTTTTCCCTTAAAAAGTACACTGCAAGTTTTGTCATGAATTATTTCTAGTTTCTGTTTTCCTTCATTTCAAATGTTTGAATTGGCAGCACTTTTTCTACCATCTCAATTTAAGGTGGCCCAATGGAATGGTGTTGTTATTAACATTATTGTTATAGGATTTAGTGAGTCTAGTTCATGGACCCATTACTCTGTATTCCGCAAAATTGAGAGTCGTATAGAGTGCTATTGGTGGGAGGTATGGTAGTTTGTAATATTTCTTTCATGTTGTATATTAAATATTTCCTTACTAGAAATAAATCAAGGTTTAAATGGTTTTTTAAAACTATTTTCCTGTATAGGTTTTTAAAATCTCTATGGTTATTAATTGTCTACAGAAGTGGAAAGCCAGTACTTCCAGCAATGATCATTTATAAATCTTGTATACCACTAGATAATGCTTCTAGAAATGTTTTTTAAAGAACTAAAATGCTAGTTCTATAAAAAACCTTAATCTCATGTTCTTTTTGCTACATTGTAATTTTTTTTTACAGAAATAACTGTAAAATCTGATCAGATTTGTTACTGTCTTGTATGACTTTACCTAGAGCTTCTATCCATTAAGTAAAACACATACACATGAGCATGATAAATAAATCTTCCACACATAATATATAATTGCAGGTGAGGTACAGGGGGCCTATCAAATAAAAGTTACTAAAAATGATGGGACATTAGCAAGTAGTATTAACAACTATGAAGTCTTATCTAAGAGTCAAGAAGACTTCTCTGAATATGATGATTTGATAGCAAATTTTCTCAGATAGATGGTATTTTTTATGATAGTTGTAAAACAATCGACAATAACAAATTAATAGTTATATTATCACCAAATAAGATTATTAACTTTAGAGAGAGAATGTCTCCCTTCTCTCTAGGAACTGTACCTTCCCTGCCTTTCTAGTTCGTCTTCTCTAGTGTATCCACTTCAAAGCCGGTCCGATACGGAGGTTCATCATTACACTTTCAACTTTGTGAATCAAGGATTATCTTTGGCTTTTTTATTTATTTATTTATTTTTTTAAGCTAAATTTTCAAATAAACCGGAGTACAAAGGGGTACCCCAACCCGTATACAAATATAGCCTAATCAAATATCACCGGCTACAAAAATCACTCGGAGAATTAACCCAAGTGAAATAATTACAAAAATAGGGACTATTATAACTCCTACCTATCCACCACCAAGTATAAATTAAAATACGATTTGAAATCGTATCTAAATCCCAAAATTCGTCCCTAAAAATAATATTGTTACGGCTTAACCAAAGGATCCAACAAATCGATAACCATAACCCTACTGCTATTCTAACAACCAACCCTCTATCAACACAACCCTGTATCCAACATGTTAAATGAGAGACCATATTTCCTACCAATATACACGGAATCCCCAACCATTTACAAGCAAAATTCCACACCAAAATAGCTTTGCTACACAGAAATAATATATGTTCAGACGACTCCCTATCAAGAAAACAAAAAGGGCAAGACATCTCGAACCTATTAGTAACAATTCCACGCCTACTCAAATTATCCCTCGTTGGAATTCGCCTATGAAGCATCCTCCAACCAAACACTTTCACCTTAAACGGAACTTGCGCTAGCCAAGTTAATTTAAATGCCACTTTCATTTCACTTCCAATCTGTACAGTATTCTCTTCCATCTTCCCCAGCAAAAAATCATAAACAGATGAAACAGAATAAAAATCATTATTCTCCAGCAACCATTTAATTGAATCCTTGGTATTCTTAATAATGGAAACGTCAGCCAATATCAAATACAATTCTTCCAGCTGAACCCAAGCTATCTCCGATGCTTCACCTATAGCCACTTTGATATCCCACTTCCAATACTCTCCCTCCCAATAACCATTATCGCTGACTGGAGTGAACTTTGATTCTACTAAACTAAACAGCACTGGAAACCTTCTACTCATTGACTCCTCCAAAGCCCATTTCGCCTTCCAAAAATCCACACTAGTCCCATCTCCAATCTCAAAGGCAATTAATTCGCCCAATCTTCCTTCGCCCACAGTTTTCAACGCCTTTAAGAGATCTAAAAACCAGATAGATGGTTTCACCTGCAAAGTTGAGACATCACTACTAACAAAATCATAACTGCAAAAAGGATATCTAAAACTAATAAAATCCTTCCAAATAGTATTCTTGTTCTGTAAAATCCTCCAAGCCCACTTAAGGAACAAAGCCAAGTTAAATAATTTTAGATCTTTCACACCTAAAACTCCCAAATCTCTCTTCCTGCACACCGTTTTCCAACTTACCCAGGAAATCCCATTTTTATTCTCCACTCCATTCCACAAACAAGATCTTTGAATTGACTTGAGTATTCGAACCACCTTAGCCGGCATACTATAAAAGGACATGTAATGGATTGGCAAATTACTCAAGACAAAATTAATTAAAGTAACACGACCACCCATTGATAAGAACCGGCTCCTCCAAGTATTCAATCTCGCACGCATAATGTCAATCACCGGCTTCCAAAAGGATATTAACCTATGATTCCCTCCAATTAATATCCCAAGAAATGAAAATTGAGAAGGAGCAATTTTACATGAAAGATATAACTCAGCAGATCTGATCTTGGAATCATCCAACCCTACACAAATCGACGAACTCTTTCTGAAGTTAATGTCCAAACCTGAAGTGAGATGAAAATCTTTTAAAATAGCTTTGAACGCTATGATATTCTTCCACGAACCATCACCAATTAATACAGAGTCATCAGCAAACTGCAGCATATGAAAACCAATCTCTGAATTGACCTTAAATTCTGAAAAAAAACCACTAGAAACTGCACGCTTCATAATGACTTCCAGTCCTTCTGCCGCCAAACAAAAGAGAAAAGGAGCTAAAGGGTCTCCTTGCTTAAGACCCTTCGTCACTCTAAAATCTTGAGAAGGACTCCCATTTACTAAAACAGATGAGAAACTATTAAAAACGCATAACTCCATCCATCTCAACCACCTAGACCCAAACCCCATATGTATCATCACTTCTCGCAGATAATTCCAATCTACGCAATCGTACGCTTTAGCAAAGTCGACTTTGAAAATCATTAACTCCTTCTTAGATCTCTTAGCAAAATCCAGAATCTCATTTAAAACCAAAACCCCATCTAGTATATTTCTTCCTTCCAAAAATGTTGTTTGAGTAGATGACACTATACCACCAATTTTCTTCTTAAGCCTATTAGCAAGAATTTTAGAAATAACCTTATAAACTGAACTTACCAATGAGATTGGTCTAAATCCATCAAGGTCTTCCGGATTTTCAGTCTTAGGAATTAACACCACAAACGAAGACGCAAAGCTTTTATGGAGTTGTTCTCCCTCAAAAAACTCCAACACACAATTCGAGAACTCTGATCCTATAAAATCCCAACATCTTTTAAAAAATTCAAAACTGAATCCATCTGGCCCAGGACTACGATCCCCCAAAAAACCAAAGACCACTTCCTTGATTTCCTGCAAACTTACATCAATTTCTAGTTCTTGACTATCTGCCAGAGATAAAGAATTGAAACCTTCTCCTCCAATACGAGGAAAGGCTCTATCTGCCTTACCAAACCTGCTAGCAAAATGAAGCCTGGCATGTTGTTTTACCCTCTGCACATCCTCCTCCAATCTGCCATTGATAATAACTCCATTAATGGTATTCAAGTTAATCCTCTGCCTCAAGACCTTATGAAAAAACTTGGTGTTAATATCTCCATCAGCTTTCCACTTGGATCTCGATTTTTGCTTCAGAATACTCTCTTTGATTCTAGTAGATTTCCAAAAGTTCTCCTCTGCAGCATTCCTAGTCAGTAATTCCTCTCTAGAAATATCACCTGCTTTTTGAACCAACAAATCTTCTATTTCATTGACAACCCCAACATCCTTTTGAATACTCAAATCAATCCATTCGGACACATTTGTATTCCACCAACGAATTCTATTCCTCATATGTTTCATTTTCTCTGCCAATATATACGACGCTTTACCTGTTATCTTAACCGCGATCCAGACCGGCCTATGATCTGATATGTCTCTCTCTCCAATACATTGAGTGACCATATTCCAATCATTAAAGATAGAAGGCGAAACAAGGAATCGATCAAGACGACTGCAGACTGAATCTTTAGATTTGAACCAAGAGAATCTGGTACCACCACTTAATGGAAGATCCACCAGACCTAGAGCATTGATGAATTCAGAGAACTCTACCCTGTGTCTTCTATTGGGTCGAGAATACCCAATCTGCTCCTCCATACTCTTGATAGAGTTAAAATCCCCCCTACTATCCACTCACCTGGACTCAAAGTATCTTTAAGCTTTAATAATTCCTTCCATAATATTCTCCTCTCTCCAATATTAGACGGAGAGTAGATGTTAAACAAAAAACATCTTCTACCTTTCCACATCGCTTGTAACCCAAGGTAACCTTGACCTCTATAGCTACATATAGGAGAAAGAACATCTGACTTCCATATGGTAATTAAACCTCCTGATAGTCCATTAGCATTGGAAGCAGACCATTGACAAGACCGATCATTTCAAATGCTAAAAACCAGCTCATCAGTTGCACAACAACACTTCGTTTCCTGTAAAAAACAAACCTCTGCTCCACCTTTAATCAAAGTATCTTTAATCTTCTTTCTCTTCAAAGTCCCACCACACCCTCGAATATTATAAGACACAATATTCATGTAACCTCAATAGCTACCACCTTCTTACCATCTACTGCTTTTCTATCCGCCTCTTCTAAGTTCCTCAAAATATTCTCAAACACCTCATCATCTTCCTCAGCTTCTATACCTAACTGTTGAATAGCATCCCACACTCTAACCGGCATATTCTCCAATTTCTTCTTGATTCTAGAATTACACTGAGCAAAAACAGAATCAGAAATAGAATTATCAATTGAACCAGAGGAGATATTATCATGAAATGACAGAGAACCCTTCATCATCCCTTTCCTGGTAACTTTCCCCTGCTTCTCTTTCTTCTTGTGTTGCCTTAGAAACATACTTTCAGCTTGAAGGAGTGTAGCATAATAGGAAGGATCAAAAGGAATTTTGAGTCTTTGATAAATATCACCAATAATTTGCTTCTTACTCTTCTTCTTAACCACCTGTGCACCCACACCATCCTGGTCAACTGAGCCTCCAACCTCCTTATCACCTAAATTATCAACCATTGGTATATAATCTCTCCCTCTCGGACATTGGATAAGGTTCAATTGATTACCACCCTCATTAACCTCTGCGTCTCTATTATGTTTAACCAAAGAACAAGTAACGTGATCTGGAATCAATCCATCCTCAGCTGACTTAGACGAATTCTCCTTACCTAAATCAGCTTCTCCAGCATTACTGGAACTACACAAACCATCCAGAATGGGACTGTCACCAAGAGCTTGCCCCAATTTAGAATAATAAATATCCACAGAATCTGCTAAATGAGACCCTTCATCAGTATCATTTCTTAAAGTCTCCACACCCTCCCTATCAGTATGATCAATCTTGTCTTCAGCTCTGTCACCTTCTTCCTCCAACCCATACAAACTCTCTCCTTCCAAATTATTGTTATGGCCCATTATACTACCATTAGAGTTATAAGATTAAGAATCCACAAAATCTGAACTATCTTCATCAAAACAGGATCTACTCCTACAAACAGCTTCTTTCACAAATGGACCAAAGGAATCCTCAACTATCTTAATACAGAAAACCTTGTCATTGACCTCCAAATTGACCACTTCATTGAGATTCAAAGCACTCTTAGTTCTAATCAAAATCCTTGCCATATCAAACCTTGAATGTTTCCTAGTGTCATCATCCATCCTAACAAACTCACCAATAGTTCCAGCTAAGAATTTGAAAAAATTTTCTCTCCACACATGACATGGAAGACCAAAGATCTTGACCCAAGTGAGTCTTTCTTGATCCACATCATTTGGAGACCAAGGATGGATATCCGAAAACCATCTGGAAAACCAACTAGATTCCTCTGATATCAATCTTTCAATATCACCCGGATTATCTTCCTCAATGAGACATAGATTAGCTCCCATTGGAGTAACCTTAAGATTAAAGAAACCTTCCATTTGAAATGCCTCTACAACCTCCATCGCAGAACCAGGTATCTCCAAAACCCCAGTAAATGCCTGCTCAAATCTTTCCAAATCTTCCTTGTTAACATCAAAACTCAAATGAGCAAAGTTTGGTTTATCTCCTATAAGAACATTCTTTGTTTTCTTAGTACTCCTACCAGTCACCTGAGCAAAAGTCAGTTTTGAAACAAAGTCGTTCCTCTTCTCTTTACTAATAGAATTACCATCCACCCACTTCTGGTCCACACGCTTACGGACAACAGGAACCGTTCCCATACCAACCTTATATTCTCTCCTAAATCTAGGAAGGTTAGCAAAAATCTTAATGCCATTAATAACAACTTTGTCTAAACTAATGGCGAGAAGATGTTCGTCCTCCACACTCTTAAACCTAACAAATCCAAATCTATTACCCCTAATTTCCAGCCTACCCGGAATAAACACCTCCAAGATTGTGCCAAACTCCTTAAAAACTTCGAACATCTGCTTTGCCTCATACGAATCTGGAAACCGGGTAAAGAAAAAAGAAGACGATTCTTGAAAATCCACTTCAGTAACCTTACCTTTGTTACTCTTCCATATAGACATTCTTCCAAGGGACACTTTCCGATTTAAAGGATCCTTCTTTCTCACCACCTCAGTCCAAACGCCTCTATGACCCCCTTTGTTATTCTGATGTGCCATGAATCAAACGAAATCGACTAAGATGAACCCTCCAAAGATAGATCCGCCAGAAACCCACTACCCAGTAGAACCCAAGTGACGACACCTCCCTACCGAGGCCCCTAAGCCCTAAAGCCAGGAATTTAAGCCAAAGATAGGAAAGAGCTCACCCAGTATCTACTCGAATAGAGAGTCCTAACCGCTACGGAGGGATTGTCGATAGAAACAAGAACAGCGATTACATCTAATGCACCTGATACATTGTTTTCTTTCAATTAGGGGTATCTGAAAATTAGGGAAGAAGACTAAGGGTTAGAGAGAAGGTGGAGATTCTCTCTCTAAAAAATTGAAATGATAACCTAAATTGTAATATCTTTGGCTTAAATTCCTAGCTTTCGAGTTTAGGGGCCTTGGTAATTTTTGGTTTCTTCAGGGTTGGCTTTGTACCTTTCATATTCCTCCTTCATCGGACCCTTTCATCTTTTCTTGGCTTTGTTTTGCCCCTTTTGTTCTCTTCATGGCGTGGGTGAAGATATCCAGGAAACATAGTTGAAATCCACCTGATAGATTCTCGGTCTGGAAGGAAAATCAAGGCAAAGGAGCTTCTGACGGTGAACCGACGGTCTCTTTCTTCGTGACAGAATTCCCGGAGCAGATGAACGCTAAAGCTCTTTTCGACATTTTCATGGCCTACGGGGTGATTTCCGAAGTCTTCGTGTCTGGTAAAAGAGACGTTCATGGTAGAAGATTCGGCTTCGCTAAGTTTCGTAAAGCTCACGACCCCCGTATCCTGGCATGCAATCTTGATAGTATTATTCTAGAAGACAAGAAGATTCACGTTAATATATCCAGATTTTCTAAAGTTAAAGCTCAAATTGATTCGAACACGAATCTTCCTAAGAAGAAGATCCTCAATCAGGCCCATTCCGGTAGACCAAGTAATCTTTCCTCAAAGGAGAAGTCTTATGTCAATGTGGTTAGGGGTTTTGATAAGTTTTCCCAGGATAGACACTTGTTGGGAGAAAACAATGCTGGTTCACTAGAGACAGACGAGTCTTGTCTTTTAAAAGAGAGAAACGTGAAGGTTGGAGTGGTGATGGAGGCTGGCAACCCTTTCAACATTCAGAGGAACTTAAATGAAGAAGGGTACTTCAATATTAGGGCTACACCTTTAGGTGCTTCCATGTGCTTGCTTGAAGATATCTCTGGGGGTGACATTGAACTTTTTGTGAAAGAAGCGCATGACTGGTTGGATATCTGGTTCAAAGAAATCAGAAGTTGGAATCCGGAGTTGATTGACCACGAAAGATTCGTCTGGGTTAAGTGTTACGGCCTTTCAAGCTACGCTTGGAACATCTCTAATTTTAACCTGATATCCAATCGTTTGGGATCCTTTCTTGAGTGTGATGAGTCCATTAGAAATAAATCTAGATTGGACGTTGCTAGACTATTGATTAAAACTAAGAAGGATGTTATTCTGAATCACAAGATTAGGGTCAAGGCGAATAACATCATGTTCACTATTTCAGTCTCTGAAGATTTCAGTAGTGGTTACTCCGATCTTTCAGGTGAGGTAGTCGATGAGTTGATAGATTCCGACGAGTTTGAATCATCTGTTCTTCCAGAAGAGGGTGGCGCGTGGGACTCGGAGGATGACATGGCTTGTGAGGACAGCAACCTTTCGGGTGTGGAACCCAAGACCGATAACGTATCGAATAAGGGTCTTGATTCAGATAGCAGAAGTTCCGTTCCTGTTGACCTTTCCCACGTAGGTGAAAGTTTAGAGAATAGTGCCACTTTTAGTGGTTCAGAAGACAGTATAGGGCCTGAAGCGACGTTTGAGGTTGTTGGAGATTCTGAACCTAGTAAGGATGTTACTCTTTCTCGAGGCAAACCTTTTGTCTGTCCAATTGATATTGAACCAAACGTTGAACCTGTCCCTCAGGCTACCAACCAATTGGACCTGAGTAAAGGTAATTTACTAGTGGACCTGGACCTCCCCAGTCCATTAAATGGGCCCTCAGGTGGTATTATTGGGCCTTCTTTTAAAAGCAAAAGAAAAAAGAAAAAACAGTTGCAAGAGATATACGATTGTATCAAGATTTCGTACACCCCTTCCTATTTTTCTAATCTCCTTAATTCTGCCTTGAGGGAGCTTGATAACCATTCCAAAAATATTCCTTCCAAAGCAAAATCAACCAGAAGATCTTCCAGACTTACTTCCAACGAGTCTAGTACCTCTCTTCTCTGCGGGGAATCTATCACTGATACTGATATGGCTAGGAGCAATTTGAGATGCCGTAAAGCGCTTGAGGAAATCCCGACTAAAAGGCGTAGAACTGTGTTGAAGTTGGGGATCTCAAACGACGATGGTGAAGTGGAACTAGGGGTCTTGGATAATGAAGATAAAGTTGCTAGAATTGGTAAAAAGGTTGTTGCTACAGGTGATCAATGAATATTATGACTTTTAACTCTTGTGGATGCTGTAACCCTATTAAGAGAAGGCGTATTACTCAAATTATTGCTAGAGGAAACGCAGATATTATTTTGATTCGGGAATCTAAACTCCCTGTCCTGGACTCAAAAGTGATATCTAGTATTTGGGGTGGTCAAGAAGTGGAGTGGTCGGGTTTAAACTCTTCTGGTAGATCAGAGGTATCGTGACTCTGTGGAGGAATAAAGATTTGTCTGCTATTTCTAGTTTCAGAGGTATTGGATTCTTGGGGGTGGTTTTCAAGTGGAAGAACCAATTATTGACTGTGGTTAATGTCTACTCCTCTTGCGGGATGGCTGACAAAAGGAGAATGTGGAGGGATCTTATTGAAGTTAGGAGGAGGAATCCAGGTAGAGGCTGGATTGTAGGAGGGGATTTTAACGCCGTTAAAAACGCTCGAGAAAGAAAAGGTAAAAGGGATTATCCTAGCTGTGAAATGAAGGAGTTTGGGGAGTTCATAGAGGAGATGAATTTGACTGACCTCCCGGTTGTTGGGAACCTCTTTACTTGGTTCCATTCCAATGGGCAATGTAGAAGTCGCTTGGACCGGTTCTTGGTGAATGAGCAGGCCATTAGAGCTCTCTCTTTTCATTCTCAGGAGATGGGTGACAGAGACATATCTGACCACCGCCCAGTTTGGTTGAAATCTAATAACATCAATTGGGGTCCTAAACCCTTTAGGTCCCTCAATTGTTGGCACACTCACAAAGGTTTCCTTCCTTTTGTCAAAACCAAATGGGAATCTTATTCTTTTGTTGGATCTTACTGCAACATTCTCCTTAGGAAGAGGCAAGCTCTAAAAAGAGATTTAAGATTGTGGAATACCAACGTCTTCGGTCATCTGGATCATTCCACTACAACAAAAGTAAGTTATAACATCGCACCTTAGACAGCGCTTTAATACAAAAGCGCTGCTATAAGTTAAAAACAAGGAAACTATTCATTTAAAAAAATAAAAGCGCACAAAAATATAAGACCTTAGACAGCGCTTTGGTCAAAAGCGCTTTATAAGGTCTTATAAATTAAAAAAAAAAATTAATGGAAAATATTAGACAGTGCTTTAGTTAAAAGCGCTTTCTAAGGTCTTATAAATTTAAAAAAAAATATAAGACCTTAGACAGCGCTTCGGTAAAAAGCGCTTTCTAAAGTTTTATTAATTTTAAAAAAAAATTAAAGGAAAATATTAGACAGCGCTTTCCTTAAAAGCGCTTTCTAAGGTCTTAAAAATAAATAAAAAATAAAATCAAAAGCGCTGTCTAAGGCCAACCTTAGAAAGCGCTTTTAAAAGCGCTGTCTAAGGTCCACCTTAGAAAGCGCTTTTATGAAAAGCGCTGTCTAAGGTCTAATTAAATTAAAATATATGAATAGTCAGTATTCATTTTCATATTTCACTCTTTCTTCTCCCCTGCATGCGAACTGAGCTCAAAACCCTTGTGAACTCAAACCTTCACCGTCAACCGTCCTCCACCGTGCCGTCGTTCGTTCGTTTCTACGGAGAAGGACTAAATCGTCCATCTACAATAACTAATTGAACACTGCAACGACATCTTCTCACACTCCGTTTTCCCTTTCGGTTCGGATCTTCAAATCAAACCGCTCCTTTTCGAACCGGACTTTGGTGAACACGGTCGAACCGGGTTCCTACACCCACGACACTGAAGGTGGCACGCGACGTAGTTCTGTAATGCTATTGATCTAGTTCCTTAATGGCTTCTAACAACCCTTTGCTTCGCCCTGAGATCGGACCCGATGGTCTCGCTAGGGAAGCTTCCGTCATCGGCTATACCGAGAGGGTTCTCTTTATCTCTCTCTCTTCTCACATCTCGTTTTCAAATTTGTAACTGTATAGTTATTCATTGATTTTGTTCTGATTATGTTGCAGATCATCGAAGAGGAGCAGCTTCAATTGCATAAGTAACTTCTCTGTCTATTTTTGTTCAATGAAAACTTGTGCTGCATTATCAACTTTTAAAATGTGCCTCATTTTAGGTCATTTTGTTCTAATGTTGAAATCAAATTTAATGATATATATGGAGTTTTGTATGTAATTTCTTGTTCCTGTTTAAAACTCTTAATTTATTTTTGCCCTAGGAGGAATTAGATACTAACAACCAAGTAATGGCTATGTAAGATGTAGAAACTGATTTTATTTGTTGGAGTGATAGTGTGGATGGTAAATTTTAGGTCAATGGTTGTGAGAGATTCAATTAGATTCATGAAGGATGAAAAAGCAATGGCGTTTTTTTTTATTATAGAATTTGATATTTTCGTTAAGCTTTGAAGCGTCATTAGTGAGTTTACAGAAGAAAGTAGACTAAATATGATGGCTTTTGCATCTGTACTTAAAATGTTACAATATTAAGGTCATTGAAATCAATTTCATTGTTATGCGGCGGTAACACTGGTAATCCATGTTTATGATGCACTACATGGATTCTACTTGTAGAATGTATACCATGGAAATAGAAAGCGTTGTGTGCTTTTTTTTTCTTGATTTTACTGTTTTGAAGTTGTAATTTAGTATAAATTATGTAGATCATGGAGTGAGAGCTGTGACTTGTGTTTAAAGCTACTCAGTTAGTTAGTTTACATATACTTAGCTAGTATCTATTTTGGGGATTCAATTTTTCAATATCTGAGCAATTATTCTTATGAATTATAGAGACAAGTGAAAGTAGATGCTTTTTTTGCCGTCGTTGTATTGGGCAAGTCTAGAGTTGTTGCAGAAGAGGTTCTACAAGTATTTGAGAAATGTGTAAGTATAACAATATTTCTTTAATTAAATCAAAACTTTATTAACAAATATTTGACAAATATTCGATATTCATGTGATTTTCAGGAGGCGTTATCTCAGTCTGTATCTCCAGATGTGTATATTTATTTAAAGAAGTGTATTGACTCGTAAGTGAGTTTGTTCTAAATATGAATGTGTATATTTATTTGTTTGTTTGTTTATTTATGTGAATTGTTTTAAATATTCACTTATATTTTATTAGCGCTATACAAGCTTTCCTAGCACTACGAGATAGCCATCTACCACAGCGGAGAGTCAACCCCATTATTACATGGAATTATGTGAAGGTATATTAATTATCACATGTTTTATTATATTAGTGATGCTACTTGATAAAACTTAGGATTTATCCATATTTTCTTTTCATTTGTAGTGTCCTCGGCAACGCAATCAAATAGATTGCGGCTATTTCATGTTGAGGTTTATGAGAGACACTCTTTTGTTGGATCGAATAGAGATTCCATCCGATGTATGTATTTCTAACTTATGAGTTATTTTAAGATTAACACATATCTCTCATGTCTAATGAAATAGTTAAAACTAAATCAAACTATGTTATATTATTATGTAGTACTTTGAAGAATGCAAGTGTGCTCATTACTCAATTTCTCAATTGGATGAAATTAAAGAGTATTGGTGTCAATACATTATGGAGCTCGGAATTTTACAAGGTATAATATTGTACTCTTACTTTAATTGATGAGAATTTAAATATGTGTAACTTTGTTTATGTATTCTTTTAATTGAATTACAATCTTTGTGTCTTCAGGACCTATAATGTAGATTTGAAGCAATGCTTTGGTTGGATGCAAAAGTACTAGTATAAGTAATATGTGCATTTGTAGAAAAAATGTAATGATTTGTAATTATAAATAGGTGTATATATAAATTGGTACATTTAAATAGGATAAATTGGATTGATTTGAATCTCCAAATTGTGGTATTTTTCTGAAAAAAATTGCTGGTTGAAAAACAGGTCAAATTCTGGTTGAAAAAACCTGGTAAAAATTGTGGTTTAAAAAAATTTATATAAAATTTTTCGTATACCTTAGACAGCGCTTTTGGTGAAAGCGCTGTCTAAGGTTGGGATTAGAAAGCGCTTTTGACAAAAGCGTTGTCTAAGGTGGACCTTAGAAAGCGCTTATACCAAAAGAGTTGTCTAAGGTATACCTAAAAAAGTTCAAAAAGGTTGACCTTAGACAGCGCTTTTCCCAAAAAGCGTTGTCTAAGGTATACCTTATAATGTCAAAAAGCGCTGTCTAAAGGTACCATAGACAGCGTTTTTCATTAAATATACCCCCCTTTAGACAGCGCTTTTGGTATTACCCAAAGCGCTGTCTAAACCTATAGCAGCGCAGGTTTAGACAGCGCTTAAAAGCGCCGTCTAAGGACAAAAAAAGCGTTGTCTAAGGTCTTATCTGTTGTAGTGTTCCCTTAAAGAAAAGGTGTATCAACTGAATTAGTTGGAGTGCAATTCTTTTAATGAGGATGATGGCCATGTCGAAACTGCTATTAAGGAGCGTATCAGACTGCAGGAGGAAATGTGGTCCACTATGAGGCTGAAGGAAAGTTTGCTTGCGCAGAAATCTCGAGTGAAATGGCTTCGTGAGGGAGATAACAATACCAAATTTTTCCATAACTCAGTTAGATCGAGGAATCGCTCTAA
The DNA here is from genome assembly GCA_022829125.1 of Lathyrus tuberosus. Taxonomy (NCBI): domain Eukaryota; kingdom Viridiplantae; phylum Streptophyta; class Magnoliopsida; order Fabales; family Fabaceae; genus Lathyrus; species Lathyrus tuberosus. The sequence continues at coordinate 816,483 of JALAZF010000874.1, forward strand.
TCATATTTCTGCGATAAGAAAGGAAGGTATCCTGTTGGAGGACCCCGACTCTATTAAGGAAGAAGCTAAGCAATTCTTTGAATCTAGATTCCAGGCTCATCCCCTTCTTAGGATGTGTTCTAACATTTTCAAAGTTAAAGCTTTTGAAGATGCTGACAGAAACAGCATTGAAGCTGACTTCTCAGCAGAAGATGTTAAGTCTGCGGTTTTCAACTGTGATGGATACAAGTGCCCCGGAGTTGACAGCTTTAGTATCTATTTCATTAAGCTTAGTTGGGATATAATTAGAGTAGACTTTACTAACTGCATCCTGGAATTCTTCAGGACTGGTTTTCTTCCGAAGATGTTCGCTTCTTGTTTTATTTCCTTAGTGCCTAAGTCTGACAATCCTTAGGGGTTCGAAGATTTCAGGCCCATTAGTCTTGTTAGTTGCGTTCTCAAGACTGTGTCCAAGATGCTGGCTAGTAGATTGGGAAGATTCATTCACAAGATTATCTCTCCTTCCCAATCTGCTTTCATCCCTAGCCACCAGATATTTGATGGGATCCTGTTAGCTAACGAGATTGCAGATTTCGCGAAGAGATCCAACAAAGAGTGCCTCCTATTTAAAGTGGACTTTGCTAGGGCGTATGATTGCGTTGACTGGCGGTTTCTAGAATATATGCTTATCAAGATGGGTTTCGGTAGCAGCTGGATTAAGTGGATTCGTGGGTCGGTTTTTAAAAGCTACTTGTCCATCCTTATTAATGGTAGCCCTTTTAAGGACTTCAAGGTAGGTCGTGGATTAAAACAGGGCGATCCTCTGGCCCCTTTCCTGTTCGCTATAGTCGCGGAAGGCCTGGCTTGCTTTGTTAGAAGTGCTGCCGATAATAATTTGCTTTCCCCTTTTAAAGTTCAGGAGTCTTTCTCTCCTTGCTTGCTTCAGTTTGCCGATGACACCCTTCTTATCGGGGATGGCACGGTGTGGAACTTATGGACTTTCAAGGCTATTCTAAGATCTTTCGAAATCAGTTCTGGGCTTAAAATCAATTACTCCAAGAGTTGTATTTATGGTATTGGTGTTGATCCCGCCATCCTCTCTGCTACAGAAGATTTCCTTCATTGCAAGTCTGGTTCTCTCCCTTTTAAATTTCTGGGGCTTTTCGTTGGAGGCAATCACCGCCGTATATCCTTTTGGAACCCAGTCATCGATTCTGTGAAGAAAAAGCTCTCTTCCTGGAATAGCCGTAACCTCTCTTTTGGGGGAAGAGTTACGTTGCTTAACTCGGTTATTACCAATTTGCCTATTCATCATCTCGCTTTCTACAGGGTGCCTTCTAAAGTCGTGAATCAAATAATCTCCCTTCAACGCCGTTTCCTTTGGGCAGGGGCTGCTGACAAAGGTTATGTGTCATGGATTTCTTGGAATACCATTTGCAAATCTAAAGATTTTGGTGGTCTCGGGGTTAAACACGTGGGTCAGTTCAATCATGCTTTTCTTCTTAAATGGATTTGGAAGTTCTTCAGCGGTGGAAATGAGATATGGAGACAAACATTGGAAGACAAATATGGTAATCTGAGCCTTATTCTGCAACTTGCTGGCACAGCTGATCCGAAGAAGAACATTTCTCATTGGTTCAAGGATCTCCTTACTCTTGCGGCTAACGTGTCTTTTCCTATCAGAGATGTCATTGATTGCAAAATCGGTGACGGATCGAATGTAGCATTCTAGCATACTCCTTGGATTGGTTCCGAAGCTCTGAAATTCCGTTTTCATACTCTGTTTTAGGCATCTAGTCTTCCTGCGATTAGTGTCAAAGATATGGTGGAGAGGGACGGTGATATGTGGAGATGGAGGCTGAACGATTTTGTCGATATCGAGGTTTTGAGCGAACCTGTTCTGGTTCAGGAGAGAGACCAGTGCCTCCAGGTTCTAGCCCAGGCCAACCTCAATGTCCGTGCGCATGATTCTTATAGCTGGCCTCTGCATAACTCAGCTACTTTTACGGTAAATTCCTGTTACGTGGCATTGAACAATTCTTGCTATCCTAGTGGGGCTGCCACTGCTTCTGCTGATTTGATTCAAACTCTTTGGAACACGGTTCTTCTGCCCACCGTCCAGTTTTTTGGTTGGAGATTGGCTCTAGATAGACTTCCTACTAGAGCTAACTTGGTGATTAAGAAGATTATTGACAATGACCATGAAAAGGTATGCTGTTTCTGTTTTCTTCACTTGGAAGATTTTGCTCATCTTTTTATTTCTTTGCCCCAAGTCCACTTTGGTTTGGAACAAAGTCTGTGACTGGTTGAATATTGGCACCATTTCGGAAAATAACATCAACCTTCATGCTAAAATTTGGAACACTAGGATGAAGGGTTGTTGTGAAGTGGCTACTAAAAACTCTATCTGGTTTATTACATGCTGGATTTTATGGAAGTATAGGAATAATATCTTGTTTAATGATGTAATCTTTAGTGTGAATGACATTGTTTTCGACATCAAAAAATTTGCTTGGAACTTTTTGATTCTAGGTAGGAAGGATAGCAAAACTTGTAGGCTCTTCGAGTGGTTTAAACACCCGCTCCACTTCTTGTAATTTTCGGTTTGAGATTTCCTTAATCTCGTTTATTGAAATTGCTTACTAAAAAAAAAAAGTTACTGCAAGTGCCCTGGCCTTGTTGCTAATCAGCAGACACAATGAACTAGAAAAAATTCAAGTTCAAGGTCATCTGATTAAGGTATTTTTTTTTTTAATAAGCAAGGAATAATATTAAACCGAGAACAATGGGTCTCGCAACCACTTACAGAAAAACGAGACCACGCTCGTCAAAAAAGAAGATTACAAAACCAATTAAGCCTATATAAAATAGTCCAGTGGGAACCTACTAAAATCATAAAAGCTATAATTGGTATCGGTAATTTTTCCGATGAAAGACCATCTGATTAAAGTATTAATGTGGTATTATTTATATACCTCATTTATTTTTGGTTTTAAGAATGATTTTTGAGTTTTCTAACTTATTTGTCATGTGAAGTCTGGCACTGGAATAACCACAAGATCGAAAGTTAAATCCGCTCCAGATCAGTGGGTAATGTTGGCACTTCCTATAATGGTAATTCATTTTTTTTGTAGTAGCAGAAAGACTAACACCAAATTGTCTGTCCATCTACTTCTATATTCATTTAAATTCAAATTTTCTTGTGTTCGTTTGATAATATCTATGTTAATTGAGCTTATCTAAGGTTCAGTTTCAAAATTTATGTTGTATGTTTTTTAATTTAAATTTGAAAATGAATAGGGTTGTGATGGACAAATTTACCCAAAAAGAGGTCTAACCAAAAATGGTATATACTTGTGGAGTTCCCTTTACTTAATATAACTTGTATTTCTCTGAATATCTTGCAGATTGTGGCTTTACTGGAAGATGCATTAACTAAAAATACAAGAACAAGTTTTGGCTGGCGAAGATGAGGTAGGTTAATGAATATTGATGTGCGCTAAGTATACATTGATTAATGAACTTACTGATTATTGATGTGTTTTTTTAATTAAAAAAATGGTTTTTTTGAGACAAAATTTATTAAAATTAGTTAAAACTATCTACATACCATTATATGAAAAAAAATATCCAGGAGGTAAGTTACCAAAAATTGGGTCATTCTTTGTTCTAAAAGGGCAAAAGAATCAGCTTTCTCACATGATGTCAAAGGAGGTAAGTTACCAAAATTTTGTGCCTTGTTGTTTTCAAGTGTATACAATAACTACAAATTCATTGTGTATATGTTTCTTCAGTTAGTTCATTTGAACTCTTAGTATAATAATCCCAATGATTTGATTCCATGTTTTAAGAATAGTGATACATAGACACCTATTTAATGGATACACTTATTTAACACTCGTATTCGTATAAAACCATTTCTCGTACACAAATTTAACACTGGTAATCAGATTAAACCCATTTTCTCTCATCGCAATGGTAAATGGCAGACCATTGGTGGAATTCCATCAATCTCACAATGCTCTACTGTGGATTTTTTACTGTCTTAGTAATATATAAATTCTTTGGCCATGATTTCTGTTACATTAGTATATTTTGGTATTGATAATTGATCATGCCCATGATTTAAATCCTATAAGTATGGCAAGAGTTTTGGTCAACTAGACCATGATGTTTTGTTGTTTTGTGCAAAAGACAGTCTAGCTTCTTCAAAGCCATCCCAGCTGCATCCTTTTAGTAGGTGGAAATGAACAAGTTCCCCATATATATAAATGATGCATTTTTAGTCTTTGTTAATTTAATGTTGTGGTTGATTTGCATTCTTTTAATGCTTTTCTAGTTCTCAACCACAACTTTATAACTCCATACGATATATACGCCTTTTAGAAGATTCAAAGAGGAGATGCTAAAATACATGACATTGCACCACCCCAATTAGACGCATATTCAAAGAGGGGGTGAATCTTTCTTATTTTAATTGCTTATTTATGTGTTGTTACTATTATTGATTATTTTTCGTGGGCATTTTTTAAAAGTGGTTGGAGTAGCTATAATGAAATTATATTGGATTGTAGTGTGAAATTCAAAAGTTGCACGTATATTATGGTATTATTCTTAAGATGTTTTCTTTTTGATGCAGGTTGTTGGTTTAGTTCAAAGAAGTTTCATCATCAATTACCATGGAGAATATTAGGAAAGAACATTAATTTGTATTATTTAGAATTCATTTTTCGACCAATAAAATTTTTTGATCATGTCTTATATGTAATATTGTTGATATTCGCATTTTGTTAAAAATGTGTTGTTATTTAGAAAAAAAAAAGGCCTTTAATAGGGCTTTTCTTGAAATTGCTAATAAAATTAGGTTCTACGATAGCGCTTTTCTAAAACAACGCTATTAAATAATGTTCCTTTAATAGCGCTTTGTATAAAAATGCTATTAAATTATCATAAAGAATTTTGTAGAGAAAAACTAGGCTATGATAGTAGTTTTTGAGAAACGCTATTAAAAATTATACTTTTAATAGCGCTTAAAAAGCGCTATTATAGATAGCAAACATACAATAGTGGCAACATTAATAGCACTTAAAAGCGCTATTAAAGACTATAAAAAGCGCTACTAAATGTTGTTTTTGGCGTAGTGATTGAAAGAATCTATGGTTTGACATAATTTTGGTAAAACAATTTTAATGATAAAGATGAAGAAATCAGGCCATAAACAAAGATGTCGAAGAAGATGTCCTAACCTGAAGACATGACATCCTGAAGTACTGCACTAATTTAGCAGGTTTTAAATTTGTCACAAATCTGCCCAAGATTTGATGCACTATCTAGGAATAGATCAATGACCAGAGATATGAAGCCTAAGACTGCCGAAGCCTATATAAGTAGATTTAGAACTAGGGTTTGATATACCTTTTGTCACTTGTATAGAATATAAGGGTTTAGGGCAGTGAGAGTCGTTGGCTCTCTAGGCTTTGTAAGCCTTCCTGTGTATCGGTTTGATGCACTGTCATAGGCATAGGTGTCATAGATATCCAGAAGCCTTTAGGTAATGGATTTCGTATTGTTCTTCGATGAAGCTTTTAAGCAAATCCAAGTTAGCGTGTTGGTCAAGAAAGCTTGACAGAATTCTTTATTGAAAGGAATGATATAGATAATCACAGTTAGACTGATATTCTATTAGTGTTCATGATAAACTTGTTGGAACAGATGTTGTAACATCTGTGTTTATGCAGTTCTGATATTCAATGTATCAGTCTGCTGTTGTGCTTCTTTGTTTAAATGATTATGCAGAACAATGTCTTGACATGTGTTAGGACATCTGTTGTCTGCAATGCCAGAATTTCAATTGATATCAGAGCAGGCATCCTGTCTGTTTCTGGATGAGATCTTTGGTAGATACTTTCTAGCGTTTAAACAAGGATTAGTTTTGAAGATCAGATCATCAACTCAGACATACCCAAGGGTATTAATGTATGAGATGAATGTTCTGGATCGAAGGTAACAACCCGGTGGTTGTTCATGTTGCTGAGGAGGTTTTACAACAACTGCAGGAGAAGTGGCTAGTTCTCTTATTGGGGTGTCTTATAAGATGTTCTGACATCTTATAAGATGTTTCTGATGGAAGAGCTCTGGAATTATGGGATTCTGGAGTTGTTGCTGAAGACAGATGGTGGAAGATCTCAATCGTCGGCCTCTATAGTTGAAGATATCTGCATCTTTTTATTCCAAAGTCGGGAGCGATGCAATGAAGAGAGTTGTTGGAAGATGTCTGTTATGGTGACTTGGTACTTGGAACCTTGGTTCCATGGTGCAGTTTGAAGTCAGTTGAAAAGGAGGGGAGTTGAGTTTAGGTTTATCAAGTTCTTGCTCTGTGAGTTTGATAAATTATTTATCGGCTAAGTTGTCAAAGATACTTCAGAATTCTCTCAAGTCCACTCATAAAGGCGTCTCAGTCGTGCATCTGGAGTTTTCTAGTTATTCTTCTGACTAGAAGGTATTTCTGTGAAACACAAACCTAAAGACAGTGGAGGTGATTTATTTTCACCATCCAAAAATAGGAAGGAAGGATTCATATCTCTTAACCCTAAGGGTGGAACCAATCGAAATAAAGATTTCATAACGATTAAGGTAAATAGGGTTCATTCAGAGAGAATCCTAGTTACTTGAGTCAATGGTGGCAGCCTTGGTATCTCAACAAATTGTTTGTCAAAGAAGATACTTGCAGAAGATTGAACACTTGATAAGTGTTCATGAAGTGATCGGGTGGAGCATAGCTACAACAATGAAGAAGGGTTATTGGACAAGGATTTAAGATCAATTTCTATTTGTGGAATTCACAAGTATTTAATTGATTATCCTTGTTGTAGCACCCCAAAATTTGCTCTCCTACCTTTAGTACCAAATGGCTTAGGTTTCATTTCATTTTGCATTATCATGTGTGCATATCATTGGTTCTTAGAATGGGGTCAAGGTGCCGGAGGCAAGTTCAAGAGGAGAAGATGTTCTTCAAAGGGTCAAGCAAGAGAGTTCAAGTGGATCACTCTCTCCTAACCAGTGCAAAAACTAGGGTTTTGAGATTCTTGGGTTTTTTGCTCCAATGGGCAAGTTTCTTGGGTTTTTATCATCACCAAATGGCATATCTTATCTTTGTTGGAGAGGATACACATCATATTTAGAGGAATTTGGATTTGGAGACTGTGTTATTTCCTCCTAGACTGAGGGTACCAAAATTAGGGTTTGCTATAAAGTCAGTTTATTTCTGATTTTTTGGGCAAGACTTGATTCCATGGTATTCCTTGGGTCCCTAAGTATCTAGGAATGGAAGATTGTCCATCAGTTTGGTTCAGGAGAAGTTCAATGGATTGGGAATCAGGAGAATCAGGAGAAAAGTCAACAGTGAGAGGGGAGTCAACTGTGAAAGCTTGAGGTTCTCTTCAAGGTTTTTAAGGTCTCACATCCTCATATGGTCTTCAAGAGTCAAGTTTCACACCATTTATCAAGAATCAAGGGTTGGTACAAAAGTTACTAAATATGGAAATGACCTATAATTTGAAAGTTTCCTTTTTGGGCAAGTTATTACACTACATTCAACTTGACTTTTCATCATCAAGAAAGCTTCAAATGAATTTTCCTCAAACATGAAAGTTGAAGATCTTTTTCTCCCCTTTCCAACAAGTACTAGATGGTCTCCATATCATTTGTGAAACTCAAGTTATGATCAAAAGAAGGCAAAGTGGTTTTTTAGGGTTTTCTCATGGTTCCATTTGCATTTTGGGACATAGTGACCTATAATTGATTCCATTGCTTCATGTCACATTCTAACATCAAAGAACACTCCTTAAGGATCATTTTGGGCCTTTTAACCAAGAAATTTCATGACTTATTCATTACTTATTTCACATGGTGCAAAATTGCCAAATTATTGAAAACTCATGAACCAATACATCTCAAGGCCCAAATCAAATTCAGGTGTGATTAGCAATTGTTAAATAAGTGATCCATCATCAAGGGTTTGGATATACATGCATGGAGGAGGGTGTATTTCACATTATACAAAATTCCAAAATCACCCAAAACTCATTAAGTGAAGAAGTAACAAGGCCCAAATGATTATCAGTGGACTAACCCTAAGTATTTAAGCTAACTCATGCACTGGTTGGGAAAGAACACACGTGCTTTTGAGGAGAATTCGAGTGTGAGCCCTAAAAATTCATTCCTTCGAATCTCACGATCTACAAAGGCTTTGGGCAAAGTTCTTTCATATTCTTCATCCTTGGTGTCCATAGAACACAAACCAACCATCACTTGAAGCTAAGAGGAAGGGTACAGGTTGCACAATCTCAGGTTAGTGGTTTTTTTTCATGATCATAGAACTCAAACTTTTGACTTGCATAATGATCTGTGATTATTGGTGATGATTCTGATGTAATTATTTTTGAGATTGGACGTGTATATTCGTTGTTTCGTGAGTTTCAAGTTTTTGAACCAAACCTTTTTTCATTCGTGTTGCCTTATGCATTGCTTGTTTGCGATTTTTGACGTGATATTATTAATCCTCGTGGAATTCTGGACAGGATAGTGTATTCGCGTGTGTTTTCTGGGTTCTTTTTAGTTGCAGGTGGCCGGAAGTGGTGGCCGGAACCCTAGCTCCGGCGGCTGGTGAGGGTTCCGGCGAGATTAGGGTTTGGGTGAGGAAGACGAAATCCCCACCGTCCGTGACTTTCATCGTGTGGTCCTCACGTCGCCACGCGTTTTATTTTTTTTTTATTTTTATTTTTGGTTTGTGTGTTCATTACCCCATGGTTGTTACCATGTGCACCCAATCATATTCTCTCGTTTTAATTACTTTTTTCTTTGGTTGACCTGTTTACATGCGTTGATTTAATCATGTGGTGGAGATCTTGCCAACGAATAAAAATAACATGTGCCTATCACGTGGCTTGTGTATGGTGTGCTGAGTGGTTGCGTGTTTGTGTGTGTATCCATCTTACTGTGTGTTGATTGATCATGGCCATTGATCTTATTTACTTGGACTTTTTGTTGACTTGATAATAAGCGCATGATCAATCTGATGGTGAGAAGTGAGTCAATTGGGTTGACTAAGACCACGCGTGCACTCTTTTTTTGTTTTATTTTTTTTTCTGATGGATTCAATGTTTGGGCCTGCTATTTGCACACCCTCCTTCCAGCCCAGGTTCATTCTCAACGTGTTTGTATTACTGAACGCACCCGCCACTTGTTTTTCTTCAATTTTATTTTTATTAATTGTATTATGTTCATTTTAATCATTTTAAAAATAGTTAATTGCATAAAAAAATTACCAAAAAATTCATGAAGCCTTTTTATAGTTTTATAAAATTTTCTCAAATTTTATTTTATCATTTTATTTTATTTTTAGCATCTGAATTAATTATTTGAATAATTTCCTTTTGAATTTGTTTCATTTTGCACACATTGCATTCTAGAATTTATTTCTCACCATCCATAAAACCTTTTGAGTTAATTCCTATTGCATTATTTCACCAACACACTGAAATGCATTAAAATATTTTTCTCTTATTTTTAAATCTTTTTCATATTGCATTTCAGTCGTTTTCTTTTGCATACTGAATCATGGCTCTCTCTTGACTTTGCATGATTGTTTGAGTGACTTATATTTTGAATTTTGGCATGAGTTTTTGATACGTTGTTTGTTTCTGGTTGAGCAATGTTGATAATTAATTTGGAAATTTTATAAGATGTTTTACTAGTTATGTGATTGCTCTTTTTTTGAGATCTTCTTGTGTGCCCATCTCTGACCATGTCTGATTACTTGTTTGAAAAGGCACTTGTGCCATCATTTGGGTTTGCTTCTTTGACTTCATAAACCATGTTTAGATTGTTATAGGCCACTTGATTGCCATTATATGTCATTGCCTGGATTTCATTTATTTCATTTCTTTTACGTATGTCTGTTTTGTACTAACCTTTTATGCAGAGGCTGAGGTAAGTTATTTGAGGGTGTGGATAGTTATCCATGTCCACTCTCACTCTTTCTGTCTCTCATATTTTCTTTTCTTTAGGCTTAGGTTGTCGTCAAACCTCACTAACCGTAGGTCACCCATGCATGATAACATTAGGACTCTTAGTTTCCCTTTAGAGTTTCTTTTGTGTCTTCTCTCTTCTCATCTCAAAACTTCTTGAAAACAATTAATAAGGATAAAGTGTATTGCGGACGAGCCTTAAGCATGGGGAATGAGAAATGAGGGGCTTCCTCTCATCTTTCTAGAGTGCTTAGCGAGCGTCCTGTCTTGGGACGATTCGTTAAGTATTCGTCCCTGTGCCCTAGACTTTGGTGCAATGCAAGTTACAAACTAACTCAAGTCACTTCTGTCTTAAAAAAAAAATACAATCAAACTTCAAACCTTTTTTTCCTTCGGGATTGTCAAACTAAAGGCTATTTTCAAAAAGGGCACGTTACTTTCCGTCGGAGTCGCAAACAGGCATCGACCCTAACTGCCGGACGCGAACTTAACTTCGCTCATAAAAAACACAAAAAGAACTTGGTCTGAACTACGTTGACTCTGAATTTCCCATTGCACAAAGGGAGTACGTAGGCCTAGGACGTCGACGTCCTACCGAGTCTGTCTTTGTCTTCCCCTTCCCCGTCTTAGTACAACCATAGATTTTAGGATAACTTACCCTTAGAATAGACAACAAGCGTGGATCCCATCGAGTACGATGGATGCGTGGAATGCTAATACCTTCCCCTCGCGGAACCGACTCCCGAACCCAGGTTATGGTTGCGATGACCATTCCTTTCCCTCTTCCTCAGGTTTATTCGGTGTTCCCTTTCCCCCTCTTGGGATAAATTTACACGGCTAGTGACTGTTTTCCGCGCCACTCTCGCGTTTGTACCTGGATGAAAATCCTGGGAGCGACACTTGTAAGTCGAGATTGTTGATGTTCAACAAGATGTTGGAACATCTCATCATCAGAGTTTGTGCAGAATCATGGGATGGGTACTGTATACGCTTTAGCATCTGTTTTGGTCTTGACCTAAGAATTTGCTTCAGTCTGGTGTGACAGAAGCATGTGATCTCTAGAGAGTTTCCTTGCAAAAAACTGGTCTGGACAATGGTGTTGTTGAAGATGAAGATGAAGACATCATAATCTTGATGGTTATTTCTTGGATCAGTTTATTTCTGATCTAGGAGGAATGGAGTGCTGGTGATGGCACAACTTGGATCAGTTTATTTCTGATCTAGGTACTTAGGAGCATGGGATCTTGCTCATTTTGAAGGTCAAGGCTAAGTGGCAGTTATCTCTGACTTTCTATAGACTGTTCTACTAAGGAAAGTGGCATTCTTTGGTATGGCTATGGTGTAGTCTAGGACTACTTTCTCTTCTGAAGATTCAGACGTGGCAGGTGTGAAGTCTTTGAAGTTTCAAAGTAGTTATTCATCATGGTGTGAGCTTGTATGGAATATCTGTGATAAGTTTAAGCAAGATGGAGGTTGTTTACTCAAACTTGGTTGTAGAATCAAGTCTATGAGAGCATGGAACTCTTGTTTTGTTAAAGGGAGGAGGTTCTTCTAAGTGGCAGAAGGTGGAGCTGAATTCAGCAGTTGGATGTCGTATCAGAATGTTCTGACATCTAGCTTAACCTCAGAGTCTTAGCTGGTGATGTGGCACATCAGCTTAAGATAAGGTGATCTACAGGAGAATGGAAGTTATGGATGCTTCAAAAAGGTGTATCTCATGAAGTTTGTGGGAGCTGTGGAAGGAGAAGATGTTACATGTCTAAGGCTTGGTGGATCCAAGATGTCTTGCTATGGAGCAAGTAGTTCATGTAAATTGAAGATCAGATTTCATTGGTGGATCAGTGTGTCTTATGGGAGTTCTGAAGAACAGTGAGATCAATCAAAAGGTGGCATTTGGTTGGTTTCATAGTGTGCATTTAAGCAGGGTGCTTGGAACTAATTACTCTTGGGCAGAAGGGTAGTTGGTTGAAAATGTAAGGAGGATCTGGTTCATCTTGGAGCTTGTGGTAGAAGTTCTAGGTTGAGGACTGAAGTATGCCTTCTTTTGGTGGATGCGAGTTTATTTCTCTCTTTGGTTTCTTTAGTTCTTGTTGATCAAGCTGGTGGCGTAGTGTTGTTTGAAGATCTTCAGTTGGATTACTATGCAGATAGTAAGTCCAGTGGTGGAGCATATCAAGAACCATGGTGTGTGGTGTCTATGATGTGTGAAGAATGTCCTAACTGATGTTAAAACATTTTCTGGGTTGGTTATCCTTGGAGTAGGATACTAAATTCTGAGTGTGGAACTTGACACTCACATCTTCTCTAAGAGGTATTTATCTTATCATACGGGAGAATGATGGGTAAAGGAATGTCTTGGAAGTCCGATGTGAATGGGACATGCTAGAAGTGGATCAATTTGGTGCTTGCGGAGCAAATGGGTTGAGAATTTCTGGACCATGTATACGATATCTGACATCGTTAAGAAGATAGCAAACTAAGGGGCCATGTGTGTCTCTTTGAGGAATGTGAAGCATTCCGGATCAATTGGGTTTTATCTCAAGGAACATGGAGGTCTATATATGAGAATTCAAGAGGAGTTCGTGTGGTGTATATATGGGTTCAAGAAGAGAGGGATCAATGGAGATTTGATCTCAATCCAAGAGTTTGTTAATTTAGGACGGTAATCCTAATGTGACCTCACGGGAAGCATGATGGTGTTCATGTGTGAGTGATTATTGGTTCTTGTCAGAAGAACCAATAAGTGCAGTTGATGATTGTGTTCAGCAGGTAGGTTGGACAGAGGGTGCGCTCTTGAAAACATAAAGATGCGCTGCATGTTTTCCATTCATCTACAAAGTCTTCATTGGAGGAGCACTGGTTATCTTAGATAGGGGGAGTTACTCCTTGATCTAAGATGTATTACTGCAGGGGTGCAGTTATGAATCCAGGTTGTTTGGAGGTCAAGCAACTTGTGATTATTTTGAAGATGAGATGTCAAGAAGGATGTCTAGACATTCCCCTGCTGCTGCAGACTGTGGGGGTATTGATTAATACAGAAGTCTTTGGTAGAAAATGTCTGACATGATGTCAGGACATGTGATAAAAGTAACTGGTCTTGTGGTCGGTGGAGAACATGCGGGTTCCTTGTAACTTGCATTACCTTTGGACGATTTTCTTCTAAGAAGAAACAACCAAAGCATTTCTTTTGGTCGGTGCACATTGGTTTCTGGTGAAGTTACAATATTGGATTAATGACCTCATTGAATTAACCACTGTTATTTTCAATGGGTCGTTACATTCGAAGGAAATTTCTTGGGTATTTAAAGGAGTCCTTGGATCAGTTTATCTCAGAATGTGTTTTCTTGGTGGTGTGTTCAAAATGTCTTTTGTTCGAATCTGGATTAGTATTGGTTGGGTATGGGAATGTCTTGGCTACCTTTGCCAATTTTTGGCTAAAAAGAGGGAGTGTGAGTCTCGGGTATAGGGGATGTGTGTGTTGTTCTTGCAGTTGTTTTGCAAGAACATTGAACAAGGTGTTGTATTTACCATTTTGTCTATGTTTCTCTTGTGTCTTGTAACTTGAGTTAAAGATCAAGTTGTGTGAAAGCTTTGCTGATTTGAGCAAATTTTTGGAAGAACAAAATGTCAAAAGATATGTTTAAACATGAAGAAGTTTGATGAAAGAAGACTGGTCAGATATGATGTCCTAACGGATATCTTGACATCTTGATCTGATATTGCAGGATGTTTCTAAATCTATTGGAAGATTTAAGGAGTAATCAAAACATTGATCAAGGAAGAGATAAACAGAAGATTCGAAGCCCAAAGACACTGAAGCCTATAAAAGAAGACTTAGACCTATGATTTTATATGCCTTTGGTAACCTAGTTCTCTTGTGTAAAAATAAGGGTTTAGGGTTTTGAGAGTCGTTGGCTCTCTAGGTTGTAAGTCTCCTTTTGTATCGTTTGATGCAATGTGGTAGACATAGGTGTCGCACAGATCCATAAGCCTTGAGGTATTGGATTGTGTTTTGTTCTTGGATGAAGCTTTTAAGAAAATCCAAGTTAGAGTGTTTGTCAAGTATGCTTGACAGAATTCTGTATTGACAGGGATGATGTAAATATCACAGATTGTGATTAAGGGAAGTGAGAGGGGTATCTTGTATCAAAGAGGTTGTTCTTTGATAAAGTCTTCATTGGGTAGAGATTAGGATATAAAGTTGTAAACGGGGGAGTTTAGCTTTGTAACAATTCTACAGATAGTGGAGCCTTCTTCCTAGATTGGTATCCCCCAGATGTAGGTGAATTGCACCGAACTAGGTTAACAATTGTTCTGTTCTTTATCATTCTGCAAATTTACTTTTCTGTTAGGGTTCATGAGAAACATGTTGGAACAGATGTCGTAACATCTGTGTTGTTGCAATTTTGATATTCAAGGTATCAGTCTACTGTTTATGTTCCTTGTTTAAATGTTTATGTAGAACAATGTCTTGACATGTGTTAGGACATCTGTTGTCTGCATTGCCAAAATTTCAATTGGTATCAGAGCAGGTATCCTGTCTGTTTCTGGATGAGATCTTTGGGAGATACTTTATGGCGTTTAAATAAGGAGGAGTGTTGAAGATCAGATCAATCAACACATACATACTCAAGGGTATTAATGGATGGGATGGATGTTCTGGATCGAAGGTAACAACCCGGTGGTTGTTCATGTTGCTGAGGAGGTTATACAACAACTGCAGGAGAAATGGCTAGTTCTCTTATTGGGGTGTCTTATAAGATGATCTGGCATCTTATTAGGGCAAGCAGGATCTGTTCCTTGGTGGTTCCGCTGCATATGTTTCTGATGGAAGAGCTCTAGAATTATGGGATTCTGGAGTTATTGCTGAAGACAGATGGTGGAAGATCTCAATCGTCGGCCTCTATAGTTGAACATATCTGCATCTTTTTATTCCAAAGTCAGGAGCGATGGAATGGAAAGAGTGATTGGAAGATTTCTGTTATGGTGACTTGGTACTTGGAAGCTTGGTTCCATTGTGCAGTTTAAAGTCAGTTGAAGAAGAGATGAGTTGAGTTAGGTTTATCAAGTTCTTGCTCTAGGAGTTTGATAAATTATTAATCAGCTAGGTTGTCAAAGGTACTTGAGAATTCTCTCAAGTACACTCATAAATGCATCTTAGTCGTTCATCTGGAGTCTTCTAGTTATTCTTCTGACTAGAAGGTGTTTCTATGAAACACAACCTGAAGAGAGTGGAAGTGATTTGTTTTCATTATCCAAAATAGCAAAGAAGGATTCATCTCTCTTAACCCTAAGGGTGGATCCAATCTGATTGAAGTTCTCAGAATTGTTGAGGTAAATAAGGTTCGTTTAGAGAGAATCTTAGTTACTTGAGTCAAGGGTGGCAACCTTGGTATCTCAACACTATTTGTCAAAGAAAATACTTGTAAAAGATCGAATACTTGATAAGTGTTCATGAAGTGATCTGGTGGAGCTTAGCTACAATTGTGAAGAAGGGTTATTGGACAATGATTTAAGATCAATTTCTATTTGTGGAATTCACAAGTATTTAATTGATTATCCTTGAAGGTCAAGATTACTGATGTTCAACAAGATGTTGGAACATCTCATCAGCAGAGTTTGTGCAGAATCATGGGAGGGGTAATGCTTACACTTTAGCATTTAATTTGGTCTTGGGTGTTGACCTAAGAATCGGCTTCAGTCTGGTGTGATAGAAGCATTTGATCTCTGGAGAGTTTCCTGGCAAGAAACTGGTCTAGACTTTGGTTCTGTTGAAGTTGAAGATGAAGACATCATAATCTTGATAAATTGTTCTTAGATTAGTTTATTTATGATCTAAGAGTATTTGAGTGCCGTAGGTGTGTTCAAGTTGTTACTAGAAGCATCTGGTGGTGGCACATCTTGGATCATTTTATTTCTGATCTAGGTACTTAAGAGCATGGGATCTTGCTCATTTTTAAGGTCAAGGTTAAGTGGAAGTTATCTCTGACTTTCTTCAGATTGCTCTACTAAAGGAAAGTGGAATTCTTTGGTATGGCTATGGTGTAGTCTATGACTACTTATCTTCTGAAGATTCAGACGTGGCAGGTGTGAAGCCTCTGAAGTATCAAAGCAGATAGTTATTCATCAAGGTGTGAGCTTGTATAGAGTATCTGTGACATGATGAAGTAGGATAGAGGTTGTCTACTCAAACTTGGTTGTTGAATCAAGTCTATGAGAGCATTGAACTCTTGTTCTGTAATATGGAGGAGGTTCTTCTAAGTGGCAGAAGGAGGAGCTGAATTCAACAGTTGGATGTCATATCAGAATGTTCTGACATCTAGTTTAACATCAGAGTCTCAGCTGGTGATGTGGCACATCAGCATAAGATAACGTGATCTATAGGAGAATGGAGGTTATGGATGCTTCTAAAAGGTCTATCTCATGCAGTTTGTGGGAGATGTGGATTGAGAAGATGTTACATGTCTAAAGGCTTGGTGGATCCAAGATGTTTTGCTATGGAGTAAGTAGTTCATGTGACTTAAAGATCAGATTTCATTGGTGGATTAGTGTATCTTTTGGGAGTTCTGAAGAAGAGTGAGATCAATCAAAAGGTGGCATTTGGTTGGTTTCATAGTGTACATTCAAGCAGGGTGCTTGAAACTAATTATTCTTGGGCAGAACGGTAGTTGGTTGGAAACGTAAGGAGGATCTGGTTCATCTTGGAGCTTGTGGTAGAAGTTCTACGTAGAAGATGGAAGTATGCCTTCTTTTGGTGGATGAGAGTTTATTTCTCTTTGGGTTTCTGGAGTTCTCTTTGTTCAAGCTGGTGGCGCAGTGTTGTGTGAAGATCTTCAGTTAGATTACTATGCAGATAGTAAGTCTAGTGGCGGAGCATATCAAGAACCATGGTGTGTGGTGTCTGTGATGTGTTTAGAATGTCCTAACAGATGTTAGAACATTTTCTGGGATGATTATCCTTGGAAAAGGATTCTAAGTTCTGCGAGGAACTGGTTACTTACATCGTGTCTAAGAAGTATCTACCTTTTCATACGAGAGAATGATGGAGGAGAAGAGCTATCTTGGAAGTCTGATGTGAGGGTTTTGGTAAGACTGTAGTGGATCACGGGTTGATTGCATGAAGGACTCGATTCTGATGTGTTCAGAATATGGATGTGGATATTAACCAGGAGAATCGGAAGTATTCCCGGTTATCATATAGGAGAATGATGAAGGAATGACTTTCTTGGATTATGGGGTGTCTATCCAATTTGTTGGCCTTGCTAAGGTCAATGGAAAAGCTTGAGAATGGGATATTTTCCATTGCTACAAGTCAAGCTAGAGATAAGCAGATCAGTTTGGCAAGCTGAGAAGTTCTGGAGCATGTATACGATATCTGACATCGTTGAGAAGATAACAAACTAAGAGGTATGGTATCTCTTTGAGGAATATGGATCATTCCAGATCAATTGTATTTTATCTCAAGGAACATGGAGGTCTATACATGAGAATTCAAGAGGAATTCGTGTGGTGTATAGATGGGTTCAAGAAAAGGGGGATCAATGGAGCTTTGATCTTAATCCAAGAGTTTATTAAGTTAGGATGGCGATCCTAATGTGTCCTTGCGGGAAGCATGATGGTGTTCATGTGTGAGTGATTATTGGTTCTTGTCAGAAGAAGCAATAAGTAGAGTTGATGATTGTATTCAGCAGGTAGGTTGGACAGAGGTTGCCTTCTTGTAGACTTGAAGATGCGTCTTATGTTTTCCATTTATCAACATAAGTGTTCATTGGAGGAGCACTGGTTATCTTAGATAGAGGGAGTTGCTCCTTGATCTAAGATGTATTACTGTAGGGGTGTAGTTCTGGATTCAGTTTGTTTGGGGGTCAAGCAAACTGTGGTGAGGTGTCAAGAGGGATGTCTCGACATTACTGTTGCAAGGTCGTGGGTGACTTGATAGTATAAAGTTAATTCCATCTTTTAAATGTCAATACAAGTATCTTGGGTGCTAACTAAAAGATGTTTGAAGAAATGACTTAACATATTGGTCAGTTAATCTTGGTCTTCTGTTTAAAAGGATTATTCTTGGGACCCATCAAAAGGATGGTGACCATGCTTCAGATGGACTGAACAAGCCTGACGAAATGTCTGGACATTATTTAAGACTGGAGGGTGGGCCCTAACTGGCTGTCTTGAACGGTGGAGAGTGCTTCCTAGAGAAGGCATGGGTAACATGTGTCTTGATAGAAGTGTTCCTTTTGGACGATTACTTTTAAAAGTTGAAACAGTCTTAGTTGGGCGATGCACAGTTATCAATGTTAAATTTACCTACCTGAATTTATTTCATCATTGAATTGTTCAGCGGTAACTTCTTGGGACCGTGGATCTCTAGAGGAACTGTGTAGGTATTTAAAGAGTGCATCTGTTTGTGGAATTCCAGGTTATGGGTTGATTCATCATGTCTTTCATTCGTGTTTGGAAAAGTAACATATGGATATGGAACTGCATTGGCTACTTTTGTCAATTTTTGGCTAAAGAGGGGGAGAATGGCTGTGTGGGGATGGGTCTTTCAACACACATCTGGTGCATCCTTGCACTTGTTTTGCAAGGATGTAGGAGAGGGTGTTCTAACATTCTATCTGAGTCTTTCCCTTTGTGCCTTGTGATCTGAGTTAGGAAGCAGGTTGTGTCTTGTGACCCGAGTTACATGCTTTATGTACTAAATGTTACGCAAGATACAACTGGACCTTCTTATGGGTTCTCTGATGCCCCTTAAGAAGAAGATTTATCACTCCGTGGCAAGTACTGGTTTGAGGGGGAGTGGGTTATTTACTCTTCCTCATGTACACCAACATACAGCTAGGGATTTTAGGGGTAAGAAAGAACATCAGAAGTATTCCAATCATATCTACCAAACGCTGGACTTTCTTTTTCTGGCCAAGGAAGTTTTAACCAAAAATTTGTAAAAAAGGGGGAGATTGAAAGCTCTGCTGATTTGAGTAAATTTTTGGAAGAAAAGAATGTCAAAAGATATGTTTAAACATGAAAAAGTCTGATGAAAGAAGACTGGTCATATATGATGTCCTAACGGATGTCTTGACATCTTGATCTGATATTGCAGGATGTTTCTAAATCGGTTGCAAGATTTAAGGAGCAATCAAAACATGGATCAAGGGAGAAATAAACAGAAAATTTGAAGCCCAATGTAACGGAAGCCTATAAAAGAAGACTTAGACCTAGGATTTTATATGGTTTTGGTAACCTAGTTCTCTTGTGTAAAAATAAGGGTTTAGTGTTTTGAGAGTCGTTGGCTCTCTAGGTTGTAAGTCTCCCTTTGTATCGTTTGGTACAATGTGGTAGACATAGGTGTCGCACAAATCCATAAGACTTGAGGTATTGGATTATGTATTGTTCTTGGATGAAGCTTTTAAGCAAATCCAAGATAACATGTTTGTCAAGTATGCTTGACAGAATTCTGTATTGACAAGGATGATGTAAACATCTCAGACTGTAATTAAGGGAAGTGAGTGGGGTATCTCGTATCAAAGAGGTTGTTCTTTGATAAAGTTTTCATTGCGTAGAGATTAGGATAAAATGTTGTAAATGGGGGAGTATGTCGTAACATCTGTGTTGTTGCAATTCTGATATTCAAGGTATCAGTCTGCTGTTTCTGTTCCTTGTTTAAATGTGTATGTAGAAAAATGTCTTGACATGTGTTAGGACATCTGCTCTCTGTATTGCCAGAATTTCATTGTGTCTTGTGACCTGAGTTACATGCTTTATGTACTCAGATCCACGAAGCCAACAACTGATCTCTATAGGGGGAGGGGGAGTGTGTTTGAAAGAAGTGTCTAGTGTTCTGGTGTTTCAGACTTTCTTCTTGTTTCTTTAGGAGTGTCAACTACTAGACCTTTCTCAACTTCACTCACCCTGGGAAGAGAAATGTTGTGTTATATTCTTCCTCATGTGCACCAAAATGAATCCGGTGTGCTCAGTATTCTAATCATAACCGCCATTCAGACCAAAAGGAGTTTTAGCCAAAAGTTGTCAAAAGGGGGAGATTGAAAGAACCTAGGGTTTGACAGAATTTTGGTTAAAAAATTTTAATGATAAAGATGAAGAAATCTGGCCATGAACAAAGATGTCGAAGAAGATGTCCTAACCCGAAGACATGGCATCCTAAAGTACTGCAATGATTTAACAGGTTTTAAATTTGTAACAAATCTACCCAAGATTTAATGCGCTTTCTATGAATGGATCAAAGACCAGAGATATGAAGCCCAAGACTGATGAAGCCTATATAAGTAGATTTAGAAATAGTGTTTGATATACCTTTTGTCACTTGTATAGAATATAGGGGTTTAGAGCAGTGAGAGTCGTTGGCTCTCTAGGCTCTGTAAGCCTTCTTGTGTATCGGTTTAATGCACTGTCATAGGCATAGGTATCATACATATCCAGAAGTCGTTAGGTAATGGATTGTGTATTGTTCTTGGATGAAGCTTTTAAGCAAATCCAAGTTAGCGTGTTGGTCAAGAAAGCTTGACAGAATTCTATATTGACAGGAATGATGTAGATAATCACAGCTTGTGATTAAGGGAAGTGAGTGGGGTATCTCATATCAAAGAGGATGTTCTTTGCTAAAGTCTTCATAGGGTAGAGATTGGGATATAACATTGTAAACGGGGGATTTTAGCTTTGTAATAATTCTACAGATAGTGAAGTCTTCTTCCTGGATTGGTATCCCCAGATGTAGGTGAATTGCACCGAACTGGGTTAACAGTTGCTGTGTCTTTTATCATTTCGTAGATTTAATTATTCTGTTAGTATTCATGATAAACATGTTGGAACAGATGTCGTAACATCTATGTTAATGTAGTTCTGATATTCAAGGTATCAATCTGCTGTTGTGCTTCTTTCCTTAAATTATTATGCAGAACAATGTCCTGACATGTGTTAGGACATCTGCTGTCTGCAATGCCAGAATTTCACTTATTATCAAAAACTTTACAATTTCTACCATACATACCATAATGTAGGCAAGTTTCGGCTTACCCCGGTTAAAAAATATTTTTGAATCCCTCCTTAAATGTTAGAATTCTATGTTTTTTGCTCCCTAATCGTCAAATTTACCCTCTATAATATTTTTTTTTGTTTACACCCCAAATTCAGCGTTCAAATTTCACACTTAAGGGGGGTAAAATAAAAATATATATATTACAGGAAGAATCCAAAAAAATATATATTACTGGGGAGTAATCGAAACTCGCATACATTGCAGTGGGTCTTATATATTTAACCCTTTTTTCATAATGTAGTCATTTAGACAAGTTACTGTTATTGGGTATTGGCCTCTGTTTCCTTGTGGTGGAAAAGAAACTTCCTTCTTAAGTTTAAAAAAGATGATCGTTACTATGGAAAACACCTCTCATAAAATTTTGAAAAGGGATACAATCACGTCCGACCAACCGTTGTGAGGTAAGGTTTGATTGTTTGTATGATTCTTTCCACTACGGTAGTGCGACCGTGATTATAAGTCAAGTAGCGCGCAACCTATCACAGTGGTCACTTTAAACAACCGTTGTTGTATGTGTCAACCAGTCAAAATAGTTACTTCAAACTACCATTGTTGCATATCTTTTAATGAAATAAAAAATGCAACAGTAGAACAACAACAACAACAACAACAACAACAACAAAAACAACAAAAACAACAACAATATCAACAACAGAAAGAAGAATAATAAGTACAATAAGAACAATAAGAAGAAGAAGAAGAAGAACAACAATAATAATAACAACAACAACAACAACAACAAGAACAACAAGAATAACAACAAGATTAACAAGAACTGCAATAACAACAACAACAAAAAGAACAACAAGAACAACAACAAGAAAAACAACAACTAACATTCCTAACTTGAATCCATGTTTTCCTACTCTCGTTCTAGTTGGAGAAGAGGTGATGGAGTTGTGAAATTAATTAATGAAAGAAATGATGTTTTCGAGTTTTTTTTATGAAAGAAATGATGTTTTCGAGCTTGATTTAGTGGAGAATTAGAGTGTCGTAAATGGAATATGATGTTTGGAGATAGATGATGAAGTTCATCTAAGTTGAAATTCCGTCTAAGTTTTAGGTTTCACTAAAGGTTCTGTCTTGAATGTTTATACTCACTCAATAAACACGCTTGTATTTTCCCATGATCCTGAGTGACTTTTCACCATGGTTGGAAGTTACATACGTGGTAAAAGTGGCTTAAAAAATATAAAAAAAGGTAGGTGCTAGGATTCGAACTCTTGACCATGCGTCACTTTTCATCACAGTTGAAAGTTTCAACTGTGGTAAAAAGTGGATTATAAATAAATAAAAAACAAAATTGTAGGTGCTACGATTCAAACTCGTGGTCATGCGCCTTTTTTCAATATGGTTGGAACTTCCAACCGTGGTAAAAAAGCGGTTTAAAAATAAATAAAAAACAAAACTGTAGGTGCTAGAATTCGAACTCATGACCAGACGCCACTTTTCACCACGGTTGGAAGTTCCAATAGTGGTGAAAAGTGACTTAAAATGAAAATAAAATGAAAGTGCCTAAGTGAATATATTCTAACAAGATGGATACTTTGGCCGAGGTAAAATGGCATTACGAAAGGTAATTTTTGTTGTAGTGGATCCTCCTAATTGGTTTATGGGTGTGCTAGTAAATAAGGACAGGTATAGTATTTACATCTCCTTTTGTGAGGAACCAAGGATAGGGGATATTCCTCTTAAGGTTAGGTGTAAACCTTCATATCTCATTTTTCATACGTGTTGTACTCCAAATTTTTCCCTTAGACCCATTGGTCTCCTGCATGTCATGTTAGGTCAACCATGCTGTATAGCTAACCCTTTTATCAGGTTTTGCTTGTGTTTGTTCTTTTTTTATCAGGTGTTATCTTAAGGAGATTCAAGAGGTGATTGATTAAGTTTTTGGATGGAGCACTGAATCAAGCAAATCTCTTGGAGATGTCTCCATAACCAAATATTTATCCTTTTTTATTCACCCTCAATTATCTTTTCCGTTTCCAAACCATTTCCAATCATTATTTATTAACCATTTTTCTTATCCGAGTATCCTTTTTTTTCTTTCTTAGCCTTTATTCATTCTAAACATTTTCATACCTATTTTCATATTTAAAATCTTTTCTTTTTATTCAAATATCCACTAAAATCGCAATTATTATCTTTTTTTTCCAAATCAACTTCTACCAATATCCATTCAATCGCTCATCCAATTATCAAATTACCCAAAATCTATTTATCCATATCCATTTTTCTTAGCCAATTTCTATTTTACATATTTCCATTTCTTGTCATTATTATGACATATTTCTATTTTAATATCCATTACATAAAAATCAAAAAATCCATTACAACCATAAAGCCCAATTCATATTTCTATTATATCATATTACAATTAAAAATCCAATTCATAAAACCAAACAAAATGCTAGTTGTCCACAACGGTCAAATTCAAAAGAGATTTAAGAAACAAGTTTTTTTCTTAAAGAAAAAAAAGGAGAAGAGAACAGAGAGAATAAGGAGCCGGGGAAGTTCGTCTAAAAAAAGGGGACGAGATTGAAACTAGAAGAAAGGGGAAGAGAAACGAATCCATTTTCTTTCCAACTCCAAAATCACCCCTCCTTCTAGCACCACCCCCTGTTTCCTCAATCTCACATCATCATCATCAATCTTTCATTTTTATTCAAACCTCCATCAACATCCTCACATCTTCACCAATTTCATAAATAATTCCACACTGTATTTCAAACAGACTCCTTCTACCATAACCTTGATTTTCTCCTTCTCCACCTTGAACTCACGAATGAACCACGCACACGACCACTCTCAACAATACCCTAAAACACCCAAACCTCCACGAACATTCTTACGACAACAACAACCATCCGAAACCAGACAACCCAGAAAAATCAGAGAGGTTGAGAAGAGTGAGAGACAAACTGAATCGAACCAGAATAGAAGAAGAAACCCTAGCGCAGCTACATTCAAAATCACCAGTTTCAAACCCTTCAGAGAGCTCTCATTATAAGTGTTCTTTAGAGCTTTACATTGGATTTCTAAAGAATTCTGAGCTAGACCTCTTATCACAAGCGGAAAAGAAGAAGGTCAAACGTTCAAGACAGACAAGTAAAACGTTACCTAAAGCTTTCGCTGAAGATCGTTGAGCTTGATTCTTTAAGAGGTATACTTCCAATCTTTAGCCTTTCGCTTGATTTTCCCTCTATATTGACCTCTGAGTGATTTTATCGCTTCTGTTGTCTGGATTTACTCGTTTTGGTAATTTTCTTAAAACTAGAGTTTGGTTTGGGAATGTTTTTTTTTATTTAGCAAGGAATTAGAAAAATCTAGGTTTAGATTTGGAACGAGGGGAAAAAGTTTAGAGAGGTTGATGTAGAGATTTTTGGGTTTTGACGGTGGCTCGCCGGAGAATACAGCGGTTTCCACCGCATCTTCATCTTCTCTGGCGATGTTTTGATTTTTCGGTAAGGGGTTGTGCTATGTTTTGAGAAGTTTTTCAACGCAGAGAGAGAAAGGATCTGAAGAGTGATTTTGTTCTCTTCACGTTTCCCCTTTAATGTTTCTGTTTTTGATCCCAGGCGTGTCTAGTCATACCGATGACAAGTGTCACCGGTTCCCCACTCTCCCTGGTTCATGTGTAACGCACCTCTGAGGGTCCATGATGGACTCTCTTTTGATTTCTGTTACTTGGGGTTTGGTTGGTCAGATCTTAGATCTGACGATTGGTAAGAGAGGTCTTTGGTAGAGACTATTCAGTTGCTCCTCATTGGATCATACGGGTTAAGTGTTCCTGGGCCTAATCAGACTTTGTTATTCACACCCCCTAAGAGCCCATTTAGGCTTCCCTCTTGTTTGTGAGTTGCTGTTTACACCCCTGTTTCTTTTTATTTTAATTTAATTAATTTATTTTAAGTTAAGTCTTAGTTTAATTTAGGATAATCTTCTTTTTAGTTTAATTAATTTAGTGTTTCTAAGTCCTCTTGATTAAGATTAGGATAATTAATTAATTTTAATTAAATTAGTTTAATTTATTTAAGATAATTATTTTCTAATTAGGTTTTTAATCACTAACAAGATAATTTAATTAATATTAATTAGTTGGGTTTAATTAACTATTTAGTTAATTATTTCCCTTAGGTTTAATTAGGTTTAATTAATCATTTTATTTAGGTTTTCATTTTGTTTATCTTTAACCTAATTAGGTTTTATTATTTCAAATCATCTTGTTTTTATTTTGAACTTAACCTTTGATGAATATTGTAATTTGTGTTTTGCATCTAATCTTGCGCTTGACACTTGTTACCTTTTGTGACTTATCTTTCCCCCCATTTCAAAGGAAGGTTAAACATGTTGACTCATAAGTCATTGACCTCCCACCTTAACCTAAGTAACCTCTTAGGAGAAAACTTTATTTCTTGGCCTCATCAGAGCCATAGAAATCACAACTAGCTTTAGGAGAGAGTTCTTAAACTCTTAGTGATATTCATCCTAATGAATTATCACTTTCCCTACTGACTAAAACATAACATAGGTCCATTTCAACTAGATCTAGAGAGTTCTTGAACTCTACAATGAGCTTGTACTCGTTTCCCCTCTGAATATTGGCCATAGTCAATAGTTCAGTAGAAGTAGAACTACGCACACTCTGATTCTATACCCGAGGATACGTAGGCGTAAGGTGCGATGCCTTATCGAGTATACTTAGATACTAACCCCTAGGGTTTCAACCTTTAGCAAACATAAGATAACATTAAAACAAGAGGCTCCCGTAGAGTACTACAGACGTTTAGGGTGCTAATACCTTCCCTAGGCGTAACCAACCCCCGAACCTTAGATCTCCCCCCTTTAGGTTTTCTTCGATCTTGAACCTTTCCTTTGGATAAATCAAAGTCGGTTGTAAAAGAAATATGATGCAAGTTAATTAATAGCCTGTTATCCGATTTTCACCGCAACAGAAATGGCGACTTCACTGGGGATGTGTTAGACCTATTGTTGGTCTTTTCCTAAGAGGGTTAAGCCTATCTTGTTTTTATGTTATTCATGTTTGCTTATTTACTTGTATATGCTTATGTATGTCATATTTGCCTATATATTTGTATATCTGTTCTATGGGTTGACATGGTATCTATGAGTGAGATAAGTCCTAACCCGGACTTGAGAGAACACATATGTTTAGGAACCGTGGACATAGTCAAGGGAACTTCGAGGGAGAAATCCCAAAGGAGGGAACTTGAAGTCCACACTCAGTTGAGGCCCTCTTGGAGGTGGTAAATGTTGAACGAGCAATCGTGAATGCGTTACTACTTTTGACCTAGGAGCCAGAGATACTGATGACCTTTAGTTATCCCTTTACCCCAACTTGGCCTATTTAGGACGTAGTGCGATGACTGTGAGGGAGCAATCCCAAATGGTTGCTACGCGATACTACACTCAGATGAGACTCTCTTGAGAATTTTATTGATCACCAAGCAATTGGAAAGTCGATAAAATCTGAAAGATGGATTGTAGACTCTGGGAACTCTTTAGAACCTTGTTAGGCAGGTGAAAACCAGTAGTACATACCTATTGGGATGGGTAGACCATGGCTCCATTCATGAGACCCCACAACCAAGGGTTTGTTTGTTTTGTTGTATATATGTCTGTGCTCGTGTGCTTTATACATCTCTACATTCAAGCATTCTTAGCCCTTTGGTTTCGAGGAATTCAAATGTTTATTTCCTTTTCAAAAAAATCAATACAGATAAGAGATTTTAAAAACAAAAACTCTTCTATTTTCCAAAAAGTTTGCAACGTGCCTTTGAGTTCCTTGAAACCATTTGGCTTGCATTAGCATCTCATTTGCATCATGTCATAGCATGTGCATTTCCTCTCTGTCTTCGTCTCATGTCACCGTTTTCCCTTCAGAATCGTCTTTGAATCGTCACCCGAGCCAAACTCGACAAAGGATGTCTGAACAATACGGCGAGATGGACAGAGTTAATAATGAATTGAGTGAGCTCCGAGGAGGAATGGGGCAGATCGTGGAAGTTTTGAATGTTATATAAGCAAAGGTGGATACGCGGGTCACCGTAGTCTCAGAAGTCGTTGCTACAACTGTAGAACCTCCTGTTACTATTGTGAACCCCACTTTAGGCATGCCTTTTAACTTTATGCGTGCTTCAGCCGTCACTTCTACTCAACAAGCTGTTCCCTTGGTTAATGAGGCTTTTCAAGCTATTCCTACCTTCACTCCAGCAACAGTGCGAGCTCAGGTGCACCCAATTTTTCAGAACCCACATCCGGTTTATGATCATGTCAATATGTCCGGAGAGGGGGATAATCGACATGAAAGGTTGAAGGAAAGTGTAGAGACAATTCGGAGGAAATTGGAAGCAATGGAGACGAGCAATGTATCTAATACTAATGTTAAAGACATGTGCTTAGTCTCAGGCTTAGTAATTCCACCCAAGTTCAAACTACCCAATTTCGACCTATACTCAGGTACGACCTGTCCTAAGTCGCATTTAGTCATGTATTACCGACGAATGGCTACATTTAGGGATAATGATAAGTTGATGATCCACTGCTTCCAAGATAGTTTGAAAGGGGCTACCGCAAAGTGGTATTTGACTTTGGACCAATCTAAGATCCAATGTTTTCAAGACGTATATGATGCTTTTGTAAAGCATTACAAATATAACATGGACCTGGCGCTATATCGCAGACAATTACTGAGTATGTCACAGAGCGATACCGAGTCTTTTAAAGAGTATGCACAGAGATGGAGAGAACTGGCTTCGCAGGTAGAGCCACCTTTATCTGAAAAAGAGATAACTGTTTAGTTTGTCGACACGGTAAGACCGGAATTCTACGAAAGGATGATCAGTAGCGTGTCTGCTAGTTTTTCCGATATTGTAGCTGTGGGGGTTAAAGTAGAGCTTGGTCTGAAGAGTGGAAAATGACAAAGAGAGATGGTAGTTCGAGCGACGATGCCAAGATATCCTTCAAAAGGGAAGGAGATACCAATGTGGCGATGACGAACAAAAGGAAGAAAAATCGGTTCTGGAAGCGTCAGCAGCAACAACAGTGTTATTCTATTCAGCAACCTTATGTGGCCACCATTGCGCCAACATTCAACCACCAAGCTTCTGTTTATCAGCCGGTTCCTCAACCACCAGTGTATCAACGAGCGCCCAACGCTCCTGCCTATTGCCAACGGACTCAAGTGTCTCGTCAGAACATTCTAGGAAAAAGAAAGGGTGGAAAGCCTCTGATTCCTCCCATTCCAATGACGTACACAACATTGTATCCTATTTTGGTACAACAAGGATTAATAACTACAAGGTCATCAGGCCCACCTCCTAATCCGCTTCCACCTTCTTACAATCCTAATGCTCATTGTGCATTCCATGAAGGTGCACCAGGCCATAATTTAGGAGGTTGTTTTGCTTTGAAGCATATTGTGAAGGACTTAGTGGAGAGAAACATTTTGTCTTTCGATGGGTCCCAGCCTAATCTCAAGAGCAATCCTTACCCGCTCATGAGATAAGTGATGCTGTGGAGGATGTATCAAGACAAAGAGGGATTAGGTGTCTCCTCTTTGATTTTCTGTATTTTGATTCCCTAAAGCTGGCAATCTTTTGGATGTTTCAGCAAGTTTATTGTATTTCCTTTGCACTTTGAATTTGTATTTGCTTATAAGCTTTGTTGTACTTTCAAATGGACAAGATTAATGAAATGTTTGTGCATCTTTTGGATTAAGTCCATTCGTTTCACTCATCTACTTTTATGCTCATATAAAAAATATAATCTTCATCTCGTTTCTTTCCATTTATCAAACTTATTGTTAAACAAAGATTGGGGAGGATGATGAAAACCTCGTGTTCATAATTGTTGTGGTATGCTGCCGATTAAACCTTGCCGATGATACAAGGCATTGTTTCAATTCCTAAACACTGGAGAAATAAGGAAGATAATCCCTCGTTAACCCTTTGAGCCTAGAAGTAGGAGCTTTCTTTCCTTACACAAAAAACCCTTAAATCTCAACCTTGGGGCAGGGTAGTTCTCAGTTTAACTTGGTTATGCAATCGAATGCAAGCGCTTCATGTAAGGCGCCAGTCATCTCTCTCAAATCAAGTGACTTCCTAACCTTTGGAAACTTGAATGTATAGCTTGAGTTAACTGAGTGTAGGATCGGAGTTCATCACGAAGATTGAGTAGGGACAAATAAAGTTTGAGCCTTATCCTTTGTTTCATAAACTGTAAACCAGACCACATGTTACAACCCTTAAAAGACCTAATCAAGGTAAGGTTGTTTTGAAAGCATACTACAGCAAGGTTGATTAACCTGACTCCTAATAATCTTTGTTATTGGCGTGTGTTGATCACTCTATCTATCATTCCATAAATGACTAGATCCACTCTGTTTTGATTTAATCATTCCACTGTGTGTGTTTCATCAATAAAATTTGATTTCAAAAGCTTGCATGAATATCGCATTGAAATTGCCAATTTTTGACAAAAAATATTTGTTTGCAATACAATTCAATATCAAAGGAATCCCAACAATGGCAGCCAGCTAGGGGATTCGACTTGATAAATCAAGCTCAGTCAGGGGCAACCAAGCGGAAGGATTTGCCAATCTACCGAATTAGGGCAGAACTCGTCAAGGTTCAAAATACTGGAACAAGTCTTCTCCGGGTCATCTTATGACAAGCGTGGACTCCAATGACCCATCAGCAGGGGCAAGTTCGTTCCCCAGTCGTTTTCGCTACAGCTTGAGTATCACGAATACAGTTGAGCAGAGGCATTTATGTCAAGGTTCATTTCTTTTCAAAAGTTTGAAGATATTGAAGCATCTGGGATGCCAATTCTTCTGTAAAATCCTTTTGATTACCTATCGGTTAATCAGAGGCAGTTAAGTCGAGATTCGATAAATCTCTAAAAGGCCAATCAGTAAGGGGCATCTCTTCCCCAGTCTTCAAACAACCAGTCTGAAGCAAGTTCAAAGACCTTATTATGCAAGCGTCATTAATCAGGGGCAGCTACGCCGAAATTCATGAATCTAAGAGTTTGAAGATATTGAGGCATTTTGTATGCCGATTCTTCTGTAAAATCCTCTTGGTACTTTCTCCCATTAGACCTTGTAATCTGGGGCAGAGAAGATTTGAAGATTACCTGTTGCAAGGGCTGTTGTTTATTATGGTGGTCATTATACAAGTCGGAATGCAGGATTACTCTGTTCTTGTGATATCTTTTGCTAACTCCCCAATAAGCTATTACTTCAGCTAATCTTGACAATTCTCCATGGATTCTCCTCTAACAAAGAAATTAAGCTCATGATGGAAATACTCGTGATGTTATACCTCAGGTGGAATACTCTTTTCACTAGTGAAGTTGTTTATTCTTCTTCATCCCCCAGTATTGGTTCAGCCCTTTGAGTTTGGCTGGGTATCCTTGTCGAGACGTTTTCTTCGTCTCCAGTTTCGCTTGTCTGTTTTGTCAGCATAAGCATAAGAATGGCATAAACACTCATGTGCATAACATCTTAGCATTTCTGCTTCCTTTTCTGGTGTTTTCCTGTTTCTGTTCACTTTGGTGTTTGCCTCCCCAAGTGACCAGGTTTGTCTATTCTCTCCAATAGAGTTGTCAGCCCTAGGCAGAAAGTGCCCATCCTTTTCTGAAATCCCCACAAGAGTTATATCCTCGTGGATGATGGTTGTTTCAGTTATCTTTTCCACATTTGGATAAGATAAATCCCCATTTGAGTTCTTTCCTCAATTGAAGTCTTGTTTGACCGTTTCTTTCTAGTTTGTTCCTAGATTGAACTTTGGTCCCCGGTAGGTGTGGCTTTTAACCTATCTTTGAACATCTATTTATTTTGCACCGTTTCTGCAAGAAGCATCTTTCACAGATCCTCATTGAAGACATTATTTCTCCAACATTATTATGATATCAACATATCTTTGAAGCAGCAATCTCTTGAAAAGGGTTTGTTTTTCAATGGCAATAAGTGGCTGTCTCTTATAAGCAACTTATCTATCTCTGGTACTATTCAACCTCTTCGCAACCGTAATTGGGTATTCCCCAGGAATCCTTATCTTCAGTTACGCAACCACGGTACTAACCTATCAGATTCTATACCTTTATTGGAGCCCATTTCTTGGTTCTATCTCCAATAAGGTTTCTTTTTCCAAAGTGCCAACCGGTCATACTTGAACCTGTTGTTCCATCACTTTAGATGTCTTTTCCCAGTGAAGACCGTTTTTCGGTTCAACCTTCATTGCGGATCCTTTTTAGAATGTCATCTAGCCTTGATGATCAATCATTCTAGATACTTTATTGGGGCCCATTTCTTGGTTCTATCTCCAATAAGGTTCTTCTTTTTCCAAAGTGCCAACCGGTCATACTTGAACCTGTTGTTCCATCACTTTAGAGGTGTTTCTAGGATGTCATTTAGTCACGTTAGACTTGATGATCAATCATCCTAGATACTTTATTGGAGCCCATTTCTTGGTTTAATCTCCAATAAGGTTCTTCTTTTTCCAAAGTGCCAACCGGTCATACTTGAACCTGTTGTTCCATCACTTTAGAGGTGTTTCTAGGATGTCATTTAGTCACGTTAGACTTGATGATCAATCACCCTAGATACTTTATTAGAGCCCATTTCTTGGTTCAATCTCCAATAAGGTTCTTCTTTTTCCAAAGTGCCAACCGGTCATACTTGAACCTGTTGTTCCATCACTTTGGATGTCTTTTCCCAGTGAAGACCGTTTTTCGGTTCAACCTTCATTACGGATCCTTTCTAGAATGTCATCTATTTGTGTTTAGCCTTGATGATCAATCATTCTAGATACCATTATTGGAGCCCGTTTCTTGGTTCTATCTCTAATGAGGTTACCTTTCTGGCTCCTACCGGTTTTCCTTCATGAAGCAGATTATGTGTTATCTCAACCAACTCTTATATGGATACTAGAGTCTATTCTTGGCTCATTAACCTTGCTCCCATTTAAACTCCAGTTATTCATCTTTGGTTATCACGAACCGTTTTCTTATATCAGGTTATCTTGAACCTGTATTACTCATTTTAGGTGTTTCTATCTGGCGCGCAGAGTTTGTCTCTGTCTTTTCTGGCTTTTCTTGAAGATCCCATCTTGAACTCTTCGGTATAAGGATTCCCAGGGAGTCTTTGCTTGGTTGTCTGTCTTTTTCAGGCTGATCCGCGGATCAGGTTTTTCTTTCTGGTTTCATGCCCAGGAAGAGTGTGGGTTTGTTTTGTCCCCAGTAGTCTATCTCCCCGGATCTTTCTCCAGTGGAGATTGTTTTTTGGTTTTTTCCCCGGTGTTTTTCTTTGGAGTCTCCCCAGTGAGTCTCTTTCGTTAGTTAGCCTGTATCCCCAGTGAGTTTTTTCTCATGGATACTAGCTTTCGTCTTTCCCCGGTGGAGCTTATCTTGTGTGTTTGCTTGGTGTCTGGTCTGTCTGCATCTTTGTACCATCCTGGCATCATATCATCATTTTAGAAGTTCATGGCATGTCAACATTTGCATGTCCGTTGCTTGTCCTTAGCATTTGCATTCCATCTAAGGGCAAAATTTTCGGTCTGCTATATTTAAATACCTTTCACCTTGATGCCCCTGGAATCTCCGTTCCTCGTGCCATCTGGTAAAGCTATTTAAATAGGGGCAACTGTTGTACCCCAAATTTTTCCCTTAGACCCATTGGTCTCCTGCATGTCATGTTAGGTCAACCATGCTGCATAGCTAACCCTTTTATCAGGTTTTGCTTGTGTTTGTTCTTTTTCTTTTAGGTGTTATCTTAAGGAGATTCAAGAGGTGATTGATCAAGTTTTTGGATGGAGCACTGAATCAAGCAAATCTCTAGGAGATGTCTCCATAACCAAATATCTATCCTTTTTTATTCACCCTCAATTATCTTTTCCGTTTCCAAACCGTTTCCAATAATTATTTATTAACCATTTTTCTTATCCGAGTATCCTTTTTTTTCTTTCTTAGCCTTTATTCATTCTAAACATTTTCATACATATTTTCATATTTAAAATCTTTTCTTTTTATTCAAATATCCACTAAAACCACAATTATTATCTCTTTTTTCCAAATCAACTTCTACCAATATCCATTCAATCACTCATCCAATTATCAAATTACCTAAAATCTATTTATCCATATCCATTTCTCTTAGCTCATTTCTATTTTACATATTTCCATTTCTTGTCATTATTATCACATATTTCTATTTTAATATCCATTACATAAAAATCAAAAAATCCATTACAACCATAAAGCCCAATTCATATTTCTATTCTATCATATTACAATTAAAAATCCAATTCATAAAACCAAACAAAATGCTAGTTGTCCATAAGGACCCCATGCTGCATTCCATCATGCCATCCAAGACAAATTGCCAGCGCCACGCACAAACCAATGCGTAATTTTCAGCCCCAATGTACCAGCTACAACAGCCACTAGCAAAACAACTTTCCAAGCCACAACCAAGTTGACACAATCTTCAAAATTTCCAAACTTCAGTTTAACACTGAACCTCCAAACCTTGCGTACGATGCTCCCAAAACCTTCGGCTAGCTATCACCTTTTACCTGAGCTATCAAGCCCCCACATGACCTTCAATTCGTAGAACCTGTTCCAAGGTCACTATGAGACGTACACCAAATTGCAGCTCCTCTTTTTTTTTTTCTTTCAAAATAAAAAGAAATACATTACCAAACCTTGAAATCCATCCTATAATCCACCAAACAAAAGAAGCATGTCAAACAAAAACAATACCACAGCCAAAAATTGTACAAATTAAGCACAAAACCTGCAAGGAAAACAACCACTCGTACAAACCCGTACGAACCTCTTACCAGCCCTGCTGCATTTCAACCTCTATGACACCATGCCTGCTAGCGACAAAGACTCATCGTAATGGTAACCTGCAACAGGACCAGAAGCAACAACGGTCAAATTCAAAAGAGATTTAAGAAACAAGTTTTTTTCTTAAAGAAAAAAAAGGAGAAGAGAGCATAGAGAATAAGGAGCCGGGGAAGTTCGTCTAAAAAAAAGGGGACGAGATTGAAACTAGAAGAAAGGGGAAGAGAAACGAATCCATTTTCTTTCCAACTCCAAAATCACCCCTCCTTCTAGCACCACCCCCTGTTTCCTCAATCTCACATCATCATCATCAATCTTTCATTTTTATTCAAACCTCCATCAACATCCTCACATCTTCACCAATTTCATAAATAACTCCACACTGCATTTCAAACAGAATCCTTCTACCATAACCTTGATTTTCTCCTTCTCCACCTTGAACTCACGAATGAACCACGCACACCACCACTCTCAACAATACCCTAAAACACCCCAACCTCCATGAAAATTATTACGACAACAACAACCATCCGAAACCAGAAAACCCAGAAAAATCAGAGAGGTTGAGAAGAGTGAGAGACGAACTGAATCGAACCAGAATAGAAGAAGAAACCCTAGCGCAGCTACATTCAAAATCACCAGTTTCAAACCGTTCAGAGAGCTCTCATTATAAGTGTTCTTTAGAGCTTTACATTGGATTTCTAAAGAATTCTGAGCTAGACCTCTTATCACAAGCGGAAAAGAAGAAAGTCAAGCGTTCAAGACAGACAAGTAAAACGTTACCTAAAGCTTTCGCTGAAGATCGTTGAGCTTGATTCTTTAAGAGGTATACTTCCAATCTTGAGCCTTTCGCCTGATTTTGCCTCTATATTGACCTCTGAGTGATTTTATCGCTTCTGTTGTCTGGATTTACTCGTTTTGGTAATTTTCTTAAAACTAGAGTTTGGTTTGGGAATGTTTTTTTTTATTTGGCAAGGAATTAGAAAAATCTAGGTTTAGATTTGGAATGAGGGGAAAAAGTTGAGAGAGGTTGATGTAGAGATTTTTGGGTTTTGACGGTGGCTCGCCGGAGAATACGGCGGTTTCCACCGCATCTTCATCTTCTCTGGCGATGTTTTGATTTTTCGGTAAGGGGTTGTGCTATATTTTGAGAAGTTTTTCAACGCAGAGAAAAAAAGGATCTGAAGAGTGATTTTGTTCTCTTCACGTTTTCCCTTTAATGTTTCTGTTTTTGATCCCAGGCGTGTCTAGTCATACCGGTGACAAGTGTCACCGGTTCCCCACTCTCCCTGGTTCATGTGTAACGCACCTCTGAGGGTCCATGATGGACTCTTTTTTTATTTCTGTTACTGGGGGTTTGGTTGGTCAGATCTTAGATCTGACGATTGGTAAGAGAGGTCTTTGGTAGAGACTATTCAGTTGCTCCTCATTGGATCATACGGGTTAAGTGTTCCTGGGCCTAATCAGACTTTGTTATTCACACCCCCTAAGAGCCCATTTAGGCTTCCCTCTTTTTTGTGAGTTGCTGTTTACACCCCTGTTTCTTTTTATTTTAATTTAATTAATTTATTTTAAGTTAAGTCTTAGTTTAATTTAGGATAATCTTCTTTTTAGTTTAATTAATTTCGTGTTTCTAAGTCCTCTTGATTAATATTAGGATTATTAATTAATTTTAATTAAATTAGTTTAATTTATTTAAGATAATTATTTTCTAATTAGGTTTTTAATCACTAACAAGATAATTTAATTAATATTAATTAGTTGGGTTTAATTAACTATTTAGTTAATTATTTCCCTTAGGTTTAATTAGGTTTAATTAATCATTTTATTTAGGTTTTCATTTTGTTTATCTTTAACCTAATTAGGTTTTATTATTTCAAATCATCTTGTTTTTATTTTGAACTTAACCTTTGATGAATATTGTAATTTGTGTTTTGCATCCAATCTTGCGCTTCACACTTGTTACCTTTTGTGACTTATCTTTCCCCCCATTCCAAAGGAAGGTTAAACATGTTGACTCATAAGTCATTGACCTCCCACCTTAACCTAAGTAACCTCTTAGGAGAAAACTTTATTTCTTGGCCTCATCAGAGCCATAGAAATCACAACTAGGTTTAGGAGAGAGTTCTTAAACTCTTAGTGATATTCACCCTAATGAATTATCACTTTCCCTACTGACTAAAACATAACATAGGTCCATTTCAACTAGATATAGAGAGTTCTTGAACTCTACAATGAGCTTGTACTCATTTCCCCTCTGAATATTGGCCATAGTCAATAGTTCAGTAGAAGTAGAACTATGCATACTCTGATTCTATACCCGAGGATACGTAGGCGTAAGGTGCGATGCCTTATCGAGTATACTTAGATACTAACCCCTAGGGTTTCAACCTTTAGCATAGAACCTTTAGCAAACATAAGATAACATTAAAACAAGAGGCTCCCGTAGAGTACTACGGACGTTTAGGGTGCTAATACCTTCCCTAGGCATAACCAACCCCTGAACCTTAGATCTCCCCCCTTTAGGTTTTCTTCGATCTTGAACTTTTCCTTTGGATAAATCAAAGTCGGTTGTAAAAGAAATATGATGCAAGTTAATTAATAGCCTGTTATCCGATTTTCACCGCAACAATGGGCTTTTTATTATCTTCCTAGTTCCAAGTCCAAGAAGGTAAAGTGAGTGAATTAGGAAAGTGAGAAGGTGGAAGGATAACTTGGGATCTTAGGTGGAAGAGAGTGTTCTTCGTTCATGAAGGACCCTTGGTCTCTAACTTTTTTTTTATTTTTTATTTTTTATTTTTCAGTCAATTCCAACTTAGTGAGGAAAGTGATATGTGATTTTGGAAGCATAATAGAGAAGAAATTTTTTCATCGGCATCTACTTACTTAGTCCAAGTAAAACTCAATCCCTTCTTTGAAACTCACCTAGTGATGGAAATCCCATCTCTTCCTTGCAATTGGGATAATTGGATTCCCTCTAAGGTCATGGTATTCTCTTGGCAATTTTTGTTGGATAGGTTCCCTCCAGAGAGAATCTGTTCAAGCATAAGGTTATTGTTGGCCAGGATGGTCTTTCAAGTATGTTGTGTGGGGATCAACTTGAATATTCCTCTCATTTGTTTTTTACATATAACTTAGCTTACACTGTGTGGTACAAGATCTTTAAGTGGTTGGGGTTACATGTGATGCTTCTTGGGGAGCGTAGGATTTTTTTTAGTTGGTTATACCTTTATGAGCTAAGGTTAAGAGTGGGGGAGATTTTGCTATGATTTGTCATGATGTGCGTGGGCCACTTGGTCGGTGCAAAATGATTAGCTTTTCTCAAGTTCGTCAACAAATGTGAAAAAATGAAAGAGAATAGTTTTTTTACTTGGAATATAGTTTCTAAGTAAGTATTCATTGAACTTAACCTCCTTCTACGATTATCTTCAAAATCCTATCATCTTTCTAAACCGATAGCAAATCAAGAATTTGAACCTTCTCTAGAGTAGTTCAATGGTTTTGTTTATGCTATGGCTTCCTTGTTTTGTTGATAGTAAATCCAGTGGTATGAGATCTTGTCGACTTTACTGTTGGTGATGCTTTTTTGAGCGGATGCTCTTTGTGAAGCATTATGTTCTGTTGGCTGCTCTTGACTACGATTTTGTTATTATTTCTTGTTTCCTCCTTTTTGTCTTTTTCTTATATGTATTTCTTTTTCTTGTCACTTCTTGTGCTATTTGATATTTATCACTTTGTAGTAGGTTTTATTTCCAAATTTTATCTATTAATATATATTATTTTTCCTTTAAAAATAAAAATACAAATTGTTGATATTTATAAATCAACAACAATAAGAAAAGCATTGTTGACAAATAATATTGTTTGACAAATTTACCTTTCAAGAACAATGCAAGTTAATCTAGTATATAGGATTTTGGTCCAAATTTCACAAAAATAAATGTTGGAATTTCACTGTTGATGTAAAAAGCTTGTTGCTAGGTAATATTTAAACATTTCTTTAAATGCTCTTTGATTCTTGATGTTTTCTTTCATCTTGGTGAGCCCCGAAACCCAACTCGGATTTAAGAGAGAGAGATTTAATTGATCTTTTTTTTATAATTTAATACTTAAATTCTTATCATAGTATATGATAGTATATTCATTTTCACTAACTTGTTTTCCCTAACTTCATAATGATTATACTAAGGAAAATCCCATAGCTAGTACAAGATTCTTTCATCAAAAAGTTCATCTTTAATTCTGCGGAGGGTCACAATGGGCTTCTTTTTGGATGACCAGACATTATTGATTTAAACTTGAAAACTTAGTCATAGATGTTTAAAGTCAAGGTGTAAATTAGCTTACCTGATTGGCAGATGTCCATTTACATGGATAAAATTTCTAAACTTATTGAGGTTTGGAGTTGGAAACTGGTAGGATACTCTAATATAAAGGTCTTCAATAAATTTCCATTTGCACAAATCAGGCTAGTGCAACTTAATGGTAAAGTTATAAAGTTTTATTTCAATGGTAATTCGAATGGTGGGAGGTGTTATAAGTTCTGTGAAGTGGAATCTGAAGGATCAAAGTTCATCATAAGCAGATGTATTACTTTCTGTAAGAGATAAAACTTCATCATAAAAAGTATAGAGATAAAAGTATAAAAAACTATGCTGGAGAAATTTTTTACAGTAGCCAGTAATTATCATTGGACTCGTGATAAGGCAATGAGAGAGATTGAACCATCTCATGCATACATTTATATTGTCCTTGGTTAATTAAAGTCATGGTGGTAGATTGTAGAATGATGCCTTAAAAACTCAATTCGGAAGAATACGAAAACATCTTTCAATACATTAAGAAACCAGAGGCGTCCAAACTGTAAATAGCGACAGGAAAGTTAGGGAAAAATGAGAAAGAGCGGCCACTACTACGGAAAACCCATTTAACAACGGTTGAGAAAAATATATAATCACGCGGGTGCAAGCGTTGTTATGTAGAGTGTGGTTGTATATATAATACATACAATCACGGCCCAGTAACCGTTGTAATATACTGGAAAGCGTGCACCCTATCACAACGGTTTTTCAAATGACCGTTGTGATAAACTTAGCGCGCGAGATATTATAACGGTTTTGCTATATAACCGTTGTTACATTTTCTTCACAATTATAGTTCTTTTATAATAAATCCCATATTTTAACATGTATTATTGTTCACCATATCACATCAGAAAATACAACTCACATTTGTAATAAAGTTATCATAATAATATTAATTGTATCATATTCAATACACAGTCAGTCAACATACAAACCTAATCGACTATAACCTATTTTGTCATTGTTGTTACAACAAATTCAATGAACACTACAAATAAAAAAAATCCATGTAATCTTCAGCTGTTTCTTCAGGATCCTCACCTTCAACTTCAATTCGTCCTCCTTGGCTTTGAAGGTGTTAACCATCTCCTTCTCCTCATTCAAGTTCATTACCAGTGAAGAAATTATTTGTTTTACCCAAGGATCCATCTCCTCATCCAACTCAGAAAAGTGAGAGCATTTTTGTATCCTTGAATCTTATACATCCCACATCCATAGAAACAACGGTCTGGGTTTGAATCGGTCCATGCAGTCATCAACGAAGCGTCGAGACCACACTTGCATACATACCTTGAACGACTTGACGATCTGCTTACATGGATACAACCAAGGTGTTGAGACATTTTAATGGAAGGATTTGATGGAAACTTGAAGAAACTGGGTGAGAAGAAGACGAACAATGACTGGGGGGGAAAAGAAGACGAAAAATAAATCAAAAGGATTAGATGGAAATTATGACTTTCATCTAGTTTATGAAGCTATAAAGAAAAAGTACAAGGTGAATAAAGTTTACACAATAGGTTCATACTTCTTGTATTTATCTTCATAGCTACACAAATCATATGTATCATAGCCAAAGTATGCGCTTTGTTAAGGTGGTGAAGAAGAATCTGAAAAAAAAAAGAGAACATTCACCAAATGAAAAAATGAGAACCCATTTTTAACAAGAAACATAAACCAAATCGAAGCATAAGTTAAATGAACGAACCTCAAGTTAGCGATTGGTGAAGAAGAATCTGGAGACGTATCTGAAGGTTGAAGGATGTTAGGATAATGTTATGATAGAGAAGATTGAAATATGTTAGGGTTTTCTTTTGAGAGAAACGGCTGTTATGTACTGAAAGATAGACACTTTCGCTTATATACTAAAAAATATCACTTTTCATCACGGTTAGAATTAAAAACCGTGATGCAATTTACATATTTTACAACGGTTGGTTGACCTAACCGTTGTAAAATCATTTATAATTTAGTTTTTAAATAATGGACTTAAGTGACACACACTTAATGTACTCTAAAAAAATGGAAAAAAATGTAGTTGTTGGGAATCGAAGCATGCTACACATCATTTGTCACTACGGTGTTTTGATAAATCCAGCTACTGACTGGGCGCGAAAATGTTAACCTATTATAACCGTTTATATGAATCTGTTGTACACGTGGCGTGGTTGTTTGCGCGTTTTGTAGTAGTGAGTGGGTTAGCGATTCAAGGTTGTGGTCGGAGGTTCAACATATGTGATCTTTGGCGACAGAGGGTTGTCATCCAAAGTCTGGCTAGTGAATTCGAGTAGAGCTCTGGTGCCGGAAGTGGTCGGACGAGCAACATTGATCAATAAAGTGACAACAAGTCAATGGTGTCAGTCTAGGTGGATCTCATGTTGGGTTGGTTTTGTCAATAGATTTGTTTTGCTAATGTATTATATTTTCGGACCATTATGGATCTGTATATCTCTATCACTTTCACTACTACAAATAACGCTATATATGACAAAGCTTACACCTTGAACAATAAACAACTAAGGGTATATGTTCTGGGAGCGCCATGTTTTATTTATAAAAAAATCAATCTTTTCCCTCGGTTTTTACAAAAACAAACATAAATGTTGCTCAGGGTTTGAGGTTCAATTCCCAGATCTTTCAATTTAATGTTTTATTTAGAACCAAAAAGGTGCCTTTATTCTTTTATGGATTTTACGTCGGATATTATACCTCGGTTTATGAATAAATCGAGAAGAAAACTCTCTAATTTTTTATTCCTTTTGGAATTAAAAAATACGCCATTATTTTTTATAGATTTTATGTCGGATATGTTACCTCGGTTTTTAGTAAAATCGAGATAAATACTCTTTAAATTTTTATTCCCTTGGAGTTAATGTTAAGTCTAGCTCATTAACTTTTTGAGCCCTAGTGAAGAAAAGAACACCACTCTTCTTCAAAGAGAATGGGAGCTCGAACCAACACATTTCCTTACAAGTCTATTATCACATTTTTGGCATGTACAAGTTCTCCATTATTGTTGTTGTTGTTGTTGTTGTTGTTGTTGTTGTTGTTGTTGTTGTTGTTGTTGTTGTTTGTTGTTCTCATTGTTGTTATTGTTGTCGTCATCGTCGTTGTTGTTATTATTTTGAGGTTGTCTTCTTGTTTACTATTTTGTTGGTTGTGTACTATTTTTTTTTTATTTTCAGAAGCTTTATGTGATTATGGATCGTAGTTGGATGAAAGCCAATAGATTAAGTAAAGAATATGAGAATGGAGTGATACAATTTCTTGATTTCACTACCTTCCAAAAAATGATGGGATTTTTTGCTTTCCTTGTATTAAGTGCTTTAATATGAAAAAACATTAAAGGGATGTTATATTCAATCATTGTGGAAGTTATTAAATTATTGAAAATTACACGAAATGAGTATGGCATGGAGAAATGACAAAAAAAGACCTCTGTCACATACCGTTGAAGATGATGAATTTATGAATGATACTCTGGAAGAAATGATTCGTGATATTGGAGTAGATGCTTTCAAGAAAGGTAATGTGGTAGATACTTTGCAAAGAGGCATGGGAGATTCTTTGTATCCGGATGTACAAGTTTTACAAGAATGTCA
The DNA here is from genome assembly GCA_022829125.1 of Lathyrus tuberosus. Taxonomy (NCBI): domain Eukaryota; kingdom Viridiplantae; phylum Streptophyta; class Magnoliopsida; order Fabales; family Fabaceae; genus Lathyrus; species Lathyrus tuberosus. The sequence continues at coordinate 858,382 of JALAZF010000874.1, forward strand.
GTTGTGTTAAGACTATTTAATCTTAAGGCAAGAGGTGGGAGGGCAGATAAAAAGTTTACCAAATTTCTTGAATTGTTGAAAGAAATGCTTCCCGAAGGTAACACGTTGTCGAACCGTTGTTAAGAGGCCAAAAAGATATTGTGTCAAATGGGTTTGTACTATATCAAAATACATGCATGTCGTAATGATTGCATCTTATATAGGAATGAGTTTTAAAACTTGAAGGAGCTCACGAGGTGTGGGGAGTCATGCTACAAGCAGAAGGACAATGGTGTTCCTTTTAAGGTGATGTGGTATCTACAGATAATTCCAGGGTTCAAGAGATTGTTTGCTAATGTTAATAATGTAAATAATACTAGATGGCATGCATATGAAAGAGTGTGTGATGGAAAAATTTGCCATGTAGCTGATTCATTACAACAGAAGAAAATTGATTCCTTGTGTCCATATTTTACCCTTGAACCAAGGAACCTTAGGCTTGGTCTTGCTTGCATTGGAATGAGCCCTTTTGGTAATCTGAGTACTAAACATATGTCATGGGATGTTCTTCTCGTAATTTACAACTTATCTCCATGGTTGTGCATTAAATTCAAGAGCAGGATAGCCGGATTTTGATATCGCTCCAAAGCGTTTAATCGGAAGGAAAGTTTATAAAAGACAACAACACATTAATGTTGTCTTTTGAAAGAAACAAAAAAATTCAGTGGAGAAAAGTATTTGGAAAAAGAGGTTGGTGTTCTTTGATCTTCCATATTGGTCTAGTCTTGATGTAAGACATTGTCTTAATGTGATGCATGTGTAGAAAAATGTATATGATAGTTTGATGGAACACTTGTCAACATTATAGGCAAGACAAAAGATACTAAAAAATCCTGCGAAGTTATGGTTGTGATGGGTTTATGATAAGATTTAGTCCCAAAAGGAAAAGGAAATAAAACATATTTGCCTCCAACACGTCACACTCTATCTAAAAAAGAAAAAAAAAGTTTACGTGAATGTTTGCAGGGTATCAAAGTTCCCCAATGGTACTCATCAAATGTGGAGAAAATTATGTCAATGAAAGAACCACTACTACAAATAATGCTTATAACGTCGCACGCAAAAGAGATGTAACCTCAGCTACCAAGCCGACGTAACGAAGAATGACATAAAAAGTTTCCACTTAACACCTCGGTTAATGAAAAACCGAGGGATGAAGTTATCTGATCATGGCTTCGAACCCCAATATCTGCATTTTTGTTATTTACAAAAACAACACTCATAGCTCTCGGTTTATTTAAATCCCGAGGGGTTAGATAGTTTGTTTTTTTTAATAAAACTAATGACATTGTTTACATAGAATATAAACTAATTAATTTGTTTACAAACTACATTATTTACACAAAATATTAATAAATTAATTTATTTACAAACTAAATTGTTTACACAGAATATTACATTGTTTACACATAATATTAAAAGTAAAAATGTTGTTCTTCATCGTCATCGTTGTCGGTGAAGAACAAATGTTGGATATCTTGGAGAAGAGAAAATGTTGGGGATCCTCGTTTCATATATCAAATGAAATATATTATCTATGACTTGCATTCATTTGTTTCTGATATAAAACAAAAAAAGTTAGCTAAATAAAATAAATATTCGGTTATATGATTATTTAAGAACACAAACCTTGAAACCATGATAATTTTCTGCACTTGTAATGTATCACATAAATCTTTGATAGCGTAAATACACTCTCACCAGCCACATATTATACTAACCTAAATTTTTTCTATTCTTGCAATCTATCACGGTGATACGTTTACTTTGTAAAATCACATGGCGCTTTAATTAAACATAGAGTTGCACAACAACTTTTCTTGTGGATTCACTATTATCTAATTTAAATATTCATAATGTTTTTATAATGAGGGTTTTAGGTTTCATGAGGATCACTAATGACAGTGACTTGAGCGTTGATAGTCATTAAATGGACGGTGAAGATTTGTTTAAGGACGATGAAGAAACCGAAAAAACATGCTAATATGTTACCTCGGTTATTAATCAAAACCGAGGTGAAAAATATTTTTTTGAAATTTTTTATATTTACATTGTTTACAGAGAACATTAAAATAAATTACTTAAACAAATCAAGATTTTGACAATGGATTCTTGGAGAATAACCTAGAGGAGTTATCTGTTGCAAACAAGGGAAATTTTTTTATATTTACATTGTTTTCTGATTTTTGAGAAGTTGCCTGTTCCTACCAATAGAATTTTATTTTTGTACTTGCAATCCATCCTAGATTATATTGAGAAAATGTTTTCATGGAAAATGATTTCACATGAAAAAAAAAAACATGAAAGAGAAATGGAAGTGTGTTTAGTAATAAATTTTTCAATGTTGTCAACTGAGGAAAGCAATATATTTCTCCATGTTTTCTTTGATCAACAACATATAAGTTTTATTACATAAATACAACAACAACATCAACACCATTATTTTAGATATATTGCAAGGGCACAAAAAGTGTTTTGTTCAAGATAGAAGAACATTGAAGATTTTTTCTGCCTTGCTATCCATCCCAAAGAATGATGGTTAGGGCGGCTTCATATTAGTAAGGATTAAGGTAAAATATGTTTAACGAATGATTTTATAGTAAAATCTTATTATTTTATCCATCGGTTAAATAGAAAACTGAAGGGTTAGAACATTTTGCTTACGCTTATAAACAAATAAAATCATACATTGCGATAGCAGAGAATCGAAGCTTGTACTGAGCTATTTTTTCACATCGCTTTTTTGAAAAACCGAGGGAATTTGTGTTTTTTATTTTTTTCAATAATAAAAAATAGCGCGCCTTGGCTTTATACATCAGGTTTCTATTGTTTGAGGTGAAGCCTTCGTAATGAAATGCGTTATTTGTTGTAGTGATCTTAAGTTAGTTGGCTTAAAATATCATGATTGTCATGTCTTGATACAACAACTTCTATCAGTGGCTATTCGTGACATTTTACCATGAAATATAAGGGTAACTATAACTAGATTGTTCTTATTCTTCAATGCTATATGTAGTAAAGTTAGTGATCCTGGAAATTTAGAAGACTTGGAACATGAAGTTGCAATTATCTTGTGCCAATTAAAGATGTTTTTCCCTCCATAATTCTTTGACATTATGTTTCACTTAGTTGTTCATCTAGTAAGGGAGATTATAATTTGTGGTCCATTTTATTTACGATGGTGTTATCTAGTAGAGCGTTAGATGAAGTTTTTAAAGAGTATACAAAGAATCAACACTATCCGGAAGCTTTGATCGTAGAAAGGTACATCATAGAAGAAGCTATAAACTATTTGTCATATGCGAACTCTATAGGAATTTCTGAGTCTCATCATGATGAATGTTATGATGGTAGATGTATTCAAGGTTTAAATTTTAAGTCATTTAACTGAGAAGTAGTTCGTCAAACACATTTTTATATATTGAATAACCTTAGTGAAGTTCAACCTTACTTGACTGCACACAAAAGTCTTATAAAGGAAAAATTCTCTCGAATGAATGAAAGATAGTTGTTAAGAGAGCATAACAAAACTTTCATAAATTAGTTTAATAAAAGTGTTTCTAAAGAGAGTAGCCCATCAGATACATTTAAATAGTTGTCACATATGCCTAAGTTTGATATAATTACTTAGAGTGCAAACGATATTACTAAATATTCATTCAATACAAAATCAAAGGATGAGAATTTGGAAAAATGTACAATGTTTCTATTTCAGGAATATGCAAAATATGGTTCTATATTCTGTAATATGATTCTGTAATATAGGTGCATACAATAGTACTAAAAGAATTAACCCCTCGTTTTTTTTACATAAAACCGAGTTAATAACATAGAGATATTACCTCGGCTCAACATAACACTAAGAGTTAATATTGGGAGCGCCATTCAGTTCTGAAAATAATAAAAAATGTTGATGCATGTGATCGAACCCATCTGCAGATACCTTTACCCCTCAGTTTTTTAATAATTGAGAGGTAAAGTGGTACCTTTTAAGTACGCCATTCGTTACCTCGCCTTTGGAATCAAGGTTAAATGCATTGCGCGTCCGATGTTAGAAGTGTTTTTTTAGTAGTAGTGTTTTGTTAATTAAGAAAATAAGACAGAGAGAAGTTGTGTTAATCATTGTTTGAGAGAAAAATGTATAGATTCCTTTAAATTCTAAAAATTTGGGAAAGCTTTGAAGGTATCTAAGGGGATGGGGAAACACTTATAAACACATTGAATTTTTGTGATTCATGTATAGAGAATTAAAGATATTGGGAAACACTTGGATAGAAAATAGAATTTGTTCTTGATAATTTGGAAGACTATTTTGTTATAACTCATTTGTAATCGTTTGTAACAATTATATATAATATAGTGAATCAAAGAACTTCTCTCTCTCCTAAAGTAATCTGGTTTAAAAGAACTGGGTAAATAAATCATGTGTACTTGTCTTTTATATTCCTCTTGCATTTTATGGATTGACTTACACAGTTTGGGAGGTTTTTTTTGTTGCTAAACACCATTTATTTTTATTATGATTTCTCTTAGTACCACATTTTTTTTATTTTTAGTGAAATTAATATTACTATTAGAGTTTATGATAAGAGTTTATAATAATCAAGAGAAAATGAGTGATGTGACAGTGTAAAAATATTTTACACTGTCAACCAATCATGACCATAAATTCTGCCAAGTCAGACTATAATTTTTAAAAAATTTATATGACATGGTAAAATGTTATATTTTTATTGGATGACAATGTAAAATTTTTTTTACTGTCAATGTATATCAATTAAACCCAATCATCAAATAGTAACATTATTTAAAAGATTATTAATGAATATCAGATTTCAATTAACTAATATTTTTTGAGAAAATATAAAAAAGAAGCGTGCTAAAAAAGTCAATATATCATGTAAGTACAGTTTAATTAGTAGCTATATAAGCACGATGGTATGTATATATTTAGTTTTATAATCATGGTTTTCCACTTCTCCATACTTTTTTTTCTAATAAGCAATTCATTAATAAGTGAGCAAAAGGATTGCTCAAATAGAAGCTACAATATGCACAACACTACTTTCTACTGCTAGAGAGAGGAAAATAATGCCAGTCATTAAATTCAATAGTAAAAGTAAAATTACAACAGAGACTCATCCAAATACACGATCTATAAATAATATCCGTCAATCATCCATCGAAACTAAACACCGCCCCTTTAAATTGAATGCCATTACGCATTAACCAAATGCTTCACACCGTCGCCATCTAAATGATCCCAAGAGTGGTTTTAACTAACTTATTCTTCACTCTATTATTGACCAACAGAAACCCGATACATTCCTCTAAGGACAACTCGTTTCGAACCCATACTCTCTACTTTGATTGTTTCATCCCGTTTTTTGAGGCTATTTGGCATAACGGGTCTAAATGGGATGAATATGCCTGTTTTTCACTCCTAACAATATTATGTCAAATAATGGAATCTATTTGATATAGTTTTTTAGGGGTGTGGTTCTTATACGGTGACTATGTTAATAATGATAAAAAATATGTTATGTATGCATGACCCCACTTAAAAACTTAATAGTACACAAACAATCTATGTCGGAACCACGATACGGTGGCTTCAATGGCCGGCAGTGCTGTGGTTTTTAAGATCAGGCGATAGGACCTAATCGGGTCCAGTTCAGTTTGCGGATCAGTTCGTTGATGGATTGTATGTTAGAATATCTATTTATATATATTAAATATAATGCATTAAACTATTTTGTGACACCTAACACTAATTTCTTCAAAAATAATCCACATCATCAATTTAGCTTATGTGTACAACTTCTACTAAATTACCAATAAAAATACCACTATTTGCCAACACACATGATTTGACTATTTCCCTACCAAAACCCTCTTTTCATCTTCCCTAATTCTCCAATACACGTTACAAGTGACAAAAATAATTTCTCCTCATGTTTCCAATATCTCAAGAAGCGTGGTTGTTATATGATTACGACAATTCGAGTTTCCCCTTCCTATAATTTTCAACAAAGTGACGGTTCGAGTTTCCCCTTCCTACAATTTCCGAAGAATCGATTTGGGATTATTTGACTATTTCCCTACCAAAATCCTTTTACACCTTCCCTAATTTTCCAATATCACATTACAAGTGACAAAAATAATAGCTCCTCATGTTTCCAATATCTCAAGAAGCGTGGTTGTTCTATGACGGTTCGAGTTTCCCCATCCTACAATTTCCAACAAATCAACTGTTCGAGTTTCCCCTTCTTGGAATTAATATTTCAACATTCGTTATACATACAGATGTTCTGGCGGAACTCAATTTTGGATATCTCCGATTCCAGTGAGATTTTTCCTTTCCATAAATCTCTAATAGTTGGTTATAATTTTTAATAAATATAATGATTTTGATTTTTCCTTTCAGTAAATCTCCAATTTTTTAATTTGTGTTATCAATCTTATAGGAAAATATAATTTTATACATTTTTTTTATGAATATTATTTTTTTGTACAAATAATAAATATACTATTTTATTCCACTCAATTTTAAAAATATATAACATTTTTATTCTGAATATTAATAGCATCACAAAGGACAATACCAAAAAATTACAAAAATAAAGCATTTACTTATATATTAATAATATTATAAATATTCATTTAAAATTTTTAAATATAACATAGAAAAAAATCAATTTAAAATTAAGTAAAAGAGATCATTTTGTACATTATTTATTCATGTTAATAATTAATTATTTTTATTTATTTGAATAATCAAAACAATTGTAAAACTGTAATTAAAATTATAATGAAACAATTACACTACACTTCCTTTTAACCATTAATATTATCATTTTAATATATTATATTATTTATCAAAAAAGTTATAAATAAAATATTATTTATAAGCACGAAAAGGTCATAAATGATTCTTAAAATTTTTTTGAAAAATTAATCTCATAAAAGTTAATTCCATCATTAAATAATGAATATAAAAAATAATTCAATTTTGTATTATTAACATTATTATTGAAAATTAAAAAATACATATGAATAATAAACATATTGTTATATTTTTAAACATTACAAAAATTCATACCTATACTATTTTATTCCAAATATTAATTACACATAATAAAATGTTATACAAATAAAAAAATTTCTTTTAATAAATAAAATAATAAACACATGTATTATTATTATTATAAACATTTAAATCATTTTTAAAAAAAACCTGAAATAAGGACAATAAATATAATAAATTATTTTTTAGATCAGGAAAGAAAATCCATGAATGGATGAACATGAATTAAACATTTTGGTAAATATAATAATAAAACTTTATACTGATTTAAGGTTCATTATAACTCATAACTCATTCAGTTTAAAATTTAGTGATAGGGTTGTTTACTTACCTATTAAATAATTGACTTATTCAATTTTATAATAATTAAGAATTAATATGATTCTAATTGCATTATAATTTAGAAATAATATTCATTTATTATTATGACAATCCTACTTTACACGTTTAATAATTAATATTTTACATGTTTAATAATTAATTATATGATAATTAATAGTTAATTGGATTCAATTGCATTATAATTTATAATTAATAATCAATATACACAGTTTACTTAAATTATTGTTATTATTATTGATCGTACCTGGATCAGACAGTTACAGGTGGCCAACGACGTCCGTTGAGCTCCGGCTCCGGTGAGGTTGAAGGACGGCGGGGGGGGGGGGGGGGGGGGGGGGGGGGGTGTACCTGCAAGGTACTCCGACGCTCAAGTTAGGGAGTGCACAGAGTAACAGCAAATACAAAGAGTGAGAAGAGTGACTTAACCTGACCCTCTCAAGTGAGAGGGTATTTATAGAGAGCCCCCAGCATGGGGCCAACGGTTACTTGCATTGGGCTGGATTGTCAGGCCCAATCCAAGTAACTGCCAGGGCTTACGTGGCGTAGTGAAGACCAGCACGTGGCCTTCGCCCTGGGGTAACCGCTCCTAGATTTCCGGGATTAGGGCAGACCGAATCCTGCGGAAGTGGGAGGTTACTTGGAACGTGTCGACGTGGTGCAGACCGTTAGACATTCCTCGCGGGGGAGGAGCCTTCTGTGTCGAAGACCTATCAAGCCGTACGACGGACATGGCCTCGCAGGGAGGAGTCATGTCTGTCGAGGAGTGATGTCTGGCATACTCGCGGGGAGAAGTTGGTATGTCGGGGATATACCTATCCGCCGGGGGTGCGAGGTCCTCCTGCCCTGTTGGCCCAAGTGCCCGACACAAATAAAGTGCACGGGGGAAACGTGGGTATGCTTGCAGCAGTCAAGTGCCCCGCAGAGGGGTCCTATTGGGCCTCCCCATGCTATATGGGTTGGGCCTGCTCGACTGTTGGGCAGCCTCGGCCCATTCCAGAACAGGAGCCCCCCAAGTCGTTGCTCTGAGGTGGCAGAGTGATGACTTAAGGGTTATTGTATGTCGAGGATACACTAAGAGAGGAACCGAGGAGGTCGATACCCTATGCGAAATTCCTTCGGCCGGATGAGCGTCGGGCGTCGGACAGACGTGTCTGGTCGTATGGTCGGGGAGATGAAGGGTTTCGGGTTCGAAGCGTTGGGGAAAACCGAAACGACACGCGTGGGGAGACGGGTGGCTGCATGCGTGCCGCGTGTCGCCTGCCATCATTACCTAGGGAGGCTAGGGCGGCTGGCTAGGGTAGCGCACTCGAGTGCCCTACGCCCCTCGGGTCTCGCGAGAACCGCTTATAAAAGCCGCTCCCCTCGCTCATTCTCCACTTTTCCGCTTCTCTCTCAAGAAACTTTCTCCCTCTCTCTCTAACCTCTTCCGCCGTAGCTCTCGCCGTCAGTTGCCGGGCACTCTCTTTCGGAAGCATTTCCTCCGCTAGGACCGCCGTTCGCTGCCGTACCACAGCCGGAAACCTCCGTGCCGGAACCCTACACCGCCGCTTACCAGGTATTTGCTCCAAACCGGACCTTTATTTTGCGTTTTTCTTTGATTTTAACTAGTGTAGGGCGTTTCCTTGGTGAATTGATGATATTCCCATGAGAAACGAAGGGATTCCCGGCGAATACGGCGGGAATCTTTAGTTGTGGAGAGAGAGAGTGCGAAGATTCTTGCTCGCTTTTGATGAATGTCTCGGGGATCAGGGACGAACACGTCGGGGATCCGTTGAATGTCTCGGGGTCCTTGATAATCAGTATATTTGTTAGTGCCGTGGGGACACGGGGCAGAACCTTCCGGGGAGACGATGAGCTCCCCGGTGGGCAAGTTGGTCCTCGGCCGATCTCGTCGGGGAGTTGAGAAAGCCTTGCCCCTTCTTCGCCCGTTCGCTTGAACAGCGGTGGAGGGGTGAATTTGATACGACCAATCGAATTCACCGTTTCCTTCTGCTTTTCAGGTAAATGGACGATTTGGCTGCAGAGGTGGCCGCAGGATATTTTGAGGAAAACGAGGATGACTAGCCTGACTCCCCCATGGCTCACATGGCCTTTGCGCAGGAGAGGCCGCTCGAGGACTGGGTCTGTAGCGAAGCCCTTGAGATGTCGTCCATCTTCGTGTACCCAGATGTGGGCGATGCTTTTTGTACCGTCGAGCACAGACTAATCGGAAGTGGTCAATCCTGGAAGGTTTTTCGTCCCGAGGAGCATCACCGGATATGCTCCCCTTACCGGGGAATGCGGGTCCCCTTATACGAGTTTATGTTCGAGAAGGCGGGGTGGAGGCTGCCTTTCACGGATTTTCAGGAGGGGATCTTTGACTGGTTAAAGTTGGCCCCTTCGCAGATTCATCCGAACTCGCTGGCCTTCATCCGGGCTTTCGAGCTCGTATGCAAATATTTGGAGATCTTGCCGACCGTTCACCTTTTCTTCCGCATATTCCACCTCCAACGGTCGTCGGTAGGAGGTCGACACGGCTGGGTGTCCTTCAAGCAGAGCAAGGCGTTGTTTCACACTTACTTGGATTCCATCCGGGATTTCAAGTTCCGCTATTTCTATGTGAATCCGGTCACCCTCGAGGCGATATATTCATTGTACCGGAAAGTCACCCGCGAGGTCGAAGACCGTTCCGAGGAGGTGCTGGTGCCGAAGTTTCCTCTGTACTGGACGGAGGAACACTTTAAGAAGGGAGTTGACAAGTATAAAACGAAACCCGTTCAGATGGAGGCCTACGAGCGGGAAGCCTACGATAAAATCGTAGCTTTCGTCGACAGCTTTACCGAAGCTCGACATGAGACGCTGGACGGCCAACCTATAATAGGTGCAGATGGGCAGGTGAAGAAAGAACGTCGCCTGATAAACACCCGCGTTCTGCTCGAGACCTTCTCCGACGAGGAGGCCGTCGAATTGTTAGGTGGTGAAACGCCCTTGCTTTAGTTCTTCCTCGTATCTGTGTTTCTCGCTTTACTAACGCTTTCTTTCCTTTTGCAGGGACAATGGCCGGAGCCGAGGAGAGGTTGAAGAAACTGAAAGCGAAGAGGGCCCGGGAAGCGCAGGCCCGAGAAGAAGCGTCGCGCTCCAAAGATCAGGAAGTTGCCCCTTCTGGGGCCCCGCACGAGGGTGTGTCCACGGCCTCTGCCCCCGAAGGGTCCACTCCGTCCCAGCCTGCTGCCGCTGTGTCGGGGACCGCGGGTGACCGCACAACTCCTGCGGGAAGCCAATCCCCGGCTACCCAAGGGACTCCGAAGAGGCAGCGCGTTGCGGTGATCGTCAACTTGGGCGGTGAAGACAGTCCCTCGGTTCCTTCCAGCTTTGACCTTCCCCCCTGCCATCAAAAACCTCACTTCTTCTCCGAGGTCACTTATCCTCGCACCCTTCCCTCCGAGATCCAAACCGTGTTGGGGACCGCTACTGAAGTGAGGAGGAAGATGCTTTTTGAGGACCTGTCGGCCGTCATGCGTATCTGCTCGACGGCCATCATTCTAAATGACGAGACCCGCCCTGCTGCTGAACTGGCCCGCCTGCAGGAGGCGCTGGATACCTTGGGCGCTGAGATGCTCGGCATGCGCAAGGAACTAAAAGAGTGCCGAGATCTGAACAAAGAGCAAAGCAAGCAGCAGCAATTGGTCGAGGCCAAGCTTAAGGAAGCCGAGGAGACAAAGAAAAGCCACCTTGCCCGAATCGCTGAGCTGGAGTTGGAGGAGAAGCGGCTTAAGGTAAGGATTGCCGAGCTGGAAGATGCGGTGCGGCCAGCCGAAGGGGAAACTGAGGAGGACAAACTCCTGACCACTCGTGCGGCGTTTGTGGCGCAGCTCCTGAAGCTTGAGCAGGATCTCCGAGTGTCCGAGGATGATTCTATCGAAACCGCGGGTATAGGGTTCCGCAGTGCTGTGGCGCAGCTTCGGGTTCTCAACCCCGACCTTGTCATTGAAGGGATCGACCCCGACGCTGAGGTGGTGGATGGCCAGATCGTGTATCCTCTGCGGGAGAATGACATTTATGCGCACGAGGAGCCTGACGGGACCGCAGCTGAGTAGGTTTTTATCTTTGTTTTGGTCGGCCTGCGAGCCGTTTTGTTTCGCCCGGCTTGTGGGCTTAGCTGATGTACTTTTTGCACAATGGTTATTTTCGCCCGGCTTGTGGGCTCATATTTGTAACTTTTTGGACCAAGTGTTTTGCCCGCTATTCGTACTTTATAATATCTCTTTGTTAATTTTCCTTGTGCGTGATGTGGTGTTTGTTATACTTTATTTTTCCCTAAGTAATAAGGCTTCGGGATTTGCTCAACCTTGATCATCCCTGACCGCCTGGAGAGCTGGTCGGGAGGACGGAGGAGTACTCTGACCTTCAACGAGGCTAAGAGCTCGGTCGAGGTCCTAGTCTCGTGGCATGAACTTCCCATCGCGAGCTGGATGTTATGCCTGGTTGGCACGACAACGGTGGGCCTCGATCGAGGTATCCCCGCCGGATCAAATGTCCTCGCGCACACACAATGCGGTCTCTGATCATCGTGTTCTTATAGGGGTGTCGCGCTTGTACCCCAGCGCGTCCCGTATCGCGGTGCTAGTGAGCCGCGGGCAGTGTTTAACTATAATATTGTTTTAGCTTTTCAGCGTTCCATGGTCGAGCAAGTTCTTCCACGTGCAGATTTTCGAGGAAATAGGCTCCTGTCCCCGTTTTTGCCCGGACGCGGTACGGGCCCTCCCAGTTCGCGGCGAGTTTGCCTTCTCGCGAGTCTTTCTGGTTTCTTCGTAGGACGAGGGTGCCCACCTGAAAATCACGTTTAATGACTCTGTCATTATAACGTAGTGTTATTTTTTGTTTAAGTGACGCCTCTCGGAGAAAAGCGCCTGAGCGTGTTTCCTCCACGAAGTCGAGTTCTTCCCTCAAGGCTTCGTCGTTCGTGTTCCCTTCGAGGGGGGTTTCCGTCCTCCTCGAGGGTTCTCTGATCTCCACGGGGATCACTGCCTCCGTTCCATAGGTCAAACGGAAAGGGGTCTCCCCGGTCGTGGAGTGTGGGGTTGTTCGGTAGGCCCAGAGAACGCTGTGTAGCTCTTCGACCCACCGTTGTTTGGCGTCACCCAGTCTCCGTCTTAATCCTCGAAGGATCACTCTGTTAGTGGCCTCAGCCTGCCCGTTCGTTTGAGGGTGCTCGACCGACGTGAAGTGCTGCTTCGTGCCTAGTTTTGTGACGAAGTCTTGGAAGTTCCTGTCGGTGAACTGGGTTCCGTTGTCCGTGATGATGGCTTGAGGCACTCCGAACCGGGCGAGGATATTTCTTTTGTAGAAACGAAGTATGTTGAAAGCAGTGATTTTGGCCAATGCTTCTGCTTCAATCCACTTTGTGAAGTAATCTACCCCGACGATGAGGTATTTGTTTTGATACGACCCCTGGACGAAAGGTCCGAGGATATCCATCCCCCACCATGCGAACGGCCACGGGGAGGATAGCGTCGTGAGTTCGCTGGGGGGAGCGAGGTGCATGTCCTCGTGCCGCTAGCATTTATCGCACTTCTTGACGTGCTCCTTGGCGTCTTGTTGCATGGTCGGCCAGTAATATCCTGCCCTGAGTGCTTTACGAGCTAGCGATCGTCCGCCGAGGTGCTGCGCATTGATTCCCTCGTGGATCTCCTGGAGTATGCCGGGGACCTTGGTATCTTTGACACATCTGAGGAGGGGAATAGAGAATCCTCGTCGGTATAGCTTATCCTCGACTATAGTGTACGAGCATGCCCGTCTCTTGACCATTCTAGCTTCTTTGGGGTCTTCGGGCAGTTCGCCCGTCGTGAGGTATTCGTATACCGGGGTCATCCAGCAGCCGCTGTCCCCGATGGCGTTGATATTCGAAACCATACCTGGTTTATCAACGCTCGGGTGGGAAAGGACCTCTTGTATGACGGACTTGTTTCCGCCTTTCTTTTTCGTGCTTGCTAATTTTGACAAGACGTCTGCCCGGGCATTATGCTCCCGGGGAATGTGAGTCACTTCCGCCGAGGTGAACTTCTTCATCTTCTCTTTTACCAAGGCCAAGTATTCTATGAGACTGTCGTTCTTGGCTTGGTACTCTCCTCGAACTTGCGAGGCTACGAGCTGGGAATCGGTGAAAAGCTTGACCTCCTTGGCGCCAAGGTCCTCGGCCAGCCTGAGTCCCGCAAGGAGGGCCTCGTATTCGGCTTGGTTGTTCGAAGTCGGGAAAGCCAGTTCGAGGGACACCTCGATGAGGATGCCTTCCTCGTTTTCGAGGATGATTCCCGCTCCGCTTCCTTTCGGGCTGGATGCTCCGTCGACATAGATTGTCCATTTCTGCGACCCGTTGGCTGAGGGTTCTGGGACGGTCATCTCTGCTACAAAGTCGGCCAGCACTTGTGCCTTCAAGGCTTTCCTCCCTTCATATTGGATGTCGAATTCGGCCAGCTCGAGTGACCACCTGAGCATCCTCCCCGCCATATCCGGTCGTCTGAGGAGTTGCCTGATCGGCTGGTTGGTCCTCACGACAACGGTATGGGCGAGGAAGTAGTGGCGTAGTCTTCTGGCTGCGGTGACGAGGCCCAGTGTGACTTTCTCGATCTGTTGATACCTGAGCTCGGGGCCTTAGAGAGCTTTGCTCGTGAAGTAAACTGGCTTCTGTCCATCTGGTGTTTCCCGAATGAGGACGACGCTGACCGCTTCGCTCGTGATCGCAAGATATAAGAAGAGTGTTTCCCCGTTCTTGGGTCGTGAGAGGACCGGGGGTTGCGATAGGACTTGTTTCAAATGTGCGAGTGCTTGTTCGCATTCCTCGCTCCACTCAAACTCCGCTTTTTGCCGGAGGAGTTTGAAAAAGGGGAGTGCGTACTGTGCGGATTTGGTGACGAACCGGGAAAGGGCGGTGAGCATTCCGTTCAATGATTGTATTGACTTCTTCGAGCCCGGAGTATGGAGCTCGGAAAAGGCTCTACACTTGTCGGGGTTTGCCTCGATTCCTCATTCCGTGAGGTAAAATCCTAGGAACTTTCCTGCCCGGACACCGAAGGTGCGTTTGTCGGGATTAAACCTCATACGGCATCTTCTCGCCATGTCGAACACCTTATTGAGGTGCGCGGCGTGGTTGACTTCTTCTGCAGACTTGACGATCATGTCGTCCATGTAGACTTCGAGCATGTCTCCTATTTCAGTCCGAAAGACCTTGTTCATCATCCGCTGGTAGGTCGCACCGGCATTCTTCAGACCGAAAGGCATTACGTTGTAATAGTAGTTGCCCGACGCGGTCATGAAGGTCGTGTGTTGCTTGTCGACCTTGTCCATGGGAATTTGGTTGTATCCTGAATAGGCGTCCATGAAAGATAGTAGTTTGTAACCTGCAGAATTGTCGACCAGTTGGTCGATGTTAGGCAAGGGGTAACAGTCTTTCGGGCAAGCCCGGTTAAGATCAGTATAATCAACGCACATTCTCCATTTTCCATTATTGTTCTTAACAAGTACAACGTTGGACAGCCATGTCGTGTATTTGGCTTCCGAAATAAAACTTGCCTCTAGGAGGTCTTTTACAGCTTTCTCAGCAGCCTCCGCTTTCTCGGGAGACTGCTTGCGCCTACGTTGTGCTACGGCCCTAGCGGCCGGATCTACTGCGAGCTGATGGCAAACCACCTCGGGGTCGAGGCCAGGCATCTCGGATGCGCTCCACGCGAAGAGGTCAGCGTTCTCCCTCAGACATGCTTTAAGCTGCTCTTTGGCTAGGTCGGGGATCCCGGTGCCGATCTTCACGTTGCGATCTGGACCGCCTCCGATGGCCACGAGCTCGAACTCTCCATCTGGGATGGGGCGTGTTGGGTGGAGAGGCTGCCCGTTGTTTTCCGCCCGGTGGTCGTGGTCTTCGACTCTGTCTTCATCGGGCTCGCCGGAGAACCTGCTGTCGAGGTCGACCGCGTTGACGCGCGGGAGAGGTACCTGTCCGACGTCCTGGGGTAGTTTGGCCACGGCCTTAGGTTTGGGACCAATGGAACTCAGGCCCTTAACGGCGGCATCGAAGCATCTCCTAGCCGCATCGATGTCCCCGTGCATCGTCACTACCCGTCCCCTCCTCGTGTAGTACTTCATTTTGAGGTGGACCGTTGACGGGACCGCCGTGAGTTCAGCAAGGGTGGTCCTTCCGAGGATGCAGTTGTAAAGGGATGGGCATTCAACCACCAGGAAACGGATCTTCACCTGTTGGGCCGTGTCTTCGACCCCGAACGTAACCATTAGCTCCACGTAACCCCATGGTCTGGTGGTGGTTCCATTGAATCCCTGTAGGTCTGACCCGACGTACGGGGTCAAATGCCTCTCGTCCAGCTGAAGGGTCCCGAACAGATGAGAATACATGATGTCGACCGAGCTCCCCTGGTCGACTAGGATTCTTCGGACGTCAAAGTTCGCCATTTTGGCCCTGACCAGGAGGGGAATAGTGGCGTTTGGTGCTCCCCCGGGGAGTTCTTCGAGGTAGAAAGTGATGGGATTAGAGTTTCTTCGCACTTTCTCGAGGGTGGTCGCCTTCAACGATGTCGCGGATTCCAGCTCGTCAAACTTTCGTTTGATCGACCCAACCGATATTTTCCCGGGGTCGCCTCCGGAGATAACCATTGCTTTGGGGAAGCATTCCCAGGTACTACGGGCCGTGACGGGGCCTTCGTCGGGGAAGGTCGCCCACATGTTGCGGATTGCCTCTTCGCCCTCGATGATTGGGGGGACGAAGAAGTCCTCGGGTCGAGTGACGCTGAGGGCGACCTGAAGCTGGCTGTCGTCGGGAGGGGGTGTTGCCTCCTCGACGTTCTGTGATTCCTTTGAGCAGGGACGAGGAGGGTCATTCTGCTGGGCATATTTCTTCAAGTGCCCTTCTTTGATGAGAATCTCAATGGCATCTTTGAGGTGGATGCAATCTTCGGTCACGTGCCCGTGGCTTCTGTGGAACCTGCAGTACTTAGATTTGTCAACGTTTCATTTGGGAGCCGCGGGCTTCGGGAATCGAACTCCTCCTTTCACAAACTCGGAATTCTGGCAGTCTGAGAGGATCCGGGACTGGGAAGTGTTGAGCGGCGTGTACTCCGTGAATCGGCCAGCAGGCCCGCGCTTTTCCCGGGGATCTCGATTGCGGTTTTCTTTCTTCTTTTCTCCTCCCCGTCGGGGAGAAGCGTCATCGTCTTTGTGGCCGCGGGGGCCTTCTCTGCGTCTTGTCTCAAGACCGATCTGGGCTGCTTCCGTCTCTTCGAGCTCGATGTACTTCTGGGCTCGAGCGAGAAGGTCCTCGAGACGCCGGGGTCTTCGAAGGCCAATGGATTTGGCAAAGTCCGACCAGGCGCGTAGTCCGTGAATAATTAAGTATTTCTTCATGTCGTCGGTCGTGTGGACCTCGACGGCTTCCTTGTTAAACCTCTCAATGTAATTTCAGAGCGATTCGTTCCTCCCTTGGAAGATCTTTTCTAGGGCAGCCTCTGTCTTCGGGTGTCGACGAGACGCGGTGAAGTGTTGCTTCATTTGTTTCCATGACGTGATCGAACCAGGTTCCAGACCCTTGTACCATGTCATGGCTCCCTTCCGCAAGATGGTGGGGAATAGCCTACACCTGATGGCTCCCCTGACATTCCGGAAGTCGAGCATCGCTTCGAAACTCTCCACGTGATCGTCGGGGTCGGTCAGCCCGTCGTAGGTCCCCAACGGTGGAGGTTTCTCCATGCCTGGAGGGATTGGGGCGTCCATGATTTCCCACGACAAGGGGGTCCTTTGGTCCTCGTCGTCGCTACCAGCCGGGGATCTCGAAGGTGACCGATGGTGCCGTGGAGGGGAGTTCCTCGAACGGTTCTTTGGTCTCTCTTCGGTCTGCTTGGACTTCTTGGAGATGGTGGAGGCCCGGAGTTCCTTCCGAGGCGGGGAACCAGGGCGTTTCTGGGTGATCGCCGGCTGCGGTCGCTCGAGACGCGGTCGTCGACCATGGCGTACGGGCGACGGAGTCCGGGAATCCTCGGAAGGGGTCCTTCGCGGGGAAGGAGAGCGGCGAGGCGACGGGGGACGGCGATGTCTTCGCAGGGAAGATCGTTGTGCCCGTCCTTGCTCCAGGGCTTCGATTCTGGTGTTCTGCTGCGCGATCAGATGATTGGTCTGGTTGATCAATGCAAACAGGGCCACGGTGCTTGGGTCCGCGTTGGGCGGCGGAGCCACTGGCTGGAGAGGGGTTTGCTGGTCGTCCGTGCGGACGACGTTGATAGTCGCATCCTGGGAGTCCGGGGAGGCGGTCTGTCCGTCTCTTATGTCGCCTTCGTCGCCGTGGAGGATGATGGCGTCCTCACGGTGGTTCCCGTTCTCCAGTTGCGCGAGCACGGTGTCCAGAGCCTGGTTGACGGTCGGATTGTCCATGTAGGTGATGAATAGAGGAAGCTTTGGTTTATCGAGGAGAAAACGGGGAAGCTTATAAAGTTCCCACAGACGGCGCCACTGATCGTACCTGGATCAGACAGTTACAGGTGGCCAACGACGTCCGTTGAGCTCCGGCTCCGGTGAGGTTGAAGGACGGCGGGGGGGGGGGGGGGGTGTACCTGCAAGGTACTCCGACGCTCAAGTTAGGGAGTGCACAGAGTAACAGCAAATACAAAGAGTGAGAAGAGTGACTTAACCTGACCCTCTCAAGTGAGAGGGTATTTATAGAGAGCCCCCAGCGCGGGGCCAACGGTTACTTGGATTGGGCTGGATTGTCAGGCCCAATCCAAGTAACTGCCAGGGCTTACGTGGCGTAGTGAAGACCAGCACGTGGCCTTCGCCCTGGGGTAACCGCTCCTAGATTTCCGGGATTAGGGCAGACCGAATCCTGCGGAAGTGGGAGGTTACTTGGAACGTGTCCACGTGGTGCGGACCGTTAGACATTCCTCGTGGGGGAGGAGCCTTCTGTGTCGAGGACCTATCAAGCCGTACGACGGACATGGCCTCGCAGGGAGGAGTCATGTCTGTCGAGGAGTGACGTCTGGCATACTCGCGGGGAGAAGCTGGTATGTCGGGGATATACCTATCCGCCGGGGGTGCGAGGTCCTCCTGCCCTGTTGGCCCAAGTGCCCGACACAAATAAAGTGCTCGGGGGAAACGTGGGTATGCTTGCAGCAGTCAAGTGCCCCGCAGAGGGGTCCTATTGGGCCTCCCCATGCTATATGGGTTGGGCCTGCTCGACTGTTGGCCAGCCTCGGCCCATTCCAGAACAATTATTATTATTATTATAAATATTTATATAAATATTTTAAAATATAACATTTTAAATAATCAATATAAAAGAGATCATTTTCTACATCATTTCATTCATCTTTATAATTAATTATATTAATTATTTTTAAGAATCAAAGTAATATTCTTCATATTATTGTTAAATTATAAATAATGAATGTAGATATTAAATTACTAATTAATTTATATACAATCAAATGTTATTTCTAATATTAATTAAGATATTAAAATAAAATTTATTTGATTCATAAAAAATTTATTTAGTCTCGGTAAAAAAGTAATTATTTGTGATACTAATAAAAGAAACTGAATCTTGATAAAATATTTACAATAAACTATATTTAAAATTGTTCACAATTTAATTCAATAATGAAAATAATAAATATTTAAATTTTGTAATATTACTGAAAATTGAAAAATACATATAAATAATAAATATGTTATTATATTTTGCTTAAACATTAAAAAATATAAGTCATATAATTTTTTATCCTGAATATTAATAACACATAATAAAATATTAAAAATAATAATTTTATTTTCTATACAAATTAAAGTTTATTTGTCACTAATAATAGAAGAGTGTCAACTATTTTTAAGACAAAACTTTATTAATTATTGTAATTCTTTTTTTTTTTAAAACATTAATGTCATAAAATTAATGTCATCATTAAAAAAACCAAAAGTTGGTATAATATTTACAATAAAGTATATTTAAAGCTATTTCCATTTAAATACAATAATAATTATAATAAATATTTAAATTTTATATTATTAACATTATTATTTTTGAAAAACTAATTAAATTCTATTACATTATATTTTTTACTATCCATCTGTAATTTAATTTAACTTTTAATTTTACTATTAAACAATAAAATCACATCAAATTTACAACTATTTTTTTCATAATGCCGATAAAAAATTATCAATTTCATCTGTGAACTAAATTGAAACATTTATACCATTTAAAAAAATATAGACTATTTTTTTAGATCATGAAAAAAAATCGATAAATGGAAGGACTTGAGTTATATATTGTGGTGATATAATAATAAAATTTTATACTGGTTTAAGTTTTATTATAACTCATAACTCATAAAGTTTATAATTGATGGATATGATTGTTTCGTTACGTATTAATTTATTGACTAATTCAGTTTTTTCACAATTAAGAATTAATTGGATTCTAATTGCATTATAATTTAAAAATAATATTTATTTATTATTATGG
Source organism: Lathyrus tuberosus (assembly GCA_022829125.1). Lineage (NCBI taxonomy): Eukaryota > Viridiplantae > Streptophyta > Magnoliopsida > Fabales > Fabaceae > Lathyrus > Lathyrus tuberosus. Next base: position 878,340 of record JALAZF010000874.1, read on the forward strand.
CAATCATATTTTACACATTTAACAATTAATTTTGTGACAATTAATAATTAATTGGATTCCAATTACACTATAATTAATAATTAATAATCAATATACATGGTTTACTTATATATTATTATTATTATTATTATAAACAATCATATCAATTTTTTTTTAATATAACATAGAAAAAAATCAATATAAAAGAGATCATTTCATTTTATTAATCTTTATAATTAATTTTATTTTTTTATTTTTTATAATCAAAATAATATTCTTCATATTGTTTTTAAATTAAAAAATAATAAATATAAATATTAAATTACTAATTAAATTATATTCAATCAAATGTATATTTTTTTATTATTAGGAGAATTAGTTTAACACCTTTAGAAATCAGAGACATGAAAAATATGTATAATGTATTATAAATATTAATTATTATCTGAAATATTAATAAGATTAAATATTTTTCATTTATATATATATAAACAAATATTACTATAAAATATATTCATAATCAATTTTATTAAAGTTCACTCATCACCATTTAACATATATCATAGTTATATGAACATTGTTACCCATTAATTAAAATATTAAAATAAAATTCATTTGAATCATAAAAATTAATTTATTGATAGGTAAAAAATAATATTTATTTGTAATGCTAATAGAAGAAACTGAATCATGATAAAATATTTACAATAAACTATATTGAAAGTTGTTCATAATTAAATTCAATAATGAAAATAATAAATATTTAAAATTTGATTATTATAGAAAATTGAAAAATATATATGATTAATAAATATGCTATTTTATTTTACTTGAACTTTAGAAAAAATTATACATATAATATTTTATCCCAAATATTAATACCATATATAATAAAAGGTTACAAAAATATATTATTTTCATTTTATAAATACCTTAATAAAGACGTATATTTTTATTATTATTATTATTATTATTATAAAACTTTATATCATGTTTTAAAAAATATAACACATGAAATAATGAGAATAAAAAAATAAACTATTTTTTAAATCATGAAAGATAACCGATGAATTTATGGACTTGGATTATTTACGTATTTAATTATTAATAATTTCAATTTTATTATAACTAAGAATAACTGGATTTGAATTTTTAATATTTAGTGGTTAACCGTTGTTTAGAATATTCATTTATTATTATCACAATTGAATTTATTTAGCCGTTTAAAAACTATAAACATAGAAAAACACATATGTTACAGTCATAGGAACACATTTTCCTATGTAAACAACAATCTGTTAACTTTTTTAATATCACATCATAGCAATGATCATATTCACAATATATCCATATTACTTGACAATCAACAATGGAAAATTCTCTGCTAGATCTTAACACCAGTCGTGATGATTCATTACTTCGAGTCAGAGTCTTTCGATTGTGGGACGTTTATAATCTGTTAAACAATGATGAACAAACATTTCCAGAAATGATTTTGTTAGATGAGAAGTTATTAACTCTTTATCCAAAATGTTGTATTAGTTGTTAACAAAATATACTTTTATATTCGAAACATTTAACATTATTAGTTTTTTCTTTATAAAATTATTGATTTCAATATTTTATTGCTAATTTTTTTTTTCAGGGAACTCCTTTACATGTATGGATAACATTTTAGAGAATTGATACAAGAGGAAAATTTATATATCATAAAAAAATATAAAAATAGTTTTGACAAAAGAAACATACAAACCAGTCAAAGGCTTAAACAAATGCATGGTTTTTGCAAAGTACTGCAGTAACAAATATTTAAGACTCGGAATCCACAATTCCACGCTATTATTTTGAATTTGTTACAATAGAAACAATTTCAGAAAGAGTTGGAGACAACAATGTTCTCTCTTGGTAGTGTTATACACAAGTTACCCTACAATAATATAAATTATATTATATAACTATATTCACATTTCTTTTCAAACATAGTTTGAGTGCTTCATGCTATTGGACATGAAGAACACGTTTACGTACAAGGAAAACCAACAAAAATTTTCAGACTTGAGTTGAGACTACAAGATTAAGATTTCAACTATTCATATTTTCTTATTCATATATTCATATATAAATTAAGTATATTAAATTAAAATTAATCTAAACATTCTAAACATAATTATTCATAGGTATAAAATTGTTAAGGTCACAAACATTTGTACCAACCACTATTCTACAAGAACCAATTGTAAAAATAACTATTAAACAGGTAATTAAATCTGTATTACAATTATACAAATATACTACTAACTTTATGATTACTAACAATATACTAATTACATATAGGAGTCCATATCACCGCAATAATTAAAAACAAAGAAGGTCACCAAGAAGAAGAAAATGAACAAGAAGAAGAAGAATAACGTGGAAGAGGAATTGAAGACAGACAACATCAATGGTAAACAAAACAAGAAAAGAAAAACAAAAATTCGCAATTCTAAACGAAGGTTAGTCTTAACATCATCACATGATGAAATACATATTAAAGAGAATTAAAAAAAAATAGTAGCAACAATGAACTTCAAATATTATCCTTTGATAACGAGTCACTTTTCACCTTGCATTTCCATTATTTATCAATGTATTACTTTTTAATTAAAATTAGACTATTTTCTTTTGTTATGCTAATCGTATTGTCTATGTTATAGAGTTTTCATAACAAATAATATCTATCATAAATAACGTCTTATTTTATTTCAACAAGTTCTATTTACTACCCTTATGATCTTCTTTACCACCCGCGCATCGCGCGGGTTCTATTCTAGTTATAATTATAACAAATATCAAATATGATACTAAGATATACTCTAGGATACTCTAAACAAATATAATAAATATTATAAGAAATTTATAATAGTTTAATGTTGAAAATCATTTTCGGTGTGTTGTTTTATCGTATTCACAGGGATTTTGTTAAGATATATAGATGATCGTTGTTCAATAGATGAAGAAATTAGATAAAGACTTAGAAAATCTATGTCTAGAGTGATTCAAACCATAAATACAACATTAAAAGCAAACATCTTTATCATCTATTGATCATAAACCTTGTTCACATACAAAAGATAAAAAGAAATACATAATAGAAAGATTAACTACCTCTAATCTTGACACAAAAGTGTTTAGCTACCTATCACCATGGTAGCTTGATCAACAAGTAAAAAAGAAAGCTTTACTACCATCAAAGTCGAAGAATCGAGGATTGATGCTCCAAAGAATTGATTCTCACTTCTTCTTGAGTTTTAAAGATTTGTTTGACCTAAAACCCCTTTCTAATCTCTAAAATGCTGAAAAATATAAAAGTTACAAGTCTCTTCAAAATGTCTTCCAAGGAAGATATTTATATCAAGTGCACAAAGTGCAGCGAGTGGCACCGCGTTAAGCGCCATCAGGATCGCGCTAAGCGCGGTCAGCAAAACAGAGGCAAAATCCCAGAAAACGTGCTAAGCGCGGTAGCAGACCGCTTAGCGCAGTTGAAGGCCTTAGCTATTGCCTCAACATTAAAAATGCGCTGGAACCGCGTTTAAAAGCACGCTAAGCGCGGGTTATTGACACGATCGCCTCGAAATGATCTTTTAGGCCTTCTTTCCTTCACCATACTTTTCTATCATCAAATATAAACAAGAAGACCGGTCAAAAAGCATCAAAATGATCATAATTCACAATATTTACAATAAAATTGGAAACTTGCATATTTACACTAAAACTATAGATTTACTACTAAAATATCAAGGAAACCATTGGAAAAGGCCATAAAATATTATCAAAAGTATGCATAATTTGGCCCTTAACAACTCTCTCCAGCTTATTATTTTGTTTCTCCTCAAACAAAAGTGTCTCAAACATAAAACGAACCCGAAAATCCGCACAAGAAATCAAAATCAACACAATAGAACAACGACAATTTCATGGTTCAAAAAGTAGAAGTACAAACAAGATAACTTATCAAACTCTAAACACATCATGGAGATGAAACTATTGCTAAGTGCAAAAACACAATTCGAAACTTCTTGAGCAATACAACTTCAAAATGAATCACTCCTAAGCACACATTCATCAACGGATGAAAACAATATGAGGTTTTATCACTCACCAAACAATCCTGCAAACATCCGGAACAAATTATGCATTCAACAACAACATGCATTAATGACTGAAAAAGAAGAAATCACAAGGTCTTCTAGGGTTGTAATTTTGGCTTGGCTACAAGGAAGGGTCATTTTTCAAAGTCATTGAAACAAAAAATGATTATTCCTAAGAGAGCATTCAAATCTCACAATCATAGCACTTCAAGACCTTAACCTTCTTATTTTCTTTTCTTTGAGGCATCATTACAAATTTGATCTTTTTTGTTGGCATGGCAATTCATGCCCAATTTATTTTCTTTTTCATTTGTTTTTTTCTTTCAAGCTCTTTCATCATTCAAAACAACTTTATTTTTCATGATGCCTCAATCTACCTTTTTCTCCCCACTTTGAACACAACCAAAACATGATAATTAAGAATGCTCTCACACATATAAGGCAAGGAACAACAAAAGCAATCATACTTAAGGTTGGGGTTCAAAAGTTTCACAACAAAATTTCAAGATCCATTTCAAAATTCACTTATTTTTCATGTACAATATTTACACGGTTCAATTATTCAAACGGGTCTTGATACAAAGGCTCAATGGGGCTATCAAATACTCGCTCGCTCACAAGTTAGATTGATCATTCTTATTTGTTCAAGTGGTTTTCCTCAAAATACACAAAAATTGCCTTGATCCTTTTCTTCATTTTCCACAAATTAACACACATGCATGATTTCAATATAACAAGAATGAGTTAAACAAGAATGTCGGTATCCCGCATATATTATACAATGAAAGCTTCCTCATAAAGGTAATGTTGTAAATGATTCATAATTGAACAAGTATTTCAAAAGAAGTAATGACTACAAATTTTTTACACTCATCACAAGTTTCATTTTCATGCTTAGTTTAGAAAGCGATAAAAATATACCTTGCACGGTACCTTTACTCGATCATACCATTACCACTCAATTGCCCAATGAATTATCAATCTTGGCATTAGTCACAAGGTGCTTTAAAGTTTTCAACTTGGGAACAACACATAATCAAAAATTTTATATCAAAACTAACAATTGCAAAACTACTCAAAATACTAAAATATATTATCATAATGCCAAAATTTGCGACACCCAAAACAATGGTGCCGCACATATGTTCCTCATCCTTTCAAGTATGGTACAAAATGATTCAGAAGTACAATAAAAGCAGAACAACAAAATCCTGAAAGTTCAAACATAAATATAATATAAAGTAAACAAAAGATAAGATAAACCCAAGATCAACTACTCAGAACTGACTTCTGAACCAATCTCCCATGTGATCTCCCCGCTATCATCATTATCATCATCTGCAGCCTCATCATCCTCTGCATCCTCTGCATCCTCATCATCCCTAGCAACCTCTGGCTGGGGTAACTGAGCACCCTGAGGCAGAGCCTGGCCTCTTTGAAAATTGAACGGCTTGTCCTAAGGCCAAGCTACATAAGCGTCAAAGTCCTCATGTGTCGGGAACAAATGCTCAACCTGTGGCTCACGAACCTGCAAATGCAAAGCTCGCATGGATGAGTGCAAAAATGTAAAGAACCTCTGATGAGCCATATGCATATCCACGTGTGCATGCACGCGACACGCTCTTCAAATTCCTGATCAGCTGGTGGAACTTCGTCGTGCTGCTGTAGTGGCTGATCTGGGTGGGCTGGTGAAGGTGGTGGTGGTGGTGGTGGCTGGTCAAGTCTCGACATACAGTGACTTTTGATCCATGTGTCAGTCACTACCCCCTTTATGGTCTTGTGGACCACACCCTGGATTGGCACACCCGCTCGCATACACAGGCCCATAATATGTCTCGAAAATACCAAAATCGCAAGGACCTTAGTATCCAAGCGATGTCTGCTAGCAGCTATGACTCGGATCTCATCAGAACTAAACCTAGCAACATCAACCTGCCTCTCCTGCATGATATAGTAAAGCATACATGCAATGTCAACCAAAATTAAGGAGGTATGACTCCTTGGCCTGATGTTATGTAGGACAAGGGTCATCAGAACCTGAGTTGTAGTATTCATATCTCCTCTCTTTAATATCTTCGACCTTCCCGCCGCATTCAACTAAAATCCTCGACCCGGATGTGCCAAGGCCAATCACACATTCTACAAATTCTAGTTCTTTCTAACCACCCTCTTATATTAGGAGCATTGTTGACCTTCGGCCAAAACCAACGATTTGCCCAAATATTCATTAATCGCATCTCTAGAAAACAACACATCTCTCCTTTTCACAAAGGGCATAGAGGTGTACATCTGACCCTCTATTCGAATGGCGTTCGCATAGAACTCACGCACTATCTCATAGTTGAGCAGGGTCGGTGGAGTTAAAAGAGCTAGCCAACCATGCAACTCAATGATGTTTTGACAGCCGTGAAACTCCCCTTGCGGGTTAGTCCTGAAAATGCGCTTCGTCTAAATACTTCTTCGGGTAAGCTAGAGGTATCAACCCTGCTGTTCAGCACCCAAAAATATGTGTGCATCATACTCCACAGGCGACTGTTTCTGTTGCGATGATTGTCCAGTGCTAAAACGGGGACGCTTAGGAGCCATCTGCAACCAAGAAAAAACATATCAAAACATCACCAAACAAGTTAAACAACCATCCAAGAAATTCAAGAAAAATCATAAGAAACCCCAGGTCAACATAAAACCGTCAAACATTCTACGAAACATGAAAAATCGAGGATTTTGATCACAGGGGGGCGCGCTTAGCGCGGCCAGAGCACGCTTAGTGCGGTCAGGCATGCAAGCACAATGTGCTCTACAGCCAACCTGCCCCAAACTCACATATCCTACACAAAAATCATCAAACATTAGAAAAATGAAAATAACCAAACCAAGGAAAGAGGGGCGCACTTAGTCGGCTTATAGCGCGCTAAGCGCGCCTGCGACAAATAGCAAAATCTTGTCCTCTGCCATTAAAATGGAGCTGCCCAACCTATAATCAATTCACCCACACAGAACCCTAAGGCATGCATTACCAAACTACCACAGAAACAATAACTAAACAGCAAATAAAATAGTTTGTGACTTAACCCTAACATTGTTCAAATGGGTTTAGAACCTATTCTTCAAAAGCAACTCTAAAAATCAAATCCATCTTAATCCAATCAACGCCCTAATATCATGCAATCTACTTTACCAGAATAAATAAAAATAAAACTTTGCAAACCTGCTAGTGAATGAGAGAAGGATGGATGGGATCTTGAAGAGCAAGAGTTGAGTTGAGGGAATGAAATGGAAGCACAAGGATGAAGTAGCCGTGAGAAGACAAAATGAGGGAAATAAGGGTTTTTCGGTTTTTTAACCGTTTAAACAAAACAGACCCATGCCCCACTTACCTCATTTTCCACTTAGGCCCACAATTTATTGGGCTTGTTCACGTGACCGCGGTAAACAGCCTCAGCAGCGCGCTAAGCGCACTCAGTGAAACATAGCCAATGAAGTTTAGCTCCAGGCTGTGTTCTCCCGACTTTTCTGCCAGATTAAACTCAAAATACTAAAAAAAAAAAAATACTTAAAATGTTGGGGTGCCTCCCAATAAGCGTTTTGTTTAACGTCGTTTGAGCTTGGCGGTCCAATGCGACCTCAAGGATCGCAAAAAGGCACTACGGCAGTATTTCGCTCGAAATCTCCACCAAGATAAACTTCGGCCTCTGACCATTTACAGTCACATTCTCATTTGATAGTGTGCCTTCAATGAAAATCGCCCCATAGTGCTTGATCTCCTTAATTTGGAATGGACCGGACCATTTGGATTTCAACTTCCTAGGGAACAGTTTCAATCGCGAATTGAACAGTAATACCAGCTTCCCTTCCTTAAATTCTTTGGTCACAATCTTTTTGTCATGATAAGTCTTCACTCTGTCTTTGCATATCTTGTTAGAGTCATACGCTTGAAGGCACAATTCCTCCATTTCATGCAATTGTACCTTCCTTTTTTCACCTCTTAAAGTTGGATTGAAATTCAAAAATTCTAAGGCCTAAAATGCCTTATGTTCTAACTCCACCGGTAAATGATAATTCTTACCATAGATAATTTCTAAAGTTGTGAGACCAATCGGAGCTTTGAAAGTTGTCTGATAGGTCCACAATGCATCATTGAGTTTGTTTGACCAATCTTATCTAGAAGTCGAAATCATTTTCTCAAGAATCCTCTTAATTTCTCGATTTGATACCTCCGCTTGCCCATTTGCCTATGCATGGTATGGTGTTGCAACATTGTGCTTTACACCATACTGCTCCAATGGTTTTTCTAGCGGAGTGTTGCAAAAGTGGGATCCTCCGTCACTTATCAACACTCTCGGAGTACCAAATCAAGAAAAAAAGTTTTTATTTAAAAATTGTATCATAGTTTTTCCATCCGCTTTAGCACACGCTATCGTTTCTACCCACTTGGACACATAGTCCACTGCGACCAAAATGTATTCATTCGAAAACAATCATGGAAATGGGCCAACAAAGTCTACGCCCCAAAAATCAAACACCTCAGGCTCCAACATATTTTGTAATGGAATTTCATTCCGTTTTGAAATTCCACCACTCCTTTGGCACTTGTCACAACTTTGTGTATGCGCATGTGCATCTTTGAACAAAGAAGGCCAATGAAAGTCCGATTGGAATACTTTTGTTGCCGTTCTCAAACCAATAAAATGACCTCCATAAGGATAGTTGTGACAATGCCAAAGGATATTATTAGCCTCTTCTTTCAACACACACCTTCTCAAAATTTTATCGACACCAAGCTTAAACAAATACGGTTCATCCCATATAAAGTACTTGGAATCAGATACAAATTTATTTTTCTAGTTACGAGTTAGACCTTCTGGTATTAATCCGGCGGCTTTGTGATTTGCCATGTTGGCAAACCAAGGTCTAACTTGTACCATAAACAACTTTTCATCAGGAAATTCTTCCTTGACCTCTCTTTCATTCTTGGTCACCTCAACATTAACAAGGCGAGATAAGTGATCCGCCACTAAATTGTTGGATCCCTTTTTGTCGCGAATTTCTAATTCAAACTCTTGCAACAAAAGGACCCAACGAATTAGCCTTTGTTTTGAATCCGGCTTGGTAAGCAAATACTTAATCGCCGCATGATCCTTGTAAACCACAACCTTAGACCCAATTAAGTATAACCAACATTTCTCCAATGCATACACTATCACAAGAAACTCTTTTTCTGTTGTGGCATAGTTTACTTGAGCTTTATTCAAGACCTTGCTTGCGTAGTTTATAGCATGAAAAAATTTTGTTCTTCGTTGACCTAGTACCGCATCCACCGCATATTCACTCGCGTCACACATGAGTTCAAAATTAATATTCTAATTTGGCGCGATGATTATGGGCGCAGTAGTCAAAATTTTTTTTAAAGAATTAAAAGTTATCATGCAAGACTCATCAAATTCAAACAACTTATCTTTGTTGAGCAAATTACTCAAAGGCTTTGCGATTTTTGCGAAATCTTTGATGAATCTCCAATAAAATCCCGCATGACCAAGGAAGCTCCTTATACCCGTCACATTTAATGGTGGTGGCAATTTTTCAATGACGTCCACCTTGGCTTGATCAACTTCAAGGCCTTGTGAAGAAACTTTGTGGCCGAGCACAATTCCTTCCGTTACCATGAAATTTCATTTTTCCCAATTAAGAACCATGTTGGTTTCCACACACCTTTCCAATAACACATCTTAGTTTTTCAAACAAAGATCAAACGATGGTCCAAAAACCGATAAGTCGTCCATAAACACCTCAATTGACTTTTCAATCAAGTCCAAAAATATTACTTGCATACACCGTTGAAATGTGGTCGGCGCATTACACAACCCAAACGGCATTCTCCTATAAGTGAAGATTCCAAAAGGGCAAGTGAAAGAAGTTTTCTCATGGTCCTCTAGGTTCACAATAATTTGATTATGATCCGAATAACCATCCAAAAAACAATAGAATTCTTGACCGAAAAGTCTCTCGAGCATTTGATCCATGAACGGAAGAGGGAAATAGTCTTTCCTTGTAGCTTGATTTAGCCTACTGTATTACATGCACATTCTCCATCCGGTCACAGTTGTTATAGGGATCAACTCACTCTTCTCATTTCGGATTACCGTCATCCCTCATTTCTTTGGTACCACTTGCACTGGGCTAACCTATGGACTATCGAAAATCGGGTATATCATTCCTGCGTCCAACATTTTCACCACTTCCTTCCTAACCACTTCTTTCATGGTAGGATTCAAGCGACGTTGAAGTTGGGCTACCGGTTTGAAATCGTCTTCCATGAGTATTTGATGCATACAATAGGAAGGACTTATTCCTGTTAAATCGGAAAGAGTCCACCCCATAACATCTTGATTCTTTTTCAACACACAAATAAATTTGCCCTCCTCATTTTTTGTTAGCTCATTGTTTATGATCACCGGTTTATGCCCCTCATCATCAAGAAACACATATTTAAAATGAGAGAGCAACAACTTCAATTCCAGCTTGATTTCTTCATTATTTTCCTTTTCCAAAATTTCCACCCTTTTTGTCAAGGGAGGAATCTCATCCAATTCTTCAAGTTATCGCAAACACTTTTCGATTTCTTTTTCTTCATTCTCATTGACACCCAAAAGAGCATTTGTAAGAACTTTTGATAATGGGGTAGGAACTTGTAATTGCCTTGTCACTTATTCAATCACCTCCTCCGTTGCATCGATTCTAAAACAATCACCTTTGTCCTTCGAATGCTTCATGGCTTTAAATAGATTAAAACAAATATCCTCGTCTTGAACTCTCACTTTCATGAGACCGCATCCATATCGATGGCCATTCTAGCGGTTTTCATAAAAGGTCTTCTAAGAATCAAGGGAGCGTGTTCATCTTCTTCCATATCAATCACCACAAAGTCGATGGAAAACAAGAATTTTTCTACCTTAACCAACACATCTTCCGCTACACCGTGAGGATGGGTAGTGGATTTATTGGCTAGTTGCAATGTCATTTGAGTAGCTCTCAACTCCATATGTCCCAACCTTTTCACAATGGATAGCGGTATCAAATTTATACTAGATGCCAAATCGATTAACCCATTGCCACCATAAATATTTCCTATTGTAACCGGCAAAGTAACTCGTCACGGGTCACTTTCTTTCCGCAGAAGAGTCCATTGAATGATCGCGCTATAACTAGCATCAACCATGGTTGTTTCTTGATTTTGTGTACCTTTTCTTCTTGGCGAGAATATTCCTTCATGAATTTTGCGTATTTTGGCATTTGCTTCAATGCCTCGGAAAATGGCATATTAATTTGCAATTGCTTAAAAATATCCAAAAACCGAGCATAGTGCCTCACATTATCTTTCTTTGATGGAGCATGAGGATACGACAAATTTTGCATCAAAATAATACTCACTTGTTCCTTCCCCTTCCTAGTTTTTTTTTATTTTCTCTTCACTCATTTTATTTTATTCTTCCTCACTCTTTTTCTTTTCATTTTCAACTAATTCTCCCTCAACATTCTTTTCTACTTCTTTCTCATCGATGTCTTTTTCTTTTTCTTTTTCAACTACTTTCTCTCTTTCCACAACTTCCTCACTTATACCTGTATCATTTTCTCTACCACTTCTAGTAAAAATAGCCTTGCAATGCTCTTTTGGATTCACTTGAGTATTCGCCGGTAAACTTCCTTAGTGTTGGTCGGCCAATTGTTTAGATAATTACACCACTTGCGTCTCAAGGTTCTTTATAGCCGCATCGGTGTTCTTTTGATTAGACATTGACATTTGCATGAATTGAGTGAGGGTGTCTTCCATCTTTGAATTTCCACTTGGAGCTTATGCAGGTTGAGTGTAGTTTTGATATTGTTGTTGATGATTAGAAGTTCTAGCATCTTGAGGCCTCCATTGTTGTTGATAACCTTGATTACATCTTTGTTGGTAACCTTGGTTTCCTTGTTAGTAAGGTGGTCAAGGTTGATACCCTTGGATTTGATTTCCCGCATAATTCGCCTCTTCCACAATCGGAGGACAATACCCGGAAAGGTGATCTCCCTTACGAAGCTCACAACTCGCCACTTGTTTGTTGTTGTTCGGAATTTCTTGCATTTCTTTGATTTATTGTGGAAGTTTTGACATTTGTTGAGTCAACAACTCCACTTGTTCTGAAAGCAATTTGTTTTTTGCAAGAATCACATCATTTGTTCCCAACTCAGTCATGTCTGGCTTCCTTTGAGGTGTACCACGATTGTGATTTCCTTGGTGATTATTGAGTGCCATCCTATCAATAATAGCAATTGCTTCTTCGATGCTCTTAGACATTAACGATCCACCCGAAGTAGCATCCAATAGAGTCTTGTGGACCGATTGGAGTCCAGTTCAGAAGATGTGAACTTGAGTTTGTTCATCAAAACCGTGGCCTTTTCATTTTCGTAACATGGATTTGAACCTCTCCAAGGCTTCATTGAGAGATTCATTTCTGCCTTGAACAAACACCGAAATTTCCGTCGTTGGTTCCATGAATCGATTGTGTGGAAAAAATCGTTCAAGGAACTTTTTTTCCAACATATTCCAGTCCGTCATAACCAAAGTGGATTGATCAACATATTCCCCGATTAAGGAATGCAGAAATAGTCTATTAAACAATGATTCTTCTTCAGCTTCCGGCGCTCCCGTTGCAACCGCAATTTCATAGAATTTTGTGAGATGAGTGAAAGGATGATCTTGATCCATACCGGTAAAAGGATTTTGATATAGAAGTGCAAGAATTCCAGTTTTCATCTTTGAATGCCTCCCATTATGGGCGTTGTGCGCAAATTGAGCATTATGCCTTGGACTGTAGGTACATGGTGTTGAAGTAGGAGGTGGTGGTGGAGGTGAATTTTCCATGATTGGTGTTTCAATTGGTGTGGATGAAGAAGATTCTCCTCGCTCTTGTCTTTCTCTAGCAAGTTGTCGTCTCCTTCGTGTTCTGCTATTGATCTTACGAGCAGTTCTTTCAATCTCAGGATCAAAAAGAAGTTCTTCTGCAGGTACACTCCCTCGCATAAACAGATTCTACACATGTTGTGAAAAATGGTACCGGAATAACAAAGTATATTTGGTTTTTTGAACACCAAGAAATCCACAAGGGTAGAAAAGAATGAAAAACTTGAACAAACAAACGAAACCCTATTAGGGTTCACAAAGGAAGAGAAAAGAGGAAGAAGAATAGATAATTGGTTAAATCTGTTTTACTATTCACTTTCTCAATAGGGTTCAAAGATTACAAGTGAATACCAACAATTAACCTCTCTCAACCTAATAAGGTTTTGTCACACCTTAGGAAGAGAGACTAGTATGCTATTTATAATAAACCTAACATACTAAACTAATGGGCTTTTTAACAATTACCCATTACGGGCTAACTTAGGGTACAAGCTAACTTAAACACTTGGATCCATAACATAAGGCCCAATTCGATCTCCTACATACTAGAACACAATTCGACTACAGCATGTAGGTCTTCGACAACAGCATGTGAACGGACTTCGACGGCATGCTAAAGCTAGAGTTCGATCCAATATCTCACAAATCTCCACCTTGGAACAAACTCTATAACATCAAGGAATAAACTATCTTTCTTCATGCAGCTTTATCAACTGCATATAGCGGAAAAACTTGCAACTGGGAAATGTCTTTGTGATCATATCAGCAGCATTATGATATATCGAAACCTTCAGCACTTAGACTTCTCCTTGCTCGATTACCCCTCTGATGAAATGCAGCCTCACATCAATGTGCTTGGTTCGCTCATGATAGGCTAAATTCTTTGACAGAAGTATTGCACTTTGACTATCTCATTTAACAGTGATAACTATACCTTGAAGTTTCAGCTCCTTTGCAAAACCTTCAAGCCACAATGTTTCCTTTACAGCCTCAGTTAGGGCGATATATTCCGCTTCAATGGTTGATAAGGTAACAACCTTCTGAAGTGTTGCTTTCCAACTGATTGTTGTCCCAAACATAGTGAACGCATATCCAGAAATAGATTTTCTGGAATCCATACAACCTGCATAATCAGAGTCGACATATCCTTCGATTACTGCTTTACTATCTTCACCCAAGTCTCCACCATAAATTAGGACTCTATTCAGAGACCCATTTATGTACCTTAAAATCCACTTCAATGCTTGCCAGTGAGCCTTTCCAGGATTCGCCATGTACCTGCTTACAAGACTTCCTGAATATGCTATATCAGGTCTAGTACAGACCATAGCATACATCAAAGAACCCACTATATTAGCATATTGAATGTTATTCATATAAGCTCTTTCGACATCAGTACTACAACACTGATCTATACTCATCTTGAATTGAGGGTTTGTCGGAGTCACAACAGGCTTTGAATTTGACATACCATACTTTTCGAGAATCTTACGTAGGTATGCCTCTTGAGATAAGTATAATTCCGACTGCTTTCTATCTCTTCGGATGTCAATCCGAAGAATCCTAGATGCAACTCCCAAATCCTTCATGTCGAACTCCTTATTGAGTTCAGCCTTCACCCTCATTACATCTTCAACATTGTTGCTTGCTATTAGAATATCATCCACATAAAGCAACAAAATAACAAATGAATTACCAGGTCAAAATCTGAAGTAAACACAGTGGTCGAACTAAATTCTAATGAAACTTATGCATGCCATGAACTTGTCGAATCTCCTATTCCACTGTCGAGGAGATTGTTTCAGTCCATATAAAGATCTCTTCAGCTTGCACACATAATCTTCCTTCCTATTTTCGACATACCCTTCAGGTTCCTTGATCGGGATTGTTTCATCTAGATCACCATACAAGAACATAGTCTTCACATCCATCTGTTCCAGTTCACACTACGCTAAAAAAGTGTTTAGACGGCACTTAAAAGACAGCGCTTCTATACAAAAGCGCTGCTAAAAAGAATAAAAAAATTTCGCTAAAAAAAAGCGCCTTAAAAGAAAGGCTTTAGAAAGCGCTTTTAAAAAGCGCTGTAAAAGACTGCCACCTTAGACCACCTTAGAAAGCGCTTTCCAAAAAGCGCTGCTATAGGTGTCACTTTAGAGAGCGCTTCTAAAAAGCGCTGTCTAAAGGCCACCTTAGAAAGCGCTTTTAGAAAGCGCTCTTATAGGCCTTTAATTATTTTCACTTTAGAAAGCGCTTTCTAAGGAAAAGCGCCCTCTAAAGTCCTTTACTAATTAAAATATAAAACAATCCTAAAAATTTTCAGAGACACTTTTATTCATTTTCTCTCTCGACCGTTGTTCTAAACCCTCGCCGTCGTTCTTGCCATTGCCATTGCCATTGCCGTTCGTGAAAACGTTGTTGTTGTTGTTGTTCATTTCTCAAATCGTTCTCTTATCATTCATTTCTCTTTTATTATTCATTTCTCAAATCGTTCTAAAAACGAAAACAAATAAGGTACTCTTATTATTCATTTCTCTTTTATTATTCATTTCTCTTTTACTATTCATTTCTCTGAAAACGAAAACGAAAAAGTTTTCACGATGGTTGCAGAATCTTTTTTCTTTTATTTTTCATGTATATTTTTACGAAAAAGCTTCCTCTTTTATTGTTGCAGAATCTTTTTTCTTTCATTTTTCATGTATATTTTTACGAAAAAGTATTTTTTTTATAATAAGCTCATTGTGTTATGCATTCATGATACAACCTAGTTTTGTGGAAGGTATTTTCATAAAGAAGCTCATATTAAAGTATCTTCACAACTATTATTGAAAATGTGAAGGTTATTTCATGACTATTAAATATTTTCTACTGTATATTTGGCAAAGTTGATTAGTATAAACAACCTAGTATTTATTGAAATTGAAATTGTATTTTCTAGAACTTGTGACTTTTTGTTATAAGTTTATTGTCTACTTTATACTTATGTAGGTGTTTACCTCTAATTGTTGCTTGTTTGTGATTACATGTTGCCACTTATCAAGTTATGACTCATAATTGGTCAATTAATGATATTTCATTTTATGATACGTGTATAGGGGTTACTTGTGTTCAAAGTGTGAAAGTCGGATCGTTTCCCTACAGGTATAACATTTTTTCTTTTTGTTTTTGTTTAGTTTAATTAGTATAACTATGGATAAGAAATGGATGTCTTCAAGTCGATTGTCGAAAGAGTACGACAATGGGGTATCAGAATTCGTTAAGTTTGTTGTTGCGCACGCCAAAGACCCCAGTCGAATGATATGTCCTTGCTTGGGTTGTTGTTTTGGGAGTCGGGTTGACGCAGTTCAGTTGGCATCGCATTTATTGAGGAGTGGAATTGATAGAAGTTATACATGTTGGAATTTGCATGGTGAGAAAATTAACGGGAATGTTGAATCGGGGGATAATACGACCTACGCTTCATACGACAATGGCACAGATACATACGATTCTGATCGAGTCGAAGAGATTGCAGAAGCACTTGAAGAAGATCTTAAGGATTGTCCCAAAATGTTTGAGAGGTTGGTAAGCGATGCAGAGAAACCGTTGTATAATGGTTGCACCAAATTTACAAGATTGTCTGCGGTATTAAAGTTGTACAACTTAAAGGCGGGCAATGGATGGTCGGATAAAAGTTTCACAGAATTATTGGCCCTTATGAAAGATATGCTTCCAGAGGATAATCTTCTTCCCAATCGAACATATGAGGCCAAAAAGATGTTGTGCTCTATTGGCATGAGCTATGATAAGATACATGCCAGTCCAAACGATTGCGTATTGTTTCAAAATGAGTATGCATCGTTAAATGAGTGTCCTAAATGTGGTGTCTCTCGATATAAGAAAAAGTTGTCTCCAGCAAAAGTCTTATGAAAGAATTATTGATGGAAAGTTTCGACATCCGGAAGATTCACCACAGTGGATGAAAATTGATGATGATTATCCTGAATTTGGAAAAGAAGCAAGAAACCTTCGCTTGGCATTATCTACTGATGGAATGAACCCACACAGTATTCAAAGTATATCACATAGCACTTGGCCTGTGATCATAATGATTTATAACCTACCTCCATGGCTATGTATGAAGCGTAAGTACATGATGTTATCTATGTTAATTTCTGGGCCTAGACAACCAAGGAATGACATAGACGTATACTTGGCACCCTTAATCGAAGATTTAAAATTTTAGTGGGAGAACGGTGTGGAGGTTTATGATGGGTATAGGAAAGAAAGTTTCAACTTGAGGGCGATGTTGTTTGGCACAATTAATGATTTTCCAGCATACGGAAATCTATCAGGGTATAGCATAAAAGGTCAATGTGCGTGTCCTATTTGTGAAGATAAAACAGATTGGACGCGATTGGAGTTTGGTCAGAAGAATGTCTTTCTCGGTCATCGTAGATTCTTAAATTCTAATCATCACTATCGTGGGTGGAGAAAAGCATTCAATGGAGAGCCAGAACATGGTAGAGCTCCAACTATATTGACAGGTGATCAAATTTTTGAAAAGGTGAAAGATGTGACAACTCAGTTTGGAAAGCCTTTTGTACATACACTTGTCAAGAGTGGGTGGAAGAAGAGGTCAATTTTTTTTGAACTGCCATATTGGAAGTCGTTGTATGTAAGACATTTTCTCGATGTTATGCATATTGAAAAAAATGTATTTGACAGTGTTATTGGTACGTTACTAATATACTAGGAAAGTCTAAGGATGGCCTTAAAGCAAGAAAGGACTTGGTACATACGGGGATAAGAACTGAATTAGGACCCTTGAAGAAAGGAAAACGAACATATCTACCACCTGCTGCGTATACTCTATCTAGAAAGGAGAAAAAAGTATTGTGTAAGTTTCTAAGTGAAGTTAAAGTTCCAGAAGGATACTCTTCAGATATTAGAAGACTTGTGTCTATGAAAGACCTCAAGTTAAAGAGTTTAAAGACGCATGACTGCCATGTTATAATGGAACATTTTCTACCAATAGGTATACGTTCTATTCTGCCAGAAAAAGTAAGAAGCGCAATAACTAAATTGTGTTTTTTCTTCAAGTCAATTTGCAGTAAGGTGATCGATCCTGCGATCTTACCAACATTGCAAAAAGAACTAGTTATTACTTTGTGTGATCTTGAAATGTATTTTCCTCCCTCATTTTTTGACATAATGGTTCATCTAGTTGTTCATCTAGTGAAAGAGACACAATTGTGTGGACCAGCTTATATGAGATGGATGTACCCTGCTGAACGTTATATGAAAATATTAAAAGGGTATGCGAAAAACTGAAGTCGACCAGAGGGTTGTATTGCCGAACGATACATTGTTGAAGAAGCGGTTGAGTTTCGTACTGAATATCTGTCCAATGTACAATCAATTGGACTCCCCAAATCTCATATTGTCGAAAAAAAAGAAGGAAAAAAGTTAATTGGAAATGAAGTTGTGTCAGTATCAAGGGTCGAACGGGATCAAGTGCATTTGTATGTTCTGCACAATGAGAATGAGGTTGAGCCATATGTTGAAATGCACAAGGATGTTCTCCGAGGTTTAAATCCGAATAGAAATGAGAATTGGATAGTACGAGAGCACAATCGAAGTTTCATACCTTGGTTTAAGGATCATATTTATTCAAAGTATTATTCAGACCGCGATTCAATAACAGAAAGGTTGAGATGTTTAGCATATGGTCCAAGTATGGTCATGTTTTCTTATAGCGCATACGCAATTAATGGATACACATTTTATACCAAAGAACAAGATGATAAAAGTACTATGCAAAATAGTGGTGTCACCGTGGTAGCTGAAGCATTGCACATTTCAAGTGTGAAAGACTTAAACCCCAAATTTGCAAATCTGTCATATTTTGGGGTTATCGAGCGCATTTGGGTGTTTGATTATGAGAAGTTTCAGATTCCTATATTTCGTTGCAAGTGGGTTGAAAATAATAATGGCGTACGAATGGATAAGTCAGGATTTTTGCAAGTGGATCTTAATAGGGTGGGGTACATAGATGAGCCTTTTATTCTAGCCTCTCAAGCTAAACAAGTGTTCTATGTCACTGATCCGACAAGTACAAAATGGTCTATAGTGCTTTTATCTATCACAGTAATTGATGAAAACGTTGGAGATCAAGGTGATATTGATGTTGATATTGAATCATTTACTAGAAATAATCAAGATGAAAATATTATAGAAAATGAATCATATACTAGAAATGATCATAATGAGGGTATTTGGATCAATCCAACCGTCAGTGTTGTTAAGAGACGGGTAGAACATACTCCAAACAAGAAAAGAAAGAGACGTTAGTGAAAAAGGTACTAGTTGTAAAATTATAGCTTATATCATTCAATATAGCTTATATCATTCAATAGATTATGATTATGGATTTTTATATTTGTCATTTAATTTCTGTTTTTATCTTTCTTACAGGTCAAATGTCTAGAAACAATTGCAAGATACTAAGGAGGAATTTTGCAAATTTTTTATTGCAAGAAGAATTCTTTCTTGATTGTATAGTTTGGTGAATGTAAATTCTAGTTTATTGAAATGTAAATTCTATACAGGTTTGAAACCATACAATAGAATTTGTGGGAATTCTGCATGTAAATTCTAATTTATTAAAATGTACAAATTCTAGTTTGTAGAATTTGTGCGATTTCGGCATTAATGTAAATTCTAGTTTTGAAATACAATTTGTTGATGGAAATGCATATCCATACTGGTTTATTGAAATGTGAATTATACAGGTTTATGGAAATGTGAATTATATAGGTTTCTGCATAAAAAAAATGGTTAAAATGGGATTTTTATAAAAAATCTTCAAAATTTTACGTAGACAAAAGACAACGCTTTTAATAAAAAAGAGCTGTCTAAGGTTATACATTAGACAGCGCTTTCAAAAGCGTTGTCTAAAGTCCAGCTTTAGAGAGCGCTTTTAATGAAATAGCGCTCTCTAAAAGTATATAAAAAAAAATCAATATACGTATACATTAGACAGCGCTTTTGAATGAAAAAGCGCTTTCTAAAGTTTATAAAAGAAAATTTTAAATTTTTAACGTATACTTTAGACAGCGCTTTTAAAAGCGCTGTCTAACGTCCCCTTTTAGAGAGTGCTTTTCCATAAATAAAAAAGCGATGTTTTTACCTACGACAACGCTGGCTTAGACAGTGCTTTTAAGCGCTGTCATAGGCCAAAAAAAGCGCCCTCTTTTCCCTTGTTTGGCGTAGTGTCAAGATCGAATTGTGCCACCGTGGCTAGTAACATTCGAATCGACCTATGTTTCACAATAGGAGAGAACACATCATTGAAGTCGACACCTTCTTTCTGAGTGAACCCCCTAGCGACCAATCTTGCCTTGTATCTCTTTGATGCCACTCCTTCGATTACTTCCTTAATTTTGAAAATCCATTTACAACTGACTAACCTGGATCCAACAGGTTTCTTGATTAGTTCCCATGTGTTGTTATCATGAAGAGATTTAATCTCATCATCCATGGCCTTCAGCCATTCAGTCTTCTTTCTACTCCTCATAACTTCCTTATAGTCTCTAGGTTCCTCATCGAGAACCTCACTTGAAGAGATTAAGGCATAAGCTATAAGATTTGCATACCCAAGTCTCTAAGGTGGCTTGATGACTCTCCTCGACCTGTCTCTTGCTAGCAGGTAGCCATTATCAGTCTCCTCATCTTCGACAACATCTTTTGCTTCTTCTTCAACTTCATCTGGGGTACGCAATTCAACATCCACATGCTCCCCCTTAACAGGAATCTCTCCCTATTCCAGCTCTTCTTCAGCATCACTAGTTTTCTTGAAACCTATCTCAACTTCATTGAAAACTATATCTCAACTGGTGATACACCTCCTGTGACCTGGCTCTAGGCACCATAGCCTATAAGCTTTGACTCCTTCAGGGTATCCCATGAACATTCATTTCATAGCTCTAGGTTCGACCTTGTCTTGCCTAATATAAGCATAGGACACACAGCTAAATACGTCTGTCGAGACTAGGTGGATGTCCCGACCAAAATTCTTCAGGTGTCTTCATTCCCAAGGCAGTCGAGGGACATCTATTTATCAGATAAGCTGCTGCCGAAACAGCCTCCGCCCAAAATAACTTATTCAATCCAACACTAACCAACATGCATCTAACCCTTTCAAGGATTATTAGATTGAATCTCTCAGCTAAGTCATTTTTTTGAGGAGTCCCTGCTACAGTTTTATGCCTTTCTATCCCAGATTCAATACAGTAACCGTCGAACGCTTCGTTGTAGAACTCAACGCCATTGTCGGTTCTCAGCCTCTTAATCATTATGCCAAATTGAGTTTCGACCAAAACCTTCCAACTTTTGAAATTCTCAAAAGTTTCATCCTTCGTCTTCTGAATGAATACCCATAACTTTCTGGAATAGTCATCAACAATGGATTGAAAATACCTTGCACCTGAGTGTGAAGGACTCCTTACAGGCCCTCAAAGATCAGCATGAATGTAATCCAGGGATCCATGTGTTCTTTGCTTGCCTTTGTTAAACTTGGCCCAACAGGATTTACCGAACACATAAGACTTCACCCAACAGCCTCAAGGGTATACAAGCCTTGTTTCTTCACGCCTCTCAAGACTTCCTTCAACCCCTTCATGACTCTTAGGATACTTTTCTCTCCTTGAAAAACATATCCCTTCCTGTCGAATTCACCAAGAGAAATTAAATTTCTGTTCAAATCAGGTACATACCTGACTTCAGTCAATAACCTTATTGACTCATCATGGAGCTTGAATCTCACATATCCAATACCTAAAAATTTGTAGGATTTGTTGTTTCCCAGCAGCACCGATCCACCATCTTGATCACATAGCACCTCAACAATTCTCTGTTTAGAGTCATGTGCCAAGTGCAACCTGAATCCATAATCCACTCTTTTCTTGAGTCGCCGTATGAAACTACAAGGACATCAGATGAGTCAAAGTCATCTTGAACAATAGCTGTGTTGCCATTATCCTTACCTCCAAGATCTTTTAGGCGTTCAGGGCACACCTTTCTTGTGTGACCCTCCCACTACTACAAAACGCTAAAACAACAACGCCAGACTTACAACGCATCCTTTTATGCAGTTGTAATAGGTTAAAAATTTCGCGCCCATTTAAAAGCTGAGTCATTTAATGACGGTTGAATGAAACCACCGTAGTAATAAATAAAATGTATAAAGCTTCGATTCCCTGCAACTACATTATTTCCATTTTTTAGAGTACATTTAGCGTGTGTCAATTAAGTCCATTATTTATAAAATAAATTGTAAATTATTTTACAACGGTTAAGATGTGCAACCGTAGTAATAAATGAAATGTATCAAGCTTCGATTCCCTGCAACTACATTTTTTTCATTTTTAGAGTACATTTAGCGTGTGTCAATTAAGTCCATTATTTATAAAATAAATTGTAAATTATTTTACAACGGTTAAGATGAGCAACCGTAGTAATAAATGAAATGTATCAAGCTTCAATTCCCTGCAACTACATTTTTTCCATTTTTTAGAGTACATTTAGCATGTGTCAATTAAGTACATTATTTATAAAATAAATTGTAAATTATTTTACAACTGTTAAGATGAACAACCGTAGTAATAAATGAAATGTAACAAGCTTCAATTCCCTGCAACTACATTTTTTCCATTTTGTAGAGTACATTTCACTTAAGATTCCACTACGGTTTGTTTCTCCACCGAGATTAAAAGGTTTACTGATAAATTAAAACAAAACTTATTATGTATTTCTTTCATAAAACGCCCTAATCGAACAAGTGAGCCAGCGACGCCCTAACCTTTACACTCTTCAACATCTTCATTCCTTTTTTCTTGGTTTATGCTCAAATATTGACCGTCTTCATTCATTTGCTTCTTCAGATTCGAAGTAAGGTTCTCTTCAACATCTTCATTCCTTTTTTCTTGGTTTATGCTCAAATATTGACCGTCTTCATTCATTTGCTTCTTCAGCTTCAAAGTAAGGTTCTCTTCAACATCTTCATTCCTTCTTTCTTGGTTTATGCTCAAATATTGACCGTCTTCATCATTCATTTGCTTCTTCAGCTTTGAAGTAAGGTTCTCTTCAACATTTTCGTTCCTTCTTTCTTTGTTCATATTGTATATGCTCAAGTCAGAATGAGATGTTTCATATGCTTTACGTTTAGTATTAGAGTACATCTTCATTGATTTTTTCTTTGTTCATATTGTATATGCATATGCTTGAATTTTTGGATTAGATTTTGGTGTGTCATTCACATTATTATACATGTATAAATTTCAGAAGTTGTAATGGATCGTAGTTGGATGAAAGCCAATAGATTAGATCCGGTTTATGAGAACGGAGTTTGTGAATTCCTTGAATACGCTGATAAACATCTTCCCGGCAATGATGGTATCTTTTATTGTCCTTGTGTTGTTTGCGCTAATATCAAAAAGGGTACAAAGAAAGAAATACACAATCACCTTTGTTGTGATGGTATATGTCAAAATTATATAATATGGGCGTGGCATGGTGAGGTGGATAATAAGGAAAGTCGGGCGTCACAAAGTCAAAGAGTGGAGGAAGATGAATATATGGAAGATCACCTAGAGGATATGTTCCGTGATATTGGGGAATCTTCTTTTATGAAAACTCATATTTATGATAATTTATGTAGTGATAAAGACACCCCTTTATATAAGGGATGCACAGAGTTCACACGATTGTCGGCGGTGTTAAAGTTGTTTAATCTGAAGGCAAAAAATGGATGGTCGGATAAAAGTTTCACGGAATTACTTGAATTGCTACAACAAATGTTACCAGAAGATAACAAATTGCCGGATCGTTGCTATGAGGCCAAGAAGATATTGTGTCCACTGGTTCTGGAGTATATCAAGATACATGCTTGCCCTAATGATTGCATATTATTCCGAAAAGAGTATGAAGACTTGTTTCAATGTCCGAAATGTGGTGTGTCGCGTTACAAGCAGAAGGCTAGCAATGGTGATGACAATGATCACTATGACAATGTTAGTAGGAAGCACCCTCCTGCTAAAGTGTTATGGTACTTGCCAATACTTTCACGATTAAAGAGACTTTTTGCTAATTCGAATGACGCAAAGAATCTTAGGTGGCATGCAGATGAAAGGATTCGTGAGGGAAACATTCGCCATGTAGATGATTCTTTGCAATGGAAGAAAATTGATTCGTTATTTCCGGATTTTGGAGTCGAGCCAAGAAATATTAGGCTTGGGCTTGCCACCAATGGAATGAACCCCTTTGGTAATATGAGCACTAATCATACTTCGTGGCCTGTTCTTCTCACTATTTACAACCTATCTCCTTGGTTGTGCATGAAGCGCAAGTATATACTGTTAAGTATGATGATTTCTGGACCACGACAACCTGGTAACGACATAGATGTTTATCTTAGTCCATTAATTGATGATTTACGACTCTTGTGGGATGAAGGCATTGAAGTTGAGGATGCATATTCTGGGGAAAAGTTTAATATGCGTGCAATGTTATTTTGCACAATTAACGACTTTCCGATTTACGGTAACTTGGCGGGATACAGTGTCAAAGGACATAAAGCGTGTCCTATATGTGAAGATGATACTTGTTATCACCAACTTGAGTTTGGAAAAAAGACCGTTTACCTTGGGCATCGAAAATTTCTAAAACTGGGTCATCCTTATCGTAAATTGCGAAAGGCTCTTAATGGAGAGCAAGAGTTTGGTGAGGCTCCTAAACCTTTAACCAGTGATGATGTTTATCAATGGCAGGAATACATTAATGTTGTCCTTGGGAAGAGAGAAAAAGAAAAAGGTGGGAAGAGAGAAAAATAAAAAGGTGGGAAGAGAGGAAAAGAAAAAGGGGCAGTTGCAAAAAATATATGGAAAAAGAGGTCCATCTTCTTTGATCTTCCATATTGGTTAAGTCTTGATGTTAGACATTGTCTTGATGTGATGCACGTGGAGAAAAATGTGTGCGATAGTTTGATTGGCACACTTCTAAACATTCCAGGCAAGACTAAAGATAGTAAGACTTCCTGTCTTGATATGAAGAAGATGGGTATACGAAAACAGTTGGCTCCAGTAGAGAAAGGAAAAAGAACTTATCTGCCTCCAGCATGTCACACTCTATCTAAAAAGGAAAAGAAGATGTTCTGCCAGTGTTTGCAAGGTATTAAAGTTCCGCAAGGTTACTCATCAAACATCAAGAAACTTGTATCAATGAAAGATCTCAAGTTAATTGGTTTAAAATCTCATGATTGTCATGTATTGATGCAACAACTTCTACCATTGGCTATCCGTGGGATCCTTCCAAAAAATGTGAGAGTAACTATAACGAGACTATGTTTATTCTTCAATGCCATATGTAATAAAGTTCTTGATTTCAAAAAATTGGATGAATTAGAAGATGAGGCTGCCATAATCTTGTGTCAATTAGAGATGTATTTTCCGCCATCATTTTTTGACATTATGGTTCACTTACTTGTTCATCTCGTAAGAGAAATCAGAATTTGTGGTCTAGTTTATTTAAGGTGGATGTATCCAATAGAGCAATATATGAAGATCTTTAAAGGATATATGAAGAATCATCACCGACCAGAAGCTTCGATTGTTGGAAGGTACATCACAGAAGAAGCTGTTGAGTTTTGTACAAACTATTTGTCGGATGCAGATTCTATAGGAATTCCAAAGTCTCGTCATGCTGACACGGAAGGAAGAGGTATTCAAGGTCTAAATGTTAGGTCAATGGCTCGGGATGTAGTTATTCAATAACATTTCTATATTTTGAATAATATAGATGAGGTTCAACCTTTCATAGATACTCACAAAAGACTTATGAAGAAAAAATATCCCCGAATGAATGACAAGTTGTTGTTGATAGAGCATAACAATAGATTCATGGATTGGTTTAATAAAAGTGTATCTAATGATCCTAGTGCATCGAGATACTTAGATGGTTGTCGTACGGGCCAAAATTTTGTGTCATTACCTGGAGTGCATACGACATTGGTCATTATACCTTTTATACAAAATCAAAAGATGATCGTAGTACAATGCAAAATAGTGGGGTTATGGTTAAAGCCGAATCGATGTATTTCTCTATTTCGAAAGATAAGAATCCGGTATTGGCAACTACCGCGTTTTATGGTGTCATTGATGAGATTTGGGAGATTGATTATGTTATTTTCAAAGTGGCTTTATTTAAATGCAAGTGGGTTCCCAATAATAGTAATGGTGTAGACATTGATGACTTAGGATTCACCCGGGTCGACCTTGGCAAGGCATCTTTTAATACAAAACCATTCATCATGGCTTCTCAAGCAAAACAAGTTTTCTATGTTTCCGATCCATCGGACAAATCGGGGAAATGGTCAATCGTTCTCCAAGGAAAATACATTCCTCTTAGTGATGAAAGTCTTGATATTCCGTCCACACCTTCTTACACAACACAAGTTCCTACCTCATATGATGAAGTTGATGGAGATACCGTGCATGCTATACGACTCGATCATGAAGAAGGCATATGGGAAAATTAACAAGTACGTAATTTATTATTTATTCATAATATATTAATTGTATGTTATAGTTTAGAAGTATTTTTACGAACAAGTATAATTATTTGAAATCATAGGTATTTTGAGTCCAGACACCAGGCCAGGAGACAAGACACCAAGAGACAAGATACCAATACGCCAAGTTACAATTATATGAAGTTATGTAATGTGTGTAAACTGTAATATGGTATATGTGATATTTTATATATGTAGGTTGTTTGTTCTGATAAACTGTAAACTGGTATATGTGATATTATGAATATGACACGATTAATATTATTATGAAAACTGTATCACAAAATGTGAATTGTATTTTTCTGCTGTGCTGAGATATGGAGAACAATAATACAAGTAAAAAATGGGATTAATTATAAAAGCAGGATGATATTTGTTAATTTTGCTGAAACTTTAGCGACGGTTATATTTCCGAATCGTTGTAATATCTGGCGCGCTGGCCAGCAAAAAATAAATATCAAAACTGTGCTGCTGGGAATTGAACCGAGGACAATTATATTTATTTCAATGGTGTAATGTAAAACCGTTGTGATAGTTAGCGCACTTTCCTCATTATTACAATGCTACACAAGGCCGTCGTTGTAAGTATCATATATACAACAACAATCTACATAACAACGCCCTTGCCCGCGTCATTATATGTCATTCTCAACCATTGTTAAATGGGTTTTTCGTAGTAGTGTCCTTCTTATAGTGATAACATCGAATACCAGATGTTTCGCCACTATAATACTTATGTTGACTTTTACTTTTCTTCTTGTCGAACTTGCCATCCTTTGGCAAGAATTTTCCCTTAACGGCCAAACCTTCATCAACCGTCGAAGGTTTATGTTCCTTTCATTCAGGTCCTTAGAATACAAGGTTGATTGAACTTCTTCAAAGCTCATGGACTCCCTTCCATACAAGAGAGTTTCTTTGAAGTGAGCATGTGTTCTGGGAAAGCGCACAACAACAACAGAGCTTGATCTTCGTCATCGATCTTCACATCAATAATTTCAAGATCAAGAATCAGCTTGTTGAACCTATCCAACTGCTCAGCCAAAACTTTTTTTTCACTCATCTTGAATGAATACAAAGCTTGCTTCAGGTAGAGTAAATTCACCAGAGATTTGGTCATGTACAACCTTTCAAGTTTCAACAATAACCCCGATGTCTTAGTCTCCTTTGATGCCTGTCGAAGAACCTTATCACCAAGGCTCAACAATATTGCGTTATGGACTTTCTCTATCATGGTCGTCTTTTCTTTTACCGTTAAGGCAGCATCCATGGCTTTCAACGTCTCCAAACAACTCTGCTGAACCAGTAGGGCTTTCATCTTCAAGCGCCACAGACCGAAATTGTTCACTCCGGTGAACGTTTCAATCTCATACTTTGTTGAAGGAATCTTCTCCACGCTCACTGCACCAATTTGTTGTGAAAAACGATATCGGAATAACAAAGTATATTTTGTTTCTTGAACACCAAGAAATCCACAAGGGTAGAAAAGAAGGAAAAACTTGAACAAATAAATAAACGAAACCCTATTAGGGTTCACAAAGGAAGAGAAAAGAGGCAGACGAATAGAGAATTGGTTAAATCTGTTTTACTATTCACTTTCTCAATAGGGTTCAAAGATTACAAGTGAATACCAACAATTAACCTCTCTCAACCTAATAAGGTTTTGTCACACCGTAGGAAGAGAGACTAGTATGTTATTTATAATAAACCTAACATAATAAACTAATAGGCTTTTTAACAATTACCCATTACAAGCTAACTTAAGGTACAAGCTAACTTAAACAATTTGATCCATAACACAAGGCCCAATTCGATCTCCTACATACTAGAACACAATTCAACTATAGCATGTAGGTCTTCGACAACAGCATGTGACCGGACTTTGACGACATGCTAAAACTAGAGTTCGATCCAATATCTCACAGCACACTTAGCCAAACAAATTAAAAACACAAGAGAATTACAGGGATAAGAGATTCACAATACAAATATCTTAAAATCACTAAACTATTGCAATGCTTACAATATCCTAATCAACAATCCTCGACAACGACGCCATTTTTTTGAAAAGCATTTTCTGTGGGTTGTTTTACTGTATCCACAGGGATTGTGTTAAGATATATAGATGCTCGTCGTTCGATAGTTTAACGTTCTAAGAGAAAGGTTTTCAAAGAGTTCTTGTTTTGTAACATAAATTTTGTAGCAAAGAGTAAACTAGAAAATGGATGTTTTGTTTTAAGAAAAGCATGTCAAGATTAGATTTCGTTAACCCTTTTCATACGTATCCTATTATTCAAGCATGTGAACTTAGTTTCGATCAATAAAATCACGTATCCTCGCGAATCTGTTTATTTCTAAAGCGGCTCTGTGGGTATTATTGTTTTAATTGCTAGATGATTTCTCGAAATAACAATCGAAACAATAAACATAAAGACCGATACAATGCAAATATTAACTTTTAAATCTATGTCTAGAGTTTGTTGGTTAATAGATAAAGAAATTAGATCAAGACTTGGAAAATTTATGTCTAGTGTGATTCAAACCATAAATGCAACATTAAAAGCAAATATCTTCATCATCTATTTATCATAAACCCTGTTCACATACAAAAGATCAAAACAAATACATAATAGAAAGATTAACTACCTCTAATCTTGAGACAAAAGTTTTTAGCTACCCATCACCATGGTAGCTTACAAGTAAAAAAGAAAGCTTTGCTAACATCAAAATCGAAGAATCGAGGATTGATGCTCCAAAGATTTGATTCTCACTTCTTCTTGAGTTTTTAAGATTTTTTTACCTAAAAACCCTTTCTATTCTGTAAAATGCTGAAAAAAGTGAAAGTTACAAGTCTTTTCAAATTATCTTCCAAGGAAGATATTTATAGCTAGTGCACAAAGTCCAGTAAGTGGCATCGCGCTAAGCACCATCAGAAGCGCGCTAAGCGTGGTCAGCAAAACAGAGGCAAAATCCTAGAAAGCGCGCTAAGCGTGGTAGCAGACCGCTTAGCACGGTTGAAGGCCTTAGCTACTGCCTCAATTGTAAAAACACACTGGAACCGCTCTAAGAGCAGGTTACCGACACGATCACCTCGAAAATGATCTTTTAGGCCTTCTTTCCTTCACAATAGGTTGCTATCATCAAATATAAGCAAGAAGACCTGTCAAAAAGCATCAAAATGTTCATAATTCACAATATTTACAATAAAATCGGAAACTTGCATATTTACACTAAAACTAATAGAATTACTACTAAAATATAAAGGAAACCATTGGAAAGGGCCATAAAATATAATCAAAAGTATGCACAATTTGACCCTTAACATTTAACATCATGTTATTTGCTCATTTCAATTTTTTGGGTTTCAATAGGTATAAATATGTATCTTTATCATTCTTTCAAATTAATACTTAAGAATATAATATAAAATACAAAGGGAGGAGGTGGACATCCTAAGGAAACTTAGACAGGAAAAGGTAGATATTCATATGATTTTGTTCTTAAAATTTGGGAAATCCTTGGAGGTATCTAAGTGAATTGAGAAATACTTTAGAAAATCTAGTACTTATGGGATTATAAATAAGAGATGGAGAGACTGAGAATCACTTGGGTAGAACATAGGGTTTGTTATTGGGAACTAGGATAGCTATTTTTTAAAATCTTTTGTAATATCTTGTAGCAATACATGGAAGTATAATGAATTAGATTGTTTCTCTCTCCACCTATAATAGACCAGTTTGATCAAACAAAATAAACAAGTTTTTTTTTGTGTTTTTGGTATGTTACGTTCTTTTCTTGTTATGGATTTTGTTGTCATTGGTATTTGTCTCACACAAATATACTCTTCATGAATTTAATATTAAAGTTAAATTCATCGAGTGATTGATGTGTTTGAACTAGGAATGGCTATGGATACCTGTCGAGACGATAGTTGTCTCCCGCCACCCACCCATTAGATAAATATGTTACTCGTGCCCATTTGGTTTTAGTCGAGCCCTACCCACTTCTTATGTCATCATGGTGGAGATGGTTCCCTATCACGAGCCATGTAGTCCTTGTCTCCTAGTTGTTATATTTTTTCAGCAATCATGGTTTTCTCAAGTTTCCTATATCCCACACGAGACAATCTATGGGGGTATTTGTTTTTGGACTTGTTCAGCTTTCCCGCTTCACTTTTAACCTATTATAAACATAGGAAAAATATAAACGTACATGGTTTATCCATAAAATTATCAGAAAATACCACTGGTACTAACCATGAACTCCTCACTACTACGAGATTCACAAACTTTTTCCAAACCTTCTTGTCAAGACAGGGATATTTCACCCATGGGTGCTCAATATTAGGCTTTGGCTTTGTAATGTAGTCACTCGTGAGTCGTGACTAAAAACTCCCCAAGCGTACCAACATAAAATATCCATTCTTTTCAACTTCGAATCATCAGTAAATTCAAACGTCAACTACACATTTAAAACAATAATTAGTATATATTAGTGTTTATATAACGTATTATTGAATCGTTAACAATTCAAATTACTACCTGAATATTTGTACATATGCTTTTATTTCACCTCATCCAATACATCCTTCCAATCATCTAACAAAATGATGAGTTTGCTACGTCTAAGGAACGCAACATAACTCTTAATCATTAAAGAATTAGAAACATCTAGAACAATATGAACAATACTAAACTCGACCAGAAGTTTAACACTTGAATTATGGACTTTTGTTTGTGAAACTATCATTGTGGCACCTGTTTGATTTTTTTGTGTGTTCTCCTACTACAGATTATGAATCATTTGTCTTGGTTTTATTTGTATGTGTAGCTTCGTCGCTGCTAGATGAAGAAGAGACCATCTATCAAGACATAAGAACCAACAGCAATAAGCAAGCATTAATAATAACAATAAGCATCATCAACAATAAATACATAAGCATAAACAACAATAACAAGCATCATCTTTAACAATAAGCATCAACAACAACAAATAAGCATCTTCAACAACAAATACATAAGCATAAATAACAATAAGAATCAACAACAACAATAACAACAACAACATTAAGCACCATCAACAAAATTAAGCATCATCAACATCAAATAAGCTTTAACAACAACAAATACATAAGCATCAAGAACAATAAGAATCAACAACAACAACAACAACAACAAAAGCAACAACAACAAGTATCATTGTCAACAAAACATCGACAACTACAACAAGAATCATCTTCAATAACAACAACAACAACAACAAGAAGCATCACCAAAAACAACAAGCATAAACAACAACAACAAGCATCAACAACAACATGATGCATCATCAATAACATTAAGCATCAACAACAATAGATAAGTATCAAAAACAACAAATACATAAAGATCAACAACAATAAGAATCAATAACAACAACAACAACAACAACAACAAACATCATCTTCAATAAGCATCAACAACAACAATAAGAATCAACAACAAATAAATAGCAATGGAAAATGTTGGTACTATAGATGCATGGGATGAAAAGTTTGTGTACCGGAAACGTGATGAATAAGTAAAAAAAATATTGTCATAATCTTAAAGTTCCTCCTCGATAGCTAAACTGAAGGCTAGTCAAGAATGAAGAACGTTGAAAATGGTGTCGGCTCCCTCCTCAACGGTACGAACGCAGATGAAAATGTTGAAAATTTTGTTGTTTCTTCAAGTTTGAAGATGATGTTAAACTTTTCATTAGGGTTAAAACTGGTTTTGTATCATTGGGGTTGAAATGGTGTTGTACGTTTCGTTAGGGTTGAGAATCGCGTTGTTTCATTAGGGGTTGTTTCTTGATGGAAATGAAAATATGCAACTGAAGAGAAAAGTTAGCTAGATCTATGTAAAGTAATTAAAAGATATCACCACATTTGCTTCTGAAAACCGTTATGATATTGTAGCACCCCAAAATTTGCCCTCCTTACTTTAGTATTAACTGGCTTATGTTTCATTTCATTTTTGCATTATCATGTGTGCATATCATTGGTTCTTAGCATGGGGTCAAGGTGCCTGAGGCAAGTTCAAGAGGAGAAGATTTTCTTCAAAGGGTCAAGCAAGAGTCCTTATATTGTCCAAGAGATCTCAAGTGGCTCACTCTCTCCTAACCAGTGCAGAAACTAGGGTTTTGAGATTCTTGGGTTTATTGCTCCAATGGGAAAGCTCCTTGGGTTTTTATTATCACCATATGGCATATATTATCTTTGTTGGAAAGGATACACATCATATTCAGAGGAATTTGGATTTGGAGACTGTGTTATTTCCTCCTAGACTGAGGGTACCAAAATTAGGGTTTGCTATAAAGTCAGTTTATTTCTGATTTTTTTTTTTGGGTAACACTTGATTCCATGGTATTCCTTGGGTCCCTAAGTATCTAGGAATGGAAGATTGTCCATCATTTGGTTCAGTAGAGATTCAATTGGCCAATGGATGGGGAATCAGGAGAATTAAGGGAAAAGTCAACAGTGAGAGGGAAAGTCAACTGTGAAAGTTTGAGGTTCTCTTCAAGGTTTCCAAAGTCTCACATCCGCACATGGGCTTCAAGAGTCAATTTTCATACCATTTATCAAGAATCAAGGGTTGGTACAAAATTTACTAAATATGGAAATGACCTATAATTTGAAAGTTTCCTTTTTGGGAAAGTTCTTACACTACATTCAACTTGACTTTTCATCATCAAAGAAGCTTCAAATGAATTTTCCTCAAACATGAAAGTTGAAGATCTTTTTCTCCCCTTTCCAACAAGTACTAGATGGTCTACATATCATTTGTGACACTCAAGTTATGATCAAAAGAAGGCAAAGTGGTTTTTTAGGGTTTTCTCATGGTTCCATTTGCATTTTGGGACATAGTGACCTATAATTGATTCCATTGCTTCATGTCACATTCTAACATCAAAGAACATTACTTAGGGATCATTTTGGGCCTTTGAACTAAGAAATTTCATGACTTATTCATCAATTATTTTCCATGATGCAAAATTGCAAGATCATTCAAAACTCATGAACCAAGACATCTCAAGGCCCAAATCCAATTCAGGTGTGATTAGCAATTGAAATATAAGTGATCCATCATAGAATGTTTGGGTGTGCATGCATGGAGGAGGGTGTATTTCACATTATGCAAATTTGTCAAATGGGCCAGAACTCATTAACCAATGAGTGATTAAGACCTAAATGATCAGATATGGAATAACCCTAAGTATTTAAAGTTACTCATGCACTGGTTGGGGGAGAACAGACGTGATTTTGAGGAAAAAAAGTTTGAACCCTAAAAGCTTCTTTCCTTCGTATCTCTCAATCAACAAGAGCTTTGCCAAAACTTCTTTCACCATCTGAGTCCTGAGGATCCATAGAGCACAAAGCAATCATCACTTGAAGCTAATAGCAAGGGAATAGGGGGCGTGATCTCAGGTTGGTATCATTTTTCATGATCCTAAAACTCTTTTTTTTGATATGCATAATGATGTGTGATTGTTGCTGACAACTCTGATGTGTTTTATTTTGAGTTTAGACGTGTATCATGTGCGCATCGTGAGTTTTAAGTTTTGGAACCCTAACTTGTTTTGTGCGAATCTCTTTTTGTGTTGATGGTTTATGATTTTTAACGTGATATTATTGATCCTGGTGAAATTTCGGTCAAGATAGTGTATTCGTTTGCGTGTTTTGGTGCATTTTTCATTGCAGGTGACCGAGAGGGTGGCCGGAACCCTAGCTCCGGTGGCTGGTTCAGGTTCCGGCCGGTGAAGGGGCTGGAGGTAGGAGATGAAGTTATAGTCGTTGATGGCTTTAATCTAACGGTCCCTATGCTGCCACACATTTAAAATTTATTTTTATTTCTTGGTTTATGTGTGTGCCCATCCATGATAATTACCATGTTCCTCAAACCTAAACCATCCAATATGTTTTGATTGATTAATTCTGAGGCGTAGGATGAATCTGATGGCCATTATGAGGCCAGCGCATTAATGAGGGAGTATGCTATGCACGTGTTTTCTTTTTTAATTTCTGATAATCGTGTGTGCGCGTGTACGTGTTAATTATGGTGCATCTTTAATCACAGCCCTTCATCATGTTTACTTGGACTTTGCGTTGACTGGTTTTGTGACGTTGGATAGATCTCATGGCTGATGGCGCATCCTAGGGTTGACTGGGTTCACGTGTTCTTTTTTTTTTTCTGATGGATTTAAGTGTTTGGGCTTGCTATTTACACACCCACCTTCCAGCCCATTTCAATTTCCAACGTGGTTGGACTGCTGAATGCACCCCCCATGCTTATTTCTTCATTTTTATTTTTCATTTAAATATGCATTAATTCATTTTTATTTTTTAAAAATAGTTACTTGCTTTAACAAATTCCCAAAAAAATTCAGGAAGCATTTTTATAATTTTATAAAATTTTCCAAATTTTATTTTTTATTTTTTATTTTATTTTTAGCATCTGAAATAATTATTTGTTTATTTTCTTTTTGAATTTATTTCATACATGCATACCATGACTTGTTTATTTTATTTCTCATCATTCATAAAGCATTTTGAACTTATTCTTTTTGCATTGTTTCACCAACATATTGAATTGCATTAAAATATTTTTCTCACATTTTTAAAATCATTTCATATTGCATTTTAATCCTCCTCTTTTGCATATTGAATCATGTTTCTTGTGTGGACTTTGCATAATTGTTTGGATGACCTATC
Organism: Lathyrus tuberosus; assembly: GCA_022829125.1. Classification (NCBI taxonomy): domain Eukaryota; kingdom Viridiplantae; phylum Streptophyta; class Magnoliopsida; order Fabales; family Fabaceae; genus Lathyrus; species Lathyrus tuberosus. Next base: position 913,718 of record JALAZF010000874.1, read on the forward strand.
TTGTGAATTTTGGCATGAGTTTTTGACATGTTGTTTGTTTCTGGTTGACCTATCTTGATAATTAATTTGGCAATTTTATAAGATGTTTTACTGATTTTTTGATTGCTCTTTGTTTGAGATCTTTTTGTATGCACATCTTTGACTATGTCTGATCACTTGTCTGAAAAGGCACTTGTGCCATCATTTGGGTTTGCTTCTTTGACTTCATAATTCATGTTTAGGTCATCCACATTCTGTTTTGGTTGAATTTCATTTAGTTTATAACCTTTTCTCTTTGGTTTTTGACTTGCTTGGGTTTCATTTATCTTATTGTTACTTATGTCTGTTTTGTACTAACCTTTTATGTAGGGGCGGAGGTAAGTTATTTGAGGGTGTGGATAGTTATACATGTCCACTCTCACTCTTTCTTCCTCTCATCTTTTCTTTTCTTTAGGTTTAGGTTGTTGTCAAACCTCCCCTTAGGGCCATCTTTGCATGATAACATCAGGATAGATTCTCCCCGTAGTCTTTTTCTTTTCCTTTGAGTCCCTCTTCTCATCTCATAACATCTCTAAGCTACTTAATAAGGTCAACTTGCCTTGCACACGAGCCTTAAATATAGAAAATGAAGATTGAGGGGCCCGCCTTCTCTCTTCTAGAGTGTTGAGCATACGTCCCATTGGGGGCGACCATGCGACGCATTCGCTCCCGTGTCATAGACTTTGCTTCAAGTTGAGTTATGAACTAATTCAAGTCACTTCTGTCCTAAAAAATACAAAAAAACTTCAAATCATTTTTATCCCTCAGGATTGTCAAACTAAAGGCTATTTTCAAAAAGGGCACGTTACTTTCCGTCTGAGTCGCAAACAGGCATCGACCCTAACTGCCGGACGCGAACTTAACGTTGCTCATAAAAAACACAAAAAGAACTTGGTCCGAACTACATTGACTCTAATTTCCCCATTGCACAAAGGGGGTACGTAGGCCTAGGACGTTGACGTCCTATCGAGTCTGTCCTTGTTTTCCCCTCCCTCGTCTTAGTACAGCCATAGATGATAGGATAACTCACCTTTAGAATAGACAACAAGCCTGGATCCCATCGAGTACGATGGACGCGTGGGGTGCTAGCACCTTCCCCTCGCGTAATCGACTCCCGAACCCAGTTTATGGTTGCGATGACTATTCCTTTCCCTCTTCCTCAGGTTTATGCGGTGTTCCCTTTCCCTCTCTTGGGATAAATTTACACGGCTGGCGACTCTGTATTCCGCGCCACTCTCGCGTTTGTACCTAGATGAAAATCCTGGGAGCGACAGCTGGCAACTCTGCTGGGGACTCTGGTTGACCTATGCTGGTCCATCCCTAAGCGAGTCAATCCTAGTGCTTGCTTGTCTTTGTTCTCTTTGGGTGTTTTTGTTTTCTGTTTTGCTTTATTTGTTGTATTTTATTTTTACCGCATTTTCTGCATTGCATATTATTATCAGCTGCTGCACTATTTTTCTGTTTGGCGGGTTGGGAGTTCTGAGAGATAAGCCCAATACCCAGGCTTGAGCATACACGTAGGATTAGCGTGGCAAGTAGTGTGACTCGTGTGGCGTTTGGCCAGACGTAGATACATGAAAACTCCACATCCGGACGAGGTTTTCTTCGGTAATGTTCAATCCTGCGCATTGGTGCAGATGATTGAATATAACCTAGAAAGCTGTCGACTCTGGCGACCATTCCCGGGAACTCAGTAATGGCACTCCTCCCGAGACGTGATAATGGCAGACCAGAAATGACAAACCCATTGCACATGTTGATCCGAGGACCCAATACTGGGAACTTGCAATAGGGTGTCCTTTGGAAAAGAATCGGTGGAAGCACTCCTCGTTTGGCGATAGTACTGTACCCCGAGGGATGAATGTACTATTGCTTCTCGACCTCAGTGCCGAACCTGAGGACTTGCCATGGGATGTTTTCTTTTTGAGTGAAATCAATTGAGGCCTCCTCGATTGGTGATGATGCCAAACTAGAAATAGTGAACGTATCATCATTTCTCGACCTGAGAGCCCGTGATATTTAGGAACCTCGGCTTTCTAGTACCCACATGTGAGAGGGCAGGGTGTTTACAGGTTTGCAGGTAACCTTGACCTTCAACATACCCGGTTTTCTGATCAGCAGTTTTATCAGTGTGGTACTATGGTCATTTTGGTATTCTGGGTATTTGGGCAGACCTTTGATATTATACAGTGGTTCAGTGCAGCAGTTATTCAGTCTTGGTGGCATGCTTGATCCCATGTGTGCATTTGCATCATCATTCTGCATCCTAACATGTTTGTTCATTTGCAGGGTTGCATCCAAACTTTGATTCTGGTTTTTGAAGACTATTAAGGATGAGTACTGGGAAGAGAAAGAGCATCATAGTGTACAAGTTCCCGTCACTTTTTCTGGATACTGTTCACAAGATTGTGTATATGGCAGAACATGGGGTATTGGCAGACTTTAGAGGAGAGTATGGAAGAATTCTGGATTTTGCTCGCAACATCACTGAATACGAGTATAGGGCTTTGCACACTCTGGTGCAATTCTATGACCCTCACCTGCGTTGTTTTCTATTCACTAATTATCTTTTAGCTCCAACATTGGAGGAATTTTATCTCATTCTGGATGTTGCCATTAAAGAAGAAGCTCCTTTCTATCCTTCTGAAGAACTTCCTGATTTGGAAAAGGTTTCCGAGGCTTTGCATTTGGATCCATCTTTGTTGAAAAATAATATTGCCAGTAAGGGAGGTTGTAAAGGCTTTCATGCGAAATTTTTGATAGAACAGGTTGCTGTGTACGCTAAGGCTAGATGTTGGTCAGTTTTCAACGCCATCTTGGCTATGTGTGTCTATGGAACGGTGTTGTTCCCGAATATGAAGGATTTTGTGGACATGCACACTGTGCGGATATTTACCATGAAGAATTCGGTACCTACTTTGCTTGGAGATCTGTATTATTCAGTGCATTATAGGAATGAGAAGAAGAGGGGAGGGCCCGTTTATTTTTGTGCGCCAATCTTCTACAAATGGTTTACTGATAGTCTTCCCGAATCTGGGGCATTTGTAGATCCTCAGGGAACTTTGGAGTGGTCCATAAGATTGATGGGCTTGAGGGCAAGTAATCTAATTTGGGTTAACCGTGATTTGTAGGGCCAAGATATCATGATTAGTTGTGGAGGTCTCCCAAATGTGCCTCTAATAGGAAGGAAAGGGGGAATTAACTACAACCCTATTCTTGCTATTAGGCAATTCGGGTACGCCTTGAAAGAGCCACCAAGAGACAAGGAGGTCCAAGAATCTTTATATTTGAGTGCGGAAATCAATCCAGAACTATTGAAAGAAGCTGCAAATACTTGGGGAGATCGTCATAAGAAAGGGAAGACTTCTTTCGGAAAGAGCAACAACAGAACATTTCCTGCGTATGAAGATTGGATTCAGAAAAGGGTAGAGGAGGAGCTTTTTGCCATTTTCCAAGGAACCACCATCTTACCCCTTGCTGATTGAGTTTCCTACCACGGTTGAAATAGAGAAGTTTAACAAGTTGTGGGCTGAAAAGGAAAAGATGTGAGAAGAAAACAGTGAGCTACTAAGTGAGATTTATCAGTTGAAACATGAGCGGGGTGAAGCTGTTCATATCACCAAGTTGAAGACAGAGCTTCTCGCTAAGGCAGAAAAAGATCTAGCTGACAAGTTCGCATCTAGACAAAGGATGAAGCAAGCTCTAGACTGTATCAGCAAGGTTCTCGAGTCTAAGAAGGAGGAATTGAACAAGGCTTTGTTAAAAATTCATAGGTTCAATGCTCGCCGAGAAACTACAATGACTGAGAATAAACAAAAGGAAGACGATTATCTAGCTCAGATTGATCAATTGAAGTCAAAGCTCAAGAAGAAAGACGCTGAGATCCTATCAGGGGTATTCCAGAGACAAGCAGTCGAGGGTCGACTCAATGAAGCCATAGCCTCCATAGAGGAGCTTACGATCCGAGCTGAAGTGAAGAGATCTAGAAAAGAGGGTCCTAGCATGGATAATGTTTCTGGAGAAGACGATTGGGAGTTGCATTGCCGATACTTGGAAGGGATCATGCATAGGAGAGACGTTCTCATTCAAGAGTTAATTCAGAGACCGAAGCATCCCGACACCAAAAAGCTGTTCAAGGAAATTCAAGACTGGAGCAAAAAGCATAATGGATGGGGGGATTGACACTTGTGGACTTTGATGACATGCCGTAGTTTTCTATTTTCTTTCATTATTTGGACCACCGCCAGGCTTGTTGTTGGGATCTATGATTATTGTGTTCAGACTTGTTATCTTGGATTTGTGATTGTTGACATTTGGTTTTCCTCTGGTTTTCTTAATATATGAGCAGAAGTTATGTTCTATCTTGTTGTTAAAATGGAATCAAGGGGTGGACCGCCCTGCGGATATTCAAACATGTTCATTTGCATTTGCATATTCATAATCATTCTGCATAATCATTCTGTATAACAGGTGTTTATCTCTGGTGTTCTTATCTTGTTCTAATCTCAGGATTGCAGATCAGCACATTCATCGATCTTCTACCAGACAAAATCAGAGGAGACTCATGGATCAGCTACAGAATGAGATGACTGAGATGCGGACTCGCATGAACCAAATCATGGATTTGATGGAAGGGGTTGCGCAAGGCCAAGAGCAGTTAAGGACTCTCGTTCAGCCACTGATTGCGAGAATTGATGAAGAGGGTGTCCTTCATGGACGACTTTATACGGGTGTTACTGGTAATAATGTTCAGAATGGCCCTCCGGGCGGAGGTATTCCTATTACTGGTGTTGTGATCCCTCCGGGCGGAGGAGAAAATGTTGTGGTTCCTACTGTAGTCGGGGGAGGTAACAATGTCGGTGCAATTCATGGCCGTCAATATGATGATCTTCAGGAAGATACATTCTCTGTGCCAGGTGGGGATGCTGGTCCCCAGATTGACAATGATCAGAGGTTCCGGTTGATTGAGGAACAGCTAAGGGGTGTTGTAAATCAGGATGCTTTGGGTATGGATCTGGAGGATTTGGGACAGGTTCCAGGCATTGTTATCCCGCACAAGTTTCAGACTCCCACTTTTGAGAAGTATAATGGTATGTCTTGCCCAAGGACCCACATGAGGGCATATGCAAGTAAAATGGCTGCGCATGCGAAGAATGAGAAGCTGATGATGCATTGCTTCCAGGATAGCCTATCTGTGGCATCCCTGGAGTGGTACATGCAACTAGAGAGGAAATATGTGCGTAGTTGGAGAGATCTGGAAGGGGCATTTATCAAACACTATCAATATAGCCCTGACATGGCTCCGAACAGAACACAGCTGCAGAATTTGTCGCAGAAGAACAATGAGAGTTTCAACGAGTATGCCCAGAGGTGGCGTGAACTGGCAGCAAGGGTTCAGCCTCCCATGTTGGAACGTGAAATGATAACTATGTTTATGGCCACCTTGCAGGGTCATTACTATGAAAAGCTGGTACCGTGTATGACTGGGAAGTTTGCTAATTTGATCTTAGTAGGAGAGATGGTGGAAAGCGGAATTAAGGCGGGAAAAATATCAAGCGGTGATGGGTCCTCATCTGGAGGAAGTAAGAAGCCTTATGCTAGTAGTTATAAGAAGAGGGAGGGAGATACAAACTCTGTGTCATCATATCGTGGTAGAGAAGGACCTCGTCAGAACTTTAATCATCAGGTGGCTTCTGTAACCACCCCAGCAACACCTCAACAGCCAGCAGTGTCTCAACAACAAAATCAGGCTCCTCGCCGATCGCAGCCTCTGACTAGGCGGGATAGGCATTTTGACACTCCACCTCTTCCCTACTCTCAATTATTTCAGCACTTGTTAAAGCTACAGTTAATTCAGAAGAGAACATTGGCTCCACCTACTGGTAATCTACCTCCCGGCTATGACGCCAACGCCCACTGTGAGTTTCATTCTGGGGCACCCGGACATCATATTGAGAACTGCAAAGCTTTTAAGCATCAGGTTCAAGATTTGGTGGATTCCAAAGCCATCAATTTCTCCAATGATGTTCCAAATGTGAATCAGAACCCGGTGCCGAATCACGGTGAGCCGAGGGTCAATGCTATTATTAAAGACTGTGAAGACTTGAGTTTGATTTCAGATGTGAACGAAGTCCAAACTCCCTTGGGTATGGTGAAGGAAAGACTGTTGAAGGGAGGGGTATTTCCCGGCTGTAATGAAGGTTGTGTAGGATGTGTGTCGCAGCCAGGCGGTTGTGATTTATTGAAAGCAGGTATTCAGAGAATGATCAGTGAAGGGATATTACAGTTTGACAGGGGTTGTAAGCAGAGTAATGTTACTGACAGAGAGATTGATGTTGCCACAATAACAATCCCGTTCAAGATAATAACTATATCAGCGCCGGCGAGACCAGCGCCGGTCACTATGACTGTTCCTGGACCAGTCCCGTATGAGAGTACCAAGGCCATCCCATGTAACTATGGGGCCGAGGTGTTTGTTAATGGTAAGAAGAAGGAATTGGAAGAGACATCAGCTGTGAATACAGGGGTTGAAAATCTTGTTGAAGCAGGGGCTATCACTAGGAGTGGTAGAGTCTTTATTCCGTCTGAGGATCAAGTTGGCAGTTCAAAGCAAGACAAAGGTAAATAGATGATGGATGAGTCTGTACAGAGGCAGGAAGCAAATAATTCTATGACAAAGCAGGTTGGGGATACTTTCTCAGAAGACGTAGAAGAGTTTATGAGGCTGATCAGGAAAAGTGATTACAAGATTGTTGATCAACTTCACCAAACTCCATCGAAGATTTCCATTCTATCCTTACTGTTGTGCTCTAAGGCACATCGAAATGCATTACTGAAGGTTCTGAACATGGCTTATGTACCGCAGGAAATATCTGTCAACCAGTTAGAAGGGGTTGTAGCTCATGTGAATGCTGGTAATGGTTTGAGTTTCACCGATTTAGATCTGACTCCGGCTGGGAGGAATCACAACAATGCTCTTCATATTTCAGTGGAATGCTGTGGTTCCTTAATGTCGCATGTGTTAGTTGATACTGGGTCGTCTTTGAATGTGTTACCGAAGAAGGCTTTGATGAAATTGGATACTCGTGGGTTGATTTGTACACCAAGTGACTTGGTGGTACGTGCTTTTGATGGCTCCAAGAGGTCAGTTTTTGAAGAGTGAGTTCTGCCAATCAAGGTGGGTCCTGAGATTTTCAACACCACCTTTTACATAATGGATATTCAGCCTGCCTATAGTTGTTTGTTAGGTCGCCCTTGGATTCATGGTGTTGAGGCAGTAACATCTACGCTGCACTAGAAGCTGAAGTATATGGTGGATGGCCACGTTGTGACTGTTTGTGGTGAGGAGGAGATCATGGTAAGTCACCTCTCGACCTTCAAGTTTATAGAGGTAGACGATGAAATACAAGAAACTTTGTGCCAAGCCTTTGAAGCTGTGAAAATTCCCGAGGAACCCCCAAAGGAAGTCAGTCAGCATGAGGTGGTTGCCCAACCTGAAGTTGTCAGACAACCAGAGGTTCCAATGTCCTCTTTCAAAGAGGCGCGCGCTATAGTTGAAGCTGGTGGTTCTCAGAAGTGGGGCAGTGTCATTGATGTTCAAAGAAAGCAGGATACCCATGGACTAGGGTACAAGCCACCCCGACGAGCTCAAGAGCCTCCCAAGTATGCTGGTCCGATTAGGTTCACAAGTGCTGGGTTTTTCTTTAATCAGGTTAATGCTATTGAGGATGAAGGAGATAGTGTTTGTGACATGGATGAGTGGATCCATCCCTGCACCCCTGGTCAGAGTTTAGGCAACTGGTCTTCCGAGAAAGTCATCCAAGTGACGCGCCCGGAGTAATTTACTTTTGTTTTCTGTTATGTTGAATCCTACGTTCTGCCCAAGACGTAGTGATATTTATTTATAGGGTTTGGATGTTTATTTGCTATCTTTATCATCAATAAAAGACGTTTTTCATTCAAATATTTTGATCCCTGTTTTTCTGTTTTTACTTTTTTGCATTAACCCACATCAAAATGGCAATGTGTTTTCTTGTTTGTTGCACTCATAATAAACATAAAACATCCATCATGCAGGTTCCTTTGTTCAGATTCCACCCATCATGACTTAGCTATGGCTCGATATGACTTCGACAATCCTATCTATCAAGCCGAAGAAGAGACTGACGAAGACTGTGTCTTACCAGAAGAATTAGCCAGGTTACTGAAACAAGAGGAAAAGGTTATTCTACCTTATCAGGAGGAGGTTGAGACTGTTAATCTGGGAACCGAGGATGTTAAACAAGAAGTAAGGGTTGGGGCTACTTTGGAAGACACTGTTAATGGAAGATTGGTTGAGTTGCTTCAAGAGTATGTGGATATCTTCGCCTGGTCTTACCAAGACATGCCCGGGCTTGACACTGACATTGTTTCACACCGATTGGTGCTTAAAGAGGGTTGTACTCCAGTCAAGAAGAAACTGAGAAGGACGAAACCAGATATGGCTGTCAAGATCAAGGAAGAAGTTCAGAAATAGTTGGACGCCGAATTTCTGGCTGTGACAAATTATCCTCCGTGGGTTGCTAATATCGTACCTGTACCTAAGAAGGATGGGAAGGTCAGGATGTGTGTTGATTACCGATATTTGAATAGGGCGAGCCCGAAGGATGATTTCCCGCTCCCCCACATTGACGTGTTTATGGCTTCTCTGGGTATAACCAAATCAAAATGGCTCCAGAGGACATGGAGAAGACAACGTTCATAACACCGTGGGGAACATTTTGCTACAAGGTAATGCCCTTTGGATTGAAGAATTCTGGGGCAACCTATCAGCGGGCAATGGTGACTCTCTTTCATGATATGATTCACAAGGAGATTGAAGTCTATGTTAATGACATGATTGCGAAGTCACGGACAGAGGAAGAACACTTGGTAAACCTCCAGAAGTTGTTTGAAAGGTTGAGGAAGTTCAGACTGAGATTGAATCTGAACAAGTGCACTTTCGGTGTGAGGTTTGGTAAATTGCTGGGGTTCATTGTTAGTGAAAGAGGTATAGAGGTTGATCCTGCAAAAATAAGAGCCATACAGGAGATGCTTGAGCCAAGAATAGAGAAAGAGGTTCGTGGTTTCTTGGGGAGGTTGAATTACATTGCTAGGTTCATCTCTCACCTGACAGCCACGTGTGAACCAATTTTCAAGTTGCTAAGAAAGGATCAAGAGGTCAGGTGGAATGAAAATTGTCGAGAGGCGTTTGAAAGGATAAAGAAGTATTTGCAGGAACCTCCAATCCTCATGCCACCGGTGTCTGGGAGACCATTAATTATGTACCTTACAGTTCTTGAGAACTCAATGGGTTGTGTGCTCGGTCAACACGACGAGACAGGTAGGAAAGAGCACGTCATTTACTACCTGAGTAAGAAGTTCACCGATTGCGAATCAAGATACTCTATGTTGGAAAAGACATGTTGTGCACTCGCTTGGGAAGCCAAGCGCCTGAGGCAGTATATGTTAAATCACACAACCTTGTTGATTTCGAAGATGGATCCGATTAAGTATGTATTTGAGAAGCAAGCACTATTTGGAAGGATAGCCCGTTGGCAGATGGTTTTGACAGAATACGATATTCAGTATGTTTCCCAGAAGGCCATTAAGGGAAATGTTCTATCAGAATATCTTGTTGAATAGCCGGTCGAGGATTATCAGCCTATGAAGTTTGAGTTTCCAGACGAGCATGTTATGTTTCTGAAAATGAAAGATTGTGAAGAGCCTCTGCCTGACGAAGGACCTGAGATTGGGTCTCAGTGGAAGATGATTTTTGATGGGGCTGTCAACTCATATGGTAATGGGATTGGGGCCATCATTACAACCCCAAAGGGTTCTCATATACCTTTTACTACCCGGTTAGCATTCGTATGTACCAACAATGAGGCGGAGTATGAAGCATGCATCATGGGGTTAGAAGAAGCAATTGATTTGAGAATTAAGAACCTCGATGTCTATGGTGATTCCGCGTTGGTAGTTAATCAGATTACAAGAGAATGGGATACTCGTCAGGCGAATTTAGTGCCTTATAACAACTATGCCAGAAGGTTGTTACCTTTCTTTGACAAGGTGGATTTTCATTATGTGCCCCGAGCTGAGAATCAGATGGCTGATGCGTTGGCAACATTGGCATCTATGTATAAGGTGAACTGTTGGAATGAAACTCCTTCGATTAGAATCATGCGCTTGGATAGACCAGCTTTTGTGTTTGCAATTGAAGATGTATAAGATGGCAAACCGTGGTATCAAGATATTAGGGTCTTTCTGAAGAAACAGGAGTATCCAGAGGGTGCCTCCACCAAGGATAAGAAGACTCTGAGAAGGTTGGCAGGAAATTTCTTTCTGAACAAGGATGATTTGTTATATAAGAGGAACTTTGATATGGCCTTGCTACATTGTGTTGATGAACACGAGGCAGGTTTATTGATGGAGGAAGTTCACGAGGGTTCTTTCGGTACTCATTCCAGTGGACACACCATGGCTAGAAAGTTGTTGAGGGCAGGATATTATTGGATGACTATGGAGTCTGATTGTTTCAAGTACGCCCGAAAGTGCCATAAATGCCAGATTTATGCGGATAAGATGTATGTACCGCCTACGCCTCTAAACGTGTTATCATCTCCTTGGCCTTTTGCAATGTGGGGCATAGATATGATTGGAAAGATTGAGCCCACTGCTTCCAATGGGCATCGTTTCATTTTGGTTGCCATTGACTATTTCACAAAGTGGGTGGAAGCAGCCTCGTACGCCAACGTCACCAAGCAAGTGGTAGCCCAGTTTTTAAAGAAGGACATCATCTATCGTTATGGGGTCCCGGAGAGAATCATTACTGACAATGGCTCGAATTTGAACAATAAGATGATGAAGGAACTATGTCAGAGTTTTAAGATCGAGCATCATAATTCCTCTCCATATCGTCCGAAGATGAATGGTGCTGTTGAGGCGGCGAATAAGAATATCAAGAAGATTGAGCAAAAGATGGTGGTAACATATAAAGACTGACATGAGATGCTACCTTATGCCCTACATGGTTACCGTACTTCGGTGCGTACGTCAACTGGGGCAACCCCGTTCTCATTGGTATATGGTATGGAAGCAGTTTTACCCTTAGAGGTCGAGATTCCGTCTTTGAGAGTTCTGGCAGATGTGAAGCTTGATGAAGCTGAATGGGTGCGCTCCAGATTGGATCAGTTGAGCCTTATTGAAGAAAAGAGATTGGCAGCCATCGCACATGGTCGGTTGTATCAGAGTAGGATGAAGCACGCCTTTGACCAGAAAATGCGTCCTCGGAGTTTTCAGACAGGTGAATTGGTTTTGAAAAGGATCCTCCCTCCTCAGACAGATTATAGGGGCAAATGGACTCCGAACTACGAAGGGTCGTATGTAGTAAGAAAGGTTTTCTCTGGTGGAGCCTTACTACTTTCAACTATGGATGGCGAAGATTTTACGTCCCCTGTGAACGTAGACGTAGTAAAAAAATACTTCGCATGAAAGAGACCCGCTGGACATAAAAAGAAAGTCCAGGCAAAAAAGGGGCATCCCGGCGAACCATAAAAAGGAAAAGGTTCGGGCAAAAATTAGGGATAAAAATGTAAAAAAGAAACGTGTAAACCCGCAAAGTTGAAAACCCGAAAAGGCAACTTTGGCAAAAATGGGTATCCTGATGGATTGAAAACCCGAAAAGGGCGATCCAGGCAAAAGTTAGGGATTTATAAGCGAAAGGCTATGGTCTGCGTTCGATCTGTGAGCACTCTCAATACCTGGAAATTCTGAAAGGAAGGAATCAATACAATTGGTCTCTTCTGAAAGGAAGGAATCAGTATGATTTGTGAGCACTCTCAAAACCTTTTGTTTATTGAATTCATCATTGTTTTCATCAACTTGTGTTTTTCGACAAAAGTAATAAAAACTTTGCTTCTTGAACTAAATGGCGAAAGGTAAATAACTTGCAAGAAGGAAAATTACAGAAATGTAAAGGGAATTGTAAATGAAGAACTTAAAACTTTTATTAAAATGCAAGGAATGAAAACTGGTGTTTTTCAAACGTACATTTTCTCAGTAACTACTCTTTTCTCTCTCACGGTTACTTTGAGTATTTCTTGAGTGATTTGTACAAATTCTGAACACACTGGAAATCTAACACTGAGACTCCCTATTTATATACAATCGAAATAACTACCAATAACAGCTATTTCTCCTAATGGTGACAAATGGAAATCCGCATGCATTCGTCAACTAGATGCATTCCACACGTTCTATTTCAAAATGAAACTCCCTCCTAAATTTGAATTTCAAACATCTGTCGAACGAGGCCTATCGCCCCTCTGTCGAAATATTTCTAATCCTTAGAAAAATCTGCCCATGCTTTCCTTTAAGTAACATTTGCCTTCGACTAGCTTTCTCCTATCAGAAATACATCCCTGTCGAAATACCCTGGCAGATTTCCAAATTTGTTCTGCACAATTACCTAGGCGTCGAAATTAGCAACCTACAAATTGCCCCCCAAAAATGAATTTTCGACAAAGGGAGAAAAGCATTATTTTGCCAATGCAATCTGACGCCGTCAATAATTCAACCAGTGACTGTTTATATGATTAGACATTTGCGCCGTCCAAGTCATCATTGCACTTTTCTCAAACGTCTCTTCAGCCCACACTTTTAAGATCTTCCATCATCACTACCCTAGTCCCTAGTGGATCATGGGTCAAAACTTAACTGCCACCGTCTGAAACAATCCACTTCATAACTTCCACGTGTCCCACAATCTTTTCATTATTTCTCCATTAAATAAAAAAGAAACTTCTGAATTCCAACCGCTTCAGCCCATTTTCTTCCTATAAATAAGTAGAAAAATTTTATTTTTCACTTTTCACGTTTCCTTTCTTTTAAGCAAGAACTCTCTTCAACTTCATCTTCTTCATTTGCCTGCATTTTCTTCTGCAATCAACCATGGTATCTTCCGCTGCTATCCAAATCACAAGTAAAGATTTCAAAAAATCCAAAAACTTACCACCTGTCCACAAGATCCTTGGGCCAAAGGTGGTGGGGAACCAACAGTACGTACCAGAGCCTCTAAATGAAGAGGAGAAACGACGTATTTATCAGTCTCAGGTACTAATTCCTATTTTAATTTCTGGTATATCTCATGCAATTATAGGACCCTTACCTGATTTAGCCCTAGATCCTGTAAAAGTGAGAGAATTCTTTCCAGCTTACCACCGCTACAAACTCATAGCTAACAGGGTTAGGCCTAGAACCGATAAGGAGAAAATCATAGACGAAAAATCCAAGGCAGACGGCCAAGGGTCTCCTTCTGAGGAAGTCATAAATTTAGAGTACATGAACAACTTTAGAATCTTTAGGTCTAGTCCTTTGTCGAAAGACCCCTCTTATTATCTAGCCTGGCTGAAGAAAATAGAGAAAGTTAAAGCTGATGTTTGGAAAACTATGGGCATTTTTGACCTTATCCAACTGTCGAAAGTAGGACCAGGTTATTGCCCCTCCATGCTTCTAGCTTCCCTTTACTTTTGGGATAACACCTATAACAATTTCCATCTTCCTTGTGGAATGATTACACCCACTCTTTTCGACGTGGCTGCCATAACTGACCTAAGCCCGCTAGGAATGGATTATGATCCTACCCTACTATCCGATGATTCCATAGGCTTTGACACAAACAAGGCCACCTTCACACCCTACATTGCCAATTATCATGACAAAGAAACCGAAGAAGTCTATGATTAAGTGCATGTAGCCTTCTTAGCCCTTTAGCTGTCGAGATGCATTTTTTGCTCTAGATCTCTTCAAGTGGCGAAGCGTTCTATTACCATAGAAAATCAGCTTCATGCTGGTTATCAACTGTGCCTCAGTGAGATGATCTTGGCGAACCTATACGAATCTGTTGGAGAAGGGGTTATCTTCCTGAAGAATATCAAGGACAAAGGGAGTCTACTGTTGTCAGGACCATTTTGGCTCTTACAACTATGGCTCAATGCCACCTTTGAAGCTTCCTTACCCAACAAGAAAATTGTGGACGAAACTGCTATGAAAGACAGAAGAGTCGAAGGCACCAGACTGGCGCAGTTAACACCCAATGACGAAGTTCAGAGCCTTCAACAAACTTTTACTAGCTATGTTATGATGTTTGCTAAACGTCATAACTTCACTTCCAATATGGCCCCTTTTGCTAATAGAAAAGTTGGACCCGAGTGGCTCACCAGGAAACTTCCATTAGAGTCAAAAGCTCTAGAAGATGAATTCCTTAATGTCTGGGAATATTTTCTCACTCCTAGACTTTTAGATTCCAAACTCGCTCACTTAAAGCTGAAGGTCTCCCTAGTTAACTACCAACCCAATCTGGTCTCTCGACGGTTTGGGTTAATACAAATAAAACCAAAACCCCTCTTCTCAAGGAAAGGTTCTTCGATTCACTACAATATGACCCACACCGAAGATGAGTGTTCAGGGTTGCTGGCGAAGTACTCAAACCTGGTAGAAATTCAGCCAGCGCCTTTTAAACCTAGCTTCCTCTGCACTCAAGAGTTTGACGAATGGTGGAGGGCTTATTATGATTCTCAATTTTTCGATGTGCCTTCTTTCACCATCCAACTGACCAGAGCTTTCGCCCTTGTGCAGGATAAAATGAAGAAAGGTACTTCAAGATACGTCAAAGAAATCCAAGCATTCTAGAAATACTTTGAAACTGCCTACAGGCCCAACGAACTTAGTCGAACCATAAGCGAAGCAGCTGTTACTTTGAAAGAAAAATTTACCAGAAAAATGGATGAGTTAAAACTACCTGCATACGTTCGACCAGAACAACGTTATGAGATAGCTTTTAACCTCTATCCACCAAAATTTCCACCTCTACCATATGCTGAATTTGGCGTGGCTTTTAGCCCTCCATTTCCAGATTGGTTCACTTGTGGGGATTCTATGAAACTTCTTCGCCAAGAATATCAAAAAACGTGTTAAGCGAGTGGTTCCGACTAAGTATACCTTGGACAATTTCAAAGGCCACCTTCATATTGGCATAGAACACGTTCGCGTGGAAACTCCTATATATGAAGGTGTGGAATGGGAAGATGTTCGACACCACTTTTTTCATTAACCCACACATGTATATGTTAATTTATGTTTAAACCTTTTTCTTTCTTTATTTTCCAGCCATCAAAATTCCTACCAAGAAGTCAGCTACTAGCGAAGCGTCAACTGCAGGGGATGCAGAAAACCAAAAAGATACTACCAAGACACCTTTGGCGAAGGTATTATTTTGCTTTTCTTTTGGTCAATATTTTTTTTCTTCTGAAATACTAATAAAATCTCTTTTGTTCCATAGAGAAATCGAAGACCTCCTTCGACGCCAAAGAAAAGAAAGGAAAAAGAACCCGACGTCAAAGCTGTTGACACCGATGATGGCGACGAATCACCAGACCAAGTGAAACCTTCAAGGAAGAAAAAGAAACCGAAAAAATCTCAACAACAAAAACCTCCTGCTTCCAGAATATTGGAAAAAATCCCCCTAAAAAATCCTGACAAGAAAGTCACCCCTGCTCCAGCAGAAAGCAAAAGTTCTAGTCTTAAGACTGAGATTCCCAAGGTATGGTTTTTTTCAATTTTCTTTTTTAATTCGACGCTGAAAGGCAGTTTCCTTATAATGCCTTTATTAATTCATTTATCTTCCAGGTCCTTGTCGATACTAACGGGCATCCTATGGTCCAAATTCTTCCAAAGACTAGCAGCGATCCTACCTACAAGCCAACAAGCGTCTCCAAACCTTCTCCTAAAGATTCGACAAAAGAATCAGGCACTGAAGTGAATCAGCCCCCTGCTGTCTCTAAACGATTTCAAGACGTAGTGGAGGAAGAAACTGTCCCGGAGGCTGACATCTTAGTTGACATTGGTGGGGACACTGTGATGCCTACTGCAGCGCCCACAACAGACAATGATCCTGAAGACCATTCCCCCCTCAGTTTAAAGGATGCTGACGAAGAGAAGGATGAGGAGGCTGAAATTGATGGCGAAGAGGACGAAGAGAAAGTAGGCGAAGAACCAATAACTCCCAAGGCTGGTGCGGATGAAGAAGGAGAAAGCGACAAGAAAAACCTTGGTGAACCATCCAAAGATGCTTTGACCGCTACAACTTCGACCCGAATTTCTCAAGAGGAACTTGAGAATCTGAAGGTGCAAAGACCATTTGAATATCTGAAGGCCTTGCTTAGTTCCCGTTATAACTTTGCTGATACTAACTTCAGTAGTTCGACCACTTCAGGAACTATGTCTGACGCCAAATCCACAGACGAAGCGCTGACCCATATTCGACAAAAGATCCTCAACATTGATTTATTTCAACTTTTAGAGAATGATTCGTCTACTCACTTTGACTTGAAAAAGATCTTAAAGCAAATCAATGTTTTGGAGGCTTCTCCTGAACTGACTGATGTTGTTCTGGATCTGACAACTCTAATAGATCTTATGGTGGCAGACTTTAACCGGCTTCAAGATTACTCCAAGAAGCTCGAAAATAAGACAGAAACACAACTTGCTGAGTGGGATGCTGCTTCAAGTTCGTCTAACAAAGTAACTGAATTGGAAAAGGCTTCTGAGCAAAATAAGAAAGAAGCAGCCGTCTGTGGCGAAAACATCCTCATGTGGAAGAAACAAATTGCTGTTCTTCAAAACAAAATTTCTCAGGCGGAAAAGCGCCAACAAGAACTGCACCAAATCAATCAAGAGGAAATAACTAAAGAGCTTGAAGTCGGGGTGAACCATGTTGATAGGGTTCGAAAACTTGGTGAAGAAATCGAGGAACTTTCGACTGGCAAGGCCCTTTGCGAGCGTCGTCTTCAAATTCAAAAATCCAAATTTGAAAAACTGAAATAATCTTTCCCAGTTTAAATATTTGTAATTTTTTATTTGGCCTTTTTAAGGCCTATTTTGTAATGACATTTAAGCTATTTTATTTGGCAAAAAGAATTTCAATCCACCATGTTGCTTGTTTTCTATGCATGACTATTCGACTGCTATCTTTACTTCTTGTAATGTGGGCTTATATTTTTTCAAATATTTCTCGTTTATTTTTAATATTCGCTTATCTTTATCGAACTCTTCGACCTCATAAGCGCCATTGGAAAATACTTGTGTGATTTGAAAAGGTCCTTCCCACTTAGGGGACCATTTTCCCATAAGTCTATCTTTTCGATCCATGGGAAGAATCACTTTCCACACAAAGTCACCAATTGAAAAGGCTTTACTTTTCACTATTTTATTGTAGAATTTCTCCACCCTTTCCTTTTGCCTTTTCAATAAATCTAACGCGTTTAATCTTTCTTCGTCTATATCAACTAATTCATCTATCATCATATTCCAATATGCATCCGACGGAATTTCATGATGTCTTTGAACACTTGTTGACTGCAAGTATATTTCGACCAGTAAGACCGCATCATGGCCACACGTTAGTCGAAAAGGTGTAGCATTTGTAGCTTCCTTGGGAGAGGTTCGACAATCCCATAGAATTTGGTCCAAAGTTTTGTGTCAATTCTTTGGTTTTCTTCCCACGTGCTTCTTTATTAAACCAATTATAACCTTGTTTGCTTCTTCGACCTGACCGTTGGTTTGAGCGTAGTAAGGCGTTGATGTGAGAAGTTTGAAACCCATTTCCTTCGCGAATTCTTGCATATTTTTACCAGTAAAAACAGATCCTTGATCCATTGTTATTGTCTCTGGGATGCCAAACCTATAAATGGTGTGCTTTCGAATGAATTCGATTACTGCTTCTTGATCCACGTTTACTAAGGGTATGGCTTCGATCCATTTTGTAAAATAATCGATCCCAACCAAAATAAACTTCTGGCTTTTTGAAGAGGCCGGTCGAATCTCTCCAATCAAATCCAAAGCCCAACCTCTAAAAGGCCAAGGCTTTATTATAGAATGTAACTCACTTGCATGAACATGTGGTATCCCTGCGTGTATCTGGCACTCTTGGAATCCTTTGGCGAATTCGACGCAATCTTTTAACATAGTTGGCCAATACATTCCCTGTCGGAATAATAACCACTTCATCTTATGGCCTGCCTGATGCGCACCACATGCCCCGTTGTGTACATTCGACAAAGCTATGTATGCCTCAGATTCTCCTAAACGCTTAAGTAATATCCCTTCCAGAGTTTTATTAAAAAGTTCATTCCCTAAAATCACATAACTCAAAGCTCGATACCGGATTTTTCGTTCGACTGGTCCTGTTGGATTTTGCAGGTACTCTATTATAGGCTTTCTCCAATCTCCAGTCGTTGAATCATCTATGTTAAAAATTTCAAAATTTTCTTCGTCAGCGTATCCAAGCTTTATCGTCTCCAAATCTGACAGGGATAATCTAGCTGACACGACTCTTCTTCTAACTTCAATGGATTTCTGCAACTTTTCCTTCGACACTTTGTATCCAGAAGCTATCTACGCTAAATCATTTGCTTCCTGATTTTCTATTCGAGGGATATGTCGAATCATAACCATATCGAATTTCTTTAAGAGTCGATTAGCTATTACAAAGTACATGATTAAATTCTCTTTAACACACTTGTACTCCTTTGTTATCTGCTTTATGACTAACTCAGAGTCGTCCATTATTTCGACCCGAGTTGCCCCCAATTCCAACAAGATTTCAAGTCCTGCTATCAAAGCCATATATTCTGCCTCATTATTTGAGCAGAGGCCTTCGACTTTGTACTTGAATTTTGTTGGAATTTTGTTACGAGAAATAATAAGAACTCCTATTCCAGTTCCATTTTTAAGACTAGAACCGTCGAAGTACAACTTCCATGGATCTATTTCCATATAGTCCAAAGACTTTTCATTTATAGCGTGGTCGACTATGAAATCAGCCACTACTTGTCCTTTGACAGCCTTTAAAGGTAAATATGTCAAAGAATACTCAGTCAATGCTAACGCCCATTTTCCAATCCGACTGTGCAAGATTGGTTTAGATAACATGTATTTTATAACGTCGAAATGAGAAGAAACGTAAACATCAACCGGTTTTATATAGTGCTTCAATTTCATACATGAAAAGTATACACATAAACACAACTTTTCAATTACACTATACCTAGTTTCCGCATCGTTCAAGACCATACCAAGGTAGTAAATGGCTCTTTCGACACCATTCTCATCCTCCTGAGCCAACATGCTCCCTAATGTCTTGTCCGACGCGGATATGTGCAACCTAATACTCCTACTTCTACAAGGTGACATTAAAATTGGAGGATGCGTCAGGTACTCCTTGATCTTGTCGAAGGCATCCTGCTGCTCTTGTCCCTATTCGAAGTCTTCCTTCTTCCATCGCAGTAGAGGGGAAAAGGCTTGCATCTTCCCACTAAGGTTGGAGATGAACCTTCTGAGAAAGTTGATCTTGCCAAGTAAAGACTGCAACTCCTTCTTTATAGATGGCGCTTTCGCCTCCATTATTGCCTTGGCCTTGTTTTAATTGATTTCGATCCCTTTCTTGTGGACCACAAAGCCTAGTAAGTCTCCCGCCTGCACACAAAACGCACATTTGATAGGATTCATCTTCAGACCAAACTTCCTCATCCTTTCAAAGGACCGTCGAAGATGGTCTATATGACGTTTTCCTGAAACAGACTTAATAACAATATTGTCAATATAAATCTGCATAAAATCCTCAATGAAATCGTGAAAAATTAAATTCATTGCTCGCTGATATGTTGCCCCAGCATTTTTTAAACCAAAAGGCATTACCACCCATTCGTAAGTGCCTACGGCTCCAGGGCATCGAAATTCCGTTTTTGGAACATCTTCCTCAGCAATAAAAATTTGGTTATAACCAGAGTACCCATCAAGCATACTGAGGTACTCATGGCCCGCGGCAGAATCAACGAGCATTTCTGCCACTGGCATAGGATATTCGTCCTTTGGGGTAGCAGAATTTAAGTCTCGAAAATCAATACATACCCTTAAATTGCCATTTTTCTTTATTACATGAACTATGTTAGCAATCCATTCGACATACCTGGTTGGACGGATGAACTTGTACCTGAGGAGTCTTTCGACTTCTTCTTTAATCTTCGAGAGGATTTCTAGGGCGAATCTCCTTGGAGTTTGCTTAACAGGTTTCCTCCCAGGTTTTATTTGCAACCTTAATTCGACCATACACCTATCCAGCCCGGGCATTTTGTTGTAGTCCCATGCGAAACAATCCTTGAATTCCTTCAGCAACTGGACTATTTCGATCTTGAGTTGGGGGTTCACTTTCGCATTGATATAGGTTGGTCTTTTTTCTGCCCCTGATCCCAAGTCGATTTCTTCCAGTGGATCCTAAGCCATCATCTTGATGTTGGCTGCCAAAGGATCCTTTTCGAAGCCCAATGGCTCATCGTCATAAATCGCGTCAAGCCTCTGGTTTTGCAAATCTCCTAGATCTTTATTTGGAGAATCCCTATTAGAATCCTTTTCAAGACCTTGTTGATCTGCTTCGATTTGGTTCGCTTCGACAGCCATATACCTTACTTCGGCCTCAAAGGCCGCTTTGAGTTTGTTCTCGGCTATATAAGCCATGATCTTTTCAAGAACTAGTGACTCACTCATTGTCACTGAATTCGTTGCCCCAGCCAGTTGGCCGGATGTGTGAGGTTCCAAAAATGTAGTCTTCTTCGCCAACTACCTCTCTACCCCACTGAAACTTGTGGGTGGGATGAAGGTATAATGAGCAAAAAGCATTGTCTGTTGGCGTCATGTCGAAGGTGCCTGGGCTACAAGGAGCTATGTGAGCTAGATTCCTGTCGAAACTTCGCCTATCCACCTAGTTTACTTCAGCCAGAAAATAACTCTGGTCATCCTCTATATTTTCGACAATCCCATCTGCGCGCCAAATTGTTATTCGTTGGTGCATTGACGAAGGGACGACACCAATGTCGTGTATCCACTCCCTACCTAAGAGAAGATTATAATTTGCTTTCGACGCAATCACCATAAACATTGTCGGCCTCGTGATGATTCCGGCAGTTAAATCCACCTGTATCACACCCATAGTGGTTCCTACTTTCCCTTCATAATTCGATAACACCATGTTATGAGGTTTGGTGTCGGAATCATCTTTTCCAATTTTCTTAAGCATATAATGCGGTATCAAGTTGACAGTCGCTCCTCCATCGACCAGAATTTTATTCATCCCTATGTTACCCACTTTTCCTTTTATAAATAGGGGTTTCAAGTGGTTCCTCATTGAGTCATATGGCCTTTCGAAAAATGCGTTATGTTCTTCAACGCATCCATTGTTCATGATATAGTTGTAAACGGGTCTGTGTCTGGCCGTATCGACCTCCAAAGCTTCCTCTTCCTCTTTGACTTCTATTATTTGATCATACTCCCTAGGGAGCACTGAAACGACGTTACATGTTACGTCGAATGATGCCTCTGACTCTGAGTTAAAATCGTCTGTCATTTCATCATCCTTGGTTACTTCTTCCTTTGACGCTGCTTGTACTGGAGTAATAGATGGCTTCTCAAGCCTCACTCCTTCCATCTGAGTCGAAGTTTGAACATTGCTGCTGGTTTCTGGCTTGTCTTTTCCTGCAGCCTCCTTCTCAGCCTTCTTTAGACGTTGGTATCTCCTCCACTATGACATCGTCATAGGATTCTTGCCCTTATAATTTTCAGAAGGGTAAGTCACCTTTTTGGACTTTTGGAATTTTTTTCTTGTATGATATATAAGATCCCCGCTGTACTTCGAAATCCTTCCATTTTCCTTGCCCTTGGGCTTGTCGGATTGGATTAACCCACCTGTCATCTGGAGATTTAGTTGTAGATTTGAATGTGTTAGGGTGTCTTCCCCCTAACCTTTCCCCGCTTCGGTCCCCTCTTCTGGGGTCGAATCTTTCACTAGAAGGCCTCCAATTTCCTCTTCTTCTTGCTCTCTCCACTCCTTCTAAGTTTTATGTTGCCTTTTTGTCGAAGACGGCACTACAGCGAGGGTAAAGCATCACCTCAAATTTTTTCCTCTGGCATCTATGTGTAAAATCTGCCCGATTTTCTTCCTCCTTGGGGTACGCCACTTTCTGGTACTCCTCCCGTCGACGCTCTTCGTCAGCTTGCATCGACGCATTCTGAGCCACTTCGACCATGTTTATATTGGCAGGTGTCTCTGTCTCCATGCTCAACTTATTCAACTTCAAACTGAGGCCTTCATTGACCTCGTGTTCCTTCTTCATACGATTGAAATCCTCAGAGATTTTCTTCGTTAGCAACTTTGGGAGTGGACTCCTGGCAACTTGTGGGCTGACGAATCCGACAACTTTGTCTTTTGGATCCTCCATGGTTCTTTGGAGAATACCAACAGCAGCTTGTTTGCAAGAACCTTTAGTAGTTCCTTCATTGATTTTGGCGAAACCATCAGTGGTTTCATTGTTGACTTTGTGGAAACCTTCAGTAGTTTCATTGTTTACTTGGTCGAAACCTTCAGTAGTTTCGTTGTTGATGCCCTCAATGGCCTCAGCAATGTAGTCCTCAATGATCTTTGCGTCAAGGCCTTCAGTAACCTTGACCATCACTGCCTGGTCCACGCAGTCAGTTGTAACTTCGACCATGTCACATTCATTTGCGGGATCTTCAGCAACCTCCACTATATTCACATTGTTGTCGAAGCCATCAGCAGCCTTTATCATATCCATGCTATCGCCGAAGCTTTCAGCAACCTCGACCATATTCACTATAGATGGCTATGCATAGTGGGCCTCCACCACTTGCAAGGAGTCTGAATCCACCTTCGCCTGGGATTTCGACTTGTCGCCGAATTTGAGCCTTCCATCTCTTATTGCATTCTGCACTAGATCCCTGAAAAGGAAACATTGAGACTTTTTATGACCCAAGAAATTATGATATTTGCAAAAACCTCTCTTTTTCTATTGTTCTAAAGGAGGCAACTTAGTACCAGGAGGCACTATCATTTGGGCATCCTTGACTAATAAATCAAATATTTTGTCACATTTTGTAACGTCGAACGTATAAGTTCCTTTGGGGGAACTTGTCATTCTTCTCCGATTCGATTGGATTTTTCCCATTCGACGGAGCCAAGAATTTGCAAGCATAAGGCGGACCCTGTTTTAACTCCGCCAAATCAATCTCTTGTTCGTCGAAATTTGATGATTCCTCTTCGTCATCATCCTCACAAACTCCGACATATGCTAGCCTGTCTTTCTTATTTTTATTAACCCTAGCTTTTTCGGCTTTTAGTCGTTCGACCTGTCTAATCCTATCAGCCAATTGGGCCATGTCTCTTAAATATTGGGTATCTAATTTCTTTCTGATTGAATAGTCAAGGCCACCAGCGGCCATTTCGACTAACTCATGCTCAGGCACTTGTGTGAAACACCTTGCCTTAAGCAATCTAAACCTATTCAAATAATCATCAATTGGCTCTGAGAATTTTCTCTTGACGCTAGCCAATTCTTTCAGACTTATCTTCGTATGCCCCATGTAAAATTGTTCATGGAATAACCTCTCCAACTGGGTCCAAGTATGTATCTAATTCGCGGGCAATGTGGTGAACCAAGTGAAAGCATTCTTCGTTAGGGAACTAGGGAAATATTTTATTTGCAATTTCTCATTTTGCGTTATTTCGCCTGCTTCAATTAAGTATCGCACCACATGTTCGACTGTCGATTCACTGGTATCCCCTGAATATTTTGTGAACTTGGGAACCTTCCATCTATGGGCTAATTCTTGCTTCAAAATATACTCCGATAAAGGGGAGGTATAACTGGGTCTTTGTAATCCCACGTTCATACCATTTCGCGCCATAATTCTTTCGACTATGGCAGCCAAATTGTTCTCTGCCGGCATATCATTACAACGCATTTGTTGTATAATATGGTCAGCATTTTGGTTTCGGTTTACTAGCAACACTCTTGGTTCTTGTTGAACAGGGATTTTGACCCCCGGTGGTTCGACTGCTCCTCCTTGGTTCAGAACTTCCGCCTGAGGGACGTTTGGTTGCCTTTGGTTTATGGTAGGTTCTTCTTCGACGACTACCCTTGGGTTCTGAACTACCTGTTCCCTTGGGGGAGGTTGGGGGACACCAAAGAAAGCAGCAATGCGCGTCATCTATGCTGCTAATTGTTGGTTCGTTTGTGTTGTGTTTTGGATCAAAGGGTTGAATATAACCCCCAACTGTTGGGCTAACATCTAGACCATATCCTGGTTATTTTCATCCATTTGTTGCCTGATCACTTGTGCAGAGTTATTGGTAATATTCGACATGTAAGTTTGATATCTCGTTCCTAAAGGCTGGCTAATTCTACCCATATGGTTAACACCAGAACCGGACCCTTGCAAAGGCGAAGTTATGTTCATTGTTGGATCCATAAATGCTGATGGGGCATTTTGCAAACTTGCCATTACTGAATTTGGCATTCCATATGGTTGTTCTCTATTTAGAGGCATCGAAAACCCAGATATAAAGGGTATGTACATGCTTCCTGAAGTGGGAGGAGTCATTTGAGGCATTTGGGGTCCCATAGTTGAAAAACTAGGCGCACTCTGGGGAATTGAATGCGCAGGCGTCGAACCCGCTGTTGATGGCATAGCCTCTGATACTGATATTGAGGCCGTATTGCCCTCAGTCGAAGGATTAGGGGGTGGTACTTCATTATTCGTAGGATTCTGATTGTTAGGCGGATTTGAATTCGCCATTGTGCGTACTCATCTCCTTCTGGGTCTTTCTTCGTTATTTATGGCTATCTTACCACTTCTTAGTCTCATGCAACAAAATGAAGAAAATTTCTTACGAGAAAGTGTAATATAAAGGTTTTCAAATGTTAATAGCACAAAGTCCCACTGGGCGTGTCAATTTGTTTGCTTGGTAAATTCGCAAACAACCGATGATCAATCAAACAAATCTTAGGACAATGTGCTTTAACAATTTTGACAATTTATGTTAAAAAACCTTTTGTTTATTGAATACATCATTGTTTTCATCAACATGTGTTTTTCGACAAAAGTAATAAAAACTTTGCTTCTTGAACTAAATGGCGAAAGGTAAATAACTTGCAAGAAGGAAAATTACAGAAATGTAAAGGGAATTGTAAATGAAGAACTTAAAACTTTTATTAAAATGCAAGGAATGAAAACAGGTGTTTTTCAAACGTACATTTTCTCAGTAACTACTCTTTTCTCTCTCACGATTACTTTGAGTATTTCTTGAGTGATTTGTACAAATTCTGAACACACCAGAAATCTAACACTAAGACTCCCTATTTATATACAATCGAAATAACTACCAATAACAGCTATTTCTCCTAATGGTAACAAATGGCAATCTGCATGCATTCGTCAACTAGTTGCATTCCATGCGTCCTATTTCAAAATGAAACTCCCTCCTAAATTTGAATTTCAAACATCTGTCGAACGAGGCCTATCACCCCTCTGTCGAAATATTTCTAATCCTTAGAAAAATCTGCCAATGCTTTCCTTTAAGTAATATTTGCCTTCGACTGGCTTTCTCCTATCTGAAATACATCCCTGTCGAAATACCCTGGCAGATTTCCAAATTTGTTCTGAACAATTACCTAGGCGTCGAAATTAGCAACCTACAGACTCATGATTTTGCAATAATTTGAAAACCACCTTAACATAGATTAAGCAGTAGTTAGAACCGTTGCAACGTTGAACAAATTGTTTCAAATGCTTTTTTTTTTCTTTTAGTAAATGCTTTATGATCACAAGAGAATGAGTCCCCAATTTTCTATCGAAAATCGTAAGGTATTAGTATTTGGAAAATTCTTAAATAGACACGGACATAACAAATTGTTTTACAAATAATCAATCACAATTTTTGTATTAATAAAAAAATAGAGAAAAATGAGTATACACCGATAGTGTAAAATATTTTTACATTGTCAACCAATGAGAGATATGTATCCTGCCACATCACACTTTTATTTTTAAAATACTGTTATAATTTGACACTTTAAAATAATTTGATTAAATGTCTGTGTGATACTCTTTTACACTGAGAGTGCACTACATTTAAACTCTAAAAAATAAAAATAAAATGTTCTCTTTCCTTTATAATCACAACCAACCTATAAATCCAATTAAAAAATAAATTAAATTTAAAGTGTAGAAATGAGAAGATTATGATAATGAATGTGAGAGAAGGTTAAGTGCATGTGAATCCTACTTGGTGGAGAAGATACAACCAATAAACCGAGTCAAAGATAGGATTGAAGCTTTCGCAAACCCAAAAAGCACTCCCACGACTTCACAATTAACATGTAACTTAGTGCCGCAGAAGCCTTTGAGGGTTACCGAATGCTTTCTCCTTTCAAATACCCTTACACTATATAAGATTACAAACAAAGGATTGCCTATTTATAGTATACGAAAATGAAAGATTCTCTTGGATCCTACAACTAATTGATTTGCATAATTTCAGATACATACATTTTATTGATTAAAGATTGATTAGTGCATTGACATTCTGGTATGCAAAACGTGTCAATTTATAAGATAAAACAGCATCATATGGTATATCAAGCGTGCTTTAGAGATGCATGCAACTCTCCATGCAGAATAAGTTATATATCCAAAGCGCCACGTACATATTCTACTACCAATTTTTTTTATTGCAAAACATATTCCACTGTCAATCTTGTTAGATATAATTGAATCAACTAAACGAATTGTCTTAACTATGTTTCCACTTTCTTTTAAAAATTCCAACCCTCCTAAAAACAGTATCATAGTATAAGTGTTAAGTCTTGTTTATGAGGTGTCATGTCAATAGATATATGATTTCAGAATCTTAAAAGTCGTAATTATTTAATCTCTCACTACAAGAATTGAAATAGAGATGTTGATACACTATTACGAAAATGACATTAAATAACGGTTGGGAAAGATATATAACTACGCGGGATCAGACGTTATTATGTAGAGTGTCGTTGTATATGCGGTACTTACAATCACGGTTCTGGGACCGGTGTTGTATTCTAGAAAGCGCGCGCAATATCACAACGGTTGGTTAAACCAACCGTTGTGATTGAACTATTATAATTTATATTATTCTGGTCAGTGTTCAATATACAACCACGGTTAGGATTTATAGCCGTTGTCAAAACTTCCTCTGTTTTAAATATGAAATTGTTCTGCTTTTCAAATTCTTCCTATTTTTTATCCTGTAACTATTATAACCATATAATTTTGTTAACTATGCATAAAGAGCACATCTCAATAGATCATAAAGAGAATAAAAAAGAGATAATATTGTGCATAAAAAGCCAAAATTAATATTTACATCAAACTGTACAATATATTCACATCAACAGTACATAAACTAAGTCATTAGCACATCTCAATACATCAATCAGCAAGACCCTAAAGCACATTGTGGATATACGCTCAACGTTTACGAAGATCTACCAAGTCCTCGACGGGTAATAGGGTTTCGTCGTTAAACATCTACATAAGAAAGAGCAAAAAATTGAATATCATGCATGAAACAACAACTTATATATAAATATATGTTAACATTTTATGACATATATACCTTATCCCATGAATCAATAATGCCTACAAGGAAAATGTTTAACATGTGTTTTATGACATAATATCCACACTCGTAAGTCCCAGGTTGTCTCCTCGTCTACAAATTTAAGCAAAATTACATGAATGTAACCACACATGAATGTAAATGAAAGAAACAGGAAATCAGACCACTTACTTTAAGAAAGATCCATGAGGGCTTTCTTCTAACAGTATTCATCATATTCACTTGCTCCACAACACTGTACATTGAAAATGAATTATAGATATTACATGATAAACTAATTACAATGTCAAAGAAAATGAATTAAACATATACACACTTACGAATTAATAATCTCTTTCATTGTCTTTTCAAGTGGATCATGCAAGGAACACAGTACAGTTACCGTATTCATCCTAAATGATATGATGATCAATTGCCAATGACCACTGAATAAACATGAGCATATATATTATTAGTATTTTCTAAAACAAAACTAAATATAGAATACGTAAACATCAATTAAAAAAATACTTACGAACAGAGAAATGGTGCTAAGTAACATTATTTTCCTCCATCATTTAACCGTTTTTTCAAGTACTCTAGAATGCTTCTTGGTTGATTAAACACCCATCGAATAAAAAGAAGTTCCAAGATTCCATAAAGACTTGATTTATTTAACTCTATACAAACATGGTGAATGTACCTAAATGGTTAAAGAAAATGAATAAATTAAGGGAGGAAATACAAAAAATGATAATGTTCTATAATGACATATACATTCAACTATATACTTACGTGCACCAAACTTGCAATATCCCTACGTCCAGCCACTTATACCCACCGAGAAAATCCCTTACTTCCTCAGAGCTGTCATAGAATAACTCCAAACATGGACAATGTTCTAGCGGGAGAGGTTGCATATCATTTATCACCGCAACGTTCAAGTATAGCGTGGTGATTTCATTTGCGTTAGGGTCCATTATGTCATTGCGGTTATCTAGAAGGGCGGGATGGGCTGAACAATTACTTCATTTGGTAGAAGCACGACATACTACACTTCTACTTGGAGTTTGATCATCATCATCATCACCATAAACATAACGATAATCTTCATTTGTATGTTGTTCGAGGTTTTCACTTAACCTCTACATCATAATATTCAATTAGAACATAAAACAAAAATAAGCACAATATATATCACACATTTCCGATAAAACACTAATATCTCAAGTAAAGCATATACCGAATACAACTCTTGAAACCTTTCCATATCTTTCTCCCTTTTTTCCTTCTCTTCCTCTAACATCCTCCGTTGTTCTTCCAATTGCTTCTCAACATTCTCAATCTTTTGTCTTTGTGCAATAAATTATGGGCTTTCTGTACTTTTTCTTTGAGTCCCAAAGAATGACCTCAAGCCGACGCCTTCTCTAACACCACAGACACACCCAACATGCTCATCTGTTTCAATGGCTTCTACTACTATGTTATGTCGTGCTTCTGGAACAAATGTGCATTCACGATCCGCCTCAACCAACTTATCCTACACAACATGAGCAACTTAAATATTTGTTACCAATGCATTTAAATAACAAATAACATAAGCAAAACAAATCATACTTACAATTTTCTCAGTAACAACTCTTGACGCCTAAGAGATGTACTCTCCATTGGGTTTTAATCTAGTTATCTTCCATTTCTCATGTCTCGAAGGTGGAGATGGAATGCGATCATCTCCTATTTTTGTTTGTTTTTCAAGCATGATTCTTTTCTCAAGTTTCCTATAATCCCTACGAGACAATATATGGGGGTACATGTTCTTTGCCTTGTTTTGGATTTCGACGTCGCTTTTAACCTATTATTAACATAATGAAAAATATATATGATTAGTATCTATAACTCACTAGCATAATATTAAAGGTTACACAAGACTAGTACTAACCTTGAATTCCTCAGAACGACGTATCTTCAAAAAATTGTTCCATTGTTTCTTCAATATAAAACTATATCGAATCCATAGACGAGCAAGACCGCTCTTAGGCTTCCTAATGTAGTCAGCTGTGAGTTGTGACTTAAATCCCCTCCAACGAGTACCTTCATAAGATATCCACTTTTTTTTCAACTTTGATGCGTCGGTAAACTCCAAATTCAACTACATTTAAATCAATATATAAGTATGTATTAGAAATTATAGGTAGTGATATTGAATATATGAAAATTATAGTATGTAATACCTTAACGTTTATCCATATGCTTTCTTTGACTTTATCATCCACTTGTTTCCAATCATCTATCAGTATAATCACTTTGCTACGTGCAAGGAACGCAACATAACTCTTAAAAGTAGAATAATGTTCACAATCCACTACTCTGCCGGAATTTCTTCACTGATGAGTTGCGGACTGATGTGAATTGGGGCATCATTGTGACACCTCTTTGTGATCTTTTCGATAGAGTATCATTTGTTTGAGTTTCATTCACACAGCTCTCATATGTTTGAGTTTCTTCGCTAGTATCTGATGTTGAACTCGACAAGGTAGACATCTATGTTAAAAAACAACAACAACATGAACAACAAGAACATAAACAACAACCACAACATAAACAACAACAAACCACAATAATGGAAAATGAAGTTTACGGTAGATGCATGGCGAAAATATTTTACGTACCATAAACGTGATGACTAAGTAAATGATGTTGGTGTTATTGTTGTTGTTGTCTTCCTTCCTTAAAGCAACGACGATGTTGTTGTTGTCTTCCTTCTCGACGATGTACTCTTCCTTCTCGACGTCACGATCGTGATGGTCTTGTCAACCTCCTTGACGACGATGATGAAAATGACAAGATACTGAAGAGTGGATACTTTAGAATGGGTGAACGATGGTGTTTTGGTTGAAATCGTGTATTGTTTCAGATTATTGAATGTTAGGGTTTAGGGTTGAAATCGTGTATTGTTTCGTCAGCTAGTTTCTATTATCAATGGAAAAAAGGATACTGAAGAGACAAGCTAACTAGGAATGTATATTACTATAAAGCTACCACGACGGCCAATACCAGCAACCGTTATGATATATTATTTTCATAGTGAAATTTCATAAAGAAGCGCCAGAGTTAAATTTACAATTAAAATTTTTAAATAAAAATCTAAATATATCACAACGGTGGAACTCAACAACTGTAGTAATAACCCTTTAAGTTTTTTATTTAAAAATAAATAAAAAATAAAATGCGCTCCATAACATTAAAGGAAAAATATATATGAGAGAGCTGAGGTTCGAACCCATGAAAGCTTGATGGTATCACCACGGTTGGCTCCTCAACCGTTGTTATATACAAATAATTTTTAATTAAAAAACAAAAATAGAATGATAGGGCCTTAGTTTAGAGATGTCACCACGGTGTAGGGAAAAACCGTCGTGACCATGGCATTGTTATTTACGCGTTTTGTATTAGTGATAATAGTTAAAAGTATAATATAAAATCGACGCAAAATAATTTAAAAATATTACTTTAGTCTCTAAATATAAAATTAACTTTGTTGAGTGGGTGATGTAGCTCAAATGACATTTATTAGTTTAGTTAAATTAGTGTGAGTCATTGATCCAAGGTTCAATATTTGGTAATAATATTTTTTTTTCATAATGTAGTAATTCAGACAAGTTATTGTTATTGGGTCTTAGCCTCTGTTTCTTGGTCGCAGAAAGGAATCTTTCTTCTTAAGTTCAAAAAGGATGATTACTATTATGAAAAACTGATAACGCTATTGTAGTGTGTCATGATGATCCATTTTCTTTTAGTAATTCAGTTAGGTTTAATTAGGATTTATTTAAATTTTACTTGTTTGAGCATGTCTTTACCTTAAGTGCACTAGGTGCACATTTTATGGTTTATTGTGTGTTTCTGTCTTAAAAAGTATCTGATAAAGGCAAGCTGAGGCATGACACTTCAAGACACAGTTTGTAGCAGAATGAAGATATAAGGAAGGAAGACGTTAAGTCTTGTTAGCTTCAAATTCACCAAGATCTTGGAAGGATGTCTATCACTAGGGAACACGTGGCAAAGTATCATGTCAAGAATGATCTAGAGCATCAGGATAAGATCAAAGAAGCTAGAGGACAAAAGATGGTATAGTGGGGACCATGCCTGTAAAAGTGCATCCTGCACCCAGCCACCCGCCGCCTACTCTGCGCCACTACCTGCTGCAGCACCCTGCCAAAGACGCCTTGTCTCCCAATGGTGTCTGTACCTGGTAACTTGTTCACGAAGGGAGAAGGGACATCTGGAATTATTAGTGATTTGATATGGGCTAAACCTTATTTTCATCAAAAGGCCATGATCCGAGACCCATCAACATCCACACTCATTCTCAAAGTCTATAAAAGCAAGTCTTATTCATCAAAGAGAGAGAGACCACGAGCCAGAAATCACACATTCATATTTTCAGTATTAGTTTATTTTACTTTGAGGATTAATATGATTTAGAGAGTTTTCTTCTTTTCATCTAGTCCTGTATTTGCTGCTTGGAGTTGTCGTGACTGCAGAGATCTGATGCTGTTTACCCAATGCAAAGGATCTTCAAGTTATTACTATGTTGATATTTCTTTTACAAAATTTTGCTAAGAATATCTCATTTTGTAGTTTCATTCCAGTAGTTTGTACTAAGCTCATTATTTGCTAGCGTCGTATTTGATGAGCAAAGTGAAGTTAATATAAAGTTATCTTTATGTTGAAATGATGTGTTGAATAGTGTCTTATTTTGTTATGTGTTTTTATTCTATACACCTGCTTCTTAGAATGATCAACTTCGAAAATGGTGCAAGCATGTTGTTGAGAGAGATCTAACAGTATGTGAATTTCATAACAAAAGTGGTTAATAAAGTAGGATATAGATATTCACTTAATTCAACTTGCTTAGATATAAGAAGTTGAGACCATAAATATTTTCAAAATTAAAACCAGACGCATTTTAGGGTTATAAGCGAGGCTTAGAGATTTGTTCCCTTTCCCTAATTATGCATGCTTTGATGTTGTAGAGATACACCACTAGATCAAGTTCTGACCTTTTTAGGCACGACACGTCACATCATTGACACATTTTAGCAATAATATATTAATGTATCTTAACTCATCAATCGTCCTCTCTGATATCTTTTCATTTCTTATTTAGTATTTAGTTTATAGTGTGAATTTCTTGCTGCTATTCTTATTAGTATTTTGTTATCTTGCTCATACTAGTTTTAAACAAGAGTTGAATACCTTAAAGTTCAAAGCTACATCAAATCCACTCCATGTGGGTATGATATCTTATTTCATTACTTGCTGCAATCAAACATACATGTATACTTGCATGTGGCACCTTTGCTTTAAAACAAATACCTTAGAGTAAACACTTAGAAACCAGACAACAAGTTTTTGGCGCCATTGTCGGGGAGTGGAAGATATACTTTGAACTACTGTATTTGTTATTTTTGTTTAAAATTTGTATTTGAGCCTTTAAAATTTTTGCTGTGATTTGGTGTTACGAAAGGTTTAAGCTATTTCATGCGCAAGTCGTTACAACTAGTTTACAGTGGTTATCCTGAACCTGAAATAATTCTAAGAGCACGAAGGAGATTTTTGCATTCTCAACAACCATTTGGAGATCCATCAGCATCAGTTGTGGCTGAATCGGAGGAAGAAGTGCACGTGGAGACATACGAAGAATCGTCTTCATCATCATCAGACAAGACACAACCAGAAGCCATCATGGCTGAGCAAGACATCTTCGGCATTGCCAATAACCGGGCGCGCAGCATTAGGGACTATGTTGTCTTTGATCCAGCTGCAATGAGCACTAGTATTGTTAGACCAGAGATCATGGCACCATAATTTGAGTTTAAACCTATGATATTCCAAATGTTGCAAACCACTGGTCAATACTCAGGCTCTCCTCATGAAGACCTACACTTGCACTTGAGACAACTTCTAGATGTTGCTGACAATTTCAAGATTCCTGGCGTGACTGATGATGCCTTTATGTTAAGGATATTTCCTTATTCTCTACGGGATATAGCCAAGATTTGCCTAAATTCCTTGGAACCAAATTCCATTACCACATGGAATACCTTGGCAGAAAAATTTCTGGCAAAATACTCCCCTCATTCAAAGAATGCAAAGATGAGAAATGAGATTACTTCATTTAGGCAAGGAGATGACGAATCGTTGTTTGATGCTTAGGAAAGATTTAAAGAGTTGCTAAGACAATGCCCTCATCATGGGATCCCCATCTGCATTCAACTTGAGACTTTCTATAATGGATTAATTCCATCTTCAAGGAACATGCTAGATGCATCCAGTGGTGGAGCTCTTTTGTCTAAATCTTATGAAGAAGGCTACAAGTTAATTAAGAACATTACAACCAACACGTATCAATGGCCTGTCACTAGGGCTATTGCAAACTCAACTCACAAAAAACCTGGTGGAGTGCATGAAGTCACTGAGACAACAACTCTTGCTGCTCAGGTGGCCTAAATCCATCAGATAATGAAGAATATGATGATCCCTTAAGTGGAAAAACCTGAGGCAGTTAAGGGGGTTACTGACACGACTGCGATTGCATGTGTCTACTGTCGAGGACCCAATATATTGGAAGAATGTTCTTCAAATTCTGTTTCAGTCAACTATGTTGGTAACAACAATAATAGATATAATAATCCTTATAGCAACACATACAATCCAGGGTGGCATAACCATCCAAACTTTTCTTGGAGTTATAATCAAAATCAACTGAAGCCTCAAGCACCACCAACACCACAAGCTTACTCCTGGCAACAACCAGTTGGAAAATGTTCCGAACTCTTTTATTCAAGAAGTAAAGAACCAGTTTCAAGCACAAGGGGTAAGTATCAAGAACTTGGAGAATCAAGTAGGGCAAATAGCTACTGCCTTGAGTTCAAGAAACATGGAAACTCTCCCAAGTTCCACTTAAACTCCAAATGCACCTGCTTGAGTGAAGAATGTTGAGACATGTCAAGTTATCATGCTTAGAAGTGGGAAAAAAGTTGAGGAATCCGTCTTGAGAGGCAAAGAGACAAGTACAGAATTTCCTGAGCCAGACAAATCTGGGATGAAAGGAAACACTGATGGAGAACTGTCTCAATATCAGAAATAGAATGAAGAGGTCACTAATGCAGATTTGACTCCTCAAGAGACGCAGGAGGCCATGACTGACACCTGCAGGAAGCCAAAGTTTATTCAAGAAAAGCCTCCTCCACCGTTTCCACAAAGGATTAGGAAGGCCAAGGAAGAACAACAATTTGGAAAGTTTATGGAGATTCTGAAGCAGCTTCACATCAACATACCCTTGATTGAAGCCATTCAACAAATGTCAAATTTCTCAAAGTTCATGAAGGATGTGCTCACCAAGAGAAAAAGGGTAGGAGAATTTGCTACGGTTGCGCTCACTCAAGAGTGTAGTCAGTTGATGGAAGGCAAACTTCCATCTAAATTAAAAGATCCTGGGAGTTTCACTATTCCATGCACCATTGGAAACACCTTATGTGGAAAAGCTTTGTGTGATCTTGGGGCCAACATTAATCTTATGCCCTTGTCCATCTTTAAGAAGTTAGGGATATGAGCTGCCAGACCTACAACTATCGCCTTGCAATTGGCAGATGGGAGTATTTGTTACCCTAAAGGAAAGATAGAAGATGTGTTAGTAAGGGTTGACAAGTTTGTCTTCCCTGCTGATTTCATTATCATGGATTTTGATGCTGATGAGGAAACACCTATATTGTTGGGAAGACCATTCCTAGCAACAGGTAGAACTTTGATTGATGTGGAAAGAGGAGAACTCACCATGAGGGTCAATGGACAACAAGTACTATTTAATTTACTCAATGCTCTACAGTATCCTGAAGAAGATGTAGTTGGATGTTCCATGATATCTAGCTGGGAAGGTATAATTCATAAAAACCTTCTCAAGACTAAAGATGTGTTGGAACAAGAGCTAGGGAAGCTAAAAGAAGAAAAAAGTCACTAGGTGGAATCATTTACGGTCCAATGAAGAAGCATGAGGAAGAATTTGTGGAAGTAATAGAATCAACAGCTGTTGGTCAGAAGCAGCATTTACCTTCCATAGAAGAACCTCCTGAAATGGAACTAAAACAACTGCTTGAGCACCTTCAATATGCTTATTTGGAGGCAGGACAGAACTTGCCAGTCATCATTGCTACAGATTTGAAAGAAGATCTGAAGGAGCAATTAATAGCACTGTTAAGGAAGCACAAAAAGGCAATTACTTGGCAGATCTCAGACATTAAGGGGATCAGTCCAACGCTTTGCATGCATAGAATTTGTTGGAAGAAAATGTTAAGAATAGCATTGAAATTCAAAGAAGATTGAATCCAATTATGAAGGAAGTTGTCAAGAAGGAAATCAGTAAGTAGTTGGATGCTGGAATTATCTACCCTATCTCTGATAGTGTGTAGGTAAGTCCCATTCAATGTGTTCCAAAGAAAGGAGGTATGACTGTGATTGTCAACGAGAAGAATGAATTAATTCCCACAAGAACAATTTCTGGTTCGAGAATCTGTATGGACTACATAAAGTTGAACAAAGCAACAAGGAATGATCATTTCCCCCTCCCTTTTATTAATCAAATGCTGGATAGATTGGCTGGAAAAGAATACTATTGTTTCTTAGATGGATACTCGGGGTACAACCAAATTGCCATAGCCCCGGAAGACCAAGAAAAAACAACATTCACTTGTCCTTATGGCACTTTTGCTTTCAAAAGAATACCTTTTGGACTGTGCAATGCTCCAGCCACCTTCCAACGCTGCATGATGGCCATATTTTCAGATATCATTGAGAATTCCATGGAAGTTTTCATGGATGACTTCCCTGTTTTAGGAGAATCATTCAAGAATTGCTTGGAAAATTTAGATCTGGTATTGGCTAGATGTGAAGAGAATAATTTGGTCCTTAATTGGGAGAAGTGCCATTTTATGGTAAAAGAGGGAATTGTTCTTGGGCACAAAATCTCAAAGAAGGATTTAGAGGTGGATCAAGAAAAAAGGGAGGTAATAGAGAAATTGCCACCCCCTGTGAACATAAAAGGGATCAGAAGTTTTTTAAGGCATGCTGGCTTTTACAGATGGTTCATTAAAGATTTTTCAAAAATTACCAAACCTCTGTGCTAGCTGCTGTAGCATGACGTGCCATATGTTTTCAGTCAAGAATGTTTGGATTCCTTTAATCTATTGAAGAAGGCCCTCATCTCTGCACCCATTGTGAAAACTCTTGACTGGTCAAAACCCTTTGAGTTAATGTGTGATGCAAGTGATTTTGCTATTGGAGTTGTACTAGGTCAAAGGTACAACATGGTTTTTCACACCATCTACTACTCTAGTAAGACCTTGATTGAAGCACAAATCAACTACACCACTACTAAGAAAGAGTTGCTGGATGTAGTGTTTGCATTTGAAAAGTTTAGACCCAACTTGGTTGGAACAAAAGTCATAGTATACACAGATCATGCAACTATCAAGTACTTAATTGCTAAAAAATATGCTAAACCGAGGCTCATAAGATGGATTCTCTTGTTGCAAGAGTTTGACCTAGAGATTAGAGACATGAAAGGGATAGAAAATTTTGTTGCTGATCATCTCTCAAGACTACCAGAAGAAGTTCAAAGCAATAACAATGGAGACATTCAAGAAGCTTTTCCTGATGCGAAGTTACTGTTGATAAGCACTGATGTGACACCATGGTATGCTGATATAGTGAATTATCTGGTCAGCAGATATGTGCCGCCTGATTTCAACTTCTAGCAAAGGAAAAGGTTCTTTCATACAGTTAAGAGTTAGTTTTGGGATGAACCTTTCCTTTACAAAAAGTGTGCAGATCAATTGCTAAGAAGAATTGTAGATCATCCAGAGGCACGACAGATCTTGTCTGCCTGTCATGAAGCTCCATATGGAGGACACTTTGGAGGAACCATAACTGCTACAAAAGTTTTACAATCAGGTTATTTCCGACCCTCCCTTTTTAAAGATGCTCATAAGCTAGTTAAGAGATGTGATAGATGTCAGAAGGTAGGAAATATTTCCATGAGGCAAGAGATGCCACTCACCAACATACTTGAAATTGAAATTTTTGATGTGTAGGTGTTTGATTATAATATCAGTGTGGGTTTTTGTTATCGTCTCCACAGGGATTGTCGGATATTTGATGCTAGTCGTTCAATAGTTGTGATATTCTAAGTTAAGGTTTTCAAAAGTTTCACTTGTTGTTATCATTCACTTGTAGCAAAAGATTAATTAGGTCACAAAGATTTTTATAAAAGCATGTTAAGGTTAGGTTTCATCAATCCTATTCATGTATAAACAATTAATCAAGCATATGAACTCGGTTTCCAACCAATATAACCGCGTATCCTCCCGACTACGTTTATGTCTAAAGCGGAATCGTGAGTACCGTTGTTTAGACCGTTAGATGATGTCTCACGCTAACAATCTAAGCAACGATCATTAAGATCAATACAATGCGAATAGCAAATCCCAAATCTATGTCTAGAGTTTGGTTTTTAAGAGATGAAATTGTTAGGTCAAGAGTTGTAAAGTCTATGTCTAGAGCAAAACAATTCACAAATGGATCATTAAGAGAAAACAACATCATCTATATTGATCAAAGACTTTGTTCATATACAAGAGATCAATATCAATACATAAAAACAGAATCAACTACCTCTAACCTCAACATTGAGTGATTAGCTACCACTTCTCATGGTAGCTTGGATGACAAGTAAAGAGAGGAGATGAATGAGCATCCACAGCGAATAATCGAGAATGGATGCAAAATCAGCTTCTCCAATGAAAATACAAGCTTTTCTGAACAAAATACTGTAAACAACTAATTCTAATGTAAAAATGAGCAAGATCCTGGTTCCAAAAAGTAACAATTCTATTTATACACATTTCCAAACAGCACCATTCGCCCAGCGAAGCCTTTCATTCGCCCAGCGAATGCCCAAAAATATGGCACATTTAAGTGCCTCAGACTTAAACCGCCCCTCAGAATTATCGTGGGTTCGCTAGGCGAACCAAAACATTCGCTTCGCGAGCATTCGCTGCAACCTTCGCCCAGCGAAGCTTGGGTGTTTTCAAAAATGGAAAGTTTCTGCCACCCTTCGCTGGCACATTCGCCCCGCGAGTATATCAGCGAGCATTCGCTGGCCTACTCGCCCAGCGAATTTACCCAGTTTTCCTACTGTAAGTTTTGCACACTTTCTGCCACCATCTCGCTGGCATGCTCGCTGACGTTCGCTAGGCGAACCTTCGCTGGCACCTTCGCCAACACTCGCCTAGCGAACACTGTTGTTGATTTCAATTCTTTGGCAGCTTGCACTATTTCTTTGGGTCTTCCACTTTTGATCTTTTCACTCCTATTTCTGCACATTTAGCACACAAATTACAAGCACCACAAGTATATTTCAAATAATGCAAAACAACATCAATTCACACTAAAATCAACCTATTCCACATGAAAAGTCATGAAAAATGCCAAATAACTCCTACTCAAATATATCATGATTGACATCTAACAAACTCTCCCCAACTAACTCATTGCTTGTCCTCAAGCAAAGTATGCCTCTCACGAGGATTTGCTCGAGGATTAAATCCAACCAAGATACGAAAATGGCTCAGCTAAACAGTAATCACAACAATGCATCAATTACACAATTCAAGAACCAATCATGTACAAGAACTTGACTCCTAAACAATTTCAACCATGCTTCAAGAGACAACTAATTTATCATACACATGTCATTCTACACTCCTCTTCGAAATAGGATTGAAGGCAAACGCGCGTACAAGCACGGGACAATTAAACTCACTTGACAAATGATGCAATACTAAGCAATTCATATCATATCTCAATGATCATAACAGAAATTATGGAAGTAAAAGATCACTAAGGACTTCAAGGGATGTAGCTTGGTCGGGTGAACAAAAAAGGGACATTTCTAAAGGTCTATGAAACGAAAATGCCGACGCAAAAGAACATTCACTATGTACTTACTTCCACAACACACTTCATTTCACCAAATTGTCATTCCACCTTCACAAACTACCGTGCACACTCTTTGATTCTATTATATTTTTTCGTTCAAGCAAGCATTTTCTCTTTTGTACAATATATTCACACTCTTCTTTTGGCATGCTTGCTTGAAAAATGTTTTCTTTTCATAATTAGGAGTAATGCACCTATCTTCCTTTTTATTCTCTCCCCAACTCATTTTCAACTCCACCTAAAGTGAATGTTCCTTGCTTTTTAGGGCAAGGAAGTCAAAATAAACAATTTACAAAGGTTCAAGAAGAAAATGTTAGAAACTCATTAAATTCAATGATGAACCAACTAGAAAATTATGTACATAAAACAAGTTCATCATTCAATTGAGTTCTAAACTGTTTAGGCTCAAAGGGGCTACCGAATGCTCACTACTCACAGGTAAATTAATATTTGGGCATAGTTGTGCTCACTAACAAAAATTGCCTTGATCACTTCTCCTACTTCCACAAAATCACACGATCACAAGATAAGGCATGAATTAAAAATAAAGACAACATTCATCAACACTCCTTGACATATGATACAATTTTGAGGCTTCTCACTTTACTAGCTTCAGATCCTAAAATGACATATGTATTCAAAAGAAGTTGTAACATGAAACACATTTACACTTGCCCAAGACACAAAATTCTTAAACATAAAAAATTCTTGAATCAAGGTAACGATATACCTTGTCGCAACACAATGCTTACGGTACTATCATCGCCCTCACATCTTGGAGGAATTTCTCTATAATCCCAAGAGTCCAACCTACTTCCCAAAGTTCCACCATTAAAGAAGAAAAATCAAAATAACACATACAAAAACACACTTACTATAATTAAAAACCAACAATTATTAGTAAAGCGAAACAAAATTTTTTTTACTACAAACCATAATTATTACTAATAATGTCATAAAGTGCCTGGTGTATAAGACACCTACATAATTCCAAAAAGTACCACACGGGTACGAGTACATTAATACTTAACTAGTAAAAGCTGAAAAATACATAATATAAGAAAACTTCACTTTGGAGACCAAAGGAAGTACACAAGTCTAAGATCACAAAAAAAAATCAATCCTCCTCATCATCATCGTCCAAGTCCTCCTCCTCACCTCCAGCAGAAGTAGCCTCATCATCATCAACATCGTCATCAGCATCGTCCTCACCCTCTCCAAATATTGGCCTGGCCTCAGGCCAACCAGCATGCACTAGGAACTGCTCCCTAGTCATCATAAGATGCTCAGAAGAAGGGTCACGGATCTGCAACTGAAGAGCCTGCAAGGAATCATGAATATCCGTCATAGCACGCTGCTGGGCAGCCATCCAATCCCAGTTATAATTGCAGATCTCCTGCTGAAATGGATAATAGGCCGGCGTTGCCGGCTCAGAACCCTCCTCAGCTTCAGCAGCATCATCAGCACCAGCACTAGAAGAGGCTCCAACCATCCCTCTAGCCTTACAGAACTTATCCACATACCGATCATCAATAGCAGATGGAATAGTGACCTGCCTGCGGGCTGGCATATCAACACCAGCGTGAGCACACAAGGACATGATCAGACATGGAAAAATAAGCGGGGCATTCTTGCGCGCCGCCGTACCTCCCGAACCACTTAACACAACTGCCCTGATTTCATCCGCGATGATGCGGGCCACGTCAATCTGGACATTCTGCTGAATGCTGTGGATAAGATGAGCCAGAGCAATAGGAACTGTACTATGATGCGACCTGGGACAAATGTTAGTGAGCACAAACAATAAAATAACCTGAACCAAGGGCAGCATGTCCACCCTTCTGAACCTAACCGGCACCCCGGAGGAATTTCGCGCAACTTCTTTACCTTCAAGAAGCAAATCCCGAGTCATCTTCTCAATATCACGATGAAGATGCAAGTCTCAATGATAGGCATCGATCTCAGTCCCAACCAACGGTAAAGGATTTCCCAAAACAGTGCTGATCGTCCTACGATCAAACCTCACAACAGTACCTCTAACCCAAGAGGCCCAACTGAATCTTTCACCATCATCCGGTAATGCATTCGCAAAAAATTCCCGAACAATTTCAATGTTGTACCCATCCAGCGGCATCATTAGACGATCCCACTTCTTTGCCACGAAAAGTGCATCAATTGTTCGGTAACTTCCTCGATCACTAAGAAGGAATCTTTTCTCTGGCAGGATGGTCTTTCTTTCAAGGGTCTCGTACCTGGCAGCCTGCTTAGCTCCCCTGAATCGTTCTTCGTCAAATCGCACGGGCACTTGTCTGGAGGTTTGAGCCTTTCGCTTCTTAGCCGCGTGAATCGCCATTTTTGGTGCCATCTGCACATAACAAACAATGAAACCAAACAAAGGGCAACAAACGCATTAGCAACTAAAAACAATCAGCCAGAGCTCTGCATTGACAAGAAAAAAAAAATTAAAAATCTGCCTCTGTTCGCGCCAGACTCGCTAGGCGAAGTCTGGCGAATGCTCGCGCAGACTCGCGAGGCGAACGAACCAGCGAAGGC
This sequence comes from Lathyrus tuberosus, assembly GCA_022829125.1. Lineage (NCBI taxonomy): Eukaryota > Viridiplantae > Streptophyta > Magnoliopsida > Fabales > Fabaceae > Lathyrus > Lathyrus tuberosus. The sequence goes on from JALAZF010000874.1 coordinate 955,902, forward strand.
ACGATTTTTCAGAAAAACACAGTTACAAACAGTCCCTCTCCCATCTCCTAATTTCAAATATCATTCTAGTCATATTGCTTATGTAGTTTCTAACATGCAAGACACAAATAATATGACAGAGCATACCAATTTTTCACCAAACCCATATTGATCACTTAAGAACATAAACAATGCCTACAGAAATAAATTGTAAAGAGTAAACAAACCTGAATTTCGCACTGTTAATGGTGGAGTAGGGCAATTGGAAAGTAGAAGGAGATGAGTGTTGAAGTGTACAAGAGGGAATGAAAGGAAAAGAATAACACGGAGGGAAATGATGAAGAGGTCAAGAGGCTAGGGTTTTTCCCCCCTCTAATCAGAATTCAAAGTGGGTCTTGGGCCCAATTTGGTGGCCCACCCACGATCCATTTTTTTCTGATGTGGCAGGAACTTGGGTTGGTCTTCCTCGCTGGGTTCGCGGAGCGAAGGCCAGCGAATGCTCGCCAAAGCTCGCTAGGCGAACACCAGCGAACAAGACCAAAATTTTCAAAAATTTTCCAAACTGCCACCATTTTTTTAAGCTTCATAGTGATATCTACACATTCTCAAAACAGAAATAACAGAAATACTTACAATGTTGGGGTGCCTCCCAACCAGCGCTTGTTTAACGTCGGCTAAGCTCGACGGCCCACCCACAATCTCACGGATCGCGGAAGGGAACAATGGCGGGATTCCGCTCGAACTCTCCTCCAAGATAAACTTTCAGCCTCTGTCCATTGACAGTCCAACTTTCCTTTGACTTTGTGTCCTCAATTACGATTGCTCCATAGGGCTTGATTTCCACAATCCGAAAAGGTCCGGACCATTTAGATCGTAATTTTCCGGGAAACAATTTTAATCGAGAATTGAACAATAAGACCAGCTGTCCGACCTCAAAATGTTTGATGACAATTCTTTTGTCATGGTAAGACTTGACACGATCCTTATACAGTTTATTGGAATCGTACGCCTGCTGGCGCAATTCATCCAACTCGTGTAATTGTACTTTTCTTCTTTCCCCGCTTAGAGTTGGATCAAAATTCAAAAATTTTAAGGCCCAAAACGCCTTATGCTCCAACTCTACCGGCAAGTGACAATTCTTACCATAGACCAATTTAAACGGTGTGAGACCGATCGGAGCCTTAAAAGCGGTCCGATACGCCCACAAAGCATCATCAAGTTTATTCGCCCAATCCTTTCTCGAGGCTGCAACAGTTTTCTCTAAAATACGTTAAATTTCACGATTAGATACCTCTGCTTGACCGTTAGCTTGTGGATGATATGGTGTAGCAACCTTGTGCTTCACACCATACTGCTCCAAAGCTTTGTCAAGCTGAGTGTTACAAAAGTGAGATCCTCCATCACTTATTAACACTCGAGGAGTACCAAAACGTGCAAAAATATTTTTCTTCAAAAATTTTACCACAGTTTTTCCATCGGCCTTAGCGCAAGCTATCGCCTCTACCCACTTGGAAACGTAATCCACAGCGACCAAAATATATTCATTAGAAAACGAAGATGGGAATGGACCGACAAAGTCGATCCCCCAACAGTCAAAAACTTCGATTTCTAACATATTTTGTAATGGAATTTCTTGCCGCTGTGAAATACCGCCACTTCTCTGGCACCTGTCACAACTAAGGGCATGCGCATGCGCATCTTTGAATAAGGACGGCCAATAAAAGCCCGATTGTAGGACTTTAGTGGCCGTTCTCAACCCATTAAAGTGTCCTCCGTAAGGAGAGTTATGACAGTGCCACAGAATACTCGTGGCTTCCTCCACTGACACACACCTTCTGAGGAGGTTGTCGACACCAAGTTTAAATAAATGGGGTTCATCCCATACAAATGACTTGGCATCAGACAAAAATTTCCGTTTTTGGTGGTGCGTTAGACCGTCCGGTATCAATCCGGTGGCTTTGTGGTTAGCCATGTCGGCGAACCACGGTCTAACTTGCACTCTAAAAAGTTTTTCATCAGGGAACTCCTCTTTTACCTCAAATTCATTCTTGGTCACCTCAACGTTTACCAAACGAGATAAGTGATCTGCTACCAAATTTTCGGATCCCTTTTTGTCACGAATTTCAAGATCAAATTCCTGTAACAAAAGGATCCACCTAATAAGCCTCTGCTTAGAATCAGGTTTGGTAAGAAGATACCTTATAGCGGTATGGTCAGTGTAAACGATGACTTTCGCACCAATTAAATAAGAACGAAACTTCTCCAATGCATACACTATGGCGAGCAACTCTTTTTCAGTTGTCGCATAATTAATTTGAGCCTCATTTAGCACCTTGATCGCATAATGTATAGCGTGGAAAACCTTCGTTTTTCTTTGTCCCAAAACAGCCCCCACCGCATAATCGCTAGCATCGCACATTAATTCAAAATTCATTTTCCAGTTTGGTGCAACGATTATCGGTGAAGTTGTTAAACTGTTTTTCAGAAAATTAAAAGCACAAAGACATGACTCGTCAAAGTCAAAAACCTTACCTTGGACAAGCAAGTTGCTCAACGGCTTCGCGACCTTTGCGAAGTCCTTGATGAATCTCCGGTAGAACCCAGCATGTCCAAGAAAGCTCCGTATTCCTTTGACATTCATCGGCGGTGGTAATTTCTCGATTAAGTCCACTTTAGCCTTATCAACTTCTAGGCCTTTTGAAGACACCTTGTGACCGAGCACAATTCCCTCTTTAACCATGAAGTTGCATTTCTCCCAGTTAAGAACCAGATTAGTTTCCACGCACCGCTCCAACACCGTATCCAGATTTTTCAAGCACAAATCAAACGATTGCCCAAAAACTGAGAAATCATCCATAAAGACCTCGATTGTCTTTTCGATTAAGTCCGCGAAGATAGCTTGCATACACCGCTGAAAAGTGGCCGGTGCATTACATAATCCAAACGGCATCCTTCTATAAGCAAAGATTCCGAACGGACATGTAAACGCAGTTTTTTCGTGATCATCCGGGTTAACAATGATTTGGTTATAACCCGAATAACCGTCCAAAAAACAATAAAATTCTTGACCGGAGAGACGTTCGAGCATTTGATCCATAAAAGGTAAAGGAAAATGATCTTTTCTCGTAGCTTTGTTCAACCTACGATAGTCGATACACATCCTCCACCCGGTAACAGTCTTTGTTGGAATAAGCTCATTTTTGTCATTTTGAACCACCGTCATTCCACTTTTTTTTGGAACCACATGCACCGGACTAACCCATGGGCTGTCGGAAATAGGGTAAATCATTCCGGCGTCCAACATTTTCACCACTTCTTTTCTGACCACTTCTTTCATGATTGGATTAAGGCGGCGTTGAGGTTGAGCAACCGGTTTAAAATCCTCCTCCATAAAAATACGGTGCATGCAATATGACGGACTAATGCCTTTAAGATCGGACAATGTCCATCCCATTGCATCTTGATTCTTTTTCAGCACTTGAATTAATCGGTTTTCCTCATTTTCAGACAAAATATTACTTATGATCACCGGTTTATTCCCTCCTTCATCAAGGAAAGCATACTTCAAGTTGGAAGGTAACATTTTCAATTCAATTTTTGGTGGTTCATCATCATTAACTAATTTTTTTAGAATCTCCTCTTCATATTCCCATGGTTGCATTTCATCCAAAGCTTCAAGTTCTAATAAACACTCTTCTAAAGCTTGTTCTTCTTCAACCGAGAATATTTCCAAGGACTCATCTAAAGCTCTTTGTAACGGTTCAATGACATGAATTTGATTTTTCACCCCCGAACTTGCTTCTTCCGTTACATCAATTCGAAAACAATCACCCTTATCCTTCTTGTGCTTCATTGCATCATAAAGATTAAAACAAACCTCTTCATCTTGAACTCTCACTTTCATGAGACCATCGTCCATGTCAATTGCCATACGGGCAGTTTTCATGAAAGGCCTTCCAAGAATCAAAGGTGCATCCTCATCCTCATCCATTTCAATGACAACAAAATCAATTGGAAACAAAAATTTGTCCACCTTGACCAACACGTCTTCCGCTACACCGTGAGGACGGGTAGTGGATTTATCGGCGAGTTGCAAAGTCATTTGAGTGGACCTTAATTCCATCTGGCCTAAGCGTCTCACAATCGATAATGGTATCAAGTTGATGCTAGAACCCAAATCAATCAACCCATTGCCCACATACATGTTTCCAATCGTAACCGGCAATGTAACTCTTCCCGGATCACATTCTTTCCGAGGGAGATTCCGTTGAATGATTGCGCTACAACTCGCATCCACCATAATAGTTTCTTGATCTGTGTATCTTTTCTTCTTCGTAAGGATGTCCTTCATGAATTTAGCGTATTTGGGCATTTGTTCCAAGGCCTCGGAAAATGGGATATTTATTTGCAACTGTTTAAAAATATCCATAAACCGAGTATAATGCCTTGCACTATCTTTCCTCGTAGGAGCATGCGGATAAGGTAAGTGTTGTATCGGAATATTACTCACCGGCTCTTTTCCTTTTTTCGTTCTTTTCACTCTTTCCTCATTATCAATTTTTCTCTCATTCTCTTTTTTTTCTCTCTCATTTTTTTCTATCTCTTGGTCAACTACAACACCCTCGACATTCTTTTCTACTTCTAATTCCTCACTCACATGTTCTTTTTCAACCACAACCTCCTCCATTACTCTTTTACCCACATTCATGTCAATCTCACGTCCACTTCTTGTAATAATCGCTTTACAATCTTTCGGATTTGGAAGAGTAGTTACCGTAAAGGGACCTTTTTGTTGATCGGCCAATTGTTTAGATAATTGCCCGACTTGTGTTTCGAGGTTCCTTATCGCAGCATCTGTATTCTTTTGATTAGACATGGATATTTGCATAAATTGTGTTAGAGTATCTTCCATCTTTGAATTTCCAACGGGAGCTTGCGAAGGTTGGGTGTAATTTTGGTAAGGTTGACGGTTTGATGGCCCGGCTTCTTGCGGTCTCCATGGTTGTTGATAACCTTGGTTACCACGTTGTTGGTAACCTTGGTTGCCTTGTTGATACGGAGGACGGGGTTCGTAACTTTGATTTCCCACATAGTTCGCTTCCTCCACAACCGGAGGGCAATAACCGGTCAAATGGTCACCTCTGCATAACTCACACACTAACACTTGCACCTTTTTACTTGAAGATTCATGCATCTCCTTGAATTGTTGAGGCAGCTTAGACATTTGCTTTGTTAACAGCTCAACCTGTTGTGATAACAATTTGTTTTGTGCAAGGATAGCGTCACTTGTTCCTAATTCCAACACACCCGGCGTTCGTTGAGCTGGTCCACGATTGTGACTGCCTTGATGATCATTCAAGGCCATTTTATCAATGATAGCAGTGGCTTCCGCTGCAGTTTTGCTTAACAAAGACCCACCCGCAGTGGCATCCAACAAGGTTTTGTGTACTAGCTGCAACCCATTTCTGAATATATGAATCTGTGACAATTCATCGAAACCATGGCCTTTGCACTTTCGTAACATTGATTTGAACCTCTCCCAAGCTTCGTTGAGAGATTCGTTAGCTCCTTGTGTGAATACAGCTATAGTGGTCTTCGCTTCCATGAACCGAGTGTGCGGAAAGAATCTTTCCAAAAATTTTTCTTCCAAAGCATTCCAATCAGTCATGATGGCAGTTGACTGATCAAGGTACCATTCCTTGGCCTTCCCAATGAGGGAATGCGGGAATAGTCTCTTGAACAGAGACTCCTCTTCTGCTTCCGGCGCACCCGTCGCTCCAGCGATTTCATAAAATTTTGTCAAATGGGTGAAAGGATCTTCATGATCCATACCCGTAAAGGGACTTTGGTATAACAGTTGGAGGATTCCGGTCTTCATCTCAGCATGACGACCGTTGTTTGCATGACGGGCGAACTGAGCATTATGCCTCGGACTGTTTGTACAAGGCCTAGAAGTAGGTGGTGGTGGTGGTGGTGGATCTCCCTCCATAATTGGAAGTATGTGTGGATATGGTGGTGGTAAAGATGTACTCTCCTCTTGTTCTCGCCTCTGTTTCGCTAGCTGCCTCCTTCTTCTAGTTCGGCTATTAATTCTACGAGCGGTTCTTTCAATCTCAGGATCGAAAAGAAGTTGGTCCGCCGGTAGTTTCCCATCGCATAAACTAAGTCTGCACACTAACAAACAGATTAACAAGTTCAAGATAAAGCGGTAACAGCTTACAATAACTCAACTATCGCCATGCTTGAAATATCAACTAACAATCCCCGACAACGGCGCCAATTTGTTCGATTATAATATCAGTGTGGGTTTTTGTTATCGTCTCCACAGGGATTGTCGGATATTTGATGCTAGCCGTTCAATAGTTGTGATATTCTAAGTTAAGGTTTTCAAAAGTTTCACTTGTTGTTATCATTCACTTGTAGCAAAAGATTAATTAGGTCACAAAGATTTTTATAAAAGCATGTTAAGGTTAGGTTTCATCAATCCTATTCATGTATAAACAATTAATCAAGCATATGAACTCGGTTTCCAACCAATATAACCGCGTATCCTCCCGACTACGTTTATGTCTAAAGCGGAATCGTGAGTACCGTTGTTTAGACCGTTAGATGATGTCTCACGCTAACAATCTAAGCAACGATCATTAAGATCAATACAATGCGAATAGCAAATCCCAAATCTATGCCTAGAGTTTGGTTTTTAAGAGATGAAATTGTTAGGTCAAGAGTTGTAAAGTCTATGTCTAGAGCAAAACAATTCACAAATGGATCATTAAGAGAAAACAACATCATCTATATTGATCAAAGACTTTGTTCATATACAAGAGATCAATATCAATACATAAAAACAGAATCAACTACCTCTAACCTCAACATTGAGTGATTAGCTACCACTTCTCATGGTAGCTTGGATGACAAGTAAAGAGAGGAGATGAATGAGCATCCACAACGAATAATCGAGAATGGATGCAAAATCAGCTTCTCCAATGAAAATACAAGCTTTTCTGAACAAAATACTGTAAACAACTAATTCTAATGTAAAAATGAGCAAGATCCTGGTTCCAAAAAGTAACAATTCTATTTATACACATTTCCAAACAGCACCATTCGCCCAGCGAATGCCCAAAAATATGGCACATTTAAGTGCCTCAGACTTAAACCGCCCCTCAGAATTATCGTGGGTTCGCTAGGCGAACCAAAACATTCGCTTCGCGAGCATTCGCTGCAACCTTCGCCCAGCGAAGCTTGGGTGTTTTCAAAAATGGAAAGTTTCTGCCACCCTTCGCTGGCACATTCGCCCCGCGAGTATATCAGCGAGCATTCGCTGGCCTACTCGCCCAGCGAATTTACCCAGTTTTCCTACTGTAAGTTTTGCACACTTTCTGCCACCATCTCGCTGGCATGCTCGCTGACGTTCGCTAGGCGAACCTTCGCTGGCACCTTCGCCAACACTCGCCTAGCGAACACTGTTGTTGATTTCAATTCTTTGGCAGCTTGCACTATTTCTTTGGGTCTTCCACTTTTGATCTTTTCACTCCTATTTCTGCACATTTAGCACACAAATTACAAGCACCACAAGTATATTTCAAATAATGCAAAACAACATCAATTCACACTAAAATCAACCTATTCCACATGAAAAGTCATGAAAAATGCCAAATAACTCCTACTCAAATATATCATGATTGACATCTAACAGTAGGGCATTGACTTCATGGGGCCATTTCCTCCATCTTTTGGTAATCTATACATTCTTATGGTCGTGGGTTATGTCTCTAAATGGATAGAGGCAGTAGTAACACTCACTAATGAAGCTAGAGTTGTGACCAAATTTTTGCTTAAAAATATTCTGACAAGGCATGGCACGCCTAGAGCAATCATTAGTGATGGTGGATCACATTTTTGAAATAAGATTTTTGAGAATTTAATGACAAAATATGGGATCAAACACAGGGTTGCTACAGCCCATCATCCTCAAACAAGCAGCCAAGTGGAGCTATCTAATAGAGAGATTAAAAGGATCTTGGAGAAAGTTGTTAACCCCACAAGGAAAGATTGGTCCAAACATTTGGACAGGGCTCTTTGGGCATACAGAACTGCATACAAGACTCCCCTAAACATGTCTCCTTATAAACTTGTTTATGGGAAGGCTTGTCATCTACCCATTGAATTAGAGCACAAAGCTTTTTGGGTCGTTAACCAATTAAACTTCAACCTAAAAACTGCTGCCCAAGCTAGAATGCTCCAACTCAATGAGTTAGAAGAACATAGGTGTTGCACCCCAAATTTTACCCTCAAATTTCATATCATTTTTATCAGCGATCTTTCGTTTTTAGCCATTTTATAATTTCATTCTAGAATTTGACTTATTTTAAATTTTATTTAGAATTCGACTAAAGTTTTTTTTTTTAGTTTAATTATAACTTAATTTTTCTTATTTTTAGTTCACATTTTAATTAAAGTCAATTAGTTTAATAATTTAGTATTGAAATTATTTTAGTTTATATTTTTAATTTTAATTTTTAATTATATCTTTTTAATCATTTTTAAAGAAAATTACACTTGTTACTCTTATTTATGGTTAACACAAAGTAAAAGGAGGGCTTCTCTCCCATCTGATCACGTGTTCATATACAAGTCAAACCATACAAGTCTAACATAATAATATCTCTTTAACAAATACTTTAGGTGTGTTACTTTGAATTACATTTGTGACTATTTGAAAAAATAAATAGTGGTAATTTTCTTCCAAATCCATCGTACAAAGAAAAGCCTTTTTTTTTCACACCATATCTCTGCTCGTCCGTACGAACCAATACAGCCTGCTCAATGTAAACCTGCTACAACCTGTGAATCGTACATACAATGGTCTTTTTTTTTTAAATTGAAAAGAAGAAGAGGACCTATATAAGAAACGAGAACAGAGGGAGGAGGAAGCAGCACAAAACCTGTGTAAAAACAAAACCATCCCAGAGCAAGTTTTCACAACAAAACCAACCAAGATACTTTCAGCTTCTTATGACAACCTTCAAACAACCATCTCAGTTTAGTCAGTTCAACCTAAATCAGGAATACGCATTCAAAACCATAACCAAATTCAAATAGAATCCTAACATCAAACCAGTTTACAAGTTCAAAGACAAATTTTCCATATCGAAAAAACCAGAAGAATTTTCAAAGACGCTAAAACAGGGTTGTAAAACCAAGAACAAAACCATACCTCAACGGAAACGAAAATCCACGCTACCACAACATTAACCTCTCGCTTCCACCAAATAACCATCAATAACATCATCAACCTTGAACCTTCTTCAAACGCCCAACCATGCCCAACCTTCATAACACTTGAACCACTTCTCAGTTCATCACACCGTGCCGGAGACCGAGTTCCGGCGACATCTCAACTCGGAACTCACTCCATTTTTGTTAGTTCCCAAACAAATTCTCCCATTTTCGTCTTCCTTGCTCAGATTGAAATTAACTTTAAGAGGACACGAAACACAGCAAGTGAACGACGAGTACTAACCAAAGCCAAACAAACCATGGCTCTCCGAAATTCGTCTGATTCGTTACATGCTTCGTGAATAGCGACTCGTTTTCGTGTTGAGGGGAATCGTCAACCACAATCTTCAACCCTCGCCTTCAAACCACCAATAAACCTAATCCATACAATCTCAAATATTTCAAAACCCATTCTAAAACCAAAACCTAAAATCAGAAAGAGACGAAAAGCGAAAGGATGAACTGAGATTTGAATCGATTAACAAAAACCTTCGAAATCGGATTGTGAAACCGGAAATGAATTGAAAATCAGAGGGGAAAGACCAATGATCATCACAGCTTCGCAGCACCGCCGCCGTCGAGAATCGCGTCATGGGGAGGGAAGCCGCATCTTCATCTTCTCCGGCGATGCTCTGATTTTCCGGCGAGGGTTTGGGCTTTATCCTGAGGAGCTTCTTTTCAACGCAGAGAGAGAAAGGTTTGTGTTATAGGAGTACTTTCCTTGCGTTTTCTTATTTAAGGTCTCAGTTTTCTTTTTTTTTATTTTTTACGTGCGTGTGTTGTTGCACCGGTGACATGTTTCACCGGTTTCCTTCTCCCTAGCTCTATTTATGCTCGCATATGGTGCACCCGTGAGAGGCCACGGTGGTCTTTCTATTTAGATGTTGTTCCTTGCTAGTCTCTTAATCATACCTTAAATCTGATGGATATCATGTGAGGTCCATGGTAAGGTCTCATCAGACCCTCTCGACTGGATCAGGCGGGCTGATCCATCATGGACCTTTTCACTTTGATTTTCGCACACCCCTAAGAGCCGTTTAGGCTTCCCTCTTGATTGGGAGTTGTTGTTTACACCCCTGTCTCTTTTTTTAATTAATTTAATTAATTTTTTTTAAGTTAATTTTTAGTTTAAGTTAGGATAATCTTCCTCTTAGTTTAATTAATTTAGTTTAATTTAGTTAAGATAATTATTTTCTAATTAGGCTTTTTTTTAATACTAACTAGATGGATTTAGTTAACTATTTAGTTAATTCTTTCCTTTAGGTTTGTTTAGTTTTAATTAATCTTTTTAATTAGGTTTTCTTTTTTTTGTTTATCTATAATCTAATTAGATTTTAAATCATCTTGTTTTTTATTTTGAACTTAACCTTTAGTGCTAATTGTTTTGTTAATGGTTAGCCCTTTTAATTTTTTAATTACCATTGTGTTCTAATTGTTAATTGCCTTGTCAATTAATTATCAATTGTTGGTTTAATTACTAATATCATCTATGAGCATTTTTGTTGATCTTGAAATGTTATTAAATTGACTTGTTTAATTCTTAAGTTAATATATCCATGTTGATTGGCCATATGCTTGACTTTATATGAAAATTATCCTTCTTTAAACAACATCATTTCTCTATGTTTGTCTTCCTAAAGATTGAAGCATATTGATTGTGTTCTTTTATATCATTCCTATATGTTTGTCTTCCTAAAGATTGAAGCATATTTGATGTACTCTCTTAATCATGTTCATCCTATTCATATCTTTGTCATAAACATATTGCCATCCTCATGCTTATGTTGTTTTATCTATTATATCAATGTCCTATCTTTTATCATGTCTTATTTATTGTTATTATCTATTGTATTTCCCTGTTCCAAAGGAAGGTGAATAATGTTGACTCTTAAAGTCATAACCCCCACCTTAACCTAAGTAACCTATTAGGAAGAAACCTTATTTCCTGGCCTCATCAGAGCCATAGAAATTATAACTAGCTTTAGGAAGAATTCCTCAACTCTTAGTGATATTCATCATAATGAATTTATCACTTTCCCCTCCTAACTAAACTTCAACATAGGTCCATTACAACTAGATCTAGAGAGTTCCTAAACTCTACAATGAGCTTGTACTCACTTCCCCTCTGAATATTGACCACAGTCAATCATTTAGTAGAAGTAGAACTATGCATACTCTGATTCTATTCCCGAGGATACGTAGGCGTAAAGTGCGATGCTTTATCGAGTATACTTAGATACTAACCCCTAGGGTTTTTCAAGCCTTTAGCATAGAACCTTTAGCAAACATAAGATAACATTAACAAGAGGTTCCTATAGAGTACTACAGATACTTAGGGTGCTAATACCTTCCCTTAGTATAACCAACCCCCGAACCTTAGATATTTCCCTTTAGGTTTTTCTAACGATCTTGAACCTTTCCTTTGGATAAATCAAAGTCGGTTGTAAAAGAAACTGATGCAAATTAATAAATAATTTGTTATCCGATTTTCACCGCAACAGAAATGGCGACTTCACTGGGGATTCGTTAGACCTATTGATGGTCCTTTCCTAAGAGGGTTAAGCCTATCTTGTTTTATGTTATTCTTGTTTGCTTATCTACTTGTATGATTGCTTGTATGTCATATCTGCTTGTATGCTTGTATATCTGTTCTATGTTTGATGTTATCCTGTTTGGTTTGGGTCGACATGGTATCTATGAGTGAGATAAGTCCTAACCCAGACTTGAACGAACACATATGTTTAGGAACCGTGGAAATAGTCAAGGGAACTTCGAGGGAGAAATCCCAAAGGAGGGAACTTGAAGTTCACACTCAGTTGAGGCCCTCTCTTAAGTGGTAAATGTTGAACGAGCAATCGTGAATGCATTACTACTTTCGACCTAGGAGCCAGAGATACTGATGACCTTTAGTTACCCTTTTACCCCACTTGGCCTATTTAGGACGTAGTGCAAGGACTGTGAGGGAGTTATCCCAAATGGTTGCTACGCGATACTACACTCAGACGAGACTCTCTTGAGAATTTTATTGATTACCGAGCAATTGGGAAGTCGATAATATCCGAAATATGGGTTGTCTACTCTGGTAACTTTTTAGAACCCAGTTCTACAGCTGAAAACCAGTAGTACACACCTTTTGGGATTGGTAGACCTTTGGCTCCATTCATGTGAACCCTAAAGCTAGGATTTGTATGTTTTGTTGTGTACATGTGTTTGTGCTCGTGTGCTTTGTGCATCTCTACATTTAAGCATTCTTAGCCCTTTGGTCTCGAGGAACTCAAATGTTTGTTTCCTTTTCAAAAGATCAATAGAGATCAGGGATTTTAAATCAGAAAAAAACTTCTTCAGTTTTTCCAAAAGAACTTCTCGCAACTGGCCTTTGAGTTCCTTGAATCCATTTGGCCTGCATAAGCATCTCATTTGGATCATAGCATGTGCATTTCCTCTCTGTCTTCGTCTCATGTCACCGTTTTCCCTTCAGAATCGTCTTTGAATCGTCACCCGAGCCAAACTCGACAAAGGATGTCTGAACAATACTGCGAGATGGACAGAGTTAACAATGAATTGAGTGAGCTCCGAGGAGGAATGGGGCAGATTCTGGAAGCAATTCAAGTTATGAGTGCAAGGATGGATACATAAGCGGCGGTGGTCTCCAAGATTATCACTACAACTGTAGAACCTCCCGTTACTATTGTGAACCCCACTTTGGGCATGCCTTTTAACTTCATGCGTACTCCGGCCGTCACTTCTACTCAACAAGCTATTCCCTTGGTTAATGAGGCTTTTCAAGCTATTCCTACTTTCACTCCAGCAACAGTGCAAGCCCAGATGCGCCCAGTTTTTTAGAATCTACATACGGTTCATGATCATGTCAATAGGTCTGAAGAAGGGGATAATTGACATAAAAGGTTGAAGGAAAGTGTAGAGACAATGCAGAGGAAATTTGAAGCAATGGAGAGGAGCAATGTATCTAATATTAATGTTAAAGAATTGTGCTTAGTCTCAGGCTTGGTAATTCCACCCAAGTTCAAGCTACCCAGTTTCGACTTATACTCAGGAACAACCTGTCCTAAGTTGCATTTGGTCATGTATTACCAACGAATGGCTGCATATATGGATGATGATAAGTTGATGATCCACTGCTTCTAAGATAGTTTGAAAGGAGCTGCTGCAAAGTGGTATTTGACTTTGGACCAATCTAAGATCCAATGTTTTCAAGATGTATCTGATGCTTTTGTAAAGCATTATAGATATAACATGGACCTCGCGCCAGATCATAGACAACTACTGAGTATGTCTCATAACGATACCGAGTCTTTTAAAGAGTATGCACAAAGATGGAGAGAGCTGGCTTCACAGGTAGAGCCACCTTTATCTGAAAAAGAGTTAAATGATTGGTTTGTCGACATGGTAAGATCGGAATTCTACAAAAGGATGATCAGTAGCGTGTCTGCTAGTTTTTTTGATATTGTGGCTGTGGGGGTTAAAGTAGAGCTTGGTCTGAAGAGTGGAAAAATGACCAAGAGAGCTGTTAGTCTGAGCGACGATGCCAAGATATCTTCCAAAAGGGAAGGAGATACCAGTGTGGTGATGACGAACAAAAAGAAGAAAAATCAGTTCTGGAAGCGTCAGCAGCAACAACAGTGTTATTCTGTTCAGTAACCTTATGTGGCCGCCATCACGCCAACATTCAACCACCAAGCTTCTGGTTATCAGCCGGTTCCTCAACCACCAATCTATCAACGAGCGCCCAACATTCCTGCTTATCCACGACAGACTCAAGTTTCTCGTCAGAATAATCCAGGCAAAAGAAAGTGTGGAAGGCCTCGGATTCCTCCCATTCCTATGACGTACACAACATTGTATCCTGTTTTGGTACAACAATGATTAATAACTACAAGGTCATCGGGCCCGCCTCCTGATCCGCTTCCACCTTCTTACGATCCCAATGCTCATTGTGCATTCCATGAAGGCGCACCAGGCCACAATTTAGAAGGTTGTTTTGCTCTGAAGCATATTGTGAAGGAATTAGCGGAGAGGAATATTCTGTCTTTCGACGGCTCCCAGCCTATCATCAAGAACAATCCTTACCCGCTCATGAGATAAGTAATGTTGTGGAAGATGTATCAAGACCAAGATGGACTATGATTGAGCTTCTCTTTGATTTTCTGTGTTTGATTCCCTAAAGCTGGCAATCTTTTGGCTGTTTCAGCAATCGTATTGTATTTCCTTTGCACTTTGAATTTGTATCTGCTTATAAGCTTTGTTGTACCTTTAAATTGGCAACATTAATGAAATATTTATACATCTTTTGGTTAAGACCATTCGTTTCACTCATTTACTTTTGTTTTCATAAAAGCAAAAATATATATCTTTTTCACTTTTTTTTCAAACTTTCGTTAAAGCAAAGATTAGGGAGGATGATGAAAACCTCATATTCATACTTGCCGTGGTATGCTTTCAAATTAACCTCGCCGAGGATGTAAGGCGTTGTTTCAATTCATCCCTTGTTAACCCCTTCGAGCCTAGAAGTAGGAGTTTTCTTTCTTTACACAAAAATCATAATCTCAAACCTTGGGGCAGGGTAGTTCTCAGTTTAACTCGGTTATGCATTCAAACACAAGCGCTTCACATAAGACGCCAGTCAGCTTTCAAGTCAAGTGACTTCCTATTTTCGGAGATTTGAACGTATGTCTTGAGTTAACTGAGCGTAGATTTTTTGCTTCATAAATCATGAATCATACCACATTACAACCCCTAAAAGACCTAATTGAGGTAAAGTTTGTTTTGAAAGGCACTACAGCAAGGTTGAGTAACCTGACTCCTAATAATCATTGTTACTCGCGTGTGTTGGTCACTTCCTTAATGACTAGACCCACCTTTGTTTTTGAATATTTAATCATTTCACTGCGCGTTTTTATCAAAGCTTTGTTTTCAAACTTTGCATTAAACTCTGCATTAAATTTTTCCAATTTTTTGTGATGAACGATACTTGTTTGCAAAAATAATTCAATAACAAAGGAAGCCCAACAAATACAGCAAGCTAGGGGATTCAACTTGATAGAAGAAGCTCATTCAGGGGCAACCAAGCGGAAGGATTTGCCAATCTATTGAATCAGGGGCAGAACTCGTCAAAGTTCAAAATATTGGGCCAAGTTTCCCAGAGGTCATTTTATGACAAGTATTGGACTCCAGTGACCTATCAGCAGGGGCAAGTTTTGTTCCCCCAGTCGTTTGTACTACAATTTGTGTATTACGAATACAGTTGAACTTGGACAACCATGTCCAAGTTCATTTCTTTTCAAAACTTTGAAGACATTGAAGCATTTTGTGCGTCAATTCTTATGTGAAACCCTTTTGGTGACTTACCCTCACGGACCAGTTAATCAGGGGCAATCAGGTCGAGAGTCGGCAAATCTCTAAAAACAGTCAGTCAAGGACATCCCCGTCACAGATCAAACAAGCTGACAGGGGCAAAGTTTGTTCCCCAAATCATCAAACAATCAGTCTGAAGCAAGTTCCAAGGCTTTGTTGTGCAAACGCCGTTAATCTGGGGCAGTTACGTCGAGATCTCTTCAAGAGTTTGAAGATATTGGAGCACCCTGTATGCCAATTCTTCTATAAAATCCTCTTGTTATCATCTTCTGATAGACCATATAGTCTGGGGCCGAAAAGATTTGAAGATGATCATTATGCCAGTAGGATGCAGAATTATTATGTTCTTGTGACATCCTTTGCTAGCTCCCCAATAAGTTGTTACTTCAGCTAATCTTGACAATTCTCCATGGATTCTCCACCAACAAAGGAATCAAGCTCATGATGGCAATCCTCATGACGTTATACCTCAAGTGGAATAATCTTTTCACCAATAAAATTGAAGATTCTTCTTCATCCCCAGCATTGGTCCAGCCCTTTGAGTTTGGCTGGGTATCCTTGCCAAGATGTTTTCTTCGTCTCCAGTTTCGCTTGTCTGTTTTGTCAGCATGGCATAAGCACTCGTATGCATAGCATCTTAGCATTTTTTGCTGCATGTTTCTGGTGTTTACCTGTGTTGTTCACTTTGGCGTTTATCTCCCCAAGTGATTGGGTTTGTCTATTCACTCTAATAGAAAGTCAGCTCTAGGCATAAAGTGCCCATTCTTCCTGAATTCCCCACAGAGTTTGATTCTCGTGGATGATGGTTGATTCAGTTATCTTTTCCACATGAGGATTAGATAAATCCCCATTTGAGTTCATTCCTCAATTGGAGTCTTGTTTGACCGTTTCTTTCTAGCTTGTTCCTAGATTGAACTTTGGTCCCTGGAAGGTATGGTTTTTAGACCTATCTTTGAACGTGCATTTATTTTGCACCGTTTCTCACAAGAAGAATCTCTTACAAGAACCTCATTCAAGACATAATTATTTCTCCAGCAATGTTGTGATATCAGCATATCTTTGGAGCAGCAATCTCTTGAAGAAGCTTAGCAGTCTCTTATAAGCAGCTTATCTATCTCTGGTACTATTCAACCTCTTCGCAACCATAATTGGGTATCCCCCAGGAAGCCTTATCTTCAGTTACGCAACTCCGGTACTAACCTATCAAATTCTATACCTTTATTGGGGCCCATTTCTTGGTTCTATCTCCAATAAGGTTTCTTTTTTCCAAAGTGCCAACCGGTCATGCTTGAACCTGTTGTTCCATCACTTTGGATGTCTTTTCCCAGTGAAGACCGATTTTCGGTTCAACCTTCATTACGGATCTTTTCTAGAATGTCATCTAGTCGCGTTTAGCCTTGATGATCAATCATTCTAGATACTTTGTTGGAGCCCATTTCTTGGTTCTATCTCCAACAAGGTTACTTCTAAAGCGTCAACCGGTCATACTTGAACCTGTTGTTCCATCACTTTTGGATATCTTTTCCCAGTGAAGACCGTTTTTCGGTTCAACCTTCATTGCGAATCCTTTCTAGAATGTCATCTAGTTACGTTTAGCCTTGATGATCAATCATTCTAGATATCTTTATTGGAGCCCATTTCTCGGTTCTATATCCAATGAGGTTACCTTTCTGGCTCCTACCGGTTTTCCTTCATGAACCAGATTATGTGTTATCTCAACCAACTCTTAAGGATATCAGAGTCTATTCTTGACTCACTAACCATGTTCCCACTTAAACCCCAACTCTTCATGCAGGAGTCCCCAGAGAAGTCAGCTGTTAGACGACAGAATTCTTAGTCACTAGAAATGTTATTGGTCTTTGAATACAATAACTCCGTCATTTTCATCTGATTCTTGGAAGCGGAAGTTTTAAGAAAACACAAAGATGAACTAAGTTTTACTCTGGTATCAAGATGTTTTATGGAATCAAGTTGGTATAGGACTAATTAGCGGTACTGTATTTTTGGCATGGATCTACCGTCTCCAGTGAAAGAATATTGCCCGGTTATCCTAGATGTTTGGGTTTCAGGGTGTTGGCTTGTGTTATCCTTTCTTCTTTCCTATTTTGCGTCGTTCGCATCGTTTCTAGCATATAGCTAAGCATATGCATCATACCCTAGCATCTGTGCATCCTTGTGATCTGTTTTGCTTGTGGTCTTTTGTTGGTGCCTGTCATTATTTCCCCAGTGAAGTAAAGACATTCCCGGTTTGCTTTGTGTCGTGCCTGTTCGGTCTTAACCTTTGCGCGCCAGATTGGAATCTTTAAAATCTTTTACTGTTCCCCAAGAAGTTTAAAGATTTTCTAAAACCTGTTCTCGTTTGAATCGTGTCAGATCTGAACTTGGACCTTGTTTGAATCGTGTCAAATATTGTCTTTAAAACTTGTTCTCGTTTGAATCGTGTCAGACTTGAACTTGGACTTTGTTTGAATCGTGTCAAGCATCATCTACTTGTTTTAAAACTTGTTCTTGTTTGAATGGTGTCAAACATGAACAGAGTCTTTGTTCGAATCATGTCGGACATTGCCTCCTGTTTTAAAACTTGTTCTTGTCTGAATCGTGTCAGACTTAAACTTGGACTTTGTTTGAATCGTGTCAAGCATTGTCTTGTGTTTTAAAACCTGTTGTTGTTTGAATCATGTCGAACTTGAACTTGGACCTTGTTTGAATCGTGTCAAGCATCGTCTGCTTGTTTTAAAACTTGTTCTTGTTTGAATCGTGTCAAACCTAAACAGAGTCTTTGTTCGAATCGTGTCGGACATTCCCTTTTGTTTTAAAACTTGTTCTTGTTTGAATCATGTCAAACTTGAACTTGGACTTTGTTTGAATGGTGTCAAGCACTGTCTTCTTGTTTTAAAACCGTTCTTGTTCGAATCGTGTCGGACATTGAACCCTTTACCTTGGATTCTTTTGAAAACTTGTTTCTTCAACCTCATAAGGCTCCTCTTTGGTGCGCAGGGTTCGTCTCTGTCTTCCTGGCTTTTCTTGAAGATCCCATTTTGAACTCTTCAGCTTAAGATCCCCAGGGAGTCTTTGTGGGTTGTTTGTCTCCTTTGGACTGATCCCTAGTGATCATGTTTTTCTTTCTGGTTTCGTGCCCAGGAAGAGTGTGGGTTTGTTTGGTCCCCAGTAGTCCATCTCCCTGGATCTTTCCCCAGTGGAGATTGTCTTTTGGTTTTCCCCAGTGTTTATCTGGAGTCTCCCCAGTGAGTCTCCTTTGTTGGTTGGTCTGTATCCCCAGTGAGTTTTTTTCTCATGGATACTGTAGCTTTCGTCCTTCCCCGGTGAAGCTCTGTGATCTTTTTGCTTTCTGTTTGCCCCTTGGTGTCTTGTTGTGTCGGCATTTTCTTGTATCTCCTTGGCATCATGTTTACTGCATTGCATGTGTGTGCATCTGAGGGCAAAATTTTCGGTTTTCTGTATTTAAATATCTTTCACTGTTGATTACATGAATATTTTCATCTCTCATGTCATCAGGTGAAGATATTTAAATAGGGGCAACTGTTGCACCCCAAATTTTACCCTCAAATTTCATATCATTTTTATCAGCGATCTTTCGTTTTTAGCCATTTTATAATTTCATTCTAGAATTTGCCTGATTTTAAATTTTAATTAGAATTCGACTAAAGTTTTTTTTTTTTTTTTAGTTTAATTATAACTTAATTTTTCTTATTTTTAGTTCACATTTTAATTAAAGTCAATTAGTTTAATAATTTAGTATTGAAATTATTTTAGTTTATATCTTTTAATTTTAATTTTTAATTATATCTGTTTAATCATTTTTAAAGCAATTTACACTTGTTACTCTTATTTATGGTTAACACAAAGTAAAAGGAGGGCTTCTCTCCCATCTGATCACGTGTTCATATACAAGTCAAACCATACAAGTCTAACATAATAATATCTCTTTAACAAATACTTTAGGTCTGTTACTTTGAATTACATTAGTGACTATTTGAAAAAAGCAATAGTGTTAATTTTCTTCCAAATCCATCGTACAAAGCAAAGCCTTTTTTTTTCACACCATATCTCTGCTCGTCCGTACGAACCAATACAGCCTGCTCAACGTAAACCTGCTACAGCCTGCGAATCGTACGTACAACGGTCATTTTTTTTTAAATTGAAAAGAAGAAGAGGACCTGTATAAGAAACGAGAACAGAGGGAGGAGGAAGCAGCACAAAACCTGTGTAAAAACCAAACCATCCCAAAGCAAGTTTTCACAACAAAACCAACCAAGATACTTTCAGCTTCTTATGACAACCTTCAAACAACCATCTCAGTTTAGTCAGTTCAACCTAAATCAGGAATACGCATTCAAAACCATAACCAAATTCAAATAGAATCCTAACATCAAACCAGTTTACAAGTTCAAAGACAAATTTTCCATATCGAAAAAACCAGAAGAATTTTCAAAGACGCTAAAACAGGGTTGTAAAACCAAGAACAAAACCATACCTCGCCGGAAACGAAAATCCACGCTACCACAACATTAACCTCTCGCTTCCACCAAATAACCATCAATAACATCATCAACCTTGAACCTTCTTCAAACGCCCAACCATGTCCAACCTTCATAACACTTGAACCACTTCTCAGTTCGTCACACCGTGCCGGAGACCGAGTTCCGGCGACATCTCAACTCGGAACTCACTCCATTTTTGTTAGTTCCCAAACAAATTCTCTCATTTTCGTCTTCCTTGCTCAGATTGAAATTGACTTTCAGAGGACACGAAACACAGCAAGTGAACGGCGAGTACTAACCAAAGCCAAACAAACCATGGTTCTCCGAAATTCGTCTGATTCGTTACATGCTTCGTGAATAGCGACTCGTTTTCGTGTTGAGGGGAATCGTCAACCACAATTTTCAACCCTCGCCTTAAAACCACCAATAAACCTAATCCATACAATCTCAAATATTTCAAAACCCATTCTAAAACCAAAACCCAAAATCAGAAAGAGACGAAAAGCGAAAGCATGAACTGAGATTTGAATCGATTAACACAAACCTTTGAAATCGGATTGTGAAACCGAAAATGAATTGAAAATCAGAGGGGAAAGACCATAGATCATCACAGCTTCGCAGCGCCGCCACTGTCGAGAACCGCGTCGTGGGGAGGGAAGCCGCATCTTCATCTTCTCCGGCGATGCTCTGATTTTCCGGCGAGGGTTTGGGCTTTATCCTGAGGAGCTTCTTTTCAACGTAGAGAGAGAAAGGTTTGTGTTATTGGAGTACTTTCCTTGCGTTTTCTTATTTAAGGTCTCAGTTTTCTTTTTTTTTTTAATTTTTTACGTGCGTGTGCTGCTGCGCCGGTCACATGTGTCACCGGTTTCCTTCTCCCTAGCTCTATTTATGCTCGCATATGGTGCACCCGTGAGAGTCCACGGTGGTCTTTCTGTTTAGATGTTGTTCCTTGTTAGTCTCTTAATCATACCTTAAATCTGATGGATATCATGTAAGGTCCATGGTAAGGTCTCATCAGACCCTCTCCACTGGATCAGGCGGGCTGATCCATCATGGGCCTTTTCACTTTGATTTTCGCACACCCCTAAGAGCCGTTTAGGCTTCCCTCTTGATTGGGAGTTGTTGTTTACACCCCTGTCTCTTTTTTTAATTAATTTAATTAATTTTTTTTAAGTTAATTTTTAGTTTAAGTTAGGATAATCTTCCTCTTAGTTTAATTAATTTAGTTTAATTTAGTTAAGATACTTATTTTCTAATTAGGCTTTTTTTTAATACTAACTAGATGGATTTAGTTATTTAGTTAATTATTTCCTTTAGGTTTATTTTGTTTTATTTAATCTTTTTAATTAGGTTTTCTTTTTTTCGTTTATCTATAATCTAATTAGATTTTAAATCATCTTGTTTTTTATTTTGAACTTAACCTTTAGTGCTAATTGTGTTCTTAATGGTTAGCCCTTTTAATTTTTTAATTACCATTGTGTTCTAATTGTTAATTGCCTTGTCAATTAATTATCAATTGTTGGTTTAATTACTAATATCATCTATGAGCATTTTTGTTGATCTTGAAATGTTATTAAATTGACTTGTTTAATTCTTAAGTTAATATATCCATGTTGATTGGCCATATGCTTGACTTTATATGAAAATTATCCTTCTTTAAACAACATCATTTCTCTATGTTTGTCTTCCTAAAGATTGAAGCATATTGATTGTGTTCTTTTATATCATTCCTATATGTTTGTCTTCCTAAAGATTGAAGCATATTTGATGTACTCTCTTAATCATGTTCATCCTATTCATATCTTTGTCATAAACATATTGCCATCCTCATGCTTATGTTGTTTTATCTATTATATCAATGTCCTATCTTTTATCATGTCTTATTTATTGTTATTATCTATTGTATTTCCCTGTTCCAAAGGAAGGTGAATAATGTTGACTCTTAAAGTCATAACCCCCACCTTAACCTAAGTAACCTATTAGGAAGAAACCTTATTTCCTGGCCTCATCAGAGCCATAGAAATTATAACTAGCTTTAGGAAGAATTCCTCAACTCTTAGTGATATTCATCATAATGAATTTATCACTTTCCCCTCCTAACTAAACTTCAACATAGGTCCATTACAACTAGATCTAGAGAGTTCCTAAACTCTACAATGAGCTTGTACTCACTTCCCCTCTGAATATTGACCACAGTCAATCATTTAGTAGAAGTAGAACTATGCATACTCTGATTCTATTCCCGAGGATACGTAGGCGTAAAGTGCGATGCTTTATCGAGTATACTTAGATACTAACCCCTAGGGTTTTTCAAGCCTTTAGCATAGAACCTTTAGCAAACATAAGATAACATTAACAAGAGGTTCCTATAGAGTACTACAGATACTTAGGGTGCTAATACCTTCCCTTAGTATAACCAACCCCCGAACCTTAGATATTTCCCTTTAGGTTTTTCTAACGATCTTGAACCTTTCCTTTGGATAAATCAAAGTCGGTTGTAAAAGAAACTGATGCAAATTAATAAATAATTTGTTATCCGATTTTCACCGCAACAGAAATGGCGACTTCACTGGGGATTCGTTAGACCTATTGATGGTCCTTTCCTAAGAGGGTTAAGCCTATCTTGTTTTATGTTATTCTTGTTTGCTTATCTACTTGTATGATTGCTTGTATGTCATATCTGCTTGTATGCTTGTATATCTGTTCTATGTTTGATGTTATCCTGTTTGGTTTGGGTCGACATGGTATCTATGAGTGAGATAAGTCCTAACCCAGACTTGAACGAACACATATGTTTAGGAACCGTGGAAATAGTCAAGGGAACTTCGAGGGAGAAATCCCAAAGGAGGGAACTTGAAGTTCACACTCAGTTGAGGCCCTCTCTTAAGTGGTAAATGTTGAACGAGCAATCGTGAATGCATTACTACTTTCGACCTAGGAGCCAGAGATACTGATGACCTTTAGTTACCCTTTTACCCCACTTGGCCTATTTAGGACGTAGTGCAAGGACTGTGAGGGAGTTATCCCAAATGGTTGCTACGCGATACTACACTCAGACGAGACTCTCTTGAGAATTTTATTGATTACCGAGCAATTGGGAAGTCGATAATATCCGAAATATGGGTTGTCTACTCTGGTAACTTTTTAGAACCCAGTTCTACAGCTGAAAACCAGTAGTACACACCTTTTGGGATTGGTAGACCTTTGGCTCCATTCATGTGAACCCTAAAGCTAGGATTTGTATGTTTTGTTGTGTACATGTGTTTGTGCTCGTGTGTTTGTGCGATGCTTTATAGAGTATACTTAGATACTAACCCCTAGGGATTTTCAAGCCTTTAGCATAGAACCTTTAGCAAACATAAGATAACATTAACAAGAGGTTCCTGTAGAGTACTACTGATACTTAGGGTGCTAATACCTTCCCTTAGTATAACCAACCCCCGAACCTTAGATCTTTCCCTTTAGGTTTTTCTAACGATCTTGAACATTTCCTTTGGATAAATCAAAGTCGGTTGTAAAAGAAACTGATGCAAATTAATAAATAATTTGTTATTCGATTTTCACTGCAACAATAGGCTATTCTCTTATGAAAGTGTTGAACTCTATAAGGAAAAGACCAAAAGATGTCATGACAGGAAATGCCAGTAAAGGGAATTAGTGGAAGGTCAAAGAGTTTTGCTCTTTAACTCTAGACTAAAATTATTCCCTGGAAAGTTAAAGTCAAGGTGGTCAGGACACTTCAAGTTAGTGACAATTTACCCTAATGGAGTTGTGGAGTTGATGAATGAAAAAAATGGTGAAAAATTCAAGGTTAATGGTCAAAGGATTAAAACCTATTTTAGTGACCCTTCAAATAACACTAGGGGATCCATTCATTTTATTGATTAAAGATTTTTTTTTTTGTTGTTCAGGCTATAAGACCTTAAAATAGCGCTCCTGGGAGGCAGCCTAGCTTAATGATTTTTTTTTTAGTTTGTATAGTTGAGTAGTTTTTGATGGCATCAACAGGCATTTGGAGTCACGAAGTTGGTACGTAACAAATGAGAAAAAATCAAAGTGACATTCAGAGCAAATATTTCTAAGTCCTGGGCATTAAAGAAAATATTGGGATGGCAATTTGTTTATTTTATTCTCTTGGACGGGAATTGAAGAGTCTGAATGATGGAGAGTGAAACTGAATGGGTGGACTGCACGCGCCTAGAGCCTTGTGCTAGGGAAATCATGATGACCAATCTGACACGTCAGACTGGTGGGATGTAGCAGCACACCAAGCCTCTTCCATGCTAAACATTCAAAATTTTGTCTTTTCTCACCCGTTACATCAACCAGACCTTTCAGTTTCTTGCCTTAATTTTCACAAAAAGATACTTTTCACTTTTCTCTTTCGAAACAATTTGCATTTCACTATCACGTTATCTCACTTTCTCTCTCTCAAATTCCTATCACCATCTCTTTTATCTGTTTCTCTGCACCTCCATCCAAACCCTAATCATTACTCTTCCCTCACCCCAAAAACAATGGAGATACCTACTAGAAGACGAGTCAGAATGGCAGCAAGGAAAAATGCGATGCAGTATGTTGTTTAATCTGATGAAGAACAAGAAAGGCATGAGAAATTCATCAACAACGAAGCTTCTCGCCGCTTCATGGAATATTTTAGAAAAATGGGTTTTCACGGTGAAAGGGGTTTTATCTTCGACAGCCAATAAGAAAACCTAGGACTTGCTGGGGATTTGCGAACTACCATAAAAAATTTAGGATGGATAAAGCTATGCCGCCAACCAGGCCCATACAACATCTCTTTGGTGAAGGAGTTCTATTCAAACCTAACTGATCTTGGGCACAAAAGGATTGAAGTTGGTTTGAGAGGCACAAAAGTGGTATACAATGAGGCCACTATAAACCTTGCTCTGAATATCAAGGAAACAGGTGATGCGTATCAAGAGTTGTTATTGAAGTTGGACGAAGAAGATTTTGATGTGATTATGCAGTCTTTGTGCACCCTAGGAACTAAGTGGGTGGAGTCGAGTTCTAAAAAAGTTGTGAGGAGGATGGATCTGTTGCCTGCAGTGAAAGTGTGGTATCAATTTGTGAAACATTCATTGAAACCCACTGCTCACAATGAAACGGTGAGCAGGGCAAGACTTACTTTGCTTCACTGTATCACAACACTGAGCAAGATATATGTAGGAAAAAACATTATGCAAAAAATCCAGGCTTGTTCAAGAAAGAAAGAAGGAATGTTGTACTTCCCATGTGTGATCACTATGTTGTGTAGGAAGCATGGAGTACCAGAACTTGACACTGATGAGACTGGGCAGCCTCAAGCTGGGTTGGATAAAACTTTGATCCAAATGCTTATAAAGCCAAAAGGAAGAAGGGAACAGCTGAGGTACGACAAACGTCGATGGAAACTGCTGAGGAACATCAAAGAGAAGGAATGTTGTGGGATGCCATTCTGCAAATGCAGAAAGATCAAAGGGATTACTTCAAGTTTCAAAAAGACAAGTTCTATTGGCAGGAAAAAGCTGTTGCTTTGCAATTCCCATCTAGTATGTTGAATCCAGCGGTTTTTCCCAATCATATCTTGGGAGAACTAGAAGAGAACAATAAGAGGAGAAGTCAGTTCTTGAAGAGAAGAAGGTGAAAAAGAAGGAAAAGTCAAAGAAAAAGAAAAAAGAGAAACGAGGAAAGAGTTTGAAGAAAAAGAAAGATCAAGAGGTTGTTGTAGAGACAAGTGAAGGCATGCCTACTCAGGACAACCTAGTTCAGCTTAAGAAGAAAAAGAATGGGAAAGCTGAGAAAGCTGGAGTTGAGCCCCCAAGGGACACTCGCAGCTCTCCAAGGAAGAAAAAGTTAAGGAAAGAGTGGAAGCAGAAGGAGACCCCAGATGTCCAGACCCTAGTAAACAGACCCCCAAAGGACTTTGATTTAAACAAACTGACCCAGAAATGAATCCAATGGAGAAGGATGATATCTTAGAAGAATTGATTGAAGTAGCTGACAAGGACAACAATGAGATGAATCAAGATCAAGGCAATAAAGATGATGGCAATAAGGTAGAGGAAGAGTTGATAGAAGATGAAGACCATCTTTTGGATGAAAGTCTACCCAAGTAATATTCAACCACTGAGGAAGCCTCCCCTGGATCCTTGAAGGCAGAAGGGAAAAAAATTGAAGAAAAAGATGAAGGCGAGGAAGCTGATAATGAGTCAAGCAAGGGCGAAGCAGTGCTGGCCACTACCGTGACTACTCCTGTCGTGACCCCAGTCAAGAAGGCAGCTGCAGAAAGAGAGGAAGAGATTGCCCAAGAGCAGGTGACCAGCCCCAAGATAAAGTAGCTGAAAACGAAAGAAATGATTGCTCTAGAGGAACCTGTGCAGGAAGAAACCGTCATGCCTGACGTCTTCAAGGAGCAAGCTAAGGAGCCTAAGAAACCGAAGGTCGCGAAGAAGGAAACCAAGAAGAAGAAGAAAGGAAACATCCAGCCTGCACGCAAAAGCACCAGGCTTAGGGCCTAATGGGTATCATGCAGAGGTTAGCCTAGTCTTGTCCCCCTTGACACTTGACACTGAGGACACTGTCCTTGCTTTAAGTTTGGGGGAGAGGTAGATAAAGCTTGACCCTCTCTCTTTCTTTCCCCTATCTTCTATTCGTTGTATCTGCTTATGTTAGGATAACAATTTGTTGGGATGTTTGCTTTGTTTTGTTTGTATAATTGCTAAGTATTTTGGTGTTTTGGAGGCCATGTTTTTTTGCCAAAGATTGATGTCTGGATAATTAACTCAGCTGCTGGTTTAAGCTAAATTTCTTTTTGTGTAGCTTATTTTTTTTCATATTCAATTTGCATGAGTAGTTTTTGGATATATGAGAGTTTAGTAAAGAACAACCAAGGATCAGAAAAATATTCATTTTTTGCTTAAAAAAAACTGGATGATAAGTCTGCCTATGAATCTGTGAAGCAAAGCCAAGTTGTAACCTAGGATGTTGTTGCAAAAGGAAGCTGATAACTTTTGTCCCGCATCCGCTAGTCTGATTAATTAGTAAAAAAAAATTTAGAAACCTATTTGTTGGAAATTGAGAAGCAAGTAGAAACCTTAGGGAATTACTCAGGAAAGATGAACTGATTTTGATAAAGATTTTGACTCTTCACACAAAAAGAGCACACCCCAACCGTTGCTAATAAAACACACAAAAGTGTGCAAAAAGGTGGTAAAGACCACTCTTGTTGAAAAGTTCCTGTGCCCGAAACTAGAGGAACAGCTAGCATCTTCATC
Source organism: Lathyrus tuberosus (assembly GCA_022829125.1). Lineage (NCBI taxonomy): Eukaryota > Viridiplantae > Streptophyta > Magnoliopsida > Fabales > Fabaceae > Lathyrus > Lathyrus tuberosus. The sequence goes on from JALAZF010000874.1 coordinate 983,314, forward strand.
ACAATAGTCAGTTGGACTCATTACAAGTGAGATCTCGTTGAATGAAAAGGTGGAGCGTTGAGCTAAAAACAAGAGAGAAAGAAAGAAAATAAATTGGAAAGGTGTGATCTAGGGTCTGAAAGTCAAAAGTCAACAGAAAAGTCAGAACAAAATTCCACCTTAAGACCCAAGAGGAAGACAACTTAATTCACAAAAGTACTCAATTTGGATTCACAAAGAAAAATTAGCTCATTCTTCTGAAGAGTAGTGGCGTGACAGTAGGATTCTAATTACTTTGGTAATAACATCTTTGGGCTAAGAACATGCTGAGTTGCGCCAATTATTGCCTTACCCAAGCTATTCATCCAGTAAATGACTAAGCCCCATCACTAATATGATCATAATTTCTTCTTTAAAATCTCTCTTGTCAATCACTGTCGCTTCACCTGAGGGCAGGTGATAGTTCAAGCTTGGGGGAGAGATAACACTATTTTAGCGTGTCATGATGATCCATTTTCTCTTAGTAATTCAGTTAGGTTTAATTAGGATTTATTTATATTTTACTTGTTTGAGTATGTCTTTACCTTAAGTGCACTAGGTACACCTTTTTATGGTTTATAATGTGTTTTGATCTTAAAGAGAATCTGATACAGGCAAGCTGGGGTATGACACCTCAAGACACAGTCTGGAGCAGAATGAAGATATAGGGAAGAAAGATGTTAAGTCTTGTAAGCTGCAAATTCACCAAGAGCATGGAAGGATGTCTATCACTAGGGCACACGAGGAAAAGGTTCATGTCAAGAAGGAGCTAGAGCATCAAGTTAAGATCAAATAAGCTAGAGGACAAAAGGTGGTACAGTGGGGACCATGCCTGTAAAAGCGCATCCTGCACCCAGCCACCCGCCGCCTGCTCTACGCCACTACCTGCTGTAGTAGCCTGCCAAAGACGCCTTGTCTCCCAATGTTGTCTGTATCTAGTAACTTGTTCACGAAGGGAGAAGGGACAATTGTAATTATTAGTGATTTAATATGGGTTGAACCTTATTTTCACCAAAAGGCCATGATCCAAGACCCATTAATTTCACACTCTTACTCAAAGTCTATAAAAGCAAGCCTTAGTCATCAAAGAGAGAGAGAGAGACCACGAGCCAGAAATCACACATTCATATTTTTCAGTATTAGTTTATTTTACTTTGAGGATTAAGACTATTTAGAGAGTTTTCTTCTTCTCATCTAGTCCGATATTTGCTACTTGGAGTTGTCGTGACTGAAGAGGTCTGGTGTTGTTTACCCAATGCAAAGGATGTTTAAGTTATTACTATGTTGTGATTTCTTTTACATAATTTTGCTAAGAATATGCCATCCTGTAGTTTCATTCTAGTAGTTTGTACTCAGCTCATTATGAGCTAAACTAGTATTTGATGAGAAAAGTGAAGTTAATATAAAGTTGTTTTTATGTTGAAATGATGTGTTGAATAGTGTCTTATTTTGATATGTGTTTTTATTCTATAAACCTGCTTCTTAGAATGATCAACTTAGAAAAAGGTACAAGCATATTGTTGAGTGAGATCCAACAACATGTGGATTTCATAACAAAAGTGGTTAATAAAGTAGGATAAAGTTATTCACTTAATTCAACTTGCTTAGAGATAAGAAGTTGACACCATAAAGATTTTCAGAATTAAAACCATACACATTTTAGGGTTATAAGTGAGGCTTAGAGATTTTTTCCCTTACCCTAGTTGTGCATGCTTTGATGTTGTAGAGATACACCACTAGATCAAGTTCTGACCTTTTGAGGCATGACACTTCACATCATGGACACATTTTAGCAATAATATATTAATGGATCTTAGCTCATCAATCATCCTCTCTGAGATCTTATCCTTTCTTATTTAGTATTTAGTTTGTAGTGTGAATTTCTTGCTGCTATCATTATTATTATTTTGTTATCTTGCTCAGACTAGTTTTAAACAAGAGTTGAATACCTTAAAGTTCAAAGCTACATCAAATCCACTCCATGTGGGTACGATCTCTTATTTCATTACTTGCTGCAATTAAACATACATCTATACTTGCATGTGACACCTTTGCTTTAAAACAAATAACTTAGAGTAAACACTTAGAAAGCAGACAACAAAAACACCTTTCATAAAATTTGGAAAAGAGAAATAATCACGTCCGATCAACCATTATGAGGTAAGGTGTGATTGTATGTATGATTTTTTCCTCTACGGTCGTGCGACCGTGATTATAACTCAAGTAACGCGCAACCTTTTACAATAGTTACTTTAAACAAGGGTTGTTGTATGTCTCAACCTATCACAATAGTTACTTTAAACAATTGTTGTTGTATGTCTTATAATAAAAAAAAATGCAGCAGTAGAACAACAGCAATAAGAACTACAACAAAAACAACAAGAACAAGAACAACAATAACAACAAGAATAAGAACAAGAACAAGAACAACAACAACGACAATAACAACAACAATAACAACAATAATAATAACAACAACAACAACAACAAGAATAATAACAAAATTAACAACAACAACAACAACAATAAGAAAAACAACAACTAACTTTGCTAACTTGAATCCATGTTTTCCTTGTTTCATTCAAGTTGAAGAAGAGACGATGGAGTTGTAAAATTTGTTAATGAAAGAAATAATGTTTTCGAGTTTTGTTTATGGAAGAAATGATGTTTTCGAGCTTGTTTTAGTGGAGAAATAGAGTGACTTAAATGGAATATGATGTTTGGAGGTAGAAAATGAAGTTCATCTAAGTTGGAAGTTCATCCAAGTTTTAGGTTTCACGTGTATCACTAATGGTAGTGTCTTGAGCGTTTATATTCACTATATGGATGACAAAGATTTATTTAAGGACAATGAAGAAACTCAATAAACACGCTTGTATTTCCCAATGACCCAGAATTACTTTTCACCAAGGTTGGAAGTTTCAACTGTGGAAAAAGTGGCTTAAAAAATATTTAAAAAAATTAGTTGCTAGGATTCAAACTCTTGACCATGTGCCACTTTTCACCACAATTGGAATTTCCAACCGTGGTAAAAAATGGCTTAAAAATAAATATAAAACCAAATTGTAGGTGTTATGATTCAATCTCATGGTCATGCGCCACTTTTCACCATGGTTGGAAGTTCCAACCATGGTAAAAATTGGCTTAAAAATAAATTTAAAAAAAAACTTTAGGTGCTAGGATTCGAACTCATGACTAGGCGTCACTTTTCACCACGGTTGAAAGTTCCAACCTTGGTGACAAGTGTCTTAAAGTGAAAATAAAAAGAAAGCTCCTAAGTGAATAGATTCTACCACGATGGATACTTTGAGCGAGGTGAAATGGCATTACGAAATGTACTTTTTGTAGTAGTGGATCCGCCTAATTAGTTTGAGGGTGTGCTAGTAAAGAAGGTCGGATTTGGTATTCACATCTCCTTTTGAGAGGAACCTTGGATAGGGGATATACCTCTTAAAGTTAGGTTTAAACCTTCATATCCCCTTTTTCATAGAGTTTTTATTATCTTCCAAGTTCCAAGTCCAAGAAGGTAAAGTGAATGAATTAGGAAAGTGGGAAGATGGGAGGATAACTTGGGATCTTAGGTGGAGGAAAGTGTTCTTCGTTCATGAAAAACCCTTGGTCTCTAACTTTTTTTTTTATTTTCAGTCAATTCTAGCTTAGTGAGGAGAGTCATATGTGATTTTCGAAGCATAAAAGAGAAGATATTTTTTCGGCAGCTTCTACATTCTTAGTCCAAGAAAAACTTAATCCGTTCTTTGAAACCCACCTAGTGATGGAAATCCTATCTCTTCCGTGCAATTGGGATAATTGGGCTCCCTCTCTAAGACGGTGGTCTTCTCTTGGAAATTTTTGTTGGATAGGTTTCCTCTAGAGAGAATCTGTTCAAGCATAAGGTTATTGTTGGCCCGGATGGTCTTCCAAGTGTGTTATGTGGGAATCGAGTTGAATTTTCCTCTCTTTTGTTTTTTACCTATAGCTTAGCTTACACTGTATGGTATAGGATCTTTAAGTGGTTAGGGTTACATGTGGCGCTTCTTAGGGAGCTTAGGATTTTTTTTAGTTTTTTTCACAACTACGGAAAACTTATACAACAACGGTTCGAAAAGGGATATCATTACGCGTGACCGGTTGTTGTTACGTAGCATGTGGTTGTATATGCGCTACTCACAATCACAGTTGTATAACCATGATTAAAAACCTGAAAACGCGCGACAAATTTTCATAGTTGCTTTAACTAACCATGGTGATATATTAAAGGTCCCAAGTTCGATTTTCAGCAACGCATTTTTTGTATATATATTATTCTGGACAGCGTTCACTATACAACCACGGTCACATTTAACAACCTACATTAAATTATCTGCTTTTTAAAAAAATATATTTATGCTTTTTGAAATTTTTCCATTTTTAACCTGTATTTTTGTGAACCGTATCAGAACAGAAATATCAATTTTATCATGTAATAAAAAAACTATTTACTTCATTAATTCCGAAAAATATTATTTACATCATCAAACTCAAATGTATATCAAACATATATATATATATATATATATATATATATATATATATATATATATATATATATATATATATACTACAAATTAAACTCATGTTTGAGGATCCTTAAGCACATTAAAGATATACGCCAAACGATTACGAATGTCTACAAAGTCTTCGCATGGGATTGGTGTATCGTCATTAAACATCTACATAAAAAAGAGCAAAACTGTGAATATCACACATATGTGATAATCATAGCCAACTTAAAAAATAATCTGCTATTGTAAACAATTCATTACATATATAATATATACCTTATCTCATGAATCAACAATGCCGCCGAAGACAATGTTTAACATGTGTTTCTTTACATAATACCCACACTTGTATCCCTTTTGTTGCTTCCTCGTCTACAAAAGTAAGCATTAATTTCATGAATGTTATAACCATACATGCATGTAACAATATAATAAATGAATGTCACAAGTAACATAACCACTTACATTAGGCAAGATAAATGTTGGCTTTTTTATACTATTGTTCAAGATATTGTGTCGCTGCACAACACTGTACATTGAAAATGATTTAAACATATTATGTGTTAAACCAATTACATATTCAAAGAAAATGTTACTAACAAGTTTCATATAAACATAAACATACTTATTAATAATTTGCTTCATTTTAGGTTCGAGTGGTTTATGTAAGGAACACAGTGTCATTACCGTATTCGTCCTAAGTGATATGCTGATCAATTGCCAATGATCACTGGATAAACATGAGCATATATATGATTATTATTTTCTAAAACAAAACAAAATATAACAGATAAACCATAATTTCAAAATTAGTTACGATTTGAGAAACGGTGCTAGGTAACATTCTTTTCCCCCTTGACTTAATTGTTCTTAAATGTAAGAGTCAATCCCTTTTGGATCATTATTTGACCATCGAATACTATACGGATCCAAGATGCCATAAATATTCGATTCTTTTAACACTATACAAATACGGTGAATGTACATATATGGTTAAACAAAATTCAAAAAATAAGTGAGGAAATACAAAAATGATAATGTACTATATATAATGACATGCATATTCAATTATATACTTACTTGCACCAAACTTGCAATATCCCTACGTCCATCTAATTACTTCCAAGGATAAAATCTTGTATGTCACTAGGAGTAGAATAAAAGAGCTCTACCGTTGGACACTGCTCTAGCTGAAGAGAAATCGGGGTTTGGCTTTCCGCAACCAACAGGTATAACGTGGTGATTTCATGTGCGGAAGGATCCAATATCTCATTGACCTCTTAAGAGGGGGCGGCTGAACAATTGCTTTCTTTGGTGCTAGCACCACGTATAACATATGTTGGGGGGAACTTGATCATCAGTGTTATCATCATTTCCATTCATACGTTGTTGGAGAGATCCACTTATTCTCTACAACATAATATTCGTTATATAACTCTTTATCAAACAGTAGCATTTTAGATAAAGCACATACCACATATAATTGAATACAAGTAATATTGAATAAAAGTATAATGGCTACATAATATTTGTTATAAAACACTAGCATTTCAGAAAAAACTCATACCACATATAACTCTTCTAACTTTTTCATATATTTACTTGGATATTTCCGCTCTGCTTCTAACATCTGCCCATGTTCTTTTAACTCTTCTCAACAGCTGCAATCTTTTCTTTTTACGCTTGTAATTCGGTGTTTTCAGCGCTTTTTTTGGTTGGACCAAAACATAATCTCAGGCCTACGCCTTCTCCAACACCATGAATGCGCCCATCATGCTAATCTGTTCCGATAGCTTCTATTAGTATATCATGTCGTGGTTCTGGAACAAATGAGCCTCCACGGGTCTCCTCAACCAATATATCCTCTATAACATGTATGATAATATTAATATTGTAATTACCACATCATTTAAATAACCCATAACATACGCACAACAAATCGTACTTATAATTTTCTCAGCAACTGCTCTTGCCGGATCTGAGGTGTACTCTCCATTTGGTCTTAGTCGAGCCCTCTTCCACTTCTCATGCCTTGACGGTGGAGATGGGTTGCGATCACGACTAATGGAGTCCTCATCTCCCATTTGTTGTTTTTCCCATCCAACATTATCTTCTCCAGTTTCCTGTGACCACCACGAGACAATCTATGGGGGTAAATGTTTTTTGATTTATTTTGTATTCCTGCATGACTTTTAGCCTGCTATAAACATAGTGAAAAGATTATTAGAATCTATAAATCATTAGCATAAAATTATCAAGATAAATAAGACTAGTACTAACCAGCAATTTCTTAGAACGACGTTCCTTCGCAAACTTTTTCCAAACCTTCTTCGAGAGATAACTATATCTCACCCACGGACGCTCACTACTACAGAAAACATATACAACAATGGTTGGAAAAGGGGTAACATCCTCGTGACCTGCCGTTGTTACGTAGGGTGTGGTTTTACATGCGCTACTTACAATCACGGTCTTATGACTATTGTAAAAAAACCTGAAATAGCGCTATATATGATCACGGTTGCTATAACTAACTGTTGTGGTATATACATTTAGGTAAATAACATTCCATAACAATTAATATAAACAATCGTTGTTGAAAATACCAAGAGTTTTTTATATAATATGTAGATTGCTTGTTTTTCAATAAACCTCACAGCAATTCTGAATTGCATCTGTCTCATCGTTCATCTCACGTTGTTTAACATATAGAATGTGGTTCAATGGTCTAAGTCCTTCATGACATCAATTCCTTATATTCTAGTTTAATTTGAATAATATCAATAAATTGTTGTTACTCAAATTAAACTATAAGAGAAGATATGGATGTGATGAGGGACTCAGGTCATTGACCCACATTCTATATGTTAAACAGCGTTAGATGAAGAATGAGATGGATGCAATTCGGAAAATATTGATTGATATAAGTTGGTTTTCAAATACAACTTAATTTTCATACTATAAGTCTCCATGTCAATTTAAATGAAATGTATTTTCAAGGAAGGGTTAGTGAAACATACAATCTACATAGCATATAATAAACTCAACTTCATACAACAACATACAACAACACAAGATATTATGTAATGTGTTAAAAATTTCAAGAAAAAAACATTTCTAAGTCACCAAAAGCTTCTTTCTTGTGACTTATCAATGTTTTGTTCTTGTTCTTAAAACATTAATCAATAGCAACAACAACAACATACAACAACATTTATCAACAACACAACAGCATACAACAAAATAAGGTTCAAGAACAACAATAGTAACATACAACAACAACAACATACAACAACATACAACAACACAAGTTATAATGTAATGTTTAAAGAACGCACCTTTTTTTAAACTAATCGTGGATCTGGAACAAATTATGATTTTCATCTAGTTTACGAAGCTATGAAGAAGAAGTACAAGGTGAATGAAGTTAACACAATAGCTTCATACTTCTTGTATTTTTCTTCATAGCTACACAAACCATATGTATCATAACCAAAGTATACGCTTTGTTAAAGTGGTGAAGATGAATCTGAAAGAATGAGAACATTTACCAAATAAAAAAATGAGAACCCATTTTTAACAAGAAATGTAAACGAAATCGAAGCATAAGTTTAATGAACGAACCTGAAATATGATTAAAGAGTATCATAGAGATTGATGAAGACGAATTTGAAGGTTTAAGAAAGTTTAAAGAGTGACTTGGATGTTAGGGTTGGGTTATGAGAGATAATAGTGAAATATGTTAGGGTTTTCATTTGAGAGAAACGACAGTTATGTACTGAACAATAAATACTTTTGCTTATATAATTAAAAATATCACTTTTTATCATGGTTAGAAAAAAACCGTGATATACTATATCACTTTTCATCATGGTTAGAAAGAAAAACCTTGATTCAATTTAAAATTTTACAACGGTTCTTTAGTAAAACCGTGGTTAAATGACTTTCAATTTTTTATTTATTTATGAACCCAATGGTGAGAGAGTTATTAACTATTGTTATTTTTATTTTTCATTATTGTTGCGATTGTTGTTGTTATTTTTGTTGGCTTGTACGATTTTTTTGTAAAATAATAATAGTGTATAAATGAAAGAGTATATAAAACAATAATAAATAATTTCATTAAGAGGGCCAAAAGGGAAGAGTACGTAAATAATTTAATTACAAAATTTTGTCAATGTCGGAACAATATCCCCTATCAGTAAAGGAATCTTCATAATCTATGACTCTATCCTCACTACCCTCGCCAGAATCATAGTAACAAATCTTCATGGGCACCTTTTTCTTTTTCTTCTTCTTCTTATTTAGCTTCTTCTTCATTTTCTCGGCCTTCCTAACCCTTAGTGTATCCCTAATCGTAGTCGATCCAGATGGTTGGACCTCCTCAGTTGACTGCTGATCATGGTGTTGTACTGTGGTGACTTCAGTTGAGATATTTCTGATAGCATTCTCAGATGGAGAACTCATGTAGCTATGCGAAGTTTAGAAGAATAGTTTTGAAGAAATGAAAATTAATTATATGAAACTAAGCCTTTCTAGAGGAGGTTAAAGATGAAATAACTGATAATTTAATGCTTGCAATGATTACTTCCAATGGTTGATATTCTTGAATAACATTGTGACCGTATTGAAAAATGAAGAAAATTTTCAATCATCATTATAGTTGGGAAGAGCGTTTTTCTCTTTCGGAAAGAGCAAAGGTTGTACAAATAATATTACAACGGTTGCATATTAAATCCGTGATTAAATAATCTTCAATTTTTTATTTATTTATGAACTTAAGTGACACACGCTTCTTGTAATAGGAAAAATGGAAAAAATGTAGTTGTCAGGATTCGAATCTTGTACCACTCACTTTATCACCACGATTGTTTCTATCAACCATGATTAAATAACTTTCAAGAAAATAAATAACCATTAGGCACATCCAGTTTAAGATATTACCACGGTGGAAGGCATGACAGTAGTAATATTATGTTATTGAATGTGTATTTTGTAGTAGTGGCTCCAGACCAATCTTAGGCTCCCTAATGTAGTCACACGTGAGTCGTGACTTAAAGATCCTCTAAGACGTACCAACATGAGTTACCCATCTTTTTTAAGTTCTTATCATCATTCGTAAACTCAAAAATCAACTACATTTAAATTAATAGGAATATATTAGAAATTATAGAAAGTCATATAGAATTGATGAAAATTAAAATTAATACCTTAACGTTTGTCCATATGCTATCTTTGACAGCCTCTGGAGCTTGTTTCCAATTATCTATCAATATACTAACTTTTCTACGTCCAAGGAACGCAATGTAACTCTTAAAAGGCGAAGAATAGTCACCCTTAACCACTCTGTAATACGAATCAAACGTGATAGGCAATTTGTTACCAAATTTGTGGACTTTTGTTATTTTGGTAAGCATTGTGGCATCTCTTTGTGATCTTATATTTCTATTTTGAGTATCACTTGTCATGGTTTCCTCGCCAGTAGATAAAGAATACGACGAAGATGACATCTATGTTCAAAAACAACAACAACCTCAACAACAAAAATAACAACAACAACAAAAGACTAACAAGTTTTCTCACACACATTCAACAATAACCAGAAAAAAAACAAGAACAAAAAAATATCAATAATGGAAACTGAAGTTTATTGTATATGCATGGGAAAAAAGTTTTACATACTGTAAACGTGATGACTAAGTAAAAGTGCATATTTAGGTTGAAACATATAGTGTTGTTGTTGTATTCCTCCTTGACGATGACGATGGTGTTAGTGTTTGCGTTGGTGTGTTATCTTTCTTCTCGCGATGACTACGGGTTGAAAATGAGTAACGAATGGAAAACGATGAACCGATAAACTGATGTAAAAAAGATGAACGATGATGATGAAAGATGAAAGTTAGGGTTGATATGGTGTTTCGTTTCTCATGACTGAATGTTAGGGTTGAAAAGGTGTTTCATATCGTATCGTTTCTCAACAAAGAATGGCTACTGAAGAGATAAGCTAGCTAGCTGTGATAAAAATGAATGAAAGATACCACCACAGTCAACAAACAAAACCATGGTGATATATCAGTTGCTTAATTAATTTTATAAAGAAGCGCCAGTATATTACAACTTAAAAGATTTAAAACAAAATCAAAATATGTCACAACGGTTCAGCTTTGCAACCGTGATGGTATCACACGTATTTAAAAAATAAAAATACAAAGGCGCGACTAAATGTTAAATAAATAAAACATTTGAGGGTGCTAAGATTCCAACCCATGAAAGGGTGATTATATAACCACGGTCATATCAATCAACCATGATTATATCTTATCAAAATTTTAATAAGTAAATAAAAGAAAATGATCGCTCGTTAAGTAATAGATCTGATCATGGTCCTTCGTAATACCGTGATAACTATGACGTTGTTGTATATATATACATTATGTAGTAGTGTTCATACCTTTATGAGCTATGGTTAACAATGGGGAGGTTGTGCTATGATTTGTCATGATGTGGTGTGGGCCATTTGGTAAGTGCAAAATGATTAGCTTTTTCCAATTTCGTCAACAAATGTGAAAAAATGAAAGAGAATAGTATTTTTTACTGGGAATATGGTTTCTAAGTAGGTATTCATTGAAATTAACCTCCTTCTACGATTAGCTTCAAAAACCTATCATCTTTCGAAACTGATATCAAATCAAGATTTTGAACCTTCTCTAGAGGAGTTCAGTGGTTTTGGTTTTGCTAGCGGCTTCCTTGTTTTGTTGGTGGTAGACCTAGTGGTATGACCTCTTACCGACTTTTATGTTGGTGATGCTTTGTTGAACGGATGCTCTTTCTGAAACATTCTTTTCTGTTGGCTGCTCCTTGACTACGGTTTTGTTATTTTTTCTTGTTTCCTCCTCTTTCTCTTTTTCATAGATGTATTTCTTTTTCTTGTCACTTCTTGTGTTATTTGATGTTTATCACTTTGTAGTAGGGTTTACTTCCAACTTTTATCTATTAATATATATATATATATATATATATATATATATATATATATATATTTTTTTTTTTTTTTTCCTTTTAAAATAAAAATACAAGTTGTTGATACAACAACAATACGAAAATCATTGTTGACAAATAGTATTGTTTTACAAATTTACCTTTCAAGAACAACGCAAGTTAGTTTAGTATATAGGATTTTGGTCCAAATTTCACAAAAATCAGTGTTGGAATTTCACTGTTGATGTGAAACACTTGATGTTTTCTTTCATCTTGGTGAGCCCCGAAACCCAAACCAGATTTAAGATATAGATTTAATTGTTGTTTTTTTTTTATAATTTAATACTTCAATTCTTATCATAGTATATGATAGTATATTCATTGTCATGTGCTTTTTCCCCTAACTTCATAATAATTATACAAAGGCAAATCCCATAGCTAATACAAGATTCTTTCATCAAAAAATTCATCTTTTATTTTGGGGAGGGTCACAATGGGCTTCTTTTTGGATGACCATGACATGCTTGATTTGAACTTGAAAACGTAGTCATAGATGTTTAAAGTCAAGGTAAATAAAGACATATTTGGTCGATTCTAGCATAATACTAGGTGAAACTGGTGTGAAATTAGCTTACCTGATTGGCAGATGTCCATTCGCATGGATAAAATTTTAAAACTTATTGGGGTTTGGAGTAGGAAGCTGGTAGGTTACTCTAAATTAAAGGTCTTCAATAAATTTACATTTGCGCAAATCAGGCTAGTGTAGCTTAATGCTAAAGTTATAAAGTTTGACTTAATGGTAATTCGAATGGTGGGGGGTGTTATAACTTCTGTGAAGTAGAACCTGAAGGATCAAAGTTCATCATACGCAAATGTATTACTTTCAGTGAGACTCTTTAAGGGAGGAAAGGTAAAAGGTATAGAGATAAAAGCATAAAAAACTATGGTCGAGAAATTTTTATAATAGCCATTAATTATCATTTGACTCGCTATAAGGCAAGGAGAGAGATTGAACCATCTCAGGCATACATTTATATTGTCCTTGGTTAATTAAAGTAAAGGTGGGAGGTTGTAGAATGATGCCTTAGAAACTCAAGTCAGGAAGAATAGGAAAATATCTTTCAATACATTAAGAAACTAGACGCGTCCAAACTGCAAATAGTGGCATGAAAGTTAGGAAAATAGGAGAAAGTTAGGGACTGCAAATAGCAAATAACTTCTAATAATTGTAAATTATTTGACAATATATATAATCTCCCATATTTAGTCAATAAAATAATAAAATTTTCATTTACCATATGAATGACTATGGCTACCCATTCTTCATCAATTTAATATTAAAGTTAAATTCATTGAAAGAAGAGGGGAAATGATGATTCGATTCAGATTGCAGTTCCTCATATAAGGATAATTATGGGAATATTTATGCTCTGGTGGAAGGTGGAATAGTTCGCCTTGGTCACAACAAGGTTTGCAAGTTTCATGGTATTTGTACAATCAGACTTAAAATATTCGATTATCGTGAGTTTTGTTTTAAGTGTGGGATATGTTTCATATTTAAAACCAATTTTTATCTATAAACATGCTTGATGATCTAGAATATTGACTAGAGTTGAACATTGAAGATTTCAGATGGTGGAGTGATCATAGAAAAATGGTCTAAAATATGTGATTTATATATTTTAGAAGGTTTCAATTTTGTCGTTCATTCAATATCAGCTAGTGAAGACTTTCATGACATGATTAATGTATGAGATTTGAGGTCAAGATTTGGTAGATGTATGTAGTTTTTTTTCATATTACTTTAATGTATTTTGCTGAAGACAGAGGACAAAAACAAATTTTCCCCTTAGTTTTCATTGAGTTTCAAGTGTAAGGATGATGTTAAAGCAACTTACCTAGTCAACAAATACTCATACACATTGAGATTTGAGTAGTAATCATGTAAACTAATATATTTTAAGGGTTGTCGAATCTCGTCTACTTTTCAAATCAAGCTAATATAGATTGATGGTAAGGTTGTGAATTATGTCTTAAATTGCTATCCAAAAAGTGAAAAAGGTTATGAATTGTGGGAAGTGGAATCTGGATGATCAAAGTTCATCATTTGAAGATCTATTATTTTAATTGAGTCCCATCATGGGAGAAAGAGTATATTTAGGGATATGAAGGTTTTAGAAACTATGGAGGAGAAGAATCAGTTAGAGGTGAAGGTTCCTACTATAGATACTAGTAGTAGTAAAAGAAGGATTACAGAGTCCTATGAATATAATTTGACTTGTAAGAAGGTTTAGAGGGAGATTGTACCATTTCAAATGTACAGTTATGGTGGCCTTAAGTGTTTTGCTTTGAATGTTTTTTTTTTTTAATAGTCAAAAAATATATTCATCAGGATACTTATGGTGTATCCAAACCAAAAACAATAAAATCACCAACTCAATTCCACATGAAACCTATAAAAATTCACATGGAAAGTTGGTCCATTCATAGTAATTACAAGTATACCGCCCGTTAATCCGTTTTCCTAACCACCACCAAGTGAACAAAATGGTTCTATATTCTACCAATTCATGATTCCATACTTCTCTATTAAAGACAATTCTATTCCTTGTTATCCATAAACTCCATCCTATAGACAACCAAAGACCAACCACATTTTTGATTGCGACCTTCTTTTCCATCAATGCCTGAATCCAATGTTGTAAATGTGACACTACCGTTTCCTGCGATTCCATCTGTATTGCCAACCATCTCCCAATAAAGCTCCAGATTTTCAAAGATAAATGACAGGAAAATAAGAGATGAAAGGCATTCTCTTCCACCCTTTGACAGAATGGGCATAACAAGTCCTCCCGTGTCGATAACATTTGACGTTTATGTAAATTATCTCGCGTTGCGAGCCTGTCCCGAAATAACCTCCATCCAAATAGCTGCACTTTCGGATGGGCTAAGGATATCCGCACGAACTTACAAGCATCCCTCAAGTTATTGTCTAAAGCCAGCGAATTATGTGCTTTTGATAGTAAGTCATATCCTGGTCTAACCGTGTATTCTGTTTCCTCTCCAACCTCCCAGACAACATTGTCTGCCCCTGCCAAATTTATGGATTTATCTGGAAGCATACCCCTTAGCTCTTCGATTTCCTGGTTGTTGTTGTTGCTTATTGATGAATTCACACAATCTATTTGCCATAACTCTGCAGAAGAATTGCAACGACGAAAATCCACGACCCTTCCCCTTTTATTACTTGATATTTCCCATAATCTTGGAAACTTAGCTGCTAATGATTGATTCCCGCACCATTTCGAAAGCAAAAACAGAGTGTTATGTCCGCTGCCAATCTCATGTTTTATCTGTCCCATTAGACTTTCTTCGCCAAACATCCTCAAGATAATGAACAAATCTCTCCACCACAGTGATGCATTGCAGTCATATTACGGCAGCACACCAATCTGAAAATCACCAATAAAATCAGAGTATCTTGCCTCTAATATCACTTGCCACAACCTATTCTTTAGAGTCAACATTTTCCAAATCCATTGGCCATTAATGCCCAATTGAACCATTTGACATTTTTAATTCCGAGTCCCCATTCCTCCTTAGATTTACACACTTCACTCCACCTGACCCAACAAATACCTTTGGAGCTAACCGAGCCGCACCACAGAAACCTCCTCTAAATCGCCGTTATCATCGTTACAACTTTGCTTGGCATCATGTAGACGGACATATAGTGTAATGGAATATTAGTCAAGACAGAGTTGATGAGTGTTACCCGGCCAGCCATAGACAAGAATTTTCCTTTCCAAGTTGAGAGTCGCGCCTGCACATTCATAATCATAGGCTTCTAAAATGAGATTGCCCGATGATTACCACCAACAAACACTCCCAAGAATTTGAAGGGGAATTTATCACTTTGTACACCCAGAAAACATTCTGCCGCCTTTAAGGACCAATCTTCCAATCCAATTCCATACAATGCACTTTTCTTATAGTTTACTTGTAACCCTGAAACCAATTGGAACCCTTTCAGCAGTGCCTTTATTGTTCATAAATTAGACCAAGTGCCATCACCCACTTTTATCGTATCGTCAGCATATTGTAACAATTCATATGAAACATCATCATTAAGTTTTATCCCTCGGAAAATAGAAGTTTCAGTAGCTCTTTTCACCAAAACCGCAAGGCCTTCTGCAACAATTGCAAAGAGGAAAGGGGAAATAGGATCCACTTGCCGCAAACCTCTTGAGACCATAAAATCACGAGTTGGACTACCATTGACCATGACAGACATAAAATTATGCATCACCGTTCCCTCTATCCACCTCATAAATTTGCTCCCAAAACCCATGTAACTCATTACATCCTTCAAATAGCTCCATTCCACTCTATCATACGCTGTTGCATAATCAACCTTAATCATCAAAGCTTTGGATTTGTTTCTCTTTGCAAAATTAATCAACTCATTTATTACTAAAACCCCGTCCAATATATTTCGTCCTTCAATAAACGCAGTTTGAGCGGCTGAAACAATACTATCCATTACTTTTTTAATCCTTCCCGCCAGTAGCTTTGTCACGACTTTATAAACTGAACCTATCAAACAAATGGGACGGAAGTCTTCCAAACCACAAGGAACTTCCTTCTTTGGAAGCAAAGCTATGAAGGATGAAGCGAAGACCTTTGGAAGACTGCCTGTGACAAAGAATTCTAGGATGCACTTAAAAAAATCCATGCCTACCACCTCCCAACAGTGTTTTAAGAATTTCAAGTTGAAACCATTAGGCCCGGGACTCCTGTCCCCTTCACTTGTGAACACTACCTGTTTCACATCTTCATACGAGAATGGTGCTTCCAACAACGTACTTTCGTTTTTCGACAGCCGCTTGAACCCATTGCTTCATATTCTAGGCATCACTCTACTTTCTTTCTTAAATCTTTTTTCAAAATGATTTGCCATAACTTCTTTAAAGCCATTAACATCTTCTATTATTTTTCCATCTACTTGAATCGATGTAATAGAATTTGTCCTGTTGCAATGCCTAATTGCAGCGTGAAAGAACTTTGAGTTTGCATCCCCTTCAGTAATCCACTTGAGTCGTACCTTCAGTTTTAATAAACTTTCCTTGATCCTCATGTTTTTCCACAAATCATCCTCAACTGCCATTCTTAACCTTAACTCTTCATTACTTAATCCTTCCCCTTTCCGTGTAATCAAATCTTCAACTTCGTTAATGGTTGCAGTATTATCAGTGATCTTTGTATCAATCCATCCAAACACATTGACATTCCACCACCGTAACTGGTTCCTTAGATGCTGAAACTTCTTTGACAGAATATAAAATGCATTGCCTTCAACTTTATACGATTCCCAAACATCTCTAACAAAAGACATAAAATCGTAATGCTCTAACCAACAATTCAATACTTTAAACGGTTTCGGCCCCCAATTGATGTTTCTTGCTATTATCGTTACTGGCCTATGGTCCGAGATATCCCTTGACCCGACTTTTTGCGTGATCGAATTCCAAATACTAGTCAAGCCAGGTGAGATGAGAAACCTGTCTAACCTGCTACAAGATTTTCCAGATGCGTTAAACCACATGTATCTACTACCACTTACTGGTACATCTATACAGCCTGACAATTCAATGGAGTCTTTGAATTCCTCCATGATTCTGTTACTTTGCTTGCTACTCCCAATTCTCTCCCTCCTGTTTTTAACGGCGTTAAAGTCACCTCCAATAACCCATTCACCTTCAGCCATTGATTCTTTAAGTTGAATAATTTTACTCCACAAAGTCCACTTTTCAGCATTAGAACAAGAAGAATAAATGTTCAAGAAATACACATTCATCCCTCTCCAAATAACATTAACTCCTATGTAACCATACCCTCTGAAGCTGCTAACCGGTGTCATACAAGATTTCCTCCAAATAGTTAGGATTCTACCCGCCTGACCTACCGAACCTACTCCTCACCATAAACACTTATCATCTCCCCATATACCAACCACTATTTTATCAGTCATCACTTCACACTTTGTTTCCTGCAGAAATACCATATCTACCCCTTCTTTTTTTATCAATGACCTAATCCTCATCTTTTTAATGCTACTTCCACACCCTCTTATGTTATAGCTCATGAAATTCATTTTCCACCCTTTTCTGCCGCCTTCTTGCCTCCACTACCTCTCCTTTCCTCCTCTTCATACTTTCTAATTACATTCTCGAATACCTCGTCATCTTCTTCTGCTTCTACGCCCAACTGCTTTATGGCCCCCCATATTCTCTTTAGAAGAGTTTCTAGCTTTCTTTTTATTCTCGAATTACTTTTGTGAACCTCTTCATCACCTATAGAATCACCAACCGACGAAGGAGTCCCACCAAAACTAGATATCTCCTCTTCTTCTTCACAATTCGATTAACTTGGTTTAATAACAATGTCTCCATACGTTCTTCTTTCATTTAGTAGAATTGAATAATATGAAGGGGCAAATGGTATCTTTATTTTCTGGTATATTTCTTCTAGTAGTACAACCTTTTTAGGTTTTCTTTTCTCCGAGCACTGTGCAAGTTGATCCTTTAATCCATGAGTTAAAGTTTCCTCAATAGACTCACCTAAATGTGATAACTCCTCTATTCTCTGACCTTGACCTATCTTTTCTACTAAACCAGAACCCTCTGCCACCTGTGATATTTTTTCTGTCTCCAACCTCTCACCCTGCTCGTATGCCAACTCCATTCTATGACATTCTAAGTCCATAGCAGACCTAACCTGCTCAATACTCTGATTTTCATTATTAAACTGCGCAGGCCCCTTGTCCTCGGGCCCCCCACTATTCATACTTGATTCTCTCTCCTCATTAAACTTATGTTTCTTTCCAATACTTTCTCTCCCCTCGTCTTTTTCTAAGCTGTCGCCAACTTCCTCCATCTGTAACTCATCATCTTCTACACTTTTAATTATGGAGTCTCCCACCTCACTGCCTGATGAAGATATGCTAGAACCATCCTCCTTTGATTGGTCACTACCATCCCAATACTTTCTTACTCCAATAGAATCTTCTCTAACTTTAATCCTATACACATTATCATTTACTTCTATGTTGAACACTTCGTTGAGATTCAAAGTGAACTTAGTTCTAATTAGAATCCTGACAACATCCATTCTTGCCATCTTTAAAGTGTCGTCGTCCGCTTTTACATATTCTCCAATCCGCCCAGCCAGAAATTTATAGAACTTCTCTCCCCACACATGGCATGGCAGCCCATAAATACTTATCCAAGTCAATCTTTCATTGTCTACATCGTTTGGAGACCACAGATGAATGTCAAAAAACCATCTTGCTATCCATTCTTCATCTTCTTTCACCATTTTCAAAATGCTTCCTTTTTCCTACTCCTCCAATAAGCACAAATTAGCCCCCAATGGTGTTGCTTTGATATGGAAGTATCCTTCGATGTGTAACGCCTCCTGGATATCGTATGCCGATCCTGGTTCCTCCATCTCACCAACGAACGACTTCTCAAATCTAGACAAATCATCCTTATCCACATTAAACATGAGATGCGCGAAGTCCGGTTTGTCTCCCATAAGGACCTATTTTATAAACTTCTTTTGACCCACTTGAATCCCTTTCCCTTCTTTAGTTACCTCTGCATATGAATGAACTCCATTACCTCCCATCTTCCATTGACTTTTTTGAACCCGTATATCTTTCATGTTCCTCCCATTGAGTTGATGTGCTTCCTGTACTCTGGGTTGTTTACTCATATCTCCACTCTGAAACCTAGGTTTCTTTGCGAATATCTTCTTGCCATTAATGACAATGTTGTCCAGTTTAATGGCAAGAAGATATTCATCGTCCACCTTCTTAAACCTTACAAATCCAAATCTCTTCCCTCTCTTATCTCTTCTTGGAGGAATATATACCTCCAACACCAACCCAAAGTATATAAAAACATCTAACATCTGTTTGGCCTCAAAAGCTTCAAGAAATCCAGAGAAAAAAAAATGAAGATGCATTGATGAAGTCTGCCTCATTAACTTTTCCACTGTGAGCTCTCCAAACAGACCTCCTTGCAATGGCAACCTTCGAATGCCTATTCCTATTAACCTGTTTCCATTCGTCCTCCTTCCTTGGAACCATTTTAAACCACACTCTAACACCAAGGTCTCTAGAAAACCCACCCCAAACTAGAATCACACAGAAACAACAAGAAGGAGGAAGGTCCTTAATCCTAAGATTAGGACTTTAAACCAAACCTTCTGGTTGAAAACGCGAAGAAACTAGTTTGAAATGATCCAATCCACCGAACACCTAAAAAACCTTAGAAAATCTGTACTACACTACCCAACTGTTCCGTAGTTATAACAGGATCCAACACACTCTTAATGAACTTGATGCATTTTTACCAGAGATGAAGGAACCATAAAATGAATGAAAAAAGGAATTGACTTAAACACAAAACTCTACCACCGCAGAAGGCACCGAAAAAAAAGGAGTTGAACGCTATTAATGTACTTGATACATGGCGAAGGTGGTGGTTTGTTTTGGTCAGGAGAAAATGAGAAGGCTGAACTATGGTTTTTAGATAGAAGGAGTTTCTCACTCTAAACTATTTGGATGACACTTGGTGCAGCTAGAGCCTTAGAGTAAGTAAAGTAGGGATGCAAAACTCAGAAACAAGGATCTTTAGGGAGGAATACGAAAATAGGTGGAGTCAAATATGGACAAAGAACTATTCTTATGGGCTTTCTAGATATATTACCTAAGAAGAATAAGGTGGATGGTACCAAGTGGATGCAAGTGGTAAAATCAAGGATCAAGCGTTGCTTGACCTTAATAAAGGATATTGAATAGTGAATACAATAAGGTAGAGCACAACAAAATGGAGAATTGTAGAACTACACCTTAAAACCTTAAGTGATGAAGTCATTAAATTGTGTTTCGAGAGTGTTAGAAACCAATTTTCCAAAAGGCAAAAAGCAGTAAAAAATCGACAAAGGACATCAAAATCGCGGTGGCGTCGTCCAGGAAGTTGCCGACAACTTTGGCGGAGCCATAATGGCAACTTCGATAGTTTAGGGTGTGTCACAAATCAAGACTAGGCGGCAGGCAGTCCTCAAGCATCAAGTCGGATTCAATTTTTTTCTTAAGAATCGAACTTAGTTGTTTCAATTCACATCGATGTTCATTGACGAATCACATGTTAAAATATTGTAATTATAACTAATGTCAAATTTGATTATAAGAGAATTAATTTAAAATATATAATAAAATATTTATTATAATCTAACATCGTGTTTTTTCCCGTTAAAAATTTGTTATGTTTGAAATGTTAAGTGCATGGTTTTAAATTGTGGTCCACATCACCTATCACCTGATGCAGTCGTAATATTGTGGTTGCGGTTGTGTCTGTAACACCCCCTTTCTATACCCCCAAATAATCACATAATCATTTAGGCACATATTAAAAATTTCGTCAGAGTATAATTATAAACATGGTATAAAAGAGGTATGTCACATCAATTATGAAATTAAAACATACAACACCTGCTCATCACATTGATATGCAACAGTGGGGTAACTTTGCAACAGAGGAACTTTGTCCTTACACCCACATTTCAATATTTAGAATAAAAGCGGAAAATCTAAACATTGAACCACATTCAAACATATATATATAGAGATATATACTTCACCAACATAATTCATGTTTACATCAACATTTATCCACAAGATACATGTACAAATGTATCACAAAAGAATAACATACAACCTAGCTACCCGGTGCTACATATCAGAGCCAACCGACCAAAAGAATGAAGACACGCTCCACAAAAAGACCTCCAGCATACCTACTCTGCAATGCCTCATAGAGCATTATAAAACAGCAGAAGGGTGAGAAATATTATCATAATAACAATGCATATAATTATATATATAACAACATAAACTTACACATATTTCACATTCTCACCACAATTCATCACAACTCACTTACATACATCGCAATGTATCCATATATGTATAAAACCAAGCATACACATCAGGCATACTTTCACACTCCTTATCATTCCACATAAACATACACAAATGTCTATTCACCAATGCATCATTTAAAGATGAGAAATGCAAATCATAGAGACCGACTCACGACTCTATGCAAATGCAATGCGGTACCGACTCAATCATCTCAAGTTCACTCAGGAACTTCTGCTGGAACCATCGCTCGTTACCAAAGTAACTCCCCGTCGGGCCTACGATGTTCACCCACCGCTCACACCTCCACCAAGAGAGGCTCATAGTGTTTATGGATCGCTCACACCTCCACCGAGAGAGGCTCACGACCCAGATTGCTCACACCTCCACCAAGAGAGGCTCACAATCCGATTGCTCACACCTCCACCAAGAGAGGCTCACAATCGTCTATAACCATTGCTCACACCTCCACCGAGAGAGGCTCACAACCAGATTGCTCACACCTCCACCGAGAGAGGCTCACAATGTTATAGCAGATTCTCATTAGAATCCCTCAACACAAGAATGTACATCATTATGCTACACATGATAATGACTCAAGACATTCTTGAAATGCATACATATTCACAATATATACATGCATTCATCTCATACAATCACATACAATCTATATACATTCACATCAATGCACTATTGTATGATTCACAGTCAAACACACATGCAAAACAGCAAAAGTCGCTAAATAACACTATTCCCAACTTTTTTGACTTATAAAATCGGCCAACAGTTTCCACACCATCATACTTATAAAGTTCAACTCAATAGCTTTCCAACGGTATAAAGAACGCCTAAATCGGAGTTACGGTTCGAGAATTATGAATCGTTACAAGAAAAGAAAATTATATGAAAAAGAACAAAAGCGCCCGGCGACAAGGGAGTTTCTCCCTGCGACGCTTCATCTTCGCCTTCGCTTCGCCCGGCGAAGGAGGGGCGAAGGAATTCCCCTCAAACGTGAATCAAACCAGTAGCTTGGCACCCTCGCGCCTCTTAATTTCGCCCGGCGAAGACTCTAACCGCCCGGCGCTCTGGGCCTTTCGCCCGACGCTTCACACCAGAAGCAGAAATTCTGCTTCGTTTTCACTGTTCCAAAACCCTCCAAAACTCCATTTTCTCCCCCAAAACACTTCCAACAGCAAAACAATTCATAGCAATGATTCATAAACATATGGAGATTATGCAACCCAATTTATATCGATTTCTATCCGCGAAAACATCGATTTCTACCATTTTCTACACCAATGGGTTTATACCCCAAAACTCATGAAAATCAACAAAATCAACAATACAATCATACATAATCACATACATTGCTAAGATAACAAGATTTCACACCCTTACCCGGATTCCAACTTACTCTGTGATTGATCTTGATGAATTTTCCTAGTTTTCCTCTTTTCCTCTTCTTTTCTCTTCCTCCTCTTTCTTTCTCTTCTTCTTTTCTATAATTCCCTTTTCTTACTATTTTTCCTTCTATTTTTCCTTTCTATATCTTTTCTTTCTATTTCTTTCTCTCATTTTCCAAACAATCAATTAATTCATTTTTCTCACAAATTCTAATTCCACTTAATTTCTAATTTATCATTAATTGAGAAAAGTCTAAAATACTCTCCATTCTAATTTCCCCGAAAACTCTCAAAACGGTAAAATAACATTTAACACACCAAATTCACAATTAAAATAATTTATCATCCAATTAAAATAAAAGACTCCACAAAATGGGAATAATTGGAATCGGGGCGTTACAACTCTCCCCTACTTTAGAAATTTTCGTCCTCGAAAATATTACCTGATTCAAACAACTCCGGATACGACTCTCGCATCCTACTCTCTAGTTCCCAAGTCATATCACCTTCTGCAGCACCTCCCCACACTACCTTTACAAGCACAATATCCTTGCCTCTGAGCTTCTTAACTTCACGATCCAGAATCCTAATCGGCAAAGCTTCCACCGTAAGATTATCTCTCACTTCAACCTCGTCCATAGGAATAACATGTGATGGATCCGGAACATACTTCCGAAGTTGCGAAATATGGAATACATCATGCAAATTAGAAAGATTTGGAGGCAACGCCACACGGTAAGCCACATCACCAACTCGTGCAGAAATCTGATACGGACCAATAAAACGAGAAGTCAACTTCTTTGACTTCAAAGCACGACCCACACCCGTAATCGGCGTAACTCTCAAAAACACATGGTCGCCTTCTTGAAACTCAAGATCTTTTCTCCTCTTATCATGATAACTCTTTTGTCTACTCTGAGAAGCTTTCATTTTCTCACGGATAAACTTCACTTTCTCCGTCGTTTGTTGTACCATCTCCGGCCCAACTACCGTCCTCTCACCTGTTTCATGCCAACACAAAGGTGTTCGACATCTCCGACCATATAAAGCCTCAAATGGTGCCATACCTATACTCGAGTGGAAACTATTATTGTAAGTGAATTCAATCAACGCCAAATAACTATCCCAAGCACCACCTTGCTCGAGCACACAAGCACGCAACAAATCCTCCAACGGTTGAATTGTCCTCTCGGTTTGACCATCCGTTTGCGGATGATAAGCCGAACTCAATCTTAGCTTAGAACCCAAAGCCTTTTGTAAACTCTCCCAAAACCTCGATGTGAATCTAGGATCTCTATCCGATACAATACTCTTAGGAACTCCATGTAGCTTCACAACCACAAGAACATAAATCTCGGCTAACCTTTCCAAAGGATAACTAATATCAATTGGAATGAAATGAGCAGATTTAGTAAGCCTATCAACAATTACCCAAATAGCATTATGTCCTCTTTGCGTATTCGGCAATCCCGTGACAAAATCCATCGATATACTATCCCATTTCCACTCCGGAATGTCCAACGGTTGCATCAATCCACTAGGCTTTTGATTTTCCACTTTAGACTTTTGACAAGTTAAGCACGCATACACAAATTGAGCAACATCTCTCTTTAACCCGGACCACCAAAAGAGTTTCTTCAAATCTTGATACATTTTATTCGCTCCCGGATGAATACTTAAGTTACTTCGGTGTCCTTCTTCCAATATCATCTTTTTCAACTCCGCATCATCGGGAATACAAATACGACCACGGAATCTCAAAACTCCAAAGTTATCAACCTTGAAATCCTCATTTTCATTCATTATCAAATCAACAAACTTCAAGTCCAACTTTTGCTTTTCACACACGGTTGCAAGAAAATCATTCGTAACATGTAGCATACCAAGTCTCACACTTCTCGGCGTCATTTCACAAACCAAACTCAAATCCCTAAAATTCTCCAAAAGTTCCCATTCTCTCATCATCAATGCGGACATATGTAACGACTTCCGACTCAAAGCATCGGCCACTACATTTGCCTTACCCAGATGGTAATTCAAACCAAAATCATAATCCTTCAAAAGCTCTAACCACCTTCTTTGTCTCATGTTCAATTCTTTTTGATCAAATAAATATTTCAAGATCTTGTGATCACTAAAAACTTCAAATCTTGCACCATGAAGATAGTGTCTCCAAATTTTCAAAACGAACACCACGGCCACCAACTCCAAGTCATGCGTAGGATAATTCTTTTCATGCACTCTCAATTGTCTTGAAGCATAAGCCACAACTTTTCCATCTTGCATCAAAACACCACCTAAACCAACCAATGAAGCATCACAATACACAACAAATGGTTCATTAGGATTAGGCAAAATCAAGATCGGAGCCGTTGTCAATCTTCTTTTTAGCTCATTGAAACTCTCTTCACAATGTATATCCCAAATGAATGCCTTTTCCTTACAAGTCAATTGCGTTAACGGAAGTGCCAACTTCGAGAATCCCTTAATAAACCTCCGATAATAACCCGCCAATCCTAAAAAGCTTCGAATCTCCGTAGCCGATCTAGGAGTCTCCCATTGCATCACCGCCTCAATCTTGGATGGATCAACGCTAACACCATTACCGGAAATAATATGTCCAAGAAAACTTACTTCCGACAACCAAAATTCACATTTTGACAACTTAGCATACAATTGTTTCTCTTTCAAAATTTGCAACATAATTCTCAAATGCTCTTCATGCTCCTCCTGACACTTAGAGTAAATCAAAATATCGTCGATGAACACGACCACAAAACGATCCAACTGTCCATGAAAAATACGATTCATGTATTCCATGAACACACCCGGCGCATTAGAAACCCCGAATGGCATCACGGAATATTCGTAATGGCCATACCGTGTTCTAAAGGCAGTCTTTTGAATATCCTCTTCTTTCACACGAATCTGGTGATATCCCGATCTTAAATCAATCTTGCTAAAAACACACGCACCAACCAATTATTCCAACAAATCATCGATCCTTGGAAGCGGATACTTGTTCTTAATTGTCACCTTGTTCAGTTGTCGATAATCAATGCATAACCGCATACTCCCATCCTTTTTCTTTACCAACAATACCGGAGCACCCCAAGGAGAAACACTTGGTCTTACAAATTTCTTATCCAACAAGTCATTCAATTGCTTCTTCAATTCTACCAACTCCGATGCTGACATATGATACGGCGCCATCGAAACCGGTCTAGTACCCAGAACTAAATCAATAGAAAACTCAACTTCTCTTTCCGGCGGTACATCCTTAATGTCCTCAGGAAACACCTCAGGAAAATCACAAACAACTGGAAACACATCAATGGACACTTGACTATCCACAGACAATGATGCAAACAAACCGAACAATTGAGCTTCGTCCGCTAAAAGTTTCTTCAATTCTTTAGTGGATAGGAAACTCTCATCTTCATCATCTTCCAAAGAAGGAAACCTTACTAACTTGTGATAGAAATCTATATGAACTCGATTAAATCGCAACCAGTTCATACCCAAGATTACGTCTAAACCTTCCAACGGCAAACACACTAAATCCATCTCAAAGTCTTTACCATAAATGGTCAAAGGACAACTCACACAAACCAAGGAAGTAGTTACTGACCCCATTGCTGGAGTATCAATAACCATCTTACCATCCATCACAGACAATGCAAGATTCAAATGCTTCGCGCACTCAGACGAAACAAACGAATGAGTCGCTCCCGTATCAATAATGGCAACTAAAGGTGAACTATTAATAAAGCAAGTACCTTTAATTAGACGGTCGTCACTGGAAGTCTGAGTTCCTGCCAGAGAAAATACCTTCCCACCGGATGAAGCTTTCTTCGGATTCGGACACTTTGGGCTAATGTGACCAATTTCCCCACAGTCATAGCACTTTACCACATTCCTTCTACAATCTGTAGTAGCATGCCCCAGGCCTCCACAGTTAGAACATTTCACCACAGCCTTCCCACACTCAAATGATTTATGACCCATTTCACCACACTTGTAACACTTAATGGGACCAGAACCTCCTCCTCCAGATCTCCTCTCGAAGTTTCCCCTATGCTTGCCCTTATCAGCGGGTGTCACGTAAGGTCCACTTTTAGCTTGTTGCTTTCCCTTCCTCTCATTCAAACTTTTATAATGTGTAGAACGAGCCTTGCTATCCTCCTCGAAGATTCTACAACATTCCGTCAAATCCGAAAACCTTCTTATCCTTTGATATCCCACAGCTTGTTTAATCTCAGGACGTAAACCATTCTCATACTTTATGCACTTGGAGAACTCAGCAGTAATCGCAGCATAGTGAGGATGGTATTGAACTAACTCCACAAACTTAGCAGTATAGTCCACCACAGACATACTACCTTGTTTCAGTTCAAGAAATTCCATCTCCTTCTTTCCCTTCACACTTTCAGGGTAATACTTTCTCAAGAATTCAGTACGAAATAAATCCCAAGTTACTTCTTCATCATCCACCTCAAGAACTTCACGCATACCGACTCACCAATTGCCGGCTTCTTCCTTCAGCATGTGAGACCCAAGCCTCACCTTATTCTCCTCCGCACAATCCATGACTCTGAAGATCCGTTCAATCTCTTTTAACCAAAGTTGAGCACCATCGGGATCAAATCTTCCTTTGAAGACCGGTGGTTGATTCTTCCTGAACTCGTCATTAGCATTCACGTTCGGTGCACCTTGCACCGCCCTAGCCATTGCTTCCAAAGCAGCAGCCATCGCATTGTCGTTCCTACCAGCCATATTCTAATCATTCCCAAAAATAACAACAAAGTTAAACAACAATTCAAACAATACGACAACAAGACAGATACGACTGACTCAACTCTGGCTCTGATACCACTTAATGTAACACCCCCTTTCTATACCCCCAAATAATCACATAATCATTTAGGCACATATTAAAAATTTCGTCAGAGTATAATTATAAACATGGTATAAAAGAGGTATGTCACATCAATTATGAAATTAAAACATACAACACCTGCTCATCACATTGATATGCAACAGTGGGGTAACTTTGCAACAGAGGAACTTTGTCCTTACACCCACATTTCAATATTTAGAATAAAAGCGGAAAATCTAAACATTGAACCACATTCAAACATATATATATATATATAGAGATATATACTTCACCAACATAATTCATGTTTACATCAACATTTATCCACAAGATACATGTACAAATGTATCACAAAAGAATAACATACAACCTAGCTAACCGGTGCTACATATCAGAGCCAACCGACCAAAAGAATGAAGACACGCTCCACAAAAAGACCTCCAGCATACCTACTCTGCAATGCCTCATAGAGCATTATAAAACAGCAGAAGGGTGAGAAATATTATCATAATAACAATGCATATAATTATATATATAACAACATAAACTTACACATATTTCACATTCTCACCACAATTCATCACAACTCACTTACATACATCGCAATGTATCCATATATGTATAAAACCAAGCATACACATCAGGCATACTTTCACACTCCTTATCATTCCACATAAACATACACAAATGTCTATTCACCAATGCATCATTTAAAGATGAGAAATGCAAATCATAGAGACCGACTCACGACTCTATGCAAATGCAATGCGGTACCGACTCAATCATCTCAAGTTCACTCAGGAACTTCTGCTGGAACCATCGCTCGTTACCAAAGTAACTCCCCATCGGGCCTACGATGTTCACCCACCGCTCACACCTCCACCAAGAGAGGCTCACAGTGTTTATGGATCGCTCACACCTCCACCGAGAGAGGCTCACGACCCAGATTGCTCACACCTCCACCAAGAGAGGCTCACAATCCGATTGCTCACACCTCCACCAAGAGAGGCTCACAATCGTCTATAACCATCTCTCACACCTCCACCGAGAGAGGCTCATGACCAGATTGCTCACACCTCCACCGAGAGAGGCTCACAATGTTATAGCAGATTCTCATTAGAATCCCTCAACACAAGAATGTACATCATTATGCTACACATGATAATGACTCAAGACATTCTTGAAATGCATACATATTCACACTATATACATGCATTCATCTCATACAATCACATACAATCTATATACATTCACATCAATGCACTATTGTATGATTCACAGTCAAACACACATGCAAAACGGCAAAAGTCGCTAAATAACACTATTCCTGACTTTTCCGACTTATAAAATCGGCCAACAGTTTCCACACCATCCTACTCATAAAGTTCAACTCAATAGCTTTCCAACAGTATAAAGAACGCCTAAATCGGAGTTACGGTTCGAGAATTATGAATCGTTACAAGAAAAGAAAATTATATGAAAAAGAACAAAAGCGCCCGGCGACAGGGGAGTTTCGCCAGGTGACGCTTCATCTTCGCCTTCGCTTCGCCCGGCGAAGGAGGGGCGAAGGAATTCCCCTCAAACGTGAATCAAACAAGTAGCTTGGCACCCTCGCGCCTCTTAATTTCGCCCGGCGAAGACTCTAACCGCCCGGCGCTCTGGGCCTTTCGCCCGGCGCTTCACACCAGAAGCAGAAATTCTGCTTCGTTTTCACTGTTCCAAAACCCTCCAAAACTCCATTTTCTCCCCCAAAACACTTCCAACAGCGAAACAATTCATAGCAATGATTCATAAACATATGGAGATTATGCAACCCAATTTATATCGATTTCTATCCGCGAAAACATCGATTTCTACCATTTTCTACACCAATGGGTTTATACCCCAAAACTCATGAAAATCAACAAAATCAACAATACAATCATACATAATCACATACATTGCTAAGATAACAAGATTTCACACCCTTACCCGGATTCCAACTTGCTCTGTGATTGATCTTGATGAATTTTCCTAGTTTTCCTCTTTTCCTCTTCTTTTCTCTTCCTCCTCTTTCTTTCTCTTCTTCTTTTCTCTAATTCCCTTTTCTTACTATTTTTCCTTCTATTTTTCCTTTCTATACCTTTTCTTTCTATTTCTTTCTCTCATTTTCCAAACAATCAATTAATTCATTTTTCTCACAAATTCTAATTCCACTTAATTTCTAATTTATCATTAATTGAGAAAAGTCTAAAATACTCTCCATTCTAATTTCCCCGAAAACTCTCAAAACGGTAAAATAACATTTAACACACCAAATTCACAATTAAAATAATTTATCATCCAATTAAAATAAAAGACTCCATAAAATGGGAATAATTGGAATCGGGGCGTTACAGTGTCTGCATCCGCATCAGGCCACAATTGCAGTGTGATTGTAAATCACAATAAAAACTGCATCATAATGCCGCAACGACCGTATCATAACACCGCAACTGCCGTATCAGACTGCAAGAGATTATGCAAGGCTTGCAAAAATTATTTGGTCTGCTTTCCATTCTATTTATATCATAGGTTTAAGGTATGTTTTAAAATAATTAGTGATTGTTGCGGTGAAAATCGGATAACAAGCTATTTATTAACTTGCATCATTTTCTTTTACAACCGACTTTGATTTATCCAAAGGAAAGGTTCAAGATCGTTAAAAAAACCTAAAGGGGGAGATCTAAGGTTCGGGGGTTGGTTACGCCTAGGGAAGGTATTAGCACCCTAAATGTCCGTAGTACTCTACGGGTGCCTCTTGTTTTACTTGTTATATCTCACTCGCTTGCTAAGGGTACTATGCTAAAGGTTGAAAACCCTAGGGGTTAGTATCTAAGTATACTCGACAAGGCATCACACCTTGCGCCTACGTATCCTCGGACATAGAATCAAAGTATGCGTAGTTCTACTTCTACTGAATGATTGACTGTGGTCAATATTCAGAGGGGAAATGAGTGTGAACTCATTGTAGAGTATAAGAACTCTCTAAGTCTAGTTATAATGGTCCTATGTTGAAGTTTTAGTCAATAGGGAAAGTGAGTATTCATTAGGATGAATATCACCAAGAGTGTAAGAACTCTCTCCTAAGGCTAGTTATGATTCCATGGCCCTGATGAGGCCAAGAAATTGGGTTTACCTCTTATGAGGCTACTAGGTTAAGGCGGGGGCTATGACTTTAAGAGTCAACATTAATCACCTTCCTTTGGAATGGGGATAATAACAGTTTTAAAGATCCTAAATGATAACAAGATATATTAAATAAGATAACAACAATAGCATGAGTATGGCAAAAAGTATTCCATAAATAAGCATGGATAAAATGGATATGAGCATCATAGAGACATGTAAACATAGACATATCAATATGCATAAATCTTAAGGAAGACAATCATAAGAAACAATCACAAGATAAAGAATCATGATATTAATCAAAGATGATATTTAAAGAAGAACAAAGTTCACATTAAAGTCAATCATATGATAAGTCAAATATGGGATGAATTTGTTCAAGACTTATATATTAATTGATGAATAAACACTCAAATAATTAATAAAGAGGACTGATACATAATGTTAACGATTAATCCAAAGAAACAATTAAGCTTAAATAAACAATTAAGAAACAAAATACATATTAATAATAATTAAGCTTAAATAAATAAGAAACAATTAAGAAATAATTCACGTATTAATAATAATGCTTAAATAACAATTAAGAAACAAATTGCTAATTAAAATTTAAATAAAAATAAAATATTTTTTTTGAAATAAAGAAAAAAGGTTTTAAATAAATTAAATAAAAAAGGTTAAAAAAAGGATTTAAAATGAACATATTTGAAAATAGGAAAATAAAATAAAATAAATAAAAATGATGGGGGGTGGTGATAGCACAAGCCCATGCGAAAATATAAGGAAGCAAAAAGAAAAAAAAAACAAAAGGATGGTCTGGGGCAAGATTTGAACCCCAGACATCCTTCTAAACGTACGCATGGTCTTACCACTGGGGTGGCTATACATCCAATGTATAAGCCCACCCCAATAATAGATAAACCAAGATGAAATCTGAAAATGCATTAAATGAAAAAAACCACATGCGCTGCTACATGAACCGAACGTATAACATCAATATCAATTGGTCAAGTGTCATTAAAAATCACAACACGACAAAACCACTCAAATAACCAATCAAAACGCAAGCATGGAAAATCAAACATGCAGAAAATAACACAACTATCGTGTTCCATTTTGAAACAACAAAATAAACATCCAACTTTAATCCCACATAAAACCTTCAATACACAACCAAATATCATGAAATAACATACTGAAATGAAGTATTCAAAACATTGAACACGATGGAACCCTAAACTAAGCAAGACAGTGACCACATCATGAGCATGAAGCCAAGGAAATCAAGTGTTCAAAAACAAAACTCAGTTCAGAAAAGGATGAGAAACCACCCTCTGTTTCAATTCTAAACCAACCATATCCCTCAAATGCTTTACAAAAACTCAACAAAAATATTGTAGTAGGACAAACTACAACTCAGAATTTCATTCACAAGATAACATGAACACTATCAGGGTTTAAAACTCAAACAAGTTGAACATAACATCAAATAACCAGCATACAGCCATGTACGAATCACAGCCATGCACACATGATGAACATCCCCCAGAACAAAAAATACATCTCTATACTTTAGCCATGCTATTCATACAGAGAGGCAAAACAAACTTAACAACCTAAGAGTACTATGATTCCACATGATAAATTTCCGAGTTAGTATGTTCAGATTATATATGATCAAAGCAAGTATCTATTCAGATAGTATTCACTTTAACATGGTTAACAAATTTTTATCATGGAAACAAACTTGTTCATTCATTATGGCAGTCATGGAGGGTTATGAAACTTCTAAGATTAACTCAACAGAGGTTTAAGACAATATATACCATGCATAGATACCATGAACACACGAATATTAAAACAGAAAATGATCTCTATCATGGAACTAGAATGTATTCAGCATAGCATATAAGCATGATAGGTGGAGGGTTGAGAAACTTACCTGGTTCCTGAGTAAGCAACAAAGACTCCCTCCTCTGCAGCTAGCTCGTGAGTTCTCAAAGTGTTTTGTTTTTCAGAGTTGTTTGGTATTGATTGTTGATGAGAAATGGATGAGAGTGCATCTCCTTTTATAGAGGGTTCAGCTGGATAATGGCTTTTATGGCACAAGGGATATTGGTTTTGTTTTAGGGAGAAAGATCACACAAGAATCCTACACGCATGACCTATTCTTACATCTTGAGCCAAGTGAATGTTTGGTTGCTTGAGATGAGATTTTAGTCAGAAAAAGTAGGAGCAGAGACCAAATTTTTATAGTGTAATGCCCGGATTTGTTTAATTGTATTTAATTATTTCATTTATGTGAAGTTTGTGACATGTGTGAATTTATTATATTTTACCTGCTAATTGAGCTAATTGGTTAATTTCTCTGATAGATAAAATATTTGTATTAAAATAATTGTTTTGATGGTCATAGAATTAAAATTAATTGAGCAATTCCGAGACTTGGGTCTGGTGTGTGAGACAACACAAGAGAGTGTGAGGTTAGGAATATTAACAGTGAACAGTGATTTTTGGTGAATATGAGGAAGAGTTAGACTTTGGACGTGAGATTGGTAGTTTTGAGGGTTACGAGTAATCAGAGTGCGCAGCGGATGCGTGGTGTGGCACAATTTGTATTTGCGTGTGTGACTTGTAAGAGTTCATAAGTTGAATATTGGAAACATGTTGGAATGATGAGACCATTGGACGTTTCAGAATGGAAGTGTTAGGTGAAAGGTTTAAATATTATTCATGGGCTACTATGTAGATGGACGTTTTGGTTGGATGTTCGATTGGTGAATCGTAGCATTGTTGTAACATTGTTGGGTGACAAGGATGTGGGCTTTGTGGTTGTGTAGAGGTTGTTGAAACGTTGTTGTGTCGTGGAACCTGTGTGTTCGTAACTTGTGTATTCTTTGAGTTGTGAGTTGGTCGTCAAGTGCATTGTATGGGCTTTGCATCTTGTCGTTGTGGTTGTTGTCGTTGTCGTGTCGTTGTTGTTGTTGCTGTCAGCAAGGTGGTTTGTCAGTTTGTGTTATTCGTGGGGTGCCTCTTGTTGGCATGTTAGTTTGTTGGTCGGTGGCGTGAGTAGTGTCCGGTGTTGTTCGTCTCAGTATATTTTCGAGGACGAAAATGTCTAAGTGGGGGAGAATTGTAACACCCCGATTTGTTTAATTGTATTTATTTATCTCATTTACGTGAATTTTGTGAAATGTGTGAATTTATTGTATTTTACCTGCTAATTGAGCTAATTGGTTAATTTCTCTGATAGATAAAATATTTGTATTAAATTATTATTTCTTTTCAACTTTTATTTCCCGAAATATATTTCATCGGTGTGTTTATGTTTTATCGCGTTTTGAGAGCGTTTGCGAGATATTTGAGTGTAGGGGTATTTTGGTCTTTTTAGGGGTTAGATATTTGTTAGTATTAGAAAGAAAGAAAAAGAAAAGAGAGAAAAGAAAGGAAGAGAAAGAAAATGAGAAGAAAGAAAAGAGAGAAGAGGAAAAAGAGGAGAAAGAGGCAAGCTCGGGGAAAGCTCCGTTTCAAGCACGATTAATGGGGTTAGGGTGAGAAGTTTCAATTATATCTTGCTTGTATATGTATATGTGTTGTTTGCGTATATGTTTTGGTTGTTTTTACAATGTTTTCCTTATTGATAAATTGATGAATAATTGATAGAAATCGATATAAATCGCGTTGTATGATTACACTGTGTTTAGGAACAATTGCTGGTACTTGTTTTGCTGTTAAAAATTGATTTGGGGACGAAAAATGGGATTTTTGGGTGAAAATTCGTAACAGCAACGCAGCAGGAAAAATTCTGGGTTTTGCTGCCCATACGCGTATCCGTCTAGACAATACGCGTAATGGGTTGGGCAATACGCGTATGGCAAGGAAGGATTTTAGGCATTACGCGTATGGGAGTGGGTAATACGCGTATGGAGTAAGGCAATACGCGTATTGGATTGTTTAGTGGAATTTTTGGGAAAAATGGTCTCTGCCCATACGCGTATCACTTTGGGCAATACGCGTATGGATGGGCGAGTGAGCAAGGCAATACGCGTATGGCTCAGGGCAATACGCGTATGGCCAGCAAGGGTGCAGAATGTTGTCTTTTCGCGATTACTTTTCTTGTTAAATCCGTAACTTTTGATCTGATTATCCGTTTTGAACGTTCTTTATACCGTTGGAAAGCTAATGAAATGTTCTTTCTTATGAAAATGGTTTTGAGAGTGTTGGACGATTTTAATTATGTCTGGAATTTGGAATAGCGTCGTTTTGTCAAGTTTTGTCGTTGTAATTATGTGTAATTGATGTGTATCATGCAATGTTCTTTTGATATGGATATTGTATGACTTGTGTGATGTTATATGATGTGAATGCATGTGATGACATGATGTGATGATGGTTTGTGGCCCAAGGGCAAGTAAATGTAATGTGTTGTGTTTGGTTGTAAATGCATGATTATGGTTGCATATATGTGTGAAGATGCATTTGATTGTCATGAGTTCTTGTGTGTCAAGCATCATGATATGCATCTTGTGATGTCGTGTGCCCTAGTGGGTGTGAGCGACGAATCGATTCCAGAGGGAATCTGCTATAACATCGTGAGCCTTAAAAATAAGAGGACTGAAAGCGATCGGATCGGATCGTGTGCCTTAAAAATAAGAGGACCGAAAGCGATGGTTATAGACGATCGTGTGCCCGTGTGGGGTGTGAGCGATCGGATCGTGAGCCTTATACAAATAGGACCGAAAGCGATCCATAAATGTCGTGAGCCTTATACAAAGAGGACCGAAAGCGACAGTGAACATCGTATGCCCGACGGGGAGTTACAATAAGTAACGAGCGATGGTTCCAATAGTTCTTGAGTGAACTAGTGATGAGAAATGATGGATGGATGGTACCGCATGTGCATATGCATAGAGTCGTTGTGTCGGTCTCTTTGCATTTGCATAAATCATGAATGAATTGATTGATTATGTGTTGAGATTTATGTTTGAATTGGTGATTTGATGTGCATATGTGATAAATGCATTGGTTATGGATGATGTGTGTTATGTATAGACATGTGTTATGTGATGCGATGGTGTGTTTACATATGTTATAACTTTGGTATGCCTTAGGTGTGAATATGTGTTTATGTTAGTATAGTTGATATATGCTATGTGGTAGGGTTATTAGAAAAAATGTTGTGCATCTGTGGCGTGCTATATGTATTGGTATGTGATGTTTGTGGTGAGAATAACAATGTATGTGAATTTATATGTTTTGCATATTATTATGCAATCTAGGTTTTGTTGTTATTTCTCACCCTTCTGCTGTGGTTTATTGCTCTATGAGGAAATTGCAGATTAGTGTCTTTGAGGCTTTTGAGAAGTTTAGTTCTCCATTCTTTTGTTGGTCTGTCTGCTCTGATACGTAGCACGGGAGTCGGGGAAACGCTTTTGTGATATATATGTATATGTTTGTTGAATATATTTTGTATTACCTTTGTATGAATATTTTGACGTTATAAAACAATTTATTTTGAAAACATGTCGGTTATGGATCTTTCCGCTTTATTCCATAATTCACCTTTCCTTTTATTGGAAAAAGTTCCCCTACAGGTTTATTCCATTTTGTGTTATGTATCAAAATATATGAGCAGTGATTGTGTTTTTTTCTTTAAATTGTGGCATCCTTGTTTCTGTCGGAAAAATAAATTTTTACTTACTCTGATTTATTTATGTATTATTTATTCGCGATGGGAATTGGGGTGTTACATATAGTGCAAGGAGAGTTTACATAATGGTCCATGCTTTTGGCTTTTGTATGTCAACCTTGTGAAGTACAAGGTTGTTGTACTTGTAGCTTGTTCTCACGGATTTGTGGGAAAAGAGGAGTATTGGAAACTGATGCAAGTGACTTAGTAGGTAGCTACCACTTGATTAAGACCTTTGAGTCAGATTTTAATCCAACATAAAACAAAGTCTGGGCCATGAACATAAGCTATGCTAAGCAATGCACCATATGACCACTCTTTGTCTAATGATACCAACGAATGGTTTTTGGGCCATTTGGAAATTGTCACGCAAATGATGTTCTTTGATGTGAGGAAAAGTTTGAATTTGAATATGAAATATGTAAGAAGTTAACATTTCATGGTGTAATTCCATCGTGGCAATTTCAAAGCATTATATCTTGATGATCACTCCACCAATCTTTGAAATTTTTAATCCTATATGAAGTGGACATTTGATGGCTCATTTTTCATTGGCAAGCTCTTTGAGATAAGGTTTGTAATTATGAGAAAAAATCTCCACAAATTCATGCGCATGGTTTGGCAACAAGGACTTAGAAAATTTTCTAAGTTATTGAATTTTCTAATTTGAAACACCCAACTTTAAAGAACCACAACTTGAGATTGGCTCTTTCAAATGAGATGTTCCACATATGGTTGGAAAGCTCTCATCATGCTCTAAAACTTTCATTTGGGACTCAAGTCTTGAATCCAAGTGGAAATGGGTAAAAAATGAGGTCAAAGTTAGAGAAAAATGTGAAGAAAAGTGTTGAAATTTTTCTAAGTGTTGGGTCAAATTATCTTGCAAGCTTCATAACTCAAAAACCAAGCATTTTTGGATGAAAAGTCATATGGAACAAATTGAATATCTTGAAAAGAGTTTTCCAATGAGCTTTGAGTCACTCAATTTGAGTGTGTGGTTTAGGAGTTACGGTCATTTCAAATTGTGCTATTAAAGGGAAAATCTCACATATGAAATCTTTCATGATCAAAACCTTACTTCTCTTGCAAGAAATCTCATGAAACTTGATCTTGATGCTTTGAATACCTCATGAGACATTCTATGATGATTAGAACCATTGACACTTCATTTGAACCAAAATTTCGAAGGATTAGGGTTTCAGTCAAACCCTAATTTTGACTGTGAATGCACTGAGGTCAGATCTTGTAAACTTGCTTCTTCCTTCTCATCTTAAGGTCTTAGGAGACTCTTGAGGATGTTGATAAACCAATAGAATCAAGAATTAGGGTTTGGGAATTCATCTTGATGAAAATCAAATCCGTTGACTAATAAGTGTCACAGAAACCCTAATTTGGAGGTATAGTGAGGCTGAGGCTCAAACTTCTCTTGTTGAGGACCAATAGATCTTGGATTCCTATTGAATGATGTCTCTTGGATGTAGATGGCCTTAAGTGGTAAGTGAACCACACAAGTCTTGACTTGATAGAGCCAATTTCTCAGTGATTTCTTCAGAGCAAAACCCTAATTCCAAAGTTCTTGCACTGGAGATCTTTTGTTGACTTGACTTACTTCAGAACAACTTGTGGAGTTTCATGGTGGTATGCAAACCTAATTTGAACACAAAGAAACAAACTGCAAGATATGGGTTAGCTCAAACAATGCATAGAGGATTGACCTAAGATGCACAAATGAAGATGACATCTAAGGGTAAAAATTTGGGGTACAACAGTTGCCCCTATTTAAATAGTTTTACCAGATGGCACGAGGAACGGAGATTTTAGGGGCATCAAGGTGAAAGGTATTTAAATATAGCAGACCAAAATTTTTTCCCTTAGATGGAATGCAGATGCCAAGGACAAGCGACAAACACGCAAATGCTGACATGCCATGAACTTCTAAAATGATGATGTGATGCCAAGAAGGTGCAAAGATGCAGACAGACAAGACACCAAAGGACAACAGAAAGCAAACACATAAGATAAGCTTCACCGGGGAAAGGCAAAAGCTAGTATCCATGAGAAAACTCACTGGGGATACAGGCTAACCAAAGAAAGAGACTCACTGGGGAGACTCCAAAGAAACACCGGGGAAAACCCAAAAAAACTATCTCCACTGGAACAAAACCGGGGAGATAGACTACTGGGGACAAAACAAACCCACACTCTTCCTAGGCATGAAACCAGAAAGAAAAAACCTGATCCGGGGATCAGCCTAAAAAAAAGACAGACAACCAAGCGAAGACTTCCCGGGGATCTTATACTGAAGAGTTCAAAATGGGATCTTCAAGAAAAGCCAGGAAGATAAAGACAAACCCTGCGCACCAACTAGGAGCCTTATAAGATTGAAGAAATCTGTTCCAAGAAGCTTAGCTTAAAGCAAGTTTTCAAAACTCCAAGGTAAGGGTTCAATGTCCGACACGATTCGAACAATAACGGTTTTAAAACAAGAAGACAGTGCTTGACACGATTCAAACAAAGTTCAAGTTCAAGTTTGACACGATTTAAACAAGAACAAGTTTTAAAACACAAGACAATGCTTAACACGATTCAAACAAAGTCCAAGTTCAAGTTTGACACAATTCAAACGAGAACAGTTTTAAAATAAGAGGCAGTGTCCGACACGATTCGAACAAAGACTCTGTTCAGGTTTGACACGATTCAAACAAGAACAGTTTTAAAACAAGAAGACAGTGCTTGACACGATTCAAACAAAGTCCAAGTTCAATTTTGACACGATTCAAACAAGAACAAGTTTTAAAACAAGAGGCAGTGTCCGACACGATTCGAACAAAGACTCTGTTCAGGCTTGACACGATTCAAACAAGAACAGTTTTAAAACAAGAAGGCGGGGCTTGACACGATTCAAACAAAGTCCAAGTTCAAGTTTGACACGATTCAAACAAGAACAAGTTTTAAAACGAGCAGACAACGCTTGACACGATTCAAACAAAGTCCAAGTTCAAGTTTGACACGATTCAAACAAGAACAGTTTTAACAAAATCTTTAATGTTAAACTTCTTGGGGAACACCAAAAGGTTTAAAGATTCAAATCTGGCGCGCAAAGGTTAAGACAGAACAAGCACGACACAAAGCAAACTGGGAATGTCTTTACTTCACTGGGGAAATATTGACAGACACCAATAAAAGATCACAAGAAAAACAGAGACAAAGATACGAAAATGCTAGGGTATGATGCATATGCTTAGCTATATACTAGAAACGACGTGAACGACTCAAAACGGGAAAGAAGAAAGGATAACACAAGCCAACACCCTGAAACCCAAACATCAAGGATAACCGGGGCAATCTTCTTTTCACTAGAGATGGCAAATCCAAGCCAAAGATACAGTACTACTAACTCTTCCTGTACCAACTTGATTCCATAAAACATCTTGATACTAGAGTAAAACTTAGTTCATCTTTGTGTTTTCTTAAAACTTTTCCGCTTTTAAGAATCAGATGAAAATGACGAAGTTATTGTATTCAAAGACCAATAACAACTCTAGTGACTTAGAATTCTGTCGTCTAACAGCTGACTTCCCTGGGGACTCCTGCATAAAGAGCTGGGGTCTGGTACTCAAAGGTGAAAACCAAAGCATAAGCCTAGTTTAGACAAATGTTTTGGATATATTGGGAAAGTTCTTCTTCTTTATTGGGGAAATAAATCCATTGGGAATTTGACAAAATCAGCTGATGTAGCAACGTGATGGGGAGCTAACAAAGTAATTATGCATTCCACTGGCATAACTACCATCTTCAAATCTTATCTGCCCTAGGCTAGACGGTCTATACGATAACAAGAGGATTTTATAGAAGAATTGGCATACAGGGTGTTTCAATATCTTCAAACTCTTGGAGAG
Source organism: Lathyrus tuberosus (assembly GCA_022829125.1). Classification (NCBI taxonomy): domain Eukaryota; kingdom Viridiplantae; phylum Streptophyta; class Magnoliopsida; order Fabales; family Fabaceae; genus Lathyrus; species Lathyrus tuberosus. The sequence continues at coordinate 1,023,859 of JALAZF010000874.1, forward strand.
ATCTCGGCATAACTGCCCCAAATTAGGGGATGAATAACCAAAAGAATTTTACAGAAGGATTGAAATACCAGATACTTCAATATCTTCCAACTTGAATAATCAAAAGAATTTTACGAAAGACTTGAAATACCAGATGATTCAATATCTTCCAACTTGAATAATCAAAAGAATTTACGGAAGACTTGAAATACCAGATGCTTCAATATCTTCCAACTTGAATAATCAAAAGAATTTTACAGAAGAAAGGAAATACCAGATGATTCAATATCTTCCAAATTTTCAATCTTTATGTAGCTGTTTCTGTTCAGTTATACTCGAGATATTCAAACTGTAGTAGAAATTACTGGGGAACGGATTTGCCCCTGCTGATGGGTTACTGAAGTCAAAACTTGTCATAAAATGATCTCAAGAATATTTTCCCCAATATTCTGAATATGCAAAATTCTGCCTCTGATTTGTCAACTCTTGGGATAATAGATTGGCAAACCTCACACTTGGTTGCCCCTACTGAGTCAAATTTCCTTTATCAAGTTCAATTCCTTGACTGACCGCGTTTGTTGGGATTCCTTGATATCGAATGGAATTGCAAACAAATGTTGTTCATTAAAATTGGAAAAATTTAATACAAAGTTTGAAAATAAAGGTTTGATAAAAAACGCACAGTGAAATGATTAAATAGTCAAAAACAATGGTGGGTCTAGTCATTAAGGAAGTGACCAACACACGCGAGTAACAAAGATTATTAGGAGTCAGGTTACTCAACCTTGCTATAGTATGCTTTTCAAAACAGCCTTACCTCAATTAGGTCTTTTAGGGGTTATAATGTGGTATGGTTCATGGTTTTTGAAACAAAGGTTGAATTCCAATCCTACGCTCAGTTAACTCAAGATATACGTTCAAATCTCCAAAAGTAGGAAGTCACTTGATTTGAAAGCTGACTGGCGCCTTATATGAAGCGCTCGTGTTTGAATGCATAACCGAGTTAAACTGAGAGCTACCCTGCCCCCAAGGTTGAGATTTAAGGTTTTTTTTGTAAGGAAAGAAAACTCCTACTTCTAGGCTCGAAGGGGTTAACAAGGGATTATCATCCTTACTTCTCCAATGTTTAGGAAATGTGAAACAATGCCTTACATCCTTGGCGAGGTTAATTTGAAAGTATACCACAACAATTATGAACATGAGGTTTTCATCATCCTCCCTAATCTTTGCTTTAACAAAAGTTTGAAAAAGGGATGAAAAAGATATATATTTTTTGCTTTTATAAAAATAAAAGTAAATGAGTGAAACGAATGGATTATTTCATTAATGTTGCCAATTTAAAGGTACAACAAAGCTCATATGCAAATATCAATACAATTAAAGGAAATAGAACTGAAATACAAAACACAGCCAACCAAAGATTTCAGTTTCCGGGTCCGAACGGAAAAAAGTCTTCACCACCAATCACTTGTTCCTTGTGGTATCGAACTTTGAGAGGCCTTGCAGGTCCTTTACCTTTTGCTTCAGAAGTTGAGGTACCAGCGTCTGAAGTATCTTCCTGAGGTTTCAACTTCTTTAGCAGGCTCATGAGTTTTTCTTCGAATTCCTTGCATTCTTCAATGGGATGCCCGATGGTCCCAGTGCGAAATTTGCATTCAGTCTTTGGGTGGTCTTCTTCGAAGATTAAGTTCTTCTCATGGATCAGCTCTTGCACAAAATATTTTAAAGCTCGGCAATTGTCCAAATCATGCCCTTCAGCTCCCTTATGGAATTCACAGGTTAGGTTGGGATCATACCAAGGTCCCTGGAAAGGTGTGATAAGTCGTGGAGTTACCAGCTTGTTTTGCATCAACAGTGGGAAAAGTTTGCTTAACGGCACCGGGATAGGCTAGTGGTTAAATTTTCCTCTTTTGGCAGCACACTTCTTCTTATCTTGAGGAGAAACACACGTTGAAGACTGAAAACCCCTCTTCGTAAACACCTGACGAAGATTACGTTTGGATGCAGGAACAGGACCAACGTTCAGCTGGCATGAGGCTTCCCCAAAAACAAATTCTAGACACGAGAGATCCTTAGGAGATGGTAAAGAATAGTTGATTTGAATGCCTTGTGGTGTAAATGATAACTTCTCAGAATCAAGCAGCGTCTGAACCTGGCTTCTGAGTACCTTGCAATCCTCAGTTGAATGCCCCGGTGCCCCAGCGTGGTAGTCGCAAAGGACGTTGGCATCAAAACATAGTGGGTATGGAGGGATCACTGGCTCTAAATCCTTCGGTATTATCAATCCACTTTTGATCAAAACTGGCAAAAGCTAACTGTATGCCATCGGCAACGGATTGAAATTCCTCTCTGGTTCCCTTGATCTTTGTCGTCCACGCTGACGTGGCAAACGAGCGTTCTTGAAAGCTGGTCTGACGGGATGAATGCGATTCTCCTTTTTCAACAGAGTTTCCAGAACCCAATTCATCTGGCACTTGAGGATTCTGATCTCCTCTCTCATTTCCTCCTGGTACTCCCAAATTTCCTTCATCGTTGCTAGCGTGACCTTCATAGTTTCCAAAAACTGCCCCATTCCTCCTCCGAGTTCTCTCAATTCATGGTTGACTCTGCCCATTTCACAGTATTGTTCAGACATCCTTTGTCGAGTTTGGACTTGGGTTTTGGCGTTTGGAAAATCAAGGTGACGGGTTCTGAAGAGAACGAGACGACATGAGACGGGGAAGAACGCACATGCACATGCAAAGATGCAAAATGATATGCTAATGCAAGCTAAATGCAAGCTAAATTGTGGGCATGATTCAAGGGACTCAACATTGTATTTTGCAAATTTTAAGGAACACTTTCTTAGAAGAAAGTCTCATTTCATTTCATTTATGATAAAGTTTTGGATTACAAAAAGAGACGTTTACACCTTCAAAAGCCAAAATACAGAGTACGAAATAAAGAAAACTAAGTTCTAAACCATCCAATCAGTCTTCTCCCATTAATCTCATGGCGAGCTTTTGATTTTCCTTCTGCAACCTCTCATTCTCAACAGCGAGCTTGGCCAACTGTGACTTCCATGGTTTTGGTGGAGATGATGTGGTAGGAGAAAATAAATCTCCCTGCGCCTTCCTCTTTCTGACAGACTCTTCTTCCTTCCTCCTGAGACTCTTCTGAAGTTCATTCATCTCAAGAATCTGATACTTGTTCATCCATGCATTCCCTTCTCGTTCTGCTTGAGCCAGCCGGATCTTCAATTCGTCCTCATTGCATGTGAAGTAAAGAACAAGATCTCTGGGAGCTAATGGGATAGGATCATGACGATCATACGGCATCTTCAACTCAACAACTCTCTTTTAAACCCGCTGAGTGTAGGATTCTGAAGCCAAACACTCAGGTTTCCCCAAAGCAGAGATACCTCTTGTGTAACACCCCCAATCTATACCCCCAAGCTATTAAAGCGATAAATAAAAATACAAAATTTCATCAGAGTATATTTAAAACATACACGGCATAGACCGAGGGGTCAAATCAATTTGAAACAAACATGCAAAACCTGCTCATGAAGATATGCAACAATTCAGGTAGTAATACACCCACAATTCAGAAACAGAATGAAAGCGGAAAATCCGTAACTGAAATTCATATATATAAGTGTATGTGTCATATACAACCATACAAGTACAATCCAAAAGATACATATACATAATACAAAATAATTCACACTCGATCACCCCGACTACCCGGTGTCACATATCTGAGCCGACCAACAAAAGAATGAAGACCTAAGCTTCACAAAAAGACCTCCAGCAATCTAATCTACAATGCCTCATAGAGCATTATAAAATAGCAGAAGGGTGAGAAAAAAAATCATAATATAATTGCATACAAATATATATAACACCAAAAATACACATATATACTATTCTCACCACAACTCATACCATAATTCAAACACAAAACAACACAATGTATATTTCATATTGCCATCCCCAAGGTATACCAACCATGCACAATACAAGTCTCACCAACACATATCCATCTATCAATTTATCAATTTTATCCACAATTCCACTCATAAACAAACCATTAATGATTTATGCAAATGCAAGAGACTGACACAACGACTTTATGCATATGCACATGCGGTACCGACTTCCATCAATTCTCAACACCAGTTCACTCAGGAACTATTGGAACCACCGCTCGTTACTTAGTGTAACTCCCCGTCGGGCATACGATGTTCCCCGTCGCTTTCGGTCCTCTTTGTATAAGGCTCACGACGTTTATGGATCACTTTCGGTCCTCTTTGTATAAGGCTCACGATCTGATCGCTCACACCGCACATGGGCACACGATCATCTATAACCATTGCTTTCGGTCCTCTTATTTTTAAGGCTCACGATCCAATCAGATCGCTTTCGGTCCTCTTATTTTTATGGCTCACGATGTTATAGCAGATTCCCTCAGGAACCAATCCGTCACTCAGGACGTCACAAGAATGCATATCATGATGCTCAGCATACAATGACTCATGACATTCAAATGCACACATATATGCAACCATCTCACTCTACATAAATCATGCTTTGCAATTCAAGCCCAAAACAATGCATTTATACCATACAACAGCACGCAAATCATACCATATCCATATCAACAGCACATTGCATGATACACACCAATTACACACAATTAAAATGACAAAAGTCGACAAAACGACACTATTCCAAATTCCCAACATATTTAAATCGGCTAAAGATTTTAAAACAATCATCATAAGAAAGTACATGCTACAAGCTTTCTAACGCATCAAACCACACCTCAAACCGACTCACGGATCAAAAGTTACAGAGAAAACAAATTGGAATAAACTGTCATATTCGCAGTGCGAAGCTCCTAGCGAGTCCTTCGCTCCCTCATTCGCAGTGCGAATGTCCTAGCGAATAGTGGCAGAAGCAAAATAGCCTAGAAAATTCCCCACGTTCGCAGTGCGAACTCCCAGCAAATGCTCGCTACCCCATTCGCAATGCGAATCCTCCAGCGAACAGTGGCAGAATGAAAAATAATACAACGTTCGCAGTGCGACCCTCACGCGAACGCTCGCCACCCACTCGCTGGCCATTCGCAGTGCGAACCTGCGATTTCAGCAAAACCCAGCAGCGCACCAGATCATCCCAAAAATATATTTTCTCCACCCAAAACATTTCCAACCCAACATATAACAGTCAAAACATAACTCAATCATGGTAACAAGTATTCTACTACGTTTACACCGATTTCCAACCACGAAAACATCGATTTCTCATCATATTTCTCATTTCAACCTAGAATCTAAACTATGGAAAGACAATAGAAATATGCAAACATAAACCTACATAATCATACACAAGCATAAGATAATCGAGTTTCACACCCTTACCCGATTTAATCGTGTTTAGAAAAGTCGGGAGATTGATTTCTTGATTTCCAAGTTTTCTCTCTTTTTCTTCTCTTCTCCTTTTCTTTTCTTCTTCTCTTCTTTTTCTTTCCCCTTACTATTTTTTTTTCTCACTTTCTATTCTATTATATTCTAACTTAACAAAATAAATCAAAATGCCCAAAATACCCCTACACTCAAATATCTCGCAAATGTTCCCAAAACGCGACTAAATATATTCACAATGAAAAATAACATATTTTCACATAAAAGTTGAAAATAAAATAAAATAATAATAAAATAATAATAAAATAATCCAAACGACTCGATTAAATAAAACTGACAAAACTGGGGCGTTACAACTCTCCCCCACTTAGAAATTTTCGTCCTCGAAAATATACCTGAGACGAACAACTCTGGATACGACTCCCGCATCCGACTCTCCAACTCCCAAGTCAAATTGCCCTCAGCAGCGCCTCCCCACGCTACTTTCATAAGTGCAATATCGTTGCCCCTTAACCGCTTCACCTCGCGATCCAAAATCCTAACTGGTAATGCCTCGACCTTAAGGTTCTCCCTTACCTCAACCTCATTCATCGGAATCACATGCGACGAATCTGGAACATACTTCCGAAGCTGTGAAACATGGAACACATCGTGCAAATTTGACAGATTCGGCGGCAACGCCACCCTATAAGCCACAACACCCACTCTCGCGGATATCTGGTAAGGACCAATAAACCGAGAAGTAAGTTTCTTCGATTTCAATGCACGACCCACACCCGTTACCGGCGTAACTCTCAAAAATACATGATCGCCCTCTTGGAACTCAAGATCTTTTCTTCTCTAATCATGATAACTCTTTTGTCTACTCTGAGAAGCCTTCATTTTCTCACGAATAAGTTTCACTTTTTCCGTAGTCTGTTGCACCAACTCTGGTCCAACCACCGAACTCTCACCTGATTCGTGCCAACACAACGGTGTTCGACATCTTTGTCCATACAGTGCTTCAAACAGTGCCATTCCAATACTCGAATGGAAACTGTTATTATACGTAAATTCAATCAATGCAAGATAATTATCCCACGCACCACCTTGTTCAAGAACACACGCTCGCAACAAATCTTCCAAAGACTGAATCGTTCTCTCCGTCTGACCATCCGTCTGCGGATGATAAGCCGAACTCAATCTCAATTTAGAACCCAAAGCCTTCTGTAAACTTTCCAAAAATCTCGAAGTAAACCTCGGATCTCGATCCGAGACAATACTCAATGGAACCCCATGCAACTTCACAATCACACTGATGTAAATCTCAGCCAACCTCTCCAAAGAAAAACTGATGTCAATCGGAATGAAATGAGCCGATTTAGTCAGCCTATCAACAACCACCCAAATAGCATTATGCCTTCGCTGTGTATTCGGCAACCCTGTTACAAAATCCATGGAAATGCTATCCCACTTCCACCCAGGAATATCCAACGGTTACAACAAACCACTAGGCCTCAGATGTTCCACCTTTGATTTCTGACAAGTCAAACAAGCATACACAAACTGAGCCACATCTCTTTTCAATCCAGACCACCAGAAAATCTTCTTCAAATCTTGCACCGTAGAGATAATGCCTCCAAATCTTCAACCCAAAAACTACAGCCGCTAATTCAAGATCATGAGTAGGATAATTTTTCTCATGCACTCTCAATTGCCTTGAAGCATAAGCCACCACCTTACCTTCTTGCATCAGAACACCACCTAGACCAATCAAAGACGCATCACAATACACCACAAACGGTTCATTAGGATGCGGTAAAGTTAAAATCAGAGCTGTCGTCAATCTGCTCTTCAGCTCATTAAAACTTTCCTCGCACCGAATATCCCAAATGAACGCTTGCCCTTTACAAGTCAACTGGGTCAAAGGAAGTGCTAGCTTAGAAAAACCTTCAATTAATCTTCGATAATATCCGGCCAAACGCAAAAAGCTTCGAATTTCAGTAACAGATCTCGGAGCCTCCCATTGTAGAACTGCTTCTACTTTAGATGGATCCACAGAAATACCATTACCTGAAATCACGTGCCCAAGAAAACTCACCTCCGACAACCAGAACTCACACTTGGACAATTTGGTAAAAAGCTTTCTTTCTTTCAAAACCTGTAAAACAATACGCAAATGCTCCGCGTGCTCCTCCCGAGACTTAGAATAAATCAAAATGTCATCAATAAACACAACAACAAAACGATCCAAATGCTCGTGGAAAATATGATTCATGTACTCCATGGACACACCTGGCGCATTAGAAACCCCGAACGGCATCACCGAATATTCATAATGACTGTATTGTGTCCTAAAAGCCGTCTTCTGAATATCTTCCTCCTTCACCCTAATCTGATGATACCCTGACCTCAAGTCAATCTTACTGAACACACAAGCACCAACCAACTGATCCATCAGATCATCAATCCTTGGAAGAGGATACTTATTCTTAATCGTCACCTTATTTAACTAGTGATAATCAATACACAACCGCATACTTCCATCTTTCTTTTTCACCAATAAAACCGGAGCACCCCAAGGAGAAATGCTTGGTCTCACAAACTTCTTCTCCAACAATTCATTCAACTGTTTCTTTAACTCAACCAACTCAGATGCCGACATACTATAAGGTGCCATAGAAACAGGTCTAGTACCAGGAACTAGATCTATAGAAAACTCCACCTCTCTCTCTGGCGGCAAGTCTGAAATATCCTCAGGAAACACTTCCAGAAAATCACACACAACAGGAAACACATCAAGTGACACTTGACTATCCACAGTCAAAGATGCAAACAACCCAAACAACTGAGCTTCATCTGCCAAAAGTCTCTTCAACTCTTTGGTAGATAAGAAACTCGAGTCTTCGTCTTCCTCAAGAGAAGGAAACCTTACCAGTTTATGATAACAATCAATATGAACCCGATTGAACTGCAACCAATTCATTCCCAGAACCACATTTAAACCCTCCAACGGTAAACACACCAAATCCATATCAAAGTCTTTACCATAAATGGTCAAAGAACAACTTAGACAAACCAAAGAAGTAGTTACTGACCCCATTGCTGAAGTATCAATAAACATCTCACCCCCATCGAAGATAACACAAGATTCGAAAGCTTAGCGCACTCAGACGAAATAAACGAATGAGCGCTCCAGTATCAATAATAGCAACTAAAGGCATACTATTAATAAAACAAGTACCTCTGATCAGACGGTCTGCACTTGAAGTCTGAGTTCCTGCCAAGGCAAAAACTTTCCCACTAGCTGGAGCTTGCTTCGGTTTCGGACACTTCGTACTAATATGACCAGGCTCACCACAGTTGAAACACTTCACCACATTATTCCTGGCACAATCAGCTGCAACATGTCCTAAACCTCCACAATTCGCACACTTTCTCATATCTTTCCTACATTCGGACTGACGATGCCCCACATCACCACATCTATAACATCTCGGAGGACTCGACATTTCTCCTCCATTTGACCTCCTATCAAAATTTCCCCTTTGTTTACCTTTATCAGTTGGTGTTACATACGGCCCACTACGAAACTGTTGCTTCCCTTTCCTCTCGCTCACACTCTTATAGTGAGTAGAACGAGCTTTACTATCCTCCTCATAAATCCTAAAACAATCCACCAAATCAGAAAACCTCTGAATCCTTTGATAACCAATTTCCTGCTTTATCTCAGGACGCAATCCATTCTCAAACTTTACAAACTAAGAAAATTCCGCAGTCGCTTCAGCATAATGAGGATAAAACTACACAAGTTCCACAAACTTAGCAGTATAATCAACAACAGGCATATTACCTTGTTTCAATTCCAATAACTCAATTTCCTTCTTTCCTCTTACGTCTTCAGGAAAATACTTCCTCAGAAACTCCTGGCTAAACAATTCCCAAGTAACTTCTTCATCCCCAACTTCCAATACCTGACGGGTACTAACCCACCAGTCATCAGCTTCTTCCTGTAACATGTGAGTTCCCAGTCTCACCTTCTGATCTTCAGCATAATCCATCACTCGGAAGATTCTTTCAATCTCTTTCAGCCAAATCTGTGCACCATCAGGACCATATCTTCCTTTGAAGACAGGCGGTTTGTTCTTCCTGAACTCATCATTACCAACAGCATTAGGTGCACCCTGCACAGCCCGAGCCATAGCTTGCATAGCACCAGCCAAAGCAGCATCATTCCTACCAGCCATATTCTGTTCATTTCCAATAACAACAACTATAGTTAAACAAACAGCTCACTCCAAACGCCACGCCGACAAAGGACTAACACAAACAGACACGGACTGGCTCTGATACCACTTAATGTAATACCCCCAAGCTATTAAAGCGATAAATAAAAATACAAAATTTCATCAGAGTATATTTAAAACAGACAAGGCATAGACCGAGGGGTCACATCAATTTGAAACCAACATGCAAAAATTGCTCATGAAGATATGCAACAATTCAGGTAGTAATACACCCACAATTCAGAAACAGAATGAAAGCGGAAAATCCGTAACTGAATCTCATATATATATATATATAAGTGTATGTGTCATATACAACCATACAGGTACAATCCAAAAGATACATATACATAATACAAAATAATTCACACTCGATCACCCCGACTACCCAGTGTCACATATCAGAGCCGACCGACAAAAGAATGAAGACCTAAGGTTCACAAAAAGACCTCCAACAATCTAATCTGCAATGCCTCATAGAGCATTATAAAACAGCAGAAGGGTGAGAAAAACAATCATAATATAATTGCATACAATTATATATAACACCAAAAATACACATATATACTATTCTCACCACAACTCATACCATAATTCAAACACAAAACAACACAATGTATATTTCATATTGCCATCCCCAAGGTATACCAACCATGCACAATACAAGTCTCACCAACACATATCCATCTATCAATTTATCAATTTTATCCACAATTCCACCCATAAATAAACCATTAATGATTTATGCAAATGCAAGAGACCGACACAACGACTCTATGCATATGCACATGCGGTACCGACTTCCATCAATTCTCAACACCAGTTCACTCAGGAACTATTGGAACCATCGCTCGTTACTTAGTGTAACTCCCCGTCGGGCATACGATGTTCCCCGTCGCTTTCGGTCCTCTTTGTATAAGGCTCACGACGTTTATGTATCTCTTTCGGTCCTCTTTGTATAAGGCTCACGATCCGATCGCTCACACCCCACATCGGCACACGATCGTCTATAACCATCGCTTTCGGTCCTCTTATTTTTAAGGCTCACGATGTTATAGCAGATTCCCTCAGGAACAAATCCGTCACTCAGGACGTCACAAGAATGCATATCATGATGCTCAGCATACAATGACTCATGACATTCAAATGCACACATATATGCAACCATATCACTCTACATAAATCATGCTTTGCAATTCAAGCCCAAAACAATGCATTTATACCATACAACAGCATGCAAATCATACCATATCCATATCAACAGCACATTGCATGATACACACCAATTACACACAATTAAAACGACAAAAGTCGACAAAATGACACTATTCCAAATTCCCGACATAATTAAATCGGCTAACGATTTTAAAACCATCATCATAAGAAAGTACATGCTACAAGCTTTCTAACGCATCAAACCACGCCTCAAACCGACTCACGGATCAAAAGTTACAGAGAAAACAAATTGGAATAAACTGTCATGTTCGCAGTGCGAAGCTCCTAGCGAGTCCTTCGCTCCCTCATTCGCAGTGCGAATGTCCTAGCGAACAGTGGCAGAAGCAAAATAGTCTAGAAAATTCCCCACGTTCGCAGTGCGAACTCCCAGCGAATGCTCGCTACCCCATTCGCAATGCGAATCCTCCAGCGAACAGTGGCAGAATGAAAAATAATACAACGTTCGCAGTGCGACCCTCACGCAAACTCTCGCCACCCACTCGCTGCCCATTCGCAGTGCAACTCTGCGATTTCAGCAAAACCCAGCAGCGCACCAGATCATCCCAAAACCATATTTTCTCCACCCAAAACATTTCCAACCCAACATATAACAGTCAAAACATAACTCAATCATGGTAACAAGTATTCTACTACGTTTACACCGATTTCCAACCGCGAAAACATTGATTTCTCATTTCAACCTAGAAGCTAAACTATGGAAAGACAATAGAAATATGCAAACATACACCTACATAATCATACACAAGCATAAGATAATCGAGTTTCACACCCTTACCCGATTTAATCGTGTTTAGAAAAGTCGAGAGGTTGATTTCTTGATTTCCAAGTTTTCTCTCTTTTTCTTCTCTTCTCATTTTCTTTTCTTCTTCTCTTCTTTTTCTTTCCCCTTACTATTTTTTTTTCTCTCTTTCTATTCTATTATATTCTAACTTAACAAAATAAATCAAAAATGCCCAAAATACCCCTACACTCAAATATCTCGCAAATGTTCCCAAAACGCGACCAAATACATTCACGATGAAAAATAACATATTTTCAAATAAAAGTCGAAAATAAAATAAAATAATAATAAAATAATCCAAACTACTCAATTAAATAAAACTGACAAAACTGGGGCGTTACATCTTGTGTGAACATGACGCCAAGCGTGAGCCATCTTTTCCCTAAGCACAGGGTCCTTATCTTCTTCAAAGAACAAACCTTCCAAGTAGATGTTGTTAGGCTTAGTTTCCATAGAATAACCATGTTGACGACAAGCCAAAGCTGGATTATAGCTTATGCCTCCTTTTGTGCCAAGATGAGGTACATTAACAAATCGTCTACAGCTAACAATCATATCTTTGCCTTTGAGCATTGGGTGGTACTACTCCAGATCAGTGTTGGTGAGAGACATGATCTTTTCTGACCAAAGAAGTCCATCTTGGAGATCCCAAAAGGTCTTAGAACGGGGTAAGTGTGAAATAAATCACTTATACAACAATGTGGCACAACAAGTTACCATTCCTCCCTTATGAGCAGTCCTCAAATGCACTGAATGGTAGGCATCTGCAAGTAGGGTTGGAACTGGATTTCCAATGATGAAGATCTTGATTGCATTCATATCAACAAAGTTCTCAATGTTGGGAAATAGAAATAACCCATAAATGAGAAGGGCCATAACAACTTCATAATCCACCATACTCTTCATGCTAACATAATAACTGGCTTTCTCCATTAGAAACTTGGCAGGCAACCCAAAAAGTCCTCCCTTGACAACCAAGTTAGCCTTGACTTCTGACAGCTTGAGATGATCCGCTTCTGCAATTTCCTTCTCCTTAGGTGTCCTTTCCAAACCAGAGTAAGGAGGGTTTGGAGTGATGGGAATACCAACTAGAATAGCATACTCCTCGAGCGTAGGCATTAACTAATAATCCGAAAAAGTGAAACAATGATACATGGGATCATAAAACTGTATGAGAGTAGGGAGCATCCCATCTACCATCTTGGTCTTCATCAGAGAGAAAATCTTCCCATACTTGTCTTGGAACATTGATGATTCATTGATTGGCTTACCCAGATTCTTTAAATGTTCCAATTTTGGACTAATGAAGGTGTACTTCTTCGTTTTCCTTTTTTCAAAATCCATCCTATAAAGTTTTCAAAACAAAGTTGAATCCCTTGAATAGGAACAATGCATATGATACAAGGATGAATGCAACAAACACACATAAACAGATAAGCACAAAGCACACAGAGAAACCTAAGTTAAGAGTCACGAGCATGGAGTCAAAGGTCTACCCATCCCAAAGGTATGTACTATGGTTTTCACCTGCCATACAAGTTTCTAAAAAGTTCCCAGAGTCGACAACCCATCTTTCGGATTTTATCGACTTTCCAATTGCTTGGTGATCGATAAAATTCTCAAGAAAGTCTCATCTGAGTGTAGTATCGCGTAGCAACCATTTGGGATTGCTCCCTCACAGTCATCACACTACGTCCTAAATAGGCCAAGTTGGGGTAAAGGGATAACTAAAGGTCATCAGTATCTCTGGCTCCTAGGTCGAAAGTAGTAACGCATTCACGATTGATCATTCAACATTTACCACCTCCAAGAGGGCCTCAACTAAATGTGGACTTCAAGTTCCCTCCTTTGGGATTTCTCCCTCGAAGTTCCCTTGACTATGTCCACGGTTCCTAAACATATGTGTTCTCTCAAGTCCGGGTTAGGACTTATCTCACTCATAGATACCATTTCAACCCATAGAATAGATATACAAATATATAGGCAAATATGACAGGTATATAAGCAGATATAAATAAAACAAGCAAACATAAATAACATGAATACAAGATAGGCTTAACCCTCTAAGAGGATCCCCCGTGAAGTCGCCATTTCTGTTGCGGTGAAAATCGGATAACAAGCTATTTATTAACTTGCATCATTTTCTTTTACAACTGACTTTGATTTATCCAAAGGAAAGGTTCAAGATCGTTAAAAAAACCTAAACGGGGGAGATCTAAGGTTCGGGGGTTGGTTACGCCTAGGGAAGGTATTAGCACCCTAAACGTCCGTAGTACTCTACGGGAGCCTCTTGTTTTACTTGTTATATTTCACTCGCTTGCTAAGGGTACTATGCTAAAGGTTGAAAACCCTAGGGGTTAGTATCTAAGTATACTCGACAAGGCATCGCACCTTGCGCCTACGTATCCTCGGTCATAGAATCAGAGTATGCGTAGTTCTACTTCTACTGAATGATTGACTGTGGTCAATATTCAGAGGGGAAATGAGTGTGAACTCATTGTAGAGTATAAGAACTCTCTAAGTCTAGTTATAATGGTCCTATGTTGAAGTTTTAGTCAATAAGGAAAGTGAGTATTCATTAGGATGAATATCACCAAGAGTGTAAAAACTCTCTCCTAAGGCTAGTTATGATTCCATGGCCCTGATGAGGCCAAGAAATTGGGTTTACCTCTTATGAGGCTACTAGGTTAAGGCGGGGGCTATGACTTTAAGAGTCAACATTAATCACCTTCCTTTGGAATGGGGATAATAACAGTTTTAAAGATCCTAAATGATAACAAGATATATTAAATAAGATAACAACAGTAGCATGAGTATGGCAAAAAGTATTCCATAAATAAGCATGGATAAAATGGATATGAGCATCATAGAGACATGTAAACATAGACATATCAATATGTATAAATCTTAAGGAAGACAATCATAAGAAACAATCACAAGATAAAGAATCATGATATTAATCAAAGATGATATTTAAAGAAGAACAAAGTTCACATTAAAGTCAATCATATGATAAGTCAAATATGGGATGAATTTGTTCAAGACTTAAATATTAATTGATGAATAAACACTCAAATAATTAATAAAGAGGACTGATACATTATGTTAACGATTAATCCAAAGAAACAATTAAGAAACAATTAAGCTTAAATAAACAATTAAGAAACAAAATACATATTAATAATAATTAAGCTTAAATAAATAAGAAACAATTAAGAAATAATTCACGTATTAATAATAATGCTTAAATAACAATTAAGAAACAAATTGCTAATTAAAATTTAAATAAAAATAAAATATATTTTTTGAAATAAAGAAAAAAGGTTTTAAATAAATTAAATAAAAAAGGTTTAAAAAAAGGATTTAAAATGAACATATTTGAAAATAGGAAAATAAAATAAAAGAAATAAAAACGCAGGGGGGTGCATTAGTATTTGAATTAGTTAAAAAACACAAGGGAGAGTGACTTGGGCCAGAAACTGGGGTGGTGATAGCACAAGCCCATGCGAAAATATAAGGAAGCAAAAAGAAAAAAAAACAAAAGGATGGTCTGGGGCAAGATTTGAACCCCAGACATCCTTCTAAACGTACGCACGGTCTTAGCACTTGAGTGGCTATATACATCCAATGTATAAGCCCACCCCAATAATAGATAAACCAAGATGAAATCTGAAAATGCATTAAATGAAAAAAACCACATGCACTGTGTTGCACCCCAAATTTTACCCTCAGAATCGTCAAATCATTATCATATCATTTTTTTAATCGGCTTTTTTTGCGTTTCTTAGTGAAGTGTCCCTTTAATCATAGATCTTTCGTTTTTAGCCATTTTATAATTTCATTTTAGAATTTGCCTTATTTTAAAATTTATTTAGAATTTGACTAAGTTTACTGTTTTAGTTTAATTATAACATAATTATTCTTAATATAGTTCACATTTTAATTAAAGTCAATTAGTTTAATGTTTATTAATTTCATTTTCTTTTGTTTTTAATTTAGTGTTGAAATTATTTTAGTTTATATCTTTTAAATTAATTTTAATTTTAATTATAACATAGATTTAGTTTTAATTAGTTAATTTAATCATTTTAATCATTTTGTCTAAAGCAAAATTACCAAACATGAATACTTTTATTTATTTATGGTATATTACAAAGTAAGAAAAAGAGAGCATCTCTCCCAGCTCATCACATGCCAATTGTGAACCGTACAAGTCTAAAACACTTCGCAGCTACCATAACATATAATAACTATTTAATAAAATACTTTAAATCTGTTACAAATACATTAGTGTCCTTTTGAAAACAATAGCAGTAAAACTTTTCTGTCTGTGCACAAACAGTACGCACGCCTGCACACCTCTGAATCCTGCAAAAATCCAACTTCTGCAAACTTCACCAACTTTCTTCCATATCTCAACGTAAACCTGCAAATCTACAGTAAAAACAACAATTCATTAACGGGTATTTTTTTTCAAAATTGTTAAGGAATTTTCTCAATATAAAAGAAAGGGACCTGACTCGGTTTGGGGGGGAAGAAAATGACACAAAAAAAACCCAAAAGAAATACCAAAACCTGAACCAAATTCACATAAAAAACCAGAACATCTCAGTTCCAAACACAAAAACCAGGTCCAAATATACAACACAACCACCTCATTTCAAAATTCAAAAATCAATTACACAATACAAAAACAAAAACACCATTCAAATCCATTTCAAACCTGGACCAAACTTGCTTCAAAATCAGAACCGGATTTAAACGACATAACCAGAAACAAGTTCAACACCAATTTGAACACACATTCAAACCAAAAGAACAGAAGTTCTAACATCAATAAACCTGAAACAAATACAACGAAGTAGAACCGAGTTCTCAAATCAAGAAGAAGAAGTTCTCAAACAACAGAAGCAGAACCAAATTCTAAAATAAAAAACAGAGGAAGATCAAACCAAAACAGAAGTTCACTCAAAGCAGTGTTTTCAAATCAACCGAACCGTAACAAGTTCACAAAAGCAAAGGAGAGCACACGAGGGGGCAAGTGGATCTCAAACGCATGGTAGCAGGAAGTATCGAGAACTTACCAGAAATATCAAATTGCACCGCCGAAGATGCGTCGGACGAACTCCGACAGGTAATCTCGATCAAATATCTCTCTCGAATTATATATGTAGAGCTTGATTATGTTTGTACCTCCTTTTTTGCCCTAAATCTCCCAAACGCGTATAATCGCGGATGCGTGGCGAAACGGAGTCGTTGCGAGACGATTTGAATGGAGGAGCTACCCGAGCTGAGGAGTTAACTCTCCGAGTTTGTTTTTGCCGTCTCCGGTGCGGCGGGGTTTGATTTTGCATGGTTATTGCGACGATTTGAGCGTCGATGAAGGAGCGTGAGTGGATTGTGAGGCCTGGAGAAGGAGAAATCACGTGAGGAGAAACGATGAGGTGGTGTTTTTCGTCGCCGTTTCACCATCGAAGCTTCGTCGAACCTTGAGCAGAGAGGAGATATTTGAGGGCAGGGTTTCGTGTGTGGGGGATTGAAATGGTTACATTTTTTTCCCTTTTTCTTTGTAATATTTGTTGCTGGACCAGGTCATAAGATCCATGTACCCACCGACCCAAACTTCCACCCATGACACATCCTCCTAACCGCCCCAAATCCCTTGGTTTGGGCCTTTGATCCAGTTTTGCAGGCCCTTTTGCTACATCTTTAATCAGTTTTTTTACTTTTTATTTTTAATTAATTACACTTTAATTTAATTAATTAGTCTAGTTTAAATGAAATTTTGGTAATTTAGATTTTTATTAGAACTCAATTTACTTTAGTTCTTTTAATTTAACTTTACTAATCTCAATTAGAATTTAATTTAATTAAACTTTTCATTTAGAATTTAGCGTATTTGTTTTTTTTATTTTTATTATTAAAATTTAATTAAGTTTTAGCTAGAATTTGTTTTAACTAATTTTGGCTTTAATTTAATCTTGACTTTTATTTCTCATTTTAGTAATGCATGGCTCTCAATTTATTTTTATTTGCCCTCACTGAAAACATTGTTGTTTATTATATATTTGACCCGAGATTCTTCCTCTCTATTTGTTATCTTACCATTTTTTTTAATTCCCCCTCCATTCCAAAGGAAGGTGAACTTGGTTGACTCATAAGTCATTGACCTCCCACTTTAACCTAGGTAACCTCTTAGGAGAAACCCTATTTCTTGGCCTTATCAGAGCCACAAAAATCACAACTAGCCCTAGGAGAGAGTTCTTAAACTCTTAGTGATATTCATCCTAATGAATTTATCACTTCCCCTACTAACTAAAACATAACATAGGTCCATTTCAACTAGATCTAGAGAGTTCTTAAAATCTACAATGAGCTTGTACTCATTTCCCCTCTGAATATTGACCATAGTCAACAGTTCAGTAGAAGTAGAACTACGCATACTCTGATTCTATTCCCTAGGATACGTAGGCGTAAGTTACGATGCCTTATCGAGTATACTTAGATACTAACCCCTAGGGTTTCAACCTTTAGCATAGAACCCTTAGCAAACATAAGATAACATTAAAACAAGAGGCTCCCGTAGAGTACTACGGACGTTTAGGGTGCTAATACCCTCCCTAGGCGTAACCAACCCCCGAACCTTAGATCTCTTCCTTTTAGGTTTTTCTAACGATCTTGAACCTTTCCTTTGGATAAATCAAAGTCGGTTGTAAAAGAAAAATGATGCAAATTAATTAATAATTTGTTATCCGATTTTCACCGTAACAGAAATGCGACTTCACTGGGGAGTTTTAGACCTATTGCTGGTCCTTTCCTAAGAGGGTTAAGCCTATCTTGTTTTTATGTTATTCATGTTTGCTTATTTACTTGTATATGCTTGTGTATGTCATATTTGATTATATATTTGTATATTTGTTCTTGTTTTGATTACCCTGTTTGATTTGGGTTGATATCTATGAGTGAGATAAATCCTATACCCGAATTTGAGCGTACACTTATTATAGGACGATGGTATTCAAGGATGCTTTGAGGGAGTCGAATCCTGAAAGGTTGAATTGATAACACCATCACTCAGTTGAGGCCCTCTCGAGAGTCTAGTTATGTTGAACGAATTCGTTCGTGAAAGCGTGCTACTCTCGACCTAGGAGCCCATGATGTTGAGAACCGTAGTTACCAAACCCCACTTGGCCTTTTAGGATGTAGTGCGGAGACCATGATGGAGTCTATTTCTGAATTGGTTGTCACGCGATACTACACTCAGACGAGATTCTCTTGAGAATTTTATCGATTACCAAGTCATTTGGGAAATCCTTAAAATCCGAAAGATGGATTGTCGACTCTGGGAACCTCTTTAGTACCTTGTTCGGCAGGTGAAAACCAGTAGTATATACCTATTGGGATGGGTAGACCTTTGACTCCATGCTCGTAACCCCTAAACCTAGGACTTGTGTGTTGTTGTGTGTGCATGTTCGTCTTTTTGTTTGCCCATGTTTGTGCATTGCATACATCGCATTGCATCCATTATTGGTGTCAAGGAATTCAAACGCTCATTTCCTTTTCAAAAGATCAACAAAGCATGGATTTCAAAACAAAAAACTTATTCACTTTTTTTGAAAATGTTTACAACTTGCCTTTGAGTTCCTTGAAACCATTCGGCTTGCATGTGCATCATCATCACATTTGCATTGCATTTGCATTTCTCAGCCTTGAGTCTCATCCACTCTCTGTCTGTTACCCAATTGACTTCCCGAAGCCATCATCGGACTTGAAGAAGCTTTTGAGGGATCATGAATTCAGAGGAGCAGAACCAGTTTGTGACCAGAGCGGATTTTGACTTGTTAAGAAGCTAGTTGGATCAGATTATGGCAGCCTTAGCAAAGAGAGATGCCAATATTCAGGGTATGTTTGTGAATAATGTTTCCCAAGCTCAACCTGTGCAGATTCCTGTTAGGAATCAGTTTATACAAGAACATGCCATTATCCGAGATGGACATTCTTCTTCTATTGATGCTATGGAATATCGCAGTTTTGCATTCTCCGAGTCAGATTCCCACGAAGTGGTCCCTGTGATGAAAACCCAGGATCCGCGAGACATTGAGCTAGTGGAAAAATGTCGTGCCTTGGAAAAGAAGATTGATTCCATTGAAGGTCGTGACACTGCTGATCTGAATGCTTTGGACGTGTGTTTCGTACCCGACCTTGTGATACCTCCTAAGTTCAAAATGCCAAAGTTTGAGAAGTATAAAGGGGATAGCTATCCAAAGAAGCATTTGGTGATGTTTTGTAGAGGAATGACTTCACATGTCCTCAATGACAAACTCATGATCAATTGTTTCCAAAACAGTCTAAGTGGAGCATCAATGCATTGGTATATGCAGTTAGAGAGTAGTCATGTCCAATCATGGTCAGACCTAGGCAGTGCCTTTGTGAAGCAATACAACTACAATCTTGATTTGGCTCCCCGCCGCCTGCATTTGCTAGACTTATCTCAAGAAGAAAATGAGTCCTTCAGAAAGTATGCTCAGAGGTGGAGAGAAGTAGCTGCTCGTGTTCAACCACCACTTTCGGACAAGGAATTGGTTGACTGGTTCGTGGACACTTTCCAAGGTATATACCGAGAAAAGTTGTTTAGCACTGTGACGTCAAACTTTTCTGAATTGGTAAAAACTTGAGAACGCATTGAGAGTGGTCACCAGAAAGGAAAAATCCGAGGCATCTCGAATATCCCAGCCGGTGAGAATACATCACTTGTCAGTTCTCAAGAAGAATGGGAGAAGGAAAGTAATTCTATATGGGAATCCCAAATACCTCAGCGCTTCTACAACTCAAGTGCTCAGCGTCAGCAACCTTTTGGGTCTTTGCATCAGACACCAATCACTCCACATGGGCAATCTTCTTCTCTAAATCGAAGACCTCCTCTGTATCAACGACCCTACCGCCGTCAGCCGCGTCAGCATGCACGACAAAGGACAAGGAAGCCAAAAAGGAATTTCACTCCATTTCCAATACCATACAGTCATTTCTTACCAGATTTAATCCAAGGGGGATTGATAGCGCCAAAAGGGATAGATCCAGTGATCCCTTCCTACCCACCAGGCTTTGATGTCAATGCCCGATGTGACTACCACGCTGGGGCACAGGGGCATTCGACCAAAGACTGTAAGGTACTCAGAAGCAAGGTTCAGACGCTGCTTGATTCTGAGATGATCTCATTCACGCCTCAAGGAATTCAAATCAATAGTCCTTCACCTAATCAAGCGGGTTTATAAGGCTCTAAAAAGGAAGAAATTATCGAGAGTGGATGTGAAGATAATTCTCAAACGGATTTCGACAATCAGTTTTGAAGATGACTATCTCAGTTTGGCAAGTCGAGAAAGAAAGCCCAGTTCCCTGAGGCTGGCAAACTTTAGACTGTTTCAGCATTTTTGTTGTATTTTTCTTTGCATATTTGAATCTGTTTTGCTTATAAACAGTATTGTACTTTCAAATTGGCAAGATTAATGAAACGTTTGTGCACATTTTGTTTAAGTCCATTCGTTTCACTCGTTTTATTTCCATGAAAACAAAAAATATATCTTCATCTTATTTCTTTTCCTTTTTTTTCAAACTTTTGTTAAAGCAAAGATTAGGGAGGATAATGAAAACCTCATGTTCAAAATTGCTGTGGTACACTTTCAAATTAACCTCGCCGAGGATGTAAGGCATTGTTTCCCATTTCCTAAACATTGTAGAAGTCCCTTGTTACCCCCTTCGAGCCTAGAAGTAGGAGTTTTCTTTCCTTGCACAAAAACAAAAACCTTAAATCTCAACCTTGGGGCAGGGTAGTTCTCAGTTTAACTCGGTTATATATTCAAACACGAGCGCTTCATATAAGGCGCCAATCAGCTTTCAAATCAAGTGACTTCCTACTTTTGGAGAGTTGAACGTATATCTTGAGTTAACTGAGCGTAGGATTTGAGCCTTTATCTTTTGTTTCATAAACCATGAACCATACCACATTACAATCTCTAAAAGACCTAATTGAGGTAAGGTTGTTTTGAAAGCATACTACGACAAGGTTGAGTAACCTGACTCATAATAATCTTTGTTACTCGCGTGTATTGGTCACTTCCTTAATGACTAGACCCACCTTTGTTTTTGGCTATTTAATCATTTCACTGTGCGTTTTTTATCAAAGCTTTGTTTTTAAACTTTGCATTAAACTTTGCATTAAATTTTGCCAATATTAATGAACAACACTTGTTTGCAATACCATTCGATATCAAGGAATCCCAACAAACGCGGTCAGTCAAGGATTTGAACTTGATAAGGGAAATTTGACTCAGTCAGGGGAAATCAAGTGTAAGGGTTTGCCAATCCATCATCCCAAGAGTTGGTGAATCAGGGGCAGAATGCTGCAATTCAGAATATTGGGGCAAATATTCTTGAGATCATCTTATGACAGGTTTTGACTTCAGTGACCCATCAGCAGGGGCAAATCCGTTCCCCAGTAATTTCTACTACGGTTTGAGTATCTCGAGTATAACTGAATAGAAACAGCTACGTCAAGATTCAAAAGTTGGAAGATTTTGAAGCATCTAGTATTTCAAGTCTTCCGTAAAATTCTTTTGATTATTCAAGTTGGAAGATATTGAATCATCTGGTATTTCATTTCTTCCGTAAAATTCTTTTGATTATTCAAGTTGGAAGATATTGAATCATCTGGTATTTCATTTCTTCCGTAAAATTCTTTTGATTATTCATCCCCTAATCTGGGGCAGTTATGCCGAGATCTCTCCAAGAGTTTGAAGATATTGAAACACCCTGTATGCCAATTCTTCTATAAAATCCTCTTGTTATCGTACAAACCATATAGCCTGGGGCAGATAAGATTTGAAGATGATCACTATGCCAATATCCTTTGCTAGCTCCCCAATAAGATGTTACTTCAGCTAATCTTGACAATTCTCCTCAGATTCTCCTCCAACAAAGAGATCAAGCTCGCGATGGCAATCCTCATGACGTCATACCTCAAGTGGAATACTCTTTTCACCAACGAAGTTGTTGACTCTTTTTCTTCACCCCAGTATTAGTCTAACCTGTGGAGTTTGGCTAGGTGTCCTTTGTCGAGGCGTTTTTTTTCCATCTTCGATCCCCAGTTTCGCTTTTTGTCTGTTTTGTCTGCATAAGCATAAGCATGGCATAAGCACTCATATGCATAGCATTTTTGCATTTCTACTTCCTTTTCTGGTGTTTTCCTGTCTTTGTTCACTTTGGCGGTTTTCCTCCCCAAGTGACTGGGTTTGTCTTTTCTCTCCAATAGAATTGTCGGCCCTAGGCATAAAGTGCCCATCTTTTCTGAATTCCCCACGGAGTTTGATTCTCGTGGATGATGGTTGGTTCAGTTATCTTTTCCACATGTGGATAAGATAAGTTCCCATTTGGGTTTATTCCTCAGTTGGAGTCTTGTTTAACTGTTTCTTTCTAGCTTGTTCCTAGATTGAACTTTGGTCCCCGGCAGGTGTGGTTTCCGAACCTACTTTTGTTAGTGCACTTATTTTGCACCGTGTCTCGCAAGAAGATTCTTTTACGAATCCCCATTGAAGACAAAGTTATTTCTCCAGCAATGTTGTAATATCAACATCTCTTTGGAATTTATACCTAACAATTAGTGGCCATCTCTCTCACGAGAAGTTTATCTGTCCTTGATTTTACCTCTAATCTGCCTTTTCCGTCAATCCTTTGACGATGTCAGTTTTCTCCATCAACCCTTTGATGATGCCATCTAACTGTGTTCTCCCGTCAATCCTTTGACGATGTCAGTTTTCTCCATCAACCCTTTGATGATGTCATTCAATTGCTTTTTTCCGCCAATCCTTTGACGATGTCAGTTTTCGTGCCATCAACCCTTTGATGATGTCAACCTTGATTTAAATCAACTACTCTTTCCGTCAATCCTTTGACGATGTCAGTTTTCTTCCTTTGGTGATGTAAATCTTCGATTCAATTATCCCTTACCGTCTACCCTTTGACGATGTGAACCTTTACTTCCCCAGTGGAGTAAAGACATTCCCGGTATATCCAAAATCTTCACCTAAGCTAGGCTTACGTTCGGTCACCACCTTTGAGTGCCAGATTTTTGCATCCCTGTGCTTTGTTTTGCTTGTGGTCTTTTGTTGGTGCCTGCCTTTATTTCCCCAGTGAAGTAAAGACATTCCCGGTTTGCTTTGTGTCGCGCTTGTTCGGTCTTAACCTTTGCGCGCCAGATTTGAATCTTTAAAACCTTTTACTGTTCCCCAAGAAGTTTAACATTAAAGATTTTGTAAAACTGTTCTCGTTTGAATCGTGTCAAACTTGAACTTGGACTTTGTTTGAATCGTGTCAAGCATTGTCTTGTGTTTTAAAACCGTTCTTGTTCGAATCGTGTCGGACATTGAACCCTTACCTTGGATTTTTGAAAGCTTGCTTTAGGCTAAGCTCCTTGGAACAAATTTCTTCTACCTTATAAGACTCCTAGTTGGTGCATAGGGTTTTTCTCTATCTTCCTGGCTTTTCTTGAAGATCCCATTTTGAACTCTTCAGTTTAAGATCCCTAGGAAGTCTTTGCTTGGTTGTTTGTCTCTTTTGACTGATCCCCAGTGATCAGGTTTTTCTTTCTGGTTTCATACCCAGAAAGAGTGTGTTGCTTTATTCCCAGTAGTCTATCTCCCTGGATCTTTCCCAAGTGGAGATTGTCTGTGGTCTTTTCTGCAGTGTTTCTTTGGAGTCTCCCAGTGAGTCTCTTTCGCTGGTTAGCCTGTATCCCCAGTGAGTTTTTCTCATGGATACTATAGCTTTCGTCTTTCCCTGGTGAAGCTCATCTTGTGTTTGCTTCCTGTCTGTCCTTTGGCGCCTTGTTGTGTCTGCATCTTTGCATCTTCTTTGGCATTTTGGCATCATGTTGTTGCATTGCATGTTTGCGCATCTGAGGGAAAAATTTTCGGTTATCTGTATTTAAATATCTTTCACTTTTGATTCCATGAGGATCTTCATCTCTCATGTCATCCGGTGAAGATATTTAAATAGGGGCAACTGTTGCACCCCAAATTTTACCCTCAGAATCGTCAAATAATTATCATATCATTTTTTTAATCAGCATTTTTTGCGTTTCTTAGTGAAGTGTCCCTTTAATCATCGATCTTTCGTTTTTAGCCATTTTATAATTTCATTTTAGAATTTGCCTTATTTTAAAATTTATTTAGAATTTGACTATGTTTACTTTTTTAGTTTAATTTTAACATAATTATTCTTAATATAGTTCACATTTTAATTAAAGTCAATTAGTTTAATGTTTATTAATTTCATTTTCTTTTGTTTTTAATTTAGTATTGAAATTATTTTAGTTTATATCTTTTCAATTAATTTTAATTTTAATTATAACATAGATTTAGTTTTAATTAGTTCATTTAATCATTTTAATCATTTTGTCTAAAGCAAAATTACAAAACATGAATACTTTTATTTATTTATGGTATATTACAAAGTAAGAAAAAGAGAGCATCTCTCCCAGCTCATTACATGCCAATTGTGAACCATACAAGTCTAAAACACTTCGCAGCTACTATAACATATAATATCTATTTAATAAAATACTTTAAATCTGTTACAAATACATTAGTGTCCTTTTGAAAACAATAGCAGTAAAACTTTTCCGTCTCTGCACAAACCGTACGCACGCCTGCAAACCCCAGAATCCTGCAAAAATCCAACTTCTGCAAACTTCACCAACTTTCTTCCATATCTCAACGTAAACCTGCAAATCTACAGTAAAAACAACAATTCATTAACGGGTATTTTTTTCAAAATTGTTAAGGAATTTTCTCAATATAAAAGAAAGGGACCTGACTCGGTTTGGGGGGGAAGAAAATGACACAAAAAAACCCAGAAGAAATACCAAAACCTGAACCAAATTCACATCAAAAACCAGAACATCTCAGTTTCAAACACAAAAACCAGGTCCAAATATACAACACAACCACCTCATTTCAAAATTCAAAAATCAATTACACAATACAAAAACAAAAACACCATTCAAATCCAGTTCAAACCTGGACCAAACTTGCTTCAAAATCAGAACCGGATTTAAACGACATAACCAGAAACAAGTTCAACACCAATTTGAACACACATTCAAACCAAAAGAACAGAAGTTCTAACATCAAAAAACCTGAAACAAATACAACGAAGCAGAACCGAGTTCTCAAATCAAGAAGAAGAAGTTCTCAAACAACAGAAGCAGAACCAAATTCTCAAATCAAAAACAGAGGAAGATCAAACCAAAACAGAAGTTCCCTCAAAGTAGAGTTTTCAAATCAACCGAACCGTAACAAGTTCACAAAAGCAAAGGAGAGCACACGAGGGGGGCAAGTGGATCTCAAACGCATGGTAGCAGGACTATCGAGAACTTACCAGAATAATCAAATTGAACCGCCGAAGACGCGTCGGACGAACTCCGACAGGTAATCTCGATCAAATATCTCTCTCGAATTGTATATGTAGAGCTTGATTACGTTTGTACCTCCTTTTTTTCCCTAAATCTTCCAAACGCGTCTAATCGCGGATGCGTGGCGAAACGGAGTCGTTGCGAGACGATTTGAATGGAGGAGCTACCCGAGCTGAGGAGTTAACTCTCCGAGTTTGTTTTCGCCGTCGCCGGTGCGGCGGGGTTTGATTTTGCATGGTTATTGCGATGATTTGAGTGTCGATGAAGGAGCGTGAGTGGATTGCGAGGCCTGGAGAAGGAGAAATCACGTGAGGAGAAACGATGAGGTGGTATTTTTCGTCGCCGTTTCACCATCGAAGCTTCGTCGAAGCTTGAGCAGAGAGGAGATAATTGAGGGTAGGGTTTCGTGTGTGGGGGATTGAAATGGTTATGTTTTTTCCCTTTTTCTTTGTAATATTTGTTGCTGGACTGGGTCATAAGATCCATGTACCCACCGACCCAAACTTCCACCCGTGACCCATCCTCCTAACCGCCCCAAATCCCTTGGTCTGGGCCTTTGATCCAGTTTTGCAGGCCCTTTTGCTACATCTTTAATCAGTTTTTTTACTTTTTATTTTTAATTAATTACACATTAATTTAATTAATTATTATAGTTTAAATGAAATTTTGGTAATTTAGATTTTTATTAGAACTCAATTTACTTTAGTTCTTTTAATTTAACTTTACTAATCTCAATTAGAATTTAATTTAATTAAACTTTTCATTTAGAATTTAGCGTATTTGTTTTTTTTTTATTATTAAAATTTAATTAAGTTTTAGCTAGAATTTGTTTTAACTAATTTTGGCTTTAATTTAATCTTGACTTTTATTTCTCATTTTAGTAATGCATGGCTCTCAATTTATTTTTATTTGCCCTCACTGAAAACATTGTATTTTATTATATATTTGACTCGAGATTCTTCCTCTCTATCTGTTATCTTACCATTTTTTTTAATTCCCCCTCCATTCCAAAGGAAGGTGAACTTGGTTGACTCATAATTCATTGACCTCCCACTTTAACCTAAGTAACCTCTTAGGAGAAACCCTATTTCTTGGCCTCATCAGAGCCACAGAAATCACAACTAGCCCTAGGAGAGAGTTCTTAAACTCTTAGTGATATTCATCCTAATGAATTTATCACTTCCCCTACTAACTAAAAGATAACATAGGTCCATTTCAACTAGATCTAGAGAGTTCTTAAACTCTACAATGAGCTTGTACTCATTTCCCCTCTGAATATTGACCATAGTCAACAGTTCAGTAGAAGTAGAACTACGTATACTCTGATTCTATTCCCGAGGATACGTAGGCGTAAGATGCGATGCCTTATCGAGTATACTTAGATACTAACCCCTAGGGTTTCAACCTTTAGCATAGAACCCTTAGCAAACATAAGATAACATTAAAACAAGAGGCTCTCGTAGAGTACTACGGACGTTTAGGGTGCTAAAACCTTCCCTAGGCGTAACCAACCCCCGAACCTTAGATCTCTTCCCTTTAGGTTTTTCTAACGATCTTGAACCTTTCCTTTGGATAAATCAAAGTCGGTTGTAAAAGAAAAATGATGCATATTAATTAATAATTTGTTATCCGATTTTCACCGCAACACGCTGCTACATGAACCGAACGTATAACATCAATATCAATTGGTCAAGTGTCATTAAAAATCACAACACGACAAAACCACTCAAATAACCAATCAAAACGCAAGCATGGAAAATCAAACATGCAGAAAATAACACAACTATCGTGTTCCATTTTGAAACAACAAAATAAACATCCAACTTCAATCCCACATAAAACCTTCAATACACAACCAAATATCATGAAATAACATACTGAAATGAAGTATTCAAAACATAGAACACGATGGAACCCTAAACTAAGCAAGACAGTGACCACATCATGAGCATGAAGCCAAGGAAATCAAGTGTTCAAAAACAAAACTAAGTTTAGAAAAGGATGAGAAACCACCCTCTGTTTCAATTCTAAACCAACCATAACCCTCAAATGCTTTACAAAAACTCAACAAAAACATTGTAGTAGGACAAACTACAACTTAGAATTTCATTCACATGATAACATGAACACTATCAGGGTTTAAAACTCAAACAAGTTGAACATAACATCAAATAACCAGCATACAGCCATGGACGAATCACAGCCATGCACACATGATGAACATCCCCCAGAACAACAAATACATCTCTATACTTTAGCCATGTTATTCATACAGAGAGGTAAAACAAACTTAACAACGTATGAGTGCTATGATTCCACATGATAAATTTCAGAGTTAGTATGTTCAGATTATATATGATCAAAGTAAGTATCTATTCAGATAGTATTCACTTTAACATGGTTAACAAATGTTTATCATGGAAACAAACTTGTTCATTCATTATGGCAGTCATGGAGGGTTATGAAACTTCTAAGATTAACTCAACAGAGGTTTAAGACAATATATACAATGCATAGATACCATGAACACACGAATATTAAAACAGAAAATGATCTCTATCATGGAACTAGAATGTATTCAGCATAGCATATAAGCATGACAGGTGGAGGGTTGAGAAACTTACCGGGTTCCTGAGTAAGCAACAAAGATTCCCTCCTCTGCAGCTAGCTCGTGAGTTCTCAAAGTGTTTTGTTTTTCAGATTTGCTTGGTGTTGATTATTGATAAGAAATGGATGAGAGTGCATCTCCTTTTATAGAGGGTTCAGTTGGATAATGGCTTTCATGGCACAAGGGATATTGGTTTTGTTTTAGGGAGAAAGATCACACAAGAATCCTACACGCATGACCTATTCTTACATCTTGAGCCAAGTGAATATTTGGTTGCTTGAGATGAGATTTTAGTCAGAAAAAGTAGGAGCAGAGACCAAAGTTTTATAGTGCAAGGAGAGTTTACATAATGGTCCATGCTTTTGGCTTTTGTATGTCAACCTTGTGAAGTACAAGGTTGTTGTACTTGTAGCTTGTTCTCACGGGTTTGTGGGAAAAGAGGAGTATTGGAAACTGATGCAAGTGACTTAGTATGTAGCTACCACTTGATTAAGACCTTTGATTCAGATTGTAATCCAACATAAAACAAAGTCTGGGCCATGAACATAAGTTATGCTAAGCAATGCACCATATGACCACTCTTTGTCTAATGATACCAACGAATGGTTTTTAGGCCATTTGGAAATTGTCACACAAATGATGTTCTTTAATATGAGGAAAAGTTTGAATTTGAATATGAAATATGTAAGAAGTTAACATTTCATGGTGTAATTCCATCGTGGCAATTTTAAAGCATTATATCTTGATGATCACTCCACCAATCTTTGAAATTTTTAATCCTATATGAAGTGGACATTTGATGGCCCATTTTTCATGTGGCAAGCTCTTTGAGATAAGGTTTGTAATTATGAGAAAAAATCTCCACAATGTCATGCGCATGGTTTGGCAACAAGGACTTAGAAAATTTTCTAAGTTATTGAATTTTCTAATTTGAAACACCCAACTTTAAAGAAACACAACTTGAGATTGGCTCATTCAAATGAGATGTTCCACATATGGTTGGAAAGCTCTCATCATGCTCTAAAACTTTCATTTGGGACCCAAGTCTTGAATCCAAGTGGAAACGGGTGAAAAATGAGGTCAAAGTTAGAGAAAAATGTGAAGAAAAGTGTTGAAATTTTTCTGTGTTAGGTCAAATTATCTTGCAAGCTTCATAACTCAAAAACCAAGCATTTTTGGATGCAACGTCATATGGAACAAATTGAATATCTTGAAAAGAGCTTTCCAATGAGCTTTGAGTCACTTAATTTGAGTGTGTGGTTTACGAGTTACGGTCATTTCAAATTGTGCTATTAGAGGGAAAATATCACATATGAAATCTTTCATGATCAAAACATTACTTCTCTTGCAAGAAACCTCGTGAAACTTGATCTTGATGCTTTGAATACCTCATGAGACATTCTATGATGATTAGAACCATTGACACTTCATTTGAACCAAAATTTCCAAGGATTAGGGTTTCAGTCAAACCCTAATTTTGACTGTGAATGCACTGAGGTCAGATCTTGTAAACTTGCTTCTTCCTTCTCATCTTAAGGTCTTAGGAGACTCTTGAGGATGTTGATAAACCAATAGAATCAAGAATTAGGGTTTGGGAATTCATCTTGATGAAAATCAAAGCCATTGACTGATAAGTGTCACAGAAACCTTAATTTGGAGGTATAGTGAGGCTGAGGCTCAAACTTCTCTTGTTGAGGACCAATAGATCTTGGATTCCTGTTGAATGATGTCTCTTGGATGTATATGGCCTTAAGTGGTAAGTGAACCACACAAGTCTTGACTTGATAGAGCCAATTTCTCAGTGATTTCTTCAGAGCAAAACCCTATTTCCAAAGTTCTTACACTGGAGATCTTTTGTTGACTTGACTTACTTCAGAATAACTTGTGGAGTTTCATGGTGATATGTAAACCTAATTTGAACACTAAGAAACAAACTGCAAGATATGGGTTAGCTCAAACAATGCAGAGAGGATTGACCTAAGATGCACAAATGAAGATGACATCTAAGGGTAAAAATTTGGGGTACAACAGTGATATTTAAAATGATTGCAAATTCTTAATTAAATATATATATGAAAATTTAGAGAGGAAATGAAAGACATGTGAAATCCAAAATAAATAATAAAATTTTATATTTTATATGTATAAATATAAATTCATGCTGCACCGACTGTAATCAGCATTTCAACAACCGCAAAAATTGCAATTGCAACCGTATCTGCAGTCGCAACTGCAATTTAAAACCATGGTGAAGGGGTGTGTTTGATTTCAAAAGATAAGGCTGCTTTACATTGCATATATTCTTATCTATGTCCCTATTTACTCTCTCGAAAGCAACACAGCCAAGCTGTAAGCAAAACTAGTCTAATTAAAATTCAATCCTTATCAAGCAATAGTAACAAAAAAGATTTGGCATCTTTGTATATATTCCTTCATCTCTCTATATATATTTCAACTCTTTCGGGTATACAGTGGCACAAAAACGTATCAGACAGCAAAGGAAGGAAAATTAAAGCAAATCTAGACAAAGAGAACAGAATAATGTTGGAAGAAATATGATATGACCCAATATTCTTTTCACCTCTATCTAATAGCAAGGGACAACCCTATCTTATGGCAAGGGACAACCATGCATGTCTATAAATATAAGCACAACTTAATATTTATTTATAAGTCAACTGAGATTGGTTGAGGAACTCTTCATGTTCCCTCAAAGGCTTCCGGTATTCAGTCATATAATTACTTGAATGCTGGATGCTTTTGTAGGAACTTGATAGCTTCTTCTATGTGAATATTGAGTAACAAACCTATTCATTTTTATAATAGTTTAGATTTCATCCCATCACATCTCACCACTCCCAGCCCCTTGTTCCTCCACCTTCTTCAAAACCACTATTAAACAAAGTGATGGATTCCTAACTCTAAAACAAAGTTTTAAAGTACTCAGTTATATTTCACCGAATATAAATCAGCATCAATATTTTGATTATTATCGGATATATATGAACTGTGATTTAGAAGAAATTTTCCACTGCACATAATGTGAAGTGAATTGTATTTAGATTTAGACAGGTCACATGAAAAATATGAAGCAGTCGCTTTACAGACAACTGCTGTCAATGTCTTTACATTCTTTATGTTGAATGCTTATGGAAATATTTGCATGGGAATCATTTAACAGAAGTTATATATTTACCTCATGATAATATGACCAGTCCAAGGTACCAAAATGCGCAAAGAAATGTAAATGATACGATCCCCCTAAAAGTGGAATCCATTATAGAAAGGAATGTCAATGCTGAATAGTTAAAAACAAAAGTAGTGGCATGCTAACTATTTTACTATGCCTCCTATTGCTATACTATTACTAATATTATATTTTCTATCATGTACAACATTGAGCGTGATAAACATTAAAAAGGTGTATGTTTTTTTGTCAAAAAATACTTTTGAGGCATATTAGCGGTAAACTCGTGCATGTATTTGGATTGACTTCAGAACCCTACTTTCTACCTTAATCAATAGAGGATAAATGTTTGCCTTAGTTCTAAAGTAAGTTCTGATTTGTGGTTATGTTAGAGTCTGATCCATTGATGGTAGTTCTGATGATATGAACTCTACCCTAATTCTTAAGTGGTTAGTTTGTAGTTCTTTTGGTTTTTTCTCCGCCTTTTATTTTTGTATGTGGTTATGTTTTGTTGAGATGTTTATTTATTTGTATTCTTAGTAGTTCTCTAAGTGCTCTTTGTGCTTTGAAATTATCTGTATTTTGATGGTTTCAACTTTTTTTATTATTAACATATTATTTTGCAAATCGAAGAATGAACTTGAGTTTATTGATGACATGCTTAGAAACCAATTTCTTAAAAAAAAATTGTTCTCTTCTATCTCTTTCACATTTGTTGACGAATTAAAAAATAACTCATCATTACGACCCGACCAAATGGTCCATAAAACACAACAAGCCAAATCATAGTAAAAACCCTTAAAAAATTGTTCTCTTCTATTCTTGTTGAGTTTTTGGGTTTTCATAGATGTATTTATGGTTGCAACTTTGATGGAGAAATGGATCCATGCTCTCTTATTCATAACCATGGTGAAAGGTACATAATAATTCGATTACATTGATATATATTAATATAATATTTTAAATTCATGTATAATATTTTATGATGAAAACAATTTGTATTTATGTTAAGTTTAACATGTGATATTAAATTTATATATGCATGAGTTATAAACTATTCAAATATGTGAAATGAAATAATTATGAATATGTTTGGTTTATGTTATAAACTTGAATGTAAAATGTATGTTAAATATTTTTCTTTCTTTCAATTAATAATGCATTATTTCGGGATGATATTATTTGGTAATAATTAAATGAAATAAAAGCATGAATTTGAATATATGGTAAATTTATTGGTAACATAAAATGATGTAAATAACATGTTAAAAATTTGAAGAACATGTTTCAATTGTATTTTTATTTATGCAAGAATTTTAAAATGATTTATCTTATATTATATGTGCATCATAATATGAAAGTATTATTTGTTATTTATATTGATATTAAAAGTAATTTGGATATATTTTATCTTGTTGTAAGTTGATAAGTGTTCATCGAGAAACGTTACAAGAAATATTAGTGATGTTGGTTTATTGTTCATTTTGTGATTCTTATTTGGATATACCATAAAACATTGTTATCTATGAAATATAGATTTAACACATAGAATTTGTTATGCATATGTTGGTCATGCAAGAAACTTATTTATTTTAAAAAGAATAGAAAT
Source organism: Lathyrus tuberosus (assembly GCA_022829125.1). Classification (NCBI taxonomy): domain Eukaryota; kingdom Viridiplantae; phylum Streptophyta; class Magnoliopsida; order Fabales; family Fabaceae; genus Lathyrus; species Lathyrus tuberosus. The sequence goes on from JALAZF010000874.1 coordinate 1,057,395, forward strand.
AAATTTTATGGTGTTATTTTTATATGGACTTTACGAATCACATGTTTGAACATACTGTAGGAAATAAAAGTTAGTCATCACAAATTTGTATGATCATGGTTGTCAAAATGGTTAATGCAATAAATATATTTTGTATATATTTAAGTGGAAGTAATAAAACTACAATTTAAAAGGGCTAGCAAATGAAAAATGACATAAAATTTGTGTATATGACAAAATAAATGACAAAAGTGTCATGATGATAGTTTATCAAAACTATCAAGAATATAGATCTATTTTGTATGTGATAATTGTAGTACAATGACAAAAATGTCATGTGTTGATGATAGTTGTAAATAATATCAAGAGTATATAAAATAATCATATATGACTATTTCCTATTTGAGATAGTAAATATTCAAAGTTTATTAAAGTTTCGAAAATCTTGCAATTCTTTGATGAAAGGATTGACAAAGATATGATGTCTTTCGATATAATTGAAGAAATTTAAGACATCATTAGGGATGTGGAACAAGCTCATATCTAATTAATCATCAATAGTGGAAACTCAACTCACACTTGATTCATGTTAAGTCTTAAGTTCAATGATTGAAGTACACTATTATAGTGATTGAAGTACTTTACAATAGATACATCCCAAGGAGTAAAAGTACTTGGACCATAAAATAAATATGGTAGGATGAGGTTTTCCTTTTAATGGACATATAGCATATGTTTGCTGGAATGCATAATTATGGGTGCATTTCTGATATAGTCTACCTATATGAGAATGAAGTGGTGTCGCTTCATAGAGTTCAAGGGCTTGACTCTTAAATTCTTATGAAAAGGATATGAGACACAAGACCTTATTAAATGTGTCATATTAATAATTCGATCAATGATACCGAGATTTCATGCGTGAGTTATGCACGCTTGTTCTAATAAATAATTGGTTCAAAGCTTGTCTACCAATCTATTCGGGGATGAGTGAAAACTTAACTAACTAAGTAATGGTTCAAATCGTAAGATACCTTTATCTAAAACCATGAAATTTCCTCAATAATGAATTTAGATATATTTTGAAAATGGTGGGGGATTGTTGGAGAAATTTCCAAAATATTAAATTGATAAATAATAATGGTTAAATTAACAAAATAAATGGCCAAAAGTTGCAACTGTCTAGAATAGAACCAAAGACCCTACAATGATTGGGTGCGTGGTCATAAGATGCACCCACCATATCAACACAATTTTTCATGAAAAACTTTGATGCTATTGATATACAATGGTTGACGAATGGTTATGTTGAAACCATTGAAACATTGTTTCTCTTCACCAATTGGTACAAGCTTTTCTATAAATAAAAATACTTGTTAGGCATAAAACACATATAAAAATTATTTGTTTCAAGTGCCAAAAATTATATCTAAGTCATTCTTTAAATTTTCTAGTGCACGAGAATAAATGAGAGAACTTTATTATGTAAAATATCGTTGATCGATATGCTTAATGTGAATGTGCAATTCATGTTAAGGTTTCCAAAGTATGCTGAAGGAGATTTGTCGGATAACTCATTTGTATCCAATTTGCCTAAATTGGTGGGGGCGAGTCGAACCTAAAGCTTAGTGCAAACACACGCTTTGGAATTTATTTTGTGCAACTTTCATCATAACATCTTCATCTTCTTCTTACTCAAATTTTGCTACAGGCCCCCTACACAAGATCTAACACAAATGAGAGGCAGACTCGAGATGGTCCCCATACAACATAAAAGAAATACCATCTAGGCCAACAATTACCTTACGCTTGAACAAATTCTCTCTAGAAGGGAACCTATCAAATAAAAATTGCGAAGAGAACACCACAACATTAGAAGGAGTCAAACCATCCCAAATACGAGGAAGTGATGAGATATCCTTCATAAGGTTGAAATCAGATAGGGTACTGAGCTCTACTTGGACTGAGTAGGTAGACACCGTTGAAAAAATACCTTCACTTTTATGCTTCCGGAACCACGTATCAGTCTCCTTCATAAATTGTAATTAAGTTTGGACAGGGCAAAACACAGAGACCAAGAGTTCTTTATGAACGTAGAACGATATCCTCCACCTAATATCCCTAATGATCCTACCATCTTCCCACTTTCCTAACTCACCCACCTTACCATCTTGAGCCTGAGAAACCAAACATTCAATGATATATCCCCAATACAAAGAAACTCCCAAAAAGAGGTGTGGAGTCCAGACCCGACCCTCTTGAATAACTCAATCTCGAACCAATTATTAGGATAATATTTTTTGGGCAAAAGGAGGAAGATTCCCCTCCACCACGAGGAAAGTAAGCTAAGGCTCAAATCCTTACCTCCCCACAAGGAGCTAAGGCCCAAGCCCTCATTGTTCTTAGATTTGTAGACATCAGACCATTTTACCTAATAAATCTTTGTGTCTCCTTTCACACTATCCTAAAGGAATATCCTCTAAATCGTGACTAAATTCTTACAAACTATGTGGGGGCATCTTTAGTTATCAAATGAAGAAAATAGGCAGAGAATTCAACACCGAATTAAGAAGAGTAACTCTCCCCCTAAGGTAACATACCTATGATTCTAAGAAAGAAGTCTTTTCTTCACCAAATTAAATAAAGGTTCCCAAGTAGATTTCAACAAAGGGTTGACTCCTACTGGAAACTGTAACGCCCCAGTTTTAGTATTTTTATTTAAGTGAGTCGTTTTTGATTATTTTATTATTATATTATTTTATTTTCGACTTTTATTTAGAAAAATGTTATTTTTCAATGTTGTGATGTTTCATCGCGTTTTGAGAGCGTTTGCGAGATATTTGAGTGTAGGGGTATTTTGGTCTTTTTGGGTGGCTAGATATTTGGATTTTTGTATAAAAATAGAAAAGTAGTAAGATAGAGGGAAAAGAAAGAAAAACAGAAAAATAGAGAGAAAGAGAAGAAGAAAAAGAGGAAAGCTAGGAATCAAAGAAAACAACTTCTAGGAATCGGTTTAATCGGGTAAGGGTGTGAAACATTGTTATTATAACTTTGTGTATGATTATGTATGAGTTTTGTATGAATGTTTTGGGTGGTTTTTATATGTTTCCGTTTATGCCGTATTGGACGAAATCGATAGAAACCGATGTTTCTACGGTCGGAAAGTCGTATAAATACATGTGTTGGTTGGTTATATGTATGTGAGCTGCTGTTTGAAGTTTCATTAAGTTTGGTTATGTTTCGGTTAGTTTTCGGTATGGTTCCGTTGTTGTTTCCGTTTAGGTCGAATTATAGGAAATTGATAGAAAACGATGTTTTCACGGTTAGAATTCGAAATAAATTACGTAGTTGTATCGAGGAAGGTTAAGTCGTCGTATGTCGTGCTTTTTATTCGATTTGGTGAAGTTTAAAAATTCTGGTTTTTGAAAGGTTGAAATTTAATCGAAAAATCGAACGTCGTAGAAATTTCGTTTATGTGTTCTAAATTGTTCTTATGTATTTGGTGGTTGCGCGTATATGTTTGTTTCGGTGAAAATGTTCGATTTAGTCGAGTTTTCGGGGATTCGGGAAAAGGACAGCAAAGTTGTAATTTGAAAAATCTGGTTTTTTTGTGAAAAACAGGGTTAGGGATCGATACATAATCCCAGGGATCGATCCCTACTGTGAAAATTGGGAAAAATGGAATTTTTACTACAGCAGGGATCGATACATGCGAGTTAGGGATCGATACATGAGGTCTTTATGTATCGATACATAAAGCCTATGTATCGATACCTACTGTGCTGAAGCAGAAATTCTGGTTTGTCGGGGAAACTTCGGAAATTCATATCTCTTGAACCGTAAGTCGGTTTTGACCCCCGTTCGAAGCGTTGGGAAGCTAATGAGATGTTCTTTCTAGGAAAAATGGTTTTGAGGTCTGAACATGGTCCAATTGGTACAGTATTTTCGAATCGTATCGTAGTGTCGATTCTCCGGTTTATGTTTTTGCGTTATTTTGAAATATCCATATCTTTTTACTCGGTTATCCGATTGAGGTGTTCTTTATATGGATGTGAAGCTAAAAATATGTGCTATTATGTGGTGATGAGAAATATTATTTTTAGCCGACTTTTGGCCGACTTTTCCGATTAAATGTAAAGTGCGGTTTGTTGTCGTTTGGCTTGATTGAAGTGAATGTGTATGGATTGTATGGGATATGTATGAGATAAATGCATGATTATATTGTGAATATGTATGCATTTCAAGAGTGTCATGAGTCATGTTGTATGTGAAACATCATGATGTGCATTCTTGCATTGAGGGGTTCTAAGATGAATCCGTTGTAACGTCGTGAGCCTATGTGAAAGGTGTGAGCGATGATTACAAACGATTGTGAGCCTATGTGATAGGTGTGAGCAGTCGGGTTGTGAGCCTATGTGATAGGTGTGAGCAATCCATAAACCTTGTGAGCCTATGTGATAGGTGTGAGCAAGGGGTGAACGTCGTGAGCCTATGTGATAGGTGTGAGCGAATGGTTCCAACAAGTTCTTCAATTGAACTTGAGATAATGAGTCGGTACCGCATTGCATCTGCATAGAGTCGTGAGTCGGTCTCTATGAGTTGCATTTGTCATCATTGTATTTGTGCTTTGATGAATGAACATATATATGTATATGTGAAGTGGAATGAATAGAATTGTACAGGTGTGCATTGTTGGATAAGCATAATATGTATGTTTATGTGAAATGATGATAATTGTATCTTTGTAATGATACATTGGTGAATAAACCTGTATGGTGTTTATGTTGGATAAATGGTGATGAATCGATATGTATTGGTGATACATGTATTTGAGCATGAATGGATATGCCTAGGTGATAGATGCGTTAATTACGGATTGTTATGCCGTGTATTTGATTTATGGTATATGCTTGGTGTTATATGTATATATACATGCATAGTGATGAGTTGGGGTGAGAATGTGATATATGTGTATTATATGTTGAGATATATAATTATATGCAAAGTTATTATGATAATATTTCTCACCCTTCTGCTCGTTTTATAATGCCCTACGAGGCATTGCAGATTAGGTGCTGGTGGTCTGTGGTGAAGCGTGTCTTCATTTCTTTTTGGTCGTCTGGCTCTGATATGTAGCGTCGGGTAGCTAGGATGCTTTTGTTTTTCCTTTTGGTGATGCATTTGCTTATGTATCTGGCTGATGATTTTGTGTATATAACATGACCGATGTTGATGAACCGTACTGTTTGGTATATGAATATATATATATATATATATATATATATATGATTTATATATATGGTTGATGTTTATCAGTGTTTAGATGTTCCGCTTTTATTCTAAACATTTGAGATGTGGGCGAAAGGACTCAGATCCTTAATTGATTAGTTACCCCACTGTTGCATATCTTGTGAGCAGGTGTTGTATGTTTTTAATTTCATGCATAATGTGACATTCTCCTTTATGCCGTAGTTGTAATTATACTCTGATAAAATTTTCAATAAGTGCCTAAATGATTTAATTGATTATTTGGGGGTATAGAAAGGGGTGTTACATTAAGTGGTATCAGAGCCAGTGTTGAGTCAGTCGTGTCTGTCTCGTGGTTGTGTTGGTTAAATTGTTGTTTACCTTGTTGTTATTTTTGGGAACAGTCGGATATGGCTGGTAGAAATGATGTTGCTATGGCTGCTGCTATGGAAGCAATGGCTAGGGTTGTGCAGGGTGCACCGAATGCGAATGCGAACGATGAGTTCAGAATGAATCAACTACCGGTCTTCAAAGGAAGATTCGATCCCGATGGCGCTCAACTCTGGTTGAAGGAAATGAAAGAATTTTCAGGGTTATGGATTGTACTGAAGAGGATAAGGTGAGGCTTGGATCTCACATGCTGAAGGAAGAAGCTGACGATTGGTGGGTCGGTAGGCGTCAAATTCTTGAGGTGGATCATGAGGAGATAACTTGGGAATTGTTTCGTACTGAGTTTTTGGTGAAGTATTACCCAGAGAGTGTTAAAGGAAAGAAAGAGATTGAATTTATGGAATTGAAACAAGGTAGTATGTCAGTGGTGGAATATACTGCGAGGTTTGTTGAGTTGGTTCAGTTTTATCCTCATTATGCTGCCGTTACTGCTGAGTTCTCAAAGTGTATTAAGTATGAGAACGGTTTGCGTCCTGAGATTAAGCAAGCTGTGGGATATCAGAGGATTAGAACGTTTTCTGATTTGACTGAATGTAGCAGAATCTTCGAGGAAGACAGCAAGGCTCGTTCTACATATTACAAGAGTGTGAATGAGAGTAAGAGTAAGCAACAAGCGAGGAGTGGACCTTATGTGACACCCGCTGATAAGGGCAAGCATGAGGGAAACTTTGATAAGAAATATGGAGGAGGAGGTTCCGGTTCCATTAAGTGTTACAAATGTGGTGAAGTGGGACATAAATCCGTGGAGTGCAGAAATACTGCATTGAAGTGTTCTAACTGTGGACGTATGGGGCATTCTGTTGCCGATTGTAGAAAGAATTTGGTGAAATGCTATAATTGTGGAGAAGCGGGTCACATTAGTACTAGGTGTACTAACCCGAAACAAGCTCAAGCGGGCGGAAAAGTGTTTGCATTAGCAGGGTCAGACACTATTAGTGCAGATCGTATGGATAAAGGTACATGCTTTATTAATAGTACGCCTTGAGTTGCTATAATTGATACATGAGCGACTTATTCTTTTATTTCTCATGTGTGTGCAAAGTGTTTGAATTGTTTATGACTGCTTCGGGGTCGGTAACTACGTCTTTGGTGTGTGTAAGATGTTCTTTGACCATGTATGGTAAAGACTTCGTTATGGATTTAGTGTTTTTGTCGGTGTTGTTTATTCCTTAGTACGTGATAGGTGTGTGGGACACTATCAGTGCTCTCTGGTTTTTCTAGTCCTTTGTCTTCAGGATTGAGAATGAGATAAGTGGGGGAGAAGCTGGTACTTCTCCGTGTTGTTTCAGGTATAGAGCGTTGGCTCAGTGTGTTGTGAATTGCAAGATTATAAGTGTGGTTTCTGGTTCAGGAAGGGATGCAGAGGTAAGGATTATGTCAACTAAGGATTGTGCCTTAGGTAGTTTTGTGTATAAGATGTAATTGATGCTGTTATAGTTTGGTGGAGACGGTTTATGCTTCATCATGATTGTCGGCTGTCTATCGACAAATTGAGGAACTGATCACCCTTAATCTCTTGTTGATAGCAGACGGAAATTATGTTGGATGGGGTAGACGTGTCTTTCCAGCTTGATGGTATGTTTGGTGAATGGTTTGGAGCTAAACCAGGTGCTTATAGTTGTTTTGATGATTTGGTACAGATTCATATATCTGAAGATGAAGAGGATGGAAGATTGATTTGTATAGCCAGTATGTGGCGTATACTTGTATGGATGCTATGGAAAGCAAAACACAGAGTTAAGGAGTTTTGAGCTTAAGGTATCAATGTAGGAGTTTTAAGGAAACCATTATGTGTGAGTAGCAAGTGTTGAAAAGAGACGAAGTTTTATGCTAAGTTATTCAAGTGAGAATTTTGGTTAAAAATGTTAGTTTTTTTGGATATGTTATTTCTTAGGGTGGTATTTGTTGTGGATTCATCGGAAGTAGATGTAGTTCTACAAGGAGAGGCTCCGAAGTTGGTTAAGGAGATTAGAATCTTTTTGGAATTTAGTTGGTTATTCTCGGAGGTTATGGAAGGTTTTTCCAAGTTAGCATTATCGTTACTTCAGTTGACTTACAAAGGGTAAGTCGTTTGTTTTGGATGTTCATTGTGAGGGAAGTTGAGAGGGTAAAGTCCTAGCTTATGCTTTACGACAAGTGAGGATTTATAAAAGGATCTATACTATTCTGGATTTGGAATTGGTTGCGGTCGCATTGTGTTGAAGTATTTGGAGGTATTATTTTTATGGTTCTAGATTCGAAGTGTTTAGTAATCACAAGGATATTGAGTATTGGTTTGGTCTGAAGGAATAGAGACAATGAGAATGGTTAGAATTTGTGAGAAAGAGTTAGACTTTGGACGTGGGATTGGTAGTTTTGCTAGCTACGAGTAATCAGAGTGCGCATCGGAAGCGTGATATGGCGCAATTCGTATATGCGTGTGGGACTGGTAAGAGTTCATAGGTTGAACATTGGAAACGTGTAGGAGTGTTGAGACCATTAGACGTTTCAGGATGGAAGTGATATGTGAAAGGTTTAAATGTTATCCATGGGCTACTATGTAAATGGATGTTTTGATTTTATGTTCGATTGGTGAATCGTAGCATTGTTGTAGTATGGTTGTGTGACAAAGATGTTGGTGTTCTGGTTTTGTGGATGTTGTTGAGGCGAAGTTGTGTCATGGAGCTTATGTTCTTGTCTGGTTGTTGCCTTGTTTCCATTGTGTTGGTTCGAGTGCGTGTAGCTAATTCCTGTGTGAGGAATTAGAGGTGAGTTACCTACGGTGAGGGTAACGATCTTGTTGTGTTTTGGTTCAAGAGTGAACCTGTGAGTTATGTTCTGAGGATTCTTTGAGTTGTAAGTTGGTCATCAAGTGCATCGTATGGGCTTGCAGCTTGTCATTGTTGTGTCGTTGTGTTTACAGTTAGCAAAGCGGTTTGTCAGTTGTGTTGTTTGTGGTGTGCCTTTTGGTAGGCCTGTTGTTTGTTGGTCGGATGCGAAGGACGTGTCCGAAGTTGTTCGTCTCGGTATTATTTTCGAGGACGAAAATTTCCAAGTGGGGGAGTGTTGTAACGCCCCAGTTTTAGTATTTTTATTTAAGTGAGTCGTTTTTGATTATTTTATTATTATATTATTTTATTTTCGACTTTTATTTAGAAAAATGTTATTTTTCAATGTTGTGATGTTTCATCGCGTTTTGAGAGCGTTTGCGAGATATTTGAGTGTAGGGGTATTTTGGTCTTTTTGGGTGGCTAGATATTTGGATTTTTGTATAAAAATAGAAAAGTAGTAAGATAGAGGGAAAAGAAAGAAAAACAGAAAAATAGAGAGAAAGAGAAGAAGAAAAAGAGGAAAGCTAGGAATCAAAGAAAACAACTTCTAGGAATCGGTTTAATCGGGTAAGGGTGTGAAACATTGTTATTATAACTTTGTGTATGATTATGTATGAGTTTTGTATGAATGTTTTGGGTGGTTTTTATATGTTTCCGTTTATGCCGTATTGGACGAAATCGATAGAAACCGATGTTTCTACGGTCGGAAAGTCGTATAAATACATGTGTTGGTTGGTTATATGTATGTGAGCTGCTGTTTGAAGTTTCATTAAGTTTGGTTATGTTTCGGTTAGTTTTCGGTATGGTTCCGTTGTTGTTTCCGTTTAGGTCGAATTATAGGAAATTGATAGAAAACGATGTTTTCACGGTTAGAATTCGAAATAAATTACGTAGTTGTATCGAGGAAGGTTAAGTCGTCGTATGTCGTGCTTTTTATTCGATTTGGTGAAGTTTAAAAATTCTGGTTTTTGAAAGGTTGAAATTTAATCGAAAAATCGAACGTCGTAGAAATTTCGTTTATGTGTTCTAAATTGTTCTTATGTATTTGGTGGTTGCGCGTATATGTTTGTTTCGGTGAAAATGTTTGATTTAGTCGAGTTTTCGGGGATTCGGGAAAAGGACAGCAAAGTTGTAATTTGAAAAATCTGGTTTTTTTGTGAAAAACAGGGTTAGGGATCGATACATAATCCCAGGGATCGATCCCTACTGTGAAAATTGGGAAAAATGGAATTTTTACTACAGCAGGGATCGATACATGCGAGTTAGGGATCGATACATGAGGTCTTTATGTATCGATACATAAAGCCTATGTATCGATACCTACTGTGCTGAAGCAGAAATTCTGGTTTGTCGGGGAAACTTCGGAAATTCATATCTCTTGAACCGTAAGTCGGTTTTGACCCCCGTTCGAAGCGTTGGGAAGCTAATGAGATGTTCTTTCTAGGAAAAATGGTTTTGAGGTCTGAACATGGTCCAATTGGTACAGTATTTTCGAATCGTATCGTAGTGTCGATTCTCCGGTTTATGTTTTTGCGTTATTTTGAAATATCCATATCTTTTTACTCGGTTATCCGATTGAGGTGTTCTTTATATGGATGTGAAGCTAAAAATATGTGCTATTATGTGGTGATGAGAAATATTATTTTTAGCCGACTTTTGGCCGACTTTTCCGATTAAATGTAAAGTGCGGTTTGTTGTCGTTTGGCTTGATTGAAGTGAATGTGTATGGATTGTATGGGATATGTATGAGATAAATGCATGACTATATTGTGAATATGTATGCATTTCAAGAGTGTCATGAGTCATGTTGTATGTGAAACATCATGATGTGCATTCTTGCATTGAGGGGTTCTAAGATGAATCCGTTGTAACGTCGTGAGCCTATGTGAAAGGTGTGAGCGATGATTACAAACGATTGTGAGCCTATGTGATAGGTGTGAGCAGTCGGGTTGTGAGCCTATGTGATAGGTGTGAGCAATCCATAAACCTTGTGAGCCTATGTGATAGGTGTGAGCAAGGGGTGAACGTCGTGAGCCTATGTGATAGGTGTGAGCGAATGGTTCCAACAAGTTCTTCAATTGAACTTGAGATAATGAGTCGGTACCGCATTGCATCTGCATAGAGTCGTGAGTCGGTCTCTATGAGTTGCATTTGTCATCATTGTATTTGTGCTTTGATGAATGAACATATATATGTATATGTGAAGTGGAATGAATAGAATTGTACAGGTGTGCATTGTTGGATAAGCATAATATGTATGTTTATGTGAAATGATGATAATTGTATCTTTGTAATGATACATTGGTGAATAAACCTGTATGGTGTTTATGTTGGATAAATGGTGATGAATCGATATGTATTGGTGATACATGTATTTGAGCATGAATGGATATGCCTAGGTGATAGATGCGTTAATTACGGATTGTTATGCCGTGTATTTGATTTATGGTATATGCTTGGTGTTATATGTATATATACATGCATAGTGATGAGTTGGGGTGAGAATGTGATATATGTGTATTATATGTTGAGATATATAATTATATGCAAAGTTATTATGATAATATTTCTCACCCTTCTGCTCGTTTTATAATGCCCTACGAGGCATTGCAGATTAGGTGCTGGTGGTCTGTGGTGAAGCGTGTCTTCATTTCTTTTTGGTCGTCTGGCTCTGATATGTAGCGTCGGGTAGCTAGGATGCTTTTGTTTTTCCTTTTGGTGATGCATTTGCTTATGTATCTGGCTGATGATTTTGTGTATATAACATGACCGATGGTGATGAACCGTACTGTTTGGTATATGAATATATATATATATATATATATATATATATGATTTATATATATGGTTGATGTTTATCAGTGTTTAGATGTTCCGCTTTTATTCTAAACATTTGAGATGTGGGCGAAAGGACTCAGATCCTTAATTGATTAGTTACCCCACTGTTGCATATCTTGTGAGCAGGTGTTGTATGTTTTTAATTTCATGCATAATGTGACATTCTCCTTTATGCCGTAGTTGTAATTATACTCTGATAAAATTTTCAATAAGTGCCTAAATGATTTAATTGATTATTTGGGGGTATAGAAAGGGGTGTTACAGAAACCCTAGATACTTGAAAGGGAGGGACTCAATCTTGCAATGAAGAAAACTCTTAGTAGCCTCTAACTACAACAAAAATGCGTTTAGGCAACGTTCAAAATCTATGGCTATATATATATATAAAAACCGTAGTCTAAGACGTTAGGCTACGGTTATCCAAGCGTGGGATCTACGACCTTTGCCTTTTCTCGTAGACTACGGTTTTTGCACTTTCGCCCACTAAAACAAAAACCGTCGCCTATAATACGTGAATAGGCCGCAGTTTTTGAACTATTTTTAGACCGCGTTTTTTATTTAGCTACACATATACAACCGTAGTCTATTCATTATTCCACAGTTTTTTTGCAACTTTAATCTATATTTGTTTTAGCTAAATTTGTAAAACCGTTGCTTTGTCTTCATACCACAACATTTTTATTTTACTTAATTTTTTTGAATTAGAAATATTTTTATAAATTTAGCAATTAGAAATTTTATCAAAAGAAAATAGGTTAAATTAATAGGTTAAATTCATGATAAATTTCAATGCGAAAATTACATTGTTAAAATAAGAAAATATGTCTAAATAATGATAAATCTATATAATATATTAAATCTGAAGCGGCGGATTATATGACGCCACATACTGACATTTCTATTCCATTTGTGCCACATCATCCCATAGTCCTATGTGGCAGATCTAAGATCTTATTTTCATTTTTTAAATAGACAAATACTATATTTATTCTCTATTGGAGGTCACGAGTTCGAACCTTGGCAAAAACGAAAAAATCTCATTTTTAACAAAATTGATCTAACAAGACAACTACTATTCCAACTATCTATATTCCCCTAAACATTAAAATTAAAATTATGTCTTATTTGAAATCATAAAGAATATGAACACTAAAAATACTTAAAATGATTGTTTTTAATCTCAAAGTAATTATAGTAAAAAATATATTAACATATTAACCTAACAATTAATTACTAACTTAGATAAATATATTATTTTCATAAATACATATTACCAAAGTGAATTATGTTTTATCTTTTCTTTTATAATAGTGATCATAGAAAGTATGATAAAAATATTGAGAATAATGTCTTAAAAAAGAACAATCATGCTTTAAAACTTATATATCATTATTTATTTTTCATGAAATAATTTTTGACTTATAAAAAATGTAAAAGTTGAAACAAATGTCTTTAGTGTCAAATTAGTTATTACACAAATTTTAAAGACTTATCACTATTTGTTAATATTGAAATATAATAGAGTATGCAAAACGTTATAATCATATTTATATACTTTATTATTATATTCTTCATATTATGACATACCAGAAAATTAATGACAAAAAATAATATTATTGATTTTTTACATATAATTGTCAAAAAGGATGAGGATAAAAATATAAAAAATGACCACAAGAAATATATTTTAGAATTTTATTAAAATTTACAAAAACTAAATTCTTAATATCGTTGTCAACTTAGAAATATACACTTTTTCTTTCAAGTAAAATGTTTCTTTTTCTGTCATATTGTTTTCTATATTATAATTCATAATAAATTATTATAATATATCTTTTTAACTATTTATTTAAAAATAATAATAATTAAAATTCAATATAAATCAAATAAAAATTAATTTACAACCGCGCATCGCGCGGGTCTTAATCTAGTTTACATTAAAAAAAATACACTATAATATAAAGCTAAATAATAAAACAACAAATACACTAATTCATTAAATTCTAACCAATTATTTCTGGTTAAGTCTGACGTATTCCTTTATACATAATGTTAGAGTCAACAAAATCATGAAATAAGAATATAAAATTTAGTTATGTTATGCAGTTGGTGAATCCATCGATTTGCTTCAATTCGCTGATGATACATTGATATTTTGTGATGGCGGGTATCAAAATCTTTGGGCTATCAAGACTATTTTAAGAGGTTTCGAAATGGTTTCCGGTTTACGAATCAACTTTTCCAAAAGTTGTTTGCTTGGAATAGGTATTGATGATGGATTTTTAAGAGCTGCAACTGCTTTTCTTTACTGCAAGACAGGTGATTTTCCTTTGAAATTCTTGGGGATCACTATAGGTGGAAACCAAAGAAGAGCTTTGTTTTGGAAACCGGTTACAAACTGTCTGAAGGAACGTCTCAATTCCTGGGCTGGCAGGAACATGACCATTAGAGGAAGGGTCACTTTGATTAATTCGGTTCTTGCTAATTTACCGATTCATCACCTTTCGTTCTTCAAGGCTCCCTCTAAAATTATTAAAGAGTTTATTGCCATCCAACGTCACTTTTTGTGGTCGGGATCGGCGGATAAAAGCAAAATTGCGTGGATCAATTGGAGGGTTCTGTGTAAATCTAAAGACAAGGGTGGGTTAGGCATAAAACACATAGGGTTGTTCAATAAATATCTTCTATCCAAATGGTTGTGGAAGTTTCTCATCGGTGGTAATGAAATATGGCGTAAGCTTTTGGTTAGCCGTTACGGTAATCTTGGTGATTGGGCGTTGAACTCTGATCAGAACAGCTGTCCTAAAGACGCGTCGCTTTGGTTGAGGGACATACTCAACTCCAAATATTGTGGTGACTTCTCTAGTTTCAATCAGTGCATTAGACCTGCTATTGGTAATGGTTGCAAGATTCCTTTCTGGAAGGCTAATTGGTGCGGTTCTCAACAACTAGACATTTCTTTTCCTAATCTCTTCGCTGCTTCCTTTAAAAAAGATTGTTCAGTTGCAGATTTTGGATCTTGGCAAGATGGTCAGTGGCATTGGAGTTTGGATAATTGTTGGACCCCCGGAACTGTCGACGAGCAAGAGCTGAATTCGTTAATGCTGGTCTTGATCACGGCCAGTTTGTTGATGCGTCCTGAGGAGGATAAATGGGAATGGCTTTTGGATAATAACAACGAATTCTCGGTGAGGTCTTCTTACGATCATTTAGAGAATTCTGTTCAAATTCCTTTACCTCAACAGTCGGAGGCTTTGCTTATGAAAGTGGTTTGGAAGACTAAAGTTCCTCTGACAATTCAAATTTTTGTTTGGAGATTGATTCGCGATAGATTACCGACTCGCTCCAACCTTGGTTTTAGGGGTGTTATCTCTTCCTCGCAAGAAAAGACATGCGTACTGTGTTCTCTTGCTGACGAGGATGCCTTACACCTTTTCCTTTTCTGTCCGAAAATTCAAGTTTTGTGGTTGAAAATTTCCAATTGGCTTGGAGTTCAGCCGATTGTAGCGGATAACTTATGTAACCATGCTCTTTTATGGTTCCTAGCTCTCCATCACAAAGGGAAAGACGATATGAGTTATTTTTTGTGGATTGTTTCATCTTGGTGTATTTGGAACATGAGGAATTACATAATTTTCAACGGTCTAATTTGGGACGGGGATGAGGTTTTTAACCGTATTGTTACAACATCTTGGAGATGGTTAGAAATAGGTCGCAAGAGAGGCAATTTTTATGATTGGTAGTATCACCCTTTACACTTCTTGTAATTTCGCTTAGGGGTGTACCCTGCTTGTCGCTTTTGTTAGTTTTTTTGTACGGGTTGGAGAATCCCTTTTTCTCCCTTTAATACAAATAGCTTATCAAAAAAATAAAAACTGTCAATTTCATTTGAGTACACAATACTAGCCTTCATTTCAATTGTCCCATCTAAACAATAAAGAAAGCAGAAATTGTCCCTGCAATCAAAATTTCTACATAACATTAGAAGCATAACATTAGAAGTACTGATTGGAACAATAAAAAAAGTTGCCAACAATACTATAACACTTAAATAAATTTCTCGGTCAGATTTTACAAGTTGACAACACCCAATGAGTCCTAACAAATCAATGAGACTGCATCAAAACCTTGATAGTAAGTGACCACATATCAATAGCTGTTTAGTACTGTCTTGCCCCAAAGAAGAAGTTTAGCTGCCCTGAGATACGCGACAACCGTCTTATTCATTTGCCCCTATGAAATTTAATATTTAACCAGAAGACAACATAGCACTACTGTAAGTCATAACAACTAGTCAAATTTTTTTTTGGTCCATAAACCTTCTTAATCTCAGAAATTTCTACCTCTTGAAATCTATGAATAGAGAGATGATTTATTTAAAATATGGAACGATAAAAAACCAAACAATTAAAATTGAAATCCTTAAAAAATAGATTGAAAATGAAAAATACCTTTTTGAATGAAGCCGAAATCTTTATGGATCTTAGATGGCAAGAGACAGTATGATTTTGTTTGCTTTTCGGACTTCCTTGCCGCTTATGAGAAATAGACCCTATTTTGAAATATATGGAGGACGAAAACAGAGATGGAGACGAGAGGATTAACCTCGATTAACTTTAGTCTGCAGGTGAGAAAAAATAATTTAGAATTAAGGGTTTGGGTGAGAAGAAAACACAAGATGGAGAATTAGGTTTGATAGAAGAAGGACCGTTTTGGGCTTTCAAGCGATATATTTTTCTTTGAAAGCATAAAAAATGAACTTTGTATTTTACAAATAATCAAATCAAATCGTTTCATTTTAATATTTGTGTGATATTTTATATTAGTTTAAATATAATTTTTGTTCTCTTATATTTATCTCTTGAATGAATTATTTTGTAAAGTATTAAATAAAAAGAGTTTTTTTTATATTGTAAAAAAAAATCATATTAGTCAAAAGGAAACTTTTATTTTTATAAAAATACTTTTTTATACCATGTAACAAATATTTTCAAATTTTTCAAAAACAAATTAGTAAAGAGAAGTCTTCAAATTGTAAAGAAAACATTTTGTACTGAATGTTACTTTAATATTAGTAAATCTGTAATTTTTATTATTTTTCTTGTAAAAAAATATTTTGAGAAAATATGGAAGGTATTCCATTCAATTGCACAAAATCTCAAATTTCTAATTTTATTTTATTTTTGTGCAGCTCTTTTTTTATAATTATGACCATATAAAAAGATATTATACATATTATTTACAAAACCTATCAAATTTACAACAAAATTTTTATTTAATTGTAATTTTTATCTATTTTAAAAAGATATTATCGTAAAATAAGGTTTTTTCTTTTTTAATTCTTATTTATTTTAGAATAAATTTTAATATAATTTTTATTTAATAAACTTTTTAATATTAAAAAAATAATTTTTTTCATACTTTTAATTAATCACAAATGTTACGTTAAAAATGTATTTGATTTATCATAAAAACGTGTAAAGTTTTGCATATGATTAATTGAAATGTGTAACGGTGTAAAAAAATTTCGTCCAATAATAAATAACAATTAATGTATTGTAACAAAATAGCAGTTATGTATATGAGAATAAAAATATTTTATGAGCATATAAGTTTGTATAAGTAGCTAAAAGTGGCTTTGGTAAAACAGGTGTCGTACAGGGGTTTGAATCCCACTGTGGGAAAACTTTTAATCTTTTTTATTTTAAATTCACAAGATTTTTTTTATCAAAACTGTCCTCTTTAGTATTAGACTATGATTCCCAGTCGTTGCCTTTAAGATAAGAAATGACCACAACTTTAATAATGTAGTTTAATGTATATAAGCGACGGTTTTGTTACACCAACATTTTTAAAAGCGTAGCTTAAAATGTTTACACAACGGTTTTAACTCAAAATCTAGAAAATTATCAACGTGTAAAAAACTGCAGCCTATGATCCTTTAGACAACGCTTTTCAAGCCGTTGCCTATTCTTCTGTTGCCTAAACTAAAAAATGTTGTAGTATAATAAAAAGGGGTCAACATTATTCCCAATTAAACTACTTGTATGAAAACTAACCCCAAGACCTGAAAGAAGCTTAAAACTTCTTAAGATAGATTTAATGACCCAAAAATTCCTTATGGATGGATCTTCCAAAAATAATGTATCATTGGCATACATGAGATGGGATATTTCCAAATTGGAGGTACCAACATTAAAGCCATATTGGAAAGATAGCTCAATTGGCCTCCTAACTAAACCACTAAGACCCTCTACCAAAAAGGGAAAGAGAAAAGGAGTTAAAAGGTAACCTTGTTTCAGCCCTCTTCGAATTTTAATCTTTTGAATTAGAGAGCCATTAACCAACACTACACGGGTTCTAATCCAGGACCCCCACATATCACTAAAGCCAAATATGATAAGCATGTATTCCAGAAAGCTGCAACTAACCTAATAATCTATTTTCTCAAAGTAAACTTTAAATATGAGACACACCCTTGTATAGGGATTTGCAAAATCAAATTCCTTATTAACATCCAAAAATCCATCAACTAACATTCTCCCGTTTAAAAAAGCAAACTAATTAGGAGATATTAACTTATCCATAACCACACCCAGTTTGTTGGCTAGAACATTGACTACTAACTTATAAAGAGATATTGTAAGAGAAATAGGGCGTGAATTTCCCAATAGAGAAGGATTTTTAAACTTGGGGATAAGAGTTACAAAATAGGAAGAAAAGCTACGATGTAGCGATGCAAAGAGGTGAAACTTAGAAAATATAGAGCCCATATCTTCCCTCATCAAATTCGAAAATCTTTTGAAAAAAAAGAGATTTTAAAATCATTAGGGCTAGGACTCTAGTTCCCGTCACACTGAGACACAACACCATCAAGCTCCTACAAGAAGAAGGGATAAGTTAAGGTCAAATTATGTTCCAAGAAGATGAACTGAAAAGGCACCATGTTAAGTCGTGTCTAGTTAATCATCGGGTCTTTAAGCCGCTCAGAGAAATGATTAAAGACATCATGACATATCTCATCCACCTCTTCAGCCAAACTATCATTTATCTTGAGAGCTAAGATCGAATTGCTTCTGCTTCTGCTCATAATTAAAGCATGAAAAAAAACTCAAATTAGCATATCTTTCATTGAGCCATCAAACTCTCGATTTTTGAGACAATTGGGAATCCCTTTCCATAAGTAAAGCCCAAATATCAAGTGTGGTTTTAGAACTAGTTCACACTTCCGCATCAAATAAATCCCTTTGATTGGCCTACAAATCCAGATTACAAACCACAACTCTACAAGAATCAATTTGAAAGTCCAATTACCGAAAACCTACATGTTCTATGATAGGAGGTGCAATTAGATCTTTTAATTAGTAATACTATTATGTTAGTTGTTATTTTATTTTGAATGTTTTGTTGAATTGGGCTTTTCATTTGGGCCTTCTAGTTTAGTATCACTATGATTACTATATATGTAGTCCTTAGAGACATTTGGAACTAATCAATGAAAAATCAAGTTATCTTTTATCTCTATTTTCTTAGTTTGTTTACTTGCTTCTTTTAGTTTTGTAAATCTTGTTAGGGTTAGCATTTTGCTTCCTAACAATTGGTGCTTTCATTCTTGAACATCAATCTCTCCCTATGGCATACTCCTCTCCCTCATCTTTCACCACTCCATTTTATCAAAAACACCACCAATATCATCATCAGATGTCACCTCAAGGCCCCTGGTTCACACCTCAATTTCTGTACCAGCATCTTGCTCCTCCACAACAGTGGCCTCCACCTCAGACTCCTCCTCCGTCAAATCCTTATTACTATCATCCCAGGCAGTTCCCTCCTTATCCTCAGTTCCAACCTCACTCTCAAATTCCCCAACCTTATCTGCAAGAATGGAACAACAATCATGGCTATCAACAATTTTATTTTATCGATCCAGCTATACTGCGACACTCTGGTTCTCACTCTCGAATAACTCTTGTAGATCAAACTTCTGCAACAATGGTTTTTGCAAAATCTCGGAAGTCGAAGGCTTACTTCAAGAGATACTAAGTCAAGTTTAAGAGAATGAGATAGATGTTCTCCACCCCGAAGTACCGTTTTGTTGCTCGATTTACCAACAAATATATTGTTGCACAAATCGTATCTGCTAGCATTGCTGGTGATATTGTTCTTCCTGCTGCATATTCATATGATTCCCACCACATGTCTGATGAAATACCTCTTCCATCTATTCTCCATGAAACGGCCACTGACTACACCCTGTTCGAATCTCATGGAGTTGGCGAAATTGAACAAGAACATGTCGTCTTTACTGAAAGAACGGCCTCACAGTCTCTCTAATCAAATCGGCAGATTCCTTTTGAAGACAGAAGTTCTGAAGTGGAAGTGGAGATGGATGTTTTCTCCGACGACCCTGCAGGTTCTGATATTAATACCCTGATTGATGATATATGTTCTGAAATTAACGCGATAATATTAGTACCACCACAATCTCCTAATTCTGTTCAGGTACCCACACCAGTAGACATTATACAGACAGAGATGTCTGAGAGCAAAGTTCATAATGAGGTTCAGAATTATATTGTTGATTCAAATGATCAGCAACGTTCGATCTCAATGGAGTTGCACGAGTCTACTGGTTCTATGACTAACAACTAAATCGAGTTTCTCACCTCCACAACCCAATTTGTGTTGCAATCCCTTGGTGTTATACAGAAGTTAGACAAAGACGAATACAAAGAAGGGTTTGGAAATTACAGAGTTGTGAAGTCCGCTCTAGGATTTAACCCAGCATCAACGAAGACCCAGCTCGCAGACGAATCGAGTGGAGAAAACTATCAAAATTGTCTTTCGGAAGAAAATAGTCAAGCTTCACTCATCAAAGAAGACATGATAATTCGTTCTCAGAAACTTAATGAATGCCAACAAGATGTTGTTTTGAGCAGTATTGATATGATGAATTGTGACCAAGCAGAGATCAAACTTATATGGGGACCTCCAGGGACAGGAAAAACAAAGACAGTCACATGCTTGATATTTTCTCTACTAAAGTTAAAAACAAGAACATTGACTTGCGCACCAACTAATACTGCAGTGTTGCAAGTTGCAATTCGTTTGAATGGGTTGGTTATGGATTCACTTGAGCATGATAGATATGGTTTGGGTGACATTGTGCTATTTGGCAATAGTAATAGGATGAAGTTAAGTTCTCATCCAGGCCTTAAAGATATCTTTCTTGATAACCGGGTCCAGAATCTCATGCAGTATTTTGATCCAAATTTTGGATGGAAGACTAACTTGTTATCCATGATACGGTTGCTTAATTCCATGGAGGAATTCGCTAAGAAAAAAAATAGGTTGTATTCGCGTACAGGTGGAGATTTGGTGAACAAACAAAGAAGCTCAAGTTCTTGATGCAAAGCTTATGCACACACATGCCAAAATCATGCATTTTTCTTGAAGCGGTCAAGAAAATGCTTCAAGCTCTTGATTTGCTACGTTCTCTCGAAATATCTATGTGGCAAGTCAAATTTAAGAGTAATAAAGATGGAAGCCTTCTTGCATACTTTCAAACATTATATGTCAGAAGAGATGAGTGCCTTAGCATACTCAGTTCTTTTCTCACACAGTTTCCATTCCTGAATTTTACTAGAGAGGTAACATGAGAGTTGATGTAGGCAATTTTGGCTTGTCAAATGCTTGCCTAATTTTGTGCACTACATCAAGTTCTGTTAAAATTTACTACTCAGCAATGGTGAAACTAGTGGAAATTTTAGTAATCGATGAAGCCGCACAGCTAAAAGAATGTGAATTAACAATTCCATTACAACTGACAGGTCTCCGCCATTGCATCTTGATAGGAGACAAGAGACAACTTCCTGCATTGGTAAAAAGCAAGATTGCAGATAAGTGTGAATTTGGACAAAGTATGTTTGAGAGGTTGGTACTTTTAGGATACAAGAGGCATATGCTTAATGTTCAATACATAATGCATCCTTCCATCAGCTTGTTCCCATGTAATGAGTTCTATGATGAAAAGCTTTTTTATGCTCCTGTTGTCAGGGAAGAAAGCTATAACAAGCTTTCCCTTCAAGGAGAAATGTTTTCTTCTTATTCGTTTATTAACATAGCTAAGGGAAAAGAAAAACATGGACAAGGACAAAGTCTAAAGAACATGGTTGAGGGTGCTGTTATTTCGGAGATAATTAAAAGCCTTAATAAAGTGTTCATGAGGAAAAGAACGAGGTTTAAAACTTTCACAAAAAAAAATGCTTTTAGAGAGAGAAAGTCCAATCCATCTCTAACTTTCTCCTTCTCTTTCCACTATTTGGCGTTCCGGTCCGGTGGTTTTGTTCATCCTTCTGACCTTTTCTCTGAGCAGCTGGGCGTTATCATTCATGGTTTGATTCGAAAACTCAAGGAATGTTTGGTTTAAACTCCTATTTTTTGAAATAGGGACCTTCATTTTCTTGTCTGTCTGGGTTTTCTGTGTTTCGTTTCGAGCGCTTTGTTCTGGTTCGGAGGTCTTCATTCGGATCGGTGAGTCTCCTCCATGGAATGGAAGAGAGCGAAAAAACCTGGGTTTAAGCACATTATCCCTAAATGGGACTCTTTTATAACTGGCGGTGCGAGGCGGGTCGAAGATAGTGAGTTGTTGTCTTCATTCTATTTTTCGGAAATTCCAGATAACACAAGGGCAGTGGATATTTCCGCTTTGTTTGGCTGCATCGGTGAGTTGGTAGAGGTGGTGATTTCACCTAGAAGAAATAAGTTTGGGAAGAGGTTTGGGTTCGCTAGGTTTAGGGAGGTGGAGAATGAGAGAGTCCTAGCTATCAAGTTGGATAATGTTCGGATTGAAGGTACCAAAATTCATGCAAATATCCCTAGGTACAAGAGAGTGAAGCGTCCAACGATCGGTGTTAACGGAGGGGGAAATAGGGTGACTAATGGTGGGAGGATTGGGGAGAACTTCGGGTCTCATCATCTGGGGCGTTCTAGGTATGGAGACGTCGGTTCCGTTCATTGTTCGGTGGGAGGTAGACAGTGGTCTTTTGCGGAAGTGGTGCGAAGGAAAGAGAGGGACTATTCGAATAGATTTAATGAGGTCGTGAATTTGGAATTCGAATCGGAAACAGGGGAGCTGGAAAAGCTCCGAAAGGCTTATGTTGGGGTGTGTTTACCAGAATGTTCTGCGTTCGACTTGCAAAAGGAATTCGGTTCTGAAGGGCTCTTCTCTATCATTGTTTCACCCCTGGGACCGAATTTCTGTTTGTTAGAAGAAGTGGTGGAGGGAGCGTTTCACGATTTAATTGTGGAGGGTGAGGATTGGTGGCACCGTTGGTTTAAGACGATTAGACCGTGGAAAGAAGGTGATGTAGATACTGAAAAGGAGGCGTGGATTCGTATTCATGGTATTCCTTGCCATGCGTGGAGTTTGAGAGTGTTTAAGGAGATTGCTAATTCAGTGGGTACTTTCTTGGGTTTGCACGAGGATATTTAGCGGGGGTTAAGGAAGGATGTAGCAAGAGCTAGAGTAAAGGTTCCTTGTTTGAAAGTCATTAACTTTGTTAGGAAGGTCGTGATCGATAAGGTGTGTTTTGAGGCCTGCATTTCTGAAGACTTTCAAACAGCTTCGTTTCCTCTGGAGTTGGTTTCGGTATCGAGAGACGACGGTTCATCCACGCATGAAACTGATGATGAGGCGAGGAGCATTTTCTTTAAGGAAGATGATGATGATCATTCGGTTGTTAGGGATGTTTCCGGTGTCGGAGTTACTTCTCCGGTTTCGAGAGTGGGCAGTGACGGGAAGAAGGAAGAAGGGGGAGGGAATTCAATGAAATGTCCAGTGGATATTAATGACACTGCTTTGGAGCAGACGTGTTCAGAGCGTGAAGTGGACAGGAGGAGGTTTTTGGGTGATTTAGAAGTAGGTGGGTGTTTCCAAAAGGCTATAAGTACTTTAAAAGGTAATCGTTGTCATTTTTCGGAGCCTATGGGGAAGGGGACAAGTGGATCTATGAATAGTTTAGATGGAATTTCTTATGTTCCAAATACTGCATTTAACATTGAGGAGAGGGGGACGTTTAAAGTCTCAGAGGGTGTAGCGCAGATGGGCCCCTCATTGAAACAGAAAAATCTTGTTTTGAAAAAGAAAAAAGTTATGAAGAGTGTGAAATTGAAACATTTGTACGTAGTTGATGGGCCCCTCAGCGGTCATAATAATAATAAAAAATTTAAGTGGACTAGAAAGAGGCGATTGGAAAAAGAAGTGGTAGGAAAAGAAACAGTGGGGGCGGAAGGAGGTAGTTATTCTACTTCTTTGAAAGTGGTGGATTCTGCGGTTTCTACAGGGGCAGTGAGGTCTAATATTTTTCATGGAGAACAGTCCGATGTGTCCGGCATGGATAGATGCAACCAGAGAATTAAGGAGAATCTGGATTCTAATTTGGGTGTTAAACTATGGAATGTTATTTTAAAAGTGGGAGTTGAGAAGGGGGATTCCAATGGAGAATACCAAAGGAGAATTGAGGAAAATGAAAAAAGGGATAAAATTAAAATGGTAGGAAGGAAGGAGAAAAAGATTTTGGGATGATGATAGTTGGATCTTTGAACATTAGAGGGGGAGGTAGTAGAGTCAAGAGAAGTAGAATTACTCAAATTATCTCGAGAGGCAAGGCGGATATTTTTTTGATTCAGGAAACGAAGATTCAAGATTTGTCCGATACGGTGGCTCGGAGTTTTTGGTGGAATGAAGAAGTGGAGTATTCTTTTTCTAATTCGGAAGGGATGTCTGGAGGTTTGTTAATTCTTTGGAAAGCTAATACAGTGGAGGTTCTTAGTAGCTTTAGAGGTGTTGGCTTTTTGGGAGTCAAAGTTAGTTGGAGAAACAATTTTTATTATATTGTGAATGTGTATTCGCCGTGCTCGTTAGAGTTAAAAAGAATTTTATGGAGGAGGCTGTTGGATTTAAAGGAGGCTTGGTCGGATGGAGATTGGTTAGTAGGAGGAGATTTCAATGCGGTCACAAAGGCACATGAACGAAGGGGGAGTACAGCTTTTAATTCAAGGAGGGAATGGAAAGAGTTTGAAGAGTTTATCTTTGAAGGTAGATTGGTGGATCTTCCTTGCAAAGGGAAGAAGTTTAGTTGGTATGGGGGGGATGGTAAGGCTAAGAGTAGGATTAATCGTTTTCTAGTTTCGGACGGCATTATTGAAAAATGGGGGGCGGTTGGGCAATTGATTGGCATGAGGGATATTTCGGATCATTGTCCGATTTGGTTGGTGGTGGATAAGGCGGATTGGGGACCGAAACCGTTTAAAGTGAATAATGAATGGTTTTCCGATAGGCGCTTTATTCTTTTTGTCGAAAAAGAATGGAAGAATATTGTGGTTGAGGGAAGGAAAGATTTTGTTCTTAAGGAGAAATTAAGGTTATTAAAGGAGAGGCTTAAATGGTGGAATATTAATGTTTTTGGGAGGATAAATTTGGAGATGGTGGATGGGGTGAGGGAGTTGAATGAAGTGGATGATGTCGAATCCGGAGATGGGGTTGGGGTGGAGGAGGAGGATAGGGTTGTGAGGAGTAAGAAGGCTAGTGGGAAATTTTGGCTTAATTTGAGGATTAAGGAGAATATGCTCATCCAAAAGTCGAGATTAAAGTGGTTAAATGATGGTGATAACAATTCTAAATTTTTCCATAGGGCTATGAAGGAGAGGAGGAGACATAATTTTCTTGGTTCTATTATTACGGATAATGGAATAGTGGATAAGGTAGAAGAAGTTAAGGAGGAGGTTAGGAGTCATTTTGCGGCTAAGTTCATTGAGCCGGACATTGAGAGACCGGTCCTTGGTGGTCTTGAGTTTAATAGTATTAATGGTTCGGATCGCTTGTTTCTTGAAGCTAATTTTTCGGAAGAAGAGATTAGGGAGGTTATTTGGAGTTGTGAAGGATCTAAAAGCCCGGGGCCCGATGGTTATTCTTTTCTTTTCATAAAAAAATGTTGGTATTTTATGAA
Organism: Lathyrus tuberosus; assembly: GCA_022829125.1. Taxonomy (NCBI): domain Eukaryota; kingdom Viridiplantae; phylum Streptophyta; class Magnoliopsida; order Fabales; family Fabaceae; genus Lathyrus; species Lathyrus tuberosus. The sequence continues at coordinate 1,082,725 of JALAZF010000874.1, forward strand.
GGAAGAGTTTATTGGTTGTTTTCGGAGTTTTCATTACGGCGCCTTCTTCTCGAAAGCTTTCATTTCGTCTTTCTTGACCCTTGTTCCTAAGTCCTCTAATCCGTTATGTTTGGATGATTATAGGCCTATTTGCCTTGTGGGGTGTGTGTATAAAGCAATTTCCAAGCTTTTGGCGTCGAGACTTAAAGTGGTGTTGAACTCGATTATATCGGATTCTCAAAGTGCTTTTGTGCCGGGAAGACAATTGTTGGACGGTGTGTTTGTGGCTAATGAATTGGTGGATTTTGCGAAAAGGGAGGGAAGAAGTTGTTTGCTCTTCAAAGTTGATTTCGAGAAGGCTTACGATAAGGTGAGTTGGAAATTTCTTATATTTATGTTAAGGAAAATGGTTTTTGGGGAAGTTTGGATGAGGTGGATGGAAGTGTTAGTGTTCAATAGTAAAATGTCGGTGTTGGTTAATGGTAGCCCTACGAAGGAGTTTGTCGTGGAGAGAGGTTGAGACAAGGAGATCCTCTTTCTCCTTTTCTTTTTGTGATTGTGGCGGAGGGTTTAAGGGGAATGGTTTCAAAGTCCGTGGAGATTGGGGAGTTTGAGGGATTCAAATTGAATCGGTGTTTCGTTGACATTCTTCAATTTACGGATGATACATTACTCTTTGGGGAAGGGAATTGGAAGCATGTGTGGGGTTTTGAAATCGTCTCCGGGTTGGGTATTAACTTTCATAAAAGCAAATTAATTGGTATTAATATTAGTGATCGGTTTTTGGAATTGGCTTCTTTCTTTCTATCGTGTAGAAGAGAGGAGAACTCTTTCATTTTCCTTGGAATGCCTATTGGATTTAAGTCTAACGGTATTTCTTTGTGGTCGGCTTTGGTGTTGAAATTGAAAAGAAGACTTTTTTGTTGGAATAATCGATATCTTAGCTTTGGAGGGAGGATTACTTTGCTTAAATCGGTATTTTCTAGTTTATCTATTTTTATGCTTTCTTTCTATAAAGCTCCGGTGAAGATTATTAAAGAGATAACAAGAATCCAAAGTAATTTTCTTTGGGGAGGGAAGGAGGGGGAGAGGAAAATCCATTGGGTGAGTTGGAATAAGGTGTGTCTCCCGCTTGATAAAGGGGGATTAGGTTTGCGTAGAGTGGAAGACTTTAATATGGCTCTCCTTAACAAGTGGAGATGGAGGATTCTCTCGGAAAATGAAGCTCTTTGGTGCAAAGTTTTAAAGGAGAGGTATGGAGATATCAATTTAAGGATTGTTAATTCCGGGTGTTTTATTAAATAGAAGAATTGTTGTTCCTTTTGGTGGAGGGATGTCATCAGTTTAGACAAAGGTATGTCGGAAAATGTTTTTGTTTCTAATTGTAGATTTACGATTGGTAATGGGTTTTCTTCATCTTTTTGGTACTCTTCTTGGTGCTCTAATATTTGTCTTAAGGATAAATTTCCTCTTCTTTTTGATTTATCTTGCCTTAAAGAGGTATCGGTGGCATGTATGGGTGGTTTTATAAGTGATGGATGGTATTGGGGGGATTCTGGAATTTGTTCTAATGATGAGGGGGGAGTAGTTAATGAATTGTTGGAGTTGCGGGAGCTTTTGCTTTCTTTCCGTCCGGCCGTGATGGAAAAGGATTTGGTGAAATGGTTACCGTCTACGGAGGAGAAATATTCGGTGAGCTCTTTTTACTCCCTAGTTAGTTTTAATCGTATTCCTTTTGGGCCTAGGGAGAAGTTTGATGAAGCCTTTTCTTTGGTTTGGAAGGGGAAGGTTCCATTTAAAATTAGAGCTTTTGGTTGGAGGTGTTTTCTAGATAGGCTCCCATCGAAACAATCTCTTTTTTGTAGAGGTTGTGACTTTTCGAATTCCGATTTGAGTTGTGTTTTATGCTTAACCGGAACGGAAACTTTAAACCATATTATGTTGGGTTGTACGGTGGCGAGAGTGGAGGGAGGTGGAAGTTTGGGTTGGTTTTGATGAGGGGGGTTCCTCGGAGCTTAAGGAAAGTTTCTTAAGGTGGGTTTCCTTTTGTAAAAGGAATAAAGTGGAAAGAGGTAAGGAAGGGGTTATTTGGTTGGCTACTTCTTGGTCCTTGTGGTTGTTGAGGAATGGTATTATTTATAGGAACAATGTTTGGAATATTGTTGAAGTGGTATGGAATGTCAAGTTGTTAATTTGGAGATGGTCTCTTATTGGGAAAATTACTAATTCCATTTGTAGCTTTTATGATTTTAGTAAGCATCCTTTGTTTTATTTGTCCAAAGGCCTAAATGGTTTGTAATTTTCTCTCATCGAGCTTCGTCTCGTTTTTGTAAGTGGGTTCGAGAACCCTTTGTTCTCGTTTTATTGAAATTCTTGCTTATAAAAAAAAAGTGTTCATGAGGACAAAAAAAAAAGTTAGCAGAGGAATAATGTCTCCGTATAATGCTCAAGTTTATGAAATCCAAGAGAAAGTAAAGCAGTAAACTTGGGCTTCTAATTCCGGCTTCTCTATTAATGTTCGTTATGTGGATGGTTTCCAAGGAGGTGAAGAAGTTATTAGAATAATTTCTACCGTGAGATCTAATGGGAGTGGTAATGTAGGTTTTCTTTCAAACAGACAAAGAGCGAATGTGGCTATAACCAGGGCTAGATATTGTCTTTGGATATTGGGGAATGCATCTACTTTAATCCATAGTGATTCTGTTTGGAGAAATGTGGTTCTTGATGCTAAGAGAAGAGGTTGTTTCCATAATGTTCAAGACTAGTGAAGTTGCATACCACAAATGTAAAACAAATGGGATCCAGGAACAATATATTTATTCCGATATTGATTTTAGAACCTTGAGGACAAGGTTCAAGTGAACCCCGCGGCAATAATAGGAGGTGCAATTAGATATTTTAATTAGTAATACTATTATGTTAGTTGTTATTTTATTTTGAATGTTTTGTTGAATTGGGCTTTTCATTTGGGCCTTCTAGTTTAGTATCACTATGATTACTATATATGTAGTCCTTAGAGACATTTGGAACTAATCAATGAAAAATCAAGTTATCTTTTATCTCTATTTTCTTAGTTTGTTTACTTGCTTCTCTTAGTTTTGTAAATCTTGTTAGGGTTAGCATTTTGCTTCCTAACATTCTAACTTTTAAGAGTAACTTTAAGAAATCTAATTTTTCTCATAAGAACAAAGGCCTTCTAACTTTGATTGGGAAAAGGGTACCCAGAATTAAGAACCAAATCAGGAAAATATAGGTGAAAAAACCAATTGTTATTGAACTGAAATAGTGTGGGCCTCTGAAGCTGATTGTGATACTTTTGAATGATAGAGCAATGATTTGAAATGTCTCTAGGAATAGTCAACTAAGCAACTGTGCCTTAACAATACCACCAACGACATAAATCGGAATCTGATTGAGTTTACTAACAGTCGTTCCATTAGTTTTGGAACTAAATAACCTTAAAAACAAATAGAGGATGACCCAACAACTCCATCTGAGAGATAAAGGAGGAAAAATAGACACACTCACCATAACTTAAGGAGTTCAAGAAGTCGTCGCTACCTTATCTCTCACTAGTCACTAGGATGGCAGGTCGAATTGAAATCACATAGGATACACACCTCCAAATTTAGATTGCACATACAAATATCATCTCACATACATATTTTCTCAACCAATAAGAGCTTACAATAGACATTGACCACAAAGCAAATCATGTTCGAGGAACCTCACTCAAAACAAACTCCAAGCTCGAACCTCAGAAGGTGATGAGTGATCTTCCTTTCGAACTACACCCACATGAAAGAAGGCCACCACTATTACCTATTGGAGATTGAAAACTCCACTCACATAATGAATTTCTCCAAAGGGACTGAACTAGGGAATCAGATACCGTAGAGAGTTTAGACTCTTGGATGGCCATGAAATCCAAATAATGAGCAAAAATAAACTCTTTCACCTTCCTTCTCTTGATCCTACCACCCAACCCACTAATATTACATGAACAAAATAACATATATCCCTTAACGTAGACGACCTTGAATCTCTTTTGTTTCTATCAATTATTTGAGATATGAAGTTGCCTAAAATGTGATTATTATAAACATACAAAATGCGATTGGTAGTTGACATTCATATATCCACGAGCTTCAGCGTCCCATAAAGAGCATTATAATTACGAATTTCCCATAAAACATTGCTCTTAGTTGTGACTTTCTAGGAGAATAAGTTACACTAATTCATTCATCCTAAATTAAGCACAGTTAATTACACAATTTCTTTTTTATGGTGGTTTAGCTGATTTGGATTCCAAAAACTCATTAAGATTAGAGCATTCTCGAAATTCAAAGAGCCTTTATAAATGTATCAGCACAAAGATAAGCCACACAATAGTCTCAGGCCTCCAAAAATGCATAAAGCATTACTCATTTGTTCTTATTTTCAGTTTTTAGGTTTTGGCACTACACCATAAAATACTTATCTCATCGTTTGGAAAGAAGTTTTCACTTCGGTTGACTTTTCAAAGTAATGTAGAGTGTTATGGTACGTTTGTTACATTTTAAATCGGGCGGTTTACTGATGTAAAAAACAATTTATCACTTTAGTCATGATCAATAAATGAACCGAAGAGATATCTAAAAATAGCCTTAACTTAGTTTTAACATCAAACATGCATGTAACCAAGGTGATACACTTCACTTTTAACCTCTGGCCAGACTTGTAATCAATGCGATGAACTTTCACTTTTCACCTCAAATCAGCTTGTAAGTTATAACCGAGGGAATAGGGAATTAAGGGATAGCTTTTCACATTGGTTCTCTAGAGTTACAAATGTGAAATCCTTTTATTTTTATAGGCAAACATCAATAAAACGAGATTAAGGAAATCTCAGACCATCGTACAGGGAATACAACCGAAAATTCGGGAAAACCCCAAAGAAACCCAACAGGACAACCCAACTACAAAAAATCTAGGGGAAATTTGGTCCAATCGTAAAGGCTATAACGCTGCCTAATACGCTTACCAAACACCAACCAATTCCAGGAAGTCGCAACAATAGCGTTAAAAATGGATTCGACATTACAAACCTCGTCCCTAAACAAAATATTATTCCTAAATCTCCAAATATTCCAACAAGAAATAAACCAAATAGAATAGATTAGATCCTCCTACATATACCTTTTAATCCATGTAGCCAGGCCAAAGCATGAGAACAGCAATCCAAATCTGAAATCCGATCAATGCCAATCCAATCACATACCAAGTTCCAAACCAAAACAAATTTATGGCACATAAAGAAGAGGTGAGAAGAGTCTTCATTAGACTTGAAGCAAAACATACAAACTATATCATGTGGATTATCTAAAATACTTCTCGCTACCAAATTCGATCAGGTTGGCAGCCTATCGATAACTAATCTCCAAGCAAACACTTTGACTTTCATTGGAATAACCAACTTCCACAAAAAATCCAACAGCCTAATCGAGTTTTCATCAACCGAAACCAAGGCCTCCTGCGATGAAATGCTGTCAAAGATGGACTTAACAGAAAACCCATTGTTAACATCCAACTTCCAAAGCCAGTTATCATGGACATTGGCCTGCAACAGAATAGGTTCAATAACCTGCAGCAGCCCCTCCAAGTCACAGTTCGTCTGCTGAGTATTTATAGTGACTAAAGCAGAAACATTACAGGTCCAAATGTCATTCACCCACTCACCCAATTCTGAGATAGTACAGGATTTACTGTTACACAACTGAAACAGATTATTAAAGGAATCCTTTAAGAGCTTATCTCCACACCAAACTGAATGCCAAAAGAGCACTCCCTTCCCATTGCCGACTTCATCTTTTAAATAGTCATTAAAATAAATCTAAGGAGCAGGATTAGAAACAGAAAGAATATCCTTCAACCAAGCAGAGTCAGTATGCATATTACCAATACACTATAAAGCTGAACTTTACGACTTAAATTACCATACCTACTTACGAGAATAGGACGCCAGATTTCATTACCTTCGTTACTGAACTTCCACACCCATTTAGCAAGGAGGGCTTTATTGAAGAGGCCAACATGTTTAATTCCGAGACCAGCGCAGCTTTTCCGTTTACACACCGTATTCCAACTAGCCCAAGAAATATACCGACTGCTCGAGATGCCCGCCCATAAGAAACTCCTTTGAATTGCTATGATGTCTTTCACAACCTTTTTAGGAACCTTAAAGAAGGAAAGGTGATGGATCGAAAGGTTCGCTAGCACAGTATTAATAAGGGTCACCCGCCCTCCAATCGATGAATTACGGCTTATCTAGTTGGATAATCTAGCCCTCATACAATCCACAACATGTCGCCAAAAAGAAATACTCCTATGGTTGCCTCCAACTCCAAGGCCAAGGAATTTAAAAGGCATAGAACCCGACTTACAATGGAGGAAGTTCTCAGCATCAGCCAACAGCTTTAGAGCAATACCAACACCATACAAGCAGCTCTTAGGATAGTTAATCTTTAGACCAGAGGTGACTTCGAACCCTCGTAATATAGATTTGAAAGCCCAGATATTCGATATGGAACCATCTCCAAATTGGAGGGTATCATCCGCAAACTGAAGTATATTGATCGAAGCGACATTACTGAATTTAAATTCGTTCAGAACATTGAGGGAGGAAGCCATCCTCACTAAGTAAGCCAATCCCTCCTCAATAATCGCAAACAAGAAAGGAGATAGGGGATCTCCTTGCTTTAAACCTCTCGTCACCTTGAAATCTTTTGAAGGGCTGCCGTTAATTAAGACCGAAAGATAACTATTGAACACTGAACCACGTATCCGCTTCAACCAATTGGTACCAAACCCCATGTTAATCAACATAGATTCCAGAAATTTGCAGTCCACACAATCGTACGCTTGAGCAAAGTCCACCTTGAATAAAAGGCACTTCTTCTTTTTTCTTCTAGCAAACTCTATGGTTTCATTAGCCACAAGGACCCCGTCCAAGAGTTGACGACTTGGAATAAAAGCCATTTGAGTAGGCGAAATCAACTTTCCTATCACAGAGCTTAATCTTCTAGCAAGCATTTTAGAAATGATTTTTACAACACAACCTATTAAGCAAATAGGCCTAAAATCTTCAAACTTTCGAGGGCTATCCACTTTAGGCACAAGGGAGAGGAAAGAAGAAACATACAATTTATCCAATTTACCAGTGTGGAAGAAATCCAAAACGCAGTTACTGATATCAGTTCCCACAATATCCCAACAAGATTTGAGGAATTTGAAATTAAAGCCATCATTACTAGGACATTTGTTGCCTTCACTTGCAAAGACAGTAACCTTCACATCATCCTGCGAAAACTCAGAATCTAAGAACTCCTTATCTTTCAGACAAAGAACAGCAACACCGTCAAAGTTACAGTGAGTGTTTAACCTACTCTGATCTTTAAATTTCTTCTCGAAGAAGTTCATAGACTCATTCTTTATCAAGACAGGATCCTCCACCAGGGTACTCCTCACTTTTATACCCGATATATTATTGGTCCGGTACCTAGCTTTAAGAGAATCATGGAAATATCTCGTATTGTTATCACCATCACTCACCCACATTTTTCTGGACTTCTGTTTAATCACCAATTCTTTGAGCTTGAGGTTTTTCCATATATCTTCTTGAATCTCCATCCTCTCCTTAACAGTCCCCTCATCTAGGCTGTTATCATTCTCAATCGAATTCAACTCCAACTCGTTTAAAATTGTGATGCTCTCATCAATTTTCAAATCTAGCCACCCAAAAACATGGACATTCCACCACCTAAGATCTCTTTTAAGAACTTTAAATTTATTCCATAAACCCATGCTGGGAGAACCCGAGGCTGCCACAGACTCCCAAGACTTTTTCACAAAATCTATAAATCCTTTATGCTCCAACCAACAGTTAAAGAACCGGAACGACTTAGGGCCCCAGTTTATAGATTTAGACTTCAGTCACAGCGGACGATGATCGGAAATGTCCCGATCCCCCACCCATTGACTCTTCAAATCCAAATTAGCAATAACTGCATCATTAACCAGATATCTGTCTAGTCTTCTACAACTACTCCCATTAGCATTGAACCAAGTAAATTTACTTCCCACCGCAGGAAAATCTAACAAATTCAGATTTTCAATGAAAGAATTGAATTCCAACATCTCTCCATAATTTACACTACTCCTACCCTTCCTCTCCTCTCTGACTTTAATAGCATTAAAGTCTCCGGCTATAATCCAACCCCCATTAGGAAGTCAATTCTTAACATCAATCAACTCCGACCAAAGTCTTCTTTTCTCAGATAAAGCACACGCCGAGTAAACGTTAACAACATACATGTTCGAATTATTCCATATGAAGGGACACTACTACGAAAAACCCATTTAACAACAGTTGGGAATGACATATAATGACGCGGGTGAAGGCGTTGTTATGTAGATTGTTGTTGTAAGTTCGCTGTTTCTACAACGGTCTCGAAACCGTTGTTGAAAGGCATATGATAATAAACCGTTGTGATACATACACTTAGGTTCTGGGTTCGAAACCCATCAGTAGCGAATTTATATAAAACATAAATTACTTATGATATCGGTTAAAATATTTAACCGTTGTTGTAAGTACCCTAAGTTTATTATATTAAATGTAGATTGCTTGTTTTCCAAACACCTTACTAAATAAATATACATGGATTAAATTTGATGAAGATGTCTATAATCTGCAAATTAAACTGTTCTTGAAAACCAACTTAAACAAACCAATGTTGTTTTCTGATTGCATTCGTCTCATCGTGCATTTCACGCTCTTTTACATATATTGTGGTTTATTGATCTGACTCCTTCGATATATCGCTATCTTCGATTATAGTTAAATTTCCATAACAAGACATTGGATAATTTGCCTCATCTTTAATTTAACTATATTGGAATATGGCGATGCATTTATGTAGCCAGATCATTATACCATAATCTATATATAAAAGAACGTGAGATAAATGATGAGAGGCATGCAATTAGAAAACAACATTGGTTTGTTTAAGTTGGTTTTCAAATACAACTTAATTTGCACATTATAAATATCTATGTCAAATTAACTGAATGTATTTTAAGTGAGGGTTAGTGAAATAAACAATCTACATAGAATATAATAAACTCAAACAAAATTCTATACCAGATCCAGATATTATAAACTCATATAATACGCCTGCTACCACCAGCAAACTTTAAGTGAGGGTTAGTTAAACAAACAATGTAAATAGAATATGATAAACTGAAACAACATTCTATACCAGATCCAGAAATTATAAACTGATATAATACACATGCTTCCACCAGCATCATCACCCTGTATCATCCCCTTAACCTGAAAGGAAACAAAGCAAACTTCAAAAATGAGCATCCTCAGTTGAAAACAAACCCTAAAACCATAATCCAGTGATGAGTAAAGAGAGGAATAAGAATAACACACCTTTTAATGAAACTAATCGCGAAACAGGAATCAATTATGATGTTGAACTAGTTTGGGAAGCCATGAAAAAGAAATATAAGGAGGAAGAAGCTTACACAAAAGCTTCATACTTCTTATACTTCTTTTCATTGTTTCTAAAACTAGATAAAGTTTGCTTACACTGTTGTTTCTTCATTTACTAACATCTTGTTCGTGATGCTATGGAAAAAAAGGTACAAGGTGGATGAAGTTTCCATCATAGCTTCATGCTTCTTATACATTTTTCCATAGCAACACAAACATTATGAAGTTTCCAAAGTATGGTCTTTGTTGAGGTAGTGAAAACGAATCAGAAAAAATGAGAACAATCAACAAAAACAACATGCAACAAACGAGATAATGGGAAATATCTAACAATAGATGGAAGAAGAAGAATACCTTAATGTATGAAGCACAAGATTCATGGCTAATGGTGAAAACGAAGAGAAAAAATGGGTTCTAGGGTTTCACTTTGAAGGCAACGGCGTTACTGTCAATTAAGTGAAAGTTATTTCGCTTATATATGGGTAAACTATTTCACAACGGTTAACAATAACAACCGTATATATATGTATTTATTTATTATAAATATATCACTACGGTTTACCATAATAACCGTAGTGATAACCCTTTTATCTGTGAATTTTAAAATAAATAAAAACCGTATACATAGGTATTTATTTATTATAAATGTATCACTACGGTTGTCCAGAAGAACTGTAGTGATAACCCTTTTATTTATGAATTTTAAAATAAATAAAAAAGAAAAGGTGCACCTTAACTTCTAACTTAATGCATCTGCAGTTTAAACATCAACAATGTAATTCACAATGCATCTGCAGTTTAAACATCAACAATGTAATTCGAACCCTAATTCAACTATTACATTTCATAACAAAGTAAATATTAAACATAAAGGAGACAAAAAAACATAACATCTTGATATTTCCAGACAATATCTCTGATTCCAGTTTGTTCTTCAAATTCTTGTTATTTTTCTTTAAATCCTCATACATAACCTTCAGATAGCCCACAACTTCCAACTCTGACTTCATAATGCTCTCATCGTAATTTCCATCTCTTTCTCCCACGTCTTCATCCTATATGAACAAATTACATGTTTCATCGCTCCTCCAAAATGGACATCTCCAAAAAAGACTTCCTTTATTTTGTCCCTTCTTGCATTGATACGAAACCATACGACCATCACAACCACAAAAATTTCCAGATCGAGATTTTACACTGGAACAAGACGTAGAAACACCTTTGGATGATTTTGTCTTCAAATGTGACATTGCAACACCTTAAAGTAGAACACTTTGTTGTTGTTGTTTTCTTCTTCCCGACAATGGTGATGGCGTTGGTGTTAGGGTTGTTTCAATGGATAAATTGATATATATACTTGGTGTTTAAAATACATAAAAAGAAGCTTCAATTTGTAACAACGGTTTTGAGAAATATTCGTCGTGATATCCTTATTATTTTTTAGTTATATATTAATAAAACTTAAAAAGGGAGCATTTACATCAAAGGGATAAACTATTTGAGGGCGATGAGGTTCGAACCCATGATAGCTAGATTGTATCACCACGATTTTCATAAAAACCGTTATTATACCCTTGAGATTTCTAATTAAAGTAATGCGCGCGCATCCAGTACGCACTATAAGAACGGTGTATAGGATGCCGTTGTAAATCTGGCGTTGTTGTTTGGCCGTTTTGTAGTAGTGGGAATACCTAAAAAACCTTTCCCTCTGAAGGTGGAACAGGCGAAAGCCAATTCCTTTTTCCAGATTGTAAAAATCCCACCGGATTTCCCATCAGAGTTTGTAGCCGACCAATCGTACCACGATGACCTCCAAATGCTTTAAACAATCCCAACATCTATATGTCTCAACTTGGTTTCTTGAAGAAGGCACGGATCTGCCTTGCCCTTACTCAAAATATGGTAGATCCTCCTTCTTTTAAGAGTGCTACAACACCCTCGAACATTAAAAAACACTATATTCATTTACCACCTCTTTCAACAATCTTCTTACCTCTTTTACCTAGTTTTTCTTCATCATCCGACTCCCTTAGAATGCTTACAAAAGCCTCATCTTCAATGTCTCCCTCCACCCCTAACTTTTTCAAAGTGTTCAAGACTTTAGAGGGAACATCATCTAATGCCTTCTTACATCTAATATTCCCTCTAAACACATCAGTATCTGTTAAGGATTCATTGCATCTAAGTGAGTTAGGTCCATCTCTCTCATGGATAGTCCCATGTCGAGAGGGTTTAGACTTTCTAATTGATTGAACACAACTGGGAAAAATTGGTAACTCAATCGCGGCATGGAGAAGGGAAGAGTAGTAAGATGGGGAAAAAGGAATTTTAACACTATCATAAACTTCATGTAACAATTTCTTTTTCCTATTTTTGACCCATTTAGACGACCCAATTAAGCCACCCGAAGTCCCAGAAATAGGATCAGAGCAATTCAGGTCCACCACCAGCCCATTACATTAGTCTCCATTTAAAAATTTACCACCCGTTATTGTCTTGTCCTTGCATTTTTGAATAGGTATTTCTTTATACAATACAACTTTATCTAACATCTTCGTACCCCCTACATCCACTTTGTCAGCACATATAGAGTGTTTCTCAACCAGAGAACCAACTCCCAACAAAGGATTTAAACGGCAAGAGTTCGGTCCCACCACAGGTTCATTAGTCTCATTAGTAGCCTCTCCAACCTTGTCAACTACCTCAAAAGTAGCCCCAACTATAGATATGTCAACCGATCCCTCATCCCCTATACCTGACACCTCCTTAAATTGCGACACGTCGCGGTCTCCAGCTAGTTGCGTAGGGTTGCTAGACTCAACCACTTCCTCCTCAAAAGTATCACCCCAATCACTCTCACCTTCTTCAGATGAGTCCACAAGATCAGATGATGAATACACCTCATCCGCCTCATTATCCAGCGTTTTGTTAATCAACACTTTATAGATGCAGAAATCTTAAACCAAAGAAACTTGAAAGGGTAAACTGTTACACATTACAACCACACTCTTGTTCAGAATAATAGGCAGTTTAGTAAGGACCTGGATACGAGCCATATCCAGCTTAGCCTTCTTAATAGTATCCTCATCGATCTGGCATAGCTTACCCACCCCGCTTACAATAGAATGAAAAGTAGAAAAATTCCAAGTTGTAAATGGAAGACCATAACACTTAATCCAAATGAGCCGTTCATCATCGACCTCCTCTATAGACCATGGTTTTAGTGCAGAAAACCATTTTCCAATACAATCTTCAGATTCACTAATAAATTCGTTTAAACTTCCCTCTGCAATCTCTTCAATAAGACATTTTTTAGCTCCGTAAGGGGACACTTAATGTTGAAGAACCCCTCTTCATGTAAAATCCTTTGAATATCAACTACATTAATTCCTTCAGCAACTACGCCAACCCTCACTTTCTTAAATCTTAGTTTATCTCCATCCTCCATGATAACCTGAACCTTCGAAGGACTATGGGTCACCGGAATAAGATTCTTCGGATTACCACCCCCCAATGCTTGAGCAAAGGATCTACCATCCAACACCTTCCCTCATTCTCTCCTACCAGAGATAAAATCATGTCTTCTGCCAACCTGACTTCCAACCCCTGGCCCCAAAGTCTTCTCTTCCCTATGGAATCGAGGAACATTGACAAATAATTTCTTCCCCTTCAGAAAAATGTTACCAAGCTTAATCGCCATCATCAGAGGATCTTGAACCTTCCTGAACTTTGCAAATCCGAACCTCTTCCCACGTTTGTCTCTTCTCGCCGGAACATAAACTTCCGAGATCACCCCATAGACTTGGAACACCTCAAAGAGATCTTTAGCGCTCATCACTTCAGGAAACTCAGTGACAAAGAAAGAAGTAATTTTTTTCCTACCGCTCATTTGCTATTGTTCTCCTTCCACACAGAAAACCTATCAACCTTCGGTCTCCACCTCTTTCCACCTACCTTGACCCAATCATTCTTGAGAAACCCAATAGACAAAACCCACTCAAACTGAGCGTAACTAACTAAAACTAAAACAAAACAACAACATACCACCCCAACGAAACAGAACCAAAGCACCGCCCCAAAAGCAAAACCTAACAACACCCTAAGATCTCGAATGACTCAGAAGAACCTGGAGGAAACCAACACCTTACCAAGGCCCCTAAGCCCTAAAGCCAGGAATTTAAGTCGAAAATAAGGAAGAAGACCCCCCAGTATCTACTTTGAACAAAACGAAATCTCACACAGGTACAAAAGGAAAAAATGGAACACAAGGGAATAGGGACAGACCAAACGACTGAAGAGGTTAAAGAAGAATAGGGATGGGAACGATACCGGAAAATGAAAAAATGGATTGGGAAGATGAAGAGGAAAATAGATGAAACATAAGAAACCCAGAAATTTAGAGAGAGATTGGACCCTCTCTCTCTAAAAAGAACTTAAATGACACACATTTTGAAATTCACCACCGAGCTTTGATTTATCCAAAGGAAAGGTTAAAGATCGAAGAAAACCCTAAATGCGCTATGTGAAGACAAAGCTAAGCGATTGGGGATCGGGGGTTGGTTATACTAAGGGAAGGTATTAGCATCCTAGATATTTGTAGTACTCTACAGGAACCTCTTGTTTGTATTTGTGTTATGTTATGTTTGCTTGCTATGGTTAAGATAAGGACCTATGGTAAAGACCAAGGTGCTAAAGGTAAAGACCTAAGGGTATATACACTAAGTATGCTCGCCAAGACATCGCATCTCGTGCCTACGTATCCTGACAGGAATGAAATTAGAGCATTCGTAGTTCCCCTAACTAAGGGTGTGGAACCATTGACTATGGCCAAAGTTCCAAGGGGAATGAGTATGATACTCATATAGAGTTTAAGAAACTCTCTAAGTCTAAGTTGTGATAGGGAGAAATGAGATACTCAAGATGATGAGCCCCACATAGAGTCCAAGAACTCTAACTTAATTCTAAGTTGTGATATTGAGTGGCTATGAGACCAAGGGAGGAGGCATCCTATGATTATGAGGTCAAGGAGGGAAATGACTCTTAGGAGGCCAAGGAGAAACCCTATGACTATGAGGTCAAAGGTAGGGAGTGACTCTTAGGAGGCCAAGGTGGAATCCTATGACTATGAGGTCAATAGAGAGGCTTTCCTTTGGAAGGAAGGGGATACAAGGTATTGAAATTACATGAATAATATGAGTTCAAGGACTTAAGGGGATGTACAACAATTCAGCATGATCAATCTCAAAAGTATGACTCAAACATCTATGTATGGCAAGAGATAGTGAGATGATTCACAACAAGCATAAACAAATGAGCATACATAAGTATGATAAAGCTAGCATCTTCAAGTTTGAAATCCGAGACAAAATATCCAAGGTAAAAAGACTTAGCAACAAAGCCAAAAGATACAAACAAAACCCTAATGGAATAACCTTATCCAAGGTCAAGGAAACCTTCCCAAACAACCCTCTCAAACCATAGGACAAATCAAAGAAATACTCTCACAAAACTCCCAAGAATCAAGTGATTTCTCAAAAGAAGTTCAAGAATTAAATGAAAAGTTTATTCATGTTTTTGTAAATTTAGAAATTAATGTGAAAATAAAATAAAAGTGAAATCAAAATTATGAAAAATTAAATTAAACATTAAAGGATATTTATGATTTTTTTTGGAATTTTTGAGTGGAAGAAAAATATTTTAAATAATTAAAATTGAAATGAAAAGAAAAAGAAAAAAAATAAAAAAAAAAGAAGACAAAATAGTGGAGGTGCACTAGAAAAATCAATCAGAAATAAGGTGTGTGTTTGGCAGCGCATGGGCCTTTGGTGGGGGTCTCAACAGCAGCGGTCCAAGTTGGAAAAAACAAGAGAATAAAATAAAATAAAAAGCAACAAAAAGGGTGTTTGGGGGGAGGGGGATTCGAACCCCAGACCCATTGGTTACAACGCGCGTCTCATACCACTAGGGTAGCTATACATCCAGTGTATATGCCACCCCTGAAAATACTTAAACCTTCAAGTGAATAAAATGCTATTTTAAAAATAAACCACATAGAATATTGCACACTTAAGGAATGGTCTCAATCGGTCACACTCTTTTTAAGTCACTACCAGACAAAAGCTCCATCGCCCCACTTCCTTACTACCATGCAAGCCTCTCTTTCATGCACCATGCAATAAAACTCAGACAAAATCGTGAAATAAAGAAGCAAGAGAACCATGATGCACTTCCCTCTTGCTCAACCAATACTGTACTCATCTCTCAACCAAAACTCATGAAATAAAAGCTTAAAGTGCAGTACTCAAATCAAAGAACATCACTCAACCATGAACAAAACCTGATAATGGCATAAGCAGAGAGAGTGACAACATAAAACTCGTGGGCTTATAAATGAAACCACAACTTTACCATGCCAAAATGCCAATACAGATCCCAGAGTAAGCTCAAACACATGTGTGCATATTATATCAGTGTATGTTCGTGCATATGAGTACATAATTATAGGTACAGAGGGAAAGAGTGAGACCAAACACTCATCATATCAACACACATTCAAGCAAACTTTTAAGTTGTTTAACTTAAATTTGTACAATAAAAGTAATCCTCTAGTATTTAACTTGGCATGAACAACATGGTATCAAGAACTGGCAGTACCAAAAACATTACATAAACTCAACAATATCATTCACATAGTCATTTGACTTAAGTGTAAAACAAACAATATGATAGCAGCATGATCATGATTTTTGGAACATGGGGTAAAAGAGGATAAGGGTTACCTAGTGGAATTAGTCCACTGCACCTTCTTGATCCAAGAGTTTGAAAATCCAACAGAGCCAAGCTTCTTCCTCCTTAAGACAGTCGTGCTTCAACTCTCCCAAAGCTCTCTCACTCAAGTGGTGTTTTTCTCTGGAAATGGTAATGGATACTCTGATATATATGTTGATTGTTGGTTTGAAGTGTTTACTTGTGACTGGCACAAAGGAAATGAAGTTGGGTAAGTTCCTTGCAAGGTTTTTTGAATGTTACTTGCAAGATTATGGAATGGAGAGGTAGAGAGATTTTTTTGAGAGATTTTCTGGTGATGAACAAAGGAAAAGTGCTCTCCTTTTATAGCCTGAGAAGTTTGGTCCGACTCTTGGAGATACAGTGGACAGATGCTTTGTCCATAGGAGAAAAAATTAGGGTTTGTATGGACCTTCCTTCAGTCTTTGTACCTAGTCAACCTTGGAGAACACAATGCTTCATTTGCTGAACAAAAGCAGCGGAGGATAGGTTGCAGGTCTATTGTTTTCACACTTCAACATATATTCCAAAAACTCTTTTTGTTGTGTCATGTGAGAGAGTTAAAAAGGTAATAGTTGGGGATTGAGGATCATGGATCCTTGCGCATCATGGGACAGTCTTTCATGCTGCATCATTTATTTCACTAATCCAAAGTAATGTCAAAAAGCTCTTTTGGTTATGTCATGGGAGGATGAGCTTAAAGAGGTAATGGTTGGAGACTCACAAAAATGGTGCATTACACGCAAGGTATCTCAGATTTCTCAAAAAAATAACATAAGGCATAGCGAATGAAGTGAATTATGCATAGTACCTTGTTACTAAACCAAACCGTGGGCACCACTTTAGATCCACCTAACTTCATGACCTTTGATTCAAATGACAAAATCTTCGATCCAACGAAAACTAGGATGAAGTGTGAGAAAATTTCATGTTTGATTCAACTTGAAACAAAGCATATTTTCGTGAGAAAAATGAGGAGCAAAACTTGTCCAAGAATATGTCAAAAACAAACTTTGAAAAATTCTAAGTTATGAAACTTAAACTTTCCAGGGCACCAACTTTGGGACATTGTAACTTGGTGAACAACCATCCAAATGGAGAGTTCTAGCATTCAAAAGAAAGCTAGAAGCAACCTCTATAACTTTCATGGCCAAAGATAATTAAGATAAGACTTGGATCATAGTGCAAAATGAGGTTGAAATTGGTTACAAGAAAAAGAGAAAAGCATGATATTTCACTAAGCCCTAAAGGCAACTTATCTTCCAAGTATCATAACTTAAGAATCATGCATTTTTTTAAGAAAGGTCCTCTAATACACTTTGAAGTTTATGGAAAGAGCTTTCATTTGAGCTTTGAGTCACTCAATTTGGATGTGTGGTTTGAAAGTTATGACCTTCCCAATTTTGCGCAAGAAGTGAATTTTCCACACTTAGAAAGTTTCAAAGACCAAACATTGCCCTCTTTGCAAGAAACCTCTCAAAACTTGATTTCTCATGCCCTAACTCAACAATTAGACATGTCATGATAGATTAAGGACTTGAATGCTTCATCTTGGATCAAAATCTCAAAAGTCAGAGCCTCAGTCAAAACCCTAATTCCTCAAGAATACAACATAGATAATCTCTGATGATCTTACTTCTTCAATCTCTTCCAAGGCCCATAGATGGCCTCTATGGATGTCTAGTGTCATGTAGAATCATGTCCCAAAACTTAGGAACATACCTTGATCAACAACAAAGGCACTGGCTAACTTGCCCTGACAAAACCCTAGTTTGAGGTATGGTGAATTTGTGGTTCAAGGTACTTGTGATGGGAGCCAAACACACTTGATTTCTTGTTGACTAAGACTTCTTGGATGCATGTAAGTTCAAATGGTTGCATTTGGAGCCTCAGTTATTGAAATTCTGGTACCAGACATGTGATGTTAAGTGCAATGTCACAACACACTCTGCAATGGACAATGCAATAACAAGCAATAACACAATGAATTGTTCACCCAGTTCGGTCTAACTACCTACGTCGGGGGGCTACCAAGCCAGGGATGAAATTCACTACTTGTAGAATTAAATTACAGACTCAACAACCCAGTTGACAATCTCCTAATCTTAATTCCTACTAGTGACTTTCTACCTAAGAAACCACTTAGATATGAGAGCACTACTCAATCCCTAAAACACTTCAAAGATCACACACTTTGAAATACACACCTTGATTCTGCTTCACAACTTTGATCAAGAACAACTCAAAACATCAATACCAATTCACACTCGAATGGTTTATAAAACATACACGAAGACACAAACGACACTCAGTTTTTAGCTCTCTTTCTTCGTTACCTTTTCCTTCAGTACTGGTGCGCTTTATATAGCTCTTTGAATTGGACTTGGACCTGCTACAATATATGTCCTGATTTGTTATTTAAAACTGAATCTTCAAAATAGATTTTCTCCTAAAATCTTTTCAAATCTTCAACCTTTTAAATCTCCTACAAATCTGCATCAAATCTCTATGCAACAGAGAATATCTATCCCTAGATATCCGCATCCAATGAGACTACATGCTCTCCACAATTCCAGCTAAAACGCAAACCCTAACAACATCACAAACCTGATGTTATTAATTCTGCAGATCTAATTTCACAACATCTCTTGTGACATCAGACATCCAAACTTCAGCAACTTAAACACTTAACACAACCCAGTGTTAAGACTCAATGTTGTGACATCACCACCTTGACATCAAACATTGAACAACCTTTGTTTTACCAAAATTCCAGCCAATCCAAGAAACTAACAATCTCCCCCTTTGGCTAATTTTGGCTAAAACAATCTCTGCACCTTCAGAGACTTCAGCAGCGGAATAAACTAGAATGATTTTTGAAACTTCAAGCAGCAGCATCTTCAATACATACAACAATCTCCCCACAAAACTCTGCTGCAGCACCATCTTCATCAGCAACTTGGCAACAACCAAAATGGTGCTCCCCCTCAAAACCAGAACCAGCATAACAGCTGTTCAGCAATAACTCCCCCTTAATTTCTGCACTGCTGCATCACATCACTTTAGCAGCATTTGACATTTGTACTCTCTGATACTCTTGGCTCACTTGGCTATTTCTCCCCCTTTTTAGCCACAATTAGACAAACCTCAACAAGTTAAACCCTGTACAAAACCATACTTCTTCTGTCAGCAATATCCACATTTTGAAAATCCAGACATAATCTTCATTCATCCAGTTATGAAGGCTTCACACAATCATCCACAAGATCTGAAGCACACTTGCTGAGCACATGTCTTTTTGTATCAGTGTCCCTTTCTCCACACACAGTCATTCCCTATCATACTCTTCATCTTCAGACTTCCAATCAATCAATACCTGATCTACTTCAGTCTTCTCTACATTCTCCATCCAAGGCAGACTTTTTACTTCATCATTCTCCCGTATGACTATGTAGACGCTCCTTAGGTATAATGTAAGCACCAAGCTTCAGATCCAGAACAAAGACATCCTTCACCAAGGATACTCTTGACACTCTTGACACCAGGGTATTACATATGCTCCACTACTGGATTTACTATCAGCAAAATAATCCAAACTCAACACTGTGTCACAAACTCCACAATTTCTCAGCTTACTTATAAGCTTTACTGAGATCCAGTCGCTTCAAGAGATCACAATTCCTCTATCCTTACATCCACCAGTAGTTGTTGAAATTGGTGAAGTCTTCAAAGACAGTAGCCATGCTTTGCCAGAACAAACTACTAAACACATGACCATAATCTCCACCTCTTCTGACCAAAAATGCTAGAGCTTCCAACTCCACATGTCCAATCTTAACCATCTTCCAGATATAACCACCAGCAAACATGATGTTATAACATCTTTTGGGACATCAGCTTCTCATCACCATTCAAAGGACTCATTGCACAAAGAAGTCCTTCAAGAAGCTCCCAATAAAACACAGTCAGAGCAACTTATTCATACACACCTGAATACCATAAGTTCCCACACCCTCTCTGAACCATATCCTAGCAAACTCAACCATATCCAGAGTATCTATACCAAATTCTTTTTCCAGAACATACTTCCACCATTTTATGAAAAGCACAGGAAGGTTATCTAGTATGGCCTTTTGAATTTTCTCAGAAGTTCTAACAACAACGGCTTCCTTCATTTGAGAGATATCCTGGACATTATCATCAGACTTATCTTTGATCTTCCTATTTCTGGAAGAGATGAACACTTTACTCCTGGATTTTGTAGTACCATCCACATAGATCTTCTGCTTATCAGTTCTCATCTTTGGAGGTGACTCAATAGCTTTCCTCTTCCTTGATTTCAGTCGTTTAGCAACCCCAGGAACCACTTTTGCAATTAGTTCATCATCACTCTTCTTTATTTTAAGGCTAGAAGTTCCTTTCTTGACTTGAGATGTTTTAACATCAGCTCTAGCATCTGCATCTTCCAACCTAAGGATTGTCAACTTGTGAAATTTTTCTTCTGAACAATAGGAGTCATTAGTCAGGTTGTCATCTTTCTTGGCCTTGCAAGTATTCAGCTCCCAACACTTCTTAAGGTCATAGCTTTTGATCCTTCCATCAGCATTGTTGACTCCTTCATCTTGCTCACATAACTGACTACTCAAGTTGGCTTTTAACACATCTCCAACTTAGGAGTAACAGCACCATAAGTCATTAACCCATATTGACTTTTCACCATACTTTCACACTTGATGTCACCATCTGATGTTACAGTATCAACCTTAACATCACTAGATAAGCTATCCACTTGAGGTATCCACTGATAGCAATTATCTTTGGATCTTACTCCCTTCATCACTACCTCATTCTGCCCATCAGTTACCACACATTCATCTTTGGTGTAGCTTACCATGTAACCTTCATCACAAAGTTGACTTATGCTAATTAAATTAGCACTCAACCCTTGAACAAGGAGCACATTATCAAGAGTAAGACCATCATGATTCTTCACTCTTACGACTCCTTCTACTACTCCTTTTTCACCATTGCCAAAAATAACATCATTTGCATGGCAAGGATTGAACTCTACCAAATGCTTCTTGGATCCAGTCATGTGCTTTGAACATCCACTGTCAAAGTACCATGCATCCATAGCAAAATGTCCATCTGATGTGTGAGCCAATAGACATGTGACCTGAGCTTTAGGAACCCATTGTTTTACTACTTTGGGCCTGACCTCCTTCTGTCTGGGTTGAGGAGCAGAATTTAGATAACCATGAAGCTTGAAGCAAGAGAACTGCATATGTCCAAATCTGCCACAGTAGAAGCATCTAACTCTGTCATCTCTAAAGTGGTTAAACCTTCTGCCACCATGATGATGATGTTGATGGTGCTGCCATCCATAGTGTTGATTTCTTCTTCTACGATAAGGCTGTTGTCTTCTACTACCATAGTTTGACTGTCTTCTATGGTAAGGATATTGTCTTTTGAACTGTCTCCTATGGTGATGAGGCTTCCTTCTTCCATAGTAATGAGGCACAACATTGTTGTATCCATATTCATACATGTTCCCCTGATGTTGATGAACCATTTTCTGATTGAACCTAGCAGCCTTCATGCTCTTGTGATATTGGGGTGGCATATACTGACTAGCTCCCTGAGACTGCACCTTCTTCTGATGATGAGCATTCTTCTTCTCAACATTCTGAGGCTGTGGATGAGTAACCTTATTAGGTGTAGAATCATGTCTCTTTGTTTGATGTTGAGACAATGATTGAGACATCTCCTTCTTGGTTCCTGAAGTGCTTGCTTCAGCAGATACCTTTTTCTCAGCCACAAATCCTATACCTGATTTATCTCCAGCAGCTTTCTCTAACTGAAGAATCTTATCAAGAGTGGTTGTACCACTGTTCATCATCCTAACATATTTTGTCATCTGATCAAGTTGAGATTTAACTAGTACAACTTCATTTTCCAAATCAGCTTTTGCATTCTCAAGCTGAGCAATCTGTTGCTTGTGACACTTGTTTTCTTGACAAATCTCAGCACTTTTTAAACACAGCTCTTGATAAGTAGATGTTAACTCCTCATAAGTTATTTATCCATCACTATCATCATCAGAAACAACAGTTCCTGTTAAGGCTCTAACATGCTTTGCTGACTCACCTTCACTTTCACTATCAGATTCAGTCCAGGAAACTGTCATGCCCTTCTTCTGCTTCTTCAAGAATATGGGACATTCTTTCTTGACATGTCCATAACCTTCACATTCAAAGCACTGAACTCCTTTATCTTGGGCAGTCTTCTCTTCATCCTTCTCTTTTGACTTGCTGATGTCAGAAGAGATGTTCTTAACATTAGGCCTGGAGTTATTGTTCATCCTCTTGAACACATTGTGGAACTGCCTTCCCAACATAGCTATGGCCTGAGATAAATCCTCCTGGGATTCAGTACTCTTCCCTTTCTCTTCTTGAGCATTTGAAGTCAAGGCTATACTTTTTGGCTTCTTTTCAGGTTCTTCTTCATTTAACCAAAGCTCAAATGTTTGAAGAGATCCAATGAGCTCATCAACCCTCATCTGGCTGATGTCTTGTGCTTCTTCAATGGCAGTCACCTTCATCTTGTACCTCTTAGGAAGTGACCTAAGAATCTTCCTTACATGCTTTTCTTCTGACATTTTCTCTCCAAGAGCACTAGATGCATTGGCCAGCTCAAGAACACTCATGTGGAAGTCATGAATAGTCTCATCTTCCTTCATCTTCAGGCTTTCAAACTTAGATGTTAGAAGCTGAAGTCTTGACATCTTAACTCTAGATGTACCTTCATGAGCAGCCTTCAAAACATCTCATGCAACCTTAGCAGCTTCACATAAGTTGATCAACCTGAATATGTTCTTTTCAACTCCATTGAAGATAGCATTTAGGGCTTTTGAATTTCCAAGGGCAAGCTCATCTTCTTCCTTGGTCCATTCTTCTTCAGGTTTCAGCTTTGAGGTGCCCTCTTTATCTTTCCCAGCATCATCTTTTTCAAACACAACAGGTACTTTCCATTCTTTAATGATAGCCTTCCAAGCCCTGTTGTCCAAGGATTTCAAAAAGGTGATCATCCTTGGCTTCCAATAATCATAATTCGAGCCATCCAAAATAGGGGGTCTGTTGACAAATCCTCCAACCTCTTTGTCCATCTTTACACCAGAAAGTAACTTCCCTAGATCTCACCCAGAGACAGACAGGATGCCTGCTCTGATACCAATTGAAATTCTGGTACCAGACGTGTGATGTTAAGTGCGATGTCACAACACACTCTGCAATGGACAATGCAATAACAAGCAATAACACAATGAATTATTCACCTAGTTCGGTCTAACTACCTACGTCTGGGGGCTACCAAGCCAGGGATGAAATTCACTACTTGTAAAATTAAATTACAGACTCAACAACCCAGTTGACAATCTCCTAATCTTAATTCCTACTAGTGACTTTCTACCTAAGAAACCACTTAGATATGAGAACACTACTCAATCCCTAAAACACTTCAAAGATCACACACTTTGAAATACACACCTTGATTCTGCTTCACAGCTTTGATCAAGAACAACTCAAAACATCAATGCCAATTCACACTCGAATGGTTTACAAAACATACACGAAGACACAAACGACACTCAGTCTTTAGCTCTCTTTCTTCGTTACCTTTTCCTTCAGTACTGGTGCGCTGTATATATCTCTTTGAATTGGACTTGGACCTGCTACAATATCTGACCTGATTTGTTATTTAAAACTGAATCTTCAAAACAGATTTTCTCCTAAAATCTTTTCAAATCTTCAACCTTTTAAATCTCATACAAATCTGCATCAAATCTCTATGCAACAGAGAATATATATCCCAAGATATCCGCATCTAATGAGACTACCTGCTCTCCACAATTCCAGCTAAAACGAAAACCCTAACAACATCACAAACCTGATGTTATTAATTTTGCAGATCTAATGTCACAACATCGCTTGTGACATCAGACATCCAAACTTCAGCAACTTAAACACTTAACACAGCCCCGTGTTAAGACTCAATGTTGTGACATCACCACCTTGACATCAAACATTGAACAACCTTTGTTTTACCAAAATTCCAGCCAATCCAAGAAACTAACAGTTATCTTTCTTGAACAGATGACTTCACATACCACTCTCAATCAATTAGTCAACACTTGTGATGGTTGTATGGGGCCAAAGAGTGTCTTAGGAGACCCTGAATCATGTGAGAGCTTGGCTTAGGAGACTTTGCCCTCTTTCTTGTGTAGATCCTGGCTTTCACACAAAAGAAACACACTTGCAAGATGAAGTGGTTAGTTAACAAATGCATAGATGATTGAATCTAAATGCAAGTGCAAAATGATATGACATCTAAGGGGTAAAATTTGGGTACAACAATATATATAACAAAACTTGAATAACAACACATTTTGTACCATATATTTAATGGCTACAGAGCCAAAATAAAACTATACATGTTTACATCGTACATATTGTTAGTTCTTGGATTGGCTGGAATTTTTGTAAAACAAAGTATGTTCAATATTGATATCAAGGTGTTGATGTTGCAAAATTGAGTCTTAACACTGGGCTGTGTTAAGTGTTTAAATTGCTGAAGCTTGGATGTCTGATGTCACATGGCGATGTTGTGACATTAGATCTGCAGAAATAATAACATCAGGTTGTGATGTTAAGGTTCGCGTGTTAGCTAGAATTGTGGAGAGCAAGCTATCTCATTGGATGCGAATATCTTGGGCTAGATATTCTTCGCTGCATAGGAGATCTGGTGCAGATTTGTAGGAGATTTAAAAGGTTGAAGATTTGAAAAGATTTTAGGAGAAAATCTATTTTGAATATTCAGTTTTAAATAACAAATCAAGTCAGATATTGTATCATTCCAAGCCCAATTCAGGTTGCTATTTAAAGCGTACAAGACCAAAGGAAAAGGTACATAAATACACAGAGAAGATCAAGAGCATAGGTTGAGTGTCTTGAGTATTTTGTACGAGTTTTGTATGCAGAATTCTAGGTTGAATTGCTGAGTTGTTTTCTGTCCTCTCTTAGAAGCTGTGAAGCAATAGAGAGTTATTACTTGATCAAGCTGTGAAGTACGATCAAGGTTGCTCAAAGAGGTTGTTCCTTGAGTATTGTTTTAGGGATTGAGTAGTGTTCTCATATCTAAGTGGTTTCTTAGGTAGAAAGTCACTGGTAGGAATTAAGTTTAGGAGATTGTCAACTGGGTTATTGAGTCTGTAAATTAATTCTACAAGTAGTGAATTTCATCCTTGGCTTGGTAGCCCCCAGACGTAGGTAGTTAGACCGAACTGGGTGAACAATTTGGTGTGTTATTTTGCTGTTAATTATGTCCATTGTGCAGAGTGTATTGTTGTGACATCACACCTTAACATCACACGTCTGATACCAGAATTTCAATTGGTATCAAAGCAGGAATCCTGTCTGTCTTTGGGTGAGATCTAGGGAAGTTACCTTCTGGTGTAAAGATGGACAAAGAAGTTGGAGGATTTGTCAACAGACCCCCTATTTTGGATGGATCCAATTATGACTATTGGAAGCCAAGGATGACTACTTTCTTAAAATCCTTGGACAGCAGGGCTTGGTAGGTTATTATTAAAGAGTGGAAAGCACCTGTTGTGTGTGAGAATGATGATGCTGGCAAAGATAAAGAAGGCACCTCTAAGCCAAAGCCTAAAGAAGAATGGACCAAGGAAGAAGATGAGCTTGCCCTTGGAAATTCAAAGCTTAAATGCAATTTTCAATGGAGTTGATAAGAATATTTTCAGGTTAATCAATACCTGTGAATTTGCTAAGGAAGCGTGGGATATTTTGAAGGTCACTCATGAAGGTACATCTAGAGTTAAAATGTCAAGACTTCAGATTCTAACATCAAAATTTGAAAGCTTGAAGATGAAGGAAGATGAGACTATTCATGACTTCCACATGAGTGTTCTAGAGCTGGCCAATGCATCTAGTGCTCTTGGAGAGAAAATGTCAGAAGAAAAGCTTGTAAGGAAGATTCTTAGGTCCCTTCCTAAGAGGTACAAGATGAAAGTGACTGCTATTGAAGAAGCTCAAGACATCAGCAAGTTGAGAGTTGATGAGCTCATTGGATCTCTTCAAACTTTTGAGCTTGGGTTGAATGAAGAAGAACCAGAAAAGAAGCCCAAGGGTATTGCCTTTTAAGAGTGTGTTGCTTTATTCCCAGTAGTCTATCTCCCTGGATCTTTCCCAAGTGGAGATTGTCTGTGGTCTTTTCTGCAGTGTTTCTTTGGAATCTCCCCAGTGAGTCTCTTTCGCTGGTTAGCCTGTATCCCCAATGAGTTTTTCTCATGGATACTATAGCTTTCGTCTTTCCCTGGTGAAGCTCATCTTGTGTTTGCTTCCTGTCTGTCCTTTGGCGCCTTGTTGTGTCTGCATCTTTGCATCTTCTTTGGCATCTTGGCATCATGTTGTTGCATTGCATGTTTGCGCATCTGAGGGAAAAATTTTCGGTTATCTGTATTTAAATATCTTTCACTTTTGATTCCATGAGGATCTTCATCTCTCATGTCATCCGGTGAAGATATTTAAATAGGGGCAACTGTTGCACCCCAAATTTTACCCTCAGAATCGTCAAATCATTATCATATCATTTTTTTAATCAGCATTTTTTGCGATTCTTAGTGAAGTGTCCCTTTAATCATCGATCTTTCGTTTTTAGCCATTTTATAATTTCATTTTAGAATTTGCCTTATTTTAAAATTTATTTAGAATTTGACTATGTTTACTTTTTTAGTTTAATTATAACATAATTATTCTTAATATAGTTCACATTTTAATTAAAGTCAATTAGTTTAATGTTTATTAATTTCATTTTCTTTTGTTTTTAATTTAGTATTGAAATGATTTTAGTTTATATCTTTTCAATTAATTTTAATTTTAATTATAACATAGATTTAGTTTTAATTAGTTCATTTAATCATTTTAATCATTTTGTCTAAAGCAAAATTACAAAACATGAATACTTTTATTTATTTATGGTATATTACAAAGTAAGAAAAAGAGAGCATCTCTCCCAGCTCATTACATGCCAATTGTGAACCATACAAGTCTAAAACACTTCGCAGCTACTATAACATATAATATCTATTTAATAATATACTTTAAATCTGTTACAAATACATTAGTGTCCTTTTGAAAACAATAGCAGTAAAACTTTTCCGTCTCTGCACAAACCGTACGCACGCCTGCAAACCCCAGAATCCTGCAAAAATCCAACTTCTGCAAACTTCACCAACTTTCTTCCATATCTCAACGTAAACCTGCAAATCTACAGTAAAAACAACAATTCATTAACGGGTATTTTTTTCAAAATTGTTAAGGAATTTTCTCAATATAAAAGAAAGGGACCTGACTCGGTTTGGGGGGGAAGAAAATGACAAAAAAAAAACCCAGAAGAAATACCAAAACCTGAACCAAATTCACATCAAAAACCAGAACATCTCAGTTCCAAACACAAAAACCAGGTCCAAATATACAACACAACCACCTCATTTCAAAATTCAAAAATCAATTACACAATACAAAAACAAAAACACCATTCAAATCCAGTTCAAACCTGGACCAAACTTGCTTCAAAATCAGAACCGGATTTAAACGACATAACCAGAAACAAGTTCAACACCAATTTGAACACACATTCAAACCAAAAGAACAGAAGTTCTAACATCAAAAAACCTGAAACAAATACAACGAAGCAGAACCGAGTTCTTAAATCAAGAAGAAGAAGTTCTCAAACAACAGAAGCAGAACCAAATTCTCAAATCAAAAACAGAGGAAGATCAAACTAAAACAGAAGTTCACTCAAAGCAGAGTTTTCAAATCAACCGAACCGTAACAAGTTCACAAAAGCAAATGAGAGCACACAAGGGGGGCAAGTGGATCTCAAACGCATGGTAGCAGGACTATCGAGAACTTACCAGAATAATCAAATTGAACCGCCGAAGACGCGTCGGACGAACTCCGACAGGTAATCTCGATCAAATATCTCTCTCAAATTGTATATGTAGAGCTTGATTACGTTTGTACCTCCTTTTTTTCCCTAAATCTTCCAAACGCGTCTAATCGCGGATGCGTGTCGAAACGGAGTCGTTGCGAGACGATTTGAATGGAGGAGCTACCCGAGCTGAGGAGTTAACTCTCCGAGTTTGTTTTCGCCGTCGCCGGTGTGGCGGGGTTTGATTTTGCATGGTTATTGCGATGATTTGAGCGTCGATGAAGGAGCGTGAGTGGATTGCGAGGCCTGGAGAAGGAGAAATCACGTGGGGAGAAACGATGAGGTGGTATTTTTCGTCGCCGTTTCACCATCGAAGCTTCGTCGAAGCTTGAGCAGAGAGGAGATAATTGAGGGTAGGGTTTCGTGTGTGGGGGATTGAAATGGTTATGTTTTTTTCCATTTTTCTTTGTAATATTTGTTGCTGGACTAGGTCATAAGATCCATGTACCCACCGACCCAAACTTCCACCCGTGACCCATCCTCCTAACCGCCCCAAATCCCTTGGTCTGGGCCTTTGATCCAGTTTTGCAGGCCCTTTTGCTACATCTTTAATCAGTTTTTTTACTTTTTATGTTTAATTAATTACACTTTAATTTAATTAATTAGTATAGTTTAAATGAAATTTTGGTAATTTAGATTTTTATTAGAACTCAATTTACTTTAGTTCTTTTAATTTAACTTTACTAATCTCAATTAGAATTTAATTTAATTAAAATTTTCATTTAGAATTTAGCGTATTTGTTTTTTTTTTATTTTTATTATTAAAATTTAATTAAGTTTTAGCTAGAATTTGTTTTAACTAATTTTGGCTTTAATTTAATCTTGACTTTTATTTCTCATTTTAGTAATGCATGGCTCTCTATTTATTTTTATTTGCCCTCACTGAAAACGTTGTATTTTATTATATATTTGACTCGAGATTCTTCCTCTCTATCTGTTATCTTACCATTTTTTTAAATTCCCCCTCCATTCCAAAGGAAGGTGAACTTGGTTGACTCATAAGTCATTGACCTCCCACTTTAACCTAAGTAACCTCTTAGGAGAAACCCTATTTCTTGGCCTCATCAGAGCCACAGAAATCACAACTAGCCCTAGGAGAGAGTTCTTAAACTCTTAGTGATATTCATCCTAATGAATTTATCACTTCCCCTACTAACTAAAAGATAACATAGGTCCATTTCAACTAGATCTAGAGAGTTCTTAAACTCTACAATGAGCTTGTACTCATTTCCCCCCTGAATATTGACCATAGTCAACAGTTCAGTAGAAGTAGAACTACGCATACTCTGATTCTATTCCCGAGGATACGTAGGCGTAAGATGCGATGTCTTATCGAGTATACTTAGATACTAACCCTAGGGTTTCAACCTTTAGCATAGAACCCTTAGCAAACATAAGATAACATTATAACAAGAGGCTCTCGTAGAGTACTACGGACGTTTAGGGTGCTAAAACCTTCCCTAGGCGTAACCAACCCCCGAACCTTAGATCTCTTCCCTTTAGGTTTTTCTAACGATCTTGAACCTTTCCTTTGGATAAATCAAAGTCGGTTGTAAAAGAAAAATGATGCATATTAATTAATAATTTGTTATCCGATTTTCACCGCAACACGCTGCTACATGAACCGAACGTATAACATCAATATCAATTGGTCAAGTGTCATTAAAAATCACAACACGACAAAACCACTCAAATAACCAATCAAAACGCAAGCATGGAAAATCAAACATGCAGAAAATAACACAACTATCGTGTTCCATTTTGAAACAACAAAATAAACATCCAACTTCAATCCCACATAAAACCTTCAATACACAACCAAATATCATGAAATAACATACTGAAATGAAGTATTCAAAACATAGAACACGATGGAACCCTAAACTAAGCAAGACAGTGACCACATCATGAGCATGAAGCCAAGGAAATCAAGTGTTCAAAAACAAAACTAAGTTCAGAAAAGGATGAGAAATCACCCTTTGTTTCAATTCTAAACCAACCATAACCCTCAAATGCTTTACAAAAACTCAACAAAAACATTGTAGTAGGACAAACTACAACTTAGAATTTCATTCACATGATAACATGAACACTATCAGGGTTTAAAACTCAAACAAGTTGAACATAACATCAAATAACCAGCATACAGCCATGGACGAATCACAGCCATGCACACATGATGAACATCCCCCAGAACAACAAATACATCTCTATACTTTAGCCATGTTATTCATACAGAGAGGCAAAACAAACTTAACAACCTATGAGTGCTATGATTCCACATGATAAATTTCAGAGTTAGTATGTTCAGATTATATATGATCAATGCAAGTATCTATTCAGATAGTATTCACTTTAACATGGTTAACAAATGTTTATCATGGAAACAAACTTGTTCATTCATTATGGCAGTCATGGAGGGTTATGAAACTTCTAAGATTAACTCAACAGAGGTTTAAGACAATATATACAATGCATAGATACCATGAACACGCGAATATTAAAATAGAAAATGATCTCTATCATGGAACTAGAATGTATTCAACATAGCATATAAGCATGACAGGTGGAGGGTTGAGAAACTTACCTGGTTCCTGAGTAAGCAACAAAGATTCCCTCCTCTGCAGCTAGCTCGTGAGTTCTCAAAGTGTTTTGTTTTTCAGAGTTGCTTGGTGTTGATTGTTGATAAGAAATGGATGAGAGTGCATCTCCTTTTATAGAGGGTTCAGCTGGATAATGGCTTTCATGGCACAAGGGATATTGGTTTTGTTTTAGGGAGAAAGATCACACAAGAATCCTACACGCATGACCTATTCTTACATCTTGAGCCAAGTGAATATTTGGTTGCTTGAGATGAGATTTTAGTCAGAAAAAGTAGGAGCAGAGACCAAAGTTTTATAGTGCAAGGAGAGTTTACATAATGGTCCATGCTTTTGGCTTTTGTATGTCAACCTTGTGAAGTACAAGGTTATTGTACTTGTAGCTTGTTCTCACGGGTTTGTGGGAAAAGAGGAGTATTGGAAACTGATGCAAGTGACTTAGTATGTAGCTACCACTTGATTAAGACCTTTGATTCAGATTGTAATCCAACATAAAACAAAGTCTGGGCCATGAACATAAGTTATGCTAAGCAATGCACCATATGACCACTCTTTGTCTAATGATACCAACGAATGGTTTTTAGGCCATTTGGAAATTGTCATGCAAATGATGTTCTTTAATGTGAGGAAAAGTTTGAATTTGAATATGAAATATGTAAGAAGTTAACATTTCATGGTGTAATTCCATCGTGGCAATTTTAAAGCATTATATCTTGATGATCACTCCACCAATCTTTGAAATTTTTAAACCTATGTGAAGTGGACATTTGATGGCCCATTTTTCATGTGGCAAGCTCTTTGAGATAAGGTTTGTAATTATGAGAAAAAATCTCCACAATGTCATGCGCATGGTTTGGCAACAAGGACTTAGAAATTTTTCTAAGTTATTGAATTTTCTAATTTGAAATACCCAACTTTAAAGAACCACAACTTGAGATTGGCTCATTCAAATGAGATGTTCCACATATGGTTGGAAAGCTCTCATCATGCTCTAAAACTTTCATTTGGGACCCAAGTCTTGAATCCAAGTGGAAACGGGTGAAAAATGAGGTCAAAGTTAAAGAAAAATGTGAAGAAAAGTGTTGAAATTTTTCTCTGTGTTAGGTCAAATTATCTTGCAAGCTTCATAACTCAAAAACCAAGCATTTTTGGATGCAACGTCATATGGAACAAATTGAATATCTGGAAAGGAGCTTTCCAATGAGTTTGAGTCACTTAATTTGAGTGTGTGGTTTACGAGTTACGGTCATTTCAAATTGTGCTATTAGAGGGAAAATCTCACATATGAAATCTTTCATGATCAAAACATTACTTCTCTTGCAAGAAACCTTGTGAAACTTGATCTTGATGCTTTGAATACCTCATGAGACATTCTATGATGATTAGAACCATTGACACTTCATTTGAACCAAAATTTCCAAGGATTAGGGTTTCAGTCAAACCCTAATTTTGACTGTGAATGCACTGAGGTCAGATCTTGTAAACTTGCTTCTTCCTTCTCATCTTAAGGTCTTAGGAGACTCTTGAGGATGTTGATAAACCAATAGAATCAAGAATTAGGGTTTGGGAATTCATCTTGATGAAAATCAAAGCCATTGACTGATAAGTGTCACAGAAACCTTAATTTGGAGGTATAGTGAGGCTGAGGCTCAAACTTCTCTTGTTGAGGACCAATAGATCTTGGATTCCTGTTGAATGATGTCTCTTGGATGTATATGGCCTTAAGTGGTAAGTGAACCACACAAGTCTTGACTTGATAGAGCCAATTTCTCAGTGATTTCTTCAGAGCAAAACCCTAATTCCAAAGTTCTTACACTGGAGATCTTTTGTTGACTTGACTTACTTCAGAATAACTTGTGGAGTTTCATGGTGATATGTAAACCTAATTTGAACACTAAGAAACAAACTGCAAGATATGGGTTAGCTCAAACAATGCAGAGAGGATTGACCTAAGATGCACAAATGAAGATGACATCTAAGGGTAAAAATTTGGGGTACAACAGTGATATTTAAAATGATTGCAAATTCTTAATTAAATATATATATGAAAATTTAGAGAGGAAATGAAAGACATGTGAAATCCAAAATAAATAATAAAATTTTATATTTTATATGTATAAATATAAATTCATGCTGCACCGACTGTAATAAGCATTTCAACAACCGCAAAAATTGCAATTGCAACCGTATCTGCAGTCGCAACTGCAATTTAAAACCATGGTGAAGGGTGTGTTTGATTTCAAAAGATAAGGCTGCTTTACATTGCATATATTTTTATCTATGTCCCTATTTACTCTCTCCAAAGCAACACAGCCAAGCTGTAAGCAAAACTAGTCTAATTAAAATTCAATCCTTATCAAGCAATAGTAACAAAAAAGATTTGGCATCTTTGTATATATTCCTTCATCTCTCTATATATATTTCAACTCTTTCGGGTATACAGTGGCACAAAAACGTATCAGACAGCAAAGGAAGGAAAATTAAAGCAAATCTAGACAAAGAGAACAGAATAATGTTGGAAGAAATATGATATGACCCAATATTCTTTTCACCTCTATCTAATAGCAAGGGACAACCCTATCTTATGGCAAGGGACAACCATGCATGTCTATAAATATAAGCACAACTTAATATTTATTTATAAGTCAACTGAGATTGGTTGAGGAACTCTTCATGTTCCCTCAAAGGCTTCCGGTATTCAGTCATATAATTACTTGAATGCTGGATGCTTTTGTAGGAACTTGATAGCTTCTTCTATGTGAATATTGAGTAACAAACCTATTCATTTTTATAATAGTTTAGATTTCATCCCATCACATCTCACCACTCCCAGCCCCTTGTTCCTCCACCTTCTTCAAAACCACTATTAAACAAAGTGATGGATTCCTAACTCTAAAACAAAGTTTTAAAGTACTCAGTTATATTTCACCGAATATAAATCAGCATCAATATTTTGATTATTATCGGATATATATGAACTGTGATTTAGTAGAAATTTTCCACTGCACATAATGTGAAGTGAATTGTATTTAGATTTAGACAGGTCACATGAAAAATATGAAGCAGTCGCTTTACAGACAACTGCTGTCAATGTCTTTACATTCTTTATGTTGAATGCTTATGGAAATATTTGCATGGGAATCATTTAACAGAAGTTATATATTTACCTCATGATAATATGACCAGTCCAAGGTACCAAAATGCGCAAAGAAATGTAAATGATACGATCCCCCTAAAAGTGGAATCCATTATAGAAAGGAATGTCAATGCTGAATAGTTAAAAACAAAAGTAGTGGCATGCTAACTATTTTACTATGCCTCCTATTGCTATACTATTACTAATATTATATTTTCTATCATGTACAACATTGAACGTGATAAACATTAAAAAGGTGTATGTTTTTTTGTCAAAAAATACTTTTGAGGCATATTAGCGGTAAACTCGTACATGTATTTGGATTGACTTCAGAACCCTACTTTCTACCTTAATCAATAGAGGATAAATGTTTGCCTTAGTTCTAAAGTAAGTTCTGACTTGTGGTTATGTTAGAGTCTGATCCATTGATGGTAGTTCTGATGATATGAACTCTAGCCTAATTCTGAAGTGGTTAGTTTGTAGTTCTTTTGGTTTTTTCTCCGCCTTTTATTTTTGTATGTGGTTATGTTTTGGTGAGATGTTTATTTATTTGTATTCTTAGTAGTTCTCTGAGTGCTCTTTGTGCTTTGAAATTATCTGTATTTTGATGGTTTCAACTTTTTTTATTATTAACATATTATTTTGCAAATCGAAGAATGAACTTGAGTTTATTGATGACATGCTTAGAAACCAATTTCAAAAAAAAAAATTGTTCTCTTCTATCTCTTTCACATTTGTTGACGAATTAAAAAATAACTCATCATTACAACCCGACCAAATGGTCCATAAAACACAACAAGCCAAATCATAGCCAAAACCTATTTTTACGTACCATTAGATCCTAAAGATACAAAAAAACTCAACAAGAATTCTAAGCTCCCTAGAAAGCACCGTGTAAAAACCCAAAAACTTAAAGATCTAATACCACTTAGTGAAAGTTAAGCTACAAGTAATAAACAAATGGTTGGAGAAATTTCTAAAATATTAAATTGATAAATAATAATGGTTAAATTAACAATATAAATGGCCAAAAGTTGCAACTGTCTAGAATAGAACCAGAGACCCTATAATGATTGGGTGCGTGATCATATTGAAAACGCTTTTCACCTTATATTTGGCTGTCGGAAAAGCTTGGCAGTTTGGAAGGAGGTTGGGCGTTGGCTGGGTGTGGAAGTTGGGGTTCAGGACAATATGCTATCTCATTTTCAAAATTGGATTCTGGTGTTATTTACGAGAAAGGTGGCTGTCAAGAATGCTTCAACACAATGATTTTTTTTTTGTTGATAAGCAAAATATATTCAATTAGGGTACTAAGGGGTACCCAAAACCCAACTACAAAAACGATTAAATCACCTTACAAAAAATCTAATGGTGATTTAAGCCAACTATAATAGTAACAAGTAATGTTAGATCGTTTTCCAATCCATTCCCACATTAGTAGCAAAATCTTAGAAACTATGGTATCGACATTCCACAATTCATCAGCAAACATAATTTTGTTCCTTTCACTCCAAAGACACCAACATATCACAAGCCAAAAACCAACAGCATATTTAATGGCAACACCAGCAGAGAGTAATGCAGACGTCCAACATCTCAAATGGTCGACGACCGTTCCATCTAGAAAAACCTCCACCCCTAGCCATTCAATGATTTTTTCCCATATAGTAACAGATTTGGAGCAGCTAAAAATGTGATGAAAAGCAGACTCATCACACTGGAAACAAAAAGGGCATACCCGGTCGTGAGGGGAGAAGATGATCCGACGTTTATACAAATTATCTCTAGTTGGAAGGCGGTTAAAAATAAGACGCCAACCGAAAATCAGCACTTTGAGCGGAGAAACAGCTTTCCAAACTAATTTCAAAGCAGCCAGTGAATTAGCAGGAATCCAATCTGCTGGAATATTTGCTTTGGATAGAATTTGAAAAGCAGAATTAACAGTGAATTCCAAATCATTACAAGGACTCCAGCAACTAACATCACATGTACCGTTACACAATTCCACTCTCGAGATCAACCCCCAACATGTTTTCCTTCTGCTCATAGGCCTGTTGATTCGTACATGGTTCTGCCATATCAATCTTCCAGCTCCAATGGTTATCAGACCAAGTTCTATTTTCACAGACCAAACTATCAGGATTTTCAACAGCACTAAATAGATCAGGAAATAGTATTTCAAATGATACATATCCACACCAAATGGACTTCCAAAATAAAGTTTTCTCCCCATTTCCAACATCAGAACGACAGAACCTAAGGAATGGTGCATTGTCAAATGATCGAAACAACAATGAAATGTCCCTCCACCACATCGATTGCCTAACTGCAACTGGCTGAGAATATTCTCCACACAAGGACTTTAACAGAGAGCCATATCTGGCACTGAGGATGTCTCTCCAAAGAAAACTCCGGTTGGTCATAATCTTCCAAATCCACTTAGCTAATAATGTTTCATTCAGGCACTGAATGTTCATTATACCAAGACCTCCAGCATCCTGCGATTTGCAGACAGTGTCCCACCCAATCCAAGACAACCCTTCTCTAGTAGGAGAACCATTCCATAAGAATCTTCGTTGAATCGTTGTTAACGTTTGGATGACTTTCCTCGGCATTTTGTAAAACGACAAATAATGAATTGGTATATTCGTAAGCACAGATTTTATAAGAGTTACTCTACCTCCGATAGACATTAATCTTCCCTTCCAAGATGACAGTCGAGCCTTAACTTTGTCAATTACCGGTTGCCAAAAAGAAGTTAGACGATGATTGCCTCCTATTTGAATACCAAGAAATTTAAAAGGACATTGTTGGCTCTTGCATGCTAAAAATCTCTCTGCAGCCTTGAGGAAAATTGATGATACTCCGAAACCCACCAGCCTGCTCTTGTTAAAATTTATCTCTAGACCCGACATCAACTGGAAGCATCTCAGAATCGCTTTAATACCCCAGATATTATTCCAGTTAGCTTCACCCAACATGACTGTGTCGTCCGCATATTGAAGTAACGATGTTGTATCCTTGTGATTAATCTGTAATCCTTTGAATAATGCCACCTCCTCTGCCCGTTTCATAACTTTAGCTAAACCTTCACCTAGTATACACATCCTACTAAGCAAATAGGGCGATAGTCATCCAAATTGTCTGGATCTTCTATTTTAGGTATTAGGGCCAAGAAGGAAGAGGACAAGACTTTAGGGAGTTTTGCAGTCCTAAAGAATTCCTTGATACAATTAATAAAATCCTCTCCAACTACAGACCAACATTTCTGAATAAACGCCAAGTTGAATCCATCGGGGCCTGGGCTTCTATCACCCTTACAATGGAACACTGCCTCTTTAATTTCTCTATCTTCAAAATTCTCCTCAAGCTCACGACTATCAGACGCAGATAAGGTCTTAAAATACTCTGGTGTCATATGGATTAGAGGTGTTTGAGTTGCCCTAAATCTCTTCTCAAAATGTTTGGCTATACCATCTTTCACACCAGCCACATCGTATACAATAGAATCATCTATTTTGATCTCAGAAATTGTGCTCAACAAGTTTCTATGGCGAATGACAGAGTGAAAATAGGAAGTGTTCCTATCCCCATCCTCAATCCATCTAGTTTTGGCCTTCTGGTGAAGCAAACTTTCTTTGATTCTAAGCATCTTCCACATCTCATCTTCAGCCTGGGCACGATTCTTTAACATGTCCTCCGGAAATTTGTCATCAGATTCTGCTATCACCTCTTCTACTCTATTTAAGGTCTTCGCATTCTCTTCTATATTACAATCTACCCAACCAAAGACACTTCTATTCCACCTTCTTAGTTTTGCTCGTAACCATTGAAGCTTCTTAGAAAAAACAAACATAGGACAGCCCTGAATGTTGAAGGATTCCCAGGTAGTTTTTATGAATGACATGAATTGAGGATGTTGAAACCAGCATTGGAGAGATCTGAATGGTTTGGGCCCCCAGCCAATGTTCCTAACTGATAACCATACCGGCCTATGGGTAGAGATGTCTCTTGCTCCCACTCGTTGTGCAGCCACATTCCATTCGTTTAACAAACCCAGCGATATTAAAAATCTATCTATTCTGCTACAAACATCACCTCCTGAGTTATACCATGTGAATTTGTTCCCTGAAGTCTTCAAATCAATGCAGCCAGTCAATTGTATAAAATCTTCAAATTCTGTCATTAATTTTTTGTTATACCCTCCTCTACCTTTCTTTTCTCTTGCATTCTTGATGGCATTAAAATCTCCACCAATGATCCATTCTCCTTCCTCTTGCCTAGCTTTGATACTCAATAATTTACTCCAAAGTTCCCTTTTCTCAACATTAGAACATGATGAATATATATTGAAAAAATAACATAACTTGTTCTTCCAAATGGCTTTCACACCAAGGTAACCTTTACCACTAAAACTACAAATTGGAATAAGAATCTGTTTCCTCCAAATTGTGAGTATACCTCCTGATAATCCAACAAAATTTGATGCTGACCATAGACACTGATCATTTCCCCATATCTTATGAACAATCTCATCCTTCATTGATTCACATTTGGTTTCTTGAATAAATACAATATCCGCCCCTCCTTTGTTCAATATTTCACGAAGTTTCCTTTTCTTAATTAGACTCCCACATCCTCTAACAATGTATGTTACTATATTCATTGAAAACTAGTAGCTACCACCTTCGATGTTATACTGGTATTCCTCTCATCCATTTCCAGTTTACGAATTACAGATTCAAACACCTCCTCATCCTCTACAGCTTCTATACCCAATTTCTTAATGGTAGTCCATACTCTTTTAGGTAACTCACTCAACTTCTTCTTAATTCTAGAATTGCTCTGGTTGATCTCTGAATCACCAATGGAACCAGTAAAACCAGAGCTCCCTTTGGATGACTTCTCAGAAAAACTAGAAATAGAATCTGCTGCCTCTAAGTAAGGCTTACTTCCACCATTACCCACCTGTTTGGACTTTGGCCTATCTGCTAATAAAAGCGACGCATAGTAGGATGGTTTATAAGGAATTTTTATATTCCTACAAATATCATCCAATGACTTTTTCTTCGCATTTTCACGCCCTTGGACCCCCTCAATACTGAAAAGTGTTTCTTTTACTATAACATCTCCATTTAACATTGGGCTTTGAGACGTCTGGTCCACCCTAATATCGTCTTTTTGCATACTACCCACCTTGGAAAGAGAACCAATTACTTCATTGTTCACAATTAGGGGCCCCACCTGCTCATGCCTAACCTCTGTTATTTTTTGACTAGTCTCAGAAACGTGCTTCCCATGGGAACTTGTACCATTATTATTATAATCTGCACCTTTATCGAAACACCCGTCTACCTTCTCAGTCTGGTGCCTATCACCAGCTACCTTGGCATTTGGTATTGCCTTGTGGTTATTACCAAGCCTATCACTTCCTTCTTGATCTGTTTCTTCCACCTCACTATCAGTATACTCTCCCTCCATTTGTGCCTTTCCATCATCCTCCGTATCCGACAATATTTCCTCAGAGCTCTCTTCTGAACTATCCTCAAATACATTGCAGGACTTCTTTGAATACCTTACCACAGCTTCTTCTACCAGCTTGATACGATAACAATGATTGTTGACCTCAATATTAAAGACCTCATTTAAGCTCATAGAAAATTTTGTCCTAACTAGAATTCTTGCAACATCCAATTTTTCATGTTTTTGAGTTTCAGAATCCGCTTTGACAAAGGTACCAACTGTTCCAGCTAGAAAACTAAAGAAACTGTCTCTCCATACAGGGCAAGGCAAACCAAAAATGTTGATCCAGGTTAACCTTTCACAGTCAACATCCTCAGGCGACCATGGGTGTATGTCAGCGAACCATTTCTCCACCCAATCCTTGTCTTCTTCAATCATTTTCTTTATATCTCCAGTTACCTCTTCTTCTAATAAGACCAAGTTCGCACCCATTGGGGTAGCTTTGATTCTAAAGAACCCTTCCATGCGTAATGCCTCCTGTATTTCATATGTTTGGCCCGGAATTTCCATTTTCCCTACGAACGCTTGTTGAAAACGTTCCAAATCCTCATCCTTTACATCAAAGCTGAGATGAGCAAATTTTGGTTTATCATTCATGAGAATTTTATCAGAGTGGTACTGTTTCTGATTCCCGCAAATGACTTTGACAAATGATTTCTTATTGAGTCCAAACCCTTGTCTGACTTTCGAACTACCCTCAGCCTTCCAGATCCCCCTCGACTCCTCTAACCTTGCCCTCTGATATTGTCCACCATTCAAATTGTCGCCTCTCTGAAATCTCGGTGTGTTTGTAAATATCTTCCTGCCATTTAGGACAATGTTGTCAAGCTGAATGGCAAGGAGATGTTCATCAGAAACCTGTTTAAACCAAACGAAACCAAATCTTTTCCCACGTTTGTCTAATCTGGCCGATATGAATACTTCTGTTACCAAACCATACTCTTTGAACACCGTGAACATTTCTCTTGCCTCAAAAGAATAAGGAAATTCTGTGAAGAAAAAATAAAATGTTGCGTTTGAAGCTTGTTCCTTCAACTTGTTCCCAGCTGCCCTCCATACTGAACCTCTAACTAAAGGTTTCGTTAACGTTTTGGCCTTTCTGACCTCCTTCCAGCCCTTATCACTAGCCATCAGTTGTGGATTTAAAACGATACCCACACAGTCAACTGAAAAAATTAAACACGCAAATAGACAGGATCTACAATGGAAAACCAGCTGTGAAGACCCCCAGGGAGGAAGGTCCCTAATTCGAAAATTAGGACTTTAAACCAAAACCTGAAAGCCTAAACTAGTTCCCACTGATAGAGACTGGATCTGCACAAAGTTAAACTTTAAAACGATTAATGAACTTGATACATTATCACGTTGAAGATGGCCGACGGTGGAAGAGCTTGGTAATGTAGAGACTCTCTAGAGAGAAGGGAGAGCTTCTCTCTCTAAAAAGCTTGGTATATTATAGAAGAACCTATTCCTTCAGCACTATGGTTATCAATTGGTTGGTGTGTGTGGTTAAGTAGAAATAATATATTATTCAAAGATGATTTTGGGATGGAGATTTAGTAGTAAATAGGATTATTTTGTTCACTTGGTGATGGATAGGGAAGAAAGTTAATACTCAATATACCTGTAATTACTATGATTGGACCAATTTTCCTTGCGAGTTTTTGTAGTTATCGCTTGGATTGTTGAGTTGCTTGTATTTGGCCTGGATACCCTGTTTTGTATCCTTTTAATGGGAGTATTCTCTTTTTGTGCTTAAAAAAAAGGTGCAACACCATATCAACACAAGTTTTCATGAAAAAGTTTGTTGCTATTGATATACAATGGTTCACGAATGGTCATGTTAAAACCATTGAATTATTGTTTCTCTTCACCAATTGGTACAAGTTTTTCTATAAATAGAAATACTTGTTAGGCATAAAAAACACATAAAAATTATTTGTTTCAAGTGCCAAAAATTATATCTAAGTCATTCTTTTATTTTTCTAGTGCACGAGAATAAATGAGTGAACTTTATTCTGTAAAATATCATTGATCGATATGCTTAATGTGAATGTGCAATTCATGTTATGGTTTCCAAGTATCCTGAAGGGAATTCGTCGTTTATCCTTATTGCATCCATAATATAATAATTGGTAGGGACGAACTGAACT
The DNA here is from genome assembly GCA_022829125.1 of Lathyrus tuberosus. Taxonomy (NCBI): domain Eukaryota; kingdom Viridiplantae; phylum Streptophyta; class Magnoliopsida; order Fabales; family Fabaceae; genus Lathyrus; species Lathyrus tuberosus. The sequence goes on from JALAZF010000874.1 coordinate 1,124,509, forward strand.
TAAAGGTTAGTGTGAAATTCACACGCTTTGAATTTTTCGAGTGCAATCTTCATCAACACCTTATTTGTTCAAATGTTGTTGCATATTTTCCAACAACCAAAATAACTAACAATCTTTAAGTTCGAATTTAATTTTTGTGATTAATTTATGGTTGCAACTTTGATGGAGAAATGGATTTATGCTCTCTTATTCATAACCATGGTGAAAGATACATAATAATTCGATTACATTGAAATATATTCATATAATGTTTTAAATTCATGTATAATATTTTATGATGAAAAAAATTTGTATTTATGTTAAATTTAACATGTGATATTAAATTTATATATGCATGAGTTATAAACTATTCAAATGTGTGAAATGAAATAATTATGAATATGTTTGGTTTATGTTATAAACTTGAATGTAAAATGTATGTTAAATATTTTTCTTTCGTTCAATTAATAATGCATTATTTCGGGATGATATTATTTGGTAATAATTAAAAGAAATAAAATCATGAATTTGAATATATGGTAAATTTATTGGTAGCATAAAATGATGTAAATAACATGTTAAAATGATTTATCTTATATTATATGTGCATCATAATATGAAAGTATTATTTGTTATTTATATTGATATTAAAAGTAATTTGGATATATTTTATCTTGTTGTAAGTTGATAAGTGTTCATCGAGAAATGTTACAAGAAATATTAGTGATGTTGGTTTATTGTTCATTTTGTGATTCTTATTTGGATATACCCTAAAACATTGTTATCTATGAAATATAGATTTAACACATAGAATTTGTTATGCTTATGTTGGTCATGCAAGAAAATTATTTATTTTAAAAAGAATAGAAATAAATTTTATGGTGTTATTTTTATATGGACTTTACGAATCACATGTTTGAACCTACTGTATGAAATAAAAGTTAGTCATCACAAATTTGTATGATCATGGTTGTCAAAATGGTTAATGCATTAAATATATTTTGTATATATTTAAGTGGAAGTAATAAAACTACAATTTAAAAGGGCTAGCAAATGAAAAATGACATAAAATTTGTGTATATGACAAAATAATTGACAAAAGTGTCATGATGATAGTTTATCAAAACTATCAAGAATATAGATCTATTTTGTATGTGATAATTGTAGTACAATGACAAAAATGTCATGTGTTGATGATAGTTGTAAATACTATCAAGAGTATATAAAATAATCATATATGACTATTTTCTATTTGAAATAGTAAATATTCAAAGTTTATTAAAGTTTCGAAAATCTTGCAATTCTTTGACGAAAGGATTGACAAAGATATGATGTCTTTCGATATAATTGAAGAAATTTAAGGCATAATTAGGGATGTGGAACAAGCTCATATCTAATTAATCATCAATAGTGGAAACTCAACTCACACTTGATTAATGTTAAGTCTTAAGTTCAATGATGAAAGTACACTATTTGAGTGATTAAAGTACTTGACAATAGATACATCCCAAGGAGTAAAAGTACTTGGACCATAAAATAAATATGGTAGGATGAGGTTTTCCTTTTAATGGACATATAGCATATGTTTGCTGGAATGCATAATTATGGGTGCATTTTTTATATAGTCTACCTATATGAGAATGAGGTGGTGCCGCTTCATAGAGTTCAAGGGCTTGACTCTTAAATTCTTATGAAAAGGATATGAGACACATGACCTTATTAAATGTGTAATATTAATAATTTGATCAATGATACCGAGATTTCATGCGTGAGTTATGCACGTTGTTCTAATGAATAATTGGTTCAAAGCTTGTCTACCAATCTATTCGGGGATGAGTGAAAACTTAACTAACTAAGTAATGGTTCAAATCGTAACATACCTTTATCTGAAACCATGAAATTTCCTAAATAATGAATTTAGATATATTTTGAAAATGTTGGGGGATTGTTGGAGAAAATTCCAAAATATTAAATTGATAAATAATAATGGTTAAATTAACAAAAAAATGGCCAAAGGTTGCAACTGTCTAGAATAGAACCAAAGACCCTATAATGATTGGGTGCGTGGTCATAAGGTGCAACCACCATATCAACACAACTTTTCATGAAAAATTTGGTTGCTATTGATATACAATGGTTGACGAATGGTCAAGTTGAAACCATTGAAACATTGTTTCTCTTCACCAATTGGTACAAGTTTTTCTATAAATAGAAATACTTGTTAGGCATAAAAAACATATAAAACTTATTTGTTTCAAGTACCAAAAATTATATCTAAGTCATTCTTTAAATTTTCTAGTGCAAGAGAATAAATGAGAGAACTTTATTATGTAAAATATCGTTGATCGATATGCTTAATGTGAATGTGCAATTCATGTTAAGGTTTCCAAAGTATGCTGAAGGAGATTTGTCGGATAGCTCATTTGCATCCAATTTCCCTAAATTGGTGGAGGCGAATCGAACCTAAAGCTTAGTGTAAACACACGCTTTGGAATTTATTTTGTGCAACTTTCATCATAACATCTTCATCTTCTTCTTACTTAAATTTTGAAACAGAACCCCTACACAAGATCTAACACAAATGAGAGGAAGACTCGAGATGGTCCCCATACAACATAAAAGAAAGACCATCTAGGCCAACAATTACCTTACGCTTGAACAAATTCTCTCTAGAAGGGAACCTATCAGGTAAAAATTGCCAAGAGAACACCACAACTTTAGAAGGAGTCAAACCATCCAAATACGAGGAAGTGATGAGATATCCTTCATAAGGTTGAAATCAGATAGGGTACTGAGCTCTACTTGGACTGAGTAGGTAGACACCGTTGAAAAAATACCTTCACTATTATGCTTCCAGAACCACGTATCAGTCTCTTTCATAAATTGTAATTAAGTGAGGACAGAGCAAAACACAGAGACCAAGAGTTCTTCATGAACGTAGAACGATATCCTCCACCTAATATCCCTAATGATCCTACCATCTTCCCACTTTCCTAACTCACCCACCTTACCATCTTGAGCCTGAGAAACCAAACATTCAATGATATATCCCCAATACAAAGAAACTCCCAAAAAGATGTGTGGAGTCCAGACCCGACCCTCTTGAATAACTCAGTCTCAAACCAATTATTAGGATAATATTTTTTGGGCAAAAGGAGGAAGATTCCCCTCCACCACAAGGAAAGTGAGCTAAGGCTCAAATCCTTACCTCCCCACAAGGAGCTAAGGCCTAAGCCCTCATTGTTCTTAGATTTGTAGACATCAGACCATTTTACCTAATAAATTTTTGTGTCTCCTTTCACACCATCCTAAAGGAATATCCTCTAAATCGTGACTAAATTCTTACAAACTATGTGGGGGCATCTTTAGTTATCAAATGAAGAAAATAGGAAGAGAATTCAACACAGAATTAAGAAGAGTAACTCTCCCCCTAGGGTAACATACCTATGATTCTAAGAAAGAAGTCTTTTCCTCACCAACTTAAATAAAGGTTCCCAAGTAGATTTCAATAGAGGGTTGACTCCTACTGGAAACCCTAGATATTTGAAAGGGAGGGACTCAATCTTGCAATGAAGAAAACTCTCAGTAGCCTCTAACTACAACAAAAATGCGTTTAGGCAACGTTCAAAATCCGTGGCTATATATATATAAAAACCGTAGTCTAAGACATTAGGCTACGGTTATCCAAGCGTGGAATCTACGACCGTTGCCTTTTCTCATAGACTACGGTTTTTGCACTTTCGCCCACTAAAACAAAAATCGTCGCCTATAATACGTGAATAGGCCGCAGTTTTTGAACTATTTTTAGACCGCGGTTTTGATTTAGCTACACCTATACAACCGTAGTCTATTCATTATTCCACAGTTTTTTTGCAACTTTAACCTATAGTTGTTTTAGCTACATTTGTAAAACCTTTGCTTTGTCTTCATACCACAACATTTTTATTTTAATTAGAAATATTTTTTTAAATTTAGCAATTAGAAATTATATCAAAAGAAACTAGGTTAAATTAATGATAAATTTCAATGCGAAAATTACATTGTTAAAATAAGAAAATATGTCTAAATAATGATAAATTTACATTAAAAAAATTCCACTATAATATAAAGCTAAATAATAAAACAACAAATGCACTAATTCATTAAATTCTAACCAATTATTTTTGGTTAAGTCTGACGTATTCCTTTATACATAATGATAGAGTCAACAAAATCATGAAATAAGAATATAAAATTTAGTTATGTTGGTGCTTTAGCTCTCAATTTCATTTGAGTACACAATACTAACCTTCATTTCAATTGTCCCATCTAAACAATAAAAAAAGCAGAAATTGTCCCTGCAATCAAAATTTCAACATAACATTAGAAGCATAACATTAGAAGTACTGATTGGAACAATAAGAAAAGTTGCCAACAATACTATAACACTTAAATAAATTTCTCGGTCAGATTTTATAAGTTGACAACACCTAATGAGTCCTAACAAATCAGTGAGACTGCATCAAAACCTTGATAGTAAGTAACCACATATCAATAGTTGTTTAGTACTGTCTTGCCCCAAAGAAGAAGTTCAGCTGCCCTGAGATACGCGACAACCGTCTGATTCATTTGCCCCTATGAAATTTAATATTTAACCAGAAGACTACGTAGCACTACTGTAAGTCATAACAACTAGTCAAATTTTTTTTTTGTCCATAAACCTTCTTAATCTCAGAAATTTCTACCTCTTGAAATCTATGAATAGAGAGATGATTTATTTAAAATATGGAACGATAAAAAACCAAACAATTAAAATTGAAATTCTTAAAAAATAGATTGAAAATGAAAAATACCTTTTTGAATGAAGCCGAAATCTTTATGGATCTTAGATGGCAAGAGACAGTATGATTTTGTTTGCTTTTCGGACTTCCTTGCCGCTTATGAGAAATCGACCCTATTTTGAAATATATGGAGGACGAAAACAGAGATGGAGACGAGAGGATTAACCTCGATTAACTTTAGTTTGCAGGTGAGAAAAAAAAATTTAGAATTGAGGGTTTGGGTGAGAAGACAACACAAGATGGAGAATTAGGTTTGATAGAAGAAGGACCGTTTTGGGCTTTGAAGCGATATATTTTTCTTTGAAAGAAAAAAAAATGAACTCTGTATTTTACACATAATCAAATCAAATCGTTTCATTTTAATATTTGTTTGATATTTTATTTTGGTTTAAATATAATTTTTGTTCTCTTATATTTATCTCTTGAATGAATTATTTTGTAAAGTATTAAATAAAAAGAGTGTTTTTTTTTATATTGTAAAAAAAAATCAAATTAGTCAAAAGGAAACTTTTATTTTTATAAAAATACTTTTTTATACCATGTAACAAATCTTTTCTAATTTTTCAAAAACAAATTAGTAAAGAGAAGTCTTCAAATTGTAAAGAAAACATTTTGTACTGAATGTTACTTTAATATTAGTAAATTTGTAATTTTTATTATTTTTCTTGTATAAATATATTTTGAGAAAATATGGAAGGTATTCCATTCAATTGCACAAAATCTCAAATTTCTAATTTTATTTTATTTTTGTGCAGCTCTTGTTTTATAATTATGACCATATAAAAAAATATTATAGATATTATTTACAAAACCTATCAAATTTACAACAAATTTTTTATTTAATTGTAATTTTTATCTATTTTAAAAAGATATTATCGTGAAATAAGGTTTTTTCTTTTTTAATTCTTATTTATTTTAGAATAAATTTTAATATAATTTTTATTTAATAAACTTTTTAATATTAAAAAATTGATTTTTTTTCATACTTTTAATTAATCACAAATGTTACGTTTTTAAATGTATTTGATTTATCATAAAAACGTTTAAAGTTTTCCATATGATTAATTGAAATGTGTAACGGTGTAAAATTTTTTCGTCCAATAATAAATAACAATTAATGTATTGTAACAAAATAGCAATTATGTATATGAGAATAAAAATATTTTATGAGCATATAAGTTTGTATAAGTAGCTAAAAGTGGCTTTGGCAAAACAGGTGTCGTACAGGGGTTTGAATCCCGCAGTGGGAAAACTTTTAAGCTTTTTTATTTTAAATTCACAAGATTTCTTTATCAAAACCGTCCTCTTTAGTATTAGACTATGATTCCCAGCCGTTTCCTTTAAGATAAGAAATGACCAAAACTTTAAAACTGTAGTTTAATGTATATAAGCGACAATTTTGTTACACCAACATTTTTAAAACCGTAGCATAAAATGTTTACACAACGGTTTTAACTCAAAATCTAGAAAATTATCAACGGGTAAAAAACTGCAGCCTATGATCCTTTAGACAATGCTTTTCAAGCCGTTGCCTATTCTTCTGTTGCCTAAAGTAAAAAATGTCGTAGTATAATAAAAAGGGGTCAACAATATTCCCAATCAAACTACTTGTATGAAAACTAACCCCAAGACCTGAAACAAGCTTAAAACTTCTTAAGATAGATTTAATGACCCAAAAATTCCTTATGGATGGATCTTCCAAAAATAATGTATCATTGGCATACATGAGATGGGATATTTCCAAAATGGAGGTACCAACATTAAAGCCATATAGGAAAGATAGCTCAATTGGCCTCTAACTAAACCACTAAGACCCTCTGCCAAAAAGAGAAAGAGAAAAGGAGTTAAAAGGTAACCTTGTTTCAGCCCTCTTCGAATCTTGATCTTTTGAATTAGAGAGCCATTAACCAACACTACACGGGTTCTAATCCAGGACCCCCACATATCACTAAAGCCAAATATGATAAGCATGTATTCCAGAAAGCTGCAACTAACCTAATCATCTATTTTCTCAAAGTAAACTTTAAAGATAAGACACACCCTTGTATAGGGCTTTGCAAAATCAAATTCCTTATTAACATCCAAAAATCCACCAACTAACATTCTCCCGTTTAAAAAAGAAAACTAATTAGGAGATATTAACTTATCCATAACCACACCCAGTTTGTTGGCTAGAACATTGACTACTAACTTATAAAGAGATCTTGTAAGAGAAATAGGGCGTGAATTTCCCAATAGAGAAGGATTTTTAAACTTAGGGATAAGATTTACAAAATAGGAAGAAAAGCTATGATGTAGTGATGCAAAGAGGTGAAACTTAGAAAATATAGAGCCCATATCTTCCCTCATCAAATTCGAAAATCTTTTGAAAAAAAAAGAGATTTTAAAACCATTAGGGCTAGGACTCTAGTTCCCGTCACACTGAGACACAACACCATCAAGCTCCTCTAGGAAGAAGGGAGAGGTTAAGGTCAAATTATGTTCCAAGGGGATGAACTGAAAAGGCACCATGTTTAGTCGAGTCTAGTTAATCATCGGGTCTTTAAGCCGCTCAGAGAAATGATTAAAGACATCATGACAGATCTCATCCACCTCTTCAATCAAACTATCATTTATCTTGAGAGCTAAGATTGAATTGCTTCTGCTTCTGCTCATAATTAAAGCATGAAAAAAAACTCAAATTAGCATATCTTTCATTGGGCCATCAAACTCTCGATATTTGAGACAATTGGGAATCCCTTTCCATAAGTAAAGCCCAAATATCAAGTGTGGTTTTAGAACTAGTTCACACTTCCGCATCAAATAAATCCCTTTGATTGGCCTACAAATCCAGATTACAAACCACAACTCTACAAGAATCAATTTGAAAATCCAATTACCGAAAACCTACATGTTCTATGATAGGAGGTGCAATTAGATATTTTAATTAGTAATACTATTATGTTAGTTGTTATTTTATTTTGAATGTTTTGTTGAATTAGGCTTTTCATTTGGGCCTTCTAGTTTAGTATCACTATGATTACTATATATGTAGTCCTTAGAGACATTTGGAACTAATCAATGAAAAATCAAGTTATCTTTTATCTCTATTTTCTTAGTTTGTTTACTTGCTTCTTTTAGTTTTGTAAATCTTGTTAGGGTTAGCATTTTGCTTCCTAACAATTGGTGCTTTCATTCTTGAACATCAATCTCTACCTATGGCATACTCCTATCCCTCATCTTTCACCACTCCATTTTATCAACAACACCACCAATATCATCATCAGATATCGCCTCAAGGCCCCTGGTTCACACCTCAATTTCAGTACCAGCATCCTACTCCTCCACAACAGTGGCCTCCACCTCAGACTCCTCCTCCTTAAAATCCTTATTACTATCATCCCAGGCAGTTCCCTCCTTATCCTCAGTTCCAACCTCACTCTCACATTCCCCAACCTTATTCGCAAGAATGGAACAACAATCATGGCTATCAACAATTTTATTTTATCGATCCAGCTATACTGCGACACTCTGGTTCTCACTCTCGAATCACTCTTGTAGATCAAACTTCTACAACAATAGTTTTTGCGAAATTTCGGAAGTCGATGGCTTACTTCAAGAGATACCAAGTCAAGTTTAAGAGAATGAGAGAGGGTAAGACCGATTACCGAGCTCAGATTTGGTTGATCAATCTGGATAAGAACAAGTACAACACCTCGAAGTACCGTTTTGTTGCTCGATTTACCAACAAATATACTGTTGCGCAAATATGAAAACCCTATTTAACGACGCCAACTTTACCACAGTTTCGTATCCCACCATTGTAACAGGATTAAAAATTTATAACGCCATATTTAACGACGGTTGTGCTACATAACTGTTGTAATACAAGCTGTGTAACAAGCTTCGATTCCCAGCTCTATATTTTTTTTCTCCATATTTTTACATTTTAACACGCTTGTATTAGAAGACCGTTGTACTACATGTATCATGCTTCGATTCACAGCAATGTATTCTTTAGTATTTTTAAGAGCAATAGAGTATATATATAACTTTAAAAATAAAAGGGTTAAATAGTATTTACCCCCTGCCATATAGGCGTGTTTTGATTTACCCCCCCTTAAGAAATTTTTTTTTTATTCCCCCCTCAACTTTCCCAGATTCCATTTACATACACCCTCATACACCCATTGGTCAAAGATTCTGCTGACTGGGCACTTGGTCTTGTTGACTGGGCCGTTGGTTGACTGCCACGTGTGATTCATAATTAGGTTAAAGTAGCACCATCATCTTCTTCGTGTAAGTAGCACCATATTCTTCTTCTTCTTCATTCGTGACAGCACCATCTTCTTCTTCTTCTTCATCGTTCCTAACAGTTGCTCTTCTCCTTCTTCGTTGTTCCACTTGAACTCAAACCGTAAACCTAAATGGATAGAACTCAAAGCGTTGATAGCATCAATTCGTGTGAAAACCCAACCGGTCCTTTGTGTGGCTGTGGTCGTCCGATGAAGATGTTGGTGGCGAAGACCATACAAAACCGCAATAGGAGGTTTTGGAAGTGTCGAAACACAAGGGTGAGTGGAATTCCTCGAAACACGGTTTGTTCTTCTTTTTGGATAATGCTTCATTAATGTTGTTGTATTTGCAGATGGGTGGTAGCTGCGAGCTATTTATTTGGGATGATGAAATAGACAACTCCATGAATGGCTTGTCAAACAATGGTAGCTGTTGCAAAAACTATGATGTGGTACATTTGAAGTTGGATATGACTGCAAATAAGCTCCAAAAAGCCAAGTTGAAGATAGCTGTCTTGAAGAGGAAAAATTGGCAACTGAAATTGGCCATTTGGGTGTCTGTGATTATGTTCGCAGCAGTTTACAAGGCCATGTATTTGTAGTTGTTCCTGTATTGGTCTGATTTTATGTACTGTCATTAGTATGTGCTATAGGATTTTAGTTGTTTGTATCAGTGTATGAATTGGTTGCAGCCATGTACTTAGAAGCTTCATTTTATGTAATGAAATCTTGAGTTAAATTAGTAAAGTTTCATTTTAGGTAATGTGTACAAATTGTTTTCCCAAAACATTGGATTTCATGTCTTTCAAAATAGGCCATAACAAAATGGCATTGTCAATACAAAAAGGCACTAGCCATAACAAAATAATGTTGTCATTACATAAAAAGGCCATAACAAATTGGCATTGTCCTAACTTAAAGGTTCCAAGATAACTAATAACTAATAACTAAGTCCTAGACGGCAACCATCAAAACAGCCCTGAAACTATTTCCTCAATTTCTTCTTGCCTCTAGAAGAACCACCTTCTTCTTGTGTTAAAACCCCTCCCTCTTGTTCTGGTACACAGATAGGCTGGTTAGAATTTGAACCAGGTCCTATGATTGGTTTCTGAAACCACTTCAGCTTGATTCTTTCACTTGACCTCTTCTTGATTGACATGATCTCTTTCCCCTTCTTCCTAACTTTACCCTTGGCAGCAGGTGCATTTCCTTGAATCACCTCACTTTGACTTGCAGCAGGTGGGTGTGTCTGAGTTACATCAGGTATGCTTGAAATAAGCTCATCAGAAATGTCACCAAAATAGTCACCTGGTTTATCATTTTGTGGTACAGTGGGAGCATCACCTTGAGCATTATCTGGTACAGTGGGAGCATCATTTTGCTCTGTTGCAACATTAGATGCCTTGACTTTTTTCTGCAAAACAAGACATATACCATATCAGACATATACCATACCAAGACATATACCAAGACAGATACCATATCAGACAGCATGACATACCTTTCTTTTTAGCCCTTTTGGATCTTGTGTTGGGCTCTTGCATGTTTGAACATTGTGACCAAACTTGTCACACCTTGTACACCTGTAGGACACACCAGGCAACCTCCTTCTAGCACCATCTTCACCACTCTCTCTAATCCTCAACTTTTTAGGCCTACCTGGTCCTTTCTTGTATTTAGGTGGTAACAGTTCCTCACCCTCAACTTCTGGCCACATTTCCTGGCCATTAATTAGACTGACAGCAAAACCATAACACATTGCATACTTCTCCCTTGAATAACACTCATCAACAAATTCCTCTGGATTTTGTTGCCTAAACCCAAGAGCTGTTATAGCATGCCTACATGGAATCCCAACCAACTCCCAGAAATTACAACTACAAGATTTTTTAGCAATGTCTACTATGAACTCCTGAGTGTTTGAAGAATGGGTGACTTGAAATTTCTCATCCATTGCCCAAGTGGGCAGCCAATGGCCACTCAATACAACCTCATTATCAAGTCTCTTCCTAGGAATAGGCATAACTTTATGGTGCCACTTGTCTAGTTTTAGGGTAGATGTGGAGCACCTATTCATTAGATACTTTCTTATCCACTCACACATAGACAAAATAGGCTTGTCCCTAGCAACTAAGATTGTGGCATTAAAGGATTCAGCTATATTGTTCATAAGAACATCACATTTAGGGTAGAAAGAGAAAGCATGCTTACACCAACTTTTTGGAGGAATTCCCATTAACCAAGCCCATGCTTTAGGATCAACTTGTTTTAGCTCAGTCATCTTTTGCAACCACCCTTGGTAGTAAGTTGATTTTGCAGCCCCCATCATCAGATCTCTAATTAAACTGCCACCACCAAATATTTTTTTGAAATTTGAATAAAGATGCCTTAGACATAGCCTATGTTCAATTGTTTCAAACATTTCCTCAAAAACAGCTACCAAGCCCTGCATCATGAATACATATCAGCAAACATAAACATGTTAATAGGATTAAATAAAAACTGATAGAGTTATGTTACCTTTTGTTGATCAGAGATAAAAACATATCTCTTGTCTTGTCCAATATCTGCCATTAACAACTCAAGAAACCACCTCCAGTTGTCCTTTGTTTCTGTCTCAACAACTCCAAAGGCCAATGGAAAGTATTGATCATTAGGATCCCTTCCCACAGCAATCAATAACTAACCTCCATAATTTGTTTTCAGATGACAGCCATCCACTCCCACAAAAGGTCTACAACCATTAATGAACCCCTTTTTACAACCATCAAAGCAGAAATAGAAAGCACCAAACCTTGGTTGAATGGAAGCACTTGGTCTCTCCACTGTGACACTTAGAGTGTTGCCAGGATTCACTCTATGTAACTCAGCCACATATCTTCTCAGATTTGCATACTGTTTGTCAGCATCTCCCTCTAAGATCTTCTTTGCTATGAGTTTAGCCTTCCATGCCCTCCCCACAGTGATTCCCACAGAATAGTTTTGTCGCATATCCTGAACTATGTCACAGATCCTAACATTTTCTGATGTTTGCATCTTCTTCAATATAGCCTTAGCCACCCACCTAGAGTTGGCAGATTTTTTTTCCAAAACCCTAGCACATGTATGTTTGTCCACTATGGTTTTAATAGCAAATGTGTGCTTGTGGCCCACTTTAGAGCAAAGTACCAAAAAACCACACTTGGCCCTACACTCAACCCTAACTCTGTATGACTCATTTTTAATGAAATTTATTTCCCTCCCATTTAATACGGACCACTCACGTATTGCTTCTCTAAAGTCATCAAGGGTATTAAATTCCATACCCCACTCAAATTTAAAATTCTTATTCAAATGCTCCTTTCTAAACTTTTCAAACCTTGGCCCTTTCTCATCATCACTTATATCAGGATCAGAGCTATCAAGCTCATCACTCATATACTCATCATCCTCCTCCCATTTCTTCTTATTGGAGCCACTAATAAATCCACCAATTGAGGGTGATGCATTAATAGGTACAGTGACATCAATACCTTCAAAGCCATCCAGATTTGCAGTTGCTCGTTCATCCTCACTATCATCTAGTCTTTCCACTGCCTCTTCATCACAAACCTCCAGTTCGACAATCTCATTGACACACCTAGGATACCTTACTGAGTCGCTTATATCAACTACATCATGCTCAACAAACATTTCCCCTTCTACTTGGGTTGCACAAGCATATGCTGCAAAATCGTAGCAGTCATCATCGTTCTTAAGCTGGAAAAAGTTTTCATCAATTTCAATAATCTTTGTCCATGTTCTATAACTCCCTACAACATAACCCCACCCGGTCACCAACCTATGAACACAATCCATTCTCCATTTATCAATTTCTAACCCAGACACTAATGTGGATACACCTCCCCTGTAAATGGTAACCCCACCACTTAACTTTACAAATTCACCTCCATGGTGAAATACGGCTTTGAACACTTGCATGTTCTGAAAATCAAAACAAACGAGCTAAATACCCTAACAAAACCATAAGATATCAGACACGACATTGGAAGGTTTGAAAAAATATGAACCTTGTCAGCTTTAGCTTGAGAAACGCCATCGCCTTCATTGTGCTTCTCAGGTTCCACACATTGGTTGGCGACGGTGGCTTCAGTGGGTTCTCGGATTTTCTTTGATTGCTTCCCTTGTTTCCGTTGCTTACGGCTCTTCTTCATCGCCTCTTCGTCTTCCTTCCTAATTCAGGGACTGAATAAACCCTAATTATTCTAGGGGGTAGATGCAGAAATGATTTTTGAAAAAATTCTTTTCATGTTAATATAATTCACTTATCACACGTGGCAGTCAACCAACGGCCCAGTCAGCAAGACCAAGTGCCCAGTCAGCAGAATCTTTGACCAATGGGTGTATGAGGGTGTATGTAAATGGAATCTGGGAAAGTTGAGGGGGGAATAAAAAAAAAATTCTTAAGGGGGGGTAAATCAAAACACGCCTATATGGCAGGGGGGTAAATACTATTTAACCCAAAATAAAACTGTAAGGGGTGAACATATATAGACATAATTTTATTTTAATATTCCATTGAGAGTACATTGATAAACATATTACATATCGAGATCATTGTCAGAGCCCATAGCATAAAATGCATCTTCATAATCTAGACATCTCTCCTCACTCCCCTCATCGGAATCATAATATACAGGCCTCCTTTTCTTCTTTATCTTCTTCTTCTTCGACTTCTTCTTCTTCTTCTTCTTCTTCTTCTTCTTCTTATCCTTCCTTACCCTTAAGGCATCCCTGAAGTTGGCAGTTGCTGGTTGAACGACCTCCTGGATTGGCGCCCGACGTTCCTCATTGAGGTTTCTAGGATTCTCATTTGTTGAACTCATTGTTACGAAGAATATATTATTTAGATATGTAAAATTGTCTATTTATAGATGAGGTTGAAGATGAAAAGACTAATAGTGTAATGTTTATAATGATGATAACTTGTAAACCGTTCATACTCTGGAACTATATTTTCTTGTAAACCGTTCATATGTTGGGAAGTGCAACGGTTAATAATATCACGACGGTTATAAGTAATGACCGTAGCGATATCACTTATAATCCAGGCGTAACTTTAGGAAAATGTTGTTGCCTGGTGTCGAACCTTGTACCACGTATAAGGGGTATCGCTACGGTTATTATAACTAACCGTTGTGATATTATTAAATTAATATATAATCTATCATAACAATTATTTAAGAAAACCGTTGTGAAACATTTACCTATATAAGGGAATTAACTTTCCCTTTTTGACAGTCGCGCCGTTTCCTTCACAGCGAAACCCTAGCACCCAAACTTCATCTTTTTTTAGAATCTGCGAAAAGAAATTCAAGAAGTATGAAGCTTTGATTTAAGCTTTTTCCTCCTTGAATTCCTTCTTGCAGAGTCTAAAACTAGATGAACATGGTGATGATGCTGGTGTAGCAAGCGTAATGTATATATTGTTTATGGAAGATAAGGTATTCTTCCACTTCAATCTTTTTGTTAGATAGTACTCATTATCTCGTTTGCTTCATGATGTTTTTGTTGATTGTTCTCTTTTTGCGCAGATTCGACTTCAATGCTTCACATGCAAGGTGAACTTCATTGTTAAGGTACGGTCCCACTTCTTAGCGTTTTCTTTCAACTTTTCCTTGTTTTGTTTTGAATACTAACTAATTTTCTTCATTGCTTCCCACTTCTTAGGGTTTGTTTCTAATTTTTCTTGTTTTGTTTTGAATAATAACTAATTTTCTTCATTGCTTTCCCACTTCTTAGGTTTGTTTCACATGGTGATGATGATGGTGGTACATATATATATGAATTCATTCTAATAAGGTACATATATATGAATTCATTGTGATATTGTACATATGAGATTTAGTTTATTATTCTGATATTATACATATGAAATTTAGTTTATTATTCTGATATTGTACATATGAAATTTAGTTTATTATATACTATGTATATTGTTTGTTTTACTATCCTTTTAATGAAAATGCAATCTGTTAAACTGGTATCGAAACTTATAATCTGAAAATTAAGATGTATTTGAAAACCAACCATTATCATGTCAATGTTTTTCAAATAGCAGCCATTTCATTCAGCACATTGAATGTTCCTTAACGCATAATATACGATTCAACGGTCTGATTCCTTATACACATCGATATCTTTTATATTATATAGTTTACCTTTTCATCGCCAAAAATCATCGTGGTTTTTATGATCATGATTGTTATGATGATAAAATCACGATGATTTTGGGCGATGGAGAGGTAAACTATATAATTAAAAATATCGATGAGTAGAGTGAATCAGACCATTGAATCGTATATTAGGTGTTAAGGAACATTCAATATGCTGAATGAAATGGATGCAATTCGAAAAACAGTGGTGTGTTTAAGTTGGTTTTCAAGAATATTTTAATTTTCAGATTATACATTTCCGTACCAATTTAATGGTTGTATTTCTTTAACTAGGTGTATGGTAAAACAAGCAATATACATTTGTATATAATAAACTAAGGGTACATGTAACAACGGTTGAAACTAATATCCGTTGTGATTGATAATATATTTCACAACGGTTGAAACTAATATCCGTTGTGATTAATAATATGTTTCACAACGGTTGATACAACTAACCGTTGCAATATATAGCGCGTTTTCCAGAATACAACAACGGTTTTCAGACCGTTGTAGAAACATCGAAGATACAACAACAATCTACATAACAACGCCTTCGCCCGCGTCATTATATGTTATTCCCAACCGTTGTTAAATGGGTTTTTCGTAGTAGTGTGGTGATATTGTTATTCCTGCTACATACTCATATGATGCCCACCACATGTCTGATGAAATACCTCTTCCATCTACTCTCCATGAAACTGCCACCGACTACACCCTGTTCGAATCTCATGGAGTCGGCGAAATTGAACAAGAACATGATGTCTTTACTGAAGGAAGGGCCTCACAGTCTCTCCAATCAAATCGGCAAATTCCTTTTGAAGACGGAAGTTCTGAAGTGGAAGTGGAGATGGATGTTCTCGCCGACGACCCAACAGGTTCTGATATTAATACCCTGATTGATGATACATGTTCTGAAATTAATGCGATAGTATTAGTACCACCACAATCTCCTAATTCTGTTCAGGTACCCACACCAGTAGACATTATACAGACATAAATGTCTGAGAGCAAAGTTCATAATGAGGTTCAGAATGATATTGTTGATTCAAATGATCAGCAACGTTCGATCTCAATGGAGTTGCACGACTCTACTGGTTCTATGACTAACAACCAAATCGAGTTTCTCACCTCCACAACCCAGCTTGTGTTGCAATCCCTTGGTGTTATACAGAAGTTAGACAAAGATGGATACAAAGAAGGGTTTGGAAATTACAGAGTTGTGAAGTCCGCTCTAAGATTTAACCCAACATTAAGGAAGACCCAGCTCGCAGACGAATCGAGTGGAGAAAACTGTCAAAATTGTCTTTCGGAAGAAAATAGTCAAGCTTCACTCATCAAAGAAGACATGATAATCTGTTCTCAAAAACTTAATGAATGCCAACAAGATGTTGTTTTGAGCAGTATTGATATGATGAATTGTGACCAAGCAGAGATCAAACTTATATGGGGACCTCCAGGGACAGGAAATACAAAGACAGTCGCATGCTTGCTATTTTCTCTACTAAAGTTAAAAACAAGAACTTTGACTTGGGCACCAACTAATACTGCAGTGTTGCAAGTTGCAATTCGTTTGAATGAGTTGGTTATGGATTCACTTGAGCATGATAGATATAGTTTGGGTGACATTGTGCTATTTGGCAATAGTAATAGGATGAAGTTAAGTTCTCATCCAGACCTTGAAGATATCTTTCTTGATAACCGGGTCCAGAATCTCATGCAGTATTTTGATCCAAATACTGGATGGAAGACTAACTTGTTATCCATGATACGGTTGCTCAATTCCATGGAGGAATTCGCTAAGAAAAAAACAAGGTTGTATTCGCATACAGGTGGAGATTTGGTGAACAAACAAAGAAGCTCAAGTTCTTGATGCAAAGCTTATGCACACACATGCCAAAATCATGCATTTTTCTTGAAGCGGTGAAGAAAATGCTTCAAACTCTTGATTTGCTATATTCTCTCGGAATTTCTATGTGGCAAGTCAAATTTAAGAGTAATAAAGATGGAAGCCTTCCTGCTTACTTTCAAACATTATATGTCAGATGAGATGAGTGCCTTAGCATACTAAGTTCACTTTCTCACACAGTTTCCATTCCTGAATTTTACCAGAGAGGTAACATGAGAGTTGATGTAGGAGATTTTGGCTTGTCAAATGCTTGCCTAATTTTGTGCACTACATCAAGTTCTGTTAAAATGTACTACTCAGCAATGGTGAAACCAGTGGAAATTTTAGTAATCGATGAAGCCGCACAACTAAAAAAATGTGAATCAACAATTCCATTACAACTGACAGGTCTCCACCATTGCATCTTGATAGGAGACAAGAGACAACTTCCTGCATTGGTAAAAAGCAAGATTGCAGATAAGTGTGAATTTGGACGAAGTATGTTTGAGAGGTTGGTAATTTTAGGATACAAGAGGCATATGCTTAATGTTCAATACATAATGCATCCTTCCATCAGCTTGTTCCCATGCAACGAGTTCTATGATGAAAAGCTTTTTTATGCTCCTGTTGTCAGGGAAGAAAGCTATAACAAGCTTTCCCTTCAAGGAGAAATGTTTTCTTCTTATTCGTTTATTAACATAGCTAAGGGTAAAGAAAAACATGGACAAGGAAAAAGTCTAAAGAACATGGTTGAGGGTGCTGTTATCTCGGAGATAATTAAAAGCCTTAATAAAGTGTTCATGAGGACAAAAAAGAAAGTTAGCAGAGGAATAATGTCTCCGTATAATGCTCAAGTTTATGAAATCCAAGAGAAATTAAAGCAGTACACTTGGGCTTCTAATTCTGGCTTCTCTATTAATGTTCGTTATGTGGATGGTTTCCAAGGAGGTGAAGAAGATATTAGAATAATTTCTACCGTGAGATCTAATGGGAGTGGTAATGTAGGTTTTCTTTCAAACAGACAAAGAGCGAATGTGGCTATAACCATGGCTAGATATTGTCTTTGGATATTGGGGAATGCATCTACTTTAATCCATAGTGATTCTGTTTGAAGAAATGTGGTTCTTGATGCTAAGAGAAGAGGTTGTTTCCATAATGTTCAAGACTAGTGAAGTTGCATACCATAAATGTAAAACAAATGGGATCCAGGAACAATATATGTATTCCGATATTGATTTTAGAACCTTGAGGACAAGGTTCAAGTGAACCCTGCGGCAATGATATGAGGTGCAATTAGATATTTTAATTAGTAATACTATTATGTTAGTTGTTATTTTATTTTGAATGTTTTGTTGAATTGGGCTTTTCATTTGGGCCTTATAGTTTAGTATCACTATGATTACTATATATGTAGTCCTTAGAGACATTTGGAACTAATCAATGAAAAATCAAGTTATCTTTTATCTCTATTTTCTTAGTTTGTTTACTTGCTTCTCTTAGTTTTGTAAATCTTGTTAGGGTTAGCATTTTGCTTCCTAACATTCTAACTTTTAAGAGTAACTTTAAGAAATCTAATTTTTCTCATAAGAACAAAGGCCTTCTAACTTTGATTGGGAAAAGGGTACCCAGAATTAAGAACCAAATTAGGAAAATATAGGTGAAAAAACCAATGAGTTTTGAACTGATATAGTGTGGGCCTCTGAAGCTAATTGTGATACTTTTGAATGATAGAGCAATGATTTGAAATGTCTCTAGGAATAGTCAACTAAGCAACTGTGCCTTAACAATACCACCAACAACATAAATCAGAATCTGATTGAGTTTACTAACCGTCATTCCATTAGTTTTGTAACTAAATAACCTTAAAAACAAATAGAGGATGATCTAACAACTCCATCTGAGAGATAAAGGAGGAAAAATAGACACACTCACCATAACTTAGTGAGTCACTAGGATGGCAGGTCGAATTGAAATCACATATGATACACACCTCCAAATTTAGATTGCACATACAAATATCATCTCACATACATATTTTCTCAACCAATAAGATCTTACAATAGACATTGACCACAAAGCAAATCATGTTCGAGGAACCTCACTCAAAACAAACTCCAAGCTCGAACCTCAGAATGTGATGAGTGATCTTCCTTTCGAACTACACCCACATGAAAGAAGGCCACCACTATTACCTATTGGAGATTGAAAACTCCACTCGCATAATGAATTTCTCCAAAGGGACTGAACTAGGGAATCAGACACCGTAGAGAGTTTAGACTCTTGGATGGCCATGAAATCCAAATAATGAGCAAAAATAAACTCTTTCACCTTCCTTCTCTTGATCCTACCACCCAACCCACTAATATTACATTAAAAAAATAACATATACCCTTTAACGTAGACGACCTTGAATCTCTTTTGTTTCTATCAATTATTTGAGATATGAAGTTGCCTAAAATGTGATTATTTTTTTTTTGATAAGCAATTCATTAATAGGAGATTAATGGAATCTCAAACCAAAACAACACCTCCATGTTCAAGGAGGGCAATTACATGAAATCGAACGGGAATTTATGCCATTCGTACAGACTACAATTTCTACTCACTTCATGACCTAAAATCAACCAATTCCACGATTCTACTTTAATAAGGATAACAATATCATCCACATTATACAAAGCATCATTAAACATTATATCATTTCTAGCCTTCCAAAGGCTCTAACAAGACATAAACCAAATAGAGTTTGTCTTACCCACTTTACCTCGACCTTTAAGTTTACTGTTCCAAGCCTTCAAATGCAGATTGTAAGAGTCTTCCAAGATTCTACTAATACCAACCCAATCACAAATCTTGCCCCACACCAATACAGAGACAGGACACGAGAAGAAAAGGTGGGCGTTATCCTCAATATTATGGAAGCAAAGCACGCAAACCTTATCATGCTCATTATCGATAACACCTCTTTTCTCCAAGTTACTTCTCGTCGAGAGCCTATCAAGCACCAATCTCCAACCAAAAACATGGACTTTCGACGGCATCATCGTCTTCCATAGTAACCCCAGCGCATCTGCAATATCAGGCTGGAGCTCAACTAATAAAAACGAATTCAAGAAATGGTAGAAGGAATTAACCGAATACTCTTTAGAATCCTCAAGCGACCATTGCTATTTATCAGGAGCATCTTTAACAGCTAAGAAAATTTCCAAAACACAATTGCAAGTCCTCCTTTCAAGCTCAGAATTTCCAGAATTAGTACTATCCATGAATGAAGCCTTTTTCCACTGCCATTGCGTTCCTTCCCAGGCTCCCATATTACTAACAGACATTGCCTTGTTTCCGCAGTTATCAAACAGGGAAGGAAATTGTAATTTCAACGCCAAATTCCCTGTCCAAGCCGACTGCCAGAAAGCAACATCTTCCCCTCCACCTATGGAACAATCCAGGAAATCGCAGAAATTTTCTTGAGGCTCGGAGACTGCGATCGACAGAATATCAGTCATCCAAGGAGAATCTGACTTCAATCTGCCAACATCCTTGTAGGTCTGAACTTTAATACTCAAATTACCATATCTGGTAACAAGAGTTTTCCTCCATAATTCATTGCCGCCAATAGTAAACTTCCACAACCATTTAGCAAGCAATGCACGATTAAACCGCCCTAAGTGTTTGATTCCAAGACCACCGAATTCCTTTGGTTTACAAACTGAATTCCACGAAATCCAAGGAATATAATTGTTGGTAGAGGCGCCAACCCAAAGGAACCGACGCTGAATACCGATAATCTCGTTCACAACCTTCTTTGGGGCCTTAAAAAACGCCAGGGCATGGATAGGCAAGCTAACCAGGACCGAGTTAATAAGGGACACTCTACCTCCAATAGACAAATTCCTCCCTGTCCAGCAAGAGAGCCTGTTCCTAAAGCTCGTAATAGTCGGTTTCCAAAAGGAGTACCGACGAGGATTCCCTCCGACTGTCAAACCCAGAAATTTAAAAGGAAGTCTTCCAGTTTTACAGTTCAGAAATGCCTCAGCAGCAGCCAGAAAATCTGTTTCAACTCCCATCCCAAATAAACAGCTTTAATGATAGTTAATTTTGAGCCCAGAAACCAATTTAAACGCACGCAGAATTGATTTAAAAGCCCAGATATTAGTGGCTGAACCATCTCCAATAAGGAGGGTATCGTCGGCAAACTGCAAAATACTAACAATGGGTATATCTTTAATCTTAAACTCTGAAAGCATAGAATTAGAAGAAGTAGCTCTTGTAAGACTTGCCAATCCCTCAGCAGCTATAGCAAATAAGTAAGGAGCTAACGGGTCACCTTGCTTTAACCCCCTCCCCACCTTGAAATCCCTCTAAGGGCTCCCGTTGATTAAGATCGACGTGAAACTATTGAAAACAGAGCCGCGAATCCATTTCAGCCAATTACACCCAAATCCCATCTTGACCATCATACCTTCAAGATACGCCCAATCCACGCAGTCGTATGCCTTAGCAAAATCAACTTTAAAAAACAAACAATCCTTCTTGAATTTTTTGGCATAGTCATCAACTTCATTAGCAAGCAGAATACCATCAAATATCTAATAGGCCTGAAGTCGTCAAAATGTTGCGGGTTCTCAACTTTTGGAACCAAGGAGATGAAAGAGGAAGCAAACATTTTAGGAAGATGGCCAGTATTGAAGAATTCCATGATACAGTTAGAGAAATCAACTCCTATAACATCCTAACATGACTTAATGAACTTGAAATTGAAACCGTCTACACCAGGGTATTTGTCACCGTTGCAACTAAAAACTGCTACTTTAACATCATCCACTCCAAACTCGGAATCAAGGAAGATTCTGTCCATATCATCCATCCGAGAAATAAACTCAGAATTACAACTCACCTTGCACAGAGTCTGTTGTTGATACCTGTTCCTGAAAAATCTGCAAGCTTCTGATTTTAACTCCTCCGGATCTTCCACAAGAACACCTCCTACTTTAATAGCAGAAATATGATTCGAACGTTTCCTCACTTTCAGAGAAATATGGAAGAATTTGGTGTTGAGATCACCATCTTGCACCCACTTCATACGGGACTTCTGAGCCAACATACTTTCTTTGAATCTCAAGTTCTTCCAAATATCCTCTTGGATTTTCAGCCTATCCCTTCTGACCTCTTCACTATTACTACCAGAATCCAAGTCTGAATCCAACTCAATCTGGTTTAATTTCTGGACTCCATCTTCAATAGTTAAATCCAGCCACCCAAACACATTAATGTTCCAACTTCTAAGATCAACTTTGAGAGCTTGAAACTTCTTAAGCAGGATATTAGAATAAGCACTGGAAAAATGATAAGAGTTCCAATTTTGTTTGATGAAAGGCAAAAACTCCTTATGAGACAACCAACAATTGAAGGTCCTGAAAGGCTTAGGACCCCAATTGACCTTATTAGTTTTCAACCACACTGGCCGATGGTCCAAAACATCTCTATCGCCAACCTCTTGATTCTTTAAAGACAAAATGGATATAGCGAGGTCATCCACCAAAAATCTATCCAGCCTACTCCTACTCCTACCATTGGAATTAAACCACGTTAAAATGTGATTATTATAAACATTAAAAATGCGATTGGTAGTTGACATTCATATATCGACGAGCTTCAGCATCCCATAAAGAGCATTATAATTATGAATTTCCCATAAAACATTGCTCTTAGTTGTGACTTTCTAGGAGAATAAGTTAACTAATTCATTCATCCTAAAATAAGCAGAGTTAATTACACAATTTCTTTTTTATGATGGTTTAGCTGATTTAGATTCCAAAAACTCATTAAGATTAGAGCATTCTCGAAATTCAAAGAGCCTTTATAAATGTATCAACACAAAGATAAGCCACACAATAGTCTCAGGCCTCCAAAAGTGCATAAAGCATTACTTATTTGTTCTTATTTTCAGTTTTTAGGTTTTGGCACTACACCATAAAATACTTATCTCATCGTTTGGAAAGAAGATTTCACTTCGGTTGACTTTCCAAAGTAATGTAGAGTGTTATGGTAAGTTTGTTATATTTTAAATCGGGCGGTTTACTGATGTAAAAGACAATTTATCACTTCAGTCATGATCAATAAATGAACCGAAGAGATATCTAAAAATAGCCTTCACTTAGTTTTAACATCAAACATGCATGTAACCAAGGTGATACACTTCACTTTTAACCTCTGGCCAGACTTGTAATCAATGCGATGAACTTTCACTTTTCACCTCAAATCAGCTTGTAAGTTATAACCGAGGGAATAAGGGATTAAGGGATGGCTTTTCACATTGGTTCTCTAGAGTAACAAATGTGAAATCCTTTTTTTTATAGGCAAACATCAATAAAATGATATTAAGGAAATCTCAGACCATAGCACAGGGAATACAACCGAAAATTCGGGAAAACCCCAAAGAAACCCAACAGGACAACCCAACTACAAAAAATCTATGGGAAATTTGGTCCAATCGTAAAGGCTACAACACTGCCTAATACGCTTACCAAACACCAACCAATTCCAGGAAGTCGCAACAATAGCGTTAAAAAAGGATTCGACATTACAAACCTCGTCCCTAAACAAAATATTATTCCTAAATCTCCAAATATTCCAACAAGAAATAAACCAAATAGAATAGATTAGACCCTCCTTACATATACCTTTTAATCTATGTAGCCAAGCCAAAGCGTGGGAACAGCAATCCAAATCTGAAATCCGATCAATGCCAATCCAATCACATACCAAGTTCCAAACCAAAACAGATTTATGGCACATAAAGAAGAGGTGAGAAGATTCTTCATTAGACTTGAAGCAAAACATACAAACTATATCATGTGGATTATCTAAAATACTTCTCGCTACCAAATTCGATCGGGTTGGCAGCCTATCGATAACTAATGTCCAAGTAAACACTTTGACTTTCATTGGAATAACCAACTTCCACAAAAAATCCAACAGCCTAATCGAGTTTTCATCAACCGAAACCAACGCCTCCTGCGATGAAATGCTGTCAAAGATGAACTTAACCGAAAACCCATCGTTAACGTCCAACTTCCAAAGCCAGTTATGATGGACATTGGCCTGCAACAGAATAGGTTCAATAACCTGCAGCAGCCCCTCCAAGTCACAGTTCGTCTGCTGAGTATTGATAGTGACTAAAGCAGAAACATTCCAGGTCCAAATGTCATCCACCCACTCACCCAATTCTGAGATAGTACAGGATTTACTGTTACACAACTGAAACAAATTATTAAAGGAATCTTTTAAGGGCTTATCTCCACACCAAACCAAATACCAAAAGAGCACTCCCTTCCCATTGCCGACTTCATCTTTTAAATAGTCATTGAAATAAATCTGAGGAGCAGGATTAGAAACAGAAAGAATATCCTTCAACCAAGCAGAGTCAGTATGCATATTACCAATAACACTATAAAGCTGAACTTTACGACTTAAATTACCATACCTACTTACGAGAATAGGACGCCAGATTTCATTACCTTCGTTACTGAACTTCCACAGCCATTTAGCAAGGAGGGCTTTATTGAAGAGGCCAACATGTTTAATTCCGAGACCACCGCAACTTTTCGGTTTACACACCGTATTCCAACTAGCCCAAGAAATATACCGACTGCTCGAGATGCCGCCCATAAGAAACTCCTTTGAATTGCTATGATGTCTTTCACAACCTTTTTAGGAACCTTAAAGAAGGAAAGGTGATGGATCGAAAGGTTCGCTAGCACAGTATTAATAAGGGTCACCCGCCCTCCAATCGATGAATTACGGCTTATCCAGTTGGATAATCTAGCCCTCATACAATCCACAACATGTCGCCAAAAAGAAATACTCCTATGGTTGCCTCCAACTCCAAGGCCAAGGAATTTAAAAGGCATAGAACCCGACTTACAATAGAGGAAGTTCTCAGCATCAGCCAACAGCTCTGGATCAATAACAACACCATACAAGCAGCTCTTAGAATAGTTAATCTTTAGACTAGAGGTGACTTCGAACCCTCGTAATATTGATTTGAAAGCCCAGATATTCGATATGGAACCATCTCCAAATTGGGGGGTATCATCCGCAAACTGAAGTATATTGACCGAAGCGACATTACTGAATTTAAATTCGTTCAGAACACTGAGGGAGGAAACCCTCCTCACTAAGCAAGCCAATCCCTCCCCAACAATCGCAAACAAGAAAGGAGATAGGGGATCTCCTTGCTTTAAACCTCTCGTCGCCTTAAAATCTTTTGAAGGGCTACCATTAATTAAGACCGAAAGATAATTATTAAACACTGAACCACGTATCCACTTCAACCAATTGGTACCAAACCCCATGTTAATCAACATAGATTCCAGAAATTTCCAGTCCACACAATCGTACGCTTGAGCAAAGTCCACCTTGAATAAAAGGCACTTCTTCTTTTTTTCTTCTAACAAACTCTATGGTTTCATTAGCCACAAGGACCTCGTCCAAGAGTTGACGACTTGGAATAAAAGCCATTTGAGTAGGCGAAATCAATTTTCCTATCACAGAGCTTAATCTTCTAGCAAGCATTTTAGAAATGATTTTTACAAAACAACCTATTAAGCAAATAGGTCTAAAATCTTCAAACTTTTGAGGGCTATCCACTTTAGGCACAAGGGAGAGGAAAGAAGAAACATACGCTTTATCCAACTTACTAGTGTGGAAGAGATCCAAAACGCAGTTACTAATATCAGTTCCCACAATATCCCAACAAGATTTAAGGAATTTGAAATTAATGCCATCATTACCAGGACATTTGTTGCCTTCACTAGCAAAGACAACAACCTTCACATCATCCTGCAAAAACTCAGAATCTAAGAACTCCTTATCTTCCAGACAAAGAATAGCAACACCGTCAAACTCTGATCTTTAAATTTATTCTCAAAGAAGTTCATAGCCTCATTCTTTATCAAGACATGATCCTCCACCAGGGTACTCCCCACTTTTATACCAGATATATTATTGGCCCGGTACCTAGCTTTAAGAAAATCATGGAAATATCTCGTATTGTTATCACCATCACTCACCCACATTTTTCTGGACTTCTATTTAATCATCAATTCTTTGAGCTTGAGGTTTTTCCATATATCTTCTTGAATCTCCATCCTCTCCTTAACAGTCCCCTCATCTAGGCTGTTATCATTCTTAACCGAATTCAACTCCAACTCGTTTAAAATTTTGATGCTCTCATCAATTTACAAATCTAGCCACCCAAAAACACGGACATTCCACCACCTAAGATCTCTTTTAAGAACTTTAAATTTATTCCATAAAACCATGCTGGGAGAACCCGAGGCTGCCACAGACTCCCAAGACTTTTTCACAAAATATATAAATCCTTTATGCTCCATCCAACAGTTAAAGAACTGGAACGACTTAGGGCCCCAGTTTATAGATTTAGACTTCAGCCACAGCGGACGATGATTGGAAATGTCTCGATCCCCCGCCCATTGACTCTTCAAATCCAAATTAGCAATAACTACATCACTAACTAGATATCTATCCAGTCTTCTACAACTACTCCCATTAGCATTGAACCAAGTAAATTTACTTCCCACCACAGGCAAATCTATCAAATTCAGATTTTCAATGAAAGAATTGAATTCCAACATCTCTCCATAATTAACACTACTCCTGCCCTTCCTCTCCTCTCTGACTTTAATAGCATTAAAGTCTTCGGCTATAATCCAACCTCCATTAGGAAGTCGATTCTTAACATCAATCAACTCCGAC
Source organism: Lathyrus tuberosus (assembly GCA_022829125.1). Classification (NCBI taxonomy): domain Eukaryota; kingdom Viridiplantae; phylum Streptophyta; class Magnoliopsida; order Fabales; family Fabaceae; genus Lathyrus; species Lathyrus tuberosus. Next base: position 1,151,441 of record JALAZF010000874.1, read on the forward strand.
CAAAGTCTCATTTTCTCAGATAAAGCACACGCCGAGTAAACGTTAACAACGTACAGGTTCGAATTATTCCATATGAAGGGAATACCTAAAAAAAATTTCCCTCTGAAGGTGGAATAGGCGAAAGCCAATTCCTTTTTCCAGATTGTAAGAATCCCACTAGATTTCCCATCAGAGTTTGTAGCCGACCAATCGTACCCCGATGACCTCCAAATTCTTTAAACAATCCCATCATCTATATGTCTCAACTTGGTTTATTGAAGAAGACATAGATCTGCCTTGCCCTTACTCAAAATATGGGAGATCCTCCTTCTTTTAAGAGTGCTACAACACCCTCGATTATTAAAAGACACTATATTCATTGGCCACCTCTTTCAACAATCTTCTTACCTCTTTTACCTAGTTTTTCTTCATCATCCATCTCCCTTAGAATGCATACAAAAGCCTCATCTTCAATGTCTCCCTCCACCCCTAACTTTTTCAAAGTGTTCAAGACTTTAGAGGGAACATCATCTATTGCCTTCTTACGTCTAATATTCCCTCTAAACACATCAGTATCTGTTAAGGATTCATTGCATCTAAGTGAGTTAAGTCCATCTCTCTCATGGATAGTCCCATGTCGAGAGGGTTTAGACTTTCTAATTGATTGAACACAACTGGGAAAAATTGGGAACTCAACCGCAGCATGGAGAAGGGAAGAGTAGTAAGATGGGGAGAAAGGAATTTTAACACTATTATAAACTTCATGTAACAATTTCTTTGTCCTGTTTTTGACCCATTTAGACGACCCAATTAAGCAACCCGAAGTACCAGAAATAGGATCAGAGCAATTCAGGTCCACCACCATCCAATTACATAAGTCTCCATTTAAAAATTTACCACCCGTTATTGTCTTGTCCTTGCATTTTTGAATAGGTATTTCTTTAGACAATACAACTTTATCTAACATCTATGTATCCCCTACATCCACTTTGTCAGCACATATAGAGTGTTTCTCAACCAGGAACCAACTCCCAACAAAGGATTTAAACGACAAGAGTCTGGTCCCACCACAGGTTCATTAGTCTCATTAGTAGCCCCTCCAACCTTGTCATCTACCTTAAAAGTAGCCCCAACTATAGATATGTCAACCGATCCCCCATCCCCTATACCTAACACCTCCTTAAATTGTGACACGTCGCGGTCTCCAGCTAGTTGCGTAGGGTTGCTAGACTCAACCACTTCCTCCTCAAAAGTATCACCCCAATCACTGTCACCTTCTTCAAATGATTCCACAAGATCAAATGACGAATACACCCCATCCGCTTCATTATCCAGCGTTTTGTTAATCAACACTTTATATACGCAGAAATCTTCAACCAAAGAAACTTGAAAAGGTAAATTGTTACACATTACAACCACACTCTTGTTCAGAATAATAGGCAGTTTAGTAAGGACCTGGATACGAGCCACATCCAACTTAGCCTTCTTAATAGTATCCTCATCGATCTGGCATAGCTTACCCACCCCGCTTACAATAAAATGAAAAGTAGAAAAATTCCAGGTTGCAAACGGAAGACTATAACACTTAATCCAAATGAGTCGTTCATCATCGACCTCCTCCATAGACCATGGTTTTAGTGCAGAAAACCATTTGCCAATACAATCTTCAGATTCACTAATAAATTCGTTTAAACTTCCCTCCGCAATCTCTTCAATAAGACATTTTTTAGCTACATAAGGGGACACTTAATGTTGAAGAACCCTTCTTCATGTAAAATCCTTTGAATATCAACTACATTAATTCCTTCAGCCACTACGCCAACCCTCGCTTTCTTAAATCTTAGTTTATCTCCATCCTCCATGATAACTTGAACCTTCGAAGGACTATGGGTCACCGGAATAAGATTCTTCGGATTACCACCCCTCAATGCTTGAGCAAAGGATCTACCATCCAACACCTTCCCTCATTCTCCCCTACCAGAGATGAAATCATGTCTTATGCCAACCTGACTTCCAACCCCAGGCCCCAAAGTCTTCTCTTCCCTATGGAATCGAGGAACATTGACAAATAATTTCTTCCCCTTCAGAAAAATGTTATCAAGCTTAATCGCCATCATCAGACGATCTTGAACCTTCCTGAACTTTGCAAATCCGAACCTCTTCCAACGTTTGTCTCTTCTCGCCGGAACGTAAACTTCCGAGAATACTCCATAGACTTGGAACACCTCAAAGAGATCTTTAGCTCTCATCTCTTCAGGAAACTCAGTGACAAAGAAAGAAGTAATTTTTTTGCCTACCGCTCCTTTGCTATTGTTCTCCTTCCACACAGAAAACCTATCAACCTTCGGTGTCCACCTCTTTCCACCTACCTTGACCTAATCCATCTTGAGAAACCCAAAAGACAAAACCCACTCAAACTGAGCGTAACTAACTAAAACTAAAACTAAAACAAAACAACAACAGACTACCCCAATGAAACAGAACCAAAGCACCACCCCAAAAACAAAACCTAACAACACCCTAAGATCACGAATGACTCAGAAGAACCCAGAGGAAACCAACTCCTTAACAAGGCCCCTAAGCCCTAAGGCCAGGAATTTAAGCCGAAAATAAGGAAGAAGACCCCCCAGTATCTACTTTGAACAAAATGAAATCTCACACAGGTACGAAAGGAAAAATGGAACACAAGGGAATAGGGACGGACCAAAGGCGGAAGAGGTTAAAGAAGAATAGGGATGGGATCGATACTGGAAAATGAAAAAATGGATTGGGAAGATGAAGAGGAAAATAGATAAAACATAATAAACCCATAAAGTTAGCGAGAGGTTGGACCCTCTCTCTCTAAATAGAACTTAAATGACACACATTTTGTATCATATATTTAAATGGCTTTAAGGCTATATATATATATATATATATATATATATATATATATATATATATATATATATATATATATTGCGGTGAGAATCGGATATCAAGCTATTAATTAACTTGAATCACACATCTTTGAAATTCACCACCGAGCTTTGATTTAGGAAAAGGAAAGTTTAAAGATTGAAGAAAACCCTAAATGCGCTATGTGAAGACAAAGCTAAGAGATTGGGGATCGGGGGTTGGTTATACTAAGGGAAGGTATTAGCATCCTAGATATTTGTAGTACTCTACAGGAACATCTTGTTTGTATTTGTGTTATGTTGTGTTTACTTGCTAAGAAAAATGTACTAAAGTTAAGATAAGGACCTATGGTAAAGACCAAGGTGCTAAAGGTAAAGACCTAAGGGTATATACACTAAGTATGCTCGCCAAGATATCGCATCTTGTGCCTACGTATCCTAACAGGAATGGAATTAGAGCATTCGTAGTTCCCCTAACTAAGGGTGTGGAACCATTGACTATGGCCAAGGTTCCAAGGGGAATGAGTATGATACTCATATAGAGTTTAAGAAACTCTCTAAGTCTAAGTTGTGATAGGGAGAAATGAGATACTCAAGATGATGAGTCCCACATAGAGTCCAAGATTTCTAACTTAATTCTAAGTTGTGATATTGAGTGGCTAAGAGACCAAGGGAGGAGGTATCCTATGATTATGAGGTCGAGGAGGGAAATGACTCTTAGGAGGCCAAGGAGAAACCCTATGACTATGAGGTCAAAGGTAGGGAGTGACTCTTAGGAGGCCAAGGTGGAATCCTATGACTATGAGGTCAATAGAGAGGCTTTCCTTTGGAAGGAAGGGGATACAAGGGATTGAAATTACATGAATAATATGAGTTCAAGGACTCAAGGGGATGTACAACAATTAAGCATGATCAATCTCAAAAGTATGTTTCAAACATCTATGTATGGCAAGAGATAGTGAGACGATTCACAACAAGCATAAACAAATGAGCATACATAAGTATGATAAAGCTAGCATCTTCAAGTTTGAAATTCGAGACAAAATATCCAAGGTAAAAGACTTAGCAACAAAACCAAAAGACACAAACAAAACCCTAATGGAATAACCTTATCCAAGGTCAAGGAAACCTTCCCAAACAACCCTCTCAAACCATAGAACAAATCAAAGAAATACTCTCACAAAACTCCCAAGAATCAAGTGATTTCTCAAAAGAAGTTCAAGACTTTAATGAAAAGTTTATTCATGTTTTTGTAAATTTAGAAATTAATGTGAAAATAAAATAAAAGTGAAATCAAAATTATGAAAAATAAAATTAAACATTAAAGGATATTTATGATTTTTTTTGGAATTTTTGAGTGGAAGAAAAATATTTTAAATAATTAAAATTGAAATGAAAAGAAAAAGAAAAAAAAAAAAAAAAAAAGAAGATAAAATAGTGGGGGGTGCACTAGAAAAATCAATCAGAACTAAGGTGTGTGTTTGGCAGCGCATGGATCTTTGGTGGGGGTGTCAACAGCAGCGGTCCAAGTTGGAAAAAACAAGAGAAAAAACTAAAATAAAATAAAAAGCAACAAAAGGGTGTTTGGGGCGAGGGGGATTCGAACCCCAGACCCCTTGGTTACAACGTGTGTCTCATACCACTAGGGTGGCTATACATCCAATGTATATGCCACCCCTGAAAATACTTAAACCTTCAGGTGAATAAAATGCTATTTTGAAAATAAACCACATAGAATATTGCACACTTAAGGAATGGTCTCAATCGGTCTCACTCTTTTTTAGTCACTACCAGACAAAAGCTTCATTGCCCCACTTCCTTACTACCACGCAAGCCTCTCTTTCATGCACCATGCAATAAAACTCAGACAAAATCGTGAAACAAAGAAGCAAGAGAACCATGATACACTTCCCTCTTGCTCAATCAATACTGTACTCATCTCTCAACCAAAACTCATGAAATAAAAGCTTAAAGTGCAGTACTCAAATCAAAGAACATCACTCAACCATGAACAAAACCTGATAATGGCATAAGCAGAGAGAGTGACAACATAAAACTCGTGGGCTTATAAATGAAACCACAACTTTACCATGCCAAAATGCCAATACAGATCCCAAAGTAAGCTCAAACACACGTGTGCATATTATATCAGTGTATGTTTGTGCATATGAGTACATAATTATAGGTACAGAGGGAAAGAGTGAGACCAAACACTCATCATATCAACACATATTCAAGCAAACTTTAAAGTTGTTTAACTGAAATTTGTACAATAAAAGTAATCCTCTAGCATTTAACTTGGCATGAACAACATGGTATCAAGAACTGGCAGTACCAAAAACACTACATAAACTCAACAATATCATTCACATGGTCATTTGACTTAAGTGCAAAACAAACAATATGATAGCAGCATGATCATGATTTTTGGAACATGGAGTAAAAGAGGATAAGGGTTACCTAGTGGAATAAGTCCACTGCACCTTCTTGATCCAAGAGTTTGAAAATCCAACAGAGCCAAGCTTCTTCCTCCTTAAGACAGTCGTGCTTCAACTCTCCAAAAGCTCTTTCACTCAAGTGGTGTTTTTCTCTGGAAATGGTAATGGATACTCTGATATATATGTTGATTGTTGGTTTGAAGTGTTTACTTGTGACTAGCACAAAGGAAATGAAGTTGGGTAAGTTCCTTGCAAGTTTTTTTGAATGTTACTTGCAAGATTATGGAATGGAGAGGTAGAGAGATTTTTTTGAGAGATTTTCTGGTGATGAACAAAGGAGAAGTTGTAACGCCCCAGTTTTGACCATTTTATTTAATCGAGTCGATTTAATTATTCTGAGCATTATATTATTTTTTTTATTTATGACTTTGGTGAGATACTATTTTGTTTTGTACTGTTATTATATTTTATCGCGTTTTGGGAACATTTGCGAGATAGTTGAGAGTAAGGGTATTTTAGTCTTTTCCCTAATTATTTACTAAATTAGTAAAGAAAAGAGATAGAAATAGAAAGGAGAGAAAAAAAAATAGAGAGAAAAAGAAAAAGGGAAGAAAGAAAAGAAGAGAAAGGAGAAAAAGAGAGAAATTGGGGAAAAGCTTGGAAACTCAAGAAAATCAGTTCTAGGAATCGATTTAATCGGGTAAGGGTGTGAAATTCGATTATCTTATACATGTGTATGATTATGTATGTGTTTGATTGTTGTTTGGTTGGATTGTATGAAAAATATAACAAAACCCATTTTTGTAGATAATGTTAGAATTCGATTAAATCGAGTTGGGAATGATGTTTTTGTGTTCCTTGTTGTTAATACTTGATAGGTATGTGTTGTTGTGAATCAAATTGGTAATTTTCTGGATTTAGGTGATGAATTTGGGTGTGTTTTGGTTGGAAAACGCAGAACTCGTTTCTGCAGAATTTTTTTGGGCTTGCTCTGGTCATACGCGTATGGGGCATGTCCATACGCGTATGGGACTCAGCATTACGCGTAACATTGGCCTGTGTTTGGGTCGTTACGCGTATGAAAATGGTGATACGCGTATGGACGTTGGGCATACGCGTATGGGGTCTGAAATGTGGAATTTGTGAAGGAAAATGGTTCTGCCCATACGCATATGGGCATTGGCAATACGCGTATGGGAATGGCGAGAATTTAGTGTAGTACGCGTATGAGATGGGTGATACGCGTATGGACAGGAGGAATGTAAAAATGGGATTTTTCAAAATGTCGTTTTCGGTTTCGTCCGTAACTTTTGCTCCGTGTATCCGATTTTTACATTCTTGGTGTCGTTGGAAAGCTTTTGAACTGTACTTTGTGATTATGAGGCTTTGGAAATTGTTAGCCGATTTAATTATGTCAGAATGTCGGGAATAGTGCTATTTAGCGACTTTTACCGTTTTGACTGTGTGTTTGAATGTGAATCATACAATAGTGCATTGATGTGAATGTATATAGATTGTATGTGATCGTATGAGATGAATGCATGAATATATTGTGAATATGTATGCATTTCAAGAATGTCTTGGGTCATTTTGCATGCGAAGCATAATGAAGTACATTCTTGTGTCGAGCGATTCTAAGGAGAATCAGTGGTAACATCGTGTGCCTATGTGAGGTGTGAGCGATGGTTACAAACGATTGTGTGCGTAGGTGAGGTGTGAGCAATCGGATTGTGTGCCTAGGTGAGGTGTGAGCAATCGGATCGTGTGCTTGCGTGTGGGGTGTGAGCGATCGGGTCGTGTGCCCAGGTGGGGTGTGAGCGATCCATAAACATTGTGTGCCCATGTGGGGTGTGAGCAATGGGTGAACATCGTAGGCCCGACGGGGAGTTACATTGGTAACGAGCGATGGTTCCAGCAAAAGTTCCTGAGTGAACTTGAGATGATTGAGTCGGTACCCGCATTGCATTTGCATAGAGTCGTGAGTCGGTCTCTATGATTTGCATTTATCATCTTTATAGTGATGCATTGGTGAATAAACATAATTATGTATGTTTATGTGGAAGGATTAGATATTGTGAAAGTATGCATGATGAATATGCTTGGTTGATATATATATATATACATTGTGATGTGTATGGGTGAATTGTGATGAATGGTAATGAATTATGATTGCATTGGTTATATGTGGAAAATCATGATTTTGTGATTATGTGTGAGACATTGTGTGATTGAGCTTGTGATAGCGATGGTGAATTGTTGTGCATGTGTGTTAAATGCATTGAATTATGAATGATATGTTTTGTATATAAACATATGCATGATGTGTGAATAAGTGATTATGTGAATATAATCTGTATATGCCTTATGTGTTGGCATGTGATAACTGTGGTGAGAATACTGGATATGTGTATTTGTATGTTAATATATATAATTATATGCATTTATATTATGGTTGTTTTTCTCACCCTTCTGCTCGTTTTATAATGCTCTATGAGGCATTGCAGATTAGAGTTGCTGGAGGTCTTCTGTGAAGCTTATGTCTTCACTCTTTTGTTGGTCGGCTCTGATATGTGACACCGGGTAGTTAGGGCGGCCGTTTGTGCTTTTGTGTATTATGTATATTTGTATCGTTAGGTTTGTACTTGTATAACCTGAAATATGACCAACTTTTTATGTGATATATAAAGGATATTCAGTTTTTAGATTTTTCGCTTTTATTCTAAAAACGATTTGAAATGTGGGTGTAAGGAACTGAGTTTCCTCTGCATGTATGCTACCCCACTATTGCATATCTTTATGGGCAGGTGTTGTATGTATGTTTTCTTTCACGTTGATGTGATTCTCCCGTCTATGCCATGTTTTTAGATATACTCTGACAAAAATCTTATTAAGTGCCACTTGTTTTAATATTAATTGGGGGTATAGATTGGGGGTGTCACATTAAGTGGTATCAGAGCCAGTCCGTGTCAGTTTGTGTCAGTTTTTGTTGGTCTTTGTGGTTCGGTGAGCTGTTTGTTTAACCATAGTTGCTGTTATTGGAAATGAACAGAATATGGCTCGGGCTGTGCCGGGTGTACTGAATGTTACGGGTAATGATGAGTTCGGGAAGAACGAACTGCCTATCTTCAAGGGAAGATATGATCCTGATGGTGCACAATTTTGGATTGAGGAGGTTGAAAGAATCTTCCATGTGATAGATTGTGTTGAAGAGAATAAGGTGAGACTAGGTACTCACATGCTGAAAGAAGAAGCAGCTGGTTGGTGGATTAATTTACGCCAAGTGTTGGAAGTGGATAATGAAGAGGTTACTTGGGATTTATTTGGTCGAGAGTTTCGGAGGAAGTATTATCCTGAGGGTGTGAAGGAAAAGAAAGAGATTGAGTTCTTGGAGTTGAAACAAGGCAATATGTCTGTTGTGGATTACACAGCAAGGTTTGTAGAACTTGTGCAGTTCTATCCTCATTATCCGGAAGCGACTGCTGAATTTTCTAAGTGCGTGAAGTACGAGAACGGATTGCGTCTGGAGATTAAAAGGGTAATCGGTTATCAGAGGATTAGAAGGTTTTCTGATTTGGTGGACAGTTGTAGGATTTACGAGGAGGATTGTAGGGCTCGTTCTACTCACTATAAGAGTGTGAATGACAAGAAAGGGAAACAACAGTCTCGTGGTGGTCCTTATGGCACACCAGCTGAAAAGGGTAAGCAAAGGGAGAATTTTGAGAAAAAGGCAAGTGAAGGAGGAATGTCTAGTCCTCATAGGTGTTACTTTAAGTGTTACAAGTGTGGGGAAGTAGGACATCGTAAGTTGGATTGTAGGAGGAATAAACTGAAATGTTCTAATTGTGGAGGTTCGGGACATGTCACAGCGGATTGTAAGAGAATTAATGTGCAGTGTTTCAACTGTGGTGGAACAGGTCATATAAGCACGGGGTGTACGAAACCGAAGGAAGCTCAGACTGGTAGGAAGACTGTTGCATTGGTAGGAGATGAGACTACTAGTGCGGATCGTTTGACTAAAGGTACTTGTTTTTTTAAGAGTACGCCTTTATTTGCTATTATTGGTAATGGAGCGACTCATTCATTATTTCGTCTGAGTGCGCGAAGCGTTTGAATTTGTTGTGGTCTTTTGGGATGGTAAGATGGTTATCGATATTTCTGCATAGGGGTCGGTAATTATTTCTTTGGTTTGTTTAAATTGTTCTTTGACCATTTATGGTAAAGGATTTGTGATGGATTAGGTGTGTTTACAGTTGGAGAGGATTAGAATGAGATAAGTGGGGGAGAAGCTGGTACTTCTCCGTGTTGTTTCAGGTGTAGAGCGCTGGCTCAGTGTGTTGTAAATTGCAAGATTATAAGTTTGGTTTCTGGTTCAAGAAGGGGTGTGGAGGTAAAGATTATGTCAACTAAGGAATTGTGCCTTAGGTAGTTTTGTGTATAGGATGTAAGGAATGCTATTATCGTTTGGTGGAGACGGTTTATACCTCATCATGGTTGTCGGCTGTCTATTGACAAATTGAGGAACTGATCACCCTTAATCTCTTGTTGATAGCAGACGAGAATTATGTTGGATGGAATGGACGTGTCTTTCCGGCCTTGATAGTGGTGCGGAATGGATTACTTGAAAGGTAAGGAGTTGGTTACAGATTGCGTTGTTGAGTCGAGGAGAATTCTTATATCAGGAGATGAGATGGATTAGAGGTTTGAGTATGTGGATTAAGTTGGAATGTCTCCGAGGGATAATGATTAGGTATTACTAATGGTTGGTAAGGAATAAGATGATAGTATGAGGATGCGTGTTAACCAGTGAATAGTATGGGGACTTGTGGTTGTGTTCTTTATGGCTTAAGTTTTGAATTGTGACGAATTGCAAATGATTTGGAATTCTTTGATGGTATAGAGATTATAGAAATCTTGAGGAAACCCTTAGGGGTGGATGTAATATTTGAGAGTTCCTTTTTGGGTTGGTTGAGTTTGATCAGAATCACAATTGTGGGAATGGTTGGTAAGAGTGGTGATTTGTTTGAGTTAAGGTTTTCCAAGATTAGTGTTTTCGTTACTTCAGTTGACTTGCAAAGGTGAAGTCGATTGGTTGGAATGCATCTTGATGAGTATAGTTGGTGTGTTAATGTAAGAGAGTAAAGTCGTGGTTTGTGTTTGCGACATTTGAGGATTCGTGAAAGGATCAGTACTATTGTGGAATTGTTGGCAGTGCTATTATGTTGTAATATTGGAAGTATTATCTTTATGATTCTGGATTCGAAGTCTTTGGTAATGACAAGAATATTGTGTACTGGTTGGAAATATTAAAACTGAACAGTGGTTTGGTGAGTATGCGAAAGAGTTAGACTTTGAGCTTGAGATTGGGAGACTTGATAGTTACGCATTTTGTATATGCGTGCGTGGAACATTGGAAATCTGTAGGAATGATGGGACCAATGGACGCTTCAGAATGGAAGTGTTAGGGGAAAGGTTTGAATGGTATTCATGGGATACTAAGTAGGTGGATATTTTGGTTATATGTACGATTGGTGAATCGTGGCATCGATATGATAAGGTTGTGTGACAATGAGGTTGGTGTTCTGGTTTTGTTGATGTTGTTGAGACCTTGTCGTATAGATTGGGGGTGTCACAGAAGTGCTCTCCTTTTATAGCCTGAGAAGTTTGGTCCGACTCTTGGAGATACACTGGACAGATGCTTTGTCCATAGGAGAAAAATTAGGGTTTGTATGGACCTTCCTTCAGTCTTTGTACCTAATCAACCTTGGAGAACACAATGCTTCATTTGCTGAACAAAAGCAGCGGAGGATAGGGTGCAGGTCTGTTGTTTTCACACTTAAACATATATTCCAAAAACTCTTTTTGTTGTGTCATGTGAGAGAGTTAAAAAGGTAATAGTTGGGGATTGAGGATCATGGATCCTTGCGCATCATGGGACAGTCTTTCATGCTGCATCATTTATTTCACTAATCCAAAGTAATGTCAAAAAGCTCATTTGGATATGTCATGGGAGGATGAGCTTAAAGAGGTAATGGTTGGAGACTCACAAAAATGGTGCATTACACACAAGGTATCTCAGATTTCTCAAAAAAATAACATAAGGTATAGCAACTGAAGTGAATTATGCATAGTACCTTGTTACTAAACCAAACCGTGGGCACCACTTTAGATCAACCTAACTTCATGACCTTTGATTCAAATGACAAAATCTTCGATCCAACGAAAACTAGGATGAAGTGTGAGAAAATTTCATGTTTGATTCAACTTGAAACAAAGCATATTTCCGTGAGAAAAATGAGGAGCAAAACTTGTCCAAGAATATGTCAAAAACAAACTTTGAAAAATTCTAAGTTATGAAACTTAAACTTTCCAGGGCACCAACTTTGGGACATTGTAACTTGGTGAACAACCATCCAAATGGAGAGTTCTAGCATTCAAAAGAAAGCTAGAAGCAACCTCTATAACTTTTATGGCCAAAGATAATTAAGATAAGACTTGGATCATAGTGCAAAATGAGGTTGAAATTGGTTGCAAGAAAAAGAGAAAAGCATGATATTTCACTAAGTCCTAAAGGCAACTTATCTTCCAAGTCTCATAACTTAAGAATCATGCATTTTTTTAAGAAAGGTCCTCTAATACACTTTGAAGTTCATGGAAAGAGCTTTCATTTGAGCTTTGAGTCACTCAATTTGGATGTGTGGTTTGAAAGTTATGGCCTCCCCAATTTTGCACAAGAAGTGAATTTTCCACACTTAGAAAGTTTCAAAGACCAAACATTGCCCTCTTTGCAAGAAACCTCTCAAAACTTGATTTCTCATGCCCTAACTCAACAATTAGACATGTCATGATGGATTAAGGACTTGAATGCTTCATCTTGGATCAAAATCTCAAAAGTCAGAGCCTTAGTCAAAACCCTAATTCCTCAAGAATACAACATAGATAATCTCTGATGATCTTACTTCTTCAATCTCTTCCAAGGCCCGTAAATGGCCTCTATGGATGTCTAGTGTCATGTAGAATCATGTCCCAAAACTTAGAACATACCTTGATCAACAACAAAGGCACTGGCTAACTTGCCCTGACAAAACCCTAGTTTGAGGTATGGTGAATTTGTGGCTCAAGGTACTTGTGATGGGAGCCAAACACACTTGATTTCTTGTTGACTAAGACTTCTTGGATGCATGTAAGTTCAAATGGTTGCATTTGGAGCCTCAGTTATCTTTCTTGAACAGATGACTTCACATACCACTCTCAATCAATTAGTGAACACTTGTGATGGTTGTATGGGGCCAAAGAGTGTCTTAGGAGACCCTGAATCATGTGAGAGCTTGGCTTAGGAGACTTTGCCCTCTTTCTTGTGTAGATCCTGGCTTTCACACAAAAGAAACACACTTGCAAGATGAAGTGGTTAGTTAACAAATGCATAGATGATTGAATCTAAATGCAAGTGCAAAATGATATGACATCTAAGGGGTAAAATTTGGGGTACAACAATATATATAACAAAACTTGAATAACAACACATTTTGTACCATATATTTAATGGCTACAGAGCCAAAATAAAACTATACATGTTTACATCGTACATACAAGAATACTCAAACATATTCAAAGTGACTTATAATACATATTCATTTTTTACAACAAAACTCAAACATATCAAATATTCAACCAACGAGGAAATGATTAATAGACCATAAATCAGTCACTCAAAAACTCAAGAAAGCAAGTTGTTCAATGTATACGAATTTCATTTAAGTCTTCTTCTGAAAATGGTGCCCGTTCAGTAAATACATATAAATTGAATGAAATCTAAAAACACTTAAAGTAATAACAAACTATCATTGGGTAAAAATTATTAATATGTAATTATAAATATATTACCTACTTTCACGAATCAACAATATCAATAGAGACAATGTTCAACATATGTTTTATCACATAATATCTACACTCATATTCTGATGGTTGTTGTCTCTCATATACAAATAAAATTTATATAATTAGTAATAATACAAAGTGAAACATAGGTTGCCCCATTAAAAACATGCGTAATTTACCCATTTGACATATATCCAATGATATCCGCAAACTATACTTTTGGTTGATATCCTTCAATTTGCGGATGACACCCTTTTGGTTGGAGATGGAAGTTGGAGACATTTGTGGGCTTTAAAAGCGGTGCTAAGAGGTTTAGAGATGGTTTTGGGGCTTGGTATCAATTTTCACAAGAGTAAACTTATCGGAATCAGTGTCCCCCCTAACTTTTTGGAAGCCGGAGCGTTGTTCCTATCTTGTCGGGTGGAGAGAAAATAATTCTTTTTCCTCAGTATCCCCATTGGTTTCAATCCTAGGAGAGTGACCACTTGGTCTTTCTTGGTGAAGAAGGTGGAAAAGCGCTTATGTTGTTGGCAAGGTAGATTTCTAAGTTTTGGGGATAAAATTACTTTACTAAAAGCGGTGCTTAGTAGCCTACCTATTTTTTATCTCTCATTTTACAAGATCCCGGTGAAGATCCGTAACGCTTTAATTAAAATCCAAAGTGGCTTTTTATGGGGAAGTACGGAGGAGAGGAAAAGAACCCATTGGATATGTTGGGATACTCTTTGTTTGCCTATCGAAAGAGGAGGTCTCAATTTGAAGAGAATTAAGGATTTTAATATAGCTCTTCTCCATAATGGAGATGGAGAATTTTAAATGGTTAGGAGGATCTTTGGTACAAAATTTTGAAAGCTCGCTATGGGGATATCAATTTACATCTTTGCCGTGACGGTGGTTCTTCAACCAAATGGAGCTCCCTTTCTATTTGGTGGAAGGACATTCTTTCTTTGTCGAAGAGTTATCCGGAGGATATTTTTCTGAATAATTGTTCCTTTGCTATTGGTAATGGGTTTGCGACTCCGTTTTGGCATGTTAATTGGACGGGGTTTGGAAGCTTGAAATATGTTTATCCGCATTTATATTCTATTTCTCGCTTGAAGGATGTAGTCGTGGCGGGAATGGGGGGATGGACTAATGGAGAGTGGAGATGGGGAGACCTTCGCTTGGATGGCACGGTTTTTTCTAACAGTTTTTATGCAGGTACTGGACTGTCAAGGGGGAGGGCTCATGTGGGCAACCAGGCGGGGGTTTCTGTTTTGCATAGTGCCTTGGACAATTCTGAAGGGCGAAACTACTAGGAGGGTGTTTTTAATTCCAACCCTTGCTTCATTGCTGACGCGCATGATGATGATGCTTCTCCAGTCATTTTCGAGAGGCTGCGGTCTGCTCAGGTGGGTTTGGTTCCTGTTTCTGAACACGCCTTTGCTGCAGCTGTTAATGTGGCGGTTGGTAGTTCTGGTGTAACAGATTCCGGTTTGGAAGCTGAAGCGTTTGATTTGCTGTCTCGCATTGTCTTTCGTAGCCCCATTCACAACAAGAAGGATGGTTGTTCTTGGCGTCTTAATGCGGATAATTTTTTCTCGGTCAGCTCTTTCTTTCGGGCTACAGATGCTTTTCGGATTCCTTTTGGTCCGGCCCTGAGGAATGATATTGTTTTGGGGCTGGTTTGGAAAGTCGGGGTTCCTTTGAAAGTTAGAGCTTTCGGTTGGCGATGTTTCTTAGATAGAATTCCGACTAGGGAGTTGCTTATTGCTAGAGGCATCATTCCCACTGCTGGAAGTTCTAATTGTGTTTTTCGCTCCGGTGTTTCCGAATCAAGACATCACGTTTTGCTGTATTGTCCTGTGGTAGCCTTGGTTTGGAAAGATGTGTCAGATTGGATCGGTTTTTCGTGTCCGAATAGTTTTGATTTGAAGGGGAGTTTTATAGATTGGTTCGATTTTTGCAAATCTCAGAATTTGAAAAGTGGGAGAGAGGGTAGCATTTGGTTGGCGGTTGGACCATTTGGAATACTAGGAATGGTATAATATTCCGGAACAATACTTGGAATATTGTTGATATCGTGTGGTCGATAAAATATACGGTGTGGAGATGGTCGTTCATTGGAGATATTACTTTTTCCAAATGTAATTTGTACGATTTTAACATGGATCCGTTGTTATTTTTATCTTAAGTCGCATTTGGTGGGTAATCTCTTTGGCTTGTTGTGGCTTTTTCGTCTTTTGTAATCAGGTTTGGAGTACCCTTTGTACTCTCTTCAATATATTGCTTGCTTAAAAAAAAACACTTGTCACCTTATAAGTGGATCCATATCATAATTAGTAATTTACCCATCTTGTTGTCAAGGTAACCTAGAAAAAACCATAATACAAACAAAAATACAAATCGTTATAGATATAAATGAATGTCAAATTAATATCAGTTACTTTAGGAATACTAAATTTAGGCTTTTTTATATATAGCACCACGCAACAAATTAAATGGCATTCTTCCATAACTATATATGTTAAATATATATATATATATATATATATATATATATATATATATATATATGTTAAAAAAATTGAAACATTAATAAACAATATTCAAAAACAAAATGTACATTTTATTATTATAAGTATATATTATAAAGACACATAAAATATAAAAAAAAATTGAATGCAAAATAAAAGAAGAAAATTGAATGCAAAATAAGAGAAGAAAAAAAAACAAATTCATATATATCTTAATGTATGCAGAAAAAGTGTTAAATAACAAACTTTACTCAAATCATTTAACTTATTTTGTATGTAGGCGGAATTATTGCTTGGCTGTCACCTTAAACATTGAATATTGCAAATATCCAAGATCTTTAATACACTTGTGAATTTAAATAATTATATTTTAATTGTATTAGGTATTTTGTCAAATTAAGGCCTTAAACAATTAAGTGATTATATAAAGTTAAAATATTAATTAGATTTCATTTAGAAATTAATTAATTGGGTATGAGATCAAATCTGAGTGGATGTTGGGATGATTCATTTCAGAATAATAGGAATCCTAATTGGTCATCACTCTATAAATAGGTTATGATCCACAATAGACCGTACACTGTCAGTTTATCTCTTATCACCGTTTAATGAGTATACAAGGCATTGAGAGTATCGTTTGAGGAAGAACCACACAAGTCATCGGTGATTCGTTGTTTGTCTATAAACCTTCAAGATTACCGCCAACAGGACCTTTCTCAACGGATCCAGGTATTCCCAAAATAATAGACATAAAAAATATCATTTGAGTACAGCTTGCATTTCTGATAACAGTTTTGTACAATTAACTTTTGATTTTCAATGTCAATAACGGCTTAATGTTGTCCTTTGGTCTTGTAGGAATAAATAAATTTTGGACTGCCCTAGTTTTATTGTGTTAGTGTCATGATATTATCACTTCCCTAAGCGTGGTTGATACCCATACGAGGTCTTTGGTACCAAGTACATGGTAGTGCATTTCTTACATTTTGTTTATTGATCACATGTTCTTGGTTCTACAATTCTATTATAATTCTGTGTATTTTTATTGTGATAGTCGGAAGAGTTTAATTTTGAGAACATGGTAGTGTATATTCTCAAGAGCAACACTTCAGCTTTTCATTTCTTCACAGAGAAATTATGGTACAACATTGATGTTGAGGAGGAGAATGTGTATGCCATAAGGAAGCAACTTAAGGTATATGATCCTATAATCCAATTCACTGTTTACTTAATGATTGGTCACTAATCTGTAGGGAATGCGAATTTGCTTTTCGACTAGCTAATTGCTTTTTGATGCAATGTGTTAATGTTATATGGATGAACGTTCTTAGTATATATTCAATAATCGCTATGCATGCTGTTTCAAGTCATAATACTAATAGGAGTTTATTTTAGCTACATTAGGAAGCCTTTGTCTTCTGGTTCTGTTTTTGTGGTGTAGCATTGTCATCCGGTTATGATTTAATGAGGTATCATTGCCATCCTTATTTGTCTACTTTTTCTTTAAATAAATATATTGTTTGACTTATGTCCATGTATTAAGTATCCTTATGATCGTGCAAGTTTTAGTAAAGGCTTCTATAAAATAACGAAGTTAAAAATAAATTGTAAATGTTAGATCTATTTTTTCATAGTATTTCTTTGGTTTGACTTTTTGAACTTTTCATGACCACTGTTCATTCCATCACTAGTGGGTATATTGCTTTTGGATTGTTGCTACATTTTTTAATTATCTTAGAACTTGCTAATTCTTTCTTTTCTTGTGGTTAAGCAAATCAGCCACCCATAAAAGTGTTGATGAATGATAAGTCATCAAGTAAGGACTAGAGAGGTTGAACTACTCAAGTGCCTTCACAACTTACAAAGGCACTAAATTTTTTGCATTGATGCCAATCAGATTTGTCTCCAAGAGATAAGTATCTAGTTAAATTTTCCTTCACAATGACAATTCTTCAATCTCAAGTATTACTGCTACCTAGTATTTTAATTTCTCTTATAGTATTATTAACATTCATGAATATTGGAATCAAATTGAATTCAAACCTAAATTGGACAAATTTACTTACTTTTCCTTGGCATTCATATAGATTGGAAGCAAATTATATTTATTTCTTTTTTAATCTAACGTGTTGATTAGATATTTCTCAATTGTTTCATCACTATCTACATCGTTATAAATATATAAGTTCATCTACTCTTTTCTTATTTGAAAAATTATACAGATTTAGTGAAAAAGATGATGCTTCTGCTTATTAAGTGTATCAGAACACTCTGTTATTATACTTAGATGACGCTGCATCTACTTTGTTTTTACAATTGCAGAAGCTCCTAACCAATTTCTGGTTGAAGATAATGTTTGAATAGAGAAGGAAAATATGAGACATGTTGCTCCTGTGATGGCTATGTAGTATTGAAGCCTCACTAAATTCTGAGTTTCTTCCTGTCATATAAAGGTACCAACTATCACTCTCTCACAATTGACTCATTCAATCAAAACAATAGTTTATATTTGTATACTTTTATTTTTACCTTAAGTGCTTTTCCTCCAAGGATGATGAAACCCGTGTATTCAATTAGAAAAAAAAAAAAAAAAAAGGTCAAAAACTAAGAAATTCATGTGATGTGATGTGATACATCTTTTCCTTAGAATTTAAGGAGAATATAGGCTCAGATCTAGAACACGACTTGATAATTTTTGTGTCCATATATTGTACAGTATTAGAGCACTTATGATATAGTATCTCCGACTTTTCAATTTCTTTTTCTATTGTTTTCCATTTTTCTATTTTATGGATTCTTTCATTAATTTTCTTTAACACTTGGATATGCGAGTGTTTCTAGACGTAGTCTTGTTTGCATTTTGAAATTTCTTTTGATATATTTTGCAATTCATGCTTCATAATTATGTGTGGATGTTGGTTCTTTGCATTAATCTTGTTAGTTAGAATTAGCAAATCACGGCCATCTTTGAGAAAATTGAGTTGGAATTAGCATGCCGCCATAAACCTCTACTATTTTCTCACGGCTTTGTATTTGGGATTCATTTTTCACATATTTGTTAAGGATTGATTCATAATGAAAATTTCAATTTCATTGAGAGATTTGATTCTCATCGAGAGAAATATGTGATCGTTCTCGTTGTACGTCATTTCACAATCTTTGTCAATATAAATCTAGACAATGTCACTGCAGTGCTTTTAGCAATCTAATCATTTGCTGCAATTGTTTTCTTTCCTGAAGATGATTTGATTGTTTATTTTGGTGAATATGAAATTTGAAGATAGATTTCAATTTTTCTTGCCAAAAGTTTCACAACATTTCAATTCACTGGTGTTGGAAAGTTGAAGAAAATATTTAGATTATGTCAGACATCATTGTTATTTACCAATATTACCTCTATTGGAAAAAGTAAACGGGGAGAAAAGGTGATGAATGTGGATTGTCACCTTACGTTTCTTGATTCAATATATTTTATTGGCTTAAATAGGTTTTTCGTCCCTGTAAGTTGGCGAGATTTTGGTTTTCGTCCCTGTATCTTTTTTTTTTCGGTTTTAGTCCCTGTATCTTACTTTTTGCTGGTGTTTAGTCCTTACAGAGGTTTCCTGCGGATTTTCCTACGGATTTTCCTGCGGATTTTCCTGCGGAATTTGATTTTTAGGAAATTCCGCAGGAAAATCCGCAGGAAATCTTCGGATTTTCCTGCGAATTTAGGCTTTAGGGACTAAACACCAGCAAAAAGTAAGATACAGGGGCTAAAACCGAAAAAAAAAAAGATACAGGGACGAAAACCAAAATCTCGCCAACTTACAGGGACGAAAAACCTATTTAAGCCTATTTTATTTAAAATGGAGATAGTTGAAGCTAGTTATTCAATAATTTTGTTCATTAAAAATGGAATGCATTTAGCATAATAGTTGTTTCATGTTGTGGCATACTGGCCGTTTCAGTCTTATCTTTCTTTAGATTATGTTTTTGGATTTATAACACAAATTTATTTGATTTTGAAACACTCTCTAGAAAAAATAACTTTTTGTTTTTTTGTTTAATATATTTATTGAGTCATATCATTTCAATTATTGTTACTTTAAAATTTTTTTTTTTATAAGCTAAAATATATTAATCAGGAATACAATAGGGGTATCCTAACCCGTATACATCAAAAGCCTCTCTAAAAATCAAGGCCTACAAAAATCACTAGGGGAATTTACTCAAGTGTAATAGTTACAATTGTTACTTTTAAATTAGAATAATATAAATGCTTTGTTAATTACTTGAGTTAAGTTTTCAAACAAATATCTTTAAAAAGTCCTATACAAGTTGATATAATATTCAATATATGTCTCTTGTATTTTATTTTCACATTTGTCATAGAAATATTAGAAGATCGTTCTAAATTATTGACTTATGCTTGTAGGGTTTCAAGAAGGGAATATTCAAGAGAAGTCGTTGCTATTAAAAACTCTAAAGACCGTTCCCAAAAGATACCTAAGAGAACTGTTACGTATAAGGCATTGCCATTGGTACAAAAACCGTTATGAATGGATAAGACAACGCATCGATTTAGCACGGCTTGAAAACTGTTATTATAGCCTAAGACAACGGTTTTTTCAGATTTCGCAAAAGTTTTCTTTCGTTTTCGTAGGACAAAAATGTTGTAGTGAAATCTTACTTAACAAACTTCTTTTACACTTCTTTGTCATCTTTAGGGATGTAAATGGATATCCATGGGGACGAATACTATGATATTTGTATCCGTCCTGCTTGATAAATATGATATACATATCCGCCCATATCCATGCAGGTATTCGTTAAGCGGGTAATCTGTGGATTTTACGGTATCCATGGATATTTACAGATATCCATGAATAATTATTTTTTTATAAAAATTATTTTTTTTGAAAAAAAAATATATTTTTAACATCTTTTAAAGATACAAAAAGTTATTATCACATAACATTCATTCAATTCACTCTTAATTTAATAATAAAATTTTATCACATTGTATTATTAAATTTTGGAGACGAATGGCCAAGAAATTCTCAGACATACAAAATCAGATTGTAAAGACCAGACAAGATCTAAATATGGTTCAAGATAAGCTTCAGCAAAATCTATTTGATGCACAGCTCATTGAACAAGTGAAATGCCATACTGATAAACTTTTGTATCTGAACCAGATGGAAGAGAGTATTATGACCCAGAAAGATAAAATAACCTGGATAAATTTTGGAGACAGTAATTCTGCCTACTTTCATGCATCTGTCAAGGATAGAAACAAGCAAAAAAGTATGTCCTCCCTTGAAGCTTTGTTTGGAGAGTTGCTGACTAATCAGGTGAGTATTGAAAAAGAGATCTTGCAGTTCTATACCCATCTGGTGGGAACCAAAACCAATAACTTGATTGGTGTCGATATTACCTGTTTGAGAAAGGGAAGGACCCTACCAAGAGAGGATGCTCAGATGCTCAGATGCTTATTAGACCTATAACAGAAAAGGAAATATGGGATGCCCTGACTAGCATTGGAAACAACAAAGCCCCCGGTATTGATGGATTTAATGCTTATTTCTTCAAATCAACCTGGCCTGTGGTGAAAAAAGATGTCCAAGAAGCTGTATGGGATTTCTTTAATTCAAGCAACATGTACAAAGCCTTGAACTGCTCTTTGATTACTCTTATTCCTAAGTCTAATGCAGCCAAGACTATAAGGGATATGAGACCTATAGCCTGTTGCAGCACATTATACAAAATCATCTCCAAAATTCTTACTGTGAGGCTTGGGAAAGTTATTGGTAATGTTGTTTATCACTCTCAAACTACATTTGTGCCTGGTAGAGTCATTCAAGATAACATTCTCCTTGCTCATGAATTGATTAGAGGTTATAATAGGAAGCATATATCTCCAAGATGCATGATCCAGATGAACATACAAAAAGCTTATGATACCGTTGACTGGGAAGCTTTAGCTCAGATTATGAAGGAATTGGGTTTCCCTCAGATTTTCATTAATTGGATCATGGAATGTGTCACAACTGTTTCGTATAGATTCTCAATTAATGGTTGCCTTTCTAAAGTGCTTGAAGCGAACTGTGGCCTTCGGCAGGGAGATCCAGTATCACCCCTATTGTTTGTTCTGGTTATGGAGTATTTGCATAGAATCCTTATAGGTCTCAAGGATAATCCCAACTTTAATTTCCACCCTAAATGTGCCAAGCTGAACATCATAAACTTGTGTTTTGCTGATGATATCCTCTTGTTTGCCATAGGTGATGTTGGTTCAATAAAGCTTTTGATGGACAGGGTGAAGGAGTTTTCTAGAGCAACTGGCCTCCTGATGAGCATACCTAAGAGTAAGATTTATTGTGGTGGTCTTGATGAATCTATCAGGAACCAAATTCAAAGGGAATCTGGCTTTGAATTAGGTTCATTGCCTTTTAAATATTTAGGTGTTCCGTTGGATTGCAAGAAGCTCTCTGTGAATAATTGTCAGCCTCTTTTTGATAAAATGCTCCATAGGCTCAAACACTGGAGTACTCGGTTTTTGTCGTATGCCGAAAGACTTCAATTGGTTAAAAGTGTTCTGTTCTCAATAGCAAACTATTGGCTCCAAATTTTTGCTCTGCCTAAAAAGGTGATTCATTACATTGACAGTCTGTGCAGGAAATTTTTGTGGTCTGGCTCGAATAGTAATAGCAGGAAGGCCCCCATTGCTTGGGACCATGTCTGCGACCCTTTGGCAGCTGGCGGGCAAAATGTGATCTCCTTATTGGAATGGAACAAAGCCTACATTGGGAAACAGTTATGGAATATTCTGAAGAAGAAGGGCAGCTTGTGGATTCGTTGGATACACGCATATTATATGAAAGGGTCTGCGATTATGGATTTTCAACCGGGTGCCAACTGTTCCTGGATGATTAAAGCTATCTTTAAGAACCATATAATGTTGCTAACCTCTAATGTTTGGTGTGATTTTCAGAATTGAGGGAGATACAAGACAAGACACATTTATGATCTACTGCGAGGTGAGAAACCGAGGGTGGAATGGCGGAAAATCTTTTATGGAAATCTAGCGAGACACAGGGCCAGGTTCACTATGTGGTTAGCGTGCCACCAAAGGTTACTCACAAAAGACAGGATGCAGAAATTTGGTATGGCTTCTGATGGTGTGTGTGTCTTTTGTGGAGAATTGGAAAGTTGTCGACATTTGTTTTTTAACTGTGTTAAAACTAAAACTGTGTGGAAGCAAGTTCTAGCTATGATTGGTTTAGTTCATTAACCATGCGAGTGGCAAGAGGAACTTAAGTGGATTAGTGACAAGTGCAAAGGTAAGAGTAGCCGATGCAAACTTCTGAAAACAGCCGTAGCCGAGTCGGCGTACTATATCTGGAATATGCGGAACAACACGATTTTTCAAAATGGTATTAAGGAGCTCCGTAGCAGTGATGTCAAGGATATGATTAAGAGTTGCATAGGAAAGAATAGAAAACTTGTAGAATTTTGTAGTAGGATTTGAGTTGGTGGTTTTTTTGCCAGTGTGCTGCCTAGATCCTCGGATCGGCTTGTATTCCGTGTTTTTGGAGTTAATAAATTCTTTTATTCCAAAAAAAAATTTGTCACATTAATTTTCTTCTTGTTCACCAAAACATTATTAGATCTAAACACAATATCCATACATTTCATTTTTAACAAAACAAATAAAAGATATTGTGATTGTGAGTTATGATGGAAGAGCGGACGTAGAGGAGTAGGAAGGTAGACATTGGTTCGACAGAGGAATGACGACACTATTGGTTGGATTGTGAAATTGTTGAAGTGAGGTATGGAGTATTGAAGAGTTTAAATATGAAATGGATAATAAAATTTGATAGAAATGTTAAAGGTTTTCTTCAAAGAAAATAAAAAATATATATATATATAAGAAGACTAAATTTTTTAGAAGATGAAAAGATAATGTAAAATAAACTAATGATATTTAAATTTTTTTTATAATTTATTAATGGATATGGATATCTGCGGGCACGGATATCATTAAACCCATATAAATATCCATTAACAAACGAGTATAAATATCCATTTATTTTATCTATGGATATCCATTAAGCTACCCGCCCCATATCTGTGACAGATTTTATCCACAAAGTTTTTTTTTGATAAGCAGTATTGTATTAAAGGAGAATAAAAGGTTCTCCACCCCAAACTTACATCAACCATTTACAAAAAATCATCCCCACAATACCCCATATACCTATAAGAAATCTAGGGGGTATTTTGACCATTCATACAAATTACAAGATCCTTGAAAATTCGACAAAATTGGCATCCACCTCCAAGATAAAATAAGAATGGATTGGAAGATAGCTTCGATGTTGCATATCTCGTCTTTGAATATGATGTTGTTTCTAGTCTTCCAAATGCACCAACAAGTTATAAACCATATTGCATTTGCATTTTCTAGTTTGCACAATCCACACAACCTTTAAAACCAAACCAATGCGTGATCCCAACTTAACGCCTCGTCTATTCGTTCCATACCAATCCAGCTATACACTCTCAACAAAACCAACCTTGATTTAGGACAGCTGAAGAACAGATGCGTAGAATCTTCAATTTCATGAAAACACAAAACACAGACCTCTTGGTGACTATTAGATATAATTCCCCGGTCTTCAAGATTCTTACGAGTTGGGAGTCTATTAAGGAACAGTCGCCACACAAATACCTTAATCTTCAACGGGATGTTAGTTTTCTAAAGGACCTCCAAAGCTGTCAAGGTTGAAATTCCCAGCAGTGAATGTCCTGTAGGTCCTGCAATGCCTCACCACCCACCATTTTCCCATCTTCCCATATCAGATACAACCCAGTTTTTTGTATGCGAAATATCAAATAAAATTGGGAACAGATTTTTGAATTCATCGTTTCCAATCCATTTGCACCTCCAGAATGGAATATTGGTCCCGTTACCTAGCTTTGCTGACACGAAATTATTAAACCTGCTTCCAGAATTTGTCTCACGGATTGACAGAAGGTCCTTCATCCACAGTGAATCCTTTGTTCCCATACTGTCTTCATGCTCAGACAATATCCGTTTAACTAAGTTACCATACCTAAACTCGGTGATATTTTTCCACAACTCATTACCATTATGCAGGAACTTCCACAACCATTTTGATAACATTGCCACATTGAATTGCCCCACGTGTTTAATCCCTAAACCCCCTTGTTTCTTATCTTTACACTGGGTTTTCCAACTAACCCACGAGATGCCACGATTTCCCATTGAACCAGACCAAAGAAAGTGTCTTTTGATGCCTATAATCTCCTTAGCTACCTGTTTTGGCAATTTGAAAAATGACAGATGGTGAACAGGTAAATTAGCAATAACATAATTGAGTATGGTCACTCTTCCACCAATGGATAACTTCCTACTAATCAAAGATTATAACCTGGCCCTGAAGCAATTGATTACCGGTTTCCAGAATTTAATGCTTCGTTGATTACCCCCAACCATGAGTCCAAGGAACATAAATAGCATAAAACTTGGTTTGTAGAATAAGAAGTGTTTCGCAGCCAACATGAAATCAGACTCAATACCAACTCCATACAGACTGCTTTTCACGAAGTTAATCTTGAGGCCTAAAACCATCTCAAATCCCCGCAGTATCGACTTTATTGCCCACAGATTAGAATAGCTTACATCGCATAGGAGCAGTGTGTCATCAGAAAACTGTAGTATGCTTGCAAATATGTTGTCTTCCACTTTGAAACCAATCAATAACTTCAATTCAATAGCCCTCTTAACCAAGGTTTCCAAGCCTTCAACCACAATTGCAAACAACATTGGTGATAATGGATCCCCTTGTTTCAATCCACGTGATGCCTTGAAATCCTTAGATGGGCTTTCATTTATTAGCACTGCTCCTTTAATCCAACTTCTCCATTTGGTTCCAAAGTTCATGGCTTGCATCATTCTATCAAGGAATTCCAATTCCATGCAATCATAGGCTTGTGCAAAGTCAACTTTAAAAAGCAAACACTTTTTCCTATTTATTTTTGCAAAATCCAAGCATTCATTAGCAGCAACAACTCCATCAAATAAGCTTTGACCTGGGATGAAGGTTGTTTGAGAGGGTGAGATTAGCTTACCAATGACTCTACTCAACCTTTTAGACAGCATTTTAGATACCACTTTTAAGATGCATCCAATTAAGCTAATTGGTCAAAAAAATCCTCAAAACAGATTGGATTCTCCACCTTTGGTACTAAGGAAATGAAAGAAGAGGAAAACGCCTTTGGTAATGATGCAGTAGTAAAGAATTCTAGCACTGCACTAGATACATCATCACCAACAATATCCCAGCAGTTTTTCAGGAACTTGAAATTGAATCCCTCCACACCTGGACACTTATTACTATCACAGTCCAAAACAGCTTCATGAACCTCTTGTTTGGTAAAAATTGCTTCTAGCATCTCCTTGTCTGCATTAACAATTTTATTTACGTCTTCCAAATTCATTCTTGGCCTCCTCCTCTGCACACTTTGGATTTTCTTCTTGAAAAATTGCATTGCGCAATCTTTGATACTTGCAGGATCTTCCAACTCAGATTCACCCCATTTGATTAATGATAAGGAATTTCGCCTCATACGAGAGACTAAGGAAGCATTAAAGTAGCTGGTATTGAGGTCTCTTTCCAAGGTCCACTTCACCCTTAATTTTTGGTGGATCATACTCTCCTTAATTCTTAAGGTACGCCATACCTCTTCTTGAGCTATAAGGCATTTATTCCTACTCTCCTCAACCTGACTCACATTGGCCTCAAATACCATGGTGTCTGTTGCATTTAATCTAGCCACGCCCTCTTCTAATTGTAAATCTATCCAGCCAAATAAATTCCTGTTACACCACTTCAACCTCTCCTTGAGACTTTTGAATTTCAAGTGTAGAGAATTCCCAGCAGATCCCCGTGTTTGAATTATATTCCAAGTATCTGTTACAAAATTCTTGAAATCCTTATGCTCTAACCAACAGTTAAAGAATCTAAACGGTTTGAACCCCAATTCACATTATTTGGTTTTAACTAAACGGGTCAGTGGTCAGATATATCTTTGTCTCCAACGTATTGAACCTTAAGTTTCCAGGCCCTAATCAATTCTACAGCCAGCAAAAATCTATCAATACGACTACAAAAACTTCCACTAGCACTTGACCAAGAAAACCTACATCCTACTACAAGCAAATCAACCAGCTCCACACTAACTATGAAATGATTAAATTCCACTATTTCTGCATATTTAGGATTACCTCTACCTTTCCTTTCCTCCACAAGTTTAACTGAGTTAAAATCTCCTCTAATGATCCACTTACCTTCAGGCAGATTTGATTTAATATTGATTATGGAATTCCAAAGATCCCTTTTACCAAAGCTTTCACAAGGTGAATAAATGTTGACCACATAGCATTTAAAACCACGCCACAGGAAATTGACACCCAAGTACCTTTTTCCCCTAAAACTTCAAACAGCCTCAAACAGACCTTTCTTCCAAAAGGTTAACATTCCTCCTGACAAGCCTATTGCTTCTGACTCAAACCTTTCACATTCTCCTAGACCCCATAAGCTCTGAATCATACCCTGTTGTAAGCAATGAGTCTTAGTTTCTTGTAACAAACTAATATCAGCACCTCCTTTAATCAGAATTTGATTAATCTTCCTTCTTTTGATGGAGTTACAACACCCAGGTACATTGAAAGATACTAAATTCATGTCCCCCTTTTCCCTACATTCCTCTTCTTGATAAAATTTTCTTTATCCCTTGTTTCCATGTCCCTTATTATACCTTCAAATACCTCCTCATCTTCATCCCTTTCTATACCCAACTGTTTGATTGTATGCCATACCTTCATTGGAACATCATCATAACCCTTTTTGCATCTCAAATTGCTTTGTACCACATCTGTATCTGTCATAGAGTAACAGCATAACACAGATCCACCTGAGTATCTTGACAATTCCTCATCCTCCTGCGTATCAATAGGTATTGTTCTCAATGGTGTCTCTATTTCACCCTGTCCTTTAATTTTCCCAGTTGAGATATGTAACTGAGTGGAGTAGTATGATGCTGAAAATGGTATCTAGATCTTGTGGTATAGGTCCTTCACTAATACCTTTTTTCTTGTTTTGGGCTAAGCCAAAAGCCCAATACCTTCACCTTGGCTATTTGATATTGGATCAGAGCATAGTGGATCCTTACTAGTACCCACCTTCTTCTTTTCCTTTAGCGCTGACTCAGCCAGTACTTTCTGCGCATGACCAACTAAAAATAAGGTTAACTTATCACCTCCTGATTGACCTTCACTAATTGAGTTAACTTGTTCAATCATAATTTCTCTGTCCTCCGGTACTTTTAGAGCTCTCTGCACCAAGCAACTTTTCATCTTCTCCTCGTTCTTCAAACTCTCATGTGCAGGTATAACTTTTACTGACATGCTCTCACTGCTATCATTTACATCCTCCAAACTTTCCTCTACTTGAGTACCCTCGTCTGAATTACCTTGAAACTCACCAATTTTTCCTCCTACCTGCTTCTCTAGGTCTGCTGCTGCATATTTTTGTTTATCCAACGTGTCTTCTTCATCATCCTCATAGCAATCCCATACGCCAGCGTCTCTATCAGAACTTAAAGTTTTTGAATCATCAGTATCCGATATATCCTCTTCTACTTCTTGCTTGACAATTCTAAATCGACCGTGGTGATCTTTCACAATCTTTATTCTGAATATGTTGTCATTAATCTCTACATTCATAACCTCATTCAAGTTGATTGAAAATTTTGTTTTGACAAAGAACCGTGCCACATCAAATTGTCTTTTCTTTTCAGTATCATCATCACATTGTAAGAACGTTCTTACCATGCCTGATATCAACTTGAACAATCTATTATCCTACGCATAGCAGGGTAGACCATAGCATTTCAACCATGTAACCCTCTCATTGTCAACATCATTTGGACTCCATGGTCTAATATAGCTAAACCATTTCTCTATCTATCCACGAGCTTGTTCTATAGTTGAGATTAATTCACCTTCGTTACTTTCCTCGAACAAGCACAAATTAGCTCCAAGAGGAGTGGCTTTCACGATAAAAAAACCCTCCTCATTCAAAGCTTGCTAGACGTTATATGTATTTCCAGATATTAGCACCTCCCCCACATGTGCTTTTTCAAGCCTTAGCATATCACCTTTTTCAACATTGAACGAATGTGTGCAAACACAGGTTTGGTTTTATTTTCCTCCATTTCTTTAATTAACTTGCTTCTGTTTGTTTCCAAGCAACGACAGTTTATTACTGACCACCTGAGCATAAGATTTACCAATCGGCATGGTCTTGTTTCTGCTCTTCAATTGATGATTCGCATTCTTGCCTTGGCCACCATATTCCTTCTTGTCCTCCATAGTTCTCTGAAATTTTGGGATATTTGCATGCAGTTTCCTCCCCTGAATCTGGATGTTATCCGGTTTAACCGCCAAAATCCTCTCGTCAACCACCTTTCGGAATCGTACAAAGCCGTACCTCCTCCCCCTCTTGTTAAATCTTGCCGGGATAAAAACTTCTGATACCAATCCGTATGCCTTAAACACCTCGAACATTCCTTTTGCGTCCATAGCCTCCAGAAATTCCGTGAAGAAGAATGATGATATTCTTTCATCATGTCTTATGTCTTTACCTCTATTATCTTTCCATATTGAAAACCTTGACTGTCTACCACCATTGTCTACCACCATTGGGTTTTCTCCTCTTGCCAACCACACTCCATTCCATGTTTCTCAAACTCAAGAAGAATGTATTTCTGCACTTAGTCACTTGTTCACACCTACTCTCTTCCTTCAATCCAACAAAATGCACAAACTAGTACAAATAATGAAACAACAGCCAGTTTGAATCAACCTCAGGGGAAGGAAGGTCCCTAATCCTAAGATTAAGACTTTAAACCAAATCCCCAAGCCTAAACCAAACTTGTTTTTGTAAGTTCAAACATTTATAATTCTCTTTAATACTCTCTAACTGAATGCAAATTAGTAACAATCCAGTAGAGCACATATTTTTTTGCCATCCCTAATTAGCTTTTTGTGTTGTCACAATTATTATTAAAAATCATCTTCAAAACATACTGTTACACACTAAATACTAACTAAAATATAATATAATAGATTGTCATCACCCTGACTTTCTTATCCAAATTATCAATCAAAGTCTAATTGAACGTTTCAGAAATATCAAAAACTAGGACAGTCCATAGGGGGGCTTAATTAAGATCATGTAATCAAAGTTGAAGCGGAGGAGGAAGAAGTGTGGCATGAAGTAAAATGAAAATGTGAAAAAAATTAAAATCATAGACAACATTTAAAAAAGAATAAATTAACAAAAATAATCATGTGTTTAATTGACTCACTGATTTAAAAATTTCATCAAAAAGATTGCAATTCATAATTACGGATCAAAGCTTTCAGTAACCCATCAAAAGGATCCCACGATTTTAACATCACTGGTCAATTATATTATTAATCAGACCGTAACATATTGTGCCGTGGAAGCCTTTGAGGGTAACTGAATGCTTTCTCCTACGCACACAAGCCATGCTGTGATTTTTATTATCTTCATAAAAAGTCAATTGATTCTCGTGTATCCCATCATTATTTTAAAATATTGACGGCAAACAAAATGCATGATTCGCATTCATTGGTGCTACAAGTGTTTCTGTGTTTGATTCACCAAATTTTAGATAAGGTTACTTTATGGATCAGTGGTTTAGAATTTATTCTTCATGAACTTAACTGTTTCAGTGTGTCTATGATAGACAGTGATTTCTATTTGTTTTAATTTTGGCAAATAAAAAGATACATACTCCTTTGTAGTATATTTGAGATATGCAGTTGCCTAAAATGTGATTATTATAAAGATTAAAAATTCGATTGGTAGTTGACATTCATATATCCACGAGCTTCAGCATCCCATAAAGAGCATTATAATTAAGAATTTCCCATAAGACATTGCTTTTGGTCGTGACTTTTTAGGAGAATAAGTTAATTCGTTCATCCTAAAATAAGCATGGTTAATTTCACAATTTATTTTTTTATGATGGTTTAGCTGACTTGGAATCTAGAAAATTCATGAAGATCAAAGTATACTTGAAATTCAAAGAGCGTTTATAATATCATAAACGGCTCAAGGATAGTCCACCATTACAATAGTCTCATGCCTCCAGAAATGCATAAAGCATTACTTATTTGTTCTTGTTCGACTGATGGAGTGTGGAATTGCCTAAATCAGAAAGAGAATTTGCTTAGGCTTAAATCTAGGGCGTTGTGGCTTAAAGAAGGGGATAGGAACTCGGGATTTTTCCACAGTATGATGAAAGGGCGTCGTAGAAGAAACCATATTTCGTTTGTTAACACTAACAGAAGAAGTATAAGGGATCAAAACTGAGGTTCGGAATTTTTACGACGAGAATTTCAAGGAGGCTTCTTTCGTCCGCCCTGTCTTTGAGGATATGGCGTTAAGAAGATTATCTGAAGCTGATAATGTGAGTCTTGAGGCTGAGGTTACGGAGGTTGAAATAAAGGATGCAGTGTGGTCGTGCAATGGCAATTAAAGCCCGGGG
This sequence comes from Lathyrus tuberosus, assembly GCA_022829125.1. NCBI lineage: Eukaryota > Viridiplantae > Streptophyta > Magnoliopsida > Fabales > Fabaceae > Lathyrus > Lathyrus tuberosus. The sequence goes on from JALAZF010000874.1 coordinate 1,182,800, forward strand.
CCAGACGGGTTTAGTTTTGGTTTCTTCCAGTTCTATTTGGAGATAGTGAAAGAAGACGTAATCCGGTTTGTCAAAGATTTCTTTGTTTCCCCTTCTCTTACCAAGGCTGCAACGGCTTCTTTTTTAACATTGGTGCCTAAGGTTAGTAATCCCCAATTCTTAGTCAATTACAGGCCCATTTGCCTTGTCAGCTGCTATCATAAAATCCTGGCGAAAATTTTGGCAAAACGTCTCAAGAAGGTGGTTGGAAGCTTAATCTCTCCTGAACAGTCGGCGTTTGTCCCTGGGAGGAGCATTCTAGATGGAGTGGTTGTTGCGAATGAGGTGTTAGATTTGGCGAGAAGAACGAAGCGCAAGTGTATGGTCATGAAGATCGACTTTGAAAGTGCATACGACTGCGTGACGTGGAGTTATCTTAGGTTTCTTTTCGACAAAATGAACTTTGGGGAGAGATGGAAAAGATGGATAGAGAAATTGGTGTTCAACGGTTCTTTGTCGGTTCTGATTAATGGTAGCGTTACGAAGGACTTCCGTTTTGGAAAAGGTATTCAACAGGGTGACCCTCTGTCACCTTTTCTTTTCTTACTGGTCATGGGGGGTCTAACTCAATTGATGAACAAGGCTGCTGGTCTGGGAAAGTATAACGGTTTCAGGGTTAACGAGGTTGTCGATTATAAAATTGTTCAGTTTGCAGACGATACCCTCCTTTTAGGGGAAACTGATTGGGGCAACTTATGTAGCAGAAAAGTAGTCCTTCGTGGTTTCGAATTCGTAACAGGTTTGAAAGTGAACTTCTTCAAAAGCTCTATTGGAGGAGTTAACTTGAGTAAGGATTGGTTGGATGCTGCTTCTTCTTTCCTACATTGTGATCTGTTGACTTTTCCTTGTACTTTTTTGGGTGTCAAAATCGGTGATAGCCCTAGGAAGAGGTCAATGTGGAATGATGTCATGGATCATATGAAGCGTCGGCTTGCAAACTGGATGGGGAAGAAGTTGTTTTATGGAGGTAGAGTTGTTTTGAATAATTTTGTTATTAATGCTATGCCGATTTATTCGTTGTCGTTTTATAAGGCTCCGATGAAGGTTGTCAAGGAAATACAGAGTATTCAGAGTGGATTTTTGTGGGGAGGGAGCGAAAGTCGTAAGACTGTGCATTGGGTTGATTGGAAAACAGTGTGTTATTCGAAAGAGAAAGGCGGGCTGGGAGTTAAGGATGTCGGCAATTTAAATCGGGCGCTTTTATCAAAGTGGAAGTGGAGGTGCATGAACGACGATGGTGCAATTTGGCAAGGCATTCTTCAACACAGGTATGGGAAGAAGGGATTGAGTTTGGCTATAATGAATCATGCCGGTTCAAAAGGAAATTGTTCTGATTCGATATGGTGGCGGGACTTATTTTCTATATCTTACGACAGTGCTTATAATAAGGATGTTTTCGTCAATAGCATTGTCGCAACTGCGAAAATCAACCGGCAGAAACAAGAACAGAAGAGTCACTATCGAAAGTTATTTATCCCGGCGGAGGGAAAGGAAACGATAGAAGAAACCTTAAAAGGGAGAAGACATGGTCATCGCAACCATAATTCGGGTTCGGGAGTCGGTAACGCGAGGGGAAAGTATTAGCACCCCCACGCGTCCATCGCACTCGATAGGATCCACGCTTGTTGTCTAATCAAAGGGTGAGTTATCTAAAGTCTATGGCTAAACGGAGACAGGAAAGGGGAAAACAAAGACGAACTCGCAATGATTATCGCAATCCCATGCCTACGTATCTTTGTGGACGAACGAAGAATCAGAGTCGACGTAGTTCGATGGACTACGCACTAAGGGGGGGAGGTTGCTCGCCAAGACATCACCGTCTTGTGCCTACGTATCCTCAACCGGACGAGAGAGAGGAAGTCAGAGCAGTCGTAGTTCGACGGAATACGCACTAATGGGGGGAGGTTGCTCGCCAAGACATCGCCTTCTTGTGCCTACGTATCCTCAATCGGACGAGAAAGAGGAAGTCAGAGCAGTCGTAGTTCGACCTACGGGTCAAAAAAGAGAGAAGGGTGCTCGCCAAGACATCGTCGTCTTGTGCCTACGTACCTTAGTCGGACGAGAAAAAGGAATCAGAGCAAACATAGTTCGACCTATGGGTCGAAAAAGAGAGAAGGGTGCTCGCCAAGACATTGTGGTCTTGTGCCTATGTATCCTCAATCGGACGAGAGAAAGGAATCAGAGCAAACGTAGTTCGACGTACGAGGTCATAGTGTTTTTTATGTGAGCGACGAGCTCTTTTCTGAAAATGATTTGAAACCCAACAATCCCGAAGGATGAAAAAGATTTGAACTTGGTTTGTGTTTTTTAGACAGAAGTGGATTGAGTTAGTTTGAAACGCGTATCGCACTAAAGTCTATGACATAGGACCGAATGCGTCGCAAATCGGCCCAAGACGGGACGTCCGCTAAACACTCTAGAAAAATGAAGGGAAACCCCTCATTCTTTATTTCCCATGTACTTAAGGCTCATGGTGCACAATGCTCGTTGCCTTTATTAAGTGTCTTAAATTTGTTATGAGATGAGAAGAGAAGACTCAAAGGTGAAAAGAAAACACTAATGGGAGTTTTATCCTAATGTTGTCATGCAAAAGTGGCTCTAAGGTTGAGGTAAGAAGGGAAGATTCTAACTAATGTTAGCATACATGGTTTGAATCCTAATGTCTACCCTATTCAAAGCTTAATCAAAGATTAAGTTGGAGTAGGGAACCCTAAGGGAACATGCAAAAGTGAATCCAAGACTTAAACAAGTCTTGAGATCCAAAAGGGGAAGAAAAGAAGTGAAAGATGAAGAAGAAAAGGAACCATGAGATAATAAACAAGGTAGGGCAGCAAGCACATCATGCATATAACATCCAATTCATACCATCAAACATATGCTTCAAAAGATCACACATTGAAGTTCAAACAAGAAGATAGAAGCAGACAAGAATGAGTGCAAACAAACTTGCATTAAGATCACAATTGAACATCATACAAAGGTAATGTGAACAAAGTGAGGTGACAATGAAGCAAGGTCAGAACTCAAGTCATGTCATGATCATCCAATTCGAACATGTAAGAAAGCTTCACATTAACATGCATCATGAACCAAAGTAGCAACAAACAAATGCTAATGAAATGCATCATGGAAATCAATCAACAATGACCAAGTGAAGTGAAAACATGATGTGATTCCAAGTAGACAGTAGAAAATGCATAATCCATGGGCCATAATCAAACTCAAACCAATCAAGAAGGATAATCACGTATCATACTCAAAGCATATATCAAAACTAGGTGCAACAAGATTAAGTCCAAAATGGTTCACTTGTTTTCATACAAGTAAGACAATGCAAAAGATGATCAATGCACCAAGTGCCAAGGAAAATCAGAACCTTAAACATGTTATATCAATCCAAGAAAGATCACCAAGCATCAAAGAGATTCATGTCATTCAAAGGCACAAAATTAGGTCAAGAAGTGTGCACTATCATGCTCAAAACATCATCAAATGAAAGCATCAACCAAAATTAGCAAAGTGATCCAATAAAATCCCAAAAAATATCCAAAGACAAGTTTAAACATCCAATTAACATGTACAAAAAGATTGGAACAAAACTAGCTCAAGAACATGGCCAAAAGTGATCCACAAGGCAAGGTATGCAACCAATCGAGCATGGATCGAGGGCCAACAAAACTTGAATGGAAAGTCACTAAAAAGTAACTCAAAGCAAGCCCTAACCAGCATCAAATCATCCTTATATCAAGGCCTAATAGTGGCTAAAAACTTAGCCTCAAAAGATGAACAATGATCAACAAACTTCCTAACCCTAGGTGAAGGGCATCATTGGAAATGCACTCTCAAATTAAATCAAAATAAAATAGAAAAAATAAATTTAAAAAATATATAAAAAAATGTGAAAATTAAGTTAAGACATTAAATAATCAGAAAACAAATTTTGTGGATTTTTATCATAAGTTAAACAATTAAAATTAAAATAAAATGGCAAGTGAAATAAAAAAGAAATAAAAACAAGGAAGCATCCATAGGGGGTGCACTCAGTAAAATTCCATGCAAGGGGAAACAAGTCATGCACGCTGTGGGCTCAAAAACCAGGAGGCGTGAGTATCAATATCATGCTAGGCCCAAATCAAATCACAAACAAAAAACAAACAAAAACTCAGCATCCAAATGAAATGATGCATTTCATTAATCGAGTCAAGAGGTCCAAGGCCACGCAAGCAGGTTAGCTGAACACGTCAGCGTGTTGACCTTGACCATAGACGCCAGAGCTAGGGCTCCAGTCGTCTTCTCCGGCAACATCGTCGGAGTTGCAGGTCCTCAAACCTCAACCAAACAACACAAACTGACCATCACTTTGAAGGGATTTTCACGCTGGTTTCATATCCACCATCAAAAATCTTTTTAAACCATGTTATCACGATGAATCGAAACTCATAAGAAGACTTGTCAAAACTGGAACCCTATCAAACAAGCTCATAATTGTCACAAACATTGCCTACAACTTGGTAGGACTTTAGAAGAACTCACCATATGTTTGAAAGCTTGACAAAATGAGAGAAAAAAGGTCAAGAATGTTACCTCACGGTGAGCTTTGAACACTTCCTTTCCACGTATGAACAAGCTCTCAGGTTCCTTCTTTATCCTCTTTGAAACCCCAGAAGTAAGAATCAACCAAGAGAAATGGAGGAGAAGCCCTTGAATTCCAAACCCGATAGTGAGCAAGTTTTGAGAGAGTGTGTGAAATTTTGATCTGAACTTACCAAAATGAAGAGCTGCCTCCACGTTTTAGGGTTTGTGGAGTTTATATATGGTGGATTGGGAATGATTTTGTTCCTGAAAATGGAGTGGCGAGTTTTGTTTGAGAGTTTTGCCAAAAAAGAAAATATGAGAGTGAGGTACGAGTTGGTTTCACATGGGGTGCATGGAGTGATTTTGTCAAGTGGAATGAGGCATGAAGTTGGTGTGAAAAGGAAGTGGCACGTGATAGAGGAGAGTGAGGTCAGAATTGTACATTTCTTCTTTTCCAAAATATGGCAACAATGTGCATGGCATGTATATAATGATATGGCATGTTGTTTGGTCATTTTGGGAAAGGTCTCATGGTGTATGCGTGTGGTTTTGGCATGGCATGAGATGTTGCTAAAAATGATGTACCATAATGCCATAAGAAATGTCCACCATGCAATTTGTACCCTTCATTTTCCATGGCCATAACTTGGTGAAATTAACTCCATTTGAGACAAACAAACATCCAATAGAAAGTAGGGAGAATGGAGAATAAGATTGGTGTTGAAACGAAGTGGAAATAATGCTTGGAAAGCAATGTAAAGTGTCCATGAAAACATGTCCCCAAAGCTGCCAAAAGTAACTTAGAAAAAATTCTAAGTTTAGTGAAGCCATAAGTTAAAAATGTTAGACTTTGAACATTCACAACTCCATGAAAAATGACCCAAATGGTATGGTTCTTGTGCTCATTTCGAAGGGAATGCTTCAAACTACAATTTTCACGTGGAAAGGATTTGCAAACATAGCCTTGATCATGGTGAAAATTGGCCTTAAAAGTGAGTGAAAACTTGCCAAAAATAGTAAGTTTCTAAAAACCTAACTTTCCAAATTTAGTAACTTTTCCACATTCTTGATTTTTGATGAATCCTTGAACATTTCTTGACCAAATCTCATCCATTGATCATATTTGACTTGAAAATCATCATGTTGACCTCAAAAAGTCAGGAGTTGACTTTTTCACTGCATAGTTGACTTTATCCCCAATTCTTCTTATTTTAAATCCTTTGAACAATTGAAACCCTTCTGAACCAAATTGATGGACAATTTTTCATCCCTAGACACTTAGGGACATCTGGAATACCATGGAATCAAGTCTTGCCCAAAAAATCAGAAATAAACTAATTTTATGGCAAACCCTAATTTTGGTACCTATGGTCTAGGAGAAATCGACCCATGCTCAAAACTCAAATTCCTCTGAATATGATGTGCCTCCTCTTAAACAAAGATGAAATATGCCATTTGATAATGATAAAACTTCAAAGATCTTGCCCATTGGAGTGTTAGATTCAAAAAGTTCCAAAAACCCTAATTTGAGAATTCAAGTTAGGGGGATGTGATTCACTTGAAATCTCCTGCCAACTGCAATCATCTGATGAGGCGATGAACACATTAAGATGCCTTGAGGCATAAGAACCCATTGTGACCTGAGCATTGGTGATGTTAAGAACATCTCTTCCCTTGGTACCTTGGACAATACACATGATCTTTTGCTTGAGCCTCTGAAAAACATCTTCTCCTCTTGAGTCAGTCTAAATACCTTGATCCCATGCTAAAAACCAATTAAATGCACAAATGATATTCTAAATTGAAATGAAACATAAGCCAGTTCGAGTTGGAAACATGAGGGCAAATTTTGAGGTGTTACAAGCGTCAAGGGTACGTTGGGGAATGGTAGAAAGTTGGCATTCTGGCATAATGTGTGGGCGATGGATGATCTGCTTAAAGATATTTTCCCGAATTTATTTGTTCATAGAAAGGGTGATGGTTTTTGTGTTGAATAGATGGGAGGTTGGTGTGACTCGATTTGGAAGTGGAGCATGGAATTCTACCCGTTTATAGAAGGCTCAGTTGTAGGCAGGGAGTACACAGATCTCATGGATTTACTGCATTTATGTAATCCAAGACAGGATGTTAAAGATACATTGCATTGGGTGTTTGAAGACGATTTGATTTTCTCTATTTCGTCTTGTTATGATTTTTTGTATCAGAATAAGAGGCTGAGTGTGCTGTCGGAGAAATTAAAGACTACTACCAAAGCTTTATGGGAGGTGTAAGTGTCGTCTAATATTCAGGTTTTCCTTTGGCGGTTGTTCAGGAACCGTATTGCTACAAAAGATTAGTTGAAGAAAAGAAATATTTTGAAAACTAACGATTCGTTGATGTGTGTCAATTGTGAAGAGTATGTTGAAAACCCTAATTATGTGTTTTTGCAGTGTGCCTTTGCTGGAAAAATTTGGGATGGGGTGAAGAAGTGGTATGGCTGCAAAACTGTTTTGGATAGCAGCTACCTTGAATCCTTCAATGCTTCTTGCTCCACTGCTGTCGTACGTGTAGGAAAGTCGAAGGGATTAGTTGTTTGGATTGCAACGGTTTGGAGTCTGTGGTTGAGAAGAAACGGAATGGTTTTTTTGGATAAGCAAACTTCGGTGGACGACACTTTGAACCTTATCAAATTTCTCTCGTGGAGATGGATTACAGGCCTTTCCAACCCTGTTAATTGTTCTTTTTACGATTAGTTTACAGTGCCACTCGATTGTATCAACCGGAAGTAACATTCCCGGTTTTTTTTGTTATTGGGTTAGTGCACCCCTTGTGCCGTTAATATTATTGCCTATTTAAAAAATAAAGTTTTTAGGTAGGAGTTCTCACTTAGGTTGAATTTTCAAGGTAATGTAGAGTATTATGGTAAATTTGTACATTTTACATACAGTAACTTTGCTGATATAAAAAACAGTTTATCACCTCAGTCACTAAGTGAACCGAAAAGATATTTAAAAATAACCTTCACTTTTAACATCAAACATGCATGTAATCAAGGTGATACACTTCACTTTTCACCCTGGCCAGACTTGTAATCAATGCGATGAACTTTCACTTTTCACTTCGAATAACCTTGAAAGTTGTAACCGAGGGAATAGGGAATTAAGGGATAGCTTTTCACATTGGTTCTCGAGAGTAACAAATGTGAAATCCCTTGCGATTTTAAAATATAAATATTTTATTTTTTACTTTTACATATTTTTAATTATAATCTATATAATATCAAAATAGAACCTAAATAACACACATATTAAATGGCTTCAAGGCCAAAACAAAAACTATATATATTTATAACAAAACTTGAATGACAACACATTTTATACCATTTATTTAATAGCTACAGGGCCAAAACAAAACTATACATATTTACATCGTACATAAAAGAATACTCAAACATATCATGAGTATTAGAGTTTGGCCTAACACAACCTTACAAAACCGGTTGGCAAGCTGAGAGGTGCCACTCTATATAAACTATTACATTGCTTTATCTCCAACCAATGTGGTACGTCAAGGGTCTTCCTAATACACCCCCTCACGCCCAGCACTCTTTTTAGGCTTTGTGCGTGGATTTAAACGGTGGGCTGCCCAAGGCCCGATCGATAGGCTCTAATACCATATTAGAGTTTGGCCTAACACAACCTTACAAAATCGGTTGGTAAGGTGAGGGGTGTCACTCTATATAAAATATTCCATTGCTCTATCTCCAACCAATGTGGGACTTCTTGGATCTTCCTAATAATGATTGACTCATGATACATATTTATTTTTTACAACAAAACTCAAACATATCAAATATTCAAATAACGAGGAAATGATCAATAGACCATAAATCAGTCACTCAAAAATTCATGAAAGCAAGTTGCTCAATGTAGACGAATGTCATATGTAACACCCATATATAATATCATACATCAAAGCATAAATACTATACATGAATCCAAGTATTTGGTACTGAAATATACAAGTTCCTAGTCAACACATTATATACATGTTATGCCCAACGCCTAATACAAAAAATTAATAAGGCATAATGTATACAAGATGTTCAAAAGATAAATACTAAGAACTAGATCGACAATGATCTCAAAAAAACTCTACAACGGAAGCTTAGCCATCAAACAAGTAAGGATAATCACACGACCTTATCCTTACCCTTCGTGGAACCCGTAGCACCTGAAATACAATCAACAATAGTGGGGTGAGATACATCAAATCTCAGTGAGTTCCCTATCTTATAGATTCTCTCGGCTTTACAAGGTTCTATCTTAGCCTAACTCAAGTTGGGGGAAAGGACTAGACATTGAGCTCAACCATTATGACTAGAGAAACAATCACACAAAACGACAAAACTAGTCTCAGATCCTTAACGTATATAACTTCTCCCCGGCCATCCTACACCAAAGGATTAAACACGGGTCACGGTTACCTACAACTGGTACTTCTCCCCGGCCATCCTACACCAAAGGATCTCGACACGGGTCACGGTACCAACCACTAAGTAACTTCTCCCCGACCATCCCGCACAAGGGGCCCTCGACACGGGTCACGGTATTTATTAAGGGGTAGACTACAAACAGGAGGAAATACAATCCCCCATTAACAACTACTTAACAATGACACTCTTCTAGTATCGATGTAAGCATTGCCGCATAATTCTCTAAGTCATTCTATTGTACTAAGGTTTCCTCACTAACTCACCACTTGAAGCTTTTAGATTTTCAAAAGTTCTATTTTATATAAATTACATAATTCTGATTAATTACCATAATCGAATGAATTTTATCTCATAAACAAGATTTTTCACTTCCACAGCATAGAACACTTTCATAGCTTCGCATCGATATAAAGAACGTTTAAATCGGACAAACGAGTCTAAGGTTATAAAGGAAACAAAAACGGAAAATATGTCATGTTCCCTAGGTGAATCCCCAGGCAAACATTCGCTTTCGCCTTCGCTTTGCGAACCTCTAGCGAACCAAGACAGAGCCAAAAGGGCACAAAGTTTGCTTTACGAACACCAGGAGAACATTCGCCTTCCCTTCGCTTTGGGGTTCGCTAGGCTAACCCTCGAGAATCATTCGCTTTGCCCTTCGCCAGGGGTTCGCTAGGAGAACCCTGAAAAACCCAGAACTTCTCAGCAGCGACAAAACGGAACATTTGGCCAAACATCTCATTCAAAACATAACCAAACGCCTAAACAAGCATTAACAGATGATTATACATGCATAGTGATTGTTCTATATAATTTATATCTCATTTTATCCGTTAGTTTTCATTGATTTGCAAAATTACTCATTTTTCTCAATATCCAACCTAACTCTAGAACCTCAAGAATTCTACAACTAAAGCCTTTATCTAGAACCCACCTGGATTAGAAGATTATGATGAAGAAGATGAGATGAATTGGTGAAGAGTTGTGGATGATTCTTGATCTTGAGCTCTTGGACTTTCTCTCATTTTCTTTCCTTTCCTCTTCCTTCTCTCTCCTTTCTCTTTCTCCAAATGTTTCTAACTATGGAAAAATGATGGAAAAGAAATTAAATAGAGAAAATACTCAAAGTTAGTAACTCTACTAAATGTCCAAATTAGCTCAAATGCACCAATTAATAAAATCTTAGAGTTAGATAATATTAATCTAATCAGCTATGAGTTCATCAGTTGCTCTAATTATCTTATCAGATAAATACTCAGAGCACACTAGATCTCAATTGGTCTCAACTAATACTATCCAGAGCGTTTATAAAATACGGGGTATTACATCATCCCCTCCTTAAATAGAAATTCATCCTCGAATTTAAAGATTACCTGAAAAGATGAGGGTAAGCATCTCGTATTTCCGATTCTAGTTCCCAAGTTGCATCTCCCGGATGCGTCACATCCCATTGCAGCTTAAAAAGAGGAATGCCTTTGTTCCTTAATACCTTTGTTTCTCTTCCCACAATACGGCTCGGTTGAGGTTCAAAAGTCGAGTCTATTTCTATTTCCACTGACTCCAGTAGAACTGGCTGAAGAGGGTCAGGAATAAACTTTCGAAGTTGAGATACATGAAAGACGTCATGGATCTCTGATAGAGAGGGTGGTAAGGCTAATCTGTAAGCGACTTCACCAATCCTTTCTAAGATCTGATACGGTCCCACATATCTCGAACTTAACTTGCGTGACTTAAATAGTCATTTCAATCTCAACCTCGGAGTAACTTTCAAAAATACATGGTCGCCTTCCTCAAATTATAAAGGTCTCCTACGATTGTCCGCATAACTCTTTGACGATCTTGTGCTTGTTTAACTTTCTCACGGATCATTCGAATCTTTTCCGTAGTCTCTTGAATAATTTCGGGTCCCAAAATTCTATCTTCACCAACTTCCGCCCATCACAAAGGTGTTCTACACTTTCTCCCATACAATGCTTCGTATGGAACCATACCGATGCTCGCATGATAACTATTGTTATAATAAAACTCAATCAACGGTAGAAGTCCTCTCCAATTTCCTCTACTTTCTAGCACATAAGCCCTCAACATATCTTCCATCGTTTGTATTGTTCGCTCAAGTCTGACCATCCGTCTGAGGATGATTCGACGTGCTCAACCGCAACCTTGTACCCATAGCTTGTTGAAAAGCCTTCCAAAATCTTGAATTAAACTTTGGATCTCTATCGGACTCAATATTAAAGGGAACACCATGCAGTCTCACAATTTCAAAAATAAACAGCTTTGCAAGATGACTTGCCTTGTAAGTAGTCTTCACGGCTAAGAAATGCGCAGATTTCGTTAGTCGATCTACAATTACCCAAATAGAATCATAACCACCTTGTGTACGGGGCAAACCTACTGCAAAATCCATATAAATACTATCCCACTTCCAAACTGGAATCTCTAAAGGTTGCAATAGATCACCCGGTCTTTGGTGTTCAATCTTCACCTGTTGGCACACTGCACATTCTGACAAATAAATTGCAATATCCTTTTTCATTTCGGACCACCAATAGTCTTTCTTTAAGTCCGGATACATCTTCGAAGAACTAGGATGTATCGTAAAAGTTCTTTTATGAGCTTCATCTAAAATCTTTCTTTTTAATACCGCATCATTCGGAACATAAATTCGTTGACTAAACAGGACGATCCCATCCGCTGCTCGTGTAAACCCCGGTTGAAGTAACATCTCTTGAAACTTCTCCTCTAAAATTTGTTCTTGTTGAATCTCATCTCTTAGAATAGAATTAACATTCAAATTTCCCATAATTACACCATTTGGAGACCACACAAACTGGAGATTAAGATCTGTAAACTTTTCCAACAAAGCATACTCCAATATCATCAATTCGGCACTATGAACCATTTTCCGACTTAATGCATCTGCTACTTTATTTGCTTTTCCTGGATGATACTTTAATTCTAAGTCATAATCCTTTAAGTACTCCATCCACCTTCTTTGTCGGATATTCAACTCCTTTTGGTCAAATAAATACTTCAAACTTTTATGGTCACTGAACATTTCAAAACACACACCATACAAATAATGACGCTACACCTTCAGTGCAAACACAACCACTGCTAGTTCCAAATCATGCGTTGGATAATTCTTCTCATGACCTTTCAATTGTCGAGAAGCATATGCTACCACTTGACCGCCTTGCATCTGAACACTTCCTAATCCCTTCTTAGAAGCATCGCAAAATACTTCGTAAGGGTTGTTAGGATCAGGAATGATTAACACAGGAGCCGTCGTCAGACTTTCCTTCAATCTCATAAAGCTTTGTTCACAACCCGAATCCCACTCATAAGCACAATCTTTTCGAGTAAGTTTGGTCATTGGTAGGGCCAATTGAGAAAAACCTTTGATGAACCTTCTATAGTAACCTGCCAATCCCAAGAAACTTCTAACTTCTGAAGCATTATTTGGTCTCTCCCAATTAATCACTGCTTCCACCTTCGACGGATCCACTGCCACACCACCTTGAGATATAACATGACCAAGAAATTTAACTTCCGACATCCAAAACTCACACTTACTCAATTTAGCAAAAAGTTGCTTCTTTTGCAACACTGATAAGATAATTCTCAGATGTTCTCTATGCTCTTGTGGAGTACGAGAATAAATAAGAATTTCGTCAATAAAGATCACGATGAATTGGGCCAAGTAAGCTTGAAATATACGGTTCATGTAATCCATAAAAAAGCTGGCGCATTAGTCACACCGAAAGGCATCACCAAGAATTCGTAATGCCCGTAACGGGTTCTAAATGCAGTCTTAGGTACATAGGAACTCTTCACACGAATCTGATGATAACCCGACCGTTAATCAATCTTTTAGAACATGCAGGCTCCTTTCAATTGATCCAACAGGTCGTCTATCCTGGGTAAAGGGTACTTGTTCTTAATGGTAACTTTATTCAACTTACGGTAATCAATACACAAACGCATTCCACCATCTTTCTTCTTTACCAACAAAATTGGAGCTCCCCACAGTGAAACGCTAGGTCTAACAAAATGCTTAGCCATCAAGTCCTCCAATTGGGCCTTTAATTCTTTTAATTCAAGCGGTGTCATCCAATAAGGAGAAACGGATATAGGAGCCGTTCCCGGTACTAGGTTAATAGAGAACTTAACTTCTCTCTCCGGAGGAAGAGAAGTAACGTCCTCAGGAAAAACTTTAGGAAATTCACAGACTATAGGCATACTCAGCACATGCTGATCACTACTCCCCTCCTTAGTAAGAACCAGTAAATTAGATTTCTCCTTCTCAAACAAGAAATTTATCATTCCCACCGTACCTTCTAAAATAGTCGTTAACACATCCTTCGGGGTAGCCTCAACAGATGGAATTATGATTAGCTTTTCCTCACACCCAATAAACACCGAATTAGCAGAAAGCCAATCCATCCCCAAAACAAAATCAACTTCCTTAAGCGGTAAACAGATAATGTCAATCTGAAAAAATCTACCACTCACAGACAGAACACAGTTTTCACACATCAATGGTGTCTCAACCATTTCATCCATGGCGGTAGTGACCACCATAGGAGGAGACAAAGGAATAGCTTGCAACCTCAGTCGCTTCACACATCGCATAGACACAAAAGAATGTGTTGCCCCACAATCAAATAAAACAAAACAAGGATGCCTACTTATGAAACACGTACCCACAATCAAAGAGTTATCACTTTTCGTCTTCCTTGCATCCAAAGTATTAACCCTTCTGGTATTCCTTCCTTGCACTTGGTTTCTATTCTGCGTACAATCTCTAGCCACATGACCCAATCCATTACAATTATAACACCTCAAACCCCCCATCGGCGCACTTCCCATAATGACGTTTGTTGCACACTCTACACAGAGGAATAGCATTAGGTCTAGCAACCTGAATTCCCTTGAAAGCTTGTGATCTAGGCCCAAACTGCTGACTTGGACTCCCACGATCACCCTGATTCACCCTACTTGCAACACTTTCAGCTTGTACTTTCTTCAAACTATGCTCGGCTACATAGCATTGCCTTAGAGCTTCAGGATAAGTGGTAAACTCTCTCTGAGACACACTATGAGAGATTTCAGCTTTTAGTCCAAAAAGAAACTGATCTATTTTCCACCTCTCATCCGGAGCATACATAGCCTGCCTAAAATAAGCAGCCATGTCCTCAAACTTTTTAGCATAACTGGCCACAGTCATACTACCATGTCTTAACTGTTGAAATTCAAACTCCTTCTGAGTCCTAAAGGAGCTAGGAAAATATTTCTCCATGAAATTTTCCTTGAATTGATCCCAGACCTTGGGCACACCCTGAATAGTCATAAGAGCCGAAGCACTCTCCCACCACCTCATGGCAGGACCCTTCAACGAATGTGAAGCGGATACTACCTTATTCTCTTCACTACAATGCACTATCCAGAAAATTCTTTCCATACCCGCTATCCATTCGTGAGCCTTTACAGGATCTAATCCGCCATGAAATTCCAGAGGATTCATGTGGAAGAAATCTTGGAAAGTCCCACCTACAGCTTCTGGAACAACCACCTGAGAATGAAGACCTCCATTCATTTGTTGTACCATTTGCTGCATAAATTGGTTCTGTTGCTGCTGCATCTGTTACATAAACTGATACAAAGGAGCATTCTCATCGCCGCCTGGCGGATTTGTCCCAGCTGGAGTAGTTCTGGGTCTACCACGGTTGCTTCTGTGTCCGTCAGCCATGTTCCTAAAGGTCATACAGATAGGATTAAGTTGATCAGGCTCAATACCATAAATATAACACTTAAGACCAATGGCGACACAACGCATATGAAACGGAAATAAATACTTATACTATTTCATGTCTAGGTCGAGGATACGACCTGCTCTGATACCAACTGTAACACCCATATATAATATCATACATCAAAGCATAAAGACTATACATGAATCAAAGTATTTGGTACTGAAATATACAAGTTCCTAGTCAACACATTATATACATGCTATGCCCAACGCCTAATACAAAAAACTAATAAGGCATAATGTATACAAGATGTTTAAAAGATAAATACTAAGAACTAGATCGACAATGATCTCAAAAAAACTCCACAACGGAAGTTAAGCCATCAAACAAGTAAGGATAGTCACACGGCCTTATCCTTACCCTTCGCGGAACCTGTAGCACCTGAAATACAATCAACAATAGTGGGTTGAGATACATCAAATCTCAGTGAGTTCCCTATCTTATAGATTCTCTCGGCTTTACAAGGTTCTATCTTAGCCTAACTCAAGTCGGGGGAAAGGACTAGACATTGAGCTCAACCATTATGACTAGAGAAACAATCGCACAAAACGACAAAACTAGTTAAGGAATCTTCTCCCCGGCCATCCCGCACAAGGAGATTAAACACGGGTCACGGATCCTTAACGTAGATAACTTCTCCCCGGCCATCCTACACCAAAGGATTAAACACGGGTCACTGTTACCTACAACTGGTACTTCTCCCCCGCCATCCTACCCCAAAGGATCTCGACACGGGTCACGGTACCAACCACTAAGTAACTTCTCCCCAGCCATCCCGCATAAGGGGCCCTCGACATGGGTCACGGTATTTATTAAGGGATAGACTACAAACAGGAGGAAATACAATCCCCCACTAACAACTACTTAACAACGACACTCTTCTAGTATCGATGTAAGCATTGCCGTATAATTCTCTAAGTCATTCTATTGTACTAAGGTTTCCTCACTAACTCATTACTTGATGCTTTTAGATTTTCAAAATTTCAGTTTTATATAAATTACATAATTCCAATTATTACCATAATCAAATGAATTTCATCTCATAAACAATATTTTTCACTTCCACGGCAAAGAAAACTTTCATAGCTTCGCATCGATATAAAGAACGTTTAAATCGGACAAACGAGTCAAAAGTTATAAAGGAAACAAAAACGGAAAATCTGTCATGTTCGCTAGGCGAATCCCCAGGCGAACATTCGCTTTCGCCTTCACTTTGCGAACCTCTAGCAAACCAAGACAGAGCCAAAAGGGCACAAATTCGCTTTATGAACACCAGGCAAACATTCGCCTTCCCTTCGCTTTGGGGTTCTCTAGGTGAACCCTCGAGAATCATTCGCTTTGCCCTTCGCCAGGGGTTCGCTAGGCTAACCCTGAAAAACCCAAAATTTCTCAGCAGCGACAAAACGGAACATTTGGCCAAACATCTCATTCAAAACATATCCAAATGCACAAACAAGCATTAATAGATGATTATACATGCATAATGATTGTTCTATACAATTTATATCTCATTTTATCCGTTAGATTTCATTAATTTACAAAATTACTCATTTTTCTCAATATCCAACCTAACTATAGAACATCAAGAATTCTACAACCAAAGCCTCTATCTAGAACCCACCTGGATTAGAAGATGATGATGAAGAAGATGAGATGAATTGGTGAAGAGTTGTGGATGATTCTTGATCTTGAGCTCTTGGACTTTCTCTCCTTTTCTGTCTTTTCCTCTTCCTTCTCTCTCCTTTCTCTTTCTCCATATGTTTCTAACTTTGGAAAAAAGATGGAAAAGAAATGATATAGAATAAATACTCAAAGTTAGTAACACTACTAAATGTCCAAATTAGCTCAAATGCACCAATTAATAAAACCTTAGAGTTAGATAATATTAATCTGATCAGATTTGAGTTCATCAGTTGCTCTAATTATCTTATCAGATAAATACTCAGAGCACACTGGATCTCAATTGGTCTCAACTAATATTATCCAGAGCGTTTATAAAATACGGGGTATTACATCATAGAAGTCTTCTTTTGAAAATGATGTCCGTTCGTTAAATACATATAAGTTTAATGAAATATAAAAACACTTAGAGTAATAACAAACTATCATTCGGTAAAAATTATTAATATCTAATTATAAATATATTACCTACTTTCACTAATCAACAATATCAGTAGAGACAATGTTCAAAATATATTTTATCACATAATATCTGCACTCATGTCCTGATGGTTGTTGCCTCATATACAAATAAAATTTATATAATGAGAAAAAAACCGCAATACAAACAAAAATGCAAACTGTTATAAATAAAAATAAATGTCACAACACTACTACAAAACACGCATTCAACAATGTCATGGTCATCACGGTTTTTCCCTACACTGTAGTGACATATCTTAACTAAGGCGCTACCATATTTATTTATTTTTTTGATTAAAAATTATTTGTATATGACAGCGGTTTCAAAACCAACCGTTGTGATACAATCAAACTTTCGTCGGTTTGAACCTCAGCGTCATAAAATATTTTATTCCATTAACGTTAAGGCGAACCTTTTCTTTTTTATTTATTTGAAAATTCACAAATAAAAGGGTTATCACTACGGTTCTTCTGGTTAACCGTAGTGATATATTTATAATAAATAAAGACTTATCTATAAGGTTGGTAATGTTAACCGTTATGAAATAGTTTACCCATATATAAGCGAATTAACTTTCACTTATTGACAGTAGCGCCGTTGCCTTCATAGTGAAACCCTAGAACCCATTTTTTCTCTTCGTCTTAGCCGTGAATCTTGTCCTTCATACATTAAGGTATTCTTCTTCTTCCATCTATTATTAGATATTTCCCATTATCTCATTTGTTGCATGTTGCTTTTGTTGATTGTTCTCATTTTTTTAGATTCGTCTTCACTACCATAAAAAAGACCATACTTTGGCTATGGTACATAATGTTTGTGTAGCTATAGAAAAAAGTACAAGAAGCATGAAGCTATGATGGATACTTCATCCACCTTGTACTTCTTCTTCATAGCTTCACCAACAAGATGTCAGTAAATGAAGAAACAACAGTGTCAACAAACTTCATCTAGTTTTAGAAACAATGAAAATAAATATAAGAAGTATGAAGCTTTTGTGTAAGCTTCTTCTTCCTTATATTTCTTTTTCATTGCTTCCCAAACTAGATGAACATTATAATTGATTCCTGTTCCGCAATTAGTTTCATTAAAAGGCGTGTCCTGGAAATTTATAATATATCTCTTTCGATCTCTCTTTACTCTTCACTAGATTATGGTTTTAGGGTTTGGTTTCAATTGAGGATGCTCATTGTTAAAGTTTGTTGTGTTTCCTTACAGGTTAAGGGGATGATACATGGTGATGATGCTGGTGGTAGCAAGCGTATTATATGCGTTTATAAAATTTGGTTCTGGTATAGGATGTCGTTTGAGTTTATTATATTCTATGTAGATTGTTTGTTTCAGTAACCCTCACTTAAAATACTTTCATTTAATTTGACATAGATACTTATAATCTGCAAATTAAGTTGTATTTGAAAACCAACTTATATGAATCAATGTTTTCGTATTGCATCCCTCTCATTGTTCATCTCATGCTCTTTGATATATAGATTATGGTATAATAATCTGGCTCCTTAGATGCATCGCTATCTTCCATTATAGTTAAATTTCATTAACAACAAATTATTAGTTAATCTGACTCTCCATCAACACTTATAATAGTAAAACTTCCGATTACAAAAATTATTATGATAAGTGATGATGATGAGGCAGATTATCCAATGTCTTGTTTTTATGGAAATTTAACTATAATCGAAGATAGCGATATATCGAAGGAGTAAGACCAATAAACCATAATATATATGTAAAAGAGCGTGAAATGCACGATGAGACGAATGCAATTAGAAAACATTGGTTTGCTTAAGTTGGTTTTCAAGAATAGTTTAATTTGCAGATTATAGACTTCTTCATATAATTGAATCCTTGTATATTTCTTTAGTGAGGTGTTTCGAAAACAAGCAATTTACATTTAATATAATAAACTCAGGGTACTTACAACAACGGTTATTTATTGTAACCGAGATCAAAGATAATATAATAAACTTAGGGAACTTTCACCAATGGTTATCTATTGTAACCGAGATCAAAGATAATTTATATTTTACATAATTTGCTGCTGATGGGTTTCGAACCCAGTACCTAAGTGTATGTATCACAACGATTTATTATCATAACCGTCGTGATATATTGTGCGCGTCCTGCCTTTCAATAATGGTTTCCAAACCCTTGTAAAAACAACGAACTTACAACGACACTCTACTTAACAACAGTATGTCAGGCGTGATGGTATCCTTTTTCAAACCTCTGTGAAAGGCGTTTTCCGTAATAGTGCAATTAATATCACATACTTTGGGAATAAAAGTTTAGGCTTTTTATTTCTAGCACCATGCAACAAATTAAGTGACATCCTTCCATTAAAAAAATTGAAAAATTAATAAACTATATTCAAATATAAAATGTACATATTATTATTATACATATATATTAGAAAGACACATAAAATATAAATCTACACGCTAATTATATCTTTTATCTTTGAATCATTGCATGAACATGGAAATAATTATGTATGGATAAAAAATTGAATGATAAATAAGAGAAAAAAGAAAAAATTCATATATATATTTATGTATGCAGAAAGAAAAAGTGTTAAATAACAAACTTTACTCAAGTCATTTAACTTATTTTTTATGCAGGCGGTCAGAAGCTCAACTCAAACTTGCCTAGATTTCAAAGGGAAGTCGAAGAAGCTTTTTCTGGGGGTGAGAGGTAGGGGAGATGGTAGGAGGAACGCGGTGAAAGAAAATGATGCTCCTAGAAAGTATCAATCTCATTCGCGGCGAAATGGGGTAAAGTTAACACTGGATATGTATCGAGCAGTAAGTCCTACGCTGAAGCTACTATGCATCAATGGAGAGAAAGTCAGAAGTCAGGCAAACAAATGACTTTTGAGGTTAGGAAGGAGGATTTGAAGATGTTTGAGAAGGCTTACATGGGGAAGGTTCTGTACCCTGGTTTAACGTACAATATGCAAAGGTCCTTTCATTCTGAAGGGTACTTTGCTCTTAACGTGACTACGTTGGGAGTTAACCTGTGTCTGTTAGAAGAGGAACAAGAAGGTGAACTTGAAGCGTTGGTTGACGGTGCTAAAGATTGGTTGAGTTAGTGGTTTTCAGAGGTGAGGAAGTTGAGGGAGGAGGATGTTGACTTGGAGAGATTAAACTGGATCCGGTGTTACGGGATTCCAAGCCACACATGGTGCATCTCCTTTTTCGAGCCCCTCGCCTCTCTAGTTGGGAAATATACTTGTTGTGAGGAGAATTACGATGTCTTCTCCAAATGGATGTTGCTTTCTTTATGGTGAGAACATCGTGTGGCATGTTGATCAATGAAGTTCTAAATGTTAGAATCAACGGAAAGGTCTTCAGGATGAGGATGGTTGAGGAATATCAAGGACCTTCATCTAGGGTGGGTGTCAAACCTTCTTCTGCGAACCAGGTTTCAACCCCAGACGATTCTGATGGTTCTTCTCCTTGGGATTTTGAGGTGGGTGATGAGGTAGGGATGAAGAAAGATGAATTAGGTGATTATCGAGGCACCATTCGTGAAAAGTCCAATTAGGTGGTAGGAATAAAGGCTCCTCCTGACCCTAAGGTGTAGCGAGCGATTTTGGACGCGGTTCTTAAGCGTTGTCGCTCTTTGGGGTTTACTACAGGTCGATTAATTTTTTATCCTATTGTGAGCTGACTAAGGAAGGGAAATAGATGTCTCCAATTAACCCTGCTTGCATACTGAGTTTAAACAGCGGTCTGTTAGGTTACGGATGTTATATGGTAATGGGGCCTTTCTTTCTTCTTACATTATTAAGGTGGAAAACTGGGACTATTCATGGGGAATTTGTCATATTGGGTGGAGATAGGGGACTTTAGGTTTTTTGATTAGTGTACTTGCTAAGATTTTTCTTTCAATCTTATGCCTACGTATTCCCGTTTACCGAAACAGGGAAATCCGAGCGTTCGTAGTTCCTCCTATTCTATGGGAGGAAATGGGTGTTTTGGTGTCTTGTTTGAAGCCCAAGACGTGAAGAGAAAGGTGATCTATATCTTGTTCAAAGCCCAAGATGTGAATCTGAAGGTGGTTTGTATCTTGTTCAAAGCCCAAGATGTGAATCTGAAGGGGTCTATTTGTATCTTGTTCGAAGCCCAAGATGTGAAGCTAAAAGGTGTTGTCTTTAGAGAGAATTTGTCATCTCTAAAGAGGGTATGTTTGTCACAACTGTTTATAAAGGAGAATTACTTTAACTGGGATATGTGAGTCCGGCAATGCCATAATTTCCTTTATAGGGGGTTCCAACCTGAAGGAGAAGACTTTAACTCAGTGTAGAGTAATGCTATCTTTCCTTAGGAATTTTTCAAGCTAAAAGAGGGGCAGTGGCATGGATGTAAATATCCAGAGGCATGCCGCTTACAGCGATTAAATGAAGGGGAAGGAGTTGTTGATGTTTGTGTACTGTGAACGAGGCACAGCTTTGATGCTAAAAGGTTGATTGACTCAACCTGGGTTTTCTTATACAAACCCTAAGAGGAGGTTATTGGCCCAACAAGAGGGAGTTTTTGTGTGTCTCGTACGAAGCCCGAGAGAGAGGCTAAAAGGGTTGACTCAACAGGAGAATCTTTTATACTCAACAAGAGAGTGTTTTTGTATCTTGTACGAAGCCCGAGATGGAGGCTTAAGATAGTGACTCACCAAGAGAATCTTTTATACTCAACAAGAGAGTGATTTTGTATCTCGTACGAAGCCCGAGATGGAGACTAAAAGGTGATTGACTCAACAAGAGAGTCTTTTATACTCAACAAGAGAGTGTTTTTGTATCTCGTACGAAGCCCGAGATGGAGGATAAAAGGTGATTGACTCAATAAGAGAGTCTTTTGGTATCTCGTACGAAGCCCGAGATGGAGGCTAAAAGTTTTGACTCAACAAGAAAGTCTTTGTATCTCGTACGAAGCCCAAGATGGAGGCTAAAAGTTTTGACTCAATAAGAGAGTCTTTGTATCTCGTACAAAGCCCAAGATGGAGGCTAAAAGGTTACTGTTTCAGTTGAGTGACAGGTCCAGTATGTTGGTTCAACGAGAAAATCAGTTCTTATATGAGTAACATTGTACTCATGGATTTGATCTAAGAATCGGGATTGTTTCCTGTTCTTTAAGGAAACGGGGAATCCAAAGGGTATTGAGACTGTCCGAGTCTATGGGCATCTTCCTATTTTTGAAAGGGACTTGAGAATGTCTTTGAGACTCAAGGAAATTTGACTGTCCAAGTCTAGAGTTTTATCTTTTGTACTATGCTTAAAGAAACAGTAGTAGTACGTTCACGGTAGAAAGATCTAGACTCTTTGAAAGATTGTTCTATTAAGATGACTAATTTATGTTCCTATACCTCTAGGAGGTCATTGGGACAATTTGTACGAAGCCCAATAGGAGGCTGGAAACTTTTAAGAAGCCGAGGGATAATTTGTACGAAGCCCAAGAGGAGACTATCATTCCCGGAGGAAGAAATAATTTATACGAAGCCTAAGAGGAGGCTGTGAATACTTCTAAGAAGCCGACGGGTCCTTGTACAACGCCCAAGACGAGGCGAGGATGCTTTTAAGAAGCCTGTGGATCCCCAAACCCCGAGAAGTTCAAGACAGGTTATTCACAAAGAATAGATCAAGCCAGGAAAGTTCGAGAATTTGGAAGAAACTAAAGGGATACAATTCACGGAGAAGAGATCATCTCTGGGGAGTAGAGTTTCTTGACAATTCCTAAGGAGTACAGCCGAAGAGAAGACTGTATCTGGTGCTTCTATGGGGATCTAGTATTGTCTATTTCTAAGAATGATCGAAACGGCTTTACCTAGTGCTAGACGTAGTTGCCGGGGAAACTCTAAATATCTATACTATTATTACACAGTCGATATGAGTTTATGAAAGAAGACTTACTGCGAAACAGCCCCACAATACAGTTATATGTATATGAAAGCGGTAAATGAAAGCATAAAAACACTTACTCGGTTGTAGAGCTTCCATGCTGTTTGGTTAGTTGTTCAACAAAGAAAGATTGAAAACAACAGTATAATTCAAAATCAAAGGAGAAAGTTCTTTGAAAGGAAAGATTGGTGCTTACAGCTTAAAGAGAGGCCCAGGGTTTTAGTAGTGATTGCACTGTGATATGAGTTTGTACAGTGGGATTTATACAAGTGACTGAGGCCCAAAAAGTTTTCTGTACAAGGGGAATGGGTCTTACGCTCTCTCAAGAGGCCCAAAAAAATGATTTAGAGAAAAGAAGTGGGTCTTACTACGCGAGGGTAGGCCCAGATGATTTTGTTTAAAAAATGGCGATCGCGCCGAGGTTTTAGAATGTACAGAGGGACTTATACAATAAGTGAAGCCCCAAAATGGGTTATGTAAAAAAAAGGGGTTGGGACTTACACTCTATTAGAGGCCCAAGTATGTTTTAAGAAAATAAATGGGTCTTACTACTCGAGGGTAGGCCCAATGGTTAATTTTGAAAAGGGTGACGATCGCGTCGAGGTTTTGGAAACACCGTGGGACTTATACAAGTGATTGAGGCCCAAATTTTTGGTATTTACAAAGGAATTGGGTCTTACACTCTATTCGAGGCCCAAAGATTTAAAAATGAAAAGAAATGGGATTTATAGCTCAAGGAGAAGCCCAATGATCTTTTTTGTTAAAAGGCGACGATCGCGCTGAACTTTGTAAATGTACAGAGGGACTTATACAATATCTGAGGCCCAAACTATTTTATTTACAAAAGGGATGGGACTTACACTCTATTAGAGGCACAAAGTGTATTTTAGGAAAAGAAATGGGGCTTACAACACGAGTGGAGGCCCAGATGATTTTCAATTTGAAAATGGGGATCGCGCCAAGATTTTTAACGTATCGGGACTTATACAATAACTGAGGCCCAAAATATTTTTGTACAAAAAGGGTTGGGTCTTACACTCTATTAGAGGCCCATGGAGTGTTTGAAAATGATTTGTGAGGGTGAAAATCAAAGAAACCCTAATTTCATTTTTTAAAGGGCATTTTTCAAAGAAAAATCAAGTAAAAAATGATAAAAATATCAAAGAAAATCATTAATCATGTTATAAACAATGATTAAGGTTTATGAAAAAGTATTTTATCCACATGAATATTTAAAATCATTTTGGTTTTAAAAATCAAGAAAAAGAAATCATTTTAAAAGCATTTAAAACAATTTAAAACAATATTTTTGAATATATTAAAAATATATCAAATAATAATATTTTTTGTGATTTTTTGGTGGAATAAAATATTATGGAGTATGAATAAGAAGTGTGTAAAACAGAATTGGAAAATGATCATTTTTGTTATGTAAAAGAATGGGTTGAGTTTTGAAGATAAACTAAGAAAAAGAAGAAAGATGTCACAACATCATATTCGACATCTTTCATGAGTTTTGAAGATAAGAGAAAAAGGGAAGATGTCACAACATCACATTCGACATCTTAAAAAAACCAGAACTGCACCTTAGTTTTCAACATCTTTGCTATCAAACTTCAAACATTCATAACTCTCTCAATTTTTAACGAAATTGAAATCCGTAAGAACCTATCTTGACCGGTTTTTCGCAAGGAATCCAATGGTATTACTCATGCACACTGAAACTTAATGTATAGAACACACAAAGCAAAAAAACCAGAACTGCATGTTGATTTTAAACATCTTTTCTTATCAAACTTTCAACACTCATAACTCTCTCCATTTTTAACGAAATTAAAATCCGTAAGAACCTATCTTGACCAATTTTTCGCAAGGAATCCAATGGTCTCACTCATACATACTGAAACTTAATGTACTGCACACACAAGGAAAAAAACCAGATCTGCACCTTAAGTTTAAAACAACATAAACTCCACATATAAACATGTTAAAGTGCAAACAGTAGGAGGATCATATCATACACATTAAGGACTACATTTTTGCTTCAAGAAT
Organism: Lathyrus tuberosus; assembly: GCA_022829125.1. Classification (NCBI taxonomy): domain Eukaryota; kingdom Viridiplantae; phylum Streptophyta; class Magnoliopsida; order Fabales; family Fabaceae; genus Lathyrus; species Lathyrus tuberosus. The sequence continues at coordinate 1,207,804 of JALAZF010000874.1, forward strand.
TGTTCAATATGATGAATGTTTGTGGAAAACAAAGGAAAGCATGATTCAAAGAATTCAAGTTGTGAATTTTACCTCTTTTTTGGAGATTTTGTGCAACCTACCAAGTGCTTTGTTCCAAAAATGATTTGATGCTTTGGACACTCTCAAATGACCTCTTAGAAGCTTTTAGGATGGTTGGAATCAGCTGGAAACCTCTGGAGCAAGTTTGAGCACTTTCTTGCAAAATGGGTAAAAGTGGCCAAAATGCCAACTCTCTCAAATGGTGTTCCAGATATGTGGCACCATTTGAGACAATTCAAGGATGATATTTGGAGTGTGTTTGAGGTTTTATCGTGTTTGGAAAGTGACTGAATCAAGACATGGCTCGAAAAATGCAAAAAAGTTCAATTTTGAGGTTTTGAGATGTGACTTTGTGATTTTGGTGTTACAGGTCACTTGTGATAGTTTGGATCACCTACATATGATGTTTATGAGGTGTTAGGGTCATGAGATGTGATGGAAATGCTCTCTAACTCAAAAACTCAGAATTACCTTACTAAAGAAGGTATTTTGGAGTGAAAGAAGTGATTTTGAGGAAAGCATCTATTTGATGGCTTTGGTGTACTCAAACTGAGCACAAATGAGCTGTATTTATAGTAGAGCAAGTTTGTTTTGGCAGCAATAGTGAACGGTGGATGCAGCAGAGGTTTGTTCAATGTTGGCCAATGAAAATCCAAGTCTCCTCTAGCCATTGACTAGAGGTTAGGGAACAGAGCTTTGATTCCCTACTTGTTGGAGGAATCTTGACTGAATTCAGTTGCAAATGTGTCAGTCCATGCCACCTCTAAGCATCTATTGAATGCTCCAATCCAAAATTGGAGTCTTGGCCCTCTTTTAGGGATTTCTAGGTTTGGCATACTACTTCTTGTTCCAAGGACTTTGGAGGCTTGGCTCTGTGATTGTCCCCTTTAGATTTGATCTTCAGATGTGTCCAATATGATGACAAGGCTTAAAAATTCGTGTGGCACAAGAAATGTGCAAATCTGCCCTGAAAAATTCAGCTGCAGCAAGCCTTTTTGTAAAATCCATAACTCCCTGCTTGAGTATGCTACATAGACGTTCTAGGACTTTCAGGAAATCTTAGATGACGTACTTCAACTTTGATGTTTGGCCCTAGACCCGGTTCAACTTGGATCATTGAGAAAAACATCCTAGAAGTTGGGACATTCTTGCTAGAAAAATATTAATGATGTCCTATGAAATGTTGGAACATCTGACATTAAGAACATTAATAATTCCTAACTTTAATCACTTGTATCTTTTAATCCACTATGATATTTTGAGTCGAAGTGAATTGCATCTTTGATGCTTGTCCTGCATGGTGACAAAGCTTGAAAATTGTGTCGCACAAGAAAAAGTGCACAAAATCTGTCCTAAAAAACAGCTGCAACAAGCCTTCTTGTAAAGTCCATAACTTCCTACTCGAGTGTGATAAATGGACGTTCTACAACTTTCTGGAAAGCTGAGATAACGTACTTCAACTTTGATGTTCAAGGTTTGTGAAGATAAGACTTGTAAAGTAGTCAAAAATGACCTTGAACTTACGTGATCAAATCTGTCCTAAAAGATGTCATGAAAATTCTGTTTTATCAATGCCTTTTGCAGAGACCATAACTTTCTGCTCGAGAATGATAAATGGGCTTTCTAGGACTTTCTAGAAAGGTGAGATGACGTACTTCAACTTTGATGTTTGGCCCTAGACCTGGTTCAACTTGGATCATGGAGAAAAACATCCTTGAAGTTGGAACATTCTTGCTGGAAAAACATTAATGATGTCCTATGAAATGTCAGAACATTGGACATTAAGAATTCCCAACTTTGATCACTTATATATTTCAATCCTTATGATATTTTGAGTTGATTCCTTCTACAATGTTGAAGTGTCAAATACCCTCTTTAAAAGTAGCTCTTACGCAAAATCAATGGATGCTTGGATCAATAGTTACAACCTTGAAAATTTGTGCACTTGAACATGATTTTAACTTAGAAAAAATTTCTGAGTTTTCTTCAATTTGATCAATTTTGCAATTATGCATGATTTCTTGATTTAAATTTGATCAAATTCAATCATCCATCATATTTTCTTGAGTAATGGCTTGTGAAGCTCAAAGTTGACCAAAAGTGAAACTTTGACCTTCTGCGTTAGTTTACTTTGTATTAGATGACCTTGAGGTTTGATCCACTTGAAATGTTGCACTCTTGTGCTAAATTCTTGATGTGGTAGTCCTCTTGATCCTTTGTGGGTATTTAAGAAGTTAGACAAGTTGAAGATCATGTGATTCCTTGATTGATCCTTTGCCTAAGGCTCAAAGAGGGCTTGAAACCCTAATTTTGATTGCAGTGAATGCTCAACAATTCCTTGAGGAGATTGATGAGGCAAAAAGGTACATCCATATTGTGATGATGATTTACACAATGATGGGAAATCTTAGAGGTCAAAATTTGGGGTATGACAGATGCCCCTATTTAATCTTTTTGGACCCGAAGGTGTGAATGACGAAGGTATTCGAGCATTCGGGGTGCAAGAGGATTAAATATCAGAATACCCGAAAATTTGATGGTGGTTAAGAATGGTAGTTCACACATCCTTCTTCTTTTGCTAAGCAATGATGCTTTGAAAAGGTAAACTTCCCCTCGATCCTGGTCTTCAGCCAAGGAACTGGTCTCAGTTTTCTTTTGAAATAAACCTCCCATCGACCCTGGTTTCCTACCAAGGAACTGGTCTTAGTTTCTGATGTCAACTTCCCCTCGATCCTGGTTTTCTACCAAGGAACTAGTCTTAGTTTCTGATTTAAACTTCCCCTCGATCCTGGTTTCCTACCAAGGAACTGGTCTTAGTTTCTGAAGTAAACTTCCCCTCGATACTGGTTTCCTACCAAGGAACTGGTCTTAGTTTCTGAAGTAAACTTCCCCTCGATCCTGGTTTCTTACCAAGGAACTGGTCTCAGTTTCCGAAATAAACTTCCCCACGATCCTGGTTTCCCACCAAGGAACTGGTCTCAGTTTCTTTTGTCGATAAACTTTCTTGACAACGGACGCTATTTGTAGCGCTTTCCTTCAAACTTCTCGCCAAATTTTCCTGGGGAGATGCCATTTGAGTGGAAAAAGATTTGATGTCAGACTTGCTGGGGAACCCATTCGTCTGAATTGTAGAGGTACACAAACTTCTCTGTTTGGAGACGCCATTTGTCGATTCTACTGGGAAAAGTGAGTCTCTAGAGAGACTGTTTCCGTTTGGGGGTGTTACATCATACTTTTCCTGAGGTCTTTTCAGAGAAATTCCATACGATGTACCCCAATTTTGAGGGGCTTTCTCTGGGGATTTTCCTTAATCCGAGAAAGCGAATATATCATCTTCAATGGCGAAGAGTGATATTTGTTGAAAGTTTTCTTGTTTCTTAGAGGTTCAAGTTATCAAAGTGGTCAAGGACCGTCTCTAATCCAGAGATAAACGGGAGAGAGATTACTTGGATGATTCACTTCCTGATGAGGAAAGATCTTACAACTCGATTGAGAGGACTTTTATCACTAGGGGATAAGACCGACTAGAGTGATAGTGATGCAATATGAATATGAATGGGAATCAATAATGCATGATGTATGTATGTATATGCTGACAAAACTGAAACTACATACAGACTAAAGGATGAACACGACTGGATACTCGGCCACAGTGGGGCATGAAGAAATATCGCTGGTTCAAGATAGTAATTCTGCCTTGCTTAGGAGAGATATTCCCTGTGGGGAATACCGTTGGTCGGGCTTAAGAGATGAGAACTCGGCCGAGGGCATCAGATGGGAAAGCCGCATCTGATACAGTTGATCCTTCGTTTAGGCGTACTGGTCTAGAAGGAGTACTTTGATTCTGCACTTTGAGGTTCGAACACCTTTGGAGAAGCGACCGATGTTCTTCTGATGTTCAACAGTCAAAAGAAATTGCCATCTTTATTTTAAAAGCAGAAAAAGTTTGACAAGTAAATTCATTTTTGTTTTATTTTCAAGAATCGTTAATCATGTTAAAATGTCGTTCTATAAAGCTAAAAAAAAGTAAGAATTACAAACAAAAGCACAAGGGCTCAAATTTTATTGATAGGATGGAAATCAGCCGAACGCGTGATTCCATAGAGTATTTACAAAGTCAGAAAATGGTAATTTACAAGGAAAAGGGCTATGTTGAAATATAACGACCACTATCCTTCTACCAACTTTGAATTCGGGACATCCTGAGCTTCTGTCGAAGATGACCTTGACTGGAGTCTCTGATGGATGGCATGACTGCTGAGGAGCTGAACTGATCAGACGTAGTTACTTGCCATTAATCCCTAACTTTTGCCTGGATTGTACTTGGAGATTTCCAATCCACTGGGATGATTTTTGATCATGTCTCTAATTTTTTCCTAGACCGCCCTTTCGGGTTTTCAATCCACCGAGACGTTTTTTTTTTAGGCGAAGTATTTCTTGACTACGTCAACATTCGTGGGGTAGGCAAATTCCTCTCCATCCATGGTTGCAAGTCTCACGGCGCCGCCTGAGAATGCTTTCTTGACCACATAGGGGCCGTCATAATTCGGAGTCCACTTGCCCCAAAAATCAGTGAGAAATGATTGTATCTTCTTGAGTAGCTTGAAGATTGGCGCGCATGTCCCGTTCATGAGGAATATGAATCTGGAAATGTAGTTCAAACGTCCCAAGAATCCTCTGACTTGTTTTTCAGTTTTCGGAGAAGGCATTTCTTTAATGGCCTTGACCTTGTCAGGATCAACCTCAATTCCTTTCTGGCTGATGATGAACCCTAGCAGTTTCCCTGAACGAACACCGAACGTGCATTTGTTAGGGTTCAAGCGGAGTTTGTACTTTCTCAACCGCTCGAACAGTTTTGACAGGTGGGTCACATGCTCTTCTTCTGTTCTAGATTTAGCAATCATATCATCCACATATACCTCGATTTCCTTGTGTATCATGTCATGAAACAGAGTAGTCATGGCCCTTTGATAGGTTTCCCCGGCATTCTTCAAACCGAACGGCATTACCTTGTAACAAAAGGTACCCCATGGGGTGATGAACAAAGTTTTCTCCATGTCTTTCGGCGCCATCTTAATCTGGTTATAGCCCGAGAATCCATCCATGAAGAAGAAAACTTTGAACTTTGTTGTACTGTCTACCAGCATGTCAATGTGTGGTAAAGGAAAGTCGTCCTTTGGACTAGCCTTGTTTAGATCTCTGTAATCTACACACATTCTGACCTTTCCGTCCTTTTTGGGAACGGGTACGATGTTGGCTAACCATTAAGGATATTCTGATGTAGCGAGGAAACCCGCGTCGATCTGTTTATGTACCTCCTCTTTGATTTTGATGGCCATGTCAGGATGAGTCCGTCTCAACCTTTGCTTTACTGGCGGACATTCTGACCTTAACGGTAAATGATGCTCCACGATGCTGGTATCCAACCCTGGCATATCCTAATAGGACTGAGCGAATACATTGGGGAATTCTTTGAGAAGCTTTATCAAACCCTCTCTGGCAATGGGACTGAGCAGTGCCCCAATCCTGACTTCTTTTCTCTCTTCTTCCGAACCCAAGTTTACCGTTTCCAACAGCTCTTTGTGAGGTTCAATGGACCTTTCCTCTTGTCTGAGTAATCGGGAGATCTCTTCTAGAATTTTGTCGTTAACTTCTTCTTCAGCCCCAAATACCGGGAACTCAAAGTCGGGAGAAGGTATCAGATCGTATGTTTCAACGGGGTTTAAAACAAGCAATCTGCATGACGTGATGATTTGTGTTTAGAAGAGATAGAGAAAATGCAAGTGTGTGCATTGTATTTTTCTTTTACTACTTGTTTTTATTATTGAGTTATTTTTTAGGATTACCATTTTCTGAGAAAAACAAAAATAGAAAATAGCAATTAATGCGGAAATTACAGAACAACGTTATTTTATTAATGACCAAGTCGACTCTTGAAACTATAGCCTTATAAAACAAAACTTTGTCGCTTTGGACAAAGCGAAGAGGGAAATTTACAAAAAGCGAGCCCTATCAAACATCTGTTTCACCTGGGCAGGGTGAAAGGTTAAAGATGGCAATTACTTTGACTTATGGACGATCTTCAGAACATCGACAACAACCCACTAGCGGCGAACTCCTCGGTGAATCACAAAGTCTGGCACCTTCCTTGATTTGTCTTCAGAAATAACCCTGATTTGTGGTGGAGCAGGATCATTGGAATTTGTCTCCCAAGCAGAGTTGTCGTTGGAGGATTCCTCTGTTGCATTTTGCATAGCATTTGTGCTCTCAGGTAGATCTCCCCATCCAGTTGGCTGGATGTCTTCGAGCCTGATATGAGAGCCCTCGGGAGCAGTGTACTTGACCATATAGTCGTATTTTCCACTTGGTCGTCCCAGGGTGTCCCACACTTATTTGGAACTGGATGAGTCATCCTTCTCGATGACGTTGACCTCGGGAAAAGCATAGTTGATGAATTCTAGTCCTGCAAACATTGCGAATTCATCGTCGTGCTGGGCATTTTCAGGATAACCTGGGTGTTGATCCCATGACATGGTGGAGACGCAGGCATTCTGTTCAATGATGCTCAGCTGATTTTCATTGTTCGGCTGATTTTCTTGCCCCAAGTCTCCTGGGCATGGCTGCCACATTGGCAGGCCATCCATCGGGCAATAATAGTCGTGGTCAAAGTTGTCTTTCATCAAAATGTCTTCCTCTAATGAGTTTAGTGGAGCACGACATCCTTCTGGATCACAATCTCCGTATATCGTTTCGACGTCTGACCTGGGTATAAATCTCGGACTCTGTGTGGGAAAGCAGAATGGGGTCTGCGTTTCGTCCATATAGATTGGAAGCCACCAGTGGTTCAACAAGTGCTGAAGTGTTTCCTAGACAAGGGCACGACCCTGATCGTTTTCGCAACCCGCTTTACAGCTCTGATAATCATGTGATACCAGGAATCCGAGACGGACCTGTTCTGCGTGTAACTCCACCAGGCTGGTATTCATCAGACGAATATCGAAGATTTGAATCATGTTGATCTGATAGGGATTCCTATCATGGTTATCCTGGATCCATCCAAGATCCATCTGACGCTGGTGGGCCTCTTGTATGAAAGAGCATCACTGTTTGTTTACCGAGTAAGTCAGACAATAACTGTAATCGTGCCACGGCAGATTATGATACTAGCTTTGCCTTGAGTGCATTGCCACCAGGTTGACATTCATCGCACGGACGTCGTGGTTTTGAATGACGTTGGAATTCGTATAAACCATGTTAACTCCACTAACTCGGTGCTCTTGGATACATCCGAGATCCATCTGTTCCTGTAGAGCTGATTGTACCACAGAACATCCTCGATTGCTTTTAGAGCAGATATCACACTGGTGATAATTATGAGGTGGCACATGGCCATATCCACTCTATCTACAATGCATCTTGACCAGATTGGTCCTTAACAAGAGCACATCATGAATTTGATAGACGTTGTTAGACTCTCCCTCTATCAGGTTGACTGTAGCTTTCTCGTGTTGAGGCAGCGGGTTCGTGAGAACATAGAGATTCGTATCTTTGAAAGATAAGAGCCAGCTCCCAACAAGCTTTTTCACGTCAGATTTGAAACTGAGATAGTTCTCTATGTTATGCCCTGGTCCTCCTTGATGGTAAGGGCAAGTCTGATCCGCTTTGAACTAAAAAGGCAGATTTTCTGGTACTATAAGAGGAGCCTTGGTCTGGACGTGCCCTTTGACCAGTAATAATGGAAATAGTTCCGCGTACGATACGGGTATAGGATCAAATCCTGGTGGTCGCATTGTACGGTTGTTGTTGTACTGAGGACGAGCCTGCTGAAGAGGTTGTTGTGTCCTTTGCTGAAACTGCTGTTGATTAGGTTGGCTCTGCACAACCTGAGGTTGATACGTAGAAACAGGCGCAGGGTTGATAGCAGGAGTTACAGCTGCTACTGGTTAGTACCGTCGCCTTTACTTTCCAAGAGAGATATTCCCAATATCCTACTCTTTTTTCTTAGGGAGAACACTACCGTATCGTTTTGTACTACTTGATGATCCAGCGTCTTTTACTAAACATCCTTCCCGGATGGCTTCCTCAAGACGAACCCCCATGCCCACCATCTCGGTGAAGTCACTGGGTGCACTGGCAACCATTCTGTCGTAGTAAAATGAGCTCAAGGTCTTTAAGAAGATATTTGTCATCTCTTTTTCCTCAAGAGGTTGAGAGATCTAAGCGGCAATTTCATGCCATCTCTGAGCGTACTCCTTAAAGGTTTCTTTGTCCTTTTGTGACATTGATCTGAGTTGATCTCTATCTGGTGCCATGTCCAAATTATATTTGTACTGTTAGACGAAGGCAATGCCGAGATCTCTGAAAGTGCTAATCGTAGCACGGTTTAAACCCATGTACCATTTTAATGCGGCACCGGTTAAACTATCCTAAAAGTAGTGAATCAGTAGGTTCTGATTTTCTGTCTGAGCCGACATTCGCCGAGCGTACATCACCAAGTGACTTTGAGGGCAAGAGTTACCCTTGTATTTTTCAAAGTCGGGCACTTGGAATTTGTGCGGAACTTTCACATTGGGGACCAAGCAGAGGTCCGCGGCCTCCTTTCCAAATAGATCCTGACCGCGAATAACTTGCAATTCCTTTTGCATTTCTAGGAACTGTTCCTGGAACTCGTTCATTCATTCGAACATGCTTTTGTTTCCACCAGAATGTATATGGGGAATCTGTCCTTCCGGGACAGTGTGTACCACGAGTTATGGTATAGTCATTACGGCCGAGACTCTCGGTGCCTCCCGAAGTTTGTAACCTTCAGGAGTTGCTGTCATGCCCCTGGCATCTTCGCTTTCCTGAAGTTTGTAACCTTCAGGCCCAACGATTCCTACAGTGATTTCCTGATCTTCAGTGATTGGCGGAACATATCCTTCCGGGATATAGTTAACAGGAATGCCCCAGGAACGATCTTTCGGCATTCGGCACCTAGGATCATACTTCTCCACTATGGGCATTAAGGTGATCTCTGAGATCACGGTTCTTTGTAGCTGAGCTTCTGCCATGGCTTGCATGTCGTTACGAAGCTTTCTCATATCCTCTCTTAGAGCGTCGGTCTATTCTTTCAACTCTCTGTTCTCTTCCTCGAGATCATCCATCCTTTTCTGACGATTGGTCCGAGTATTGTACGAATGAGACAGTTTGACTCTAAAACCGAGACATAAACGTGAGATTCGTAGGTAAGAAGAATACGTGATGTGAGAATGATGAATGCAATGATTATATTAATTGTTTTTTGGTTTAATCAAAATCAACTTTGACAATTAGATTGCAAATATCAAACAGTGGGGAAGCCCCGTTTTATTGAAACTCTAAGGATTTAGGAAATGGAAATACAGTAGATTACAAGGTGCGGAAACAGAAACCTAAGCAAATGGGCCCAGAGTCCTCTCTGAGGAGAAACCAAATGCTGATTCTGGTACTTTCCTTTTCTTTGACCGAGGCTCTTAAGCCGTTGTCGGGTTGTCATTCATTTGCCAAGTGAAAGGGGCGAGCAAATTCCTTTGGTCATCCTAATTATCCACAGCATGTTGCTCTAAAATCTCGATCAGAGCATCCTTTTCTTTCAGTAGCTACTGTATTTTGGAACACTCCACGTTGAGAATGCGGGTACTTGTTCTTCCTAGACCTCCTCTCCTGTTGAACTTTGTTAAGAGTAACCTAAAGCTTTTCAGTTTCCGTCATGAAGTACATGACAGATTCCCTTGGCGGAAGAACTCCGTGACGAGGATACGACATCTTTAGCTTGAGAGCTCTAGTTTGTACCCAGTGGAGATAAGGCTCCACCGAGACACAATCCGGTTTTCCTAGAGACTCCCGTCCTTTATTATGAACATGTTTCCAAGCGTGCACTATTTCCATCTTTAGTGCTCTGTCATTTTCTCCTTCCTTGAAGAAAATACCTTCCAGATGAGCATTCCGTGGGACATGCCTCCTCGGGTATCCAAATTGACGACGAACCAATACCGGATGGTAGTTGATTCCTCGCTTAGTTCCTATAAGGGGTACGTTGGGGAAGTTTCCACAAAGATCAATTATCCTGATCCTGTCATAAATCTTATTGCACCAATCAATGTCAGAGTTGGTGAGAGACATGATTTTCTGCGACCAACGTAAAGCACTCTTGTGATCCCAAAAAGCAGCAGACTTAGGCAAATGGGAGATAAACCATTTGTATAGCAGGGGCACACAACACGTGATCTCTCCTCCGTTGTACAAATTCCCTAAGTGTACAGAATGATACGCGTCTGCGAGTAAAGTCGGTACAGGGTTTCCAATGAGAAAAACCTTAATGGCGTTGATATCGATGAAGTTATCAATGTTGGGAAACAAAAATAACCCGTAGGTGAGTAAAAAAAAGATGCTTTCAAAAGCAGTCACGTTCCCTATACTAGCGAAGTACAGAGCTTTCTTTGTTAAGAACTGGGCTGGCAAACCTTGGATGCCACCCTTAGTGGTCATGTGAGTCTTGACTTCTGACTCATCCAAATAGATTGTTCTTGCAATGGTCTGATCCTTTGGAATTTCTTCCAGTCCAGAAAATGGAGCTTGATCAGTAATATGTAAATCGATCAGATGAGAATACTCCTCCAGCGTTGGTGCTAGTTGATAATTCGGGAATGTGAAACAGTGATAGACCAGATCGTAAAACTGAACGAGTGCATCCATGATTCCTTTAATCATATGGACTCTTAACAGAGGTAGCAGACCTCCGTACTTGGCTCTGAAAGCTTTAGGGTTAGTGATCATCCTCGCTAATCCTCTCAAATCCTCAAGTTTTGGAACCTTGAAGGTGTACTGGTGAGTTCTCCTTCTACCGAAATCCATGAGCGCAATCTTTTTCTCTGACATTTGCAATCATTGTCTCAGTTTAATTTGAAAAGAGAGACTAGAAGAGAAAATTTTTCTTTATTTTAATGTCTTTTAAATGAATGCATGAATGCAGCACACAAAAACATAGAAAAAACATGGGGTCAAAGGGTCGTTGTCATGAAGTCAAGGCTCTACCCATCCCCCAAAGGTTTATACTAGTGATTTTTGTACCTGTCTCTCAAAATTATCAGTTCTTGTCGAGAAAACACCAGCGGGCCAGGAACCGTGCTAGGTGATGTTTTTTTTGAAGAACCTTCAGAAGAGGGTGGTATCATGTGACAACCATTTCCGATAGTTTTCGTACCACTAAAAGAGGTTTTTCCTAGGTGTATACTCAATCTTTCCACATGCGGCATCACACGCATTCCCATTAGCAGAAAAATAAACACATATATCAATTAGGAAAAGCAGTATACATATTAGTCCTAATGTCCTTGACTTTTAAGAGCTATGAATCCTATGTTCCTGGCAGAAAATGGCTCCCCGGCGGAGTCGCCATTCAGTGGTACCTTCCCAACTTAAAGGTTGTTGACCTAAGATCCTAGTGAAGTCAACAAAAAGTCCTATTCCCAGTGAAGGTTTTGTCCAAGGTAATTGTAAGAAAGAACGTGAACCGCCCCACAGTGGGTGCCACTTTTCGTGGCGGCCACCGCCATGAAAATGACTTATCCAAGGTTTTCACCCCTAAATTGTAAGATTGAAAGAAAGAGCCCCACGGTGGGCGCCACTTTTCTATAGCGAGGAATTTTGGACGCGGTTCTTAAGCGCTGTCGCTCTTTGGGGTTTACTACAGATCGATTCATTTTGTATCCTATTGTGAGATGACTAAGGAAGGGAAATAGATGTCTCCAATTAAACCTGCTTACATACTGAGTTTAAACAGCGGTCTGTTAGGTTACGGATGCTATATGGTAATGGGGCCTTTCTTTCTTCTTACTTTATTAAGGTGGAAAACTGGGACTATTCATGGGGAATTTGTCAGTTTGGGTGGAGATAGGGGACTTTAGGTTTTTTTATTAGTGTGCTCGCTAAGATTTTTCTTTCAATCTTATTCCTACGTATTCCCGTTTACCGAAACAAAGAAATCAGAGCGTTCGTAGTTCCTCCTATTCTATGGGAGGAAATGGGTGTTTTGGTGTCTTGTTTGAAGCCCAAGACGTGAAGCGAAAGGTGATCTATATGTTGTTCAAAGCCCAAGATGTGAAGCTGAAGGTGGTTTGTATCTTGTTCAATGCCCAAGATGTGAAGCTGAAGGGTCTATTTGTATCTTGTTTGAAGCCCAAGATGTGAAGCTAAAAGGTGTTGTCTTTAGAGAGAATCTGTCATCTCTAAAGAGGGTCTGTTTGTCACAACTGTTTATAAAGGAGAATTACTTTAACCGGGATATGTGAATCCGGCAATTCCGTAATTTCCTTTATAGGGGGATTCCAACCTGAAGGAGAAGACTTTAACTCAGTGTAGAGCAATGCTATCTTTCCTTAGGAATTTTTCATGCGAAAAGAGGGACAGTGGCATGGATGTAAATAATCCAGAGGCTTGCCGCTTACAGTGATTAGATGAAGGGGAAGGAGTTGTTGATGTTTGTGTACTGTGAACGAGGCACAACTTTGATGCTAAAAGGTTGATTAACTCAACTTGGGTTTTCTTATACAAAGCCTAAGAGGTGGCTATTGGCCCAACAAGAGGGAGTTTTTGTGTTTCTCGTACGAAGCCCGAGAGAGAGGCTACAAGGGTTGACTCAACTGGAGAATCTTTTATACTCAACAAGAGAGTGTTTTTATATCTCGTACGAAGCCCGATATGGAGGCTAAAGATGGTGACTCACCAAGAGAATCTTTTATACTCAGCAAGAGAGTGATTTTGTATCTCGTACGAAGCCCGAGATGGAGGCTAAAAGGTGATTGACTCAACAAGAGAGTCTTTTATACTCAACAAGAGAGTGTTTTTATATCTCGTACGAAGCCCGAGATGGAGGCTAAAAGGTGATTAACTCAACAAGATAGTCTTTTGGTATCTCGTACGAAGCCTGAGATGGAGGCTAAAAGTTTTGACTCAAGAAGAGAGTCTTTGTATCTCGTACGAAGCCCGAGATGGAGGCTAAAATGTTTGACTCAACAAGAGAGTCTTTGTATCTCGTACGAAGCCAGAGATGGAGGCTAAAAGGTTACTGTTTCAGTTGAATGACAGGTCCAGTATGTTGGTTCAACGAGAAAATCAGTTCTTATCTGAGTAACATTGTACTCATGGATTTGATCTGAGAATCGGGATTGTTTCCTATTCTTTAAGGAAACCGGGAATCCAAAGGGTATTGAGACTGTCCGAGTCTACGTGTGTCTTCCTATTTTTGAAAGGGACTTGAGAATGTCTTTGAGGCTTAAGGAAATTAGACTGTCCAAGTTTAGAGTTTTATCTTGTGTACTATGCTTAAAGAAACAGTAGTAGTACGTTCACGGTAGAAAGATCTAGACTCTTTGAAAGAATGTTCTATTAAGATGACTAATTTTTGTTCCTATACCTCTAGGAGGTCGTCAAGACAATTTGTACGAAGCCCAAGAGGAGGCTGGAAACTTTTAAGAAGCCGAGGGGCAATTTGTACGAAGCCCAAGAGGAGGCTATCATTCCCGGAGGAAGAAATCATTTATACGAAGCCTAAGAGGAGGCTGTGAATACTTCTAAGAAGCCGACGGGTCCTTGTACAACGCCCAAGAGGAGGCGGGGATGCTTTTAAGAAGCCTGTGAGTCCCCAAACCCCGAGAAGTTCAAGACAGGCTATTCACAAAGAATAGATCAAGCCAGGAAAGTTCGAGAATTTGGAAGAAACTCAAGGGATGCAATTCACGGAGAAGAGATCATCTCTGGGGAGTAGAGTTTCTTTACAATTCCTAAGGAGGACAGTCGAAGAGAAGACTGTATCTGGTGCTCCTATGGGGGATGTATTGTCTATTTCTAAGAATGATCGAAACGGCTTTACCTAGTTCTAGACGTAGTTGTCGGGGAAACTCTAAATATCTATACTATTATTACACAGTCGATATGAGTTTATGAAAGAAGACTTACAGCGAAACAGCCCGACAATACAATTATATGTATATGAAAGCGGTAAATGAAAGCATATAAACACTTACTCGGTTGTAGAGCTTCCATGTTGTTTGGTTAGTTGTTCAACAAAGAAAGATTGAAAACAACAGTATATTTCAAAATCAAAGGAGAAAGTGCTTTGAAAGGAAAGATTGGGGCTTACAGCTTAAAGAGAGGCCCAGAGTTTTAGTAGTGATTGCACTGTGATATGAGTTTGTACAGTGGGATTTATACAAGTGACTGAGGCCAAAAAGTTTTCTGTACAAGGGGAATGGGTCTTACACTCTCTCAAGAGGCCCCAAAAAAATGGCGATCGCGCCAAGGTTTTAGAATGTACAGAGGGACTTATACAATAAGTGAGGCCCCAAAATGGGTTATGTAAAAAAAGGGGTCGGGACTTACACTCTATTAGAGACCCAAGTGTGTTTTAAGAAAATAAATGGGTCTTACTACTCGAGGGTAGGCCCAATGGTTAATTTTGAAAAGGGCGACGATAGCGCCGAGGTTTTGGAAACACCGTGGGACTTATACAAGTGATTGAGGCCCAAATTTTTGGTATTTACAAAGGAATTGGATCTTACACTCTATTAGAGGCCCAAAGGTTTAAAAATGAAAAGAAATGGGACTTATAGCTCAAGGAGAAGCCCAATGGTCTTTTTTGTTAAAAGGCGACGATCGTGCCGAACTTTGTAAATGTACAGAGGGATTTATACAATATCTGATGTCCAAAATATTTTATTTACAAAAGGGATGGGACTTACACTCTATTAGAGGCCCAAAGTGTATTTTAGGAAAAGAAATGGGGCTTACAACACGTGGGGAGGCCCAGATGATTTTCAGTTTGAAAATGGCGATCGCGCTGTGATTTTTAACGTATCGGGACTTATCCAATAACTGAGGCCCAAAATATTTTTGTACAAAAAGAGTTGGGTCTTACACTCTATTAGAGGCCCATGGAGTGTTTGAAAATTATTTGTGAGGGTGAAAATCAAAGAAACCCTAATTTCATTTTTTAAAGGGCATTTTTTAAAAAAAATCAAGTAAAAAATGATAAAAATATTAAAGAAAATCATTAATCATGTTATAAACAATGATTAAGGTTTATGAAAAAGTATTTTATACACATGAATATTTAAAATCATATTGGTTTTAAAAATCAAGAAAAAGAAATCATTTTAAAAGCATTTAAAACAATTTAAAACAATATTTTTGAATATATTAAAAATATATCAAATAATAATATTTTTTGTGATTTTTTGGTGGATTAAAATATTATGGAGTTTGAATAAGAAGTGTGTAAAACAGAATTGGAAAATGAAGATTTTTGCTATGTAAAAGAATGGGTTGAGTTTTGAAGATAAACTAAGAAAAAGAGGAAAGATGTCACAACATCACATTCGACTTCTTTCATGAGTTTTGAAGATAAGAGAAAAAGGGAAGATGCCACAACATCACATTCGACATCTTAAAAAACCAGAACTGCACCTTGGTTTTCAACATCTTTGCTATCAAACTTCAAACATTCATAACTCTCTCAGTTTTTAACGAAATTGAAATCCGTAAGAACCTATCTTGACCGATTTTTCCCAAGGAATCCAATGGTATTACTCATGCACACTGAAACTTAATGTACAGAACACACAAAGCAAAAAACCAGAACTGCATGTTGATTTTAAACATTTTTGCTTATCAAACTTTCAACACTCATAACTCTCTCAATTTTTGACGAAATTAAAATCCGTAAGAACCTATCTTGACCAATTTTTCACAAGGAATCCAATGGTATCAGTCATACATACTGAAACTTAATGTACAACACTCACAAGGCAAAAAACCAGATCTGCACCTTAAGTTTAAAACAACATAAACTCCACATATAAACATGTTAAAGTGCAAACAGTAGGAGGATCATATCATACACATTAAGGACTACATTTTTTCTTCAAGAATTGTTCAATATGATGCATGTATGTGGACAACAAAGGAAAGCATGATTCAAAGAATTCAAGTTGTGAATTTTACCTCTTTTTTGGAGATTTTGTGCAACCTACCAAGTGCTTTGTTCCAGAAATGATTTGATGCTTTGGACACCCTCAAATGACCTCTTAGAAGCTTTTAGGATGGTTGGAATCAGCTGGAAACCTCTGGAGCAAGTTTGAGCACTTTCTTGCAAAATGGGCAAAAGTGGCAAAAATGCCAACTCTCTCAAATGGTGTTCCAGATGTGTGGCACCATTTGGGACAGTTCAATGATGATATTTGGAGTGTGTTTGAGGTTTTATCTGGTTTGGAAAGTGACTGAATCAAGACATGGTTTGAAAAATGCAAAAAAGTCCTACATATGATGTTTATGAGGTGTTAGGATCATGAGATGTGATGGAAATTCTCTCTAACTCAAAAAATCAGAATTACCTTACTAAAGAAGGCATTTTGGAGTGAAAGAAGTGATTTTGAGGAAAGCATCTGTTTGATGGCTTTGGTGTACTCAAACTGAGCACAAATGAGCTCTATTTATAGTAGAGCAAGTTTGTTTTGGCAGCAATAGTGAATGGTGGCTGCAGCAGAGGTTTGTTCAATGTTGGCCAATGAAAATCCAAGTCTCCTCTAGCCATTGACTAGAGGTTAGGGCACAGAGCTTTGGTTCCCTACTTGTTGGAGGAATCTTGACTGAATTCAGTTGCAAATATGACAGTCCATGCCACCTCTAAGCATCTATTGAATGCTTCAATCCAAAATTGGAGTCTTGTCCCTCTTTTAGGGATTTCTAGGTTTAGCATGCTACTTATTGTTCCAAGGACTTTGGAGGCTTGGCTCAATGATTGTCCCCTTTAGATTTGTTCCTCAGATGTGTCCAAAATGATGACAAGGCTTAAAATTTCGTGTGGCACAAGAAATGTGCAAATCTGCCCTGAAAAATTCAGCTGCAGCAAGCCTTTTTGTAAAATCCATAACTCCCTGCTTGAGTATGCTACATAGATGTTCTAGGACTTTCTGGAAAGCTTAGATGACGTACTTCAACTTTGATGTTTGGCCCTAGACCTGGTTCAACTTGGATCATGGAGAAAACCATCCTTGAAGTTGGGACATTCTTGCTGGAAAAATATTAATGATGTCCTATGAAATGTTGGAACATCTGACATTAAGAACATTAATAATTCCAAACTTTAATCACTTGTATCTTTTAATCCACTATGATCTTTTGAGTTGAAGTGAATTATATCTTTGATGTTTGTCCTGCATGGTGACAAAGCTTGAAAATTATGTGGCACAAGAAAAAGTGCACAAAATTTGTCCTAAAAAACAGCTGCAACAAGCCTTCTTGTAAAGTCCATAACTTCCTGCTCGAGTGTGATAAATGTACGTTCTACAACTTTCTGGAAAGCTGAGATAATGTACTTCAACTTTGATGTTCAAGGTTTGTGAAGATTAGACTTGTAAAGTTGTAAAAAAATGACCTTGAACTTGTGTGATCAAAATTGTCCTAAAAGTTGTCATGAAAATTCTGTTTTATCAATGCCTTTTGCAGAGACCATAACTTTCTGCTCGAGAATGATAAATGGGCTTTCTAGGAATTTATGGAAAGTTGAGATGACGTACTTCAACTTTGATGTTTGGCCCTAGACCTATTTCAACTTGAATCATGGAGAAAAACATCCTTGAAGTTGGGACATTCTTGCTGGAAAAATATTAATGATGTCCTATGAAATGTCAGAACATTGGACATTAAGAATTCCCAACTTTGATCACTTATATCTTTCAATCCTTATGATATTTTGAGTTGATTCCTTATACAATGTTGAAATATCAAATACCCTCTTTAAAAGTAGCTCTTACACAAAATCAATGGATGCTTGGATCAATAGTTACAACCTTGAAAAGTTGTGCACTTGAACATGATTTTAACTTAGAAAAAATTCTAAGTTTCCTTCAATTTGATCAATTTTGCAATTCTGCATGATTTCTTGATTTAAATTTGATCAAATTAAATGGTCCATCATATTTTCTTGAGTAATGGCTTGTGAAGCTCAAAGTTGACCAAAAGTCAAACTTTGACCTTCTGCGTCAGTTGACTTTGTATTAGATGACCTTGAGGTTTGATCCACTTGAAATGTTGCACTCTTGTGCTTAATTCTTGATGTGGGAGTCCTCTTGATCCTTTGTGGGTGTTTAAGAGGTTAGACAAGTTGAAGATCATGTCATTCCTTGATTGATCCTTTGCCTAAGGCTCAAAGAGGGCTTGAAACCCTAATTTTGATTGCAGTGAATGCTCAACAATTCCTTGAGGCGATTGATGAGGAAAAAGGGTACATCCATATTGTGATGATGATTTACACAATGATGGGAAATCTTAGTGGTCAAAATTTAGGGTATGACATAAGGGTAATAGTTGTGAAGACGTGTCGAAGGTTTTTGGAGTTTCGTTACCTAGTATTGTCAGTCCCAAGTCTTTAGAGGTGGCTAACGTTATGGTTGGGTCACATTCTTCATGTTCAGAAAGCAAGGAGGTGGGGTCTAAGCAGGTGATGGGACTATCCAATTTGGTCAATATCGAACAGGAGAAAGAAGTAGTGGTTCATTTAGTTTTTGATGACTTTTTAAGGCCCATTCGTTTACTGCTTGCAAAGCTAAAGTGGGACGGGCGGGTAGAAAAATAAAGTCCAAGGTTAACAACAATCTTATTGCAGGCAGTCCTTGTCTTCCAACACCAAATGCTCAAGTTTCAGAACCTTTGGCTGTTTTTCCTCTAGTGAGGAGTTTTGTGAATTATAGGGTATCCTCTCTATTAATGAACAGTGAAGACGGGTTATCGTGTTCCTATTTCTCAAATAAAATATCGGTCTCGAGGGTGTCTAGATCTCTTGAATCTGTCTCGAGATGTCATTCAGTTACTGATTCAGAAATCTTCCAAGGGAATAAAATGTTTTGGGCAGAACTGGAGTCCAAGGTTTCTCTTAAGATTAAGGAAATCATATCTAACTTACAAGTGTCAGGGGGTAAAGATGACGAGACTTTGGTGGATGATATCAGAGGGTTGGAACGAAGAGATAAGGAAGAATAGGTAAAGAGGGAGTTTAAATCTAATGCTGCTCAATGAATATCCTCTCAATCAATATTAGAGGGGTGGCAGCTTTGCTAAAAGGAGGAGAATTGCTCACATAATTCAAAGTGGTAAGCTGGATATGTGTTTTATTCAGGAAACTAAGTTAACAGTGGTAGACTTGGGGATAGCTTCATCTTTTTGGGGAGGTTCTAATGTGGAGTGGTCATATGCTGGAGCAGTTGGGGCTTCGGGGGGAATTTAAATGAAGTGGAGAAAGGACTTGCTCAATCTTTCTTGCAGTTTCAGGGGGGTTGGTTTTGTTGGTGTTAAGGCGGATTGGAAGGGTCAAGATTTGTTCTTTATCAATGTGTACTCGCCTTGTACTCTCCCGTTGAAGAGAACTTTCTGGGATGATTTGGTGGCTTTTAAGTCAAAGTTCAAGGGTGGGAAATTAATAATCAGAGGGGATTTCAATGTTGTTTCTTGAGAGGAAGAGAGGAAAGGTTCTTCAGCTGAAGTTCGTAGAGGTGAAATGTCGCAGTTTAGAAACTTCATCAATGTTGTGGAATGTATTGATGTTCTGTGTATTTGAGGGGGTTTTACATGGTCTAGCGGTAGTGGATCTTCTATGAGTAGGTTATACCATTTTCTCTTATCTGAAAGTTTGGTGGAAGATTGGAAGATCGTTGGCCAGGTAATCGGTAAAAGGGACATATTAGACCATTGCCCTATATGGCTGAAATCTAGTTGTGTCGATTGGGGACTGAATCCGTCTAAATTTAACAACAGTTGGCTTAGTCATCCATCGTTCTTGGAGTTACTTTCTAAAGAGTGGAAGTCTTATGTAGTTCATGGTAGAGGTGACTTCGCCCTTAAAGAGAAGCTCCGTATTTTGAAGGTAGCCCTCCAGAAGCGGAATACTGAAACGTTTGGTTGGATCAGTTTAAAGGTTGAGGATGATGTAGACGATCTTAGTGTCCTTGATGGTTTAATTAGTAAGGTTGTGGATTCTAAGAAAGAAGGGCTGGTTAAGGATAGTTCTTGGATCTCGAGTGAAATTTGGAAACATATGAACTTGAAGGAAGACCTTCTTAGGCAGAAATCCAGATTGTTGTGGATTAAAGAATGGGATAGAAATTCTGGCTTTTTTCATAGATCCTAGCAACACAGGTATAGAAAGAATGGAATCTCGTTCGTCAACACCGAGGAGGGCAGAAAGGAGGAAGTGTCAGAAATTAAAAGTGAAGTTCGTAAGCACTTTATGGAAGACTTCAAAGAGTAAAACTATTGAAGACCTTCTATTGATAGAGTGGAGTTTCCCTCTCTTTCTTTTCAGGACAGTGAGTTTTTGGACCAGCCTATATCAATGGATGAAATCAAAGGAGCAGTGTGGGGATGTAATGGGAGAAAAAGCCATGGCCCAGATAAGTTCACTTTCAATTTCTTCTAGGAGAATTGGGATACGGTTAAGAACGATGTGATTAAGTTTGTTATGGATTTTTTTGAAAGACCTGTTCTGACAAAGGCTGCCACGAATTCCTTCTTCACTTTGGTCCCGAAGATCATTAATCCTCAATTCTTGTCCAATTACAGGCCTATATGTTTGGTGAGTTGTTTTCAGAAAATCCTGTCAAAAATTTTAGCTGCTAGGTTGAAGAAGGTGATAAGCTCTTTGATTTCTATCGGACAATCAAATTTTGTGTATGGTAGAAGTATTGGTGATGGAGTTCTAACGGTTAAAGAATTGTTGGATTATGCTAAAAGAAAGAAAATGGAAAGTATGATTCTGAAAATTGAATTTGAGAGAGCTTATGATTGCGTCAGCTGGGATTATCTGACATATCTCTTATCTAGAATTAATTTTGGTGCGAATTGGATCAGTTGGTTGGAAGCTTTGGTCTTTAAGGCATCACCATCGGTTCTGGTGAACGAAAGCAATACTGTGGACTTTGTTGTTAGTGAAGGAGTGCGTCAAGGAGATCCTTTATCTCCATTTCTCTTCATGCTAGTAATGGAAGGCTTAACGCAAATCCTGAAGAAGCAGTAGAAACCGGAGCATACAAAAGTTTTAAGGTGAACGAGCAGGTTAGTTGTAGTATAGTTCAATTTGTTGATGATACGATGTTGATTGGGGACTGTAGTTGGGACAATTTGTGGTTCATTAAATTTTTTCTCAGAGGGTTTGAATTGGTATCGGGTCTTAAAGTTAACCTTTTTAAAAGTTGGTTTAGTGGTTTTAACTTACCTTTAGCCTTTGCTGAAGCTGATGCAGAATTCTTGCTTTGCAAAATGGGTGTTTTACCTTTTACTTTTCTTGGCATTGTTGTGGGGGTAGTCCAAGGAAAAGGAAGTTTTGGTCTCATGTCATTAAGAACTTGAAGAGTCATTTGTTAGTTTGGAAAGGTTGAAACCTGTCGGTGGGAGGAAGAGTTGTTTTTATTAACTTGGTTTTGAACCCTCTGCCTGTTTATTCTCTATCCTTTTATGAGGCTCTTATCAATATATTGATAGAAATTGTTTCTTTGCAAAGTAGTTTTTTATGGGGTGGAACGGATAGTAGGAAGCGGATTCATTGGGTTAATTGGAATTAGGTGTGTCATCCTAAGGATAAGGGAGGTTTGGGGATTATTGATATTGTTTCGTTCAATAAAGCTTTATTGATTAAATGGAAGTGGCGGTTGCTAATAGAGAAGGGAGCGCTTTGGAAAGGTATCATCGATCATAGATACTCGTCGTCGAGCTTAAGGTTGGAAGTTAACATCAACGATGGAGATAACGGGAGAAAGGTTGGATATATTTGGTGGAGAGACTTATCTTCATTCAATTTTGATAAGTCTTTAAGTGCAGATTTTTTTGTGGATAACATTTTCTGCGAAGTTAGTAATGGTTCTGATATTTCCTTCTGTTGCAGTAGATGATTGCCTGGCCAATATTTGAAGGCTACTTATCCTAACCTGTATGCTCATACTTCTCGTCCAAAGTTGAGTGTGGGTGAAGCTTTGGCTGCTGTGAATTCGGGGCTTCCGTGCCCAGGTTTGTCTACCTACCCTGTTGATTCTCCGCTGCATGGGGTGGCTTTGGATCTCTTGTTGCAGGTGCAGGCACCACCTCTCCTTGACAAAGATGATACTTTCATATGGTCTGGATCCGCTTCAGGACTTTTTTGTGTGTCAAGCTGCTACAATTTAATGCAAGTCTTTTCGGCAGGTGTTAATGAAGAGACTCTATTGCTCATGAACATTATTTGGAAGCTTCAAATTTTGTCCAAAGTTCAAGTCCTTCTTTGGGGATTATTGTTGAATCGCGTTGCAACCAAGGACCAACTTAAGCATCGAGGAATAATTCTTACGGATCATAATTTTTATGCCCTTTTTGCAGCAGATTTGAGGAGAACTCGTACCACTTGCTTTTCAGTTGCGAGTTCTTTACTGAGGTGTGGAGAAAGTTAGTGAATGGTTGAGTATCTTTTTCTCGTGCGACGACAGATGTGAGGAAGCTCTTGCTAATGTTGTTGGTGCCTATAGGAGGGTAGTAGGTGGTTTTTCTGGTTTGGAGTTGTGGGCGATTTCTATCTGGATGATTTGGGAGATTCGTAACGATGTTATTTTTTCTCGGTTCTGATTTTTCTGCAGACACAGTGGTGTCTTCTATCAAGAGTTTATCTAAGTTTTGCTTAGCTTCTATCCATAGTCCTTGAAATATCAGTTTAGATGCAGATTAGTTGTGTAACCCTGTTTCGTTTTTAAAGAATCTGTAACTGTAATGTAAGAACAGAGGAAGATGGTAGAAGCCGAGCAGGAAAATCAAAAGAAAGACATAGAAAAGTTAGAAAAGCTATATGCGGTAAGTGTTTTATCTGAAATGCTAGTGTTTTATATCAAATGTATGATATATTGTGTTTAATCTGAAAAGTTAGAAAAGATAGAAATGTGTTTATTATGTATTGTATTCAAAATAAATGTTATGTCGTAGAGAATAAGTGGATCCTTACCACAACGTACGGATTAAAATGATGATAATGTTGATGATCAAGTTCCCCAAACACATGTTGTACGACATGTTAGCACTAAAGGAAGCAATTGTTCAGCCGCCCCCGCTAAAGAGGTCAATGAGTTATTGGATCCTTCCGCAAATGAAATCGCCTTTGTGATGTTATTTAGCTTTCTTATCTTCTATATTTCCATGAATCACCTTTGGATGAGTGACTAATTTTCTTAGATTAGTCCCCTTTAATGTAATTTTCTCTAATTTGTGAACGATGTGATATGCTTAGATTTGTCCATTGTAATGATAAACCTCTTTTATTATTCAATAGTTGTTTATGTTTTAATGATTTTTGCTTGTTTAAAGAATTGAGTTAATCGATATAAATTGTATTTGAGAACTAATCGTAGATAATGCAATCGGACCTAATACTACTGGAAGACTATTAATATTATGGGTTTAGAAAAGGGTTAACCATGCAAAGATAAGGCAAATGATTCGAACTCGGGCCTAATTGTTTTGCTCATTAGAATTTTCTACATATTTAGTTTAGTTTATGCACTCTCAACATAGTTAGAAAACAAGTCAATTATGTATGTATAACCCTCAATTTACATTATGCATTTTTTATCTAAACACGAGTATATTCACATTCGTCTCGATCAAATAGCAATAATATATGTGAATGTGATAACTATGTTGGAATTAACCTAAAATCTTTTAGGAATTCCTATTCAATCTTGATCTCAAGATTGTTAACAAAACACGCAATGGCAATGGAAAAGGGTGGAGAAAGAAAGAAAGAGAAAAGAAAAAAAAACGTTGGAGGAGAAGATGAACAATTTTCTGCAGAGAACTCTCTGCCCACAAACTGTGGAAAATCTATTATTTCACTTGCAACTGCAAACTGTGAATACAAGTTCTCAATTCTTAGCTTCTTCTTACAAAAATAAGGGTTTCTCCCTATTTATAGAATTAGGTTAGCTTACACCCCAAGCCAAGGCCCAAAACTATAAAAGCCCAAAATAGTTAACATTACTAAAATAGGCCTAAGTCAAAATTCTGTGTGAAAGAACCTCCTTCGACACTTCGATAGACTATTACAACATGACACACACATTATCACAAATTCGTCTGCTCCTTGTTTATGTCGAGTTAAACTGCTTCGACACAAGGAATTACACCTCAACACACCACCTAATTCATTGTGTCTAAGCTGTCTACATTCATCATGGCTCTTAGTCTTCTGAAAACTTTGACCGGCAGTCCCTTCGTCATGATATCTGCAATCTGATTCTCATTTATGCAGTGTTCCAAGTTCATAATCCCTTCTCCTACCTGCTCTCGAAGATAATGGAACCTCATTTCAATGTGCTTGCTTCATCCGTGTGCTATTGGATTCTTCTCCAGGTTGATAGCTGACATGTTCACCATCCAGGTTGCTTGACATTCACAAAGAGAAGCAGCTATATATTCTGCTTCGCATGGTGACAATGCCACTACTGGCTCCTTTCTCGAACTCCAAACAAGTGGTACACCACCTAACATAAATACATATCCAGCTGTGGATTTTCTATCCTCAACATCACTACACTAGCTAGAGTCGGTGTATCCCACTAACTTGTATTCTTTCCCTTCATCAGCTGCAGCAAAGAAAATGCCATAGTCGAGAGTTCCTTTCAGATACCTCAATATCCTCTTCGTTGCTGCTAGGTGTGATACCTTTGGCTTTTGTATGAATCTACATACCATATCCACACTGTATGCTAAGGCAGGCCTTGTATGACAAAAGTATCTAAATGACCCAATGAGTCTTCTGTATTGGGTTGGGTCGACTTCATCTTCATCTGACTCCTTCGACAGTTGCAGTCTGGTCTCAGCTGGAGTCGAAGTTAGGTTGCAATCTTGCATCTCAAATCTCTTGAGTATTTCGCCTGCATATCTTCTTTGGTGCATTATCAAACCTCTACTATTCTAGTAGAATTCGATGCCAAGGAAATATGAGAGATTTCCCAAGTTTGACATTTCAAACTCCTCGCTTAGTTCATGTTTAAAATCTTCGATCTCCTTCTTGCAACTCCCTATTATCAACATGTCATCGACATAGAGGCATAGTATAAGCAATTCATTATTGCTTCTCCTTACATACACTACATGCTCAGTCGTACACTTCACAAATTCCTTCTTCCTTAAGAAGCTGTCGATTTTCTTATTCCAAGTTCTTGGAGCTTGCTTAAGTCCATACAGGGCGTTATGCAGCCTGTACACCTTTCAGCCTTCGCCTGATTTCACATACCCAGCTGGTTGTGCGACATAAACTTATTCATCTAAGAGGCCATTAAGGAACGCACACTTCATGTCCATCTGACATGTGTGCCAATTATTCATATTTGCTAGAACAACAACCAACCTGATTGTTTCGATCCTAGCAACAGGTGTGAACACTTCATCAAAGTCGATTCCTTCCTTCTGTAGAAATCCTTTTGCCACAAGTCTCGCCTTGTGCCGAGTTACTTCTCTAGGATTCACCTTCATCTTGTAAACCCACTTCACATCAATTGCCTTATTGCCTTGAGGAAATTCAACAAGTGACCAGGTGTTGTTGACTTCGATGGACTCTAACTCCTCATTCATTGCTTTCACCCACTTCGAATCTTTCAATGCCTCAGCTGAATTGAATGATTCGAAATCTGCGTAGAAAGCATAATATACCAGCTCACCCTCTTCATAAACCCCATCATCTGATGTAATTACACACTCTTGCAACCTTGCAGGCATGTGCCTTGTTCGTCGAGGTCTTCATGGGCCTGCTACATCTATGACTGGTTCCTGTCAAACTTTTCTTTCGACTTCAGTGGCTGGTTCTTCACAAGAGATTCTCACTGAATCTTTCTTGGCATTCTTAGTCCAGTTCCATTCTTTAAGCTCATCTATAATCACGTCCCTGCTGATCACTACCTGCTTATTTACTAGGTCAAACATTTTGTAACCTCCAGTCGAATGATATCCTATCAAGATCATCTGATTCGACTTGTCATCAAGCTTCCATCTCAACTGATCTGGCACATGTCTATGTGCTATAGATCCAAACACCTTCAAGTGACTGAGGCTAGGCTTGACACCAGACCAACATTCTTCTGGTGTGATTCCTTCAAGCTTCTTCGTCGGACATCTGTTCAAAATATATGTTGCTGTCGAAACCGCATCTCCCCATAATTCTTTGTGTAGGTGCTTTCCATTCAACGTACTTCTCACCATGTTCATGATGGTTCTGTTCTTTCGTTCTGCAACTCCATTTTGCTGTGGAGTGTAGGGTGGCACCACCTCATGCACAATCCCTTCTTTTTCACATAATGCATCGAACTCTATCGATACATACTCTCCACCACCATCAGTCCTCATAATTTTCAACTTTCCACCACTCTGTCTTTCGACCATGGATTTGAATCTGGCAAATACCTCAACCACATCACTTTTCTACTTGATGAGATAAGTCCACAACTTTCGACTGTAATCATCTATGAACATGACAAAGTATCTGTTGCCACCAATTGAATCCACCTGGATTGGACCACATACATCAGAGTATATGACTTCTAGAATTGCCTTCGACTTCCTTCTTGCATCCTTGCTGAAGCTATTCTTATGTTGTTTCGACTGAACACACTTTTCACAGACTTCACTTGGAATGTCGATTTCTGGTAATCCTGAAACCATATTTCTTCTCTTTAGCTCTCTGATGTCATTGAAGTTGAGATGGCCAAGTCGAAAATGCCATAACCACTCATCTCTGCTGGCTGCAGTTGCTAGACACTTGTGCTCCATCACCTTGAGTTCAATCTTGAAGGTCCTATTCTGAGACATTGAAGCCTTCAAGATCAACCTACCACCTGCGTCGAGGACTCTCATCATCTTATCTTCGACAACTACCTTGTAGTTTTTCGACCAGCTGCCCTATACTGAGCAAATTACTCTTCATGCCTGGTATGTACAACACATTGGAAATTGTTGACCTCTTGCCATCTTTCCTCATAATCAGAACATCACCAACACCTTCAGCTGCTAGAGTGTTGCCATTTGCAAACTTCACCGTGTTATTCAACGAGGACTTCATGTTGCCAAACCAATCTTTCCTTCCAGTCATGTGTGATGAGCATCCTGAGTCCAAGTACCACTGATCTCGGAATCTTTCTTCATCTCTTGTTGTGACCATCAGCAACGTCTATTCTTCTTCATATTTCGCCAGCTTTGCATCAGTTTCTTGATTTTTCTTCTTTTCTGGACAGTCACTAAAATAGTGGTCATACTTCTGACAATTGAAACACTAAATGTGACTTTTGTCAGATTTTCGACCACCACCTCTTCCTTTACCTGCAGCGCCACCTCTTTGGTTGCCTTGATTCCAGGATTTTCTCTGATTCGACCAGTTTCCTCCTCTACCTTTGTTGCCATTCCCACTTTCTTTGCCTTTCCTTTCCTTTTCTGACTGCGCCTGCAAAGCCATATCACTCTTCGACTTTCCTGCAGCTCTTTCAGCCATCCTTTGTTCATGAGACTCAAGCGTCCCTTGAAGCTCTTCCTTCGTCAATACTGACAAGTCTTTCGACTCTTCTATGGCTACTACCACGTGGTCGATCTTTGGAGCCAATGACCTCAAGATCTTTGCAACAATTGATCTTGATGTCAACACCTCTCCACATACCTTGATTTGATTCACCAGCTTTGTAACTCTGGTGAAGAAAACTGTTATACTTTCATTGACTTCCATCTGAAGCAACTCATAGTTTCTCTTGTGAGTTTGTAACCTCACCTCTTTCACCTTCTCTGCGCCTCTAAACGACTTTTCAAGAATCTCCCACACTTCCTTCACTGACTCTACATCACTAACCTTTTCAAAGTTATCTGGATCGACACACTGATGGATTATAAAGAGAGCTTTATAATCTTTCTTCTTCAATTCTTTGTGTGCAACCTTTTCTTGATCCGTCGCGTTCTCTGCAAGTGGTGTTACTTCTTCTTTCACAAGATCCCAAAGATCTTGATAACAGAAAACCACATTGATCTGCTTGCACCAATTCTCATAATTGTCTTTCTAGATAATCGGAAGGCTCGCCGAAAAGTGCCTATTCGGATAGTTCATCGCCATCACGATTAGCGCAAAATCTTTTGGGAATTCCTATTCAATCTTGATCTCAAGATTGTTAACAACACACGCAATTGGCAATGAAAAAAGGGTGGAGAAAGAAAGAAAGAGAAAAGAAAAAAAACGTTGGAGGATAAGATGAACAATTTTCTGCAGAGAACTCTCTGCCCACAAACTGTGGAAAATCTGTTATTTCACTTGCAACTGCAAACTGTGAATACAAGTTCTCAATTCTTAGCTTCTTCTTACAAAAATAAGGGTTTCTCCCTATTTATATAATTAAGTTAGCTTACACCCCAAGCCAAGGCCGAAAACTATAAAAGCCCAAAATAGTTAACATTACTAAAATAGGTCTAAGTCGAAATTTTGTGTGAAGGAACCTCCTTCGACACTTCGACACACTATTACAACTTGACACACACATTATCACAATTCGTCTGCTTCTTGTTTTTGTCGAGCTAAACTGCTTCGACACAAGGAATTACACCTCAACAAACTACACTCTATGCATGTGAATTTTGATTGACACAAGTTGCTACATATCGAAAACCACACATTTTAGATAATTACCACACATTTGAGAATCCATATTTCTTGAAGCAAGTGTCAACAATGTGATGATCAAGATAATTATAATAGGTGCATATACGAGGACCACAACCTCTAATGTTAAAGCCACGACGAACATTATTATAAGAGCTTCTAAAGCGACAATTGCCTCTATTCTTACCAATGGAGGAAACTTTGTAGATGAATAAGCATGGAGAAAACTTTGTTGATGTTGGGAATGAGGTCAATAAGCATATTGTGAGAATGAACTATGCATATTGTTTATTCAGCCTTGTAAAGAATCTAATCACATAATCTCCTTCACAATACTTCTTAATGGTGGATAGGAGAGCATACATGCATTTGTAAGAGGGTGTAATATGTTGTAATATTGCAATCTCTATTATGAAATGTTATAAATTTATTCTTTGAGGTCGGAAATCCTAAATATATCACATTGATGGTTGATATCTCTTAGATATTCTCTAATTCCAAAAGTTAGGTCCATCCATGTGACACTTTGTTGTTTCGAATAAATTTAATTTAATAAAGTAAAGTTGTTCAAAATATATTTTGAACAAAGTCTATTTATATTTTAATATTTTAATTTCTAATAAAAATGATTAAAATAGAGTCTTTTTGTCTGAAGAAAAAAACAAGTATTTAATTTATCGATTTTTCAAAACTGTCGATTTAACCTGTTCTCACTGGTAAATAATTTATCGAATAGAACAATCAGATTAAATCGGAAACTATTCCCATTTCCGATTCGACCGGTCGGTCCGGTTTGGTTCTTAAAACTCATGTTAGAACAATGGGTAAGAGTGACTTAAGAGCATGTAATTAAGTTGAAGAGGAGGAAGAAGCGTTGCTTGAAAGAAAAACAAAATATTAATGAAATTAAAATCATAGAAAACTCTTACAAGAGAATAAATTAACAAAAATAATATCATGTCTTTAATTAACTCACTGTTATAAAAATTTCATCAAAAAGTTTGCAAGTGATAATTAAGGATCAAAACTTTCAGTAACCCATCAAAAGGATCCCACGATTTCAACATCACTGGTCAATTATATTATTATCAGACCGTAACATAAGGTGCCGTGGAAGCCTTTGAGGGTAACTGAATGCTTTCTCCTACGTACACAAGCCATGCTGTGATTTTTATTATCAACAACAAAGATTGAATCCCTATTTATACACAAAAATTATGTTCATAAAAAATCAATTGATTCTCGTGTATCCCATCATTATTCTAAAATATTGACAGCAAACAAAATGCATGATTCGCATTCATTGGTGTTACAAGTGTTTCTATGTTTGATTCACCAAATTTTAGATAAGGTTACTTTATGTATCAGGGGCTTAGAATTTATTCTTCATGAACTTGCTTGTTTCAGTGTGTCTATGATAGTGACAGTACTTTCTATTTGCTTTCAATTTTGACAAATAAAAAGATACACACTCCTAAGTAGAATATTTGAGATATGCAGTGGCCTAAAATGTGATTATAGTTTTCTTTTATAAACATACAAAATGCGATTGGTAGTTGACATTCATATATCCACGAGCTTCAGCATCCCATAAAGAGCATTATAATTATGAATTTCACATAAAACATTGCTTTTGGTCGTGACTTTCTAGGAGAATAAGTTAATTCATTCATCCTAAAATAAGAATAGTTAATTTCACAATTTATTTTTTATGATGGTTTAAGTGACTTGGAATCCAGAAAATTCATGAAGATCAAAGTATACTTGAAATTCAAAGAGCGTTTATAATAGCATAAACGGCTCAAAGATAAGCTATCAAGACAACCGTCTTAGGCACTCCAAAAATGCATAAAGTATTACTAATTGTTATGAATAATAAATGTGAGTAGTGTGAATAATAGTCTCACATTGAATAGGAATGTAGTAACTTGTGCATTTATAAGTGGCAAAATGCACACACCTATCACCTTGAAGTTTTGAGTGAGTATGTAGTGTGACTCTCACAAAGGTGTTGCTCTAGAAAGAAAAAAATATCCCCTTTAGTATACTTTTTAGAGCCTATAGATTACTCCTTTTTCCTTCACAAATTAAGACAATGTCATCAGCTTATTAAAGCAAGTTGTACCCACCACTATTTCCTAACTTAAAGCTTTCAAACATTTGCATTTTAACAGCTCTATTGACTAAAACTGATAGGCCCTCTTCTGCTATAGAAAACAAGAAGTGTGATAAGGGATCACTCTGCCTAAGACCCCTAGTAACAACAAAGTCCCGAGTTGGCCTACCATTGACTAGTACTAACATGAAACTTTTCATGACGCAATCCTCCATTCACCTCATCCATCTAGGTCCAAATCCCATGTCCACCATTATTCTTCTAAGATAAGACCATTCAACACAGTCATAGGCCTTGGCCAAATCCACTTTAAGGAGCAAACAATTTCTCATGATTGCTTTCTCTAGTTAAAAAAATTAAAATATTGAAGAAATTAATATCCCCTACTACAAAACGCCCAAACAACAATGCGAGGTTTACAACGGCATCTTATACACCATTCTTATAGTGCGTACTGGATGCGCGCGCATTATTTTAACTAGAAATCTCAAGGGTATAATAACGGTTGTTATGAAAACTGTGGTGATACAATCTAGCTATCATGGGTTCGAACCTCATCGCCCTCAAATAGTTTATCCCTCTGACGTAAATGCTCCCTTTTTAAGTTTTATTAATATTTAGCTAAAAAATAATAATCATATCACGACGGCTTTTTCTTAAAACCGTTGTTACAAACTGTTATGTATTTTAAACACCAAGTATATATCAATTTATCCATTGAAAAAAGAAACAAGACGAAACAACCCTAACACCAACGCTGTCACCATTGTCGGGAAGAAGACAACAACAACAAGAAAGTGTTCTACTTTAAGGTGTTGCAATGTCACATTTGAAGACAAAATCATCCAAAGGTGTTTCTACTTCTTCTTCCAGTGTAAAATCTCGATCTGAAAATTTTTGTGGTTGTGATGGTCGTATGATTTCGTATCAATGCAAGAAAGGACAAAATAAAGGAAGGCTTTTTTGGAGATGTCCATTTTGGAGGAGCAATGAAACATGTAATTTGTTCATATGGGATGACGTGGGAGAAAGAGATGGAAATGACTATGAGAGCATTATGAAGTCAGAGTTGGAAGCTGTGAGCTATCTGAAGGTTATGTATGAGGATTTAAAGAAAAAGAACAAGAATTTGAAGAACAAACTGAAATCAGAGATAATTTCTGGAAATATCAAGATGTTATGTTTTCTTGTCTCCTTTATGCTTAATGTTTAATTTGTTATGAAATGTAATAGTTGAATTAGGGTTTGAATTACATTGTTGATGTTTAAACTGCAGATCCATTGTGAATTACATTGTTGATGTTTAAACTGCATATGCATTAAGTGAGAAGTTAAGGCGCACCTTTTCTTTTTTATTTATTTTAAAATTCACAAATAAAATGGTTATCACTACGGTTCTCCTGGTTAATCGTAGTGATATATTTATAATAAATAAATACCTATCTATACTGTTTTTATTTATTTTAAAATTCACATATAAAAGGGTTATCACTACGGTTATTCTAGTTAACCGTAGTGATATATTTATAATAAATAAATACCTATCTATACGGTTGTTATTGTTAACGGTTGTGAAATAGTTTACCCATAT
The DNA here is from genome assembly GCA_022829125.1 of Lathyrus tuberosus. Taxonomy (NCBI): domain Eukaryota; kingdom Viridiplantae; phylum Streptophyta; class Magnoliopsida; order Fabales; family Fabaceae; genus Lathyrus; species Lathyrus tuberosus. Next base: position 1,240,276 of record JALAZF010000874.1, read on the forward strand.
ATAAGCAAAATGACCTGCACTTAATTGACAGTAACGCCGTTGCCTTCAAAGTGAAACCCTAGAACCCATTTTTTCTCTTCGTTTTCACCATTAGCCGTAAATCATACATTAAGGTATTCTTCTTCTTCCATCTATTGTTAGATATTTCCCATTATCTTGTTTGTGTATTGTTATTTTTGTTGAATGTTCTCATTTTTTCATATTCGTTTTCACTACCTTAACAAAGACCATGCTTTGGAAACTTCATAATGTTTGCGTAGCTATGGAAGAAAGTACAAGAAGCATGAAGCTATGATAGAAACTTCAACCACCTTGTACTTTTTCTTCATAGCTTCACGAACAAGATGTTACTAAATGAAGAATCAACACTGTAAGGAAACTTTATCTAGTTTTAGAAACAATGAAAAGAAGTATAAGAAATATAAAGCTTTTGTGTATGCTTCTTCCTCCTTATATTTCTTTTTCATTGCTTCCCAAACTAGTTCAACATCATAATTGATTCCTGTTCCGCGATTAGTTTCATTAAAAGCTGCGTTATTCCTGTTCCTCTCTTTACTCTTCACTTGATTATGGTTTTAGGGTTTGTTTTCAACTGAGGATGCTCATTTTTGAAGTTTGCTTTGTTTCCTTTCAGGTTAAGGGGATGATACAGGGTGATGATGCTGGTGGAAGCAAGCGTATTATATCAGTTTATAATTTATGGATCTGTTATAGAATGTTGTTTGAGTTTATTATATTCTATTTACATTGTTTGTTTAACTAACCCTCACTTAAAGTTTGCTGGTGGTAGCAAGCGTATTATATAAGTTTATAATATCTGGATCTGGTATAGAATGTTGTTTGAATTTATTATATTCTATTTACATTGTTTGTTTAACTAACCCTCACTTATAGTTTGCTGGTGGTAGCAAGCGTATTATATGAGTTTATAATATCTGGATCTGGTATAGAATGTTGTTTGAGTTTATTATATTCTATGTAGATTGTTTGTTTCACTAACCCTCACTTAAAATACATTCAGTTAATTTGACATAGATACTTATAATCTGCAAATTATGTTGTATTTGAAAACCATCTTAAACAAACCAATATTGTTTTCTGATTGTATGCCTCTCATCATTTATCTCACGTTCTTTTATATATAGATTATGGTATAATGATCTGGCTCCTTAGATGCATCGCCATCTTTCATTATAGTTAAATCAAAGATGAGACAGATTATCCAATGTCTTGTTAATCTTATGGAAATTTAACTATAATCGAAGATAGCGATATATCGAACGAGTCAAATCAATAAACCACAATATATGTAAAAGAGCGTGAAATGCACGATGAGACAAATGCAATCAGAAAACAACATTGGTTTGTTTAAGTTGGTTTTCAAGAACAGTTTAATTTGCAGATTAAAGACATCTTCATCAAATTGCATCCATGTATATTTATTTAGTGAGGTGTTTGGAAAACAAGCAATCTACATTTAATATAATAAACTTAGGGTACTTACAACAGCGATTATCTATTATAACCGATATCATAAGTAATTTATGTTTTATATAATTTCGCTACTGATGGGTTTCGAACCCAGAACCTAAGTGTATGTATCACCAATGGTTTATTATCATAATCGTTGTGATATATAGCTCGCGTCCTACCTTTCAATAACGGTTTCCAGCCCGTTGTAGAAACAGCTAACTTACAACGACAATCTACATAACAACGCCTTCGCCCGCGTCATTATAATTCATTCCCAAACGTTGTTAAATGGGTTTTTCGTAGTAGTGATCATTTAAGTTACAGATTTAATTTGTTTCTTTTTTTTTTGTATTGTAGGACATTAACAAAAAGAATGTTGTTAATAAGAGCAAGTAAAAATTTATGCATCATGTAGGACCGATAATTTTTTCTAAAATTTGTGCAAATATGGTATGGTATTTGTGTGTGATTGATTCTCAATATAATAAGTTCGTTTTCAATCTTTTATTAGTAATTTTTTTAATATATGAATAATATGTAGCAAGTAAATAAGAATGGATAAAAAGTTACTCATGCAGAAATGTTTATTAAAATTCAAAAAAAAGTCACAAGGGAAAACAAGTGGATGAGGAAACCCAATTTTTTATTGTAAGTTAAATTATAATATTCATTCTAAATGCACATACAGTTTTTAATTTTGTTTGAAATTGGTAGTTTGATATATTAGGATAAAGTTCATAAACCAATTCAAAATTCTACTGAAGTTGGAATACAAAAATTTTAATCACTGTTTGGGAAGGAATAGGCCGTTAGAGTGCAATGTTATGGAAGAAGTGCCACACCATCATTTTTGGAAAAAATGAAGAAATTTCTTTAATGAAAATTCAATATGATGGTAAACTTTCTGACATGATACAAAAGATGGGAGGAATGGAGGCACTTTTGAAAAGCATGTATATGCAACAAAATCCACTTTTAAGTGAAGAAGAAGTAGATGATAATATGAGAGAAGCTTTGCACAATGACAATATTCCACCCTACGCTCTTGTCTATCAAAAGGTACTACAATTTACATTGATCAAAATCAGCATTTATTTTATTAAGTTTTGTGTTACTGTTTTTTAGTGTTTTGATTGAAAGGGAGAAAGAAAGTGTAATACATGTAGAATGAAATAACATGTTGCATTTATCATAACTCCGACACTTTTTGCCTTAAATCTTAAGAGATAAACTCTAACGACAAAACATCAGTATTGTTAGGATGAACACCGTATCAACTACTTGAAATGAATCATTGTTGTATGATGTTGAGCCATTTGAAACTCCTCAAAAATATTGTTGTAAATTCGTTATCACTACTACAAAAAACTCATATAACAACGGTTGCGAAAGATCTATAATAACAGTTTAATAATCATTGTTAGGTAGGGTGTGGTTGTAAGTGGGTTATTCACAATCACGGTCTATTTGCCTGTGGTAGTAAACTGGATAGCACGCTACATACAACCACATTTGTATTAAACAACCGTTATTGTATGTCTTTTAGTAAAATAAAATAAAAATGCAGCAGTAGAACAAGAACAACAACAACAACAACAACAATAACGACAACAAGAACAACAACAAGAACAACAAAAACAAGAAGAATAACAACAATAACAACGCCAAGAAGAAGAAGAAGAAGAAGAAGAAGAAGAATAACAACAACAATAACAACAAAAACAACAACAACCACAATAATAACAACATAAAAAAAAAAAGAACAACCATAATAACAACAAGAACAACAAAACAAAAACAAAAAGAACAACAACAACTAACACTAACTTGAATTTATACTTTCTTTGTCTTCTTCAAGTTGGAGAAGAGATAATGGAGTTCTGAAATTTGTTAATGAAAGAAATGATATTTTCGAGTTTTGTTAATGGAAGAAATAATATTTTTGAGCTTGATTTATTGGAGAAATAGAGTTCCGTAAATGAAAGATGATGTTTAGAGGTACAAGATAAAGTTCTTATAAGTTGGAAGTACGTCTAAGTTTTAGGTTTCAGGCGGATCACTAACGGTAGTGTTTAGAGCGTTGATAATCACTAAATGGACGACAAAGATTTGTTTATGGACGATAAAGATTTATATTAAATAATGCGCAGTGTTAGTAAAACTTGGAAAAACAAAAATATGAACAACGCGCTACATACAACAACAGTTGTATTAAATAACCTTTGTTGTATGTCTTTTAATAAAATAAAATGTTAGTACAGGTTAAAAAACAAAATCGTGAATAACGTGCTACATACAACAATAGTTGTATTAAATAACTGTTGTTGTATGTCTTTTAATAAAATAAAATAAAATGTTAGTACAGGTTGGAAAAACAAAACTGTGAATAACGCGCTACATACAACAACGGTTGTATTATATAACCATTATTGTATGTCTTTTAATAAAATAAAATAAAATACAACATAGAACAACAATAATAACAACAGCAGGATTCAAACTCATGACCATGCACCACTTTTCACCACGGTTGGAAGTTCCAACTGTGGTAAAAAGTGGCTTAAAAATAAATAAAAAACAAAACTCTATGTGCTAGGATTCGAACTCATGACCAGACACCACTTTTCACCACGGTTAGAAGTTCCAACCGTGGTGAAAAGTAACCTTAAAAATGAAAATAAAATGAAAGCGCCTAATTGAATAAATTCTACAACGGTGAATCCTTTGGTCGTAGTGAAATAAAATTCGGTGGCATTACGAAAGGTAATTTTTGTAGTAGTGTATTGAGTAATATATAATTTTTTCTTCATATTTATAGGTTAGTAACGAAGATGATCCTTAAGATGAAGAAGATGATAGTGGTCTTCTATATGATTAAGATGACGATGATCTTTAATATGATCAAGGTGACAATAGTCAAGATGATAATTTTTAAAATGATGATTCTCACGATTCTCAATACAATGAATATGATGAAGACCTCCATTTATTCAAACATGGACTATTATGTTTTGATTTATAGAGTTACTTAAGCCAACAATAGTTTATACCACTTGGATTTATTTTAAAAATATTTGTTTTTACATTTCAAAGAATATACTACATTTCATCTTATTAATACTTTATATTTATATGTTTTGAGTTTAAAAATGTGCTTCTCTCATTTAATAATACTGAAAAATAAATTATAAGAATAATTTGAAGGTGTATAACCGCAAACATATCACCATATAAATAAATAGAAAATTCTATACTAAATATATCTTTAAAAATCTTAATTGCAAAACACTGAATTTACATATACATTTTTCTTAGATATCAACAACATTTAAGTGGGCAACATAAAAATGCAATTATTTAATCTGTAGGCAACACTTTTGATGTGTTGTTAATGAGAAACTGTGGTCTCTTTGTGTTTTATACGTGCAGTTTTGTATCATGTTTAAATGAAACTATGGTTTAGGTTACGGTTGTTATATGTTAGCTTATTATTTTTTATGATTTCGGAACGATTATTTTGGGTTGTTAAAAGAAACTGCAACCTAAAACTACTATTAAAATTATGGCCTGGTGATATTTAAGGCGACGGTGATTTGACACCATGAGTAAAAATAAAAAATCCGTGCTCTGAATGAATAGGCAACAATTGTTTATTCCACACCTGCTAAATTGTCCCTTAAAAACTTTAGGCTATGGTTTTTACAATTTAGGCCGTAGTTTTTCGTTGTGGCCAAAAGTCATTTTTGTTGGAGTATCACATGCCAACGTTTGTATTATGTTTGTTTCATAAAAATGCTAAGCATCATTTTCGTTGTGGCATAAAATAATAAGATTTTACTATAAAAGCACTCGTTAAATAGATTTTACCCTAATCCTTACTAATATGAAGCCGCCCAAAACTCGCAAGCATCATTCTATGAAATGGATTGCAAGACAGAAAAGTTTTCGACATTCTTCTATCTTGAATAAAACATTTTTTTCTTCCCTTGTAATATATCTTACATAACGGTGTTAATGTCGTCGTTGTTGTATTTTTAGAATAACACTCAGTTAAAGAAGAGAGTTCAACCTTTGAAGAGTACTGAGTTGATAGAATGCAAGTGTAGAAAATCATTATTTCTTCAAGTAACACAAATAAGGGAGCTTAACCAATAAAGAAGGGAGCTTAACCCACAAGGAAGAGAGATTAACCTTTGAACAAAGAAGAGAATGCAACTAAATCTGAATATCAGCGAAGATATTCAATAATAAGAGTAAATATTTGTTGTAAACAATTTATTTTAATATTCTGTGTAAACAATGTAATTTTAAAAAAATAAAAATAAAAATAATGATTCACCTCCACTACTACAAAACGCGTAAACAACAACGCCATGGTCACCACGCTTATTCCCTACACCGTTGTGACATCTCTAAACTAAGGCGCTGTCATAATATTATTGTTTTTTGATTAAAAATTATTTGTATATAACAACGGTTAAGGAGCCAACCGTTGTGATAACCTCAAGCTTTCATGGGTTCGAACCTCAGGGCCCTCATATATGTTATTCCTTTAATGTTAAGTGGCGCCTTTTCTTTTTTTAATTATTTTAAAATAAAAAACATAAAAGTTTATGACGATGGTTCAAGCGTTCCACCATTGTTAAGTTGCGCCTTTTCATTTTTATTTATTTTTAAATAAAAAACTAAAAATTTTAAGACGACGGTTGAAGAGCCAACCGTTGTTAAGTCCCACCTATTCATTTTTAATTATTTTTAAATAAAAAAACTTTAAAGTTTATGACTACGGTAGATGTTTACAACCATTGTGATATATTTTGTTTTTTATTTAAAATTTTTAATTGTTAATACTCTGGCGCTTTTTTTATGAAATTTCACCATGAAAGTAAAATATCACTACGGTTGCGTGTATTGGCCGTTGTGGTAGCGTGATAATATTATACACTCCTAGTTAGCTTGTCGCTTCAGTATCTTTTTTTCACTGCAAATAGAAACTAGACAAAACAATACACGATTTCAACCCAAACCCTAACGTTCAATACTATGAAACATTACACGATTTCATCCAAAACACCATAGTTCCTACTTCACTGTGTATTTACCATTGTCGTCATCATCGTCAACCAAGTTGACAAGACCATCACGATCAACCAAGTTGTTACCGTCTAGAAGGAAAACAACAACAACATTGTCGTCACCACAAGGAAGGAAGACAACACCATCACTAACACCAACATCATTTACTAAGTCATCACGTTTAGGGTACGTAAAATATTTTTCCCCATGCATCTACAGTAAAATTTATTTGCCATTGTTGTGGTTGTTGTTGTTGTTTTATTTTGTAGTTGATGTTTATGTTCTTGTTGTTTATGTTATTGTTGTTGTTTTTGAACTTAGATGTCGACCTTGTTGAGTTCTTCATCAAAAATCAGCGACGAAACTCAAACAAATGAGATGTTAGACAATGATACTTAAACAACTGAAAGTCAAACAATAAGATCACAAAGAGGTTTCACAAAGATGCCCCAATTCACATCTGTAATCAGGTGAAAAAATTCCTATCCAGTTTGATTCGTTGTACAAAGTAGTGGATTGTCAACACTACTCTACTTTTAAGAGTTATGTTTTCTTTCCTTGCATGTAGCAAGGTCAGTATATTGATTGATGATTGGAAACAAGTCGATAATAAGGTCAAAGAAAGCATATGGACTGATGTTAAGGTATTACGTACTATAATTTTCATATATCGCCGATATCAATATCTATAATTTCTAATACATACTTATATATTGATTTAAATGTAGTTGAATTTTGAGTTTACCGATGACTCAAATTTGAAAATAAAATGGATATCATATGTTGGTACTCGTTGGAGGGGATTTAGGGTACAACTCACGGCTGACTACATTAGGAGGCCTAAGAGCCGTCTTGCTCATCCATGGATTCGATATAGTTTTATATCAAAGAAGCAACGGAAAAGTTTTGGAAAGATACGTCGTTCTAAGGAATTTAAGGTTAGTACTATTCTCATGTAACCGATAATATTATGCTAATGAGTTATAGATACTAATCATATATTTTTTTCATTATGTTCATAAAAGGTTAAAAGCGAAGTCGGAATACTTAATAAGGCCAAGAACATGTACCCCCATAGATTGTCTCATGGGGGTTATAGGAATCTTGAGAAAAAAATCATGCTTGAAAGACAATCAGAAACAGGAGATGATCGCATCTCATCTCCACCTTCAATACATGAGAAATGGAAGAGGACTCGATTAAGACCAGATGGAGAGTACACCTCTGAGGTGTCAAGAGTAGTTGCCAAAAAATTGTAAGTATGATTTGTGGTGCTTATGCTATTTTTTATTTAAATGCGTTGGTAACAATATATGTAAGTTTCTCATGTTGTGTAGGATAAGTTGGTTGAGGCAGCCCGTGAAGGCACATTTGTTCCGCAAGCACGACATGACATATTAGTAGAAGCTATCGGGACAGATGAGCATGGTGGACGTGTCCGTGCTTTTGGAGAAGGTGTCGGCTTGAGGTCATTCTTTGGGTCTCAAAGAAAAAGTAATGAAAGCCCGAAAATTATTACACAACGACAAAAGATTGAAAATTTTGAGAAGAAATTAGAAGAACAACGGAGAATGTTAGAAGAGAATGAGGAAAAAAGGGAGAAAGATATGGAAAGGTTCCAAGAGTTATATTCGGTATGTACTTTACTTGAGATGTTAGTGTTTTATCGAAAATATATGATATATATTGTGCATGTTTTTGTTTTATGTTTTAATTGAATATTATGATGTAGAGATTAAGTGAAAACTTGGAACAACAGACAAATGAAGATCACTGTAATGTTGATGGTGATGATGATGATCGAACTCCTAGTAGAAGTGTTGTATGTTATGCTTCTACAAAAGGAAGTAATTGTTTAGCCCATCCCCCCCTGCGGGTAACCGCAATGATATAATGGACCCTAATCCAAATGAAATCACAATCTTATACTTGAAAGTTGCGATGATAAATGAAGCACAACATCTCGCGCTAGAACATTGTCCACGGTTGGATTTATTCTATTATAATCTTGATGATGTAAGGGATTTTCTTGGTGGGTATAAGTGGCTGGACATTGCGATATTGCAAGTTTAGTGCACGTATGTATATATAGTTGAATATACATGTCATTATAGAACATTATCATTTATATAACATCACCCCTTATTTATTCATTTTCTTTAACCATTTAGGTACATTCACCGTCTTTGTATAGAGTTGAATAAATCGAGTACTTACGGAATCTTGGGTCCACTTTTTATTCGTTGGGCTTTTAATTAAACAAAAGATATCCGAGAGTACTTGAAACACGGTTAAATGTGGGAGGAAAAGAATGCTACTTAGCATCATTCCTATGCACGTAAGTATTTTTGGAATTGATGTTTATGTATTCTATATTTAGTTTTGTTTTAGCAAATACCATTAACCTATACATGCTTTTTGTTTATTCAGTGGCCATTGGCAATTGATCGTCATATCATTTAGGACAAAAACGATAATTTTTCTGTGTTCCTTGCATGATCCACTGGATAACATAATGAAAGATATGATTAATTCGTAAGTGTATGCTTAATTCATTTTCTTTGATATTGTAATTAGTTTATCATGTAATATGTTTAATTTAAATTCAATGTACAGTGTTGTGGAGCAAGTGAATATGATGAACAATGTTAGAAGAAAGCCCAGATGGATCTGTCCTAAAGTAAGTGGCACGATTATGTTTCTTTCACTTACATTCATCTGTGGTTGTATTCATGTCATTTTTGCTTAAATTTGTAGACAAGGAAACAACCCGGGAATTATGAGTGTGGTTATTATGTCATGAAACATATGTTAAACATTGTCCTTGTCGGCATTGTTGACTCATGGGATAAGGTATACATGTCATAAAATGTTTACATATATTAATATATAAGTTGACTATTGAATTATTATCATACATGTTATTGCCTCTTTCTTATGTAGATGTTTAACGACGAAGCCTCATTTCTCGTTGAGGACTTCATAGATCTTCGGAAACGTTAGGCATATATCCACAATGTTCTTAAGGGTCCTGCTGATTGATGATGTCAATGACATTTTTCTGTAGAGATGGTGTGAATAACACTTTTCTGTATTGATGACATGAATATAGTGTTTGGTGTAAATATGGTTATAATAGTTACAATACTTACAGAATGTATACCTTATCTGTTAGCTGTATTTTAGGTTATAATAGCTGTGTAAATATGGTTATAATAGTTACAATACTTATAGAATGTATACCTTATATCTTATCTGTTATGGTTAAAATGGTTACAAGTTCAAAAATGGGTTGAATTTAAATTGCTGAGAAATGCATATTTAAAACATAGGAAGTATTTTATGCTCTTTATGCATGTATACCTTATCTGTCATGGTTAAAATGGTTATAAGTTCAAAAATGGGATGAATTTGAATTTCTGAGAAATGCATATTTAAAACATATGACGCTTTGATAGCGGTTGTAAAACCTAGACGTGGTTGTATATTTGTGTCTGCAGAATATATAACGACGGTTCTATAATACAACCATCACAATATCTCGCGCGCTGTATAGAAAAAAATAAATATCAAAACGGCGCTGGTGGGAATCGAACCTAGGATCATTATATTTATCACAACGGTTCGTTTGAATAACTGTTCTGATAGAGCACGCTGTTTCCAGGTTATTACAACGGTTTACTGGGCCGTGATTATAAGTATCAATGTACAACGACACTCTACATAACAACGTCTGTGTCAACTTAATTATATGCCTTTCCCAACCGTTGTTAATTGGTATTTACATAGTAATGCTCGGTTTTCGTCATCACCGAGGTGATAGTTAAAAGGAGAAGATAAAATTGAGGTGTTTAATAATCATATTTTACTATAAAACACTCTCTAAACAGATTTTACCCTAAGACTAAATTATACATAGCCACCCCAAAGAGAGGAAGTATTCACCACCGTCCATTTGATCATGAGTTGCTACTACAGATCTCTAGGATGAAATGTAAGTCCATAAAATAAAAATTTTCATTCGGAAATAGATCTATAGGATCTTGCATGGGACATGGACATGGAAAATAAAAATTCTAATTGGGAAACAGATTTTACAATGTATTTTTAATATTTTGTGTTAACAATGTAATTTTAAAATAAAACAGCTTATTCACCTCGGTTTTCTTTGTGACCAAGGGGATGACTAATCATTTTTTTTCTATATTCAACACCCTTAAGCAAATATTTACCGTCCATTTAATGTCTATTAATACTAAAAAAATTGTCATTAGTGATCCGCGTGAAACCTAAGAGACATCCATTATAAAAGCATGATGAATATTAACATTTCTAACCTAAATGAAACATGAAGCGCTTGAAACCTAAAGATGTTTGGAAAAGATCTCTATGACGGATTGCAAGAGCAAAAAATTATCTAGCTTCATGGTTTATTTTCTTAAATATTTATTTGAGCCGAAAGTCATATATTTGAATATTGATTTTAATTATTTTACCATTTTTTATCAGAAACAAATACATGCAAGATCCGTAGAGAATAATCTTGCACCCAACATTAGATCCTCCCCCGAGATTCGATAATTCGAAAATCTAAAATCTAATTCTTCATAAAATTTAATTTTTATCTAGATCACTAGGGAATTTGATTTTTATTTTAATATTTTGTGTACACAATGTAATATTCTTGGTAAACAATGTAACAATTTTAAAAAATAAAAATAAAAATAATCTCACCCCTCGGTTTTCAAGATAAACCGAGATATAAGATACGCTAGTTTTGAAAATAATAAAAGTGTTGTTGTTGGAGTTCGAACCCATGTGCGTATAACTCTACCTCTCGGTTTTAATTCCACCGAGGTGATAAGTTGCGAGTTTTCATACCGCCCTTCGTTACCTCGCTTCTTTAGCCAAGGTATTATGCATTTCGTGTCCGAAGTAAAATTCGTTTTTTGTAGTAGTGAATAAATTTTAATTTTTGTGCGAGAGATCCTTATAATGTGATAAAATTTCATGCGAAAAATCATGAAAAAAAGGAAGTCTGATTCATTAAAATGATGTGTTTAAGTTAGCTAGGGATTAGCTAGGAGTTAGCTATTGTTTCTGAGTTTATGTACTAGCGGCCAGGGGAATGATTTCTAACCCTCATGATCTAGTATACGGTTTTTGATTTAACAGTGTTGAAGCCGTTGACCACTTGTTTGTTGCGTGTCCTAAGATTCGTCTAGTTTGGAGGTATGTTGCAAAATGGATTAGAGTGTCGTTGTTAAATTCGGTAACTTGTTGTGATCATTTGATGGAATGGTTCTTTAAGGTGGTTGAAATTTCATCGAATGGTAATGCTTGCCTTATTTGGTTTTGTACGATTTGGTGTATTTGGTGGCAACGCAACCAATTTTTTTTTAACGACGATTTTGGATGCTCTGAGGAATTGTTCCATGGAATTAATTTTACGTCTAGGTGGTGGTTAGCTATTAGCTTCAAACAGAGAATTTTGTGTAACTTTTTCGAATGGTTTAATTTTCCCCTCGATTTTTTGTAAAGTGAGCTAGTTGTTGGGTTTGATGCTTTGCATCCATCTTGTATCTGTCTGTTTAGAATACTTATTGTATTCTATTTGAGCTAATATATTTGATTATTAAAAAAAAGATGTTCATCTTAGCGACAGATTTTCCGTCACTACAACTTAAATAAATATAAATAATATAAAATGGTGATAAATTTTCATGTGGCATCCATGTCAGCATCTTTGTCTCGCAGACATTGTCATGCACACGCCCAATCATCAAAAAATTCTAAGAACATATCACGTCAACTTCTATTAACAAACGTTAACAAGAAAGACCAAAAGTGTGGATGAAAAATATTAGGAGGATCATTGTTTAAAAAAAAATACTGAGAGACGACAAGCTTATTTAAACGTTATATATAAAACATTCATTTGGGTGCCACTTTCATGGAGAATAAGTTAAATCGTTCAATCAAAAATAAGAAGCTTAATTACATAACAAAACATTTTTTGGTTAATGACAATTTAACTAAATTCAATTCCAGAAACTCATTGAGATCATACCATTCTCAAGATTCATGGAGCGTTTACAAAGATATTAGAAGCGGAACAACGATAAGCCACTAAGGCAAATCGCCACAGGCCTCCAAAATATACATACATCATTATGATAACTTATTTATTGTGAGATATTTAAACCATTAATGATTAGATTATTTTTTAAATTTTTTCTTGATTAGGTTTACTTCAGTATGTTTTATATTTATTTAGTTTAATTAGTGATGATCATACTAGGTGCTATTTCTTTTAGTTTTTATGTTGTTTTTTTTATGTGTATGAGTAGTTATTTTGTCAAGTTCTATCACGTTAGAGTTATAACACTAATACCCAGTAGGCTTTGAGCCAGAAAAACCTGAGTTAGGTCTTGAGGGTGAATTTACGACTGGCGTGGAAAAATAACATGTGTAACAATTGTTGTGAAAAACGATACCGGAGTAACAAAGTATATTTGGTTTCTTGAACACCCAGAAATCCACAAGGGTAGAAAAGAAGGAAAAACTTGAACAAACACACGAAACCCTATTAGGGTTCACAAAGGAAGAGAAAAGAGGAAGAAGAATAGAGAATTGGTTAAATCTATTTTACTATCTCTAAAAGGCGAGTTTTCGGTTAAATCTTTCTATCTCCTCTTGAACTCGTTCAATCTTCTTGATCTTGATCCTGAATTTGCAGATCCTCTGGAGTTTCTTTGGAACTCTGCGATGCCGGCGAAAATTCATTTATTTGGGTGGAGATTGATCCTCGACAGACTTCCTACTAGATTCAATTTGGAGAAAAAAGGAGTTTTAACTTCTGAGCATGACAAGGCTTGTGTGTTCTGTTTCCGTTCTTCCGAGTTCAATTCCCACCTCTTCTTTTCCTGTAGTTTCTCTTCTTCGGTTTGGATTAAAATCTGTAACTGGGTTGGCATTAGTCGTATTTTGGCTGTTTCGTGTAGTTCCCATTTGCAGGATTGGAATGCAAAACTCAAAGGCCGTAGTAAATCGGGCAAGGTAAACGCCATTTGGTTTATTACTTGTTGGATCCTTTGGAGATCGAGAAACAACATTATGTTCAATGATGCCTTGTATAGTGTAGACGACATTGTTAGCATTGTCAAAATTGCCTCGTGGAATTGGTTGATCTTAGGTCAAGATGATAGTAGAAAGTGTAGGCTTTACGAATGGCATAAGTTTCCATTCGACTATTTGTAATTAGTCTCCTTGTGTTTAGAGGAGTGTGTTTTGGTTTGAGATTCCATTAATCTCCTATTAATGAATTGCTTATCAAAAAAAAAAATTTATTTTACTATTCACTTTCTCAATAGGGTTCAAAGATTACAAGTGAATATCAACAATTAACCTCTCTCAACCTAATAATATTTTTTCACACCTTAGGAAGAGAGACTAGTATGCTATTTATAATAAACATATCATACTAAACTAATGGGCTTTTTAACAATTACCCATTACCAACTAACTTAGGGTACAAGCTAACTTAAATAATTGGATTCATAACACAAGGCCTAATTCGATCTCCTACATACTAGAACACAATTCGACTACAGCATGTAGGTCTTCGACAACAGCATGTGAGCGGACTTCGACGACATGCTAAAACTAGAGTTCGATCCAATATCTCACAAATCTCCACCTTGGATCTAACTCTATATCCTCAGGAAATACACTAGCTTTCTTCATGCAGCTTTATCAACTGCATACAATGGAAAAACTTGCAACTGGGCAACGTCTTGGTGATCATATCGGCAACATTATGATTGTCGAAACCTTCAGCACTTGGACTTCTCCATGCTCGATTACCCCTCTGACGAAATGCAGCCTCACATCAATGTGCTTGGTTTGCTCATGATAGACCGAAATCTTCTACAGGTGTATTGCACTTTGATTATCACATTTAACAGTGATAACTGGACCTTGAAGTTTCAGCTCCTTTGCAAAATTTTCAAGCTACAATCCTTCCTTTATAGCTTCAGTTAGGGCGATATATTCTGCTTCAGTGGTTGATAAGGCAGCAACCTTCTGAAGTTTTGCTCTCCAACTGATTGATGTCTCAAACATAGTGAACACATATCCAAAAATAGATTTTCTGGAATCCATACAACCTGCATAATCAGAGTCGACATATACTTTGATTGCTGCTTTACTATCTTCACCCAAGGCGCCACCATAAATTAGGACTCTATTTAGAGACCCATTTATGTACCTTAAAATCCACTTCAATGCTTGCCAGTGAGCCTTTTCAGGATTCGCCATGTACCTGCTTACAAGACTTACTGCATATGTTATGTCAGGTCTAGTACAAACCATAGCATACATCAAAGAATCCACTATATTAGCATATGGAATGCTATTCATATAAGCTCTTTCGACATCAGTACTGGGACACTAATCTATACTCAGCTTGAATTGAGGGTTTGTCAGAGTCACAACAGGCTTTGAATTCGACATACCATACTTTTCGAGAATCTTCCGTAGGTATGCCTCTTGAGATAAGCATAATTTCGACTGCTTTCTATCTCTTCGTATGTCAATCCCAAGAATCCTGGACGCAACTCCCAGATCCTTCATGTCGAACTCATTATTGAGTTCAACCTTCACCCTCATTACATCTTCGACATTGTTGCTTTCTATTAGAATATCATCCACATAAAGCAACAAAATAATAAATGAATTACCAGGTCAAAATTTGAAGTAAACACAGTGGTAGAACTGACTTCTAATGAAACTTATACGTGCCATGAACTTGTCGAATCGCCTATTCCACTGTCGAAGAGATTGTATCAGTCCATATAAAGATCTCTTCAGTTTGCACACATAATCTCCCTTCCCCTTTTTTACATACCCTTCAAGTTGCCTCATCAGGATTGTTTCATCTAGATCACCATACAAGAACGCAGTCTTCACATCCAACTGTTCCAGTTCAAGGTCGAACTGTGCCACCATGGCAAGCAACATTCTAATGGACATGTGCTTCACAATAGGAGAGAACACATCATTGAAGTCGACACCTTCTTTCTGAGTGAACCCCCTAGCGATCAATCTTGCCTTGTATCTCTTTGACGCCACTCCTTCGATTCCTTCCTTAACATTAAAAATCCATTTACAGCTGACTAACCTGGGTCCAACAGGTTTCTTGATCAGTTCCCATGTGTTGTTATCATGAAGAGATTTCATCTCATCATCCATAGCCTTCAGCCATTCAGTCTTCTTTCGACTCCTCATAACTTCCTTATAGTCTATAGGTTCTTCGTCGAGAACCTCACTTGCAGAGATTAAGGCATAAGCTATAAGATCTGCATACCCAAGTCTCGGAGGTGGCTTGATGACTCTCCTCGACCTATCACTTGCTAGCAGGTAGTCATTGTCGCTCCCGGGATTTTCATCCAAGTACAAACGCGAAAGTGGCACCGAAACAGAGTCGCCAGCAATGTGTATTTATCCCAAGAGAAGGAAAGGAAACACAGCATAAACCTGAAGGGAAAGGAAAGGGCATGGTCTTGCGACCAAGAGATCTGGGTTCGGGAGTCGGTTACGCATGAGGAAGGTATTAGCACCCACACGCGCCCATCGTACCTGATGGGATCCACGCTTGTTTGTCTCGATCAAAGGGTGTCGTCAACTGGAGCTCCACTGCTACTGGAAAGGGAAAGGAACGGGAAAAAGGAAAAGGAAAAGAGAGAGAGAAAGAAACAAATGTAGGGAAAATAAAAAGGTGCTCGCATGGGCCCTACCCCACTGCCTACGTATCTCATCGGGAGCATGAGAATCAGAGCGACGTAGTTCCCCTCAATGAGGGTCGCTTTGTTTGTGCTTTTTTTGGGAACGGCTAACGTTCTAGCTCAAGTATTGCAGGCTCGCTGGTCCGAGTGCGTTACCATCTTGCAAAAGAACGAGTAGGAGCGCGTTCGTATGCGGAGAGTGAGTGAGATGAGAAAAGAATTCCCGAAGGAAAGACGTTATTGTTTGTTGGAAGTTTTTAGAAAGAAATGTTTTGATTGTTTTGTTTTTTGTAACGCGCATTGTATTTAAGTCCCTCATGTAAGATCGAATGCCTCGCATAATGACCCGAGATGGGACGCACGCTAAACATTCCAAGAAAATGAGAGAAGATTCCTCACTATCTTATTCTTACATGAAAGGCCTAAATACAATGGTTGTTTTGCCTTTATTAAGTATTTTTTAACTTTTCTTTGAAGATGAGAAGAGGGAAAAACGCAAAGGAAACTCTAAAGGGAGACTAAGGGTCCTAATGTTATCATGAATGGATGTCCTATGGTTAGTGAGGTTTAGGAGAAAAGACTACCTAAAACCTAATTCTAATCTTACTCCAAGCTTAATCAAAAATTAAGTTGGACTAGGTAGCTCTAAAGGGAAAGAATCCAAGACTTGAACAAGTCTTGAGATCCATGGGATGAGAAAGAGTGAAAGCGAAGAAAAGAGAAGAAGAAGAATGAGGAAAGTGATGGGGCAGCAAGCACATCATAATCATCATATCCAAATTATAACAATAAACATGCTTCAAAGATCATACAAGCACATATCAAGTATACAAGTGAAGGTACACAAGAAAGGATGCAAGTAAACTTGCACAAGATTCACAATTTCACACACTAAGGTTTCATACAAATATGACATGAACAAAACAAGATGAAAGAGAAACCAAGTCAGAATTCAATTCATATCATGATCATCTAATCCAAACATGCAAGAATGTTTCACATTATGATGCATTAGGAGCTAAAGAAACCACAAAACCAATGATGATGATATGCATCATACAAAACAAACTAAGATGATCAAGTGAGATGAAAACCAAGTAATGAACTCAAGGGGCAGTAGCATATGTACCCACAACATATCAAGATCAAACTCAAGTCACACAAGATGAATCATTAAGCAACACATTCAAAACATGCATCAAAGTTAATCAAAACATCCACTTATCATTCATGCAAGCAAACCAAAGGACATGTGAAGCAAAGAGTGAGAACACGTCACATAAAGCACCTTAAACCAAGAGGGTCAGAACCTATAACATGTCATACAAGTCAAACAAAAGGCCTCATGCATTGGTTGTTTCATACAAAGGAGCATTGCACAAGATTAGGTCAAACATACCACAAAATTCAAGTCAAAACAACACCAACTTAGAAAATCAAGATCAAATTGGAAAATGAATCAATGAAGATGATTCCAAAGCCATAAACAAGCTCAAATAGAATAGGATCACACCATATAATCACTTCAGGCATCAATCAATCACAAGTAAACAAATGCACTCAAACTAGGTCAAGTGTCCAAGCATGCTCCAATCAAATTCAAATCACAAGTAAAAGTCAACCAAAAATAGCAAAGTGGTTCA
Organism: Lathyrus tuberosus; assembly: GCA_022829125.1. Classification (NCBI taxonomy): domain Eukaryota; kingdom Viridiplantae; phylum Streptophyta; class Magnoliopsida; order Fabales; family Fabaceae; genus Lathyrus; species Lathyrus tuberosus. The sequence goes on from JALAZF010000874.1 coordinate 1,258,253, forward strand.
ATAAATTCCCAAAAAATAATCAAAGGAAAATTTAAACATCCAATTAACAAGTTTCAAAATATTGGAACAGAAATAGTTAAAGAACTTGCTCAAAAGTGATCCACAAGGCAAGGTATGCACATAACCGAACAAAGATCGGGGGGCATCAAAAATCACATGAAAAACAATCAAAGGTGATCACCAAGGCAGAAACATGACATTAAAACATTCCTCATTTAAGTGTCAAGACATGGCAAAAATATCAGCTCAATAAGGCATGGCAAAGTCATCAAACATAAGCACTAATCATAAGGATAAACATAGAAGACACTTTAGAAAAGAAAATCAGAAATAATTATGAAAATAAATGGAAAATGAAAATAAAATTCATGTAAAATTAAATAAGACGTTAAAATACGTTCATGAATTTTTTTGGAATTTTTTAATAAAATAAAGTGTTTTTAATAATTAAAAAAAAGGTAACAAAAATTAAAAAAGAAAATAAAAAGTGAATTAAATGGAGGGTGCATTAGTAAAGGAAAAGAAAAGGCTATGTGGTTTGGGCCGGTACAGTGAGGGGTGTGGATAGAAAATAGGGTGCAAGGTCCATGAGAGATGAAACAAAAAAACATCAGATTTTAAAGCCAAAGCAAAAAAGAAAATGAAATAAATAAAAAAAGGTGACAAAGGTATGTAGACATTTATCAATTGGTCACATTTCTTTTAAACGCTACAGGACAAAACAAACAATCGGCCAGTCACAAGCCGCCACGTCACCGTCTTCTACCTCATGGCATGCAAAATCTCACGAAAACCAGTAGCAACACACATGGAATCAAGATAGAGACTAATACTAAAACACTAACTTGTTCTTCACATAACTTTCTCATTTTTCAACCAAAATCAAAAGTTCAAAAACCAAAATTGATCTACGCGACGAGAGGAATACCAACATGCCATTAGCTTTCACAAACACATAATCTAACACACGCAAATATAGCCTACAAGACACTGATTCAAGCATAAAAATCACAAAAACATAAGTTCAACACATGCTCAGATTCAAACATAAAACACCTCATACCTACTGTAGGGCTCAGCTACACATGCATGAAGCACTCTATAACATTTAAAACTAAAGAATGAGAGAGGTAAAGTTTAAAGAAGCTTACCTAGTGGATGCAAGTCCACTGCTTCTTCAACTTCCAGCAACGAAAGAAACCCAGAGGAGTGTTCTTTGAGCTCCAAGGATAAGAAATCAAGTGAGAAAATGAAGCTTCCTTCAAAGAAAAATGAGATTTGAGGATGACTTTGAATGAGGGCGTAGGAAGTTCGGATCTGATTCTTCACACAAAATGAGTCTCCTCTCCCTTTTTAGGGTTTGTCTCCTTTAAATATGGTGGGTTATGAGAGGTTAATGGGCCTGAACCAAAGGAAAATGTGTTTTTGCAAGTTTTTGGATTTTGAGTGAGAGAGAAAAGTATACGGGCAGTACATGGATTAGTGGTCGTTTTTTTTGATATTTTGAGCAAGAAAGTGTGTAAAAGAAATCTGAGAGGGTGGTGTTGATAGCAGGCACGTGATGGATGAGAGAATAAGGGTGGGTTGTACACTATGCTTTTCCAAGTTTGGCATGGAATTCAAATTAGTGTACAAAAAAAGTAATGTGTGTTTGGCCATTTGAGTAAGGAGAAAACAGAGTGCATGCGTGAGGCTGGTGAGGAACACCTCTGCTGCCATACCAAGAAAAATCATACTTTAAAACTTGGTGAAAACCTCCATTTAACAAGCTCTCGTGCTCATCTTAAAGAGAGGTAAGAAATGAACAAATTTCATGTTCAAAATTCCTTGAGATAAAGTCCATATAATAACATAAAATGATCTTGAAACTATGTCCCCAAAACTGGTCCAATTAACTTAGAAAAAAAAACTAAGTTTTAAGCTTACCATGAACATGAAAATCTTGGACTTTAAGCAACCATAAGTTAAGTAATACTACATGAAATGAGGAATGCTTATACTCTTTGGAAAGCCTACACATGATAGAACAACTTTGGTATTTGAATCATGCTGAGAAAAGGTCTCTAACACACTTAAAATCAACAAAGAAATCCAAAAAAACAAGCTGGCCCCGTGGGCATATCATGGCAATACGTGCACGACAGCATGGCCCATGAAAAATTCAGCATGAACCCTTCCTCTTTGAGCCTTGATATCTCTATGATAACTTGTTCAAATGAAACAAAGTTTGACATCAAAGTTGAAGAGGACATGGCAATGAACAACTTTGATGTTCAAAATTTTTTCATTTGAAGCTTTCTTGATGGAGAAAATTGGGTTGCCATTTGGCACGCCACATGTTTGATGAAATTATGGCCGGGTGACTTGAAATTGCCTTGCCATGACTTGATTTTTGCCCTAGTTTTGTCAAATTTTGATGGATCATAACTCACTCAATTTTGATCCAATGGAGGATTTCTTTATATGGATTTGAAGCTTGAAATAAGATCTTTTGTTGTGGCCTGGTGGATTTTTGACTTTATGCTTTAAAATTGAGAAAACGTGACTCAAAGAGAGGTGCTAAAATGGCCAAAACTTACTATTTTTGGAAACCCTACTATTCCAAATATGGCAACTTCTCACATTTCTTGATTTTTTATGAACCTCTTGGATTTTCTTGGTCAAATATTCAGCAATGATCACATTTGACTTGAGAATCATGATGTTGACCTCAAAAAGTCAAGATTTAACTTTTTCACTGCACAATTGACTTTATCCCCCATTCTCCTGATTTTGAAGTTTCTGATCAATTAAAAACCTTCTGAAACAAATTGATGGGTAATCTTCCATCCCTAGACACTTGAGGACATAAGGGATACCATGAGATCAAGTCTTGCCCAAAAAATCAGAAATAAACTGATTTTATGGCAAACCCTAGTTTTGGTACCCTCTAGTTAGGAGGAAATAACACATCCTCCGAATCCCAATTCCTCTGAATATGATGTGTATCATGTCCACCAATGATGATATGTGCCACTTGGAGACGATAAAGAATCAAAGAGCTTGCTCATTTGGGGTCCCAACTTTTGACTGCCTTGTATAGAAGATCATGCACTGTCCAATCTTCTTGATGAATTCTCCTCTTCCCATGACTTGTGAGATCAAATGGAGATGATACATGATGTAAGAGGTCCTTGAAGCTTGTGAGGAACACTTGGTCTTCTTCTTTGGATGATCAACACCTCAGAGAATCACCTGATCACATGCCCTTATGCAAGATGCAATGCTAAATGCTTGATGCTTTGTTTTTCTATTCTTGAATGCAATGCAATGCAATGAAAACTAATGCTAAAATATATGAGGAAAAGAGAGGGCAAATTTTGGGGTATTACAGTCATTATTAGTCTCCTCATCTTCGACAACATCTTCTGCTTCTTCTTCGGCTTCATCTAGGGTATGAAATTTAGCATCAACATGCTCCACCTCAACAGGAATCTCTCCCTGTTCCAGCTTTTCGTCAGCATCATCAGTTTTCTTGAAAGTCATCTCAGCTTCATTGAAAACTACATCTCGACCGGTGATACACATCCTATGACCTTGCTCTAGGCACCATAGCCTATAAGCTTTGACTCCTTCAGGGTATCCCATGAACATGCATTTCAGAGCTCTAGGTTCGACCTTGTCTTGCCTAATATGAGCATAGGCCACACAGTCAAATACTCTCAGTCTGTCGAGACTAGGTGGATGTCCCGACCGAAATTCTTCAGGTGTCTTCATTCCCAATGCAGTCGAGGGGCGTCTATTTATCAGATAAGCTGCTCTCGAAACAGCCTCCGCCCAAAACACCTTCTTCAATCCAGCACTAACCAACATGCATCTAACCCTTTCAAGGATTGTTCGATTGAATATCTCAGCTAAGCAATTTTGTTGAGGAGTACCTGCTACAGTCTTATGCCTTATAATCCCAGACTCAACACACTAACTGTCAAACGCTTTGTTGCAGAACTCAAGGCCATTGTCGGTTCTCAACCTCTTAACCTTTCTACCAGTTTGAATTTCGACCAGAACCTTCCAACTTTTGAAAATCTCAAAAGTTTCATCCTTCGTCTTCTGAATAAATACCCATAACTTTCTAGAATAGTCATCAACGATGGATAGAAAATATCTTGCACCTGAGTGTCAAAGATTCCTTGCAGGCCCCCAAAGATTAGTATGGATGTAATCCAGGGATCCATATGTTCTTTGCTTGCCTTTGTTAAACTTCGCCTTACAGGATTTACCAAATACACAAGATTCACAAAACTCCAACTTTTCGACTTTGTCACCACCTAGCAGGTTCTGCTTCCCCAATTCGACCAGGCCTCTTTCGCTGACATGGCCCAATCTCATGTGCCATAATTATGTCTTCGAAACAGGTTTCATGGATGCAACATTTGTCGAACCACTTACAACCTCAGCCTCAAGGGTATACAAGCCTTGTTTCTTCACGCCTCTCAAGACTTCCTTCGACCCCTTCATGACTCTTAGGATACTTTTTTCTCCTTGGAAAACATATCCCTTCCTGTCGAATTCACCAAGGGAAATTAAATTTCTCTTCAAATCAGGTACATACCTGACTTCAGTCAATAACCTTATTGACTCATCATGGAGTTGAATCTCACAGATCCAATACCTACAATTTTGCAGGATTTGTTGTTTCACAGCAGCACCGATCCACTATCTTGATAACATATCTCCTCGAACAATTCTTTGTTTGGAGTCATGTGTCAAGTACAACCTGAATCCATAATCCACTATTTTCTTGAGTCGCCGCTTGAAACTACAAGGACATCAGATGAGTCGAAGTCATCTTGAACAATGGGTGTGTTGCCATTAACGGCCAAACCTTCACCAACCGTCGAAGGTTTATGTTCCTTTCGTTCGTTCAGGTCCTTAGAATACAAGGCTGATTGAACTTCTTCAAAGCTCAGTGACTCCATTCCATACAAGAGAGTTTCTTTGAAGTGAGCATGTGTTCTGGGCAAAGCACACTGTAACGCCCCAATTTTATTTAATTATTTGCGAATATAATTATGAGCTGTTGTGTTTGATTGTGTGTTTTGGTGTGTTTTAATTTCGTTTAAGTATCCTTAGTAGGGGTAGTGGCCTTAAGGATGAGTCTTGGGGTTAGTAGAGGGTGTGCGACAAAAAGCGTAGAGAATTGGTGGCGTAGAGTGTAAGATTAATTAATCTATTTTTAATTAATTAGAATGGTGTAAAGTTGGATGTTAGTGGAATTATGTGAGTAATGTGAATTATTATTATTATTATTTGATAATATGGATCAAAAATATTAATAATAATATAATGGGATAATATAATGAGATAGTTAGATGTTTAAAGGTGTGAAGGACATTGTGGTAATTGTAGAAGGATGAGTGAGGGCAAATGAGGCAAACCATAGTTGGGGGTTATGTAAGGAGTTAGGGAATGAGAAGTCAGATTCATTCTACGTAAAAGGAGAGAAGAAGGAAAAAGAGGTGAAAGAAGGCTAGGGCAAGAAGAGAGGAAGAACCCATTGGAGAAGAGCAAAGCTCATCGATACAAGGTAAGGGTGGGGTTCTTTAATCTCTTAAGGGGTTAATGATGTATGTATTTGGGTAGAAATTATTAGGATGAATCCATGGGAATGGTGATTGTTGGTGATTGGGGTTTTGGGGAGAATCCATGAGTAAGGGATTGAAATTGATGCAATTGTTGTGTTTTGATTGTTTGGTTGAAACACATATGTTAGATATAGGATATAATGCCATAATCTATGGAAAAGTGTGTTAAAAGTCAGTTTGAGTGCAGAAAATTGCAGTTGGGAGATGCTGTTATTGCAAGGTTTTTCTGCCAAAATAGCAGAGTCTGCTTAGCGCGGTCTAGCGCGGTCTGGAGGAATTTCGCCTCCTCGAGGCAGTGAGTAGCGCGCTTAGCGCGGATAGGGGCGCGCTTAGCGCGGCCTGGGACTGAAAAATATTATTTTTTTTAGCAGAAAATTAGTGGAAATCGTATATTTTATATTATATAAATGTTGTTTTGTTGCTGTGATGTTGTGAGCATATATTGAAGTATTATATGCTTGTTTTGTTGATGTTGATGTGATAATATGAAATGCATGATTAAATGATGCAAAGGTGTGTAGTTGTTGTAGGGCATAATGAGGTATGTTCGATAAATGTGTGTTGGTTGTTGATGGATGATGTGATGTAATAATGGTATGCCATGTGTTCGTGTTAGTTGTTGTGGCATAACTTGTAAATGCATTAGTTGATGCTTATGATGTAGTATGATGTTATTGTTGAGTTGTTGTGGCATAACTTGTAAATGCAGTAGTTGTTGCTTATGATGTAGTATGATGTTGTTGTTGAGTTGTTGTGGCATAACTTGTAAATGCATTAGTTGTTGCTTATGATGTGGTATGATGATGTGGTTGAGTTGTTATGGCATGTTGTGTTGTGGCCTACAGTGGCGTGATACATTGATTTCGTAAGAGTCATTGTATGTTATTATTGATATGCATTCATGTTGAATGAGTAGTGAGATGACGTGTGCCCAAGTGGGGTGTGAGCGTTTATCCGAATTCCTTGATTGTGTGCCCATGTGGGGTGTGAGCAATCACGGAGGTCGTGTGCCCATGTGGGGTGTGAGCGATCTAAATAGACGTTCCGACGAGAATTGTGATCATGAAACATGGATCGATATTGGTACCACATGCATTGAGTCTAATTGGTGTCTCATTGCATACGTTGTTAGTTGTGTTGCATTATGCTTTGTGTGATTATCTGTGTTTATGTTGAAGTGTGTGTGATTCTTGTTGGAAGCTGTGATTGGATGAATTACTTGATGATTTATACTGTTATATTTATATCATCTTCTTCTTTTGTTGATTTGAGAATCTCACCCCTTCTGTTTGAATGTTGCCTCCACGTGGGTAACGGGCAGATAATCAGGAGTAGTGTGGAAGTCGTGGTCGCTGAAGATGAGGTGCTTTACTTTAGTTGGCATCTGCTCTGATATGTAACGTTAGGAGTCAGGAACGCTTTTATGCTTGATTTTACTTTGTTAAAGAATTACAGTTGTCTTTACATTTTCGAAAACTAATATTTTGGTTATTTGGAACCGTTACATTTTATGTTTAAAATGAATAATTTTCCGCTGCATAGTAAGGATTCTTTTGTTGGATTTGAATTTGTTCCATTGTTTCTATTTATATGTTACATGTCTTTAAAAAGAGCAAGTGGTCGTCGAAAAGTAATGCCCTTTATTTCTGAAGTGTATTGATTTTACTTTGATTTTTTGATTAAATTATGCGGGGGAATTTAGGGTGTTACAAAGTGGTATCAGAGCAGGTCGGTCCGTCAGGCCAAGTTGTCGAGTCGTTGTCGTGTGACAGTTGAATACTGTCGATGTTGTTTGTTCCTTAGTACGTGATATGTGTGTGAAACACTACCAGTACTTTCTTGGGTTCTAATCCCTTGTCTACAGGATGAGAGAGAGACAAGTGGGGGAGAAGCTTGTGTTTCTCTGAGATGCTTTGGGAGTGAGTGTTGGCTTAGTGTCGTTGGTGGAAAGAGTGCAATTGTTGATTGGGACAATGTTGTTCCCGTTGTTGAAGAGATCGGGTATCATGTTACTGTATGAGAGAGTGCAGGTTTGGATTGTCCATCTGTTGAGAAAGGTGTGATCCTTAAGGGAAAACGGTCAGGTGTCCTCGTTGTTCGCTTCCTTGTGAGGGGGAAGGCGATGTTTTGGCTAGAGATTGATCGGTGATGTGTGGAGTACCCCGACGTGTTTCCTAAGGATGGGCACAATTTGTCTTCAGTTGGAACAAGATGATATTATTCTTGAGACGCGTTGGTAGGAGCTAAACCCTGTAGTTACCAATCGTTTGGATAAGTAAGGTAGTGTGCTATTGATATCAAGAATGTAGGAGTTATGAGAGGGTGTTGTTTCTAAAACAGAAGGAAACATAGAGGGAAAGCTTGTGTTAACTAAGGATTGTGCCTTAGATAGTTTGTGTACAAAATGCAAGGAACGCTATCATAGTTTGGTAAGGATGGTCTATGCCTCCATCATGATTATCGGCTGTCTATTGACAAATTGAGGAACTGATCACCCTCAATCTCTTGTTGATAATGGACGGGATCATGCGGGACGGAATTGACGTATTTTGTCAGCTTAGATAGTGTGTTTGGTGAATTGTTCAGAGTTAAACAAAGTGCTTACCTATGGTTTTGATGGTTCAATGAAGATTCGGATGCATCTAAAGATGAGAGAGGCTCGAGGTTTTGGATGTCGGCCAAGTTGGGGTGTCTCTAAGAGAGAGTGATCTGGTATTGTGGATGTTTGCTTTTTAGAGAGTAAAGAGAGGACTTAACTTTGACGGAAGTGAAGAGTTAAGGTTATACCTGCTAAGTAAGTGGAATATTTATTAGAAAGAGGATTTGTGAGACCGAGGGCATCCCCTTGGAGAGCTTCAGTGTTGTTAGTAGACAAATGGATAGTAGTATGAAGTTGTGTGCTAATCATTGAGTAGTATGGAAACCACAGTGGTATCCTAGATAGCTTGAGTTTTGAATTGTGACAAATCACGGATGATTTAAAGTTCCTTGATGGTATTACCTTGTTGTGGGTTGAAATCTCGTGCCAATAGAAACTTTGAGTGGGTCGAAACCCTATAAGAAGAATTGAGGGGGAATGTGGTAACCAGAACCAGAGGTTGTTAAGTTGTTTAGGATAAATTGTTTCGAACTCAGGATGAGTTTCGAATGTTGCGTATGCTATGGTTATAGTAGTAGTACTCTTGCATCTCTATCGTTGGAGAGTGTTGGACCCATATTAAGCGATTGTTGGTGGAGGGAAATGTTATCCTATCGATGGACATGAAAGAGATTGTGTACTGTTTGATGAGTAGGCACTCCAGTGGATGAGTGTGTTTTTGATACAGATTGATAATTATCCAAAGTGCTTAAGGATAGGTGTCCACTTTAAGGAATAGATGACTTGGAATCTTTGGAACTTGGTTTGGAGTATTGCAACATGGGGATGATGTTGTTCGGTGCTTGTAATACACTTGGGGTGTGTGTCGGGAGTACGAATCGTATCTTTCGTACCTAATCTGATAAGTTCGAAGTAGTGTTCGTTGGTGTATACGGATCTACTATAAAGTTAGAAGAAGGACGTGTAGAGTAATTGAGAATTGAGTTACCAGTATTGAAGAGAGAGATGAAGTTTTATGCTAAGTTATCAAAGCACGATTTTTGGTTGATGAGGATGAGTTTCTTGGTTATGTATTTCAGATAAAGATGTTGTTGTGGATCCGTCCAAAGTAGATGCAGTTCTACAATGAGAAAGCTCCGAAATTGGATAAGGAGATTAGAGGATTTTTGGATTCAATGGGTAATTACTGCAGATTATGGAAGGTTCTTCCAAGTTAGCATTTTATCTCAATTGACTTGCGAAGAGTAAGTCAATTGTGTGGAGATGTTTGTTGTGAAAAAAGTTTTAGAGAGCTGAAGTAGAAGTTGACTACGGCTCCAGTTTTGATTCTGCCTGATCCTAATAACCGTTTTTGGGACATTGGGATGTGGTTGTGATGAGTTTAGGCAGTGTACTAATGTAAGATGGCGAAGTCGTAGCTTATGCTTTACGACAATTGAGGATTCATGAAAGGGTATACCCTGTTCGAGATTTGGGAATGGCTGAGGTTGCAATTGTGTTGAGGATCCGGAGGTATTATTTTATGGATCTAGATTCGAAGTGTTTAGTGATCACAAGAGTGTAGCACTCTGGTTTGGTCAGAAGGAATAACATATGAGACGACGAGGATGGTCGGAATTCCTGATGAGTTATGATCGTGGCTTAAATGATCCTATTGAAAAAGTTAATGTCGTGCAGGATAGATTAAGTTGAACGTCTTTTCATAAGTCGGCTTAATGGTCAGAGGATTAGAATTGCGTAGCGGTCCAAAGACTTATATCTAGTGTGTGAGCTGACGCAGTAGAGTGAGAGGTTGAGTATATTAAAGGGGAATGATGACCTCTTGATGGATGTTGGAGAGAGTCAGAAGTTGAATGGGGAATTGTGGATTTGATAGTTGTGAATAATCAGAGTGGCGCAGCAGAAGCGTGATGTAGCGCGGTTCGGATATGCGTGCTTGAACGGTAAGAGTTCAAAGGTTGAATGTTATGACCTGCAGGAATGGAAGTGATATGGTGAAAGGTTTCGATATTAATCTTGTACTACTAGTTACATGCTTGACTGTTGAATCGTAGAATTGTTGTCTTGATGATGGGGTGACTACGAAGTTGGTGTTTGGTTAGGTTGAAGTGGTTAGGATGACGTTGTTTTGTCAACTTTATGTTCATAACCTAGTGGTTGCCTCGGTTCCTATGGTGGTGGTCCGAGTGCGAGTAGCTAATCCTGGAGATAGGGAATTAAGGAAATGTTACTTGTGGTGATGGTAACGGTCGTGTTATGTTCTGGTTCCAGAGTGAACCTGTGTGTGTTACTCGGTTATTGGTTGCGTCTTGAGTTGGTGGTCGAGTACATTGGGTGGACATTGCATCTAGTTGATGTTATTGATGAGGTGGTTCGTTGTTTTGTGTTATTCGTGGTGTTGTCTTTCGTGACTGGGGAGTGGGAGAGCGGGATGCGTGGGGCGTATCCTGAGTTGTTCGCGTCAAGTAAATTTTCGAGGACAAAAATATTCCAAGTGGGGGAGAGTTGTAACGCCCCAATATTATTTAATTATTTGCGAATATAATTATGAGCTGTTGTGTTTGATTGTGTGTTTTGGTGTGTTTTAATTTCGTTTAAGTACTCGTAGTAGGGGTAGTGGCCTTAAGGATGAGTCTTGGGGTTAGTAGGGGGTGTGTGTCATACCCCAAATTTGTCCTACCTGTGTATACATGACCTCTGTACATCTTTTTTTTCTTCCAAACCATTTTCAATCCAAGATTTCAATCCATGTTCAATTTCAATATCCATCCATTATCCGTAATTCTCCATTTTTCTAACCCAATTTCAAATTATTCAATCCATTTAATGTCCATATTATTTTTATTAATGCATTCCAATTGTTCACTGTTCTAATCACATTTCACTAATCCATAAACCATTTTTCACAATATCCATTTCCCATTTCATTTACTCATTTCATTCTAATTTCATTTTTTAATAACAATCCATTTTGTTTAATTTTCAATTTTCAAATTATTTCCAATAACCATTTCTTTTAAGCCATATTCTCAAATCCATTTTCTTTTTATTTTTTGATTCAACCAATTTCTAAATTCTTTTCTTTTTCACATCTATAAAGATTCACATTTGTAAAAATCATCATTTACCATTCAAAATAATTTAAAAAAAAAACAAAAGAGGGCCATTTTACAAATTACAAGCCCATTACATTAATTTTTGATTTACAACAAAAAAAGGAGACTACATCCACATACAGCCATTCCAAAACAAAACTTCTGCAACCACAATTGCCTAAACCGTACAATCCCACGCTGCACAACCACAAGACCTGCTCATGTAAAAACAAAACTTGTAGCAATTTAGACCAGCACCAACCGTACTTTTACTGCAAAATGAACACACCACTCCGGACCAAACCTGTGTGACCTGAGCAATAACAGCAACTACACAATAAACCTGCTACACAACAGCTTTGTCCATACACAAACAAAAATCTGCAGCAACACTCTAACAGCCTGCAGTCCAAAACACAAGAAAAATCTGAGTAAGTCTGCATCATTGAAAGAGACATAACAACAATAATAAAACAAAACATGTGTACCATCAAGCTTAGGACACAAGTTTGTTGTGGTTTTAAAAAGGTGGGTGTTTCAATTAAAGGGGGCAGAAAAAACTCACGGGGGGAGGATGGTCATGAGAATCTGTTTTTCACTTTCAACCAGGACATCCAGCCAAGAAGAAATGGAAACGAGCAAAAAAATAAAGAAGTCGGCCTAAATACGAAATTAATCGTGACTACCGTTTCTGGGTGTCTCCTTCGTCACCTCAACGAACAACAGCAGAACACCAATTCTCAACCAATTTCAATCGTCGCCGTCTTCAATTTCTCCATCACTCCACCCCTTGTTTCTCACAGAACTGTTCTCAAACCATTATCTTCTCGCCACGCCCTTGTTCCGCACCCTCACCTCATCCATATTCACGCAATAAACACGCTCCACGAACCACCCAAAACCATCGTTGCGACATCACATTCAACCTCCACCCATAAATCATAAACAGATAACAACAGTCACAACTTTAACCAAACCCAAATTATTTCAGAAGAAGAAGAAGAGTTGAAATGAATCAAAGCATCGAAACAAACCTTAACGGAAGCGGAATCGAGATCGAGAAGAGAACAACAGAACAATAACAAGAAGCGGAGGATTTGAAGAAATCACCTGAACTCAGTGTAAAGACATTCTCCAGATAGGTATTTTGATTCGATTTCCTTCCTCTTGCTTGTGAGTTCATCATGTGTTCATGAATTTTCATCAATTTCGCTGTTAATCATGAAAAGCTTGTTGTAATTTTTTCTTGGTGTTGTTTTCATCAAACTGAGAGTATGATAAGGAGAGATGTGAGTGAGACGTGATTTAGTTGAGCGAATTTGAAAGCGATCGTGGATGAAAAAGAGAGAAACGAAGTGGTTGACGGTGACAAGAAGGAAGATGACGTTGATGTGGTGGTGAGTTTGATAGACGGAGGGAGTGTCAGCAATGGGGAGGAGAAGATTTGGATGAAGATGATGGTGAGAAGGGGGCTAGGTTTTTTTTTACCGTTTTGAGCAAATGGCTTTTAGGTTTTTTTTTATTTTATTTTCCACTACTGAATTGGACTGGGTTCGGAGCCCATGGAGTTTTTTCGTTAACACCTCAATATCACTGTCGTACCCCCTGTGACGAGATAAAGGGTATTGGGCCTCATGCAGCTATCAGGCCCATGCGCCTGACTATTCACACCCCCAATGTTTGGCCTAACAAATGTTGAACTAACCAATTACTGACAATACACCCCCTAGGCCCAATCTGTTTTCTTTTATTTTAAAAAAATCTAAAAATACTTTTATCTAATAAATCCTCAATTCTTATTTAATTTTATTAAATTAGTTTATTTAATATTAATTAATTTTGATAATTAATTTTATTAAATATTTTAATTTAATCTAATTAATTATTTGAACTTTATTTTAACTCTAAAACTTAGAATTTATTTTAGTTTAGGATTCCTCCCTTAAACTAACACTAGGATTAGGGGACAAACCATATCATGCTTGAGTCCATTTATTTATGCTTATTATGTGTGGTGCATGATGTTTACCTTATGGATTTTTTATGCCTTGATTATATTATGCTATGTCATTGCGTGTTTATTCAAATCAAAATATTTTTCAACTAATATTTGGACTTCATGTCAATCATTTTCATACCTGATAAGTCGATCGTTTTCACGATCGCAACCGACCTCCCCTTTGCCTCCTCTTGGGCCTTATGCAACGATTATCCATTTTATTTTGATTTGTATGCATGTATGTGATTGGTTTATGTTTAATCATGGCTTAATTAATTCCATAAGATTAAAATCAACCGTTTTTATAAGAGTAAAACAAACTTGATCCAACATCAAGTATTTTCCAAATAAATTCAATCAATTCAATCCTAAGCATTTACTTGATCCATATATCAAGTATTTCCAACTTTCACTTCACACCATAACTTCCTTTTCTTAACCTCCTCATACATAAATTAAAACCTCGATCAACATCGAGCATTTTTCAAATCAAATTAATACATTTAATCATACTTAAACACTTTTCTTAAAAGGAGAAAAGGGAGTAGAATGGAATCTTCGATTCTTCTCCTCAATTGTTTGGGCCCGAGGAATCTTTCTTAAGTTCAAACAATTGTCTTTTTAGAAGACTCATAACACGATTACCCATCAAAGCCTTTTTACAATAAACAAAATCAAATCTTCTTTTCCTAAACACTTGGATGAAAAAGAGAGAGAGTCGGTTCTTCGACTAGCTTTCCCGATTACTTGAACCCGAGGAATCTTTCTTAAGTTCAAGTAATTGACATCTATTTAACTTACTCTAACGACATTAAAACTCTTTCATTATTAAGGATGAAAAAGAGAGAAAGCCTGTTCTTCGACTCGCTTTCCCGATTACTTGGGCCCGAGGAATCTTTCTTAAGTTCGAGTAATCATCACCCAATCAAAATACGAACACATTAATCCACAACTCAAACACTTTTCACAAAAAGAGCATTGTTTAAGTCATTCTTTCGCGCATATGAACTCGTGCTTCAGCCTCTCCTAGCGAGTAGACAAGCCAACGTTTAGCAGTTAGAATGCAACCTAAACTCTCGTTCGCCTAAAACACGTCCAAATCCAACTCTTTTTCTCAATCAAATCTCTAATACACTTAATCCTTATTCAAACAACTTTTCACAAAAAAGAACATTGTTTAGTCCATTCTTTCGCACATATAAACTAGTGCTTCAGCCTCCCTTGACGAGCAGACAAGCCAACGTTTAGCGGTTAGAATGCGAATTAAACACTCGTTCGCCTAAAAAACACAAACCAACCGTAGTCCCACGAACTACGAATGCTCTGACTTTCCCATTGCACGAGGGAATACGTAGGCCCAAGGGTTCTCAACCCTTGCCGAGCACACTAATAAAAACCACCCATTTCCCCCTTAGAAAATAGTATCTACTTTAGAAGAAAACAAACAAACCTAGCTAACATTTCTCTCGAATCGAATCAAGAGGTTCCCGTTGAGTACAATGGACGTAGAGGGTGTTAATACCTTCCCTCTTGCGTAACCGACTCCCGAACCTAGAATTTGGTTGCGATGACCATTTTCTTATCCTTTCAAAGGTTTTATCGATATTTTCCTATTCCTTCCTTGGAATGAATAAAGTTCGGTGGCGACTCTGTTTCGAACAGTTTTTTTTTCGCGTCCATCGCGAGGATCGTATTTTTCGAGGTACGACAGATGACGACTCTGCTGGGGATTATCGCATTGCCCTATGCTAGAGAGAGTCAAGCCTAACTTAACTCGATTCGTGAGTGTTAGATCCACTTGTTTGTTTATATTCCCTTGCTTGTTTGCTTGCTTGTCTGATTATCTATTATTTACTCGCATGCTCATTATTATTATATCCTATTAATGTCTCTTGTGACACTGTGGGGATTCTCTGATCATTGGTGCTCTTTGAGACGGGTCTACACCCGAGTCGAGAAAAACCCTAGGATTAGGATGGTGGTTGTGTAGTGTAGGCTTGCGTGGTCTCTTCCGCGTGAGTTGAAGCGAAAACCCCGCTTGGAGTAGATTCCCTTGGAGATATTATTGTTGTGGTGAATATTTGCCATGGCGGTAATATCTTCGAGGTGGGTCGTTGATCCCAAGGACCATTAACCCAATTTACCCATGGTGGTTGGTAGCGTTAATTCTATGTGAGTTAATGCGAACGCCCCAATCAGATGAGATCCCTCGAACGTATTACTTCCTGACAGTAATATTTTCGACCTCGATCTAGGATTCTGAGAACCCTATTTAGAACCCGTGTGTCGATGGTTGTGTAGTGGGCGCCTCCGAGGAATCTTTCTCGTGGGGAAGATACGAAGACCTCACCTAGACGAGATTATTGCGAGAATATTATAGTCGGACAAATATTTGTCGTGGCTATAATGCTTTCGAAATATATCCATAACTCTAGGTACCTACCCGTTTAGAGCCTACATAGGGGGGGGGTCTTGTGATCAGAGATATCCCATGTGTTTAACTCCTTCCTCATAATCAGATGTTGTTTTGATCCTGGAACCCTGCATTGCATACTCATGACATTAGCATATCATTTTCCAACAAACTCATCCGATCCTCTGTCCTTTTCCTACCAGCTGATTTCCCGACGCTCATACTGAATCTGTGGTAACCGCAAAGCATTTAAAGCAAGTTCAAGCGGAGATAAGAGGAGCATAGACAATTTGAAAGTTATGATAGCTATGTCAGAGGATAGCTTTCAACATGTTGGGATGGAGGATTTTACTCCCTCATCAGGTTTTGCTGTGACGACTAACCCATTGTATGATCGTTTACCTGGTGATCATCCTCCACGAGTGAACGTCCCTGCTCAGTCTCAGATGATGTCGCTGACTGATTCCATGGAGAAAAGGTTTTGTGCCCTCGAAGAGAAAGTTCAAGCTATGAAAGAACGCGATATTTTTGGGCTCGATGCTGTTGATATCTGCCTAGTACCTGACTTGGTAATTCCTCCGAAGTTCGAAATACCCAACTTCGATAAGTACGCTGGTCTCAGTTGCCCGAAACGTCATTTGGTGATGTTCTGCCGAAAGATGACTTCTCATGTCCGCGACGACAAGTTGATGATTTACTGCTTTCAAGACAGTTTAAGTGGTGCATCTTTGAATTGGTACATGGATTTAGAAAGAAGCTGTATCCAATCATGGAAAGACTTGTCCAATGCTTTCCTAAAGCAATATGAGTACAATTTGGACATGGCTCCCAGTCGCACGCAGTTACGAAGCCTATCTCAGAATAGTGGTGAATCCATTAAGGATTATGCACATCGGTGGAGAGAGTTGGCAGCTAGGGTAGAACCACCACTCTTGGATAAAGAATTGATTGACATGTTATTGGTCAGTCTGCATGAAACCTACCTTGAAAGGATGACAGGAAGTTCATTCTCAAGCTTCTCTGACCTTATAATAGTAGGAGAACGCATCGAGAGTTACCTCAAAGCTAAACAAGTCCAAGACGTCTCAAGCAACCAAGATGGTGAGACTGAATCCTTCAGCAATCCCCAAGAGGAAGAGGATAATGAAATTGATGCCGTCATAGCAAATGTTGAGTATTCTCAGGATACACCGGCAAGACTTTATGACCCTTCAGCTTCTCGGCAGTTATCATTGTCAGCACCATATCACCCTTATGGGCGACCTGTCAATCCTAGGGCGTCATACCAGAAACCCACGATTTCTCCCAATGCAAATCAACAAGCTTGTGGTCAAGGATATCAGAATCATCGTCAGAATCAGCATAGGCCTCGAAACAACTTGGAAAGAATGACTGCTCCTCTTCACCTAGTTCCTATGCCATACAGTCAACTTTTGCCGCATCTGGTCCAAAACTCACTGGTAGAGCCTAAAGCTATCAAGCCGTTGCCAAAACCATACCTGCCTGGATATGATCCCAATGCACATTGTGGATATCATGTTGGATCCATGGGGCATTCGACTGAAGATTGCAAAGCTTTTCAAGCCAAGGTGCAACAGTTGATTGACAAAAAGTACATATCATTCCTAGAAGGAGACTTGATTGTGCACGTCAGCTTCTCGCACAAGTGAGTTCCAAGACTCCAAGAGGCATCTTCTCAAGCCAGTGATTTAGATAGGAAGACTCCATTAGATACTGGCAACCATTGGACATTTATCATTTGCATTTGTAATTTCGTTATGTTAAATGCTACTTGTTTGAATATTGTTGATGTGAATGGTAATATTAATGATGTGATCGTGCATTTTCTGAATTAATCATGTCGCATTCGCTCATTTTCCTTTACTTATATATAAAAAATAAAAAACAAAAACAACAAAATTCTTCCATATACTTCTTGTCCGCTCTTTTTATCAAACTTTTGTTTAGCAAAGATTGGAGGGAGGATGATGAAAACAAGATACCCATAATTGCTGACGGTATGCTTTCGGATGGAATCCTGCCAAGAATGTACAGGCATTGTTTTAAATCTCCAAACACTGGAGAGACAAGGAGTTAATCCCTAGCAAACAACTTCGAGCCTAGAAGTAGCAGTTTCCTTCGGACATTCAAACCCTTACACTCAACCTGGGGCAGGGTAGTGTTCAGTTAACCTGATTACGCACTCAGTTCACAAAAGCAAAATCCAAAAACATGATGGTTGTTCATCAATTACCCATGACTTGGAAGTCACAATCCTCTGACAAAATAAAAAAAATAATAAAAAACAAAAGCCTGCTAAGTCGAGCACCTCAAAGGAGACTTAGGCAAAAATCAAGGCAACCCTGATGGACTCGAAAAGCAAAGTCAGTCCATGCAAAAGATAGGGATAAAAAAAACAAAAGAGTTCCTCGGACCCTCAACAAAAACAAAATAAGATCCAGTGGCCACCTTATCAAAATCAAAGGGTCACTGACACCCATCAAAACAGAATAAGGTGACTGCCATTTCGAGCAAACCTTGAATCATTCATCACTTACACCGTCAAGCGTTCTTAGGAGACAGATGTGTGTCAATTTAACTAAACGTAGGACTGGAGATCATCACGAAGAAGGGGTGGGTACAAAACACACTTTGAGCCTTATATCCTTTGTTTCTATAATCGTGAACCAGACCACGTTATAACCCTCAAAATACCTAATTGAGGCGGGGTTTAATCTGAAAGCATACTACAGCAAGGTTGCGTAAACTGACTCCTACAAATTTGCTAACCACTTGTTTTGATGTCATATTCTTGCTATATCTTTCATACATCAGCTAAATTAACATTGTCACACCATTCTAATAATGATGATTTTTTTCAAAACTTGCATGAACATCGCATTAAAATTACCACTTGTGAACAAACAATTTTGACTGCAAGTCAGTGTTTGACATCAAGGAAATTCTAACAAGGGGCAATCAAAGGGGGATGGGCCATTCAACAAAGTTGATCTGAACTAACAACACCTCATAACCCTATGGAACAGGGGCATTGACATTCAATGATTATGGAATCAGTCAGTATAAAGCAAGTCCTCGAAGCATTAATTGATTATGGGGCAAATCAGTCAAAAATCAGTTAATCAGAAGTGGATCATTGCAAGACTTTACCAACCAGGGGCAGGCCACCCAGAGGTGATTTTGATTAAAGGAAAACCCCTCCAATGTTCAATCAACACAAGTTAAGTCGCTCCAACGCTCATTCTAGGGCAAGCTACCTCAAGGGTACTTAGAAGCCAAATACTCCAAGAGCCAGTCAATCAAGGAAGAATCCCTTTTACGACTTGAAGTTCTGGGGCAAGCCATCTCGAGTTTATCTCATGGTACAACTGCTTCCAACTTCCTTTCAAGGACAAATCCTTTCACGACTTGGAATTCTGGGGCAAGCCATCTCGAGATCATCTCATGGTACAGTTGTTTCCAGTTTCCTGTTAAGGAAAAATTCTTCATAGACCCAGAGTGGGGAGGGATGAGCCACACAGGGGCAAATCTCTCTGTCGCTTTCAATCTGCTCATGCGAACGCCGCCAAGTGACCTTTGAGTTCAAGACAAGTGTCGGGGAATCCTGCTATCACCCCACCAAATAGCCTTTTGCCTTCCTTCTGACAAGAAACCTTGCTGCGAAGGAACTTGCCCATACCTTTTGCTTCACTGGGGCATCTTTGGAAACCTTCATATCATTGCATAAGCCACTCATATGCATTAGTCATGTCGCTTCGCTCATTGCATAGACATGTGTATCATACCTCAAGCCTAACCTTCCAACAAGATTTGACATCTCAAAGCCTGGTATCGCAAGACTTGACACCAAAGTCCAACTTAGCTTGGCAATCCAAAGTCCAACTTAGCTTGGCAACCCAAGGTCCAGTTCTCGTCTGGAAAACATTTTTAAGGCCCAGTTCTCGTTTGGCAAATCACTTTAAGGCCCAGTTCTCGTCTGGCAAACCAATTCAAGGTCCAGTTCTCGTCTGGCAAACATTTTTTAAGGCCCAGTTCTCGTCTGGCAAACATTTTTAAAGTCCAGTTCTCATTTGGCAAATCACTTTAAGGCCCAGTTCTCGTCTGGAAAACCAATTCAAGGTCCAGTTCTCGTCTGGCAAACCAATTCAAGGTCCAGTTCTCGTTTGGCAAACCAATTCAAGGTCTAGTTCTCGTCTGGCAAACATTTTTTAAGGCCTAGTTCTCGTCTGGCAAACATTTTTAAAGTCCAGTTCTCGTCTGGCAAACCAATTCAAGGTCCAGTTCTCGTCTGGCAAACATTTTTTAAGGCCCAGTTCTCGTCTGGAAAACATTTTTAAAGTCCAGTTCCCGTCTGGCAAATTATTTTAAGGCCCAGTTCTCGTCTGGCAAATCACTTTAAGGCCCAGTTCTCGTCTGGCAAACCAATTCAAGGTCCAGTTCTCGTCTGGCAAACATTTTAAGGCCCAGTTCTCGCCTGGCAAAACATTTTAAGGCCCAGTTCTCGTCTGGCAAATACCATTTTCTCACCAGTTCTCGTCTAGTAGACTATCCAAAAGTCAGTTCTCGTTTGACAAACAAAAGCTTAAACACCAGTTCTCGTCTGGTAATCCATCCTCCAATCCAGTTTTAGTCTGGAAGTAAAACCCAAAGTTCAATCCTTTAGTGGCAACTGCTCAAAAGTCCACACTCGTTGTCACCTTCAAACCTACCCCTTAAAGTCCAATTCCATTTGGCAATTAACTTAAAGTCCAATTTCATTTGGCGAATAACCTAAAGTCCAATATCACTTGGCAATTCCGAAATTCAATCCCTGTTGATACCCTCGACAAGGAAACTTATCCCCAGCGCGCCCGATCGTTTGCATCATCATGTGCATAACATGCTAGTATAGTATCATATTCAATCATTTTGAGCATTTTAGTCTCTTGCATTCATACGTGCATTAGATTCCCTAGCAGTTGCATCTTAGCATGTGTTTCAGTGCATTCTGCAGTGCATGGCATACCCATCCCCATCACCATAGCATAGCAGGATCCAGGATCTATTCGCAAGCATCTTGGCCAGTCCTCCTTCAAAGTCAGCGGTATTTCATCAAAAGAGAGTTGGTACCCCACACATACTCAAGGAATTCTATTCCCCAGCAAGTCATTCTTCAACCATGCAATTGATAATGACAACCCCCAACAGCTGTTGCTATTCTTACTCCCCAAGCAGAGGATACCATAGAAAGTTTCTTGTGGGCTTTCCCCTACAAAGCCAGCACATTTCCTCTGACAGGAATCTTGCTCAACTATTCTTCAGCAAATTTACCACATAGATACTGCTTTGGTATCATCGAAGAACCTTAACGGATAAGGGACTGCTTCGAAGACCCAGAGAATCGTCTGCCTTTCAGAGATACTGCTTTTGTATCACCGAGGACCCTTAATGGATAAGGTACTGCTTCGGCGACCCAGAGAATCGTCTGCCTTTCAGAGATACTGCTTTGGTATCACCGAGAAACCTTAATGGACAAGGGACTGGTTCGGTTACCCAAAGAATCTCAAGTTATTTTGTTCAATTTGGAACCCCTCTACCTC
Organism: Lathyrus tuberosus; assembly: GCA_022829125.1. NCBI lineage: Eukaryota > Viridiplantae > Streptophyta > Magnoliopsida > Fabales > Fabaceae > Lathyrus > Lathyrus tuberosus. The sequence continues at coordinate 1,279,583 of JALAZF010000874.1, forward strand.
ATTCTGTTAGCTCTTACACTTTACCTTTTCGTCGGACAAATTTTGGGGTCTTCTTATATCTAATTGACTTCTACCCTAAAATGAACGCCATTCGGCAGTTCATTTTCTCGGGTTCAAGACAATTAGATAGGGGCATCTGTCATACCCCAAATTTGTCCTACCTGTGTATACATGACCTCTGTACATCTTTTTTTTCTTCCAAACCATTTTCAATCCAAGATTTCAATCCATGTTCAATTTCAATATCCATCCATTATCCGTAATTCTCCATTTTTCTAACCCAATTTCAAATTATTCAATCCATTTAATGTCCATATTATTTTTATTAATGCATTCCAATTGTTCGCTGTTCTAATCACATTTCACTAATCCATAAACCATTTTTCACAATATCCATTTCCCATTTCATTTACTCATTTCATTCTAATTTCATTTTTTAATAACAATCCATTTTGTTTAATTTTCAATTTTCAAATTATTTCCAATAACCATTTCTTTTAAGCCATATTCTCAAATCCATTTTCTTTTTATTTTTTGTTTCAACCAATTTCTAAATTCTTTTCTTTTTCATATCTATAAAGATTCACATTTATAAAAATCATCATTTACCATTCAAAATAATTTAAAAAAAAAACAAAAGAGGGCCATTTTACAAATTACAAGCCCATTACATTAATTTTTTATTTACAACAAAAAAAGGAGACTACATCCACATACAGCCATTCCAAAACAAAACTTCTGCAACCACAATTGCCTAAACCGTACAATCCCACGCTGCACAACCACAAGACCTGCTCATGTAAAAACAATACTTGCAGCAATTTAGACCAGCACCAACCGTACTTTTACTGCAAAATGAACTCACCACTCCGGACCAAACCTGCATGACCTGAGCAATAACAGCAAATACACAATAAACCTGCTACATAACAGCTTTGTCCATACACAAACAAAAATCTGCAGCAACACTCCAACAGCCTGCAGTCCAAAACACAAAAAAAATCTGAGTAAGTCTGCATCATTGAAAGAGACATAACAACAATAATAAAACAAAACATGTGTACCATCAAGCTTACGACACAAGTTTGTTGTGGTTTTAAAAAGGTGGGTGTTTCATTTAAAGGGAGCAGAAAAAACTCACGGGGGGAGGATGGTCATGAGAATCTGTTTTTCACTTTCAACCAGGACATCCAGCCAAGAAGAAATGGAAACGAGCAGAAAAATGAAGAAGTCAGCCTAAATGCGAAATTAATCGTGACTACCGTTTCTGGGTGTCTCCTTCGTCACCTCAACGAACAACTGCAGAACACCAATTCTCAACCAATTTCAATCGTCGCTGTCTTCAATTTCTCCATCACTCCACCCCTTGTTTCTCACAGAACTGTTCTCAAACCATTATCTTCTCGCCACGCCCTTGTTCCGCACCCTCACCTCATCCATATTCACGCAATAAACACGCTCCACGAACCACCCAAAACCATCATTGCGACATCACATTCAACCTCCACCCATAAATCATAAACAGATAACAACAACCACAACTTTAACCAAACCCAAATCGTTTCAGAAGAAGAAGAAGAGTTGAAATGAATCAAAGCATCGAAACAAACCTTGGCGGAAGCGGAATCGAGATCGAGAAGAGAACAACAGAACAATAACAAGAAGCTGGGGATTTGAAGAAATCACCTGAACTCGGTGTAAAGACATTCTCCAGATAGGTATTTTGATTCGATTTCCTTCCTCTTGCTTGTGAGTTCATCATGTGTTCATGAAGTTTCATCAATTTCGCTGTTAATCATGAAAAGCTTGTTGTAATTTCTTCTTGGTGTTGTTTTCATCAAAACCGAGAGTATGATAAGGAGAGATGTGAGTGAGACGTGATTTAATTGAGCGAATTTGAAAGCGATCGTGGATGAAAAAGAGAGAAACGAAGTGGCTGACGGTGAGAAGAAGGAAGATGACGTTGATGTGGTGGTGAGTTTGAAAGACGGAGGGAGTGTCGGCAATGGGGAGGAGAAGATTTGGATGAAGATGATGGTGAGAAGGGGGCTAGGTTTTTTTTTACCGTTTTGAGCAAATGGCTTTTAGGTTTTTTTTTATTTTATTTTCCACTACTGAATTGGACTGGGCTCGGAGCCCATGGAGTTTTTTCGTTAACACCTCAATATCACTGCCGTACCCCTTGTGACGAGATAAAGGGTATTGGGCCTCATGCAGCTATCAGGCCCATGCGCCTGACTATTCACACCCCCAATGTTTGGCCTAACAAATGTTGAACTAACCAATTACTGACAATACACCCACTAGGCCCAATCTGTTTTCTTTTATTTTAAAAAAATCTAAAAATACTTTTATCTAATAAATCCTCAATTCTTATTTAATTTTATTAAATTAGTTTATTTAATATTAATTAATTTTGATAATTAATTTTATTAAATATTATAATTTAATCTAATTAATTATTTGAACTTTATTTTAACTCTAAAACTTAGAATTTATTTTAGTTTAGGATTCCTCCCTTAAACTAACACTAGGATTAGGGGACTAACCATATCATGCTTGAGTCCATTTATTTATGCTTATTATGTGTGGTGCATGATGTTTACCTTATGGATTTTTTATGCCTTGATTATATTATGCTATGTCATTGCGTGTTTATTCAAATCAAAATATTTTTCAACTAATATTTGGACTTCGTGTCAATCATTTTCATACTTGATAAGTCGATCGTTTTCACGATCGCAACCGACCTCCCCTTTTCCTCCTCTTGGGCCTTATGCAACGATTATCCATTTTATTTTGATTTGTATGCATGTATGTGATTGGTCTATGTTTAATCATGGCTTAATTAATTCCATAAGATTAAAATCAACCGTTTTATAAGAGTAAAACAAACTTGATCCAACATCAAGTATTTTCCGAATAAATTCAATCAATTCAATCCTAAGCATTTACTTGATCCATATATCAAGTATTTCCACCTTTCACTTCACAACATAACTTCCTTTTCTTAACCTCCTCATACATAAATTAAAACCTCGATCAACATCGAGCATTTTTCAAATCAAATTAATACATTTAGTCATACTTAAACACTTTTCTTAAAAGGAGAAAAGGGAGTAGAATTGAATCTTCGATTCTTCTCCTCAATTGTTTGGGCCCGAGGAATCTTTCTTAAGTTCAAGCAATTGTCTTTTTAAAAGACTCATAACACGATTACCCATCAAACCTTTTTTACAATAAACAAAATCAAATCTTCTTTTCCTAAACACTGGGATGAAAAAGAGAGAGAGTCGGTTCTTCGACTAGCTTTCCAGATTACTTGGACCCGAGGAATCTTTCTTAAGTTCAAGTAATTGTCATCTATTTAACATACTCTAACGACATTAAAGCTCTTTCATAATTAAGGATGAAAAAGAGAGAGAGTCGGTTCTTCGACTCGCTTTCCCGATTACTTGGGCCCGAGGAATCTTTCTTAAGTTCGAGTAATCGTCACCCAATCAAAATACGAACACATTAATCCACAACTCAAACACTTTTCACAAAAAGAACATTGTTTAAGTCATTCTTTCGCGCATATGAACTCGTGCTTCAGCCTCCCCTAGCGAGTAGACAAGCCAACGTTTAGCAGTTAGAATGCAACCTAAACTCTCGTTCGCCTAAAACACGTCCAAATCCAACTCTTTTTCTCAATCAAATCTTTAATACACTTAATCCTTATTCAAACAATTTTCACAAAAAAGAACATTGTTTAGTCCATTCTTCCGCGCATATAAACTAGTGCTTCAGCCTCCCTTGACGAGCAGACAAGCCAACGTTTAGCAGTTAGAATGCGAATTAAACACTCGTTCGCCTAAAAAACACAAACCAACAGTAGTCCCACGAACTACGAATGCTCTGACTTTCCCATTGCACGAGGGAATACGTAGGCCCAAGGGTTCTCAACCCTTGCCGAGCACACTAATAAAAACCACCCATTTCCCCTTTAGAAAATAGTATCTACTTTAGAAGAAAACAAACAAACCTAGCTAACATTTCTCTCGAATAGAATCAAGAGGTTCCCGTTGAGTACAACGGGCGTAGAGGGTGCTAATACCTTCCCTCTTGCGTAACCGACTCCCGAACCTAGAATTTGGTTGCGATGACCATTTTCTTATCCTTTCAAATGTTTTATCTATATTTTCCTATTCCTTCCTTGGAATGAATAAAGTTCGGTGGCGACTCTGTTTCGAACAGTTTTTTTTCCGCGTCCATCGCGAGGATCGTATTTTTTGAGGTACGACAGTGTGCGACTAAAAGCGTAGAGAATTGGTGGTGTAAAGTGTAAGATTAATTAATATATTTTTAATTAATTAGAATGGTGTAAAGTTGGATGTTAGTGGAATTATGTGAGTAATGTGAATTATTATTATTATTATTTGATAATATGGATCAAAAATATTAATAATAATATAATGGGATAATATAATGAGATAGTTAGATGTGTAAAGGTGTGGAGGACATTGTGGTAATTGTAGAAGGATGAGTGAGGGCAAATGAGGCAAACCATAGTTGGGCGTTATGTAAGGAGTTAGGGAATGAGAAGTCAGATTCATTCTACGTAAAAGGAGAGAAGAAGGAAAAAGAGGTGAAAGGGGGCTAGGGAAAGAAGAGAGGAAGAACCCATTAGAGAAGAGGAAAGCTCATCGATATAAGGTAAGGGTGGGGATCTCTTAAGGGGTTGATGATGTATGTATTTGGGTATAAATTATTAGGTTGAATCCATGAGAATGGTGATTGTTGGTGATTGGGGTTTTGGGGAGAATCCATGAGTAAGGGATTGAAATTGATGCAATTGTTGTGTTTTGATTGTTTGGTTGAAACGTATATGTTAGATATAGGATATAATGGCATAATCTGTGGAAAAGTGTGTTAAAAGTCAGTTTGAGTGCAGAAAAATCGCAGTTGGGAGATGTTGTTATCGCAGAGTTTTTCTGCCAAAATCGCAGAGCCCGCTTAGCACGGTCTAGCGCGCTTAGTGTGGTCTGGAGGAATTTTGCCTCCTCGAGGCAGTGAGTAGCGCACTTATTTTGTTGCCGTGATGTTATGAGCATATATTGAAGTATTATATGCTTGTTTTGTTGATGTTGATGTGATAATATGAAATTCATGATTAAATTATGCAAAGGTGTGTAGGGGTTGTAGGGCATAATGAGGTATGTTCGATAAATGCGTGTTGGTTGTTGATGGATGATGTGATGTAATAATGGTATGCCATGTGTTCGTGTTAGTTGTTGTGGCATAACTTGTAAATGCATTAGTTGTTGCTTATGATGTAGTATGATGTTGTTGTTGAGTTGTTGTGGCATAACTTGTAAATGCAGTAGTTGTTGCTTATGATGTAGTATGATGTTGTTGTTGAGTTATTGTGGCATAACTTGTAAATGCATTAGTTGTTGCTTATGATGTGGTATGATGATGTGGTAGAGTTGTTATGGCATGTTGTGTTGTGGCCTACAGTGGCGTGATACATTGATTTCGTGAGATTCAATGTATGTTATTGTTGATATACATTCATGTTGCATGAGTAGTGAGATGACGTGTGCCCATGTGGGGTGTGAGCGTTTATTCGGATTCCTTGATGTAGTCAATGTTGTTGTTGTTGAGGTGATTGTGTGCCCATGTGGGGTGTGAGCAATCACGGAGGTCGTGTGCCCATGTGGGGTGTGAGCGATCTAAATAGACGTTCTGACGGGAATTGTGATCATGAAACAGGGATCGATATTGATACCACATGCATTGAGTCTAGTTGGTGTCTCATTATATTCGTTGTTAGTTGTGTTGCATTATGCTTTGTGTGATTATCTGTGTTTATGTTGAAGTGTGTGTGATTCTTGTTGGAAGCTGTGATTGGATGAATTACTTGATGATTTATACTCTTATATTTATATCATCTTCTTCTTTTGTTGATTTGAGAATCTCACCCCTTCTGTTTGAATGTTGCCTCCACCTGGGTAACGTGCAGATAATCAGGAGTCACTACGCTAAACAAGGGAAAAGAGGGCGCTTTTTTTGGCCTATGACAGCGCTTAAAAGCGTTGTCTAAGGCTGCGTTGTCGTAGGTAAAGACAGCGCTTTTTTATTTATGAAAAAACGCTCTCTAAAAGGGGGACTTTAGACAGTGCTTTCAAAAGCGCTGTCTAATGTATACGTTTAAAATTTTAAAGAATTTTTGTATATACTTTAGAGAGCGCTTTTTTATTCAAAAGCGCTCTATAAAGGGGGACTTTAGACTGCGCTTTTGAAAGCGCTGTCTAATGTATATGTATAATGATTTTTTTTATATACCTTTAGACAGCGCTTTTTTCTCAAAAGCGCTGTCTTTTGTCTACGTATAATTTTGAAGATTTTTTTTAAAAATCCCATTTTAACCATTTTTTTATGCAGCAACCTGTATAATTCACATTTCCATAAACCTGTATAATTCACATTTCAATAAACCAGTATGGGTACGCATTTCCATTAACAAATTCTATTTCAAAACTAGAATTTACATTAATGCAGAATTTACATTTCAATAAACTAGAATTTACATTCACAAAACTATACATTCAAGAAAGAATTCTTCTTGCAATAAAGAATTCGCACAATTCCTCCTTAGTATCTTGCAATTGTTTCCTCGTGTAATAAGGACACGCCATATCATCGAAATACTACATAACAAAACAAAATACACATTATTTAGTTAAAAATAATAAATTATATGACATATCCGATAAATATTAAAATAAATCCTAAGTTATAAAACCATGCATACCGTAATAGGAATCTCCAATTGTCCCATTTGAAGGATTTCTCTCATGAACCTCAAAACGAAGTACCCGCAGTCTATGCCATTACGCTGACGAGGGCACTACACATAGACAAACAAATAAGAAATAATATATAGATATTTTGTGTTATCAAGTAGCATCACTAATAAGCAATATTGTGAAAATTAATATACCTCCACTTTGACCCATGTAATATTGGTTGATCTAGCCCGTGTTACTCGAGTCTCTCTTTGGGCACGGTATAGTAGTATAGCTCTATAAAAGAAAAACGTAAACTTAGAACAATGTCACAGAAATAATTAAATATACAAATACACACGAATATTTCGAACAATCTCACTTACGTGTCAACCACATCCTTCATATTCTGATATGTGGACCAATCAGTATCCAATGAATTAAGATAATAGACCACTTCTGTTATAGGATTAATGGCAACCAACAACTAGTGTCCACTGTAAAATATAACAAAAGTTTAGATGGATAATTTATACGCAAAAGATACAAATTAAAGATTAGAATGAAATTAGAATGAAAATCTTACCCGTTTCCAGTATTATACGGTAAAAGAAACAGACGTTCTGTGTTGCTGGCCATAAATCGCTCAAGTAAGTGGTCTCTTACTTCAATTGCATTCATACCAATTCTCGGTGCATTAACAAGGCTGCAAGAGAAGAAACGGAATCTGTTTGACAATTCCGTCCCCCGCATGAATTCTTCATACAGGCACCTTAAATAAAAACATAATAAACATTAGACTATTTTCATTGAAATGTTTAAATAAATTGTTCAACTAAATAAATAATAGATTGATTGGAGTACCAGATGTATGAATGCATAACACCGATGCCTAATTCAGTATGCTTGAATATCTGCTCCATGTCCTCTTTTCCGATTATCTCGGAATGCGGAAATCCAAAAACACCTTCGACCATTTCTATTTGACGAATAACACCATCCATCAAATCTGACATTGTCATAAGTGTTTCTAGACACGACTGAAAGCGAGCTCTTTTTTCCTACACGGTCCTTGTAGGAGCTTTTTTCATGCCGGTCTGTTGTGAAGCATGAGCAGGAACCTAACAATCATATAAGTTAGGTAAAGTAGAAAATCATGAAACTTTTGAATTCGGATAATAGAATAACACTTAAAATCTACCTCTCTGTGTGATTCAACAGACTCGTTTTGCCGCAAAACCCCTTTATTATTAGCTGCGGGTTTTATAGGAGTCTAACATCACCATGTAAAAAAAATGTAAGTAATGGTTCAGAATCGTTCAGAATTGACATTTGAATACTAAGAGATTCGTAATGGTTTTCAACATACCTCATCACCTATGGAAATGAGATCTAACGGCCATGCAACAAACGAACCTATTGCATCCCGCAGCAATGTAACCTCTGAAACCGAGTCAGGTATGGGTAGTACCGCATCCGTATCTAAAACGATATCAACCGACACTTTCAGAAATCCATTAGGTAGTGGTTGATGGTGAAGTAATGCTCCCACAAGGTTATGCATTTTTCCCTTGCCAACCATTCGATAAGTCGGTAACGACAAATACAGCTGGCAAGATGAAATGCCCTGAAGCAATAATAAATATGTAACTGTTAATATGTATAAAGGTCAATTAAAATAAATGTGTTAATTTAAATAAAATAAATATGTGCTAATTACCTCGGGAATTTTATTTGGAGAATTAATACTAGCTTTGTCACTAGTATCTTTTATACCGTAACTGCGCTTTTCCGCCTCATATCTCTCTTTATCCTGTTGCAATTCACGGACTTGCGCTTATAGTGCCATCAAAATTTGCATGACTTCTTGGTTGCTGGGATTTTTTCTCTTTGGTTGCTTATATAGGGAAGATGGAGTCACACCAAATCCTTTACCTCTCACCCGACCGGGATACTCAGGAACATTTAGTACTCGACTAAGAATGCTCCTGCAATCATCCTTAGCTGTGGGTAAGGATTTAGATAGATTCTCCTGAAATTCATTGACAAATCGAAAATTATTAGTGGGGATTAAAAATTAATTATATTTTAATAAAATTTCAATTAACTTTGAGACATAATGTTATACTTACACATTCGTCATAAACATGCTGAACATCTTCTCTAACAGCTCCATCCTTACCCACGCGAGCTTCCTTCCACAAAACATGGTCCGGAAGTGATGATTCTTCACTTTTAGACTCTTCTAACTACACATTTAGTTAAATAATAAGTTCATCAATTATAACACAATAATACAATTAATAAAATCATAGCATTAATATATACTTACCAATTTTTGTTGTAACCGTGCATATCCTAAACGCCCTTTTCTGTATGGATATGCGGGTTTTGATGCTCTTTCGCGATTAATGGCACTCAATTTCTGGATAAAAAATTTTAAGTCATATCAAAACAAACTAATGAAACAAATATATAATACAATCAATAGACATGACAAGATAACATTACATTGAATTCTTCGGTTTTCCGTTTGTCTACAAAAATGCCCCATTCTTCCAGTGTAATCACATCCGCATACAACGGTGGAAGTTCTGCTTCAACAAAATTTTTGTCCTCATCCCTAAGATATTTGTTTGATAATAAGGCTCTAAACCCTCTGTGTCTCTTTCCGGTCAATTGAAGACAATACTTTTTCCGGCTTTCTTCAATATTAAAGGACCTCTACGAAAAAACATACACATATAAACATAAAGTGTGTTAGTATAAGTAAATTAAAGACTTAATCGTCAACAAAAATCTAATAACATCAATCATATTTGGTAAGTACCTGTATCTCAGTCCATATCTTTTCTTTACCGGCATCCAACGATTTACTCCTCCAATTATCACTAGTGATTGAAATGTGCTGACGGACAAGTGAACCAATGTATGAAGACAACATTGAACCGTTAGGCTCAACTAGTTGGTTCTCGTCACTCCAATGTACATCAAATTTCGTCCCTTTATCTCTAGCGCGGATGATTAACTTCATAATGGTTTTTCCTCGTTTTATTTCATGTTCTACTTTCGAAGCTTCATTCTGAGCTTCATGTGTATCATGTGTCTCATGCGTATCTTCCTGGTTACTAGACATTTTACCTGTAAGAAAGAAAAAAACAAAAATTAAATGACAAAATAAGTTTACTCCATACAGACACACTCTGTCCTATTTCTTCTTCTCTCTCAACTCATTTTTATGAAAGTAATTCAGTGAAAGTGATACCATAACTTGCATTGCAGACAAACAAATACAAATAGGAACGTAGAGGTGCTAAAGATGACAGACTAAAAGAAAAAGGCAATAACTAGCACTTCTGCTATTACAGTTAACACAGAGAACTGCTGCTACAGTTTGCATTTCACAACATAGCAATCTATACAGACTGTAGCAAGGGATGTTCCTAGACAACCACACTAATAATTATTTCACATTATTTTATCTAAACTCCATATAACTTCCAATAACTTCACTAAAACACAAAATGTCCCACTGTGGTTTTGTACCAAGAACTACAATTAACATGAAGATAACTTCTCTAATGGCTAAAAGGTACCCTTTACATAAACTAACTACAAAATATTAATTCTGTAACATGCTTATCCAGAAAAAATAAACCATTCAAGTTACAAACGGTTAGTACTAGTAGATTAACATATGCACCCTTATTAACATACCAAGTATAACACCAGATGAAAAGTTCAAGAAAACACACAACCAATAACCTCTTCTTCGTTTCGTCTTCAATGGCAGTGAAACTTCACGTCTGACAATGGCAGTGAAACTTCACGTCTGACAATGGCAAGAACAACAATGAAACTTCACGAAAGCAATGGCAGAGAAGAACGACGGTAATGGCGAATGGGTTTCAGCAAGGGTTTTCTAAAACGTGCGGTCGAGAGAAGAATATGAATAAAATTTTCAGAAAATGAAATGAAATGTAACCATTATTTTAATTCATAAATTACCTTAGAGGGCGCTTTCCTTATAAAGCGCTTTCTAAAGTTGGAGAATTTAATTACCTCAGAGGGCGCTTTCCTAAAAGCGCTTTCTAAGGTTAACCTTTAGACAGCGATTTTATAAAGCGCTTTCTAAAGTTGGAGAATTTAATTACCTTAGAGGGCGTTTTCCTAAAAGCGCTTTCTAAGGTTAACCTTTAGACAGCGCTTTTCTAAAGCGTTTTCTAAGGTGGCTACCATTTAGGGCATTTAACAGCGCTTTTGGAAAGCGCTTTCTAAAGGCTATCTATTACAGCACTTTTTTTTAGCAAAATTTTTTAAATACCTATAGCAGCACTTTGTTTAAAAAGCGTTGTCTTTGTTGCGCTGTCTTTGTCCAGTTTTGGCGTAGTGAGTAGTGTGGAAGTCGTGGTCGGTGAAGACGAGGTGCTTCACTTTAGTTGGCGTCTGCTATGATATGTAACGTTAGGAGTCGGGAACACTTTCAGGTAGAGTCGATTCACCAGAGATTTGGTCATGTACAAACTTTCAAGTTTCAACCATAACCCCGATGTCGTAGTCTCCTTTGATACATGTCGAAGAACCTTATCACCAAGGCTCAACAATATTGTGTTGTGGGGTTTCTCTATCATGGCCGTCTTTTCTTTTACCGTTAACGCAGCATCCATGGTTGCCTTTCCCTTCAACGCTTCCAAACAACCCTGCTGAACCAGTAGGGCTTTCATCTTCAAGCGCCACAGACCGAAGTCGTTCACTCCGGTGAATTTTCAATCTCATACTTCGTTGAAGGCATCTTCTCCACGCTCACCGCACCAATTTGTTGTGAAAATCGATACCGGAATAACAAAGTATATTTGGTTTAAGAAATCCACAAGGGTAGAAAAGAAGGAAAAACTTAAACAAACACACGGAACCCTATTAGGGTTCACAAAGGAAGAAGAATAGAGAATTGGTTAAATCTGTTTTACTATTCACTTTCTCAATAGGGTTCAAAGATTACAAGTGAATACCAACAATTAACCTCTCTCAACCTAATAATATTTTTTCACACCTTAGGAAGAGAAACAAGTATGTTATTTATAATAAACCTAACATACTAAACTAATGGGCTTTTTAACAATTACCCATTACAAGCTAGCTTAGGGTACAAGCTAACTTAAGCAATTGGATCCATTACACAAGGCCCAATTTGATCTCCTACATACTAGAACACATTTCGACTACAGCATGTAGGTCTTCGACAACCGCATGTGAGCGGACTTCGACAGCATGCTAAAACTAGAGTTCGATCCAATATCTCACAATAATTAAGGTTGATAGGAAAGTTAATGGACAAGGATGGGCACTAGTAGGTGCCATAAGTGTGAAAAGTTGCCGATGTCTGCAAAAGATTTGAGTTGTTGCTGCAACACTACCACAATTTGTTTAAAAACTTATACAATAATCTATTATCTATTATCTATTATCTATTATCTATTATCTATTATCTATTATAATATATTAAAGATGAGCCTCACACTATTTTATTGACAAATCATTCAATTACTCGCCACATCACTAAAAATGATGATGTGGCATTCTTCTAAACACATAATTCCAAAACTTAAACACAACATTCCAAAACTTTTTTTATTTATTTATGAAAAAATGTAACGTTTCATTTATAAATTCTTTTAATTAAAACACTTCTATTTTAAATATTTCATGACTTATCCCCTTGTATTTCTCTAACTAAAAATCATGTTTACTCATTAATTTATTTCTATTGCTTCTCCATTTCATATATAACATTATATACTTATACGAATTATACATTCACACTATAATTAATTACTATAAAAATTAAAATAATTTTTTGTCTCTTAATAAAAATAAATGATACCCATGTCACTATTTAAATCACTCATAAAAAAGAGATAATCAATTTCGTAATAAAAAATATAAAGATAGAATTATTTTATTTTTTTATACTAATTATTATTTTTATTTTTCTGTATCTATCTTTTTTTTTTGTCAATCAATATTTTAAAAAAAAAAATACATTATATAATATTTTACTCAAAAAAAAGTGTGCATAAAATAGTTTTATAAAAAAATCATTTGCATGTATTAGTTTTAAAACTATAATAACAACGAAAAAAATCACATAATAATGTTTAAAACTAAACAAAATGTACAAACAATACTTCTAAATAGGCAAAAAAAAAAACTTCAATATTCTTTTTAAATTATAATTCTTATTTGTAAATAATTGAAATCGAACGGGTAATTCAATTGAATTAAATCAATTGTAAATGTTAAAAATTAATGATAAAATAAATTTTTATTTATTTAATATTACTTAAAAAAACTCATCTCAACCCCCGCGCATCGCGCGGGTTTCAATCTAGTTATAGATAAAATGTGAGCTCTAATAGTGTAGAAACATCAATCTCTATTCTTAGAACTTTGCAGCCCCTTATCGCACCCTCTAATTTCGAACCATTGATCAGATTTGTCTTTTTACCTTGATACTAGGTTTCAGACGCAATCAAATCACGCCACGAATCAATGAACTGCGCCATGATCCCGTCGTTAGTCCACCTGGCATCAATCGATTTGAACAGAATATCGCACCAAGTTGTTATTAAATCGCGCCATGATTTAAACAGAGACAAATTTTCTTTTTGATTTGCTTCAAAATCGCATCAAGATATGAACAAAGACAAATCTTGCTTAACAAACTTATTTTATGCTTCTTTGTCAGCTTTCTATGACGTCAAAATTATTGTTAAAAATCATTTTAAATACATACCGTTACACACCAAATATTACCAAAAAGACTCTAAAAAACTAACCAAACTATAATTCTTCAGTTTAATTGAGTGTTCAGTTTAATTATCGCATATGACATAAGTCTATTGTTAGGACAATGGGTAGGGGGGCTTAATTAAGATCATGTTATCGAATATTGAAGCGGAGGAAGAAGTGTGGCATGAAAGAAAAGGAAAATATTAATGAAATTGAAGTATTTGACAACACTTACAAGAGAATAAAGTAAGAAAAATAACCATATGCTTAATTAACTCACTAATTTCAACATATCATCAAAACGAATGCAAGCGATAATTAAGGATGAAAGCTTTCAGTAACCCATCAAAAGGATCCCACGATTTCAACATCACTGGTCAATTATATTATTATCATATTTTAACATCACTGCATGATTCGCATTCTTTGGTGTGATGAGTGTCTGATTCACCATATTTTAGATAAGGTTACTTTATCGATCAAGGGTTGAGAATTTATTCTTCATGAACTTAACTGTTTCAGTGTGTCTATGATAGACAGTGATTTCTATTTGCTTTTAATTTTGGCAAATAAAAAGATACATACTCCTAAGAAGAATATTTGAGATATGCAGTTGCCTAAAATGTGATTATTATAAACATTAAAAATGCGATTGGTGGTTGACATTCATATATCCACGAGCTTCAGCATCCCATAAAGAGTATTATAATTAAGAATTTCCCATAAAACATTGCTTTTGGTCGTGACTTTCTAGGAGAATAAGTTAATTCATTCATCCTACAATAAGCATAGTTAATTTCACAATTTATTTTTTATGATGGTTTAGGTGACTTGGAATCCAGAAAATTCAAGAAGATCAAAATATACTTGAAATTCAAAGAGCGTTTATAATATCATAAACGGCTCAAGGATAAGCCACCAAGACAGTCGTCTCAGGCCTCCAAAAATGCATAAACCATTACTTATTTGTTCTTGTTTTTAAGTTTTTAGGTTTTGGCACTACATCATAAAACACTTATTTCATTAGTTGAAAAGGAATTTTCACATCAGTGATCCAAGTTTTTTTATAAGCAAATTATATTCCAACAGAGATACTAGGGGTATCCTAATCCAAAATACAAACCACTACCTACTCATATTACATTATATAAAAAATGTTTTAGAGGAAATACCAAGGTCCTACACCAATCATGATAACTACAACAACTATATATCTTGACACTTTTAGTTAACCGCCACGAAGACAATAGGACGATTCTTTGTAAAACAAGTTTCGGATCGCCAACTTCATTGTTAAATACACCATCACACAATGAACCACAAACCTGAGGCACTAGGCAAAGCAATCTTCCCCTTCAATTTCTCCATCCAAGACAATAAATGCTAGCAATATGTATTTGCCACAATATTGTCGACCCTCAGCCAAACACAAACTTTACACCAAAGGAACTTAATTTTGACACAGTTAAGAAATAGATGGTTAGAATCTTCATTTGCTTCAAAACAAAACATACACACCTGCTCGTGGGAATTGAGCGACAAACCTCGCCTCACATGTTTAAATCGAGTAGGCAAGCGATCGAGAACTAACCTCCACGTAAACACCTGCAGCTTCGTCGGACCCGCAGCTAACCAAACTAAATTCAAACTAACCTGCTTATCTACTGCCATAAACACGCCACCAGCACATAACAACAATTTATCATATAAAGATTTAACGGTAAAGATTTTAGTCAAGTTAAATGGCCAAATGATGAGATCAGAATCAACTTTGGATGGCTGGACCTCCAACAGAAGGTTGTTCAACTCCTCCAATTCAAGTTTCAAAGAAAAATTCCCTTCCCCGACAATAAAGCCCAGCTGCCAAGACCAATTGTCATCTGTCCACTCCCCCATTTGAGAAACAATAGCTAGTTTCCAAGACGTCATACTCTACAGTCCCGGGAACGCACGATACGGCGACATGTTCCCAAGCTACCTATAAGAAAGAAGATCAGCAACTTCCACGTCTTCCAACCATGGTTTTAAATTGTGGTTGCGGCTGCGGATGCTGTTGCGGTTGCAGCTACTGCGGTTGCGGCTATTGCGGCTGTTGCGATGCGGATTGCGGTCGTTGCGGCGTGAATTTATTTTTATCAACATAAAATAATATAGTTTATTATATGTATTAGGTTTCACATGTCATCTATTGTTGCGGTCTGATGCGGTCTGATGCGGGTAAATGCGGTTGTTGCGGTGTTATGATGCGGTCGTTGCGGCGTTATGATGTGGTTTTTAGTGTGATTTAGAATCACACCGCAATTGCGGCCTGATGCGGATGCGGACACTACCGCAACCGCAATATTGCGGCCGCATCAGGTGATGCGGTCCGCAATTTAAAACCATGCTTCTAACAACACACGATTATGCATTAAATCCTGCCACCAAAATGAAGACCTATATGTAGAAACCAAATCATCTTTATTGAACAAGGCTTCCACCAAATTTCCCATCTTCCTTCAATTATCTCCACCCAAAGTGCTTCTCTATCAACAAGGAACCTCCAAAACTATTTAGCCAAGAGCGCCTTATTAAACAGTTGAATATCTTTAACCCCCAATCCGTCTTGCTGCTTATTCTTGTAAATAGATTTCCAACTCACCCAAGCTATACTCCTTTTATCCTTCGACCTAGCCCACAGGAAGTTCCTCTGCAAAGAAACCAACACCTGTACCACTTACTTTGGAACTTTGAAGAAAGATAAGAAATGAACAGGAAAATTAGCTAAAACCGAATTTATAAGGGCTACCCTACCACCCATTGAAAGTAATCTTCCCTTCCAAGTAGACAACCTAGCCTTCATACACTCAAGTACCGTATTTCAAAAGGAGATTCTTCTATGATTACCTCCCACATAGACACCAAGAAACTTGAAAGGAAGACCAGCAATCCCACACCTTAGAAATTGGCTTGCCGCGTTCAAAAAATAGTCATTCACCGTAATACCAAAGAGAGAACTCTTACCAATGTTAATATTCAAACCCGATATCATTTCAAAGCCCACAAGAATCGATTTCATGGCCCAAAGGTTGGCCATGAACCATCACCTCTAAAATTCATGTCGTTTGCGTATTATAGAAGACTATAAGCCACCTCATCATTGACCTTTAAATCACTAAGAGAACCAACTTCGATTGCCCTCTTAACCAAAATTGACAAGCCTTCGCCATCTATTGAGAAGAGAAACGGCGATAACGGATCGCCTTGTCTAAGGCCTCTAGACACCTTAAAATCTTTAGTAGGAAACCCATTAACAAGCACTGACATAAAATTGTTCATAACCCCGTCTTCCATCCACCGCATCCATCTCTATTTAAAACCCATTGCTATCATAGTATTCCTAAGAAAGTCCCACTTCACACAATCGTACGTCTTAGCGAAATCTACCTTCAAAAGAATGTCGCTCTTCTTTTTCTTTTTTTTCTAAATCAATGATCTCATTGAGAACCAACACCCAATTCAAAAGTTGTCTCCCTTGAATGAACGCTGTTTGTGATCTTGAGATAAGTTTTCCCATAACACGTTTGATCCTAGCTGCTAGGAGTTTTGAAATAATCGTGTACACCACTCCGATTAGACAGATAGGTCTATAGTTACCTAAAGTTTGCGGGTTATCCTTCTTCGGAATTAAATCTAGAAAAGATGAAGACAAAACTTTTGGAAGCAAAGCAACATTATGCAATTGTTGAATACACAAGATTACATATTTTCCTAGAATGTCTTAACACCGCTTCAAGAACTCAATATTGAAATCATCTGAACCTGGACTTCTATCCCCCCAAAATAAAAAATAATATCCTGAATTTCTTCTTTAGAAAAGTTCTCCTCCAACATCATACAATCATCCTGAGATAGCCTAACAATTCCTGAAAAATCAAGGAATGTCCTAGCTACGATATCAGATTGAAACCTCGCCTCGAAGTGGTCCTTTACCACCATCTTTATCGACTGGACGTCCTTTATAATCCCCCCACCAGATTGCACAACAACAATAGAGTTCCTTCCAGATCTATGTTTTAACATCGCGTGGAAATACTTGGAATTCTAATTGCCTTATTGAATCCATCTAATTCTAGATTTTTTTTCTTTAAAATAATCTCCTTAATACAAATATTATTCCATAGTTCCGCTTGCGCTACACTCCTCCTCCTTAGTTCGTCTTCAGATGTGCAAATCTGAGCACCACCCATAACGTCTTATATTTCGTTTGTCGTATCAGCCTCCCTATCCACATTAAGATTAAGAACTCCAAAACCATTTACATTCCACCAACGTACTCTTTGCTTTAATAATTTAAATTTCTTAGTAAGCACATATGTTGCACTACCCTCCACCATAAATGAACTCCATTCTGCTTTTACGAACGAAAGAAAATCTGGATGATCGAACCAACAATTGAAGGCTTTGAAGTATATCCCAATAACCAATGTATTGCACCACCGAATTCCAAACATTGATCAAACCATCCGAAATGAGGAATCTGTCTAATCGACTACAACTACTTCCATTCGAGTTGAACCGTGTGAACTTATTTCCAATCGTTGGTAAATCCACCGGATTCATCAGATCAATAACGCTCCAAAATCCTCCATGTCAACCCTACAAGAATTCTCCCTGCCACGTCTTTCCCCTTAATTTTCACCAATCAGAGTCAGTACCACCCCACATGTTATGAACCAAATAGTCTACCATGTTAAGACACTTCGTTTCCTGAAAGAAGCAGACATTCGCCAAACCTTTCACAAGTGTTTCTTTGATTCTCTTGCATTTAGGGGAAGTACCACATCCTCTTATGTTGTATGACATGTAATTCATCTACCAAGAGTTTCAGCCCCCTTCACGACATGACCTGCACTCCACCCAATTGCCTCCATACTTCTGATGATCCCCTTAAAAAACGTCATCATTCTCCTTACCTTCGATGCCGAGTTTCTTGATTGAGTCCCAGACCCTAATAGGAACATCTTCATTCTCTCTCCTAATACGAGAATTACTCTGATTGACGTCAGAATCGCTAAGAGAATCACAACATTGAATGGAGCCCCTCGAGAAACGCGAACTGGAATCACCCTCCTCTAAATTGTTAATAAGATTTTGGGGAATTTGAGGATTTTGATATTCAATAGGACCCACTGAGATATCCGAATTATGGTTTTTTTTACAAAAATGAGGGCAGAATAGTATAAAGGTTCGTAGGGGATCTTGAGGTTTTCATAGATGTCAAATAATAGCTTCTTCTTTCTAGGATTGGCCACCAATAATGGGCTCCCCAAAACTGGATCAAAACAAGAAATAGAATCTGAGATTACCGAGAATTTTACCTGCCACCCCCCAATTAAACCTGGCACCCTCCAAACTATCAAAATTCCAACATTGCCCCTTAAAAAATTGGTGGAAAGTGAATAAATTTTATCTACCAGGAATTTTCAAATTTCCGGTATTGAGTGAAATTTCGGGGAATTTGAAATTACCGGTAGTATAAAAATTTTCAATTTTTTTCTTTTTTTTGTTTTGAAAATTTTTACACTACCGGGAATTTCGAATTCCCGGAAATTTTCTGTAAATTTCGGGGTATTTGAAATTCTCGGTAGTGTAAAAATTTTCAAAAAAAAAAGAAAAAAACTGAAAATTTTTACACTACCGGTAGTTTCAAATTCCCGGTAATTTTTGGGGGTTTTACCGATAATTTTGAAATTCCTGGTAGTTTTTATCGGTAATTTCGAAATCCCCGGTAATTTTTACCGGTAATTTCGAAATTACCGGTATTTTTCAAAATCTCCTGTCCATCCCCCAAAATTCATAATTTTCAAAAGGGTAAATATGGTATTTCGCTACAAATGTGGGGTGCCAGGTTTAATTGGGAGGTGGCAGGTAAAATTCTCGAGATTACCTGGTCCAGGCCCACAGAATTTGGCCCAAGAATCCTAAGCCCACTTAGAGTTAATTCCTCCTCATTATCAAAATTCACCTTCTGACCTAATTAACAAGGAGCTAGGACCCTGAGTTGCATGAACTGGCAACTCCACATTAATAGGATTAGACATACATCTCTTAATGTCGTCATACCCTTTGTCCTTATCACAACATCCAATCCTCAACTTTTTGTGTACCTCTTCCTGATCAGCACACGTGTTTGCCTCCGCAGACCTAGTATCACATTGACCAATATTAAGTTTCTCACCCCCCCCCCCCCCGGCAACCATTATCATTCCCAACAGTCTCGGGAACATAATTGTTACGGTGGCCCCCAGACATGTCTTTTTTGAATTCACCCTCTTCTTCCTCATCAAAGTTATCCCACACGTCATCCTCATCGTCATTATCGGAGATATAGTCTTCCGATGAACTACCATTCACCTCAATGTTAAAAATCTCATTCAATTTCATGGAAAATTTAGTTTTAATGAGGAATCTAGCAACATCAAAACAAACATGCTTATCAGTATCATCATCGGATCTAATATATTCCCTAGCTCTTTCTGCAACAATCTTGAAAAACTGTGAGCACCACGCATGACAAGGAAGACCATAACAATGTATCAAAGTGAGTCTCTCATTATCCACGTCCTCCGGTGAGCATGGATGAATATCGGAGAACCACCGGGATACCCAAGTCTTAACCTCCTTAACTAGATAAGCAACCTCACCAGAAACCTCTTCCTCTAAAAGGCATAAATTTTCTCCCATTGGCGTCGCTTTAATGCCAAAGATCCCTTCAGCATGGCCTCCTGCACCTTGTATGTAGATCCATAAATTTCTACAATGCCAACAAAGGCTTTCTCGAACATTTACAACTCAGATTTTTCAACATTAAACTGCAAATGAGCAAAGGTAGGTTTTGCACCCAACCAATCCCTACCTTGTTCTGACGTCTTGTATGTAAGTGCACGACCAACAAAGTTATACTTAGGTTTTCCTTCAGCCTGATTACCATTTAACACATGCGCATATGAGCTGTGCTTCATACCCTGATACAACATCTTCTGGCCCGGCAAAGGAAAACGTTCAACCACCAAACTAGATTTCTGTAGCAGCTATTTTCTGTCACCCAAATTATTCTTGAGACCTCCATGATGAAACCTCTGAATGTTGGCATAAATCTTCCTTCCTCTGGTCATAATGTTGTCCAGTTTGATCGCCAGATGTTGTTTTCCTCCAGAGAATCGCCTTTCCCATTTCTATCCACCCAAACTGATCTTCGAGCTTCTTTATGTCTAGTTGTTTTGCCCTTACGCACCTTCACCCAACCATCCTTCTCTTCGTTGGTTTTTGTCATTCTTTCTAGTAATCAAGGTAATGTAAAGTGTTATGGTAAATTTGTACATTTTACATCAGGCGACTTGCTGATGTGATAAATAGTTTATTAACTCAGTCAATAAGTGAACCGAAGAGATATTTAAAAATAACCTTCACTTTTAACATCAAACATGCATGTAACCAAGGTGATACACTTCACTTTTCACCTCGGCCAGACTTGTAATCAATGCGATGAACTTTCACTTTTCACCTCGAATAAGCTTGTAATTTGTAACTAAAGGGAATAGAGGATTAAGGGATAGCTTTTTACATTGGTTCTCTAGAGTAACAAATGTGAAATCCCTTGTATTTTTGAAATATAAATTTTCTCTTTTTTTTTAATATATATTTTTAGTTATAACCTATATAATATTAAAATAAAACCTAAATCGCACACATTTTATACCATATTTTTAAATGGCTTCAATACCAAAAGAAAAACTTTATATATTTATAATAAAACTAGAATGACAACACTTTTTATACCATTATATTTAATGGCTACAGGGTCAAAACAAAACTATACATGTTTACACTGGGCATACAAGAATACTCGGACATACTCAAAGTGGCTCATAACATATATAGATTTTATACAACAAAGATTAAACATATTAAATATTCAACCAACAAGGAAATGATCAAGATACCATAACTCACTCAAAAACTCAAGAAAGTAAATTGCTCAATGTAGATAGAGGTTATATAAGTCTTCTTCTAGAAATGGTGTATGTTCGTTAAATACATATAAGTTGAATGAAATCTAAAAACACTTAGAGTATTAACAAACTATCATTCCATAAAACTTATTAATATCTAATTATAAATATATTATTTACTTTTAAAAATCAACAATATCAGTAGAGACGATGTGCAACATATGTTTTATCAAATAACTAGTAGGATACCCGTGCTATCGCATGGGTCCCGTCTGTATTCACACGCTACGTTGCGAAAATCACTTGTCAATCCTGAAATTTTTTTTAAATTCTAAATTTTTTACAGCGTAACCAATTTAATAGGTTAATAAATCCAACAACAATAGTACGTATAAATTACAAAATACAAAATTAACACTTCCTACCTATAGAATTAAAAAATATATAGTAATATCATTCAATACATTAAATGTGACTCGAACATGGTACTTCATTGATGCAACAATAATAATTTTCTGATAGAATTTTTCATTCCTACAATAGCATGAGTAAATATATCAAAGTTAATTCGATGTATGAAAAATAAAACTCAAATGATCAATTTACAGCTGATATGTCATAGATACATTCACATCTACCTGTGGATTATACCTGCAATTCCAGTAATTACCAAAACTCAGTTAAATTCAGATGAGTTAATTCTAAAACTACAACACTGAATAAAATCATGTTTCCAATTCAAATAATATTTGTGCTATCTCACGTGTCCTGTCCGTATTCACACGTTACATTGCGAAATATCACTTGTCAAACCTACAAACTTTTTTTCAGACTCTAAAAATTTTATAATGTAACCAACTTAATGGGTTGATAAATCCAACAACAATATTTATATCAACATGAAGACTTTTTCCTGTTAAAAAAAATATTTTTAACTTATTTCCGTATATAAACTTATTTACATCAAAATGTAGACTTTTTTCCGTTTATAAGTGTCTTGAACTTGTGTGACAAGTTATAGAGCACTTTTTAATTTATTCATGTTAAAAACAATTGTTTTAATACTTCAATTTTTATCCTTTATAAAATATTTATAACTTATTCTCATTTATACAAATAATTGTATAATTAGTTGAATTTATTATGTTTATAAAATTATGAGTAATTTATTCTCGTTTATAAAAACAATTGTAACTTATTCAATTTATAAAAATGATTGTATCAATAAATTTTTATCTTTTATCATTAATTTTTTATGATTATGATTTATCATTAAATTTTCATGACTACCATTTAATATTTTTTAATCATAATTACAATTATAAAGTTAATTTGAAAAGATTCTGATAAATTTTAATTATTTTATAACTTTAAAAATAATTATAAAAATATTTGTAACTTATTTTTGTTAAAAACAATTGTATTAAAATTTGAATTTTTTTCCTTTAAATCTTTCTTATTATATCATATTTACAATTTTTACAAACCTACAATAAATGACAACTCCCCATCAAATTTCAGTCTTAAATGAATATCTACACTCCATGGTATCTTGAAAATAAAAGTAAATTGATACATTTAATAATAGTAAATCTGTTTAATTCTGTGCTAATATTCAACACTTTTCTATAGCAACAATTTGAAATTATAAAAAAATATATTAAAATAATTTATTACAAATCTTAAATTATAAAAAAATAAAATATATTAATAATATATTTATTATAATTAATTAAAATTAAAGTTGTTATTATTTTTAATTTTTATGAAATAGCAAAGGTTCATAATATTATATAGGCAAAATACTTTTTTTGGTCCTTAAGTTTATCTCGGGGTCCATTCTGACCCTTATCTTTAAAAAGTTTTAAACTGGTCCTTTAATTGTTTAAAAAGATCCACGTTAGTCCTTTTCGTCCAATTTTTTCTAGAGATGTTAATTTTTCTATGCTGACATCCAATGTGTCATATGTTCCTACGACGTGGCATTTGCTTTTCACCAAGGTCATCAACATTTAGAAAAAATTCCAAAATTTTACAATTAGTTTGGATTCAAACCCAAGTCACAATTGTTGCATGAAAAATAGCTTACCACTGAGCCATTTTGCTATCAATTGTTGAAGCTCATGCTATCTGTTCCATACTTCACAATATATTAGTACTTGTACTTTTATTTTGACAAAACATCAAAATCTGCAATTTTATCTTATGCAAACTTAAGAAACTGTATGTTTTTTAATGATATAATTATTTGTTAATGGGTGATTCAAGTTTAGTTAGTAGTTGCTTACTATTGTAGGTTAAAAAGGTGATGAAGGAACTCTGAAAAATTTGTTGTCTTGTAAAATTATTGGGATTGATTCAAATATATAAGTTCTTTCTCTCTCCTAATTAAAGAGTTACTGGGAATATTGAAACTATATAAGAATAAGATATAATTAATTAATTAATTAATTGTTTGTTGGTGAGTGCCTTGAGGGAAATGGTTTAGGGCCATTCGGTTCACTTTATTAAATGCCTGTAAATTTTCAAAAAACAAATTTTACTAAATGCTAAAAAAATCAAATAGTATTTGCATTTCCAAATTTTAATATAAAAAAAATGCTTCTTTTCATTGCATACTTTTTGCTTTTGTTTCTGCAACAAAGTGATTTAGTTTAAGACACTTTACGTGCCTAAAAATAACGGTTTTTGTTCCATTACTTGTGTCTCCAAGACCTTCATACTATATTATAGTGTGACCATTTTGGTGTTCAACTATATACTTTCTGCAATCTGATAATATGTAACTAAGAGCCATATAATGATAATGTTTCTAAAAATAAAAAGTACAAGATGCATCAACTGGCAAAAATAATTTGCCACCAAATACGTTGTGTTTACATACATGGTCAATTCTTTAAGTTATTAAATAGTACAAGATGACTTAATGTAGCGAAACATTCAATACTTCTTCAAATTAGTTATAAGATACTATAAGATACTAAGTTGTACCTATGTATGAATACTTCATCAAAGGCATGCTGTTACAATCTTAGATAGAAAATAGTTCAACAAAATAACAAAAAAGTTAAAGCAATATTTCATAAACTGTCATAAGCATTTTCATCACTCCATTTTAATATGCTTGACTTTTTTTGTCGACTCTTTCGGGGTTAAAACTTCCTCTGCAGATATGTCATCCGTGCTGATTTCTGTTGCAGTCCTCTTAGAAGGAGTATTGGATGAGCTAGTAGTTGGACTCCAATTCTGTTGTGCAGAAGTAATTGCCAGAACAGAGTAGCTAGGGTCGACAGACTGGCTTTGCTGTAAAGAATAAAATCTAGTCAATAGGCATGTAAAAAGATAACAATTTAAGCAATTGTGGACAAATATAGGCTATTCAAACACATGAATTATGAAAGACATTGTAACCAAATATAGACTTACAGATTCTTGCACAACAATATGAGATGGAGATGCATTAATGTTGTTCACATTTGCCGCAGATGAGGATATCTGAATAAGTCAGAATGAAGAAGTATAAGATACTATAAGAGTAAAAAAAGATATTCCATACCGGTAAAAAAAGATAGTCCTTAATCTTTGAAATAACCTCATCGTCATCAGATAGTTTAACTACGGAGCATTGCTTGAAGAAAGGGTTATACAAATTACGGAAGGCCAGTCAATTTGACAAATTTGATGCAATCCTTGTCCCAGAAAATAACATTCGCAACATGTTTATTGTATTCGACCTCGATTTCAACTTTGTACCTACGATAAAAAATACAACAAAAAAAGATATGGAACATCTAAAATTGAAGTTTTTCAAAATGAGTATCATAGAACTATTTTTCATTCAGGCTAAACTCACTTAGTTAGTGGTAAAAGATCATTCAGAATACAACTAAACCCAAATGGTTCTCCAAGGGACTTGTTTGATTTCTTGCAAATAGGACAAACCTTATAATACCAACCAAACTTTGAGCATTTGAATCTCATTATTTTACCAACTGTAATAGCATAACATTCCTGCATTATCAGGAGATAGAATGAAATATAACAAAAATTGGTTAAAGAGTATTGAATATCAAGAGAGCAACAATTACGAAGATAAGATAGAAATAGTAGAAGGTTCAAATCACCTTTTATGCCTCATTGATTTCTGCAATAGTTAGAATTTCCTTCAAATTTGTGAAAGAGTTGTCTTGCAAAGATTGACTTGAAACTGAGGTTTGAGACAACGCTTGTGATGTTGATTGGAAACATGGTTTGGATTTATACCTATGTAAAATATAAACAAAAAAAATGTAACAGTGATATGAATGCATTCTTTGGTATTATAAAATCGGTAATAATGTTTTACCTTTCTTTAAAAGATAGAACTTGGGGGTGGTCTAAGTTGATGAAAAGTTTAGACCCATTTCAAGCATTAGAAATCTGCAGTTTGCCAGATACTTCAAGCATTCAAGGTAGATGGTAAAAGATAAGATTAAATGAGGAAGGGGTTTTAATGAAAAATTCATGAATCATACAAACGTAAGGGATGTAAGAATGACCTTTGCATCTTGTATAACCAACTCAAGATGTTGGCCGTTTCACTTTATAACAGTCCAGATGTCGACAATACAAATGGACATCTTCTATATTTTGATACCTTGTTTCAAGTCACCGATAAATATAGGAGGTCTTGACATTCTTCAACTGCAGAACATGAAAAACATATAGTATGAATTGAGCAATAATCATGCTACCAAAATTTGAAGATAGTTAGAGCTAAAAGCTCAAATATAGAATGATTATCATTGGCAGCAAAACATTTCCAGATTTCAAACAAAGTTAGGTCAAAGTTTGAAGCAGAATTTGAAAATGGTTAACATTCACGAAAAAATGAATGATGAAGTTCTGGAACGAAACATAGTTAGCATTCACGAAACAAACAAAAAAGCTAAAAAAAGCAACAAAAAAAACTTTAATCGACGATGAACGAATGAACATAAAATCCTTCATGAAAACGTGATAAGTACCGTACCCAAATACATGAAATCACAAACATTAAAAGAAGCAGCGCAACTGGAAATAGTAGATCTACAACAACGAAAACAAAGGTTGACTTATACACAAACCTTGCAATGAAGAAAGTAACAGAACCGGGGACTTATAAGGTGATAAGATGATAGAGAAATGAGCCTCCTGCAGATGAACGTGGACCACAGAGCTGATGACCAAACCAAAGAAACCAACACCAGATTTGCAAGATCCTGAAACTGCGATTAGAATCCAGACAACAACCAAGGCAGACCAACAGAGAGAGAGAGAGAGGGAGAGAGAGAGAGAGAGAGAGAGAGAGAGAGAGAATAATATTGAGATTTGGGGAAAGAGAGAGAATATGAGAAGGTTTTTTGATGAAAAAATATTGGAAGTTGTATATTTGAAGCGTGTAGAAGAATGTCGATAGATATGATTATAGGGTTCAATTAAGCTTGGGGAATCACATAGCAAATTAAATCTTATAAAATAATAATAGATAATAATAGATTAATAGATTAATAAAAAAAATAGTAAAATGCAACAAAAAATCTGGTGTTGCCACATCAGATGTAATAAATGTCAAATCAATATAAAGCTTCCATTTTATAGTTAGTCAATTTCAACCTTACTAATTAGCCTAGACTAAGCATTTAATCAGAGGGCTTAGAGCGTAATTTCCAGATACTTTAGAGTTTATATATTTATTTTAGATATCTACACTCATATCCTAATGGTTGTTGCCTCATATACAAATAAAATTTATATAACGAGTAATAATACAAGGTGACACCTAGGTTGCCCCATTAAAAAATACAATTAATATCACAAACAAAAATACAAGTCTTTATAGATATAAATGAATGTCACAATTAATATCATTTATTTTAGGAATAAAAATTTTAAGTTTTTTATTTCTACCACCATGCAACAAATTAAAAGAAATCCTTCCATGACTATATATGTTAAAAAATTAAAACATTAACAAATAATATTCAAAAACAAAATGTACATTTTATTATTATAAATATATATTAGAAAGACACATAAAATATAAACTTACGCGTTAACTTTATCTTTTATCTTTGAATCATTGCATGAACATGATGGGAATAATTATTAATGGATACAAAGTTGAATGCTAAATAAAAGAAAAAAACAAATTCATATATACATTTATGTATGCGGAAAAAGTGTTAAATAACAAACTGTATTCAAGTCATTTAACTTATTATGAGTCGAAAGCATAAAGAATATGGGAAATCATCAAAGGAATCACATTCCTTATCAATTGTAATGTTATTTAGCCTTCTTATCTTCTATTTTTCCATAAATCCCATTAAGATGAGTGTTTAGTTTTCTTAGATTAGGTCCCTTTAGAAGAATTTTTCCTAATTTGTGTAAAGCATGTGATATGCTTATATTTGTTCATCATAATGAGAAACCTTTTTTTTTATTCAATAATTATTTGTGTTTAATGATTTTTGTTCGTTAAAGATTTGAGTTAATTCACATAGGCCGTGTTAAAGAACTAACTGTAGATTTTGTGATTGGGCCTAATACTATTAGGAATCTATTTATATAGTTAGACATAGGGTTTCCTCAGTTGTGACATAGGTATTTTTCTTTTTTCAAATTTTTTCCAGTTGTGAATGATGCTAGTTGAGGATTGTAATTTGACAAATAGGAATACATGCATGGTAAGAGATTATGTGCAATAATTTTGTAAATATAGATGTGATATTTGACGAGTTATTATAGGTTTACAAAAGGGTTAACCACACAAAGATAAGGAGCTGCATGTTGATGAAGGTAGACTTTGAGAAAGCTTACGACTGTATATCTTGGTCCTTCCTTTTATCTCTACTTAGAAAGTTAAACTTTGGAGTGAAATGGATAAGCTGGATTCAGACTTTGGTGTGTAAAGAGTCAATGTATGTGCTTGTAAATGGTAGTGCTACAGGTGAGTTTTTATTTTAATAAGCAAAGAATATATTATATTGACCAAGGAAACAAAGGGGTTTCCTAACCCATTTACAAAAAGAACCAACATATACCATCATAATTGCTATAAGAATTCTGTAGGATAGTTAAACCAATTATAATAATTACAGCCCCCAAAGAACCAACCTATACCATCACAATTCCTACAGGTGAGTTTGATGTTGAAAAGGGTTTGAGGCAAGGGGGTCCGTTATCCCCATTCCTTTTTGTTCTTGTAATGGAAATGCTAACAGTGTTGGTTAAGAAGACAGAGCTTGAAGGGTTGTATGAAGGCTATCAGGTAGATTCAGTTTTGCAGTTAAGCATAACTCAGATTGCAGACGATACGCTATTGATGGGTAAGGAAAATTGGATTAATTTGTGGTGCATTAAGACAATTCTTAGAGGGTTTGAAATGGTTTCAGGATTGAAGGTGAACTTTTTCAAAAGTAAGATAGGTGGCTTAAATGTGGACAAGGAATTCTTGGAGTCAGCCTCAAATTTTTTACACTGTGATATATTTGAGATGCCTTGTTCTTTCTTGGGAGTCTATATAGGGGTTAGTCAGAGGATTAAGCATATGTGGATGAGCTTAATTGACAAGGTAAAAAGAAGACTGGCAAAGTGGAAGGGGATGATGTTGTCTTTTGGAGGGAGGCTAGTGCTCATAAACTCTGTCATTAATGTTATGCCTTTGTATAAGTTTTCTTTCTACAAGGTTCTAGCTGGAGGTTTAAAATCCCTTCGAAGCATTCAGAGTAGATTTTTGTGGGGAGGTAGTGAAAATTGTAAACGTATTCATTGGGTTGATTGGAAATCCATTTGTCAGACAAAGGAGAAGGGATGCCTGGGAATAAAGGACTTAGCCAGCTTCAATAGGGCTCTTCTTTTGAAATGGTAGTGGAGAATGTCGAAAGAAGAAGGTAGTGTGTGGAAGTCTTTACTGATTAGTAGATATGGCAATAATTTTCTCTTAGCTCTTAGTAGTTTTGAAGGAGAGGAATGAGAGAAGAAAGAATCAATATGGTGGAGGGATCTGAAGGAAGCAGGGTATGATAGAGTTTCCAAAAGGAGTTGGTTTATAGAGAACATCAGGTGCAAATTAGGGGAATGTAAAAGAATATCCTTTTGGCATAATTGTTGGGAGGTTGATATTCCTCTTAAGGAGGTTTTCGTGAATCTTTTTCTCTTTGCAAAAGATGTTAACTGCTCCGTAGCAGATCTTGGAGAGTGGCATGGGGAAGATTGGCTTTGGAAATTGAGATTTAGTTATTTTCCCCCTGAGTCTAAAATGGAAAAAGAGAAAGAAAACCTGATGGCCTTGCTGGATCAGGTGAACCCTGTTAAGGGGGAGGATGATGAATTTGTCTGGAAACCAAGACTACTTTCTAATGTTTCTATTCAAGAGGGTTTCTCTGTCAAGTCTTGTTACTATTCCATGGCTTTAGATTGGTCAGAGATCAGATTGGAAGAAGCAGTTTTGGTTGGTCTGCAGAAAGTTTGGTAGGTAATAGTGCCTTCGAAAGTTCAGTTCTTCACGTGGAAGTTGTTGTGCCAAAGGCTAGCCACTAAAGATCAGTTGGTGAGGAGAAATGATATTCAGTTGGATGGTGACAACAGTTGTTCAGAATGTAGGTTACATGTTGAAACCACTCAACATGTGTTTTTTAAGTGTTGTTATGCTGAAAAGGTTTGGAAGGGAATAAAGAAGTGGAAGGGTTTTGAATGTTCTGCTAAAGACAGTAGTGTGGAAGCTATGAAAGACTTTGAAGAAAAAATAATTCTGAATACAGGAAATAGCAAGGGTATTATAGTTTAGATCACGATAGTGTGGATTCTATGGTTTAGACGGAATAACGACATCTTCGAAAATAAGAAATTATCAATAATGGAATCTGTGAATTCAATTATGTTTTTTAGTTGGAAATGGCTATCTTTAGTTTATCCTACAGTTTTTATCTCCTTTTACGACTGGTTTAATGTTCCTCTTGTGTATCTTCATTGATTGGAGTTTGTAAAGGTTGCTTCACCCCTTGTGCAGCAGGTTATATTTTAGTGTTGCTTGAAGAAAAAAAAGTTAAATGATTTCAAGGGAGGTATAATCATTTTTATAATTATAATTGTGTAAACTTTTTGTTTAGTTTATGCACTCTCACAATAATTAGCAAACAACTCCAATATGTTATGTGTAACCTGAAAGTATTGAGTGCAATCTAATAGGGGAGAGAAATAGATTTTCCGGTATTTTAGAATTTTTAAGCAATGGTTCTTATACTCTTTTTCTTCTAGAAATAAGTGTATGAAATTTGAATGAAAGTGAAAAATTTTAATGCAAAAAAATAAAGACCACAATGATGTATACTAGTTCCCCTTACCAACCAAAGGTACATCTAGTCTCCTCACACTCTTAAGAGATTTTTACTATTATTAGATCTTTGTACAAGTCTCACACCAAGACTCTTCCTACAATCTTCTAATACTAACAAAGAAGCAAACCACTTCCTATTTCACAAACACCAAACCATGGTGGGCTTTGAATCACCCCAATTCAAATGACCTTTTACAACAATCACCAAAACACTTTGATGATCCCAAAAACTAGAAAGCACACCATTTTCTATTTACAAAATAAGTCACCACACACTTGGTGATTAAATACAAATTTTGAACAAAAATGAATATATGACAAGAGTTGTTGCACTTGAATCAATTTCTGTATAGATATTGATCTTCCCTTCCAATGAAAAATTCAACTATAATACATCTATATTGCTCAGATACTTTTCTTACTGATATGAAAGTTATGTAGAAAAAGTTTCATGTAATACAAATTTGAATTGATGTAAAAAAATTAGTGGAAAAGGTAATTTTAAATCTGAATTTTCTACCTTTAAAAAAGTGGATATCTTATGCCGGTACTCGTTGGAATGAATTTAAGTCACAGCTCACGGATGACTACATTAGGAAGCCTAAGAGCGGTCTTGCGCGTCCATGGATTCAATATAGTTTTATATCGAAGAAGCAATGGAACAATTTTCCAAGATACGTCGTTCTGAGGAATTCAAGGTTAGTACTAGTCTTATGTAACCTATAATGTTATGCTAATGAGTTATAGATACTAATCATATATATTTTTCACTATGTTAATAACAGGTTAAAAGCGAAGTAGGAATACAAAACAATGCAAAGAACATGTACCCCCCATAGATTGTCTCGTGGGGATTACAGGAAACTTGAGAAAAGAATCATGTTTGAAAAACAAACCCAAACAGGAGATGATCGCATCCCATCTCCACCGTCAAGACATGAGAAATGGAAGATGTCTCGATTAAGACCTAATGGAGAGTACACCTCTGAGGCGTCAAGAGTAGTTGCTGAGAAATTGTAAGTATGATTTGTTTTTCTTATGTTATTTGTTATTTAAATACGTTGGTAACAATATAAGTAAGTTGCTCATGTTGTGTAGGATAAGTTGGTTGAGGCGGCTCGTGAAGGCATATTTGTTCCAGAAGCACGACATAACATATTAGTAGAAGCTATTGGAACATATGAGCATGGTGGGCATGTCAGTGGTGTTGGAGAAGGTGTCGGCTTGAGGACATTCTTTGGGTCTCAAAGAAAGAGTACAGAAAGCCCGAAATTTATTGCACAAAGACAAAAGATTGAGAATGTTGAGAAGCAAATTAGAAGAACAAAGGAGGATGTTAGAAAAAGAGAATGAAAAAAGGGAGAAAGATATGGAAATTTTTCAAGAGTTATATTCGGTATGTGCTTTACTTGAGATGTTAGTGTTTTATCGAAAATGTGTGATATATATTGTGCTTATTTTTGTTTTATGTTCTAATTAAATATTATGATGTAGAGATTAAGTGAAAACCTCGAACAACGTATAAATGAAGATCACCGTTATGTTGATGGTGATGATGATGATGATGATCAAACTCAAAGTAGAAGTGTTGTACGTCATGCTTCTACCAAAGGAAGTAATTGTTCAGCACCTCCCCCCCCCCCCCTCTCCAGATAACCGCAATGACATAATGGACCCTAACGCAAATAAAATCACCACGTCATACTTGAACGTTGCGATGATAAATGATACGCAACCTATCCCACTAGAACATTGTCTATGTTTGGAGTTATTCTATTACAGTCTTGAGGATATAAGGGATTTTCTCGGTGGATATAAGTGGTTGGACGTAGGGATATTGCAAGTTTGGTGCACGTAAATATATAGTTGAATGTACATGTCATTATAGAACATTATAATTTTTTTGTATTTCCTCCCTTAATCTATTCATTTTCTTTAACCATTTAGGTACATTCACCGTGTTTGTATAGAGTTAAATAAATCAAGTCTTTATGGAATCTTGGATCCGCTTTTTATTCTATGCGTGTTTAATCAACCAAGAGACATTCTAGAGTACTTGAAAAAACGGTTAAATGAGGGAGGAAAAAAATGTTACTTAGAACTATTTCTCTGTTCGTAAGTATTTTAGTAATTGATGTTTATGTATTCTATATTTAGTTTTGTTTAAGCAAATACTAATAATATATATGCTCGTGTTTATTCAGTGGTCATTGGCAATTGATCATCATATCATTTAGGATGAATACAGTAAATGTATTATGTTCCTTGCATGATCCACTCGAAAAGAAAATAAAATAGATTATTAATTCGTAAGTGTATGTTTAATTCATTTTCTTTGACATTGTAATTAGTTTATCATGTAATATGTATAATTCATTTTCAATGTACAGTGTTGTGGAGCAAGTGAATATGATGAACAATGTTAGAAGAAAGCCCTCATGGGTCTTTCCTAAAGTAAGTAGTCCGACTACCTGTTTCTTTCATTTACATTCATGTGTGGTTATATTCATGTAATTATTGCTTAAATGTATAGACGAGGAGACAACCCGGGACTTACGAGTGTGGGTATTATATCATGAAACACATGTTAAACATTGTACTTATAGGCATTGTTGATTCATGGGATAAGGTATATATGTCATAAAATGTTAACATATATTAATATATAAGTTGACTATTGAATTATTATCATGCATGATATTCTATTTTTGCTCTTTCTTATGTAGATGTTTAACGAGGAAACCCCATTACCCGTCGAGGACTTTGTAGATCTTCGTAAACGTTGGGCGTATATCCACAATGTGCTTAAGGGTCCTGCTGATTGATCTATTGAGATGTGTCAATGACTTAGTTTCTGTATTGATGATGTGAATATATTGTACAGTTTGATGTAAACATATTCTACAGTTTGATCTAAATATTAATTTTGGCTTTTGATGACAATGTTAGCTGTTTTTATGCTCTTTATGCATGGTTAACTAAAAATACAGGTTGTTGTAAATTCTATGATATGGTTATAATAGTTACCGGATAAAAAATGGGAAGAATTTGAAAAGTAGAGAATTTCATATTTAAAACAGAGGAAGTTTTGACAACGGTTATAAAACCTAACTGTGGTTGTATATTGAACGCTGACTAGAATAATATAAATTACAATAGTTCTATCACAACGGTTGGTTTAACCAACCGTTGTGATATGGCGTGCATTTTCTAGAATACAACAACGGTCCTAGGACCGTGATTGTAAGTACCACATATACAATGACACTCTACATAAAAACGCCTAGTCCCGCGTGGTTATATATCTTTCCCAAACGTTGTTAAATGCATTTTCCGTAGTAGCGATAATCTTTTTTCCTAACATTTCCTAAGACACCAAAAACCCTAAGAACTTCATATTTTCATCTAAGAGGTGATCTTCATAAAATCGAAGCTGGATTTCCATCCATTGTTGATTCTTCAACTTGGATGCACATTCATCTCCTTCCATTACTTGTGAAGCAAGCTACCATGGTTTTTGGTAGCTAAATCCTTTGTATTAAGGGTAGATGTAATCTTTCTTAACTTGTATGTATTTTTTTTATCTTTTGTATGTGAACAAAGTAGATGATCAATGTATGATGAATATCTTTGCTATTAATGTTATATATTTGATTTGAATCACTATTGAAAGGTATTTTTCAAACCTTGACACAAGTTATTCATCTATCAATGAACATGCTCTAGACATAGATTTGTGAGTTGATATTCACTTTCTGTCAAGCTCTAAGATTATTGTGTTGATTGTTAGCATGAGACATCATCTAGTAATTACTACGATAATATTCATGATATCGCTTTAGCGATAAACGGTATTGAGAGGATACGTGATTAAATTAATCGTAATAAAGTCCACATGCTTGATTAAATGAATACATGCAAAGTAGGTTGATGAAATCTATTCTTGATATGTCTGTTAAAACAAACATCTTTTCAAACTTTAATCTTTGCTACAAAACTCTTGTGAAATTTATCATACCAAACAAAATCATTATAAAACCCTCACTTAAGACTATATAAACTGTTAAACGAATTTGATATCACGATAATCCATGTGGAAACGATAAAACTATTATCCACCTAATATACTTTCAACAGAACCTAAACTATAACATGGATATTCTTTCAATAGCAGCTAAGCTCGAGCTGGAAGCCATTCTCAACATTCTTCTAAATGTCTCTTCAATTCCTGTTCATTTTATTTCCTTATTTTGGTGGCGCGACTCTAGGGGATTTTTTTGTCAAAGTTGTGTATTCAAGGTTGCTTAGCATTTCTTCATCAGAACCTCGTCATTCTTTGCTTATATCTCATGCTCCGCAGTTTACCTTAAAAACAAGAATCCCTAGTAGCATTCAAGTTTTTGTGTGGAGGCTCCTTCTAAATAGGGTCCCAACTCTATCTTGGCATTAATAAGGAAAAGACATTTCACCAAATTTCATAAAGGGATACCATCACGGTTGAGCAACCATGGTAAGATAAGGTGTCGTGGTATGTACAACTTAACCACCAGGGGTTGGAAACCGTAGTAAAAACATAATTTATCAACAAGCAACATCATTTATCTTCAAAATCATAAACTAACCATAAGATAAAGACAACACATTTATCAAATATACCTCAACAATAAATTAAAATGTTTACATACCTCATTTTAAAACAATAAATAATGGAGTTTTGAAAAGAAACAGTTTACATACGTACCTTTACTTGAAAGATTTGTGGAAAAAAACAAACAAATGAGCTTGCTTGTTTTGTGACACATTCCCTTGAAACATACTATTTTGAGAAGTTATGTTGGAGTTTTGTGAAGTTAGAGTGGAGTTTTGAGAGATTGGGACACTGCAAGAGAAGTTAGAATTTCACACTTAAAGCGCAGTCTGTTCTGAAGTGAAATAATTTAGCTTATATAGACAAATTATTTTACAACGCTTGATAAAACCAATAGTGGTGATATGTTATGATTTATAACCATGGTTTTTAATTTGGACCGTGGTGACAAATTTTTAAATTTTATTTAAAATTAGAAATAAAAGGAACACACACTTTTATTAACGAAAAAACACAAAAATTACAGGTGTTAGATTTCGGAGCGTGTCACTCTTAAAATATCACAACGGTTGTTAATTCTTACCGTGGTTATATGCAATTTAAAAATTGAAAAACAAAAACTCCTAATAAAAATATATTATCGCCTTGGATATGTGACAGTGATAAGAGATTGTTAAGGAATGTGTCTTTTGTAGTAGTGGAGTTTGGTAAGCGATAAGTGGTTAATGGTCCTCACAACTTGGTTTGCCACTTTTGTTTTCACCATGAAGAAACAAATATTCATCTCTTTATTTTCAGTTATCTCTTCTTGAATTTGGTTTGAGGTGCTGGTTTGGATTGGTTTTGTTGGGTTTCCTGTAGTAGTTTTGACTTTAGATCAGTTTTTTAATTTTGGTATTCTAGGGAAAAGAAGAATTAAAAAGGAATTTAGAATGTTGTTTTGGTTTTAGGTAACTTGGAATATATGGTTAACTCGAAATGTTAATCTCTTTAAAGAGATATTTTTAGTTGAGAAGGATATAGTAAACATTGTTTTTTTTTTATAAGCAAAGAATTGATTGAAGTGAGTACAAAGGGTACTCAAACCTGATTACAAAAGTCGAATAGGCCTCGACAAGCCAAAGAGTTTACCTACCAAATGAAACTATGATAAGAATAACAACGGATCTTTGTTAAAATCTTAAAGGTTACATTTGGAATGAGTAATATCTCCAATGAATGACCATCTCCAAATCGTGTACTTTATCGACCACACGATGTCAACAATATTCCAAGAAGAGTTTCGGAAAATGATTCCATTCCTAGTAGTCCAGATGATCCAGCTAACCTCTAACCAGATACTATCTTCTCTGCCCGGGAGCATTTTCTTAAATTTGCAGAAATCGAACCACTCTAAAAAACTCTCCTTTAAATCAAAACTTTCCGGAACCGAAAACCCAATCCAATCGGACACCTCTTTCCAAACCAAAACAACCACCGGACAATGCGCAAGAACATGAATTAACGTTTTCGCGGAAGAGGAACAAAACACGCAAGAGGAATTTCCAGAAGGGGGAATGATTCCTCTAGCAAAGAGGAGATCCCTTGTCGGCAATCTATTTAAAAAACTCCTCCAGCCGAATGCTTTGATTTTTTGCGGAACCAACAAATTCCAAATCAGACCCAAAGCTTTATCATTCCTTCGAGGCGGACCAAAAGGGATCCGATGCTCATCAGTCATCCAGTAGAAGGATTTGACCGAAAAAATATTATCAACTGTGGGTTGCCAAACTAAGTCGTCCTTCCCCTTAACCTTAGGACTGCGATTTGCAATACAAGAATGTAACGCGACAACTTCATCTGCTATAAAAGAAGCAGATGAACCAGACGCCTGAGCAAAAATAGAGGTTGTATTAACAGAGAGCCTGCCGCTGATGGAAGAAACAGAAACAGCTGTTGTAACCACCGCTCCATCTGACGGCACCAAATCTAAAGCTCCATCCTGAAACACAGTGGCAGCAGTACTGGCTGGAACTGAATGAAAAGCAACCCGACCAAAGTTTTCCACCTGAGACCTACTGTTAAACTGAAAGATGCCTGCAGAAAACTCGTTGGAAAAACCAGAAAAATTAATACCAAGATCCCCCCATATCCACTCTCCATTAGACCAACCGCCCATTCCCGCAACCGCCACGTCCTTCAAGCGAGAAATGGAAAATAACTAAGGATAAAGGTCTTTCAAGCTACCCAAACGCGTCCAATTAACATGCCAAAAAGGAGTCACAAAACCATTTCCAATATCAAAGGAACAATTATTAAGGAAAATGTCCTCCGGATATTGCCTCGAGATGGAAAGAAGGTCCTTCCACCAAGTCGAATAGGAACTCCATGTGGCAAAGGAACAATCGACACGGCACATGTGCGAATTGATATCCCCATAACGAGCTTGCAACACTTTATACCAAAGATCCTCTGAGCCGTTTAGTATCCTCCATCTCCACTTATGAAGGAGGGCTAAATTAAAATCCTCGATTCTCTTCAAATTGAGACCTCCCTTATCGAAAGGCAAACAAAGAGTATCCCAACTAATCTAATGGGTTCTCCTACTTTCCTCCGAGCATCCCCATAAAAAACCGCTTTGAATTTTAACTAACTCCTTTCGAACCTTCACTGGGATCTTGTAAAATGAGAGATAAAAAATAGAGAGACTACTAAGCACCGACTTAAGAAGAGTGATTCTACCTCCAAAACTCAAGAACCTACCTTGCCAACAAGATAACCGCTTTTCCAACTTATTCGCCAAGAAAGACCAAGTTGCAATCCTCCTAGGATTGAAACCAATGGGAATACCGAGAAATGTGAACTCTTTTCTCTCCGTACGACACGATAGAAACAAGGCACTCGCTTCAAGAAAATTAGGCGGAACATTAATTCCAATAAGTTTACACTTATGAAAATTAATTCCGAGTCCCGACACTAACTCGAAACCTCGAAGAACCGCTTTTATGGCCCACAAATGCCTCCAACTACCGTCTCCAATCAAAAGAGTGTCGTCCGCGAATTAAGGAACATCCACAAAACACTTTCCTTTAACATTCAACCCCGAGAAATCACCTAAAGCCACCGCATTCTTCACTAACACCGTAAGACCCTCCGCAACCAAAATAAAAAGGAATGGGGAGAGAGGGTCTCCTTGTCTAAGACCTCTTTCCACCAAAAATTCCTTAGTAGGGCTACCGTTTACCAAAACGGACATCTTACTAGAAAAAACAGTTACTTCCATCCATTTCAACCATAGCTCCCCAAACCCCATTCTTCTCAACATGAATCTAAGAAAGTCCCAACTCACTTTATCATACGCTTTCTCAAAATCCACCTTAAATAGAGTGCAACCAATTTTTTCTTTACTCGCATAATCAACAAATTCATTTGCCACCAAGACCCCCATCAAGTAATTGCCTCCCTGGCACAAAAGCACATTGAGAAGGCGAAATGATAGAATCCAACACCCCCTTCAACCTTGCCGCCAAAAGCTTAGACAAAGCTTTGTACAAGCAACCCACAAGGCAAATGGGTCTATAATCGACTAAATCCAAGGGATTCGCGCGCTTTGGAATTAACGTCAAAAAGGATGAAACTATAGATTTAGATAACAGAGCACCCCTATGAAAATCCTTAAAGAATCTAAAAAAATATTCTTTAAGGAAATGCCAACACTTTTTAATAAAAACAAAAGAATACCCATCCGAACCCGGGCTCTTTGAACCTTCACAACCCCACACCGCCTCTTTGATTTCCTCCTCCGAAAACGGACGCTCGAGGAAGGCCCTCTCAACAAGGCTTATAGATTTGAAAGGAAATCCCTCTAAAATCGGCCTATCAGCCACCGGATCGATGAATTTCAAAGCAAAGTGATTCCTCACTCCCTCTTTAACCTCATTAACCGAAACTAACATTCTGCTATCCGAATTCAAGGGATCAATATGATTACGTCTTCTTCTTTCCTTCATCACACAATGAAAGTACTTACTATTGTTGTCACCATCATTAAGCCATTATAGTCTAGACTTTTGAATGAGAATATTATCCTTAACCCTCAAGTTCAACCAAAAACGACTTGTAGTCTTCTTGCGATCAATCAAGAAATCCTCCGTTAAAAGACCCAAATCTCTATCCGCTTTAGCATCTCCCTCATTGATGTCCCTCACGCACTCTTCAATATCTAAGTCGATCTTTCCGAAAACTTCATAGTTCCATTTTCTGAGACTACCTTTAAGTAGTCTAAGCATTTCCTTAAGAATATAATCGCTTATACCTTCTACTTTCAAGTCTTTCCACTCTTTCTCCACAAAACCCACAAAATCCTTGTTCGAAAACCAATCATTATTGACTCTAAAGGTTTCGGACCCCAATCCGAGGAATCCGCCATCAACCATACCAGACAATGGTCCGATATGTCTCTAGGGCCAATGAGTTGAACGACCACTCCCCGCCTTCGAATTACCTCATCCGACAACAAGAAACGGTCAATCTGGCTCATAGAAGAGTCGTCCCCGCTATACCATGAGAATCTTTCACCTTTCCAATCAACATCCACCACATTACTATCCCTTACAAACCCCGCAAACTCTTTCATTTCAATGTTTCGCGCATCCGAAACCCTTCCTTTCCTTTCACAAGAAAAAGTGACCGCATTGAAATCACCTGCTATACACCAATCTCCATCCATAAGATTCGACTTTAATTCCAACAACTTACTCCATAAAATTCTTTTCGAAGCCAAATCACACAGGGAATAGACATTGACCACATAATAAATATGATTTCTCCATAAGACTTTGACTCCAACATAACCTACTCCTTTAAAACTACATAACGCCTCTACACTACCCTCCTTCCAAAGAATAATTAAACCTCCCGAAAGACCCAAAGAACCGGAATAAGACCAACCGATATCCTCCTTAGACCAAAAACTCTTCGCTATCTCATTCGACACCGTATTTAGTTTAGTTTCTTGGATAAGAAACATATCCGCTCTCCCTTTTTTGATGATGTTGCTAATTCTCTTCCTCTTCATCAAGCTCCCGCCCCCTCTAATGTTAAATGATCCAATAATCATAACCGGTTTTTAATTATTGCCTTCGATCCTACAAACTTACCTCTCTCCTCCTTCTCCAGTTCTTCAATTATCATTTTAAAATCTTTCGCCTTATCCTTAGCCGCCACCCCTAAATCCAAGATCGCCTTCCAAAGCTTATCTCCTATTCTTGAGTCTAAGTATCCCCACATCCTATTGTTGCATCTGATAATATCCGTCTCAGTGGAATTGTCCCCATGATAAATAAACGAGGATGAAATCTGCTGTTGATCTTGCCTATCGCCATCCCTAGAGAAAAATCTGCAGACCTTAATTTTTTAAGAGCAGTATTCTTATTCTTCCATTACAACCTTTTTTTATTATTAATAGTGCTTAGTAAACCTTGTGGGCCATGAAGATTCAAACATTTTAATTTCTTAAATTTCCTCCTAGAAACGGCTTGGGCCCCACACGAAAAAGGACATAAATTTTCCTCCAAAGTACATCCTACAAAGGATGACTCGGACGACACACCTTCTGGAAAAAGAGGCGATTTGTCTTTCTCCTTTACCACCTCGGGACTGACAGAAATACATTTTGCCTTATCTATTGCCTTGTCAAAAGCACCTGCCACCACCTGTTCACCTACTTCTGATTTTTCTGCAGAAACCGACCCCAGTTGAGAAACCAAAGGTCCATCCACTACTCCTTTTCTTTTCTTTTCTTTTCTTTTGAAACTTTACCATCTCTAAATCATCTTCTTCCTTACCGTCATAAGAGCCTCCATAGAAATGACGATCTTCCTCCGATAAAACGACATCGTCCTTCAACCAATCTTCCTCCGATTCGAAAGAAGAAGACACATCTACCTTAAGAGTGTCCGATCTGGGTAAAACACGAAGGGGGACATAAGTGTCTTCGCGAAGAGTGATGTTGAAAATTTTCCTATCTATCTCCGCTTCAATATTCTCCTGGAGGCAAAAACCTGAGGGAACCCGAACCATAAATCTGGCAATATCCATCTGAGAACCAACAAGAGAACTTTCGTCCGAACATATGTACACCCCCAACAAATTATCGATTATCTCGAAAAAATCCAGACACCAAGCATGGCAAGGAATGCCATAAGCCATTATCCACATCACCCGCTCCTCATCAACGTCCTCCTCCTTCCAAGGGCGAATGAAACTAAACCATTGCTTCCACCAAGAAGACCCTTCAACTATTAAATCGTCGATAGATCCAGGTTCCAAATCCTCCAACAAGCACAATCTAGAACCTAAAGGAGTCACCTTAACAGTGAACACTCCCTCAGCTTCAAAATGACGTTGCAAATTAAAAGATATACCCGGGCTTGAAGTTGAACCCACAAATGCTTTCTGCATTCTATCCTTAACCTCCTTGTTAGAATTGAACATGTAGAGCATCGAATGTTGTGAAACAGAATTTTTCTTTCCCAAAACCTCAGCGAAAGACCGAGAACCCACGTGGCCCATAAAAGTCGACGCTGCCTTTACCAGAATACCAGTAGCACCACTACGCCTTCCTCCAAATAACCCAACTACATGAGCCCTGTTGTTCTTGATGATACTCCTCTCGAATCTAGGCGGATTCGCATGAAAGCTTCTTGCCTCCTATGTTAACATTGTCCAACTTAATCCCTAAAACTCTTTCGTCTACCACCTCCCTAAACCTGGCAAAACCAAAGTGGTTTCCTTGTTTGTTGCACCTCGGAGAAATAAGAACCTCTGCCACCTTGCCAATGCAACCAAATAATTCGAATAAATCCTTTGCCTTGACTCTATCTGGGAAATTCGAGATGAAGTATGAGCTGACTCCTTCCAGATCTTTGCCTTCCTGAAATTCTGGTACATGTGCAGAATTCAGATGTCCTAGAACAAGCCGTTCGACATCTGGTCTGACATGATCACAAAGGGCAAGGTATAATGCAATAAACAAGGTACTGAAAAGCAATAAGAGCAAGACACACAAAATTGTTAACCCAGTTCGGTCTAACACACCTACTATGGGGGCTACCAAGCCAGGGATGAAGTCCACTATCAGTAGTATCAATTCAAAGCTAAACTCTCTGTTTATAGCTTATCACTCAATCACTACCCAATGACCCTTCTACCTAGATCCTCTCTAGATATGAGAAACCCTTCTCACTCCCAATCATCGCAATGATGTCTAGCAGTTGACAATCCGCCACTGCATCAACGACTCTTTACCTATACAATAATTCAACAAGGACGACACCTTTCCAAGACACAACTTAGAGTTACTCAAAAGCTTCCTCCAAGAACAATACTCCTCTTACTTAACAGTTTCGAGGATCACACTAACAAATTGTCCAACTCACAGGTCGAGTGGTACAGGAACCAACCCTAATAATAGGACTTTTACATCTTTGGTTGCGTTACACAACTAGGTTACAAAACATCTATATATATAACCTATTCCCACCTGGATTTGGGCCTACAAAAACATAGCAAATGAGCTGCTACAAATCAGCAGAGACTTCTGCTACATAATAAGACTTCAATCTTTAACTTCCTAAAATATCTCCATAATTAGAAAGTGCATATTTTCCCATATTCTTCTCACTTTCAGACTTGAATCTTCAGACCTATAAATCAGTGCCTCATGATTGCATAATATTCCAGAATATTCTGCATCAGTTAAAACCTAACAGAATTAACAAACCACTTCAGTTCTGGCGCGATGTCGAATGGACCTGCATGGGACATCTTGATACGACATGTTGTTCCAGATGTTAACACTACTTCAGCTCATCATGTTCCAATGCACACTAGGATTTCTTGCTCAACCTGTTCTTCTTTAGCAAGATAAACAAAACTATCTAACATATTGCTGCTATTATTTGTTTTACAAAATTAATGCCAACCCTTAAAATTAAAGAACTAACACTTCCAAACCCCTTCCAAAAGGAAATATGTCCCACCTACCTTGAGCTGAACTCTTTTTCCTCCGAGTAACCGAAGTCCACGCCATTGGAAGACCGAACGAGAATCTCCAAGGAGTTAGGAAGAGGTTGGAGACTCTCTCTCTACCTTGTCTCTCTTGTGGATATTAT
Organism: Lathyrus tuberosus; assembly: GCA_022829125.1. Classification (NCBI taxonomy): domain Eukaryota; kingdom Viridiplantae; phylum Streptophyta; class Magnoliopsida; order Fabales; family Fabaceae; genus Lathyrus; species Lathyrus tuberosus. Next base: position 1,323,235 of record JALAZF010000874.1, read on the forward strand.
ATAGTAAACATTGTAAAAGTTTCTTTTTCAGAATGGTTTGAGACTAGATGTAAAAACACCTTTCATACTAATTTGCTAGATTGGTTTGATAATCCTTTATTGTGTATCCGATCTATTGAGTTAGGTTAGAGGTTGTTTGTATGTCTCTTCTCTCCTTCTCTCCTTCAATATATTTCTTAGAAAAAGAAAAATCATAGAAGAAAAACAAAATAATAATGAAATTAAAATAATAGAAAACTCATACAAGAGAATGAATTAACAAAAAAAATCATTTGTTTAATTAACTCAAGTCATAATTAAGGATGGATTGGTGTGCTAAGCCTTTGGCATGCATTTCGAAATAAGGTGTTCCGTGTTTGTTGTAATCTTGTTGATTTTTTTTAGGTGTTTCTTACAATCCACTTTGTTTATAAAAAACAGGATGAAAGCTTTCAGTAACCCATCAAAGGATCCCACGATTTCAACATCACTAGTCAATAATATTATTATCTGACCGTAACATATGGTGCCGTGGAAGCCTTTGAGGGTAACTGAATGACTTCTCCTACGTACACAAGCTTTGCTGTGATTTTTATTATCAACAACAAAGATTGAATCCCTATTTATACACAAGATTATATTCATGAAAAATCAATTGATTCTTGTGTATCCCATCATTATTTTAAAATATTGACAGCAAACAACATGCATGATTCGCATTCTCTGGGTTTAGAATTTATTCTTCATAAACTTGACTGTTTCAATGTGTCTATGATAGAGACAGTGCTTTCTATTTGGTTTTAATTTTGACAAATAAAAAGATTCATACTCGTACATAATATATTTGAGATATGCAATTGCCTAAAATGTGATTATAGTTTTCTTTAATAAACATCAAAAATGCGATTGGTAGTTGACATTCATTTATCCACGAGCTTCGGCATCCCATAAAGAACATTATAAATTCTATATAAAACATTGCTTTTGGTCGTGACTTTCATGCAGAATAAGTTCATTCATTCGTTATAAAATAAGTACAGTTAATTTCACAAGATTTTTTTTGTTAATGATGGTTTTGATGAGTTGGATTCCACAAACTCATTAGGATTGGAGCAGTCTCAAACATGGTTTTACACTGTGGTCGTGGATGCAGTTGCGATATTGAGTGATGCGATTGCGGTTATTGTAGTTGTTGCGATGTGTATTGCATTTGTTGCAGTGTGAATTTTGATTGAGAAGAGTTTAAAATACACCATTAAAAAATACTTAATGTTGATATTTTTCATAAGAAAATTAAGTTTTGGGATTCTAAATTTTGATTTGACGTGTGGAAGGATGCATGATTTAAAATCACATTGCATTTGTGGTCTTATGTAATTGCAGTGACTAAATCATCAACAGAATTGTAGTCGTAGTTGCGGTCCAGACCCAATTTAAAACCATAGTCTCGAGATTCAAATAACATTTACAAAGGTATAAAGGTCAGCACAAAGGTAAGCTACCAAGCCAATAAGGCAATCAGGGTTAGCCCAATCAAACTAAAGATCCAGTTCTAATTTAAAAATGAGACAACATTTTAAAAATAAAATACAATTATAATAATAAAAAAAAAACACATCAATTTTGATCGTACCTGGATCAGACAGTATCTGGTGGCCAACAACGTCGTCTGGACTTCAGTTCCGGTGCGGTTGAAAGACGGCCGGGGGAGGGGGATGTACCTGCAAGGTACTCCGACACTCAAAAAAGGTAACGGTCAGAGAAAAAGCAAGTACAAGAGAAGAAGGTTAGAATGTCAAGAAGTGAGTAACCTGACCCTCTCAAGTGAGAAGGTATTTATAGAGAGCCCTCAGCGCGGGGCCAACGGTCACTAGCACTGGGCTGGGTTGTCAGGCCCAATCCAAGCAACTGCCAGGGCTTACGTGGCTTAGTGAAGACCAACGCGTGGTCTTCGCCCTGGGGTAACCGCTCCTAGATATCCGAAATTAGGGCAGACCGATTCCATCGGGAGTGGGCAGTTACATGAGAACGTGTCCTCGCGAGGAGGAGTCATGTGTGTCGAGGAGACACGTGTCCTCGCGGGGAGGACTTAGGTGCAGAAGGAGATGTCCTTGCGTGTCGAGGAGGGGCGAGCTCCGAGAGACTTAGTGCCTCTACCCAGCGCTCTATGCTGTGTGCGCCCGAACACCGCCGAGGTGTTGTACGTGCCCGACATAGTTGTGATAAGAGGCCCTCGTTGGGCCACCCCAAGACGTGTGGGTTGGGCCTGCTCGATTGAGGAGCAGACCCCGACCCAGTCCAGAACAGGAGCCCCCCAAGTCATTGCTCTGAGGTGCCGGAGTAATGATTTAAGGGCCAGCTAGGTCGAGGACTTGTCCAGTCGGGGAAGGGACTCAAAACGAGGAACAATTGGTAAACCGGGCAGAAACAAATAGATCTGATCGCGCTAGACCGGCTGCAGATGGGCGACGTCGCGGTGACACGAGGAGTCTGAACCGAGGTGAACGAAAAGGCGTGTTGGGGAATGAAAAGACGTGCCTGGAGAAGTGTGCGCCAGGTGTCACCCCTCATCATTGCCTAGGGCGGCTACGCTAGGGTAGCGTAATCGATTGCCTAGGAAATCCTCGAGTCTCGTGAGGAGCCTATAAAAGGGCTGAGTTCGTGTCAGTTGCACGTTTCCACCTTTTTCGCTCCTCTCTTCTTTCTACCTCTGTTGCTGCTCCGCCGTCGGTCACCGCCGTACGTCGCCGTATCTTCTGCTTCGTTCAAGTTTCCACCACCGCTCCAAGTAAGCTTTTGATCCCTTTCTTTTCCGTTTTACTTTCTATTTGTGGTTTTCCGGCAAACTGATGAAGTTCCCGGTAATCCCTTGAGTTCTGGCTGAGAACGGCAGGACGTTCCTAGGGTTCCGGTAGCATTGGCGGAGGCTTGGGATGAATATCCTGAGGACTCGATGAATACCCCGAGGACTCGATGAATGCCCTGAGGACATGCGATGAATGCCCTGAGGACACACGATGAATGTCACGAGGAAACGATATGGGAGGGTTGGAGACCCGAAGAAAGGAGGGGCAGTTCACCGTGTCCCCGACCATTTTCTTTGCTCTCGCTGCCCTTTCACTTGATTGGCGGTGGAAGGGTGGATTTGGTTGCGGCCAACGAATTCACCTATTTCCTCTGCTTTTCAGGTAAAAAAAATGGTCGTGAGGGTTCCGGGGATTCTCCAGATAGATACTAAACCCGACTTGGATGGACCCGCTCAGATCCCTAGGGAGGAGCTCGTCCGTCCGGCCGCTGAATGGGCCGGGGAGGAGCCTCTACGCATAAAGTCGCGTTTCGCTGCTGATGATACAGACGCGTTTGCTTTCGTCGAGGACGTCCCTGAGGGCGAGGAGGCGAAGTGGACGGTTTTTCAACCTCGGGCCCACCACCGCATATGTTCGAACTACCGTGGGTTGAGGTTCCCTATGTACGAGTTTGCCTTCAAAGAGGCCGGTATCCGTCTCCCCTTCAACAACTTTCAGTTGGGGGTTTTCAACCGTCTACACTTAGCGTCGTCCCAGCTTCACCCTAACATGTTTGCCTTCCTGCGGGCCTTTGAGATCGTGTGTGACTATCTCAAGATCTGGGCCACTCTCACGCTCTTCTTCCGCATCTTCCACCTCCAACGTTCAATGGACCATGGGCGACATAGTTGGGTCTCTTTCAAACAACCGAGGAAGCTGTTCAAGGCGTACTCGGATTCGATTAGGAATTTCAAGGATAGGTTCTACTATGTCATGCCCGCGACGCACGAGGCTGTGGGTACGCTCTACGACATTGTGCCCGATGGCTCCGGGAAGGAAAGGTTTGTGTCCAAGTGTCCCCTGGAGTGGGAGGATGCGCACTTTGCGCTCGGCACGGAGGAATACCTCGTGAAGTCTAGCGAGCTGTCGGAGGAGTACAAAGGAGCGTACGCCACGCTGGTCGAGTATGTCAACGGCTTCAACTGGGTGGAGTGTGTTGGTAGGGATGGAAAGTACCTCCTCGACTCCCGAGGAAGGATTGTGACCGCGGCCCGGTACATAAACACCCGGGGTCTCCTTGAGTGCAAGTCTCCCGATGAGGCCAAGAGGTTCTTAGGTAGGAACTCCCCGTCCTGTTCGGGCGTCCGTTTAGTTTTGTTTCTTTGCGCTGACTATTTTCATGTTTTCTCTTGCAGCTCAAATGTCGAACGCCACCGAGCGCATTCTGAAGTTGGCCGCTGAACGGACCGCTGAACGAGCACCTAAGCGAACTAAGAGTCGGGTTCGGGATGTTATCCAGGCTGCGGCAACGAGTGGCTCGGCCTCTCCGCAGTGTAGCCAGTCTCCTCCTCTAGAGAGCACCCCTGCTAAGAAAGCAAGGACCGAGGAACCTGTCCTCGTGGATCTCGTGGACCCTGCCTCACCGGAGAAGTTTCTGATGCCCGCCTGTCACCTCCAGCAGAATTTCTTCGGAGGAAGCCCCCCTGTCATTGCTGATGCCGAGGTGAAGGCGGTGCTGGGAATGGACGGTGCGACCAGGAGAGAGGCGCTTGTCGAGGACCTTGCGGCCATGATGCGAGTCTTCGAGACTGCCTTGATATTGAATGATGGTACCCCCCTCTGCCTCCGAGTTGCAGAAGCTGAAGGATGACTATACTGCCCTCGAGAAAGAGAAGGACAAGGTCGCGACCGATTTGCAAAAGTCCCAGGCCAAATGGGAGGACTATGCCAATGCCCTCCGCGAGCTGAATGAGGCCAAGGCTGCACTGAAGGCGAATCAAGAGGAGAGCGATCGCTTTTGGACCAGGATTGAAGAATTGGAAACCGTTGTGCGTCCCGCAGAGAAAGAATCCGCCGAGGAGAAAAGCTTCGTCGACCGTGCGAGCCTGATCGCTAAGAATCGGGAACTTCAGCAAGATAGCCTGGAGGCCCTCGAGATAGGCTTTAAAAATGTAGTGGAGCAAGTCGGTGCTGAGAATCTGGGTGTTCAGCTTGCGCTCGACAGAATCAGCCCATTCCTTCGTGTGGTTGATGGCAAGTTGGACCTGCCAGAGGAGGAGGACGAGGAGGATGGACGTCGGGTCCAGGATGAGATCGCTGTTTAGTTTTGCTTGTTCGGCCTGCTTGACACTTATTTTTTTGTAATGACTTGTGCCCGGCCTGCGTGCCAGGGGCTTTTTGATACTTTGTAACATTTGTACGCTGGGCTTCTGCCCGATTAATGCATTTTTGTTTATCTGCATGTGTGCTGCTTGTATGTCTTCGTTGTGTGTGGTGTTATTTTATTTGATGTGCTTTGCTTTTGTCTAAGTGATAAAGACTTCTATACTTTGTTTTTCTGTCTAAGTAATAAAGACTTTGGGATTTGCTCGACCTTGCTAGTCCTTGACCACGTGGAGAGCTGGTCGGGTGGTCGGAGACGTATTCCGACCTTCAACGAGGCTAAGAGCTCGGTCGAGGTCTTAGCTTCGTGGCGTGAACTTCCCATCGCGAGCTGGGTGTTTTTCCTGATTGGTACAACGACGGCGGAGCTCGATCGAGGTATCCCCGTCGGATCAAAGTCCTCACGCACACACAATGCGGTCTTCGATCTTCGTGTTCTGTCTAGGGGTGTCGCGCTCGAACCTTAGTGCGTCCCCGTAATCGCGGTGTTCGTGAGTCGCGGGCAGTGCTTAACTGTAGTATTGTTTGAGCTTCTCAGTGTTCCATGGTCGAGCAAGTTCTTCCCCGTGTAGATTTTTTAGGAAATAGGCTATTGTCCCCGTTTTCGCGCGGACGCGGTATGGGCCCTCCCAGTTCACGGCGAGTTTGCCTTCTCGCGAGCCTTTCTGGTTCCTTCTTAGGACGAGGGTGCCCACCTAAAAATCACGTTTGATAACTTTGTCATTATAACGTAGTGTTATTTTCTGCTTGAGTGAAGCTTCTCGGAGAGAAGCGCCCGAACTTGTCTCCTCGACGAAGTCAAGTTCTTCCCTCAGGGCTTCGTCGTTCGCGTCCCCGTCGAGGGGGGCTTCTGTCCTCCTCGAGGGCTCCCTGATTTCCATGGGGATAACGGCTTCCGTTCCGTAGGTCAGATGGAAAGGGGTCTCCCCGGTCGTGGAGTGGGGGGTTGTTCGGTAGGCCCAGAGGACGTTGTGTAGCTCCTCGACCCACCATTGTTTGGCTTCGCCTAATCGACGTTTCAGTCCTCGTCGGATTACTCTGTTCGTCGCCTCAGCCTATCCATTCGTTTGAAGGTGCTTGACCGACGTGAAGTGCTGCTTCGTGCCTAGCCTGGAGACGAAGTCTTGGAAGTTCTTATCGGTGAACTGTGTTCCGTTGTCGGTGACAATAGCTTGAGGCACGCCGAATCGGGAGAGGATGTTCCTTTTGTAAAAACGCAGTATGTTGAAGGCCGTGATTTTGGCCAGTGCTTCGGCCTCAATCCACTTCGTGAAGTAGTCCACCCCGACGATGAGGTATTTGTTTTGATATGACCCCTGGACGAAAGGTCCGAGGATATCCATTCCCCACCACGTGAACGGCCACGGGGAGGACAGTGTTTTGAGCTCGTTGGGAGGAGCAACGTGCATGTCCCCATGCCGTTGGCACCTGTCACATTTCTTGACGTGTTCCTTGGCGTCATGTTGCATGGTGGGCTAGTAGTACCCTGCTCGAAGCGCCTTCCGGGCTAACGATCGTCCGCCGAGGTGCTGTGCATTGATTCCTTCGTGTATTTCCTAGAGGATGCCGGGGACCTTGGTCTCCTCGACGCACCTGAAGAGGGGGATAGAGAATCTCCGCCGGTATAGCTTGTCCCCGACTATCGTGTATGAGCATGCCCTCCGCTTGACCATTCTGGCTTCCTTGGGATTTTCGGGCAGTTTACCCGTCGTGAGGTACTCGTACACGGGGGTCATCCAGCCATTGCTGTCACCAATGGCGTTTACGTCTGCCACTGGAGAGGGTTTGTCGATGCTTGGCCGGGAAAGTACTTCTTGTATGACGGATTTGTTCCCGCATTTCTTCTTTGTGCTTGCCAATTTGGACAAGACATCTGCTCGGACATTGTGCTCGCGGGGGATGTGAGTTACTTCCGCGGAGGTGAACTTTTTCATCTTTTCTTTCACCAAGGCCAAGTATTCTATGAGGTTGTCATTCTTGGCCTGGTACTCTCCTCGGACTTGCGAGGCCACGAGCTGGGAGTCGGTGAAGAGTTTGACCTCCTTGGCGCCGAGGTCCTCGGCCAGCCGAAGTTCGGCGAGGAAGGCCTCGTACTCCGCTTGGTTGTTCGACGTCGGGAAGGATAGTTCGAGGGATACCTCGATCAGGATGCCTTACTCGTTTTCGAGGATGATGCCCGCCCCGCTTCCCTTCGGGCTGGATGCTCCGTCGACGTAGATCGTCCATTTCTGGGATCCGTTGGTTGAAGGTTCTAGGACGGTCATCTCTGCTACAAATTCGGCCAATACCTGAGCCTTCAGGGCTTTCCTCCCTCCGTATTGGATGTCAAACTCGGCGAGTTCGAGCGACAACCTGAGCATCCTCCCCACCATGTCCGTTCGTCCGAGGAGCTGCCTTATAGGCTGCTCGGTACTTACGACGACAGTGTGGGTGAGGAAGTAGTGGTGTAGCCTCCTGGCCGCCGTGAGGAGGGCCAGGGCGACTTTCTCTATCTGCTGATACCTAAGCTCGGGGCCTTGGAGGGCTTTGCTCGTGAAGTAAATTGGCTTCTGCCCGTCCGGGGTTTCCCGAATGAGGACGGCGCTGACTGCTTCACTCGTGATCGCAAGATACAAGAAGAGTGTCTCCCCGCTCTCAGGCCGTGAGAGGACCGGGGGCTGCGATAGGACTTGTTTTAGGTGAAGGAGCGCCTGCTCACATTCTTCGCTCCACTCAAACTCTGCTATTTGTCGAAGAAGTTTGAAAAATGGGAGTGCGTACTGTGTAGATTTGGCGACGAAGCGGGAGAGAGCGGTGAGCATCCCGTTCAATGATTGTATCGACTTCTTTGAGTCCGGAGTAGGGAGCTCGGAAAAAGCCCTACACTTGTCGGGGTTGGCCTCGATTCCTCGTTCTGTGAGGTAAAATCCGAGGAACTTACCTGCCCGAACGTCGAAGGTGCATTTGTCAGGGTTAAACCTCATACGGCATCTCCTCGTTGTGTCGAACACCTTCTTGAGTTGCGCGGCGTGGTCGACTTCTTCTGCGGATTTGACGATCATGTCGTCCATGTAGACCTCGAGCATGTCGTCGATTTTCGTCCGAAAAACCTTATTCATCATCCGTCGGTAGGTCGCACCGGCGTTCTTCAGACCGAAGGGCATTACGTTGTAATAGTAGTTGTCCGGCGTGGTCATGAAGGCCGTGTGTTGTTTTTCGACCTTGTCCATGGGAATTTGGTTGTATCCCGAGTAAGTGTCCATGAAGGATAGTAGTTTGTAACCTGCAGAATTGTCGACCAGCTGGTCGATGTTAGGCAAGGGATAACAGTATTTCGGGCAAGCCCGGTTAAGATCAGTATAATCAACGCACATCCTCCATTTTCCATTATTCTTTTTATCAAGTACAACGTTGGACATCCAGGTCGTGTATCTGGCCTCCGAAATAAAATTTGCCTCTAGGAGGTCTTTTACATCTTTTTCAGCAGCCTCCGCTTTTTCGGGAGACTGCTTACGCCTACGTTGTGCTATGGCCCTAGCGGCCGGATCTACTGCAAGCTGATGGCAAGCCACCTCGGGGTCGAGGCCAGGCATCTCGGATGCGCTCCACGTGAAGAGATCAGCGTTCTCCCTTAGACATGCCTTCAGCTGCTCCTTTGCCAGGTCGGGGATCCCGGTGCCAATCTTCACGTTACGATCAAGATCGTCCCCGAGGACCACGAGCTTAAAGTCCCCGTCTGGGATGGGTGCGTTGGGTAGAGAGGCCGCCCATTTTTTTCCGCCTGGAGGTCGAGGTCTTCTGCCCCGTCTTCATCGGGTTCGCCCGGGAACCTGCTGTCGAGTTCGACCGCGTTGACGCGCGGGAGAGGTACCTATTCGGCGTCCTGGGGTGGCTTGGCCACGGTCTTGGGTTTGGCGCCGATGGAACTCATGCCTTTGATGGCGGCGTCGAAGCATCTTCTGGTCGCGCCGATGTTCCTGTGCATCGTGTCTACTCGTCCCCTGGTCATGTAGTACTTCATTTTGAGGTGGACCGTTGATGGTACAGCCGTAAGTTCAGCCAGGGTGGTCCTCCCGAGGATGCAGTTGTAAAGGGACGGGCATTCGACCACCAGGAAACGGATCTTTACCTGTCGGGCAGTGTCTTCGGCCCCGAATGTAACCATCAGCTCCACGTAACCCCATGGTCTGGTGGTGGTTCCGTTGAACCCCTGTAGATATGAACCGACGTACGGGGTCAGATGCCTTTCGTCGAGCTGAAGGGTTCCGAACAGATGGGCATACATGATGTCGACCGAACTTCCCTGGTAGACTAGGATCCTTCGAACGTCAAAGTTTGCCATCTGTGCCCTGACCAGGAGGGGAATAGTGGCATTTGGCGCTTCCCCGAGGAGTTCCTCGAGGTAGAAAGTGATGGGGTTGGAGTTTCCCCGCACTTTCTCGAGAGTGGTTGTCTTCGCCGATGTTGTAGATTCCAACTCGTCAAATTTCCGCTTGATCGATCCGACTGACAACTTCTCGGGACCACCCCCGGAGATGACCATCGCCCTGGGGAAGCTTTTCCAGGTGCTACGGGCAGTGACGGGGTCCTCGTGGGGGAAGGTCGCCCACATGTTGCGAATTGCTTCTTGGCCTTCAATGATTGGGGGGACAAAGAAATCTTCGGGTCGGGTGACACTTGGGCGACCTGAAGGCGAATCTCATTGGGAGGAGGCGTCGTTTCCTCGACGTTCTGGGCTTCCCGAGAGCTGGGACGAGGAGTGTCATTCTTCTGGGCGTGTTTCTTTAGGTGCCCCTCCTTGATCAGAATTTCAATCGCATCTTTGAGATGGATGCAGTCTTCTGTCACATTCCCGTGACTCCGGTGGAACCTACGGTATTTTGACTTGTCAACGTTTGATTTGGGGGTAGTGGGCTTCGGAAAGCGGGCTCCTCCTTTCACAAATTCTGAGTTCTGGCACTCGGAGAGGATTCGCGCACGGGGAACGTTGAGCGTGGTGTATTCAGTGAACCGGCCAGCTGGTCCGCGTGGTTCACGAGGTTCCCGGGGGCAATTATCTCTCTTTCTTTCTCCTCCTCGTCGGGGAGGAGAGTCTTCTTCTTTGTGGGCGCGGGGGCCTTCTTTGCGCCTCGATTCAAGGGCGATTTGTGCCGCCTCCGACTCCTCGAGCTCGATGTACGACTGCGCCCGTTGGAGGAGATCCTCGAGACGGAGGGGTCTGCAGAGGCCCATGGACTTGGCAAAATCAGATCCAAAACGTAGCCCATGGATGATTAAATACTTCTTCATATCGTCGGTCATATGGACCTCGACAACTTCTCTGTTGAATCTCTCAATGTAGTTCCAGAGAGATTCGTTCTTCCCCTGAAAGATGCTTTCTTGGGCAGCTTCCATCTTCGGATGTCGACGAGACGCGGTAAAGTATTTGGTGAAGCGTTGCCTTAGTTGCTTCCAGGATGTGATCGACCCAGGTGCCAGACCCTTGTACCAAGTCATGGCGCCCTTCCTCAAAGTGGTGGGGAAAAGCCTGCACTTGATGGCTCCCCTGACGTTCCTGAAGTCGAGCATGGCCGCAGGAATTGGGACGTTCATGATCTCCCACGACTGAGGGGTCCTCTGGTCATTGTCGTCACTTCCTGTCGGGGACATCGAAGGGGATCGCTGATGCCGTGGAGGGGAATTCCTCGAGCGGTGCTTTGTCCTCTCCTCGGTCTGCTTAGACTTCTTGGTAGTCGTGGAGGCCCTGGGTTCCTTCCGAGGTGGGGAACGAGGGCGTTTCTAGGAGATCGTCGGCTGGGGGCGCTCAAGACGTGGCCGATGACCCTCGCGTACCGGCAAGGGGGTCCGAGATTCGTCTGAAGGGGTCATTCACGGGGAAGGGGAACGGCGAGGCGACGGTGGACGGCGATGTCTTCGTGGGGAAGATCGTCGTGCCCGCCCTTGCTCCAGTGCTTCAATTCTGGTATTCTGGTGTGCGATCAGCTGATTGGTTTGATTGATCAAGGCGAACAGGGCCACGGTGCTCGCATCTGCATTGGACGGAGGAGCAACTGGCTGAAAAATGGTCTGCTGATCGTCTTGGTGGGCGGCGTTGTAAGCCACGTCTTGGGAGTCTGGGGAGGCGGTTTGCCCGTCTCTCACGTCGCCTTTTTCAACGTGGAGGGCAGCGGCGTCTTCGCGGTGGTTCCCATTCTCGAGTTGCCCGAGGACGGTGTCCAGAGCTTTGTTAGCGTACGGATTGCCGGCCATGATGGTGATGAACGAGAGTTACTTTGGTTTATCGGAGGAAAAACGGGGAAGCAAAGGGTTCCCACAGACGGCGCCACTGATCGTACCTGGATCAGACAGTATCTGATGGCCAACAACGTCGTCTAGACTTCAGCTCCGGTGCGGTTGAAAGACGGCGGGGGGGGGGGGGGGTGTACCTGCAAGGTACTCCGACGCTCAAGTAAGGTAACGGTCAGAGAAAAAGCAAGTACAAGAGAAGAAGGTTAGAATGCCAAGTGAGTAACCTGACCCTTTCAAGTGAGAGGGTATTTATAGAGAGCCCCCAGCGCGGGGCCAATGGTCACTAGCACTGGGCTGGGTTGCCAGGCCCAATCCAAGCAACTGCCAGGGCTTACGTGGTGTAGTGAAGACCAGCGCGTGGTCTTCGCCCTGGGGTAACCGCTCCTAGATCTCTGGAATTAGGGCAGACTAATTCCATCGGGAGTGGGCAGTTACATGAGAACGTGTCCTCGCGGGGAGGAGTCATGTGTGTCGGGGAGAGACGTGTCCTCGCGGGGAGGACTTAGGTGCAGAAAGAGATGTCCTTGCGTGTCGAGGAGGGGCGAGCTCGGAGAGACTTAGTGCCTCTGCCCGGCGCTCTATGCTGCATGCGCCCGAACACCGCCGAGGTGTTGTACGTGCCCGACATAGTTGTGATAAGAGGCCCTCGTTGGGCCACCCCAAGACGTGTGTGTTGGGCCTGCTCGATTGAGGAGCAAACCCCGGCCTAGTCCAGAACAAATTTCATTTTAACTTTGATCAATCTCATTTTTTTTAATGTATTGGATTTTAACGTAGCATTTTTTTAATTTATTTTAATTTTTTATAATATTTTTTATATTTATTAGTATTAATATATAAAAAATTAGACTTTTCAAAATTTTCGGACCCTCTAAAATTTGAGGCCTCTCCTACACAGGGTCGGGTCTAAAGGCAATAATCACCGTAGGGCTCCAAAAAGGCAAAAACAAAAGTAAAACATTATTTTAAGTGTTCTTGTTTCTCTTTTTGCAAGTTCTTTTTTTGTTGATGGTGATTTGTAGCATCGTGCCTAGTTTGTATGTCTTGGTATGGTAACTTTGGTTCTCTTATTCCTTTTGGAAGTCTTTTTTCTCTTTGATGTTGTTTTTGGAAGGCTTTTTTTCTTCAGAATTTTGTACTTTTGTTGGGTTAGTTTGGTAGTGCCGGTGCATTTTGCTCGATCCCTTGTAGTTGTACTATTAAATATTTTGTTCTCTTTCTTTATCTATGAATTGGTATGTGTTGGATTTTCAAGAGTGAAAATGCTAAAGTCTCACTTTTATTAGGAATAGAGGAAATGTTGGATTTATAAGAGAGGTGACGCATACATTCATTGCCTTAATGTTTTGGATGGATATGTGGCGTTGATGTCTCTTAGATCCCGAATGTTTTAGCCCATTAACACTTCCGGACCTCGTTTCTCGGACTTCCCCTACAAGTGGTATCAGACCCGTGGTTGGCTTGGTGGGGGAGCGAAAGTGGATCCTTGTGTGGATCAAAGCTAGTGATGTGGGTGACTCACACTTGCAAGGGAGATTGTTTGGTTTCAAGTGTGAAAGTGTTAAACTCACACATTGACTACAAATGGAGAAATTGTTGGATTTATTAGAGAAGTGATTCATACACCCATTTCCATAAGAATATAGGTGGATATTTGGTGTCAATGTCTTTTGGATCCCGAACGTTTTAGCCCATGTACACTTCTGGTTTCGCTTCCTGGACGTCCCCAATAGCATGTATATCTAACCTAGATAACATCATGATACCTCGAACATTTGACTCTAAAGCATGTTGAGTTCTCAAAGAGTTAAACTAGTAAAGGAGAGGTAAAATCGACCCCAAGTCACGTGGATTAGCTCGTCACAACCACTAGTGCAAAAAGAAGAATATAATTTTAAAATTTACACCCGTTATACTAGAAACGGGTGTAAATAAAAAATATGGTGGAAATTTTGTAAATAAAGTGTCATTTTAAGTAGGGTTAATACATATTCTCCCCCTGCCATATAGGTGTCTTTTGAAACCCCCACCCCCCGTAAAAAATAAAAAAACTTGCATGGATTACCCTAACATTCAAAACAAAATTTCTTTAAACCTTTGTCAGGCAAACTCATCAAAAATGATGATGTGTGGCATTGTTTTTTTTATTATTTTTCATTTAAATTAAATGCCACATGTGTTTAATGAATTGTGGGAAACTTTGTGCAAGATAAGCACATGTTTTAGAGGGGAGGTAGCGAAACCATTATACAAGGTCAAGACTCTGATAAGTGTAGTTTTTTAAAGGTTTTAGCTTGGTTAAAGATTCCAGGATTGGATGAAGGGTTTACCCATTTCATTGATGACGTACAAGCTGAAGAAATTGCTAATCACAGCATGTCTTGTAATGTTGATGGGCATAACTGGGTAGAACATGGTGTTCAAGACATGATAAGCAAGGTGTTGAACCCTGATGTTGATCAGTTTAGTGACTGAAGCGAAGATGATAGCACTGATGATGTTGGAGGCATAAGGTTCAAGACAGTGAAGAAGAAAGAGCAAGTGAGGTAGAAAAGGAACAATTTGAGGAAGTTCAAGTAGAAATACCAGTCAATGGGAATAGGGTTGAGGTAAATGAGAAGTCTATGAAATTCAAAGTTATGACATCCAAAGATCCCAAAAAGATGAAATCCCTAAACAAGGGGTCCAAAGTGAATGTTTTGGTTCCTAAAAGTGTGTTGGGATCTAGTTCACAGAGGAATACAAATAACTTTGGAAGTAGATATATGGATTATGATAGTGAGGAACTGGATAGCTCATACCCTGATGAAAGTGACAAGGATGACAAACAGCCCAAGCCTAAGTATGAGAAGTTCAGAGGTGAGCTGCTAAACAAGGACTTTCAATTCAAACTACGTATGGAATTTAACTTTCTATCTGAATTTAAAGATGCAATTAGGGAGTGGTAATTTTAAATGAAAGAGATATAACATTTGTTAAGAATGAGAGCTATAGGGTTAAGGTAGAGTGCTAGGGTAAATTCAACTTTTTAGATTTGTGTAGTAAAGTGGGTGACAAACACGCCTACCAATTAAAGACATGGGAGTGCCTACCAAGTTATGGTGTAAGCATTCCTTTAGCTTTTACCCTAAGTGTGATGTGTTGATGAATAGCCTCAGTGAGTCTTTTAATAGTATAATTTAACGAGCTAGGGATAAACCAATCCTCACAATGGTAGAATGGATTATGAACTATTTAACGAATAGGGTTTACAATAGTTTAGTTAAGCTTGACAAATGGAAACACAATGTTATGCCTAATCCTAGGATAATAATAGATAAGGAAACTCTGATGACTAGTGAATGGTTGCCAACATGGAGTATGGGTAAGTTGTGGCAAGTTCTTCATCCATATAATGGACTTCAATTTGTTGCTGATCTTGGAAAAAAAGATGTACATGTTGCTTTTGGGACCTTGTGGGCATCCCTTGTAGACATGTTATGTCTGCAATGCAATATCAAAATTTATACCCTGAGACATTTTTTGACCCTTGTTATATGAGAGAGGCTTACAAAAAATCGTATGAAAACAATGTCAGTCCAATCAATGGTATGGACATGTGGCCTATTGTGGATGTTGAGAACATGTTGCCACCTCAATATAAGAAGGGTCCAGATAGGCCTAAGAAATTAAAGTTTAGAGAGCAAGATGAAAGTGGGTCAAGGATGAGGAGGCATGGTGTAGCTTATAGATGCACAAAGTGTGACTAATTTGACTGCAATTCAAGGAAGTGTCAGGGCAAGGAACTGGATCATAATGCACTGGAGAGAAAGGTAATGATTCATGCTTCTTAAATATTCTTCTAGTATGTTCTTAAATTAGTCTTCTAACATTATTCTTAACTATGTGTAGAGAAAAACACCAAAGACCAAACCCTCTACATCTGCTGCACTAACTCAAGAAGAAGTTGAGAGAAATGCTAGTGGAAGTGTCCATGAAATGAACGACCCAGAGTCAGATTTATTGTTGATGACATTATGAATTTCTTTGAAGAACATCAATCTCAAGTATGTAATCCCACACCTAAGGAGTCAATTGCTGCACCAACTAAGCATGCTGCAACAACTACTGAACCAATTGAGCTTGTTGCACCAACTGGCCATACTGCGCAAACAATCAACAAGGCAAATGAGAAGAATAAAAAAGTAATTGTTGAGAAGAAAAAAAGTGCTGATAAGAAGAATACTCAAAGGATGAAAGCTAAGAGGAGTAGTGAGAGGTTGAAAGCTGCTAGGAATGCAAAAAAAATTGATGGGTCTGGTTCAACTTCAGATGCACCATTGGTGTTTGATGAGGAGCCTTCTGTGCAGACATCAAACAAGTGGGAAGAAATTTCAAGGATAACAACTCAGTAATTAGGTTGTCATTAGGTGTCATTTTGGTAGTCAAAACAATTTTGTTATGCTATTATCTACCAACTTTTGTTAAGCACATTTTGTGTCATGTTTTCAAACTTCTCCAGTAATGCACATTATGTGCCATTTTGTAATGCTTATTTAAGTACCTACTAATGTTGTTTGTAATGCTAATCAAACATTTGTTGTATTCTATTGTGCTTTCAATCCAATTTAATGACAGTTTACACATAATTTTCTTTCAATCCAAAGTGAATGTTTATGTTCTTGTTATGCACAATATGCACCAATTTTGGTTTCCATTATGTTGTAATTATATAAAAGTAAAACATTACAACATTATATCCTTATATAACAAACACATCAACTTCAACATCTTTCATTTATTCAACAGCAATGTGTAACAACCTTGTACAACAAACACATCAATTTCAACATTTTTCATTAATTCAACAGCAAAACATTACAACCTTGTACAACAAACACGAAAACTCATTCATGAACATAGTAGATTATATATGAACCTATCTGTTACATGAACTTATTTGCTACATGAACCTAGAAGAAATAAAAAGCATGTAGCAATAAGTACAACTATCACAAAATGCATCTTCTTCCTTAAGCCGTTAACCTTTTTCTTCATTTCTTCCATCTTCTTGTCAAAATATTTCTCCATTTTACTCATCAGAACTACGACTTCTCCGTCTGAGTATGTTGTTTCTCTTTCATTAAAAAAACTCACCATCCCAACGGAATAAGTGACAGTCGTCTTCTTTATCCCAAAACTTACACTTCCAGTACTTTCTGCTATGATTTGCAATAGACTTTAAAACAAACATCTTCATGGTCATATTATGACCATATTTAGGAGTTATTCTGCCGTTTGAAGACATACTTGAGTTAGAACTAACTGAGTTTCTCATTTTTCT